>CM055118.1:650545886-651830886 GCA_029206835.1 Rana muscosa | reverse complement strand
CAGCAGCAAAAACACATGTCATGTGGGAACAGCACTCACCGCCGTGTGGAGAGGCCGCAACCTTATTCGGCTCTCGAGGTCCGCCCAAGCTGACATCATTTCCGGGTTTCTGGTATCGGGGCATTTTCACGAGTACCGATACTCCCGAAAATGCCTAGTATCGGCACCGATACCGATACTGGTATCGGTATCGGTGCATCCCTAGTCTCTAGTAAAGGGATTAAGTTCTCCCCAAATATCAACCATTTTTAATGAGCTATTTGGAATCTGTAAAGCGAAGTAAAAAAACTGAGGGATATTTATTAAATTCAGTGTTGAAGATTACATTTAAATCTTCTGAATGTAACAGAGTTTCTGCTTGATGGCATTTCAATAGTGGGAATATACGGTATGTGTTAAAAGGGAGCCACGGTTCTCATTGGGAGCATAGTAAGTGAGAATAGTGAATTCAATGTCTTGTAGTATGCCTTGAAGAATGAGGTATCTTGCCTTTGGATCACCTATCTGCTTTTTGCAGTAAAACAAAGAGTTTTTTTTTTTAATTCGATTAAATCCCCCCTATTGTTAAGGTATTGCATTAGATTTAAATATGTGGGGTTAATGGGTATCAAGCATATTTGGGGATAGAGGAGAAGGATAAATACAGTATGATTCTTATAGGAAAACTATATTGGGTTCCTCAAGAAAATAAATAATTTATCTTGTTTATGGGGAGAATTTAGACCTTTTACATTTAAGTAAAGCCAAAATAGAGCTATTACAAATGTAAAGGAAATAAAGAGGTGGCATGGCAGACCCTGTGGGACCACCCAGGGAAAGTATGGAGGAGGTAGGGTATAGGAGGAGGGGAGAGAAGAAAGGCAATAGAAAGATGGGTAAATGAGAAGAAACAAGACTGTAAAACAAAGAACTAGTATGTACAAGCTGTGCATTGCTTAATGAAAAATTAGGCTGATTAGCAGCATGTGCAAAATGTGTATCCCTGAAACCAGGCAGCAGGGGCATGGAACCACCTTAGCACAGGAATCTAGAAGGTGTATATAAATGTTAGCATAGATGGGGCTCCTAAGAGGAAACAAGATTTTATGACGCATTATCAGCACAGACATGCATAAACAGGATAAGCACATAGAACAATTCAATGTTGTTGTCTGAGCCTAGGCTACAACTGATGCACACTCAAAAGGCATCAAGGTGAACATATGTAGAGACCTAAGTAGTATAACTAAGTTAGATAAACCTCTCAGTAAGTGCAATGTTCACATGGTGATTGTACCATGCAAGAAACTTTGACAAGTATTTCAGCAATGGATGGTTGTGTCTTGTAAGCAAACCCATTTATTGATTGGTTTATATGATGCAATGTCCGAAGACTGGCACAGGTCCTTTGTAGTCAAAGGTCTAGTTTCAATACTCAAATGTTCCATTTGTATACAGTATGTACATTAAACATAAAGAGAAGTAAAAGCAAACCCAGATAACATAGATAACTTGCCGCAAATTTGTGGCAGTGTTGAATTGTTAGTTTGTTAACTTGTTGCACATTTTCACTGGCAAATTGTACTTGCAGAGCACTTGAAGCACAAGTTCTAGTTGACACTTTTCCAATTTGTACCAAATTTGCATAGCAAGTGTACTTTCCCGGGTGTAAATTTGAACTTGGCAGAGACATCAGTGATGTGTAATTCCCTGCAGCCCAGCAGGTGGCGCTGTCGCACTGGGCTGGGGTTGAATCATTGCTGTGTGCCGGACTTCCTTTTTGTCCTCCCTCGGCAGCGGTATGGTGGGGCGGGGAACCCGCCGTGCTTGCTGGGAGAGGGTAAAAAGGGGCCGGCCATCTTTGTCATGGGGTCGAGTCCCAGGCACCTTCAGCCTGTGGGCGGTGGTTCATGTCGGTTCTCTAGGCAGGCCTAGGCCTAGAGGACAGCCAGAGGTCGTGTTCCATCCCAGGCACCTTTAGCCTGGGGTGAGGTACTCGGATGGAGGTCTGGAGCTCAGTGCCCAACACTGAGTTCTGCGAGGGAAGGAGATCCTAGGGTACCCAGGAATTGGGTACCCGAATCCGGAAGGCGTAATGGACCGGGGGGAGCTCCTCACTCGAAGACCTGGTGCAGCATATTGCCAGTGACAGGTGAGTCTCTCATCGGAGACCGCCTGGAGGGAAATTCCCCTCGCTCGGGGACCGCAACCCACTTTCAGGAAGGAAAGTGGAGAACACATTGTGTCTGGGCCTACTCGCATCCACACCTCCTTTTCTGTTCTGTTTCTACTAAGGGAGTTCAACTGATTGTGTTAATTCGAGAAGAATAAAGGAGTGTTGAACTTTAATGGTGTAGGGCTCATTTCCTGACAGACATTGTTCAAGGTAACTCTCGGTGGAGGCTCCAGGTGCGCAACACTGACCCGAAGGTAAAAGAACTTTGCTTACACCACTCTAATACCTGTGGTGAAGGCCAGGCGTGGTGTCCCCGCTCCCTTCCCCTCTGAAAGGTACCCCTAGACAAGAGACAGACGAGCTGAAGAAGAAGAGGGGAGTGAGGGGGCCACTACACAAGTCTCTAGCAAGAGCAAAGTTGTAGTGGTGAGTCTACAACAAGAGCTCTGCAAGTCTACAGCATGAAAATTCAACCACAGTGACCCCTGTGGTGGGAGGACTCTTGCACAACATAACTGAACCAGAACTTGCAGAATGTTTGCAAAGAAAGTTGATCTGGAGTCATGTGATGCAGACTTGCTGCAATTGTGCAACAAACATGTGAAGCCTGGTAAGTCTAGCAATAGCTTAGCAAGTCATTTTCAAACTTGCAGCACAACTGCTTGCTATTTGGGAAGTTAGCTTTTAGAAGCTATCTTATAATAATTATAAAATCATCAGTGATTATTTTATGTATATATCTTTCCATGTTGGTCTTTACTATTATTCATTGTTTAACTGTAAATTAATCTGTTTAAATTTATCTGAGGCAATTTAAAAGAAACCTATTTACAGTACAATACATGTGGAAAACGGCAAGGCTTTAATAAGTGCAATTCATTATTTTGCTATGTCATTGGCATAATTTCTTGCCCAACAACAAATTAATGTAATTTGCTATGCCTTTATATGTTTTGGCTTTATTTTTTTTAGTAGTAGAAAATACTTTGTTGGTGGATTGAATGTGTATTTCAAAACTCTGCTTCAGGCTACACCAAAATGAAGAACACTGCACATGAACCTAAGGTTTTTGAAGGCAAATATGATACTCTCCCTGATCTTTTCACTCCAAAACTTATGTTTTCACTCCCATACCTATTTTCATCAGCAATTAACAACAAATCTGACTATACAGCTTTTTTGCATTTGTATGTGGCAATGGCTGACTTACCCAGAACCACTCAAAAAAGACAGAAGTACTATATTAGTGACAGCTAGAAGTTGCATCTGTCAATGACTGGCTTATCATAAACCACATAAAAAATCAGAAGAAGCACTAAGTAAGTGACAGCTAGCACTGCTAATTAACTTGCAGAAGCAATTCTGATGTTAGAGCCAGTGTAAAACAAAAAAAAGCATTACATTTTTTTTTACTGTTATTGGTGAAGATTCTGAGTGCCATTGCTGATATACTGGGGTCTGAAGATTAGAAGGATATCTTTAGAATATTGCCGCAATAATGGTAAATAATGGGAAATTTACAGGAGCTAAATTCCCCACTTTGTTGCTTGTTCCCTAAATTTGAGAATAAAAAATACCAAAATAATTGCCTATAACTAACTTTGCTCCCTACATTGACAAGCAGCCTGCATCTTATTGAACACGTTTTAGTTACAGGCACAGCTCAGGGCAGGATATGAAAGAGAGCTACTTCTATAGACTAATAATATAGACTAATAATATTTTAAGTGTGCAAGTACATGCAAAATGTACATTTCCAAAAGTTATAGGATTCCACTGGGCAATTCAACCCACTTGTCAAGCTTACCCCTAATGCAGGTGGTCAGACACTATGGCTAGCTTCTGTGTTCTTCACCTATAGCAGCCCCGGACTTGTACATGTAGCGGGTATTTGAATTTAGGGGAGGCATCTGGGTGGTAGTGTAACCCAGATGCATTGATTGTTAGGGAATCTGAGACCCTTTTTGTGGTTCTTGGAGGACTCTGGTGGTGTGGGGTTCCCTGCGGCCTGCGGGTGGCGTTGTCGCCCTGAGCCGGAGCTAGACACTCACCGCAAGACTGCATCCCTTTTTGTCCTTTCCTGGCGCTGGTACAGCGGGGCGGAGAACCTGCTGTGACGCAACCGGAGAGGAGATAAAAGGGGCGGACGCCCTGACCTTGGGGTTCAGAGTTCAGAGTCGGAGGACGCGACGCACCCAGACACCTTCAGCCTGGGTGCTGGCGTTCCGGAGTTCCGGGCCCAGGTGCCCTCGACCTGGCCGGAGCGGGAGATGGAGTCCATCTCAGGCACCTTTAGCCTGGGGTGAGGTACTATGGTGGAAGCCTGGAGCTCAGTACCTTCGACTGAGTTCCGCGAGGGTGGAGGAATCCGAGGAGGCCCTAACTCCTTGGGTGCCCATGTCTGAGACGAGGAGGCCGGTGAGCGGAACTTATCTGGAGAGTCCAGCGCAGCATTGCTGGTGACGGAGAGGCCTCCGGTAACTGTCTTGGACGGATGTCTTCCCCCTGATAGGGGCTATGTTAGCGAAGGTAATCCATGTTCTGTTCAATATAGTCAGCGGCAGTGACTATTCGCCATTGGTGACACCACAGTGGTTAGCTCTACTTAAAGGATTGTGCCCCGACCTACTCCCTACAAATACTGAACTGTTCGTTGGGTCCCAACCTGTCTGTGCTGAATGACTATTTATTGAGAAGAATAAATACGAGTTGGACCATTTTCAGTGTGTGGAACTTCAGTTACTGGAAGCAAAGGGGGGGGTGTCATTCAGTAAAGGATTTGACTCTGGGACATACACACAAATCCCGATAGTTCTGGCCTTCACCTCCAGTCTTTCTAGAGGACATGGGCCGTGGAGTATCTCATCCCTCCCCCCAGTACTAACCCCTAGACGAGACAAACAAGCCGTGAATGAGAAGGGGTGAGAGGGGTGAGGTCGCTACATACACAATGCTATAATGCCTGGCCACCATGCTGGGGCAGGCGCAAACTGTGCAAAGCAAACAGGTACTTGCAGTTGGCAGACAGGAAGAGTGGTTCAATGACAGTCCAGATACAAGGTTCAGAATAGTCAGGGTAAATCTGTAGTCAAAAGGCAGGCAGAGTTCAGAGAGCAGTCTATATCCGATCTGAGTTAGTCAATGAGGGAATCCAATCTAACAGAGCAGGGCAGACAAACAGGGAGTTTGGAAAATGTGTAACAAGTGCAATATCACAAACATGAGACTGCAGGCTTGGCTGGCTTAAATCAGGTTTGATCTTCACCCAGAGACTGGCCAGGTCAATCACCTTGCAGGTGGACAGACAAGGAGAATGTGATAGTTTGAGGTAGAGAGTTACAGAGGATGGATTGGAGAATGGATAATTGATTCTTTGATCACTAAAGGCAAAAGTAGGTGAGACTCAATCACCAAAAAAATAGACACATTTAAAGGATATTAGAACATTTACCATAAAACAATAGCAGTGTCATTTATCAATCATATATAGCATGGAGATAGATAAACATGGGTATTCCAAGCAGCAGTCATTTCCCATAAAGCAATAGCAGTGTTGTGTATCAATCATACATAGCAGAGACGGGTAATCCAAGCAGCAGTCATTTACCTGTGAAGGAGCAGAGAAGACATGATGAGAAAGTGATAGATGCCATGTTTAAACTGCTTTAACACTTGCTCAGAAAAAAACTTTCCATCTGTAACTTGACTCCTGATACACCAGGACACACTGTATTTATATTTTTTTACAAACAGTAATATATATATATATATATATATATATATATAAAAATTCAATAGAAAAAAAATACTAATTGTCTGCAGAGTATACATTATTTTAGGAGGTAAAATGCTTTTCTTAAATTTTTTTTTTTTATACCACAGCACGCTGAAATCCCAGAAGGGAGCCTTTGTGCTTCCTGTAGTTTGAATATTAACATAACATATTTTACTAATAAGCAGTTAGCATTTATAATTTACATATACTGAAAAAAACATTCATTACATAAGCAGATATTTTCGGCTTCATTGACAAGCATATGTGACTATTAAAGGGATTGTAAAGGTTTTTTTTTTTTGAAATAACAAACATGTCATACTTGCCTCTTCTGTGCAAGGGTTTTGTACAGAGCAGCCCAATCCTCCTCTTCTGGGGTCCCTCAGCGGCGCTCCTGGCTCCTCATCTTCTCAAGTGCCCCCACTGAGAGCCACATTCCATGGGTCTCCGACACAAAGAAGGGCACTGCATCATGACCATTCTCAGAGGCCCCTGCAACTAAACTTTGCTGCAACATTCATCTGGAGGTATCTTTATTAATAAATATACTGTATATACCTGGGTAAATGTGCACAATTCCAGCAGGACTCTTCTTGGGCCCTTTGCTAATAATACCTATTTGTACATTGGATGTATGTACTATTATTAATCTTTTCTTATATAAAGCTTGTATTATTTCCATACTGGTCTGCCTTTATGAATAGAAATGGTTAATGTTATATGCTGGTTGCAGTAATTCCTCTGCTCCCAATTACTTTGATTAGAATAATTCCCCAGGAAAGTAACCCTATCTGTTCACAGAGCCCATATCCTCGGTGGAGGCACTGCCAACTTTATTATCTAACCCACATTTCTTTTAAGCAAAGCTACGGGTTCTCTTATTTACCTTGTTTAGTGCAATATCCTGGTAGGTGAAGGCCATTTCTCATAACATCCCGAAAAGAGGGCTATACCAGTCTAAGAATATTTTTGTTCATTGGCCTGAGTCAGCACCTGGGTAATAAACATAATCTACTGTCTGCAGGAGCCCAAATAGTTGCACAATAAGTACCAAAGGGTTGTACACAGCCCACAAGCTGCAATTTGGGCACCAAGTAACCAGTATTATTATAATGTTATAATATTACATTACTGATACTAGTAGTCTCCTATAAAAATGGTGTTTTATAATGGACATTGGAATAAAGTACTTTCTTTACCTCAAGTAACAGCATCAATACCAAGACCAACAAAGGCAGATGACATAGAAGGGCATATTTTTCTATTTTTTTTATTTTTATATATAACCACTTGGGAAAGCACTGTGGATGTTTAACCATTTTTATGATGTACAGTAGTATATCACAGAACTACAGTAGCAAGAAAAAGTAGCCTTGGAATTTGATTTGATCCTCTTCTAAGTCACAATAGACAAACGGAATGTTCTTAAAGTGGTTGTAAACCCACTTTTTTTTTTTTTGGCCCACCTGCAAGAGAAAGGCATAATGAGCTATTATGACTAGCATAATAGCTCATTATGTTCCACTTACCTTAGATCGGGGCCCCCGAAGCCGTCCTTGTCCCTCTGTCCAGCCGCAGACATCACTGTGGCGATAGCCGGAATGTTACTTCCGGGTATCGCCGCACCAGCCAATCACAGCTCCGCTCCGGCGCTGTGATTGGCCAGAGCGGCGGAGACGTCACTCTGCGCATGCGCGCGGGAGGCGTCCCACTCGGCTACGCCCAGCGATTGCTGAGAAGTAGCCGAATATGTGAATGGGATTAACCCCATAAATGCGCCGTTGTCTACGGCGCGCATGCGCCGTAGATAGCGGCGCTTGACATTTTAGTAAATATCTCCTAAACCGTGTAGGTTTAGGAGATATTTCTTGCACCTACAGGTAAGCCTTAATCTAGGCTTACCTGTAGGTGCAAGTTGAAAAAGTGGGTTTACAACCACTTTAAGTTGATAACACACAAACGATTCAAATTTCTCCTGTCTTTATTGAACGCACCCATTAAACATTCACAGTGCTGGAGGAAAAAGTAAGTGAATTCATAGACTAATTACTTCAATGAACTCTAAGTAGTTTGCACACCTGCAGTCCAACTCATGAAATTAGTTTGCAGGTGTGGCGTAGAGCTACTTTTATTGATAAAAGACACTCAGATATCTTAAGACTGCTGTTCATAATTAACATCAGCTGATGTGAACCATGCCTCACAAAAAGGAGCTCTCTGAGCCCTGGTTCACACTGGTCCGACAAATGCTCCGACATTGGGAGCTCATGTCGCATGACGTGTGAAAATCAATGTTTCCCTATGGGAGCCGTCTTAACTGGTCCGACACATGTCGGTCCGACTTTGAAAATGCTCCCTGTACTACTTCGGTCCGACTTTGATCCGACTTCAGCCCATTGACTATCATTGAAGTCGGATCAAAGTCGGACCGCAGTCTTGCATGATCCGACTTTGGCATGCGACTTGTGCTGTGCTGCTCTTGAGGGGGATCTCCAGGCCAAATTTTAAATAAAAAACCGGCATGGGTTCCCCCTCCAGGAGCATACCAGGCCCTTGGGTCTGGTCTGGATTTGAATGGGAACCCCTACGCTGAAAAAACGGTGTGGGGGTCCCCCCAAAATCCAAACCAGACCCTTATCCGAGCACGCAACCTGGCAGGCCGCAGGGGAAGAGGGGGGACAAGAGAGCAGCCCCCCTCCCTCCTGAACCTTACCAGACCACATGCCCTCAACACCTGCGGCCCCCCCACTTCCCCTGCGGCCCTGGTATGGGGCATGTGGCCTGGTACGGTTCAGGAGGGAGGGGGCGCTCTCTCGTCCCCCCTCTTCCCCTGCGGCCTGCCAGGTTGCGTGCTCGGATAGGGGGCTGGTTTGGATTTTGGGGGGACCCCCATGTCGTTTTTTCGGCGCAGGGGTTTCCCTTCAAATCCAGACCAGACCCAAGGGCCTGGTATGCCTCTGGAGGGGGAACCCATGCCGTTTTTTTATTTAAAATTTGACCTGGAGTTCCCCCTCAAGATTCATACCAAACACAGTGCCTGCTATTGGCGGGGATCCAAGTCGGATCCCCGTTCATTGAAAGTCGGACATATGTCGGCTTCATGTCGCAGGGCAAAGTCGGATCCAAAGTAGGACAGATGTCGTGTCGCACTAGTGTGAACCCAGCCTGAAGGACATAAGATCAAGAAAAGTTGACCTGCATAAGGCTGGAAAGGGATACAAAGAAGTTTCAAAGTTTTGGGCATCGATTAATCAACAGTTAATAAATGGAGACAGTCCAGTACTATGCCTACTCTTACTACAAGCCAATGCTCTCCAAAAAAAATTGCTGTGCTGTGCACCAGAAGTTTGCTGAAGAGCACCGTGGCAAACCACGTCACTACTTGTGTTGCTATGGCAATTTCTATGGTGACTTTATAATAATAATATAGAGTTTAGGTAGTAACAGGATATGTGTAAAGAGCCCCTTCCCTCCCCCTCCATTGATACTGCTGGAAATGGGTGGGAGGGGCCCCTCCCTCTCCATTGATCAGGAAACAGGAAATGGGGAGGGGGGTTTTGGAAAGGGTTTGGGAGAGACATGTGTGTTTGAACAACAGTTGTTGTGTGGGAAGGACAAAGGAAGGAGTTGGTCTTTGGAAGGAGAAAGGAAGTTTGGGAGATGGACTGAGCAAAGGACCATGGAGGACATCTTGACCCCTAAGTTGAGTAATTATTTAGTTTACTTAATGTGTACGGTACATGTTGTACATGCTTATATATATTTGTAGGCATATATTTTGTAAGCTATAAGTTGTGTTGTATTGTGAATCGTACAGTTTTATGTGCAGATTTTTCCTTGTTTAGTAAAGCATTGATACACTACAGAAGTTTAAGCTTCCTTGATTTTACCACAGAGTAACCTTAAGAGATAAACACAAAAGCAAAACAATGGGGGCTCGTAGCCGTAATTTGTGCTAAAATTTCAACAGAAGCTGACCTGTTTTCTGTGGTGTGTTTTGTTGCTTGTACTGGGGGAAAAATGCTGCGTACACTGTTTAGGAAGAGTAAGGCTGCAAAGGTTTCTGGTGTCCAGGAGGACTTGAAGGCGTGTACCCTCCCTATCTGGGCCAGAAATAGTCAGTGGATGTCTGTTGCAAAGGAGCTGGCTGGATATGCTTCTCCTTTGAACAGAGCTTGGGGGGATGCAGTCTCTGATCTTTCCTCAGATTTTAGTCTCAAAAGTTTTGGGTTCAGTAAGGGAGAGATGCGGGCAGTTGCTGTGTTTGGTTTGCATGTCCTGCATGCTCTACATATTGAATCTGAAAAGAGGGAAAAGGCAGAATTAGAAAGAGATTTAATAAAGAAGCAGCTTGCAGTAGCATCCAAGTGTTTGGAAGAAACTGCAAGCAGGGCAAAAGATTTAGAAAGTAGGGTAATTAAAGTTAAACCTGCAGTGGCTTCCAAGAGTGTTCAAACCGCTGTAGGCCGAGCTGAAGATTTGAATGAGCGGTGTGCAGCCCCCATGAATAAATCTAATGATGCTCTAACAAAGGACAAAGGCCCAAAGCCTGTAAGCAGAAATAGGACATGTGCTACTGTTACTTCTCATAACCGGGAAGCTGAGGATTTGATCAGCTCAAATTACAGAGTTGATTCAGATACAAGGAAGACAAGGCCTATGATCTCCAGGAGACACATGTGGATTGATTTACTTAATGTGGGGGTCCCTAGAGAGGAAATAGATGGGATTCCTACACCAGCATTGTTTAAGAAGTGGAAGCAAATGGTTGGGAATGGTAGATTCAGTCACATTAAGTGTTTCTGTTGCCACAAAATGGGGCATTTTGCAAAAATGTGCCATACTGTGAAGCAGCAGGCCTCTGTTCTTCCAAGGACGGAACGGAGAGACATGCAAGTTTATTTGTTACGTTGGAAGTCAATGCCTTTCCGTGAAAGTGTTTCAAGGCAACAGTGGGTACCCTACAATAGTTTTGCAGTTACAAATGGGCAGATAGAGAAATGTGAGCAGTGAGCTATGTTTTTGGCACAGTTGTAAATGAACATATAATCTGCTTTTGTCTCTTACTCTTTTCAGATATTGAGCATCGAGTGGTGGAGCAGGCAGAGCAGACAACCATGCTGGGTGGGAGGAGGAAGACCAGAAAAGAGCCTGATGAAGATGCTGATGATTTCCTAAAGGTGGCTGAAATGGAGTGGACTTTCATCTGAGCATTTCCTTATGACCAAGAGGACAACAGACTTTCATCTGGGACTTTCTTTACACAAACTGCCAAAGACATTAACCCTGCTCAAAAGTAATGTTGCAGCCTTCCAGGGTTGAAGCAAAAGTCTGATCGCCCTGATGGGGGTCAAAAGGGAATTTTTTCCTCCCGTTTAGGGGGGTTTTCGCCCTTTTCTGGAGAAAAGGCTTTAAGAAGTTTTCTATATTATTCTATAAAGTCAAGAGGTGGTATGTGTTGCTATGGCAATTTCTATGGTGACTTTATAATAATAATATAGAGTTTAGGTAGTAACAGGATATGTGTAAAGAGCCCCTTCCCTCCCCCTCCATTGATACTGCTGGAAATGGGTGGGAGGGGCCCCTCCCTCTCCATTGATCAGGAAACAGGAAATGGGGAGGGGGGTTTTGGAAAGGGTTTGGGAGAGACATGTGTGTTTGAACAACAGTTATTGCGTGGGAAGGACAAAGGAAGGAGTTGGTCTTTGGAAGGAGAAAGGAAGTTTGGGAGATGGACTGAGCAAAGGACCATGGAGGACATCTTGACCCCTAAGTTGAGTAATTATTTAGTTTACTTAATGTGTACGGTACATGTTGTACATGCTTATATATATTTGTAGGCATATATTTTGTAAGCTATAAGTTGTGTTGTATTGTGAATCGTACAGTTTTATGTGCAGATTTTTCCTTGTTTAGTAAAGCATTGATACACTACAGAAGTTTAAGCTTCCTTGATTTTACCACAGAGTAACCTTAATAGATAAACGCAAAAGCAAAACACTACTTGGAAAATGTTTTGTGATGGTGTTTCAAATTTTTTTATGTCACACATTATTAGCCAAACAGTTTATCAAGTGCAAAGTTTTATTAAAATATACACTACCATTAATTTAGTGCACACAAATGCAAAATGTTACTACATTTTTGATAAAACATAAAAGACTAGGTTGCGCCATCTCTCTCTCTCTCTCTCTCTATATATATATATATATATATATATATATATATATATATATATATACACACATACACATACATACATACATACATACATACATATACACACACCCAACATGTCAAAACTGTGTGTACCTGTGAAACAATGATGAACTTTGGTAAATAAACTATTCCATTTGCAGCATTTTGAAAGCTCATCAGTTGAGAATTAACCATGAATAATGGCCCTAGTATTATTGCTCTCACCCCAACGTACGTGATTTGTAACATATATACAGCAATAGGCCTTTTCAAACATAGGCCTCCAACATGTGCCTTTATGTACATACACGCATGTACCTGGGGGCAGGATAGAATCATACAGCTAGAGTGTAAAAACTCCTGCTGCTACTGACATAAGACAAACAGTATATTGGTGGCAGTAAAGGGGTTAAAATCAATGACAGACAAATCTTCCAAATTTATTCTGATAATTTTTAATGCTAATAGGCAATGGGTTGTCAAAAAATGGCATGAGGGCTGGACTCCGCCAGGGGGATATCAGTGCAATTTTTTTTAAATACCATTTTGCAGGCAGCAGGGGTTTTAATCATGTTAAAAGTAAAACATTAAAATGCCCAATGCCTTTAAAACTTGAGGGATGCCTTGAACATGCCTGTGAAGTGGTACACATGTATAATGTATACATTAATGAACAAAACTAACATCTACAAAGACGAGAAAGAAAATGCCATACAGAAATATTTGTTATTAGATATAAAATAAAAAGTAAATATGGCCTGTATTGTATGAAAAAAAGTTGAATTTAGTCTGAACTTTGCTTGTTCTTTGTTTTGGCAAAAGGGCAAACTAAATGGGGGTGACAGCTGAATGTGACATTTCTATTTCTTTACATATTTCTAAGCACTGCCCACCTAAGGATTTTAAATAGAAAATTAATAGGTGGCCTTCTATGTGTAGCGCCCTCCACTCTCCCACTCCTCTGCTGGCTGGTTACTGCTTGTCTAGGGGTATCCTGGAGGAGAGAGTGCGGGGTCACCACGCCAAGCCTTCACCGCAGACGTTTGTGTGGTGTGAGCAAAGTTTCTTTACCTTCGGGTCGGTGTTCGGTGTTTGGAGCCTCCGCTTCTTCTGTGGAACAGTGTCTGCCAGAGAATGAGCCCCAGACCATTAAAAGTCCAACACTCCTTTATTTTCCAATGTCAGGATGAAACACAATCAGTTGGACTCCCTCAATGAACAGACAGGGGGTGTGGATACGAGTAGGCCCAGGCACAATGAACTCTCCTATTCCTCTATCAGCGAATAGGTTTGGCACATTTTCTCTGCCACCTGCTGAGAATCTTGGTTGCTGCCACCGACCGGGTGAACGGTGAACCTTCCTCCTGACTGCACTAGGCCCCTGTTTGGGAAGATATCCCTCCGGGCAGTCTCCTGAGGCTCACCCGGCACCGGCAATCTGCTGCACCAGGTCTTCGGGTGAGTAACTCCTCCGGTCCCTTACGCCTCTGGATTCGGGTACCCCACTCCTGGGGTCCCCTAGGAAATCCTTCCCTCGCGGAGCCCAGCGGAGGACACTGGGCCCCAGGCCTCCAACCGAGTACCTCACCCCAGGCTGAAGGTGCCTGGGGTGGAACACAAGCTCCAGGTGTCCAGACCTAGGCTGCCTGGACACCGACCACGAACCACAGCCCTCAGGCTGAAGGTGCCTGGGACTCGACAACCCCGTGACCAAAATGGCCGACCCCTTTATACCCTCCCCCAGCAAACCCAGCGGAGCCCCCACCCCGCTGTACTCATGCTGCGAGAGGTCAAAAAGGGTACGGCACTGCAATGATGGCTCAACCCTGGGCCCAAAGCGACAGCGCCACCCGCTGGGCCCCAGGGAACCATACATTACAGATATCCCCACCAAATTCAAACATGAGAGAAAAGCATATACCCGCTACATATGTACTAAGTCAAAAATTAATAACTCCTAGAGAGATGATTGCTTATAGTTCTAATGCCTCATATTCTCTGTAATTGCAGTGGGGGGCTGACAGAGCATGAGATGACCAATCTGTTTGCATGCAGATTAATATTAGTGTGTTGAAACTTATCTGCTATAGTCAGGGACAGATCTCATTGCCAGCAACAGGGAGCTTGTGTGGTTGCCTGGCAGACCAGGAAGCTGACAAAATGCAGGTTGTGACAAGGTACCCTGATTTATGTATCTGGATTATAAGCTGTGGAAAAGGTGAAAAAGTGTCCAAGGCTTCAAGCTCACAGAATAGCTGGGGGAATCTTAATGTTTTGAAATCACATAGCATTCCCAGAACACTAATGCCGCGTACACACGATCGGACATTCCGATAAAAAATGTTTGTTGTGAGCTTGTTGTCGGAAAATGACCATGTGTATGCTCCATCAGACATTTGCTGTCGGAAGCTGGTTCTCAATTTTTCCGACAATAAAAGTTCTTCTCGGAAATTACGATCGTCTGTAGTCAATTCCGGCGCACAAAAATCCATGCATGCTCTGAATCAAATACGAGACGGAAGCGCTCGGTCTGGTAAAACTAGCATTCGTAATAGAGATAACACATTTGTCACGCTGTAACGGGCTGAAAAGCACAAGGCTGAAAAGCGTGAATCGTCTCCCACCAAACTTCTACTAACACGACTGGTATTGAACTTCCCTTTAATAGCGCCGTCGTACGTCTTGTATGTCACCGCGTTCTTGGCGTTCGGAATTTCCGACAACATTTGTGTGACCGTGTGTATGCAAGACAAGTTTGAGCCAACATCCGTCGGAAACAAATCCACGGTTTTGTTGTCGGAATGTCCGATTGTGTGTACGCAGCATTAAAGTGCACCAGATTGAATGCAAGATTTGTATCTGCCTGTGTGCTTCCAGCCTTCTCGATTTTGGGCAAACTTCCCTATTGTTGGCTGGTAGTATTGCAGCTTGTGATAATTGTTTCATAGCCTTTTTTTACTTTCCCCAGATAAACCCTCTCCCCATTCTTCCCCCACCAAACAAGGATCTTGCTCCAGTTAGCAAGTCACTATGGGAGCAAACCCGTGACAATACGATTTGACCAATGGAAAAAGCAGAGCAGCCAGCACTAAAATAGATCATTCAAAGGCCATTCATTTTTTTATTCTTCGCAAAACTATTTATTTTACTTGTAGAACCACAGAAATGCCTAATGGCTTAAATGTTCTGAGCAGGTATTGTGATGATGCAGTATCAGTCTATGCAAATGACATGTTTAAAGTGCGCCTGTGTTTGTCCATGCAGGGACCATTCCACAGGTGCTTATACTGTATTTTCCTTTTCTATTTTCTATTACAGTTTTGTTCCCATAGGAATGGACAGTTGAAGCTCTGTGTAAGCTACAAGTAATTATATCTCTCTCCATGCCCCCTCTGACAACAGTGGTGCATAAACAGCCAGCCAGCAGGCAGCAGCATGATAACATAGGTAAAGGCAGTGTTGCTAGCCGTCTGTATTTTTTCTGGCAGCCAGTAAAAAATTTGCACTTTTCGCCTGCCAGTAAATGTCAGTGACAGGGAAAGGGTGCCAGTAAAAAATATGTCTGTGACGCTCGGCTCAGAACTGCGCATGTGCAGTTCTGGTCTGGAGCCAGCCAGGACTGTCTGAGTACCTGCTACAGGTGGCAGCGGGGGTTGGGTCTGGCATGATGTCACGGTGCAAGGGAGCCGAGCAGAGCAGCTGGAGCCTCGTGTGCAGGTCTGCAGAATGGGACTAAGGCAAGCCGGGAGCAGGACTGTCAGTGCCGTTTGCACTGGAGTGGACTGAAGGGACCGTCTGGCATGGAGAGAGACTGTCACTGGGACTCAGGAGGGGATGTATCCTGTCGGTGAGGTGCGATCATCATCTCTGCTGCTGTCAGAGTCAATTTCAATAAGAAATGTTTTTTGCCGTAATATCTACCTTAAATCACGTGGCTAGTTGCAGTACTTGTTTGTAGCCTGAATATTGAAATTTGCACTTAAAACTGTAATTTTGTAACTTTTGGAAATGCCAGTTAAAACTTGGCTGTGCCCGTAAATTTTGGTTGTCATGTCAGTACATTTCAATCTGGTAAGTTGGCAACACTGGGTAAAGGGGAGTGAATATACCGTGCTCAGCATAAATGAGTACACCCCAACGGATTTGTCAAAAAATTTTTACTTTCCTTTCAGATTCAACATTTTTTTTTTTTATGGGACACTATACTACAAACTATTACCACAAATGTGGGCTATTGATTGCAACCAAGATTTGTTAATTGCATACACAAAAAGGTATTTTTCCTAACAAATTAATTCAAGACCATGTTGCAAAAATGAATACACCCCAATGAAAGCAAAGCTAAAATTTTAGTAGTAGTACTTCCGAGTTTTACTTGACCGAGTAATTACCAATTAAAGTAGCACAGAGTTGAATAGCAAAACATGTCCTAGTCATGAAGGGGGTAAAACCTTCTGGAGGGCAAATAATGAAAATAACAGATGGTAATATAACTTTTCTCTGCTCAGCTATACAGTGACTAAAATAGCACATCCAAGAAGAACTGCAACTGTTGTATTCCTAGAGACCCCTCCTGAACTTTTGACATCAGGAGGGCCTAGTTTGTATTAAAAGGCATAAATACAAGTATCCCTGGCTGGTGTTAAGTCACCTGATCTTTAAATATGTTTGTGATTTATATTTTAAAAGGTGTTTTACCTGTCCAAATGGCAGCGCCCACTGGAGGATCCTCTGGATTATTTGGAATAATGGCTACACACTGTCAAAAGCAATTTGTATAAATCATAGTCTATTTATGTATGCATAGAAACGTCTATACACAGATAAATAAAAGCTTGTGTATAACACCTCTTGGTGTTTAATTGGGCAAAAATGAGAATATTGTTACTTCAAATCAAAGTAGAGCTAAATTCCCAAAGCTCACAAAGGGTCACATACAAATGTGCCTTGCCTAGATATGAATGTACATGTGTAGGTAGATGTCTAGAGGAAAAAGATTTTTCCAAATCCACATTATGCATTAGCATCTTATACTAAATTTGACCAGATTCATTTTGTTTACCATTTAAAATTTCTACTCTAAAGCCTCGTACACACGATCGGATATCCTATGGATTCTAATCCGATGGTTTTGTCCATCGGAAATCCGATGAAGCTGACTTCCATCAGTCTTGCCTACACACCATCAGTCAAAAAACGGACCGTTCCAAACGCGGTGACGTAAAACACTCTGATGAGCCGAGAAAAATGAAGTTCAATGCTTCTGAGCATGCGTCGACTTGATTCTAAGCATGCATGGGTTTTTTATCAGATGGACTTGCCCATAGACGATCGGAATTTGGTCCATCGGAAAAATTTAAAACATGTTCTATTTTTTAAAACCGATGGAAAAAAGACTGATGGGTCCCATACACGATCGGTTTGTCCGATGAAAAAAGTCCATTGGACTGTTTTCATCTGTAAAACCGATCGTGTGTACAGGGCTTTAGAAGGAGATTAGCTTATCAAGCCTATCATGCCGCATACACACAATCGTTTTTAATGTCATTTTCAAAAACGACGTTTTTCTCGACGTGATTTTTCTTGTTTCCTCTCAAGCCTGTCTTGCATACACACGTTCATTAAAAAAAAATGCTTGAGCAAAGCGCAGTGACGTAGAACACGTACGACGGCACTATAAAGGGGAAGTTCCGTTTGAATGGCGCCACCCTTCATGTTAGTAAAGTTTGTTGAGTGACGATTTGCGCTTTTCAGCCTCATGCAGTCCGTTACAACGTGACGAATGTGCTATCTCCACTACGAACGCTAGTTTTACCAGAACGAGCGCTCCCGTCTCATACTTGATTCTGAGCAAGCGCGTTTTTTTTCCCCTCGTAAAAGCATACACACTACCGTTTTTCACGACGGGAAAAAAAACGACATGAAAAACTACGTGAAAAAATAGAGCAGGTTCTAAAATTTGTTAGGCCTTTTTCACGTCGTTAAAAATGCTCTAGAGCCTACACACGATCGTTTTTAATGCCCAAGTTAAAAAATGGCATTTTTAACAACGTGAAAAACGATCGTGTGTACGCGGCATCAGCCATACTTGAATTTCATGAAGAACACACTGACATTACCAGTGAACTTAGTGTTAAATTCTGGATTTCTGGATCACCTAACATTTTTATAGAAATACAACCTTAGTTGCTTGCAAGTTCTAATCCATTCAGTTTTATTTCCTTCCCAATGTTACTGTACACAGCATGCATATTTCCGCAAGCACTTTTGTGTAAAATGTCAAAGAATGCATTCAGCCATTTACAAAGTATGCCCTTTTTAATGTAGTACAGAGATTTCTTTGCCAAACCCTTTTATTTTATAGAATAATACAAAAGCAAAAATGTCAACAGTACATTCAAGATTTTCTTTAACTAGAGGGATTGAAACATAATGGACAACTGGACTCACTGCAAGTCAAGCCTAAGAAAATAAAGAGATAAGTGGTGCTGGATAGCTATAAGGCTGTAGGCTAAGAGTTCTGAGTGCATTCACATCTCATCTACCCTTTAGTTTCTCCACCTCAAATTAATGGGAAAATGTGGATCTTTTGCCTTTCACAGTATGTGGTAGGTCATGGATGCTGTAAGATTACAAAGAAGATCATTCAATGCGTCACTGCTCCTGACAGCAGTGTCCTAATCTGCTTGGATTCCTCAATTACTATGAGAAATCCTTTATTAAGCTTGCCAAGTTAAAGTTTATGAGTTTCACAGCTTGACAACCTCACTTCAATCTAATAACCAAAGCTAGATTGTAAATTTGTTGTAAAAAAGAGAAAAATTTCAGTAGGAAATAAACTGATGATAAAATGATGAAAAACTACCCTAATCTCCATCAGATTGACATAGAACGCATCTGCTTATGCAATCAGAACTTACCTGAACTTGATGGATTCATATTGATGTAGCGGTTGGTTTCTACTAGTAACCAACATCCACCATATCACCCTGCTGCCAGACCTTCATCTATCACCTCAGAGACAATGAACAGTCATTTGCGTTGTTTTGTTTTTATTTATTGGGGGATATAACTTGGATGGGGAAATGAGGATATGGGATGCCCATAGAACATGTTGCTTTGCCATCATATTTAGTGAACATTGGTTATTTGGATTGGCCTTGAAGAACTGATGTACTTCTAACATTTTACAGTCTTTTCCCCTGCATATCACAATGCAGACTATTGCTCCTCTGCACTAGCTCCTGCAGACTGTTGATCCCAAGACTTCTCTCCTCCTGCACATAACTTTCACTGTAAAACTATTCAATTCTGTCCCATCAACTTCATTATGACAAAAAGGGACCACTCTGAATAATCCCAAATTGCTGGCTGTAATTAGTTGTACTTGGTGGTACTTGACTGCATAGTTACTAGGCCCAAGGCCTGCAGTACCCCTCCCTGGGGTGCCTAGTAGTTTAACAGCTTGTACCTGGTGATGGACTACTGACCCCAGATAGCTTGATCTGCAAATCCTGCACCCTCAGGCGACATCGATTTGACACACTTCCTCACAGTCTCTCTCCTCTGATCCAGGACGAGTCCTCATCATTACACGTCATTGATGAGGACTTCATCCATGACCGTGTATGGACAAAGTTCCCTCACAGTACCCTGGCATGCCTCCGCACCCTGTACTCCACTGTGATACACTCACCAACCTTTTCCTGCCCCGAGTCTATGATGGAGGAATTTATCTGGACATACGTTCCGACAGCCTCCAGCTACTCTGATCCAGGATTCCTCATCTATTGACTGTGTAACAGATGAGGACTTCACCAATGACCGGGTAAAGGTGAAGTTCCCTCACAGCTCTCCCAGGCTCCTCCGCTGGGCCTCACCCTCCCCCCCAGATGGGGGTGGTGGCCCCTGCCACTGTCTAGTACTCCATCCTCCACTTCTCCCGGCCGACAACTCTCTCAGTGGCATGTTACCTCAGCTTATATAGGAGGCCCGCCCCCTGCCAATACCAAGTGGGGATTAGTCAGGGCTCCCACATGAGCTGCCTGCCACTCCAGTCCCAGCCTCCTTCTCTAGAACATTCTCCTTAGAGACAGGGGAGGTGCCTCAGAACTAAAGCACATGTGGCCACACCCACTGCTACACTAACCACTCCCAGCCACAGATCAAAACAAGCAAGACTAGCCTAAAGCATAGGCCTGCCTAAATGTACCTGTGCTGACAGTTTAACCTAGAACAATCCTATTCTAGCACCTACCTATGGTAGAGGGCGCTACATTGATAATATTTTTTTTCAAAGATTTTAGTTACAATAACCCTTGGAGAAGCAACTGCAATACACCAGGCTTATCTCAGCAACCCCACATGCAAATATCAGTTCATAAGCCTTTGAACAGCGGAGGTCCAGGAAACCAGGTTGGGGGTCTTCATGTCCAAATTTAGGGGGATGACCCAAGCACTAGTATGGCTCGGGCCTTCTGATTGTGCTGGACTCTGCTTTGTTGCTGTGTGCCTATGTAGAGTTCCCTGTGGCCTGCAGGTGGTGCTGGTATGTTGAGTCAGGGTTGAACCATAGGTTGCATTGGCGCGATTGGATGTCCTCCCTCGGCTACCATGCAGTGGGCTGGTTCTGCCTGCTCTGCATGCCTGGAGAGGATATAAAAGAGGCAGATGCCATTTATTCAGGGAGAGACCCGGGGACAAGTACCCGGAGGAGTGTGCCCCCTAAGGAGGGGGGCGCGTACACCGGCTGAAGAGTCTCGGGCACCTTCGGCCCGAGACCGCAACGTTCCAGGTAGGCCCAGTACCTTCATCTGGGTCTACAGGCAGAACTTTGGAGTCCTAGGATGCCCGGGTGAGTGTATCCGCTCTGACCAAGAGGAAGCCAGGGGAGGATTGGTCCCATAACAGGAGATGAGTGATAGTTAAATTGCTGTCTCGGGAAAGGCCTGGTGACCTGTCGGAGGGAAGGATCCTATGCTCCGCAGAACTGACCCTGCGGAGTGCTGCTGCTCTTCGAGGACATACTGAACTTGTCCTTGGAGGATTTAAATTGCTTGTTCGAGCTCCACATCGGCTGCTAGGACCATTGAGGGACTATCCGGGTGAGCTGTACCCACTCGGGACCGAGTGGTGATAAATCTGGGAATTCTGTGCCTGAATCTGCTTTGGTTAAACTATTATCTCTCTCATCTACTCTTTCTTACCTATCAAGAAAAAATACAAAATAAACTCAACGTTGGAGTTTAAGTGGTTTGGGCATTGACTTTATTAAAGAGGGGAAAGTACAGACTTGTCTCTACATTCTGGAGATGGGAACCAGTGGAAGGAGGTAACTCGCTGCGGGACCCAAATACATATACATCGCCTGACCTCTAAACTAGAGGACACGGGCTTGTGGCATGGGTGCCTCTTCTTTCCCCTAAGAGGAGAGGGTAGTGCTACACTATCCATGCATGTGCCTTTAAAAATTGATATGAATATATAGATACAGAACTAGACAGCTAGGAATTTCACTACCCATAAAATGTATTAATGAAACAGGCTGCATTCATAAAAGAAGGAATTATTGGAGGTGGAACTACTCCTACACCAATAGATAATGCCTAAGCTGTTATTTCCACTGTTCTGCTGTGGAAGCATGAGTCTTAAAGGATAAGCTCCCCTTTTGTAACATGTTACGAACAGACCAGCCCCTGCACCTCCCTGATACCCCAATCTGACAGCTAGCGGGGATCTCCCCCCCCCCCCCAGCTGTCATAATTTAAAAAAGCGCTGTGGTAGTTCATTATCTCTTCCTGTCAGATTGTATCTGCTCGCTGACAGTCTCTTTAGGCTCGGTTCACACCTATGCACACCTATTTTGGTGCTTTTTGCAGAAACGCACTACAGTCCGTTTATCATGGTTTCCTATGGGACACATTCACATCTATGCTTTTTTCAGCCGCTGCATTTTTGGAATGGGTCAGGGACCTTTTTTAGATGAAAAACTGTGCTTTTCTTTATTCTTTGGTTTCATAGACTTCAATGGAGACGCTGCAGAAAAGCATGCAGTGCTTTTTGCCGCAATTTTTCTGTGAATTTGCCGCAATTCACGTTTTACATTTTTTAATCTGCCCAACAACAAATTGGCGCAAAGAAGTGGATAAAAAACGGGAAACGCACAGCAAAGTGCACTGTAGAACACACCTATGCAAACTGCATATATTTGAATCGAGCCTTAAAGGAGAAGTACAGCCAAAGCACGTTTGGTTGTACTTCTCCTGTGGATCACAGGAGAGCAGTTCATTCTCCGCCCACATGACTGGACCAGCACCCGGCTCAGGCTCTTAGTGAGCTGCTGAGAGCCTGAGTTTGCCGCTCCCGCCCCCTCCACAGCCCAGTGTTCCAGTGAGTGTGGAGGGAGCCAGAGCAGACAGCTGTTGACTGACAGTCAGTATCTCTCTGTTCAGGGAGCTGTGAGAACCGAGCGATCAACAGTGTTCGATCGCTCCGTTCTCAGTGTGAGATGCAACATCGGACCAATGCTGCATCAACCTAGGTAAGCATGATTCTAAAAAAATAAATAAACCCATACTTCTCTTTTAAAGTCACTTCCTCTCTATATTCATTTACCACAGTAATGGCTATATGGCATTGCTAACGGTAAGTTCCCTCATGGTGACAACAGTGGATGCTGTGCACAGTCTAGGTCCCTTCCACTTCTCTTCATGCTGTGTTTGTCAGAATGCTTTTTGGGGGAATTCTCAGATTTGGCAACCTGACAGACATTTATATATGAATGTATGTGACCCTGTTGCTATAGTATAAAGATGAAGGTATATCTGTAAAAGAAGTCCTTTAAAAACAAGCCCAGGCATGTCCATTTCCTGGGACCCATGCATCTCTCATTGATTTCTTCTTCTCCAGGTCATCACTACTTCTCCTGTAATGATTAGATTTGTGAGGATAGAAGCAGTCAGTGCTGTGGACAACCAAAACCAGTGTTTACACCATGAACACCATCTGTACAGCTGACCAGACCACCATCCATTGAACATAGAGAGAGATGTTCCAAAACGGATTTGGTTATCCCTATACCACTGGTGGCGAACCTCGGCACCCCATATGTTTTGAAACTACATTTCCCATGATGCTCAACTACACTGCAGAGTGCATGAGCATCATGGGAAATGTAGTTCCAAAACATCTGCAGTGCCAAGATTCGCCATCACTGCCCTATACTCACTTAATTTTTTACCAAAATGTGAGTGCAAAACGTATTTGTGTTTAATAAATGGGGTTTACTTACTACACTAGGCCTTTACACTGTTTGTGTTTGTGTATATGTTACAATAAATTAGGCTTAAAAATATAGATAGCATGTACATGGCTGTTTTGTAATAATTTTGGGTGCATCTATACCAATGATCTATTTTGCTGTGTGCGCCTGTTCACTAAATAGTTAAAATGTAAGCCGGAATGTGTCAATGTGTGTTTGTGCATTAAAAAAACAGAGTAAGAGTCTACATCTGCCATCTGCTAGTCTATTTACATATCTATGCTGTCAGTGTGGCGGAATTCATTCCAACGAAGTGTTGGGATTGTTGCAAAATGTGTTATAATGCAGCCACATTATTCCACATTATTAATATACATGCCCTCTTTGTTTGACTGCTACCTAAAGTGTAAAGAATTTATTCAAACATTTTGGTTGAGTGAAAAAGCAAACTGTACTGATATATTTTATAAGAGTGTTACATTGGAAAAAGTACCATATATACTCGAGTATGAGCCGACCCGAATATAAGCCGAGGCACCTAATTTTACCACAAAAAAATGGGAAAATGTATTGACTCGAGTATAAGCCTAGGGTGTCCATCTGCATGCCTCACTGTGCCTCACTTTGCCTTACTGTGTCCATGTGCATGTCTCACTGTGCCCATGCCTCACTGTGCCCATGCCTCACTGTGCCCATGACTAGACTGACGTTTAACATGGGAGTCTATGGAAGGGGTGCCCGGCTTTGAAAAATCGGTGCTCCCCGGCCGTAGGTCCCCCGGACCACAAACTTTGCACACTTGTAGAGGAAGAGTGGGGCTACATGTGTGCCATGTGAGGTCCAGGAGACCTACGGCCGGCCGGTACCGGGTCCCCAAAGTCCGGGAGATCAGGCGCAAAAAGGTGACTCGAGTATAAGCCGAGGGGGGCATTTTCAGCACAAAAAAATGTGCTGAAAAACTCGGCTTATACTCAAGTATATACGGTAGTCATTTTTATTATGTACTGTATATTAAAGTGATTGTAAACACTTTTTTTTTTTTATTAAATAAAAAAAATAACATAACATAACCTGCTCTGTGCAATGGTTTTGCCACCCCGCTCCCTCCTCACTGGCTGTGATTGACAGCAGAGGGAGCCAATGGCTCCCACTGCTGTGTCTGAGCCAATGAGAAGGGAGAGAGCCAAGAAAGCCTCTGCTCTCATGTACATCACTGATTTGAGATTGGGCTCAGGTAAGTATAAAGGGTGCTGAGGGGGGAGCTGCATGCTGAATTGTTTTTACCCTAATGCAGAGAATGCATTAAGGTAAAAAAATCCTTAAGGCTTTAGAACCAGTTTTTTAGTAACATAGCAATAAAGCTGGTCCATAGCAATAAATTCAACCTTTTTCAAATTACTGACTGTCAATTTTTTCCATATAGTTAGTTGAAGTAAATTTCCATCTTCCAATAAGGCTTACCTATAAGTAGTGTAAATATCTCCTAAACGGGCACTGCTTAGGAGATTTTTAGAATACATGCAGCCAGTGACATCACTGAAGGAATGGCCACCAAAATGGGACTTAGGAATTGGGACAAACTGTGTGTCTAGTTACAAGATATTCATCCAATGAACCACAACTGCGATCACTGATCGCAAAGAACTGGCATTTCCTTACAGACAACTACACCATTTCCAAATATATAAAACAGACTCATTTTCAGATGTGCCACTACCCTTAGAGATCAGTTGACATCTAGTCACTATGTACTGTACAAAAATAATAACTTTACCATGTGGCACCTATCGCTGTTTTAGCTGTCCACGATGTCCGTGGGTTCAGGAAGGCCCAGGCATTAGATTGCCCAATGGCTAACAGCATAGATCGAATACTTTCTCAAACTGCTCGACACAGGGGGGCGCAAATGGGCCACAATGCACTGCGCCATCGCAGTGCATTGCTGGCTGATTATTTGCCAAGCATGCACTGTGACCCTGCATGCTTGGCCAATCACAGCGCCGGCAGCGAGGAGAGCCATAATTGGCCACAGGCAGGATGCCTGTGGCCAATTATAGCTCAGGGGGTTTAGTACACACCCCACACTACATAAGGCCGCCAGCGCGGTGGCCTTGTGTAGTGTGTTGGCGTGCAGGGAGAGAGCAGGATAGGCAGGGACAGTGTCAGTGTGATCTTTGCTAAACCTAGGGCAGTTACAGTGTGTTGGCGTGCAGGGAGAGAGCAGGATAGGCAGGGACAGTGTCAGTGTCATCTTTGCTAAACCTAGCGCAATTACAGTGTGTTGGCGTGCCAGGAGAGAGCAGGATAGGCAGGGACAGTGTCAGTGTCATCTTTGCTAAACCTACAGTAGCGCAGTTACAGTGTGTTGGCGTGCAGGGAGAGAGCAGGATAGGCAGGGACAGTGTCAGTGTCATCTTTGCTTGTTAACCTGCAGTAGTTACAGTGGGTGTAGTGTGCCTCCTGCACAGTATACACCTGAAGCTACCCCTCATTGCTGGTGTTGTTCTGTTGTGTAACACAGACAGGCATCTGCAGCAGTTACAGTGGGTGTAGGTGCCTCCTGCACAGTATACACCTGAAGCTAGCCCTTATTGCTGGTGTTGTTCTGTTGTGTAACACAGACAGGCATCTGCAGCAGTTACAGTGGGTGTAGGTGCCTCCTGCACAGTATACACATGAAGCTACCCCTTAATGCTGGTGTTGTTCTGTTGTGTAACACAGACAGGCATCTGCAAGCAGTTACGGTGTAGTGTGCCTCCTGCACAATATACACCTGAAGCTACCCCTTATTGCTGGTGTTGTTCTGTTGTGTAACACAGACAGGCATCTTCAGCAGTTACAGTGGGTGTAGATGCCTCCTGCACAGTATACACCTGAAGCTATCCCTTATTGCTGGTGTTGTTCTGTTGTGAAGCACAGGCAGGCATCTGCAGCAGTTACAGTGGGTGTAGGTGCCTCCTGCACAGTATACACCTGAAGCTACCCCTTATTGCTGGTTTTTCCATCTCCCTGCAGGCCATTAGTATGTCTGGAAGGCCAACAAGTAGAGGCAGACAGTCAAGAGCCAATAAAAGAGGACAAGCAGGCTCTGTGTCTAGGGGCAACAGTGCTGGTCGTGGACGCGGTGCATCGTCATCAGCACGTGGCCATGGGGCACGCTTGTCCTTCTTTTCGGCAGCTGGACATGTTGATGCCGAAGACTTGGTAGAGTGGATGACCAAGCCCTCCTCATCCTCCTCATCCTCTCTCAGGCTCAGGGTACTGGCAAAGCAGCTTCCAATGCGTCCTCTTCCCTTGTATCAATGTCATCAGTCACTCCTTCCCTAGACCCACCATGTCCTCCTGAGGAGTCCCCCGAACTGTTTGAGCACAGTGTTGGGTACATGCTCCAGGAGGATGCCCAGCGTTTTGAAGGCTCTGATGATGATACTCAGCTGGAGGAAGGCAGTAGCGTGAGCACAGAGAGGGGATGCTCAAGAAGGACAGCAATCTGGCAGTCATGTTCCACCAGCTGCAGCATACTGCCAGGTTTGCTCCAGTGATCAAGAGAGAGGGGATGATGAGGTCACTGAGTCCACATGGGTGCCTGATAGGAGAGAGGAGGAGGAGGAGGAGACACATCTTCAACGAGGCAGGATGCCCTCCGGGGGCCAGCTTAAGGGCAGCACACCGACTGAATCACACCGCAGAGCTCCGCCTGTGCAGGGCGCTGCCTCTGTGCGTTATTCCAAAAGTTCTTTGGTGTGGGCCTTATTTGAGTTGAGTGCATCAGATCACACTGCTGCTATTTGCAACATATGTCTCAAGCGTATCTCGCGTGGCCAAAACATCAGCCGCTTGGGCACCACATGCTTGACCAGACATACAGTATGTTGACCTGCCATGCAGCTCGTTGGCAAGCGTACCTTAAAGACCCACACCAAAGAACAAAGCGGACCTCTCCTTGCTCCTCATCAGCTGGGATCTCCAACCCCACTATACCTTCAGTCCTCTCTGAAACCTGCACTTAGAGGAATGAAGGTGTAGAATTAGGTGTGTCACAGCCAAGTAGTTGCGGGCACTCTGCTAGCAGTACACCAACGTCCGAGTGTAGCAGGCAAATTTCCCTGCCCCAGCTGCTGGACCGTCAAAAGAAGTTCACTCCCAGCCATCCACATGCCCAGCGGTTGAATGCTAGCTTGGCTAAATTGCTAGCACTTCAACTGCTGCCTTTTCAGTTGGTAGACTCGGCCCCCTTCCGTGAGTTTGTGCAATGTGCGGTTCCTCAGTGGCAGGTTCCCAAACGCCACTTTTTCTCACGGAAGGCGATTCCAGCTCTCTACCGGCATGTGGAAGGCAATGTCTTGGCCTCGCTGGACAGGGCGGTCAGCGGTAAGGTGTATATTACCGCTGACTCATGGTCCAGCAGGCATGGACAGGGACGTTACCTATCTTTCACAGCCCATTGGGTCACTCTTTTGGCAGCTGGGAAGGATGCAGTAGTGTTGGAGATTGTTTCGCCACCACGCCTCCAAAATGCTACTACTGGTTGTGACACACCTCTCTTCTCCACCCCCTCCTCTTCTTCTTCCTCCATGGCCTCTTCCTGTGCTTTGTCCTCAGAACCAGTGGTGCTCCGTAGGTGTTCAAGGGGCTACGCAAATACCCAGGCAAAAAGATGCCATGCCGTGCTTGCGCTGGTGTGTTTGGGGGACAGGAGCCACACTGGGGCAGAGGTTCTGTCAGCTCTGCAGGGACAGGCCGAGAGGTGGTTGACGCCACGCCAGCTTAACCACTTAACGACCGCTCACTGTATATATACGTCGGCAGAATGGCACCGACAGGCACAATCACGTAGAGCATACGTGATCGCCTTTGTACAGTTGGGGGGTCCGATCGGACTCCCCTCCTATACAGTGAGCGGCCGTTTATCGTTGGGGAGTGATCAGAGATGAGGGGGTGACCATTCGATTTCGGCCACCCCCTCGCGATCGCTCCCGGCGAATGAAAATGCTTCCTCCGCCATGTGATGTAAACACAGGCAGGAGGAAGTGATGTCATCTCCCTCGCGGCGGTCTTTTCGATTCCGGCGCCGAGGAGAGAAGAAGCAGGTTAGTGCACCAACAGTCCACTGACACATAGGTACACATTTCACCCCCCAGGTCACCGCCAGCCCCCAATCACAGTGTCACTGATTGCAGTGATCATTTATTTTACTGATCACTGCATTTAGTGTCATCTGTGATAGTAAAAAGTTGCAGGGCAGCTAGGTTTAGGCCCCTTTAGGTCCAGGGTAGCCCCCTAACCCCCCCTAATAAAGGTTTAACCCCTTGATCGCCCCCCAGGTAACCCTTTCACTCCCTAACGCCAGCGTCACTAAGCGATCGTATTTTCGATCGCTGTATTTAGTGCCGGTGGTGCCCTAGATAGCCAGTTATTTATTTTTAGTTTCGCCGCAGGTTTTTAGAGCGTCAGGTACCCCCATATATTATTTTAACCCCCTGATTGCCCCTAGAGTTAACCCTTTCACCAGTGATCACCGTATAAGCGTCACTGGTGACACTGGTTACCCAGTTAGTTATTTAGGTAACCCGTCAGGTTTTTATATAGCGTCGGGTACCCCCATATTTAACCTAATAAAGGTTTTAACCCCCTGATTGCCCCTAGTTAACCCTTTCACCAGTGATCACCATATAAAGGTTACGGGTGACGTTGGTTGGTTAGTTTGCTTTTTATAGCATCAGGGCACCCGCCGTATATAACCCAATAAAGGTTTAACCCCCTGATCGCCCGGCGGGTGAGATCAATTAGGTTTTAGCACAAGAGAGGGTCTGCGTCACCCCAGGCAGCGTTAGGTTAGTGCCAGTAACGCTAACACCGACGCGCAAAGCATACACCTCCCTTAGTGGTATAGTATCTGATCAGATCTATACTAGCATCCCCAGCGGTTTAGGGTTCCCAAAAACGCAGTGTTAGCGGAATCAGCCCAGATACCTGCTAGCACCTGCGTTTAGCCCCTCCGCCCAGCCCAGCCCAGCCCAGCCCACCCAAGTGCAGTATCGATCGATCACTGTCACTTACCAAACACAAAACACATAACTGCAGCGTTCGCAGAGACAGTCCTGATCCCTGCGACCGCTAACAGTTTTTTTTGTAGCGTTTGATATATTTGCTGATGACAGTCAGGTGCTTTTTTTCCTGTGAATCTTACTAGTGTACCCCTAAATTTAGAGCCCAAAATGGCAAGTCGAAGGTACACTAGTAAAGAGGCCTACGAGATTCTGAGCATGACAGATAGTGAAGAGGAGGTCACGTATCTGTCAGATTCAGGCTCAGAATATCTTCCGGTAGAAGACAGTGACGTCAGCGGCCCCACGTCAGATAGCTCTGACGACGAAGTTGAGGTCCCTGCTAAGGTCAGGCGTACCCGATCCCGATCTTCTGAGGTTGTTGAGGAGCAAGAACCGCAGGGCTCTCGTATCATGGAGCAGAGTAGTACTAGCGCCGCTATTCCTTCTGGTGAATTGGCAAGCACCAGCGGCCTAGTACAGCCTGGGCGTACATACAGCACTGCAGTATCACTTGGTGACGTGGCGAGTCCCATAAGTGCAGTTTAAGCTGGCGAGGTGGCAAGCACAAGTAGTGTCCCGCTGCCACCAATAAGAAGACAAAGGCAGGGCCGTCGTACCCATAGTGCTCTTCCTGCAGAATTTGCCTATCCTGATTTGGTCCCCACCACTTCTGCAGAACCCGTACTTCCCCCATTCCCTGCCCATCCCGGTATTCAGGTGGAAACAGCTGATTTTATGCCAATCGATTTTTATTCGCTGTTTTTCACGGAAGATCTCTATAGATCTATTGTGGACCAGAGTAATTTATATGCTGGTCAATTCATCGCCGCTAATCCCCAGTTGCCTTCCATTGCCAAAGATTGGAAACCAATTACGGTTTCCGAATTTAAGACCTTTCTGGGCCTTTCCCTCAACATGGGCACACATAAATTCCCGTCATTGCGTGCTTATTGGTCCACGCACCCAATTGACCACATGCCCGTGTTCTCTGCCTCCATGCCCAGGAAACGATACGAGCAGATTTTGCGGTTCATGCACTTCAACGACAATGAACTTTGTCGTCCACGTGGGGACCCTGAATACGACCGGCTCTATAAAATTCGGCCCCTCATAAACCACTTCAACGAACGTTTTGCAGCCTTGTTTATTCCCGATCAAGCTGTCTGCGTTGATGAGTCCCTGATTACATTTTCTGGCCGCTTGGCTTTCAAGCAGTACCTTCCCAGCAAGCGTGCCAGATACGGGGTCAAGCTCTATAAGTGCTGTGACAGGGCAACAGGCTATGTATGGAGCTTTATGGTTTATGAGGGAAAAGATAGTCAGGTTGAGCCGGTCAACTGCCCGGATTACATAGGGAGCGCTGGCAAGATAGTGTGGAACTTGGTGTCACCCTTATTCGGAAAGGGGTACCACTTGTATGTGGACAATTATTACACGAGCGTGCCACTGTTTAGTCACTTGTTTGATCATCAGATTGGAGCATGTGGCACCGTGCGACCTAATCGCCGGGGCTTTCCCCAGCGGCTTGTAGATGCCCGTCTTAGGCTGGGGGAGAGAGCCTGCGTAAAGTGTAATAACTTGCTCGCTATGAAGTGGAGGGACAATAAGAATGTTTTCCTTCTTACCTCCCTTCATGCAGACACGACAGTCCAAATTCGTACGGCGACTGGTGTGGAGAAACCCCTCTGTGTCCACGAATATAACAAAAATATGGGAGGGGTGGACCTCAACGACCAGTTGATGGCGCCGTATCTAATTGACCGTAAGGCGAGACGCTGGTACAAAAAAGTGTCTCTATCCTTATTCCAATTGGCTTTGCTGAACGCTCATGTGCTATACAGAACTTCAGGCGGGACTTTATCTCTTCTAAAATTCCAGAATGAGATAGTCACAGAACTCCTGTATCCAGGCGGTTCTGCACCTCACCATCCCCTACCAAATGCAGTAAGCCGGCTGCATGAGAGGCATTATACGCATCTCCTCCCGAGTACCCCTACCCAACGAACCCCCCAAAAAAGATGTCGTGTCTGTAGCAAGCGCGGATTTAGGCGTGACACCCGTTATTATTGTCCACTCTGTCCTGACAAACCTGGTCTTTGCCTTGGTGAATGTTTTGAACGCTACCACTCAAAAGTGAAGTTTTAGCGTAGGGTACAGCATTTCACAGACTAGGACACACTTACACAGGGTCTCCCAAGATGCCATTACATTTTGAGAGACCCGAACCATTACAGTTGTTAAAGTTTAAAAAAAAAAGTGTAAAAAAGAAAAAAAAACGTAAAAAACAAAAACACAAAAAATATATAAAAGAAAAAAAACAAAAATAGTTGTCGTTTTATTGTTCTCTCTCTCTCTCTCTCTATTTTCTCTCTATTGTTCTGCTCTTTTTTACTGTATTCCATTCTGCAATGTTTTATCATGCTTGCTTTTCAGGTACGTAATTTTTTGTTTTCAGGTGCGCCATTCAACTGCAGCGCGGAATTATTTATCTTGACAGCAACAGCGTTTGCTCCCACGATACATAAAGCCGTGACTCCAGTGCTGTAGGAGGTGATTTCACCACCACAGTTAAAAAAAAAGAGCATATATGCCGAAGCATGGGGGCAGCAGGGGCGGAGGAGCGATTTTGCTCCTAATGCCGCGTATATACGGTCGAAATTCCGACGGAGGCTTGCCCGTGGAAAAGTTTGATCGTGTGTACGCGGCATAACCTTTTATGCCGCGTACATACGGTCGAAATTTCGACAAAGGCTTGCCCGTGGAAAAGTCCGACCGTGTGTACGCGGCATAACTTTTTTGCGGGAGGATGCCCCCATGCTTTGGTATATATATATTTTAGGCACAGGTTGCGTTAAAAAAATGTTTTATTTTTTACTAGGTTTTGTTTTGGTATTTGCTTTGCAGGTATGGTATGGTAAGTAGGGATGAGCTTCGTGTTCGAGTCGAACATACGTTCGACTCGAACATCGGCTGTTCGATCGTTCGACGAAGATCGAACGATTTGGGCCGTTCGCGCCAAATTCGAGTGACGCGAACGGCCCACAATGCACTACGCCATCGCAGTGTCATCCAGGCGCTGTGATTGGCCAAGCATGCACTGTGACCCCGCATGCTTGGCCAATCACAGCGCCGGCAGCGAGGAGAGCAATGATTGGCCACAGGCAGGATGCCTGTGGCCAATTATTGCTGAGGGTGTTTAGTACACGCCCCACACTATAAAAGGCCGCCAGCACGGCGGCCTAGTGTAGTGTGTTCCGGAGCAGGGATAGAGCAGCATAGGCAGGGACAGTGACTTTTATTTCTTTCTTGCTTAACCTGGATTCCTTTAGTTTAGGGAAAGAGAAGGATAGGTAGGGAGAGTGTCAGTGTGTTTTGTGCTTGTGCTATATTGTGCTTAAAAAAAACATTTTTTCTAGGGACAGAAAACTGTAGGTAGGGAGAGTGTCAGTTTCTTTCACTGTCAAAGTCCTTGTTTCCAGGGACCTGGAAGGACAGTGAGTGAATTCTCCTTGTGCTAAATTGTGCTTAAAAAAAACATTTTTTCTAGGGACAGAAAACTGTAGGTAGGGAGAGTGTCAGTTTCTTTCACTGTGAAAGTCCTTGTTTCCAGGGACCTGGAAGGACAGTGAGTGAATTCTCCTTGTGCTAAATTGTGCTTAAAAAAAACATTTTTTCTAGGGACAGAAAACTGTAGGTAGGGAGAGTGTCAGTTTCTTTCACTGTCAAAGTCCTTGTTTCCAGGGACCTGGAAGGACAGTGAGTGAATTCTCCTTGTGCTAAATTGTGCTTAAAAAAAACATTTTTTCTAGGGACAGAAAACTGTAGGTAGGGAGAGTGTCAGTTTCTTTCACTGTCAAAGTCCTTGTTTCCAGGGACCTGGAAGGACAGTGAGTGAATTCTCCTTGTGCTAAATTGTGCTTAAAAAAAACATTTTTTCTAGGGACAGAAAACTGTAGGTAGGGAGAGTGTCAGTTTCTTTCACTGTGAAAGTCCTTGTTTCCAGGGACCTGGAAGGACAGTGAGTGAATTCTCCTTGTGCTAAATTGTGCTTAAAAAAAACATTTTTTCTAGGGACAGAAAACTGTAGGTAGGGAGAGTGTCAGTTTCTTTCACTGTGAAAGTCCTTGTTTCCAGGGACCTGGAAGGACAGTGAGTGAATTCTCCTTGTGCTAAATTGTGCTTAAAAAAAACATTTTTTCTAGGGACAGAAAACTGTAGGTAGGGAGAGTGTCAGTTTCTTTCACTGTCAAAGTCCTTGTTTCCAGGGACCTGGAAGGACAGTGAGTGAATTCTCCTTGTGCTAAATTGTGCTTAAAAAAAACATTTTTTCTAGGGACAGAAAACTGTAGGTAGGGAGAGTGTCAGTTTCTTTCACTGTGAAAGTCCTTGTTTCCAGGGACCTGGAAGGACAGTGAGTGAATTCTCCTTGTGCTAAATTGTGCTTAAAAAAAACATTTTTTCTAGGGACAGAAAACTGTAGGTAGGGAGAGTGTCAGTTTCTTTCACTGTCAAAGTCCTTGTTTCCAGGGACCTGGAAGGACAGTGAGTGAATTCTCCTTGTGCTAAATTGTGCTTAAAAAAAACTTTTTTTCTAGGGACAGAAAACTGTAGGTAGGGAGAGTGTCAGTTTCTTTCACTGTCAAAGTCCTTGTTTCCAGGGACCTGGAAGGACAGTGAGTGAATTCTCCTTGTGCTAAATTGTGCTTAAAAAAAACATTTTTTCTAGGGACAGAAAACTGTAGGTAGGGAGAGTGTCAGTTTCTTTCACTGTCAAAGTCCTTGTTTCCAGGGACCTGGAAGGACAGTGAGTGAATTCTCCTTGTGCTAAATTGTGCTTAAAAAAAACATTTTTTCTAGGGACAGAAAACTGTAGGTAGGGAGAGTGTCAGTTTCTTTCACTGTCAAAGTCCTTGTTTCCAGGGACCTGGAAGGACAGTGAGTGAATTCTCCTTGTGCTAAATTGTGCTTAAAAAAAACATTTTTTCTAGGGACAGAAAACTGTAGGTAGGGAGAGTGTCAGTTTCTTTCACTGTCAAAGTCCTTGTTTCCAGGGACCTGGAAGGACAGTGAGTGAATTCTCCTTGTGCTAAATTGTGCTTAAAAAAAAACATTTTTTCTAGGGACAGAAAACTGTAGGTAGGGAGAGTGTCAGTTTCTTTCACTGTCAAAGTCCTTGTTTCCAGGGACCTGGAAGGACAGTGAGTGAATTCTCCTTGTGCTAAATTGTGCTTAAAAAAAACATTTTTTCTAGGGACAGAAAACTGTAGGTAGGGAGAGTGTCAGTTTCTTTCACTGTCAAAGTCCTTGTTTCCAGGGACCTGGAAGGACAGTGAGTGAATTCTCCTTGTGCTAAATTGTGCTTAAAAAAAACATTTTTTCTAGGGACAGAAAACTGTAGGTAGGGAGAGTGTCAGTTTCTTTCACTGTCAAAGTCCTTGTTTCCAGGGACCTGGAAGGACAGTGAGTGAATCCTCCTTGTGCTAAATTGTGCTTAAAAAAAACATTTTTTCTAGGGACAGAAAACTGTAGGTAGGGAGAGTGTCAGTTTCTTTCACTGTCAAAGTCCTTGTTTCCAGGGACCTGGAAGGACAGTGAGTGAATTCTCCTTGTGCTAAATTGTGCTTAAAAAAAAACATTTTTTCTAGGGACAGAAAACTGTAGGTAGGGAGAGTGTCAGTTTCTTTCACTGTCAAAGTCCTTGTTTCCAGGGACCTGGAAGGACAGTGAGTGAATTCTCCTTGTGCTAAATTGTGCTTAAAAAAAACATTTTTTCTAGGGACAGAAAACTGTAGGTAGGGAGAGTGTCAGTTTCTTTCACTGTGAAAGTCCTTGTTTCCAGGGACCTGGAAGGACAGTGAGTGAATTCTCCTTGTGCTAAATTGTGCTTAAAAAAAAACATTTTTTCTAGGGACAGAAAACTGTAGGTAGGGAGAGTGTCAGTTTCTTTCACTGTCAAAGTCCTTGTTTCCAGGGACCTGGAAGGACAGTGAGTGAATTCTCCTTGTGCTAAATTGTGCTTAAAAAAAACATTTTTTCTAGGGACAGAAAACTGTAGGTAGGGAGAGTGTCAGTTTCTTTCACTGTCAAAGTCCTTGTTTCCAGGGACCTGGAAGGACAGTGAGTGAATTCTCCTTGTGCTAAATTGTGCTTAAAAAAACATTTTTTCTAGGGACAGAAAACTGTAGGTAGGGAGAGTGTCAGTTTCTTTCACTGTCAAAGTCCTTGTTTCCAGGGACCTGGAAGGACAGTGAGTGAATTCTCCTTGTGCTAAATTGTGCTTAAAAAAAACATTTTTTCTAGGGACAGAAAACTGTAGGTAGGGAGAGTGTCAGTTTCTTTCACTGTCAAAGTCCTTGTTTCCAGGGACCTGGAAGGACAGTGAGTGAATTCTCCTTGTGCTAAATTGTGCTTAAAAAAAACATTTTTTCTAGGGACAGAAAACTGTAGGTAGGGAGAGTGTCAGTTTCTTTCACTGTCAAAGTCCTTGTTTCCAGGGACCTGGAAGGACAGTGAGTGAATTCTCCTTGTGCTAAATTGTGCTTAAAAAAAACATTTTTTCTAGGGACAGAAAACTGTAGGTAGGGAGAGTGTCAGTTTCTTTCACTGTCAAAGTCCTTGTTTCCAGGGACCTGGAAGGACAGTGAGTGAATTCTCCTTGTGCTAAATTGTGCTTAAAAAAAACATTTTTTCTAGGGACAGAAAACTGTAGGTAGGGAGAGTGTCAGTTTCTTTCACTGTGAAAGTCCTTGTTTCCAGGGACCTGGAAGGACAGTGAGTGAATTCTCCTTGTGCTAAATTGTGCTTAAAAAAAACATTTTTTCTAGGGACAGAAAACTGTAGGTAGGGAGAGTGTCAGTTTCTTTCACTGTGAAAGTCCTTGTTTCCAGGGACCTGGAAGGACAGTGAGTGAATTCTCCTTGTGCTAAATTGTGCTTAAAAAAAACATTTTTTCTAGGGACAGAAAACTGTAGGTAGGGAGAGTGTCAGTTTCTTTCACTGTCAAAGTCCTTGTTTCCAGGGACCTGGAAGGACAGTGAGTGAATTCTCCTTGTGCTAAATTGTGCTTAAAAAAAACATTTTTTCTAGGGACAGAAAACTGTAGGTAGGGAGAGTGTCAGTTTCTTTCACTGTGAAAGTCCTTGTTTCCAGGGACCTGGAAGGACAGTGAGTGAATTCTCCTTGTGCTAAATTGTGCTTAAAAAAAACATTTTTTCTAGGGACAGAAAACTGTAGGTAGGGAGAGTGTCAGTTTCTTTCACTGTCAAAGTCCTTGTTTCCAGGGACCTGGAAGGACAGTGAGTGAATTCTCCTTGTGCTAAATTGTGCTTAAAAAAAACATTTTTTCTAGGGACAGAAAACTGTAGGTAGGGAGAGTGTCAGTTTCTTTCACTGTCAAAGTCCTTGTTTCCAGGGACCTGGAAGGACAGTGAGTGAATTCTCCTTGTGCTAAATTGTGCTTAAAAAAAACATTTTTTCTAGGGACAGAAAACTGTAGGTAGGGAGAGTGTCAGTTTCTTTCACTGTCAAAGTCCTTGTTTCCAGGGACCTGGAAGGACAGTGAGTGAATTCTCCTTGTGCTAAATTGTGCTTAAAAAAAACATTTTTTCTAGGGACAGAAAACTGTAGGTAGGGAGAGTGTCAGTTTCTTTCACTGTCAAAGTCCTTGTTTCCAGGGACCTGGAAGGACAGTGAGTGAATTCTCCTTGTGCTAAATTGTGCTTAAAAAAAACATTTTTTCTAGGGACAGAAAACTGTAGGTAGGGAGAGTGTCAGTTTCTTTCACTGTGAAAGTCCTTGTTTCCAGGGACCTGGAAGGACAGTGAGTGAATTCTCCTTGTGCTAAATTGTGCTTAAAAAAAAACATTTTTTCTAGGGACAGAAAACTGTAGGTAGGGAGAGTGTCAGTTTCTTTCACTGTCAAAGTCCTTGTTTCCAGGGACCTGGAAGGACAGTGAGTGAATTCTCCTTGTGCTAAATTGTGCTTAAAAAAAACATTTTTTCTAGGGACAGAAAACTGTAGGTAGGGAGAGTGTCAGTTTCTTTCACTGTGAAAGTCCTTGTTTCCAGGGACCTGGAAGGACAGTGAGTGAATTCTCCTTGTGCTAAATTGTGCTTAAAAAAAACATTTTTTCTAGGGACAGAAAACTGTAGGTAGGGAGAGTGTCAGTTTCTTTCACTGTCAAAGTCCTTGTTTCCAGGGACCTGGAAGGACAGTGAGTGAATTCTCCTTGTGCTAAATTGTGCTTAAAAAAAACATTTTTTCTAGGGACAGAAAACTGTAGGTAGGGAGAGTGTCAGTTTCTTTCACTGTCAAAGTCCTTGTTTCCAGGGACCTGGAAGGACAGTGAGTGAATTCTCCTTGTGCTAAATTGTGCTTAAAAAAAACATTTTTTCTAGGGACAGAAAACTGTAGGTAGGGAGAGTGTCAGTTTCTTTCACTGTCAAAGTCCTTGTTTCCAGGGACCTGGAAGGACAGTGAGTGAATTCTCCTTGTGCTAAATTGTGCTTAAAAAAAACATTTTTTCTAGGGACAGAAAACTGTAGGTAGGGAGAGTGTCAGTTTCTTTCACTGTCAAAGTCCTTGTTTCCAGGGACCTGGAAGGACAGTGAGTGAATTCTCCTTGTGCTAAATTGTGCTTAAAAAAAACATTTTTTCTAGGGACAGAAAACTGTAGGTAGGGAGAGTGTCAGTTTCTTTCACTGTCAAAGTCCTTGTTTCCAGGGACCTGGAAGGACAGTGAGTGAATTCTCCTTGTGCTAAATTGTGCTTAAAAAAAACATTTTTTCTAGGGACAGAAAACTGTAGGTAGGGAGAGTGTCAGTTTCTTTCACTGTCAAAGTCCTTGTTTCCAGGGACCTGGAAGGACAGTGAGTGAATTCTCCTTGTGCTAAATTGTGCTTAAAAAAAACATTTTTTCTAGGGACAGAAAACTGTAGGTAGGGAGAGTGTCAGTTTCTTTCACTGTCAAAGTCCTTGTTTCCAGGGACCTGGAAGGACAGTGAGTGAATTCTCCTTGTGCTAAATTGTGCTTAAAAAAAACATTTTTTCTAGGGACAGAAAACTGTAGGTAGGGAGAGTGTCAGTTTCTTTCACTGTCAAAGTCCTTGTTTCCAGGGACCTGGAAGGACAGTGAGTGAATTCTCCTTGTGCTAAATTGTGCTTAAAAAAAACATTTTTTCTAGGGACAGAAAACTGTAGGTAGGGAGAGTGTCAGTTTCTTTCACTGTCAAAGTCCTTGTTTCCAGGGACCTGGAAGGACAGTGAGTGAATTCTCCTTGTGCTAAATTGTGCTTAAAAAAAACATTTTTTCTAGGGACAGAAAACTGTAGGTAGGGAGAGTGTCAGTTTCTTTCACTGTGAAAGTCCTTGTTTCCAGGGACCTGGAAGGACAGTGAGTGAATTCTCCTTGTGCTAAATTGTGCTTAAAAAAAACATTTTTTCTAGGGACAGAAAACTGTAGGGAGGGAGAGTGTCAGTTTCTTTCACTGTCAAAGTCCTTGTTTCCAGGGACCTGGAAGGACAGTGAGTGAATTCTCCTTGTGCTAAATTGTGCTTAAAAAAAAATTTTTTCTAGGGACAGAAAACTGTAGGTAGGGAGAGTGTCAGTTTCTTTCACTGTCAAAGTCCTTGTTTCCAGGGACCTGGAAGGACAGTGAGTGAATTCTCCTTGTGCTAAATTGTGCTTAAAAAAAACATTTTTTCTAGGGACAGAAAACTGTAGGTAGGGAGAGTGTCAGTTTCTTTCACTGTCAAAGTCCTTGTTTCCAGGGACCTGGAAGGACAGTGAGTGAATTCTCCTTGTGCTAAATTGTGCTTAAAAAAAACATTTTTTCTAGGGACAGAAAACTGTAGGTAGGGAGAGTGTCAGTTTCTTTCACTGTCAAAGTCCTTGTTTCCAGGGACCTGGAAGGACAGTGAGTGAATTCTCCTTGTGCTAAATTGTGCTTAAAAAAAAAATTTTTTCTAGGGACAGAAAACTGTAGGTAGGGAGAGTGTCAGTTTCTTTCACTGTGAAAGTCCTTGTTTCCAGGGACCTGGAAGGACAGTGAGTGAATTCTCCTTGTGCTAAATTGTGCTTAAAAAAAACATTTTTTCTAGGGACAGAAAACTGTAGGGAGGGAGAGTGTCAGTTTCTTTCACTGTCAAAGTCCTTGTTTCCAGGGACCTGGAAGGACAGTGAGTGAATTCTCCTTGTGCTAAATTGTGCTTAAAAAAAACATTTTTTCTAGGGACAGAAAACTGTAGGTAGGGAGAGTGTCAGTTTCTTTCACTGTCAAAGTCCTTGTTTCCAGGGACCTGGAAGGACAGTGAGTGAATTCTCCTTGTGCTAAATTGTGCTTAAAAAAAACATTTTTTCTAGGGACAGAAAACTGTAGGTAGGGAGAGTGTCAGTTTCTTTCACTGTCAAAGTCCTTGTTTCAAGGGACAGAGAAGGACACCTGAAGGTAGCCCTTATTGCTTTTTTCCCATCTCCCTGCAGGCCATCTATTAGAATGTCTGGAAGGCAAACAAGGAGAGGCAGACAGTCAGGAGGCAATAAAAGAGGGCAAGCAGGCTCTGTGTCTGGGGGCAACAGTGCTGGTCGTGGACGCGGTGCATTGTCATCAGCACATGGCCATGGGACACGCTTGTCCTTCTTTTCGGCAGCTGGACATGTTGAGCCACATCATGCCGAAGACTTGGTAGAGTGGATGACCAAGCCCTCCTCCTCCTCCTCATCCTCTCTCACCCAGGCTCAGGGTACTGGAAAAGCAGCTGCCAAAGCGTCCTCTTCCCTGGTATCAATGTCAGACTCATCATCAGTCACTCCTTCCCTAGACCCACCATGTCCTCCTCCTGAGGAGTCCCCCGAACTGTTTCAGCACAGTGTTGGGTACATGCTCCAGGAGGATGCCCAGCGTTTCGAAGGGTCTGATGATGAAACCCAGCTAGAGGAAGGCAGTAGCGTGAGAGCAGACAGAGGGGATGCTCAAGAAGGACACCAATCTGGCAGTCATGTTCCAGCAGCTGCAGCATACTGCCAGATTGGCTCCAGTGATGAGGAGGGAGATGATGATGAGGTCACTGACTCCACGTGGGTGCCTAATAGGAGAGAGGAGGAGGAGGAGGATGAGGAGGAGGCACATCTCCAACGAGGCAGGATGCCCTTTGGTGGCCAGCGTAAGGGCAGTACACCGACGGAATCACACCGCAGAGCTCCGCCTGTGCAGGGCACTGCCTCTGCCCGTCATTCAAAAAGTTCTTTGGTGTGGGCCTTTTTTGAGGCTAGTGCATCAGATCGCACAGCTGCTGTTTGCAACATATGTCTCAAGCGTATATCGCGTGGCCAAAACATCAGCCGCTTGGGTACCACATGCCTGACCAGACATATGTTGACCTGCCATGCAGCTCGTTGGCAAGCCTACCTCAAAGACCCACACCAAAGAACAAAGCGGACCTCTCCTTGCACCGCATCAGCTGGGATCTCCAACCCCACTATAACTTCAGTCCTCTCTGAAACATGCACTGAGAGGAATGAAGGTGTAGAATTAGGTGTGTCACAGCCAAGTACTTGCGGCCACTCTGCTAGCAGTACACCGACGTCCGATTCTAGCAGGCAAATTTCCCTGCCCCAGCTGCTGGACCGTCGAAAGAAGTTCACTCCCAGCCATCCACATGCCCAGCGGTTGAATGCTAGCTTGGCTAAATTGCTAGCGCTTCAACTGCTGCCTTTTCAGTTGGTAGACTCGGCCCCCTTCCGTGAGTTTGTGCAATGTGCGGTTCCTCAGTGGCAGGTTCCCAAACGCCACTTTTTCTCACGGAAGGCTATTCCGGCTCTCTACCGGCATGTGGAAGGCAATGTCTTGGCCTCGCTGGACAGGGCGGTCAGCGGTAAGGTGCATATTACCGCTGACTCATGGTCCAGCAGGCATGGACAGGGACGTTACCTTTCTTTCACGGCCCATTGGGTCACTCTTTTGGCAGCTGGGAAGGATGCAGGACAAGGTGCAGTAGTGTTGGAGGTTGTCCCACCGCCACGCCTCCAAAATGCTACTACTGGTTGTGACACACCTCTCTCCTCCACCCCCTCCTCTTCTTCTTCCTCCATGGCCTCTTCCTGTGGTTTGTCCTATGAACCAGCGGTGCTCCGTAGCCGTTCACGGGGCTACGCAAGTACGCAGGCAAAAAGATGCCATGCCGTGCTTGCGCTGGTGTGTTTGGGGGACAGAAGCCACACTGGGGCAGAGGTCCTGTCTGCTCTGCAGGGCCAGGCCGAGAGGTGGTTGACGCCACGCCAGCTTAAGCCAGGAATGGTGGTTTGCGACAATGGCACCAACCTCCTCTCCGCCCTCCGACAGGGACAACTGACCCATGTGCCCTGTGTGGCTCACGTCCTTAACCTGGTGGTGCAGCGGTTCTTGGGCAGGTACCCGGGCTTACAGGATGTCCTGAGGCAGGCCAGGAAAGTCTGTGTGCATTTCCGCAGATCTTATAATGCCAGTGCTCGCCTGGCTGAGCTGCAAAAGGAGTTGAACCTGCCCAAGAACCGCCTTATATGTGACATGCCCACCAGGTGGAACTCAACGTTGGCCATGCTGCAGCGGCTGCACACGCAGCAGAGGGCCATCAATGAGTACCTGTGCGACTACGGCACCAGGACAGGGTCAGGGGAGCTTGGTTTTTTCTTCTCCACGCCAGTGGGGCATGATCAGGGATGCATGCACTGTCCTGGCACCATTTGAGGAGGCCACGAGGATGGTGAGCAGTGACAGTGCATGCATCAGTGACACTGTACCTCTTGTCCACCTGTTGGAGCACACGCTGCGTGGAATAATGGACAGGGCACTTGAGGCAGAACAGAGGCAGGAAGAGGAGGACTTCCTTGCCTCTCAAGGCCCCCTTTACCCAGACAGTGTTCCTTCTGTCCCACCCATCGCACAGGAAGAGGAGGAGGAGGAGGAGGAGGAGGAGGATTGTGTCAGCATGGAGGTGGAGGCTGGCACTCAGCATCATCAGCAGCAGTCTTTTAGGGATGATTTACAGTCCCAAGAAACCAGTGGACTTGTACGTGGCTGGGAGGAGGTGGCTGCGGATCATGTCGTCCTTAGTGACCCAGAGGACTCCGGAGCGAATGCCTCAGCAAACCTACGCTGCATGGCCTCCCTGATCCTGCAAAGTCTGCGGAAGGATCCTCGTATTCTTCGGATCAAGGAGAGGGACCATTACTGGCTGGCCACTCTCCTTGATCCACGGTACAAGGGTAAGGTTGCGGACCTTATGTTACCGTCGCAGAGGGAGCAGAGGATGAGACAACTCAGGGAGGCCTTGCAGAAAGGTCTGTGCAACGCGTTCCCAGAGACTGGGAGGTTACAAACTCCTGGTCCTGGACAACGAGTTGCTGAGGCTTCGGCCAGTCAAAGAAGGAGCGGTGGGGAAGGTGGCCGTCTGACCGATGCGTTCAGACAATTCTTTAGTCCGCAGCCCCAAAGTATGATCGGTTCCAGCAACCATCGCCAGCGTCTGATAAACATGGTGCAGGAATATCTAGGGGAAAGGTCAGACTTGGACACCTTCCCCACCGAAAATCCTCTGGCTTACTGGGTCTTGAGGATGGATCACTGGCCAGAGCTTGCACAGTATGCAATTGAGCTACTGGCCTGTCCTGCATCCAGCGTTCTTTCGGAACGCACATTCAGTGCTGCTGGAGGATTTGTCACGGATCACAGGGTGCGCCTGTCCACCGACTCGGTTGATCGACTGACTTTCATCAAGATGAACCAGTCTTGGATCACCACCAGCTACCACACACCTGATGCTGATATAACAGACTAATTGATTTTAACATGTCACATCCCTTCAAGACTGATGCTGATGCTGAGTGCCTGTGCTGTTATGTTGACTGGCTATCCTCCTCCTCCGAGTCCTCAATGATACGATTGATGATGATAGCTTGGAAGATCATTTTTGTTTATGGGTGCCGCCACCAGTGGCTAAGGCCCAATTTTTCAGCCCCTGTTTTACAGGGGCGTGTAATTACAATTTTTTTAGCAATAATTTGCCATAGGGCTCATTGCTGTGCTCCAAGTACAGTATCTGTGAGGGGTTGGAGTGTTGTGGCACCAGTGCCTAAGGCCCAATTTTTCAGCCCCTGTTTAACAGGGGCGTGTCATTACAATTTTTGAAGCAATACTTTGCAACAGGGCTCATTGCTGTGCTCCAAGTACAGTATCTGTGAGGGGTTGTAGTGTTGTGCCACCAGTGCCTAAGGCCCAATTTTTCAGCCCCTGTTCAACAGGGGCATGCAATTACAATTCTTGATCTAATAATTCACAGCAGGGTCCATTGCTGCACCCACCAAGAGTAACTCTGAGGGCTTACAGTCTTGTGGCAACGCCACCACCACCACCACCACGAAAGGCCCAATTTTTCAGCCCCTGTTCAAAAGGGGCATGTAATTACAATTCTTGATCTAATAATTCACAGCAGGGCCCATTGCTGCACCCACCAAGAGTAACTGTCAGGGCTTACAGTGTTGTGGCACCAGCACCACCATCAAAGCCCCAATTTTTACTACCACTGTTCAACAATTATATGTAATTAAAATTCCTGATATAATAGTTGACAGCAGGGCGTTCCAGCACCAACCAAGAGTAACTGAGTGCTTACAGTGTTGTGCCAACACCAACAACTAAGGGGCCTATTTCTGCAGAGTATATACGGCAGGTCCCTACTTTCAAACATCCAACTTACAAACGACTCCTACTTGCAAACGAAAGAAGACAACAGGAAGTGAGAGGAAATCTACCCCTAGAAAGGAAAATTCTCTCCTGTAAGAATAAATATGGGAGAAAGGGGTCTCATCTGTACTGATGCTTTATCAGCAATCCTTGTTTCAAGAAAAACACCACATTTCAAAAACAGTTGTCATTGGGACGGAAAGTGAGGTGAAATGTTCTGAACAGGGGCACAGACAGCAAAACAAATGTTACAGGGGTGATAACCCTTACCTATGTTTCCCAAAAAGTTTAAAAATAGATTTTTGGGCTGGAGCTACACTTCAACAATGTACCTGTTCAAAATTACAAACACATTCTACATAAGAACAAACCTACAGTCCCTGTCTTGTATGCACCGCCTGTATACGGCTGTTCAGAGTATATAGGGCCTTTTTTATTTTATGTGCGGGGTTCCCCTTAATATCCATACAAGACCCAAAGGGGCTGGTAATGGGCTGGGGTAGGGGGGGGGGGGTCATGGGGTAGCTATGCCATTTTTCTTAAAGATTTTCATCCATATTACCGGGACCAGACATTACATTAAAGCCGCAAGCAGTTTTAAATGGCTTTTTTTTCCTTTAGAAGTGTCATTTTGTGCAGGGACAGTTCTAAACACGGGAAACACGTGGCACTTCACAGGCATACTTTAGACACCCCCCAGGTACGATATTTAAAGGAATATTTGACTTTTTTTTTTTCACTTTATGCATCATTAAAATGACTGCTCCCGAAAAACGACCGTTTTTAAAACTTCTTTTTGCATTGATACATGTCCCCTGGTGCAGAACCCGGGTTCCCAAACCCTTTTTAGGACAATAACATGCATAATAGTTGTTATAATTAGCACTTTAGAATTCGAACGTTCGCATCCATTGTATTTAATAGGGTTCTAATGTTCGTTCGAACTTTCGGTCCGTTCGCGGGTTCTGGTGCGAACCGAACCCGGGGGTGTTCGGCTCATCACTAATGGTAAGGTCTTACTGTTGTACTGTAATGTTACTTTGTTTTAATGTTAACCATCATTTGCTTAGCAGGTACGCCATTCAGTTGCATCGTGGATTTATTTATCTTGACAGCAACAGTGTTTGCTCCCACGATACATAAAGCCGTGAATCCAACGCTGTAGGAGGTGATTTCACCACCACAGTTAAAAAAGAGCATATATGCCGAAGCATGGGGGCAGCAGGGGCGGAGGAGCGATTTTGCTCCTAATGCCGCGTATATACGGTCGAAATTCCGACGGAGGCTTGCCCGTGGAAAAGTTCGACCGTGTGTACGCGGCATAACCTTTTATGCCGTGTACATACGGTCGATATTCCGACGAAGGCTTGCCCGTGGAAAAGTCCGACCGTGTGTACGCGGCATAACTTTTTTGCGGGAGGATGCCCCCATGCTTCGGCATATATGCCCATCATTAGAAGTGGGTGGATGAAGGGAGGTATTCTAATGGTGGGCATACCCACCGATCAATCTCTTTTTTTCGTTCAGCCAACAGGCTGCATGAAAAAAAAGATTACAATACATGTCCAACAAGGACCAGCAACGTACTGGTATGTTGCTGGACTTTGAATGTTTATACCAGAATGATGCCTGCAGGTTTAGGTATCATCTTGGTATCATTCTTTTCAGCCAGTGGCCGGCTTTCATGTAAAAGCAATTCTAGCAGATAATTAGCCTCTAGACTGCTTTTACAAGCAGTGGGAGGGAATGCCCCCCCCCGGATATAAACAGCGCCATTGGGAAATTGGGAAAGCATTTTATCACACCGATCTTGGTGTGGTCAGATGCTTTGAGGGCAGAGGAAAGATCTAGGGTCTAACCCCCCATTTTTTTTCAAAAAAAGAGTACCTGTCACTACTTATTGCTATCATAGGGGATATTTACATTCCCTGAGATAACAATAAAAATGATAAAAAAATAAAAATATGGAAGGAACAGTTTAAAAATAAAATAAAAAAGCAAAATAAATAATAAAAAATAAAAAAAGGCACCGCTGTCGTAGTGAGGAGTGAAATCAAAAATTTATGCCCTTAGAAACCTTGAAGGCGGTGCTTGGTTTTTGGGGTCCCGTACGCGGCTAGGCTCCCAAAAAGTCCCACACATGTGGTATCCCCGTACTCAGGAGAAGCAGCAAAATGTATTTTGGGGTGTAATTTCACATATGCCCATGGCATGTGTGAGCAATATATCATTTAGTGACAACTTTGTGCAAAAAAAACAAAGTTTGTCATATTCCCGCAACTTGTGGCAAAATATAAAATATTCCATGGACTGAACATGCCTCTCAGTAAATAGCTTGGGGTGTCTACTTTCCAAAATGGGGTCATTTGGGGGGTTTTGTGCTATTTTGGCATTTTATGGCCTTCGAAACTGTGATAGGTAGTGAGGAGTGATATCAAAAATTTACGCCCTTAGAAATCCTGAAGGCGGTGCTTGGTTTTTGGGGCCCCGTACCCGGCTAGGCTCCCAAAAAGTCCCACACATGTGGTATCCCCGTACTCAGGAGAAGCAGCAGAATGTATTTTGGGGTGTAATTTCACATATGCCCATGGCATGTGTGAGCAATATATCATTTAGTGACAACTTTGTGCAAAAAAAATAAAGTTTGTCATATTCCCGTAACTTGTGGCAAAATATAAAATATTCCATGGACTAATGATGCCTCTCAGTAAATAGCTTGGGGTGTCTACTTTCCAAAATGGGGTCATTTGGGGGGGTTTTGTGCTATTTTGGCATTTTATGGCCTTCGAAACTGTGATAGGTAGTGAGGAGTGAAATCAAAAATTTGCGCCCTTAGAAATCCTGAAGGCGGTGCTTGGTTTCCGGGGTCCCGTACGTGGCTAGGCTCCTAAAAAGTCCCACACATGTGGTATCCCCGTACTCAGGAGAAGCAGCAGAATGTATTTTGGGGTACAATTCCACATATAACCATGGCATGTGTGAGCAATATATCATTTAGTGACAACTTTTTGTATTTTTTTTTTTGTCATTATTCAATCACTTGGGACAAAAAAAAAATATTCAATGGGCTCAACATGCCTCTCAGAAATTTCCTTGGGGTGTCTACTTTCCAAAATGGGGTCATTTGGGGGGTTTTGTACTGCCCTGCCATTTTAGCACCTCAAGAAATGAGATAGGCAGTTATAAATTAAAAGCTGTGTAAATTCCAGAAAATGTACCCTAGTTTGTAGACGCTATAACTTTTGCGCAAACCAATAAATATACGCTTATTGACATTTTTTTTACTAAAGACATGTGGCTGAATACATTTTGGCCTAAATGTATGACTACAATTGAGTTTATTCGATTTTTCTTATAACAAAAAGTAGAAAATATCATTTTTTTTCAAAATTTTCGGTCTTTTTCCGTTTATATCGCAAAAAATAAAAATCGCAGAGGCAATCAAATACCATTAAAAGAAAGCTCTATTTGTGGGAAGAAAAGGACGCAAATTTCGTTTGGGTACAACATTGCATGTCCGCACAATTTACAGTTAAAGCAGCGCAGTGCAAAATTCTGAATTCACCTCTGGTCCTTTAGCTACCAAATGGTCCGGGGCTTAAGTGGTTAAGCCAGAATGGTGGTTTGCGACAATGGCACCATTCTCCTCTCCGCCCTCCGACAGGGACAACTGACCCATGTGCCCTGTGTGGCTCATGTCCTTAACCTGGTGGTGCAGCGGTTCTTGGGCAGGTACTCGGGCTTACAGGATGTCCTGAGGCAGGCCAGGAAAGTCTGTGTGCATTTCCGCCGATCATATAATGCCAGTGCTCGGCTGGCTGAGCTGCAAAAGGAGTTGAACCTGCCCAAGAACCGCCTTATATGTGACATGCCCACCAGGTGGAACTCAACGTTGGCCATGCTGCAGCCGCAGCAGAGGGCCATCAATGAGTACCTGTGCGACTATGGCACAAGGACAGGGTCAGGGGAGCTCAGGTTTTTTTTCACCACGCCAGTGGGGCATGATCAGGGATGCATGCACTGTCCTGGCACCATTTGAGGAGGCCACGAGGATGGCGAGCAGTGACAGTGCATGCATAAGTGACACTGTACCTCTTGTCCACCTGTTGGAGCATACGCTGTGTGGAATAATGGACAGGGCACTTGAGGCAGAACAGAGGCAAGAAGAGGAGGACTTCCTTGCCTCTCAAGGCCCCCTTTATCTGGACAGTGTTCCTTCTGTCCCACCCATTACACAGGAAGAGGACGAGGAGGAGGAGGATTGTGTCAGCATGGAGGTGGAGCCTGGCACACAGCTTCAGCAGAAGCAGTCTTTTAGGGATGATTTACAGTCCCAAGAAACCTGTGGACTTGTAGGTGGCTGGGAGGAGGTGGCTGCGGATCATGCCGTCCTTAGTGACCCTGAGGACTCCGGACCGAATGCCTCAGCTAACCTACGCTGCATGGCCTCCCTGATCCTGCAAAGCCTGCGGAAGGATCCTCGTATTCTTAGGATCAAGGAGAGGGACAATTACTGGCTGGCCACTCTCCTTGATCCACGGTACAAGGGTAAGGTTGCAGACCTTATCTTGCCGTCGCAGAGGGAGCAGAGGATGAGACATCTCTGGGAGGCCTTGCAGAAAGGTCTGTGCAACGCGTTCCCAGAGACTAGGAAGTTACAAACTCCTGCTCCTGGACAACGAGTTGCTGAGGCTTCGGTCAGTCAGAGAAGGAGCGGTGGAGAAGGTGGCCGTCTGACCGAGGCGTTCAGACAATTTTTTAGTCCGCAGCTCCAAGGTATGATCGGTTCCAGCAACCATCGCCAGCGCCTGATTTACATGGTCCAGGAATACCTAGGGGCAAGGTCAGACTTGGACACCTTTCCCACCAAAAATCCTCTGGCTTGCTGGGTCTTAAGGATGGATCACTGGCCAGAGCTTGCACAGTATGCAATTGAGCTACTGGCCTGTCCTGCATCCAGCGTTCTTTCGGAACGCACATTCCGTGCTGCTGGAGGCTTTGTTACTGATCACAGGGTGTGTCTGTCCACCGACTTGGTTGATCGACTGACATTCATAAAGATGAATCAGTCTTGGATCACCACCAGCTACCCAGCACCTGAAGCTGATGTAACTGAATATTTTTTTTTTAAATGTCACATCCCTTCAAGACTGCCTATGCTGATGCTGAGTGACTGTTCTGTTATGTTGACTGACTATCCTCTTCCTCCTCAATGATCCTGCTGATAGCTTGGAAGAACATTTTTGGTTCTGGGTGCCGCCACCAGTGGCTAAGGCCCAATTTTTCAGCCCCTGTTTAACAGGGGCATGTAATTACAATATTTGATGCAATGCTTTGCAGCAGGGCTCATTACTGCACTCCAACTAGAGTATCTGGGAGAGGTTGCAGTGTCGTGGCACCAGCACCAGTGCCTAAGGCCCAATTTTTCAGCCCCTGTTTAACAGGGGCATGTAATTACGATTCTTGGTCTAATACTTTGCAACAGGGCTAATTTCTGCATCTAAGTACAGTATCTGTGAGGGGTTGCAGTGTTGTGGCACCAGCACCAGTGCCTAATGCCCAATTTTTCTGCCCCTGTTCAACAGGGGCATGTAATAACAATTCTTGATCTAATATTTCACAGCTGGGCCCATTCCTGAGCCCACCAAGAGTAACTGTGAGGACTTACAGTCTTGTGGCACCAGCACCACCGCCACCACCAAAGGCCCAATTTTTCAGCCCCTGTTCAAAAGGGGCATGCAATTACAATTCTTGATCTAATATTTCACAGCAGGGCCCATTCATAACTGTGAGGGCTTACAGTGTTGTGGCACCAGCACCACCACCAAAGGCCCAATTTTTCCTACCACTGTTCAACAATGGCATGTAATTACAATTCCTGATATAATAGTTGACAGCAGGGCGATCCAGCGCCCACCAAGAGTAACTGTGAGGGCAAAACCAACACCTAAGGGGCAAATTTCTGCAGAGTATCTACGCAAGGCCCCTACTTTCAAACATCCAACTTACAAACGACTCCTACTTGCAAACGGAAGGAGACAACAGGAAGTGAGAGGAAATCTACCCCTAGGATGGGAAATTCTCTCCTGTAAGAGTTAATATGGGAAAAAGGTGTCACCTCTCTACTGATGCTTTATCCCCAATTCTTGTTTCAATAAAAACCCCAAATTTTCCCAAAACATTTGTCATTGGGACGGAAAGTGAGGTGAAATGTTCTGAACAGGTGCACAGACAGCAAAAAAAAATGTTACAGGGGTGTTAACCCTTCCCTATGTACTCCAAAAAGCTTAAAAATAGATTTTTGGGCTAGAGCTACACTTAAAAAATGTACATGTTCCAAATTAAAAACAGATTCTACTTAAGAACAAACCTACAGTCCGTGTCTTGTTTGCACCGCCTGTATACTGCTGTTCAGAGTATATAGGGCCTTTTTTTATTTTGGGTGCGGGGTTCCCCTTAATATCCATACAAGACCCAAAGGGGCTGGTAATGGGCTGGGGTAGGGGTGGGTGATGGGGTAGCCATGCCATTTTTCTCAATGATTTTCATCCATATTGCCGGGACCAGACATTACATTAAAGCCGCAAGCAGTTTTAAATGGCTTTTTTTCCTTTAGAAAAGTCATTTTGTGCAGGGACAGTTCTAAACACGGGAAACACATGCCACTTCACAGGCATACTTTAGACACCCCCCAGGTATGATATTTAAAGGAATATTTCACTTTTTTTTTCACTTTATACATCATTAAAATCACTGCTCCCGAAAAAACAACCGTTTTTAAAACCTCTTTTTGCATTGATACATGTCCCCTGGGGCAGGACCCGGGTCCCCAAACCCTTTTTAGGACAACATGCATATTAGCCGTTATAATTAGAACTTTACATTTCGAACGTTCGCGTCCATTGTATTTAATAGGGTTCTAAAGTTTGCGCAAACTTTCGGTCCGTTCGCAGGTTCTGGTGCGAACCGAACCAGGGGGTGTTCGGCTCATCCCTAGTCTTCACCACAAATATCATACAGAAATGGTGTCCTTCTTTGTCTTTGAGGTCATTTTACCAGACCTAAGGAAAGGGAATTGGGACTAGGGCTGCAACTAACGATTATTTTCATAATCGATTAGTTGGCCGATTATTGTTTCGATTAATCGATTAATCGGATAATAACCGTAAAAAAAAAAAGGTAATTTTGCTGCGATTTGCATTTTTACATATTTTTTTTTTGGCCAATTTGTTGTTGGGCAGACTAAAAAAACACAAATTGCTGCAAAAACACATTATTACATGCTTTTCTGCAGCTTCTCTATTGAAGTATATTGAACCAAAAAAACAAAATAGCACCGTTTTGCGTTAAAAAAAAAGTACTTGCCCTTTCCAAATACGCAGCAGCTGAAAAAATCATGGATGTGAACGTGTCCCATAGAAACCATGTAAATGACCTGTAGTGTGTTTCTGCAAAAAGCACCAAAAAAACACAGAGGTGTGACCCAGGCCTGAGATGTTTAGTAACATAATGGGGTTAAAAAATATGAAATGAGTACAAAAAGAGCAAATAATCGCTACTGTGAGGCCTCGTACACACGACCGATTTTCTCGGCAAGAACCAGCAAGAAACTTGCTGGCAGAGAGGTCTTGCCGAGTAAATCGGTCGTGTGTACGCGGCTATCGGGTTTCTCGTCGAGAAAACCGACAAGAAACCTCGACGAGAAAATAGAGAACCTGCTCTCTATTTTCTCGTCGAGATTCTCCTCGGCATGTTTCTCGACGAGAAAAGTGAGTGTGTGTACACTTACCTGTCCTCCCGGAAGTCCGCGCATGTTCAAAATGAATTCGACGCATGCGCGGTAGCTTCCTAGGCATACGTAGGGTATACCAAGATGGCGGCGACGGCATCGAATGTGACGAGCGCATGCTCGTCGTAGTCGATGACGTCACCGCGTACGCTCCATTCAAAGAACCGCGGGTTCTTTGAAACGAGCGTGTGTACACTCGGCCGGGACAAGTTTCTTGTCCAAGAATCTCGTCGAAAAAAACGACATGTTTATTTCAACGAGAATCTCGGCCGTGTGTACAAGGCCTAAGGGGTTAATTTTTTATTGTGGGACAGTGAAAGTAATATTTACAGTAGCGATTTGCTCTTTTTTGTACTATAAAGGGCTAATTTTAGTTTTTTTTAACCCCATCATGATACTGGCCGATTAATCGATTATGAAAATAGTAATCGATTAATTTCATAATCAATTAGTTGTCGATTAATCGATTAGTTGTTTCGGCCCTAATTGGGACACGCGTATACTTCAATGCGAGACCCTATGGATTGAACGTTTAAACGCTACGGTCCCCCACGGCTGAATAAAGTCAATTCATATAAACCCTTTCTAAGAGTTATTATTAAGCTTTATCTTTAATATGACTACGTACCTTATTTGCCCCCCCCCCTCCCTCTCCTCCGTCATACTCTGCACTTTCCTTATTTTCCTTGTCATTTCTCCACTCTGCCCTCTTCTTCTCATCCTGCGGCTCTGTCCTATATGCGATCTATGATTTGATCTAAACAATTGTGACATACTAAGGTCCAGCACTATTTACAAAGATTTATCATGTTAGATTAGACATTGTACATATTGTCCACTATTATATGTAAATGTTGCTATTGTTGTGTTATAATATTTTGTTAACATTTTGGTTCCTGTACGGTGTCTTCCTTTGCATGCTGTCCTTAGGCAATTGCCAATTTTCATCATGGCTGCCATGGGCTCCTTTGGGTGGTACTGCCTTGTTCCACCATGGCCACCTTGGACCTTGTCCTATGATATGGCTGTTTCAGGCTGCCTTTGTTTTTCTCTATTTTGCCCTGTTCCATCGTGGCCACCTTGGGCCTTGCCAACCCATGATGTTGTTTACTGTGTGGCGGCCCAGTCTTGTCTGTTAGGGCGGATGTGCGGCTCCGCAGTGAGGGGCAGGCTGCGGTTTCTCTGAGACCCTCCCCTTGCTGTCCGTTGGGCAATTTGCTCACCAGAGGGGGATCTATCTCCATCTCTGTGAGTATGTGCTAGCTTGTAGACATCGCAAATGCGTGAATCGCACGTGCACACTGCGGGGTCAGGTCCAGTGATGTCACATGCCATTATGGCAGTGCATGCGGTGTCAGGCAGGAGCCTCATATATATACAGGGGCCTTGCTACGCAGTCCCTCTGCTGCTACAGCCCTGGAATCAGTCCTATCTGGATCGCAGCTAGGTGAGATGGAGTCCTCTACAGCCTGATAACTCTGTGATGTACATATCATGGCCATAGATAGATACTACTGTATTTCTATACCCCTAGGGAAGTCAATGTGGGATACATTTAGTCGATGCTGGATATTAGCCCGACCATTCTAAGGCCATATCATTGCACCAATCCTCTATTCATGCTCTTACTGATTCTTGAAAGTGAGCACTGAGTGTACATGTTTCTATATTACCACTAAGTGATGCCATATACTATGGCCATAGATAATATTGTATTTCTATACCCCTATGGAAGTTGATGTGGGATACATTAAGTCAATGCTGGATATTAGCCTGACCATTCTAAGGCCATATCATTGCACCAATCCTCTATTCATGCTCTTACTTTCACTTGAAAATGAGCACGGAGTGTACATGTTTCTATATTACCACTAAGTGATGCCATGTACACGTTAACTGGTTTATGTGTGCACTATGTTTACTAAGTACCATATCTTGTTTGTCCACCCCAGATACATCTGGTGATATAAATACAATTCAGGAATTTTACAAAGCCATAGACATTCATATATCTCTTCATCCTTCCTCTGCTTATCCTATAAGGTAAAGCTTGGATATACTCATGTTGTCTGTGGTTTGAGTTTGGGGGTCATATTTACTGAGCAGCCTTTATCTATGTATGATCTCCACTTTGTTCCTACAGTGCACTGCTGTTGCTGTAAGACAGGGATATGCAATTAGCGGACCTCCAGCTGTTGCCAAACTACAAGTCCCATCATGCCTCTGGCTCTGGGTGTCATGCTTGATGCTGTCAGAGTCTCGCTTTGCCTCATGGGACTTGTAGTTTGGCAACAGCTGGAGGTCCGCTAATTGCATATCCCTGCTGTAAGAGAACCTCCCTGCCATGATTCAGCTCCAATTCTGAGAGAGCCTGACTCAAATGTTCTGCATTTGTTGTCACGGTGTGTTATAACATACATTGACTTTAACACTGTTTGTTTTCTACAAGTCCATACATTATTCTAGTATATAACCAATACCATTTTCTTGCCAGACGGTGGACTGTGTGCCCCCTGATGTGGGGTTCCCACATTCACCTGGACAGACCTGTACTTTATGGATCTACACATCTGACCTCGTCCTGGGTAAGACAGCGTGCATAGATTTTCACTATATCTTTTTATTTTTTATTATCTGCAATATCTATAAATGTTGTAATTCATTTCCCTTTTTTTTCTTTTTACTCTTCATTCATAGAATTGTGATGATTGCTGTATTATACTTTACAAAAATCTCCTGAAGAAGCAGTGTTTTTTTCCGCATAACATGTTGAGCGTCCAATACACAGATGGAATATGATAAGTTGACAATGATTATCTCCTAAGTTCCCCCCATCTGTGATTTTATAGAGCTTAATGTTTAGGACACATTTGATCATGTCTTTTTTAGATGTTTGTATGTTTTCCTTGTTAAAGCAGTTTTATTTGATTCATGTTGCATAACAGAAAACAAAAACATACAGATTTAAACAAGGGAGGTGGAGCTCAGGATAATATCATCCGTCAGATAACATGAGCTTGCGATGAATGACAGGATACTCTTATATGGACATTGTGACAGGGGTCACTTTGGGCACAGGGTGAGCCAGGAAATAATGGACATTAAGAATGTCTTGGATTGCTTTAAATTGGGATAGTAATATTAATCCACAAAATGTACTGGTTGTTTGATTCTGAACTCAACAAGTTAATTAAGAGATGCTGATGTGTCACCTGTCTGCTTGTGTAATGTTAATGAATCTCAACTATGCTACAGATCCTTTCATTGTGAATAGTGATAATTAACTCTGTACTTGTGTGTATTGTAAAGCAGACAGACAGTCTGGTCAATATAAAGGTCATGCATAGTCATTTAAGATGTAAAGGGATTAGCTAAGAGATGTCAGAATATGTGTATTGGGAGACAGTGAGACTAGCCTAAAGGTCATGTGTCTGAGTCATCACTGTAGTTAATTAGCTCATGTAAATTAGGTCTGGTCAAAGGTGTAATGTCTGAGGAGAATGTAAGAACCTCCTCTCTGTGCGTATAAAACTGAGAGTTTGTCATTAAAGATGGTCAGTCCAGTTGTAAACTTCATACAGAGTGTTTGTCTCGTATGTTTGGAAGGATTAATCCTACGGGAAGCGGTCGCCTGACTGTGGAGGATCGACAGTGGATATGTGTCCAGAGAGGGAATATCCTAAACGGCGTTAACCCCTTTCATACTTGGGGTGCCGTTAGACATAAATATCATCAGAGTAAGGATACATACAATAGTAGCAAGCGTATAAACAAGGCTAGGTTATCTGGGAGCGGCTAAAGGAGGTTTAGCCAAGGAAGAAGGAGTTCATTATGCATAAGGAGGGAGAAGCTAGAGAGGAAGAAAAGAGAGGAAAGGGAGGAGAACGAGAGAAAGGAAGTCCACAGGGATGGTCTGATCGCCAGCGAAACGTTAAATGATGACACAGGGATAACAGCTACAGTACCATGGCAGGAGGACTGTTTGGTCAAAGGATGGTGGTAAGCAGTGCGTGATTCAGGGTTTCCAAATCCGGTCAAACTTGTGAACCTGGTCTCTTTCAATGGCTTCAATTTTGGTGTGTACCATGGCACAGGATACTCTGTGTTTGGCCGCCTCAGCTACAGCCAAAGAGGGGGATTTCCACACTATAACTATTGTTTGTTTCGCAGCCGTAAGCAGTTGAATAAAAAGCTTAAATTGTGTGCGCGATAGGGGATTTGGTTTGAGATTTAGAAGTGCAGAGGTGGGGTCTGGCTGTACAGGAACATCAAACAACTTGGCGGTGAGGGCTAAAATATCATTCCAGAAGGTTTGGACTATTAGGCAAGTCCACCAGATTTGCAATGTTTGTATGTTTTAACATATTGTTGGAATAAAATAAAATTTTTATACTTACCTTGTATATGTCAAGCCTTTGTACGGTACCATCAAAGTCAATAATAGCCTCAGTTCACTATTTTCTCATATCCACAGTGAAGTGACTACCCTCCAGTGATGCAGAGATTAAACAAATCCTCCTGTTTATCTGCAGCCATCTCTTTTCTACATCTGTTCAAAGTGCAAAATTTATATAGCTATTTGAGCTTTCAGAAATCAAGGGGCAGTTACAATCCGCGGAGCTCAGTGAGAAGAGCTCTGTGAGCTGATTGGAGGAAAGGGAAACACCCCCAACACAGCACACAGGAACAGAGCTGAGGCTGTCAGCCACAGGCTGTGTGCTGGAGCTCCCTCCTCTGTCATCTTTTTACCTCCTGGTGTCAGGAAAACTTGTCAAAAGTGACTCAGTCTGATAGCAGAGGAACAGGGTAGCAGAAAGAAATTATACTTAAAGTGTTTGTTACCCCAACATTTCATATTTCTGGTATATGTCTTCTGAACCACGTACTTGTATGAGAAATTATCCTGTTCTTTCTGCAATGCTTACTTTGTGTGAAATCCTCAGTGTTCCTGTCAGTTCCTTGGTTCCGTCAATGCGTGTAGACTCATGCAATACAAAGTATCCTTGTAGTGTAGTAAGTAATAGCAAACGTTTATTTAAAATATTATGCACTTAAACTAAGGTTAAAACCAAACACCTTCTAATGACAGCGGGGCTCGGAGGAACCCGCGTCACTTCTGGTTTTTAGCAACGTTACTGGGCTCCACCCAACGCGTGTCATCACGGTCACATGACTTCCTCAGGGGTCCTCACCAGAAAATAAAAGCATATAATAGAGTAAAACAGAACAAAATAGGATAGAACATAAAAGAACAGAATAAAATGGAATAGAACAGAATAGATTAAAAATAGATATACTAAAATAGAAAGATTATAACCATCTTCTGAAATTTGAATAGAAAGAAAATTACAAAAAACAATAGAATAGAATTGAAATAATATAACCACTTTCCAAAATTCAAATAGCATCAATTTGAATAGAAAAGAAAATAATAGCGTAGAATAGAATAGAAAATAACACAATAGTATAGAAAAAATAATGGAATGAATATAACCATCTTCCTATTCTAATCTATTCTTTTCTATTCAAATTGATTCTATTAGAATTTTGGGAAATGGTTATAGTCTTTCTATTCTAATCTATTTTATTGGTTAATTATATTCTTTTATTTATTCTATTCCTTTTCTATTCTAGTATTTTATTTTCTATTATATTCTTTTCTATTGTATTCTATTATTTTCTCTTTAAATTCAAATTTACTCTATTTGAAATTCTAATATCGGAAGATGGTTATACTCTTTCTATACTATTCTGTTATTTTCTATTCTATTCAAATTGATTCTATTTGAATTTTGGGAAATAGTTATATTCTTTCTATTCTATTGTTTTTTTTCTATTCTATTCTTTTATATTCTATTATTTTCTTATTTATTCAAATTCAAATGTATTCTATTTGAAATTCGAATTTCAGAAGATGGTTATATTCTTTCTATGTTATTCTATCCAATTCTATGTGTTGCCATTATATTCTAGTCTATTTTATTCTGTTTTATTCTATTAAATTATTTTATTTTTACAGTATATTCTTTTATATTATTTTTATATTATTTCTATTTATTCTATATTATTGATATTTTTTCGATACTATTCCTATATTTTCTATCCTATTCTTTTAGAAAATTGGAAAACTATTTGAATTTGAAAATGTTCCCAAGTCGAATTCGAAAACTATTCAAGGTCGAAAAGTATTCAAAAACGATTAGAATTTGAATTTCGTCCAATTTTTTTTTTTGGGCATTTCGGATTTGTTTAAATTCAGTTCAATTGTAATTCTGAAATTCGGATACATCCGAATTCATGAAAAACAAAAATTTGTCCGAATTTCAATTCGGAACGAGACGAACAACACATGTCTAAGTAGTGGACTTAAGCTATGTATGGTCATATGGTGCGACCAAATCACCATATTTGCTTATTATGTTCAGGTGCCTTAGCCACTTCAATACTGGGCACTTTCACCCCCTTCCTTCCCAGACCAATTTTCAGCTTTCAGCGCTCTCGCACTTTCAATGACAATTGCGCGGTCATGCTACGCTGTACCCAAATAACTTTTTTATCATTTTGTTCACACAAATAGAGCTTTCTTTTGGTGGTATTTATTCACGACTCCGTTTTTTTATTTTTTGCGATACAAGCAAAAAAAAGAGTGAAAATTAAAAAAAGAAAAAAAGCAATATTTTCTTCTTTCTATTTGAAAAGAAATCCATTAAAATTGAATTTTGTCATAAATTTAAGCCAAAATGTTTTCTGCTACATGTCTTTGGTAAAAATAAAATCCCATTAAGTGTATAATAATTGGTTTGTGTGATCGCGGACAGATGTAAGCAGATGATCATGTACAGATGTGCGGATCACGGACATAAGTGTGCAGATGATCATTGGGGGACAGGTGTTTTTACTGTGTGGGGACATGTGTTTTGGGGACACTATTTTGGGGACTTTTTGTGTTTACATTGTGTGGGGGACATGTGTGGGGACACTGGGCCGGTGATCAGTGTGTAAAAAACAGCTCATACTCACTGATCACCGGCCGGCTGCAGATATCCGCTCTCCTCTCCTCACTGACAACTTCCGTGTGAGGAGAGGAGAGCCGGCTCTCTATTTACATCACATGACGGCTGTGATTGGACACAGCCATCATGTGATCAGGAGGGCCAATCACAGAGCCTTCCTGCCGTTCGGAGATGCGCCGTGTCGTGTGACATGAGCGCATTTGGATCGTGCCGCTACGTGCGCGGGCACGCGCGCGATCCTCCTCCTTCTGAGGGACGTTTCTGAACGTCCACTCAGAAGGAGGAATCTCCCAACTGGCTGTATATGGGCAGTGGCTGGGTGAGAAGTGGTTAAATAGCCTTGTAGGATTTAAATGACATTTTTGTATGTGTGCGCTATAATCTTTTGTTCTGTTTGTATGGTCTTATGGCAGCACCATCTTTAAAGGGGTGCATAGTTAGGGTGTGCCCCCAAGTCTTTGTTTGGACACAAGGAAGGGTTGGAATATTTATGGTTTATCACATACGCAAAATTAAGGGGTAGGCACAGCAACCGTCACTTGTTTTATTTCCCCACACTAACAACAAACCTATACTACTAACTCACTAGAGGGTGCTACACTTGTAAAAAAAAAAAAAAAAAGGAAAAGGGTATTTGTATTTTTTTTTTAGCTATGCAATAATGTTTTGCGTTTCTTTTCTATTTTAAACTGAATGGGTTGTTTTACAAGGTGATCGTTTACAATCACTTTAACCACTTCAGCCCCGGACCATTTGTCAGCTTAAAGATCGGAGGTCTTTTTACAATTTGGCACTGCGTTGCTTTAACTGACAATTGCACGGTCGTGCGACGTGGCTCCCAAACAAAATTGACGTCCTTTTTTTCCCACAAATAGAGCTTTCTTTTGGTGGTATTTGATCACCTCTGCGGTTTAAATTTTTTGCGCTATAAACAAAAATACAGCGACAATTTTGAAAAAAATCTATATTTTTTACTTATTGCTATAATAAATATCCCCAAAATATATATATATAAAAAAAACTTATTTTTTTTCCTCAGTTTAGGGCGATACGTATTCTTCTACATATTTTTGGTAAAAAAAATCAAAAAAAAAATCGCAATAAGCGTTTATTGATCGGTTTGCGCAAAAGTTATAGCGCTACAAAATAGGGGATAGTTTTATGGCATTTTTATTAATATTTTTTTTTTTTTACTAGTAATGGCGGTGATCAGCGATTTTTATCGTGACTGCGACATTATGGCGGACACATCGGACACTTTTGACACATTTTTGGGACCACTGTCATTTTTACAGCGATCAGTGCTATAAAAATGCACTGATTACTGTGAAAATGACACTGGCAGTGAAGGGGTTAACCACTAGGTGGCGCTGTAGGGGTTAAGTGTGCCCTAGTGAGTGTTTCCGATTACAGGAAGCGGTGATCACTGTCATTTTCACTAGGCAGAGCGGGGAGATGCGTATTTACATCAGCATCTCCCCGTTCTAACTCACCGTGAGAAGATCGCGGGTAAACCCGCGGCGATCGAGTCCGCGGGACCCGCGGTAGGGTTCACAGAGCTGGCGGCGGGCGCGCGTGCACAATGTCGCTTCCTTAAAGGGGACGTATATATACACGTCCTTCTGCCCAGGAGTGCCATTGTGTCGACGTATATAGTCGTGCGGCGGTCGGGTTATTGTTCTGGATTGAGACAAGTACACACTATAGAGATATATGCTTTGTTCATATTTCATGTCAGAGGTTTTCCATCACTTTAAGTATAGACTTATCAGCGGTTAGTATAGCCTTTCAATAGATTGCTATAGTATAGATTCACATTACTGTGTTAAGCTAAGCCAACATTTTTCACTTTTTCTTCCTGTAAGACAAATAAAGAAAAGACCAGAGCAACAATTCATAAAACACTTTTCAGGGTAAAGATTATTTTCAGAGTTCAATAAAAAATCAATGATTCCCAGATGCACTGAGCTCAAATATTTCTGTTCACAGTCTGTGAAAAAAAAAAGCACTGGTATGTCAAGGAATAATTTCAACTCAATGTCATCTTTTGTTCCACAAGAAAGCAAATTTATTTCAATTCTCATCATTTTGTTCCAGCGCTGAAGACAAGAGATTTTTTTATATATATATATATATATATTTTAACTTTTCTTCTCTTCTCTTTTCAGAGATACAGCTCTAAAAGGTTATAGCTTTAAAGTTCTGATATGTACGTTGAGGCTTTATTTTCCTCCTGTTACCTGTTTCCATGGTTGCAGTTTTACACCTCAGACTGCACAGACACTTCTTCTGCTTCCTTCCTAAAACAGCTAAACTACACGGAAAAGCTCCTGATTTTTTAACACTGTCACTGCTGGAGGAATGTGAACACAATTTGGTATATATTCTGGATGCAAAAAAAAGAAGGTCATATGAAACAATCGTGGATTTTGCTCACTGCCTAAGACCTGTTCGGAATTTATAAAGCAATGCATACTAGTAATAAAAGAAAAAAAAAATTCTTAGAATGACCCTGTCATATACCTGAACAGATTAAACTGAGGTTATAATAATAATAAAATAAAAAAATGCAAAAGCAGACATTACTTTCAGTGAAAATAGATGTGAAAATGATGATTCAGAAACATAGACAGCTGGATTTGTAATTAAAGTGGAACTCCAGGCATATAGTTAAATACACATATGAAATATACACTATATTACCAAAAGTATTGTGACGCCTGCCTTTACACACACATGAACTTTAATGGCATCCCAGTCTTAGTCCGTAGGGTTCATTATTGAGTTGGCCCACCCTTTGCAGCTATAACAGCTTCAACTCTTCTGGGAAGGCTGGCCACAAGGTTTAGAAGTGTGTCTATGGGAATGTTTGACCATTCTTCCAGAAACGCATTGGTGAGGTCAGGCACTGACGTTGGAGGAGAAGGCCTGGCTTGCAGTTTCTGCTCTAATTCATCCCAAAGGTGTTCTATCGGGTTGAGGACAGGACTCTGTGTAGGCTAATTAAGTTCCTTAACCCCAAACTCGCTCATCCATGTCTTTATGGACCTTGCTTTGTGCACTGGTGTGCAGTCATGTTGGAACAGGAAGAGGCCATCCCCAAACTTTTCCCACAAAGTTGGGAGCATGAAATAGTCCAAAATATCTTGGTATGCTGATACCTTAAGACAGGGGTAGGCAACCTCGGCCCTCCAGCTGTGGTAAAACTACAATTCCCATGAGACATTGCAAGACCCTGACAATCACAGGCATGACTCCTAGAGGCAGAGGCATGATGGGATTTGTAGTTTCACCACAGCTGGAGTGCCGAGGTTGTCTACCCCTGCCTTAAGAGTTCCCTTCACTGGAACTAAGGGGACAAGCTCAACCCCTTGAAAACAACCCCACACTATATTCCCCCCTCCACCAAATGTTATGGACCAGTGCACAAAGCAAGGTCCATAAAGACATGGATGAGCGAGTTTGGGGTGGAGGATCTTGACTGTCCTGACCTCAACCCGACAGAAAACCTTTTGGGATGAATTAGAGCGGAGTCTGCGAGCCAGGCCTTCTTGTCCACATCAGTGCCTGACCTCACAAATGCGCTTCCGGAAGAATGGTCAAACATTCCCATAGACACACTCCTAAACCTTGTGGACAGTCTTCCCAGAAGAGTTGAAGCTGTTATAGCTGCAAAGGGTGGGCCAACTCAACATTGAACTCTACGGGCCTAAGACTGGGATGCCCTTAAAAGTTCATGTATGTGTAAAGGCAGGTGTCCCAATACTTTTGGTAATATAGTGTATACTAAGGAGTATCCTATCCAAGGATTTGTTTTTTCTGTTAATCCAGTTCTGAGATGTATATAGCCCCTTCACATAGCACAGTCAGTTGGATGACACCACCTAAAGTTAAAGCGATATTAAAATCCAAACCAAAAAAACTTAAAATATTGCAGTTTAGCAATCCAATACAAAATAAATTTTTGTAGGCTTTTTTTGCTCTGTTTTCACTTGGCAATCTGGACAGTAATGCACTCCCTGTATTAGGGTGTCCACACTCTTGATGAAGGCACAAATGAGACACTTATAGACAGCAGCATGCATTGGTAATCTAGAGGGAGGGGAGTGTTAGATGCAGTAGCAGATTTAGACACATTAACAAATAGAAACCAAACTCCAGCTCACATAAAGGTTTTAAATAAATAAAAAAAGCTGAATATTGTGGACACCCCTGTCAGTGTTAAATGGTTGGCTCAACCCTCTAACTCCTACATCTGCAGGACCACTTGTTCTGTTAAAAAACAACAGACGTACTTGCCAGGTCACCAGGTAAAAATAAAATACAGAAGCCTAAAAAGAAAACGAATGCAGCTATCACATCTGAGAATTAGTAAGCTGCAATATAATACGTTTGCTTTTGTGTGTAATACCATTTTAAAGATGAATTTCAGCTATAAAAGTGGTTGTAAACCCTCACATGTACCCAGTGAAGTGACTAGCATTAGGTGATACACAGAGATGAAAAAATCCTAAACATAAGTTGTAGCTGATTATCTTCAGCAATTTCTTCTGTAGATCTTTATGAAACCACAAAGACGAAAGGATTTCTCTTTAGTTCTATCAGCAAGGGGTGGGGATCTGAAGTCTTCACACACAGCTCTTGGCCCTGATTGTATGAAAGGGACCCCCCCACTCACACAGTGGAGAATAAGTACAGCTGTGGATAACAATCACAGGCTGAGCCCTGCAGCTCCCTCCCCTATCACCATTTTAACTGTTGTCAGGAAAAGCTGCCAGAACTGGGTCATACAAATAACAGAAGAACCAGACCGCAGAGAGAAATTAAACTTATGCCCTGTACACACGAGCAAAATTTCTGTTGGAAAAACCATCCAACTTTTTTCCGACGGAATTCCGCTCAAGCTTGGCTTGCATACACACGGTCACACAAAAGTTCTCTGAACTTTCGAGCGTTAAGAATGCGGTGACGTACAACACTATGACGAGGCAAGAAAAATAAGTTTAATGCTTCCGAGCATATGTTGAATTGTTTCCGAGCATGCATGTTTTTTTCCCGTCGGAATTGCATACAGACGAATGGATTTTCCTGTAGGAATTTTTTCCGTCTGAAAAATTGAGAACCTGCTCTCAAACTTTTGCTGGCGGAAATGTCGACAGCAAAAGTCTGATGGAGCTAGCATACACACGGCGGAATTTCCAATGAAAAGCTCACATCAGACTTTTGCTGGAGGAAATTCCGCTCGTGTGTACGGGGCATTAGAGCTTTAGAGAGAGACAAAAATACAGTATCAAAGGATGTACTTTTTTCAGATTTAATGTTGGAGGTTTACAACTAGGGATGAGCTTCGTGTTCGAGTCAAACCCATGTTCGACTCGAACATTGGCTGTTCGCCGAATTGCGAACATTATGGGCCGTTCGCGCCAAATTTGAGTGCCGCGTCACGGCCCATAATTCAATGCGGCATCGCAGTGCATTGCTGACTGATGATTGGCCAAGCATGCACTATGACCCGCATGCTTTGGCCAATCACAGCGCAGAAAAAACAGAGAGCCAGGGTGGCTTTGGCCAATTATGGCTCAGGGGGTTTAGTATTAGTACATGCCCCACACTATATAAGGCCGCCGGCTCGGCGGCCTTGTGTAGTGTGTTGGAATTGTTTAATGAGAGATTATAGAGACAGACAGTGTCATTTATATTGAGTTAGATAGAGCAGGCAGGCGAGTCAGTTAGCTGCAGTTACAGTGTGTAGAGGATATATATGCATCCTAGGTGTTGTATATATATATTTATACACTGTATTCAGTTTAGCTAGATCCGTTCCTGGTTTTCTCTATACTGTGACAGGCAGGCAGGTGATTGTGCTAGCTGCAGACAGTCAGTGTTTCACTTAGTGTACTGTGTGCTTTGCATAGCGTTCACCTAAAGCTTACCTGAATACAGTTAGTGACTAATAGTGGTGTTCTCATAATTAAACCACAGGCAGAGAGCTGCAAGTATTTTCATTTAGTGTACTGTGTCCCTCTCTGCACAGTTTTCACCTAAAATTAACTGAAGATAATTGCTGCTTTTCCCATACTAATACCACAGCAGGCAGTTGATTCTGATAGCTGCATTATCAGTACAGAGATATATACACACATCCCACCTTTGTGCAGCAACATCTCACTGCAGGCCATTAGTATGTCTGGAAGGCAAACAAGGAGAGGTAGACAGTCACAAGGCAATAAAAGAGGGCAAACAGGCTCTGTGTCTAGAGGCAACAGTGCTGCTGGTCATGGACACGGTGCATCCTCATCAGCACGTGGCCGTGGGACACGCTTGTCGTCCTTTTTGGCAGCTGGCCATGTTGACCCACAACATGCCCAAGACTTGGTAGAGTGGATGACCAAGCCGTCCTCATCCTCCTCGTCCTCTCTCACCTAGGCTCAGGGTACTTTGTCTGGCAAAGCAGCTGCCAAAGCTGCCTCTTCCCTCGTCTCGCTGCCATCAGTCACTCCTTCTCTAGCCCCACCATGTCCTCTTGGGGAGTCCCCCGAACTGTTTGACCACAGTGTTGGGTACATGCTCCAGGAGAATGTCCAGCGTTTTGAAGGCTCGATGATGGAACCCAGCTGGAGGAAGGCAGTAACATGAGCCCAGAGAGAGGGGGGTAGTAACGTGAGCCCAGAGAGAGGGGGTGCCCAACAAGGAAAGCTATCTGGCAGTCATGTTCCCCCAGCTGCAGCATACAGCCAGATTTGCTCCAGTGATGAGGAGGGAGGGGATGATGAAGTCACTGACTCCACATGGGTGCCTGATAGGAGAGAGGAGGAGGAGGAAGAGGAGGAACATCTCCAACAAGGCAGGATGTCCTCCAGGGAACAGCTTAAAAGCAGCACACCCACTGCACACCGCAGTGTTCTGCATGTTCAGGGCACTGATGTCTCTGCACGTTATTCCAAAAGTTCTTTGGTGTGGGCCTTTTTTCAGACGTGTGCAGCAGATCGCACCGTTGCCATTTGCAACATATGTCTGAAGCGCATCTTGCGTGGCCAAAACATCAGCCACTTGGGCACCACGTGCTTGACCAGACATATGTCGACCTGCCATGCAGTCCGTTGGCAAGCGTACCTAAAAGACCCACACCAAAGAACAAAGCGGACCTCTCCTTGCTCCTCATCAGCTGGGATCTCCAACCCCACTATACCTTCAGTCCTCTCTGAAACCTGCTCTGAGAGGAATGAAGGTGTAGAATTTGGTGTGTCACAGCCAAGTACTTGCGGGCAATCTGCTATCGGTACACCGACGTCTGATTGTATCAGGCAAAATTTCCCTGCCCCAGCACCGCCAAAATAAGTTTGCTCCCAGCCATCCACATGCCCAGCAGTTGAATGCTAGCTTGGCTAAATTGCTAGCACTTCAACTGCTGCCTTTTCAATTGGTAGATTCTGCCCCCTTCCGTGAGTTTGTGGAATGTGCGGTTCCTCAGTGGCAGGTTCCCAAACGCCACTTTTTCTTACGGAAGGCGATTACGGCTCTCTACCGGCATGTGGAAGGCAATGTCTTGGCCTCGCTGGACAGGGCGGTCAGTGGTAAGGTGCATATTACCGCTGACTCATGGTCCAGCAGGCATGGACAGGGACGTTACCTATCTTTCACGGTGCATTGGGTGACTCTGCTGGCAGCTGGGAAGGATGCAGGACAAGGTGCAGTTGTGTTGGAGGTTGTTCCACCACAACGCCTCCAAAATGTTACTACTGGTGATTCTGACACACCTCTCTCCTCCACCCCCTCCTCTTCTTCTTCCTCCATGGCCTCTACCATGTACCCTGTTTGGCTCACGTCCTTAACTTGGTGGTGCAGCGGTTCTTGGGCAGGTACCTGGGCTTACAGGAGGACCTGAAGCAGGCCAGGAAACTCTGTGGGCATTTCCGCCGGTCATATAATGCCAGTGCTCGGCTGGCTGACCTGCAAAAGGATTACAACCTGCCCAAGAACTGCCTAATCTGTGACATGCCCACCAGGTGGAACTCTACGTTGGCCATGCTGCAGCGGCTGCACACGCAGCAGAGGGCCATCAATGAGTATCTGTTGCAATATGGCACCAGGACAGTGTCAGGGGAGCTTGGATTTTTTTCCCCACGCCAGTGGGCCATGATCAGGGATGCATGCACTGTCCTGGCACCATTTGAGGAGGCCACGAGGATGGTGAGCAGTGACAGTGCATGCATCAGTGACACTGTCCCTCTTGTCCACCTGTTGGAGCACACGCTGCATGGCATAATGGACAGGGCACTTGAGGCAGAACAGAGGCAGGAAGAGGAGGACTTCCTTACCTCTCAAGGCCCCCTTTATCCAACCAATGTTCCTGCTGGCCCGGCTATCACACAGGAAGAGGACGAGGACGAGGAGTATTGTGTCAGCATGGAGGTGGAGCCTAGCACTCAGCATCAGCAGCCGTCTTCAAGGGATCAATTACAGTCCCAAGATACCCATGGACTTGTACATGGCTGGGAGGAGGTGGCTACGGATCATGTCGTCCTCAGTGACCCAGAGGACTCCACACCGAATGCCTCAGAAAACCTACACTGCATGGCCTCCCTGATCCTGCAAAGCCTGCGGAAGGATCCTCGTATTCCTGCTATCAAGGAGAGGGATCATTACTGGCTGGCAACCCTCCTTGATCCACGTTACAAGGCTAAGGTTGCGGACCTTATCTTGCCGTCGCAGAGGGAGCAGAGGATGAAGCATCTTCGGGATGCCTTGCAGAAAGGTCTGTGCAACGCGTTCCCAGAGACTGTGAGGTTACAAATTCCTGGTCCTGGACAACGTGTTGCTGAGGCTCCGGACAGTCAAAGAAGGAGCGGTGGAGAAGGTGGCCGTCTGACTGATGCATTCAGACAATTTTTTAGTACACAGCCCCAAGGTATGATCGGTTCCAGCAACCATCGCCAGCGTCTGGTTTACATGGTGCAGGAATACCTAGGGGCAAGATCAGACTTGGACACCTTTCCCACCAAAAATCCTCTGGATTACTGGGTCTTGAGGATGGATCACTGGCCAGAGCTTGCACAGTATGCAATTGAGGTACTGGCCTGTCCTGCATCCAGCGTTCTTTCAGAACACACATTCAGTGCTGCTGGAGGCTTTGTAACCGATCACAGGGTGCGCCTGTCCACCGACTCGGTCGATCGACTGACCTTCATAAAAATGAATCAGTCTTGGATCACCACCAGCTACCAAGCACCTGATGCTGATGTAACCGAATAATTTTTTGGGAAATGTCAGATCCCTTCAAGACTGCCTATGCTGATGCTGAGTGACTATCCTGTTATGCTGAGTGACTATCCTCTTCCTCCTCAATAATCATGCTGATAGCTTGAAAGAACATTTTTGGTTCTGGGCACCGCCACCAGTGGCTAAGGCCCAATTTTTCTGCCCCTGTATTTCAGGGGCGTTTAATTACAATTTTTGATGCAATGCTTTACAGCAGGGCTCATTGCTGCGCTCCAACTACAGTATCTGTGAGGGGTTGCAGTGTTGTGGCACCAGTGCCCAAGGCACAATTTTTCTGCCCCTGTTCAACAGGGGCATGCAATTACAATTCTTGATCTAATAATTCACAGCAGGGCCCATTCCTGCACCGACCAAGAGTAACTGTGAGGACTTACAGTGTTGTGGCACCAGCACCACCAAAGGCCCAATTTTTCCTACCACTGTTCAACAATGTCATGTAATTACAATTCTTGATCTAATATTTCACACAGCTGGGCCCATTCCTGCGCCCACCAAGAGTAACTGAGGACTTACAGTGTTGTGGCACCAGCACCACCACCACTACCAAAGGCCCAATTTTTCCTACCACTGTTCAACAATGGCATGTAATTACAATTCTTGATATAATAGTTCACAGCAGGGCGTTGCAGCGCCCACCAAGAGTAACTGAGGGCTTACAGTGTTGTGGCAACACCAACACCTAAGGGCCAAATTTCTCCAGAATATATACGGCAGGCCCCCACTTTCAAACATCCAACTTACAAACGACTCCTACTTGCAAACGGAAGGAGACAACAGGAAGCGAGAGGAAATCTACCCCTAGGAAGGGAAATTCTCTCCTGTCAAGCCTCGTGCACACGGCCGAGATTCTCGTCGAAAAAAACATGTCGTTTTTTTCGACGAGATTCTTGGACAAGAAACTTGTCCCGGCCGAGTGTACACAAGCTCGATTCAAAGAACCCGCGGTTCTTTGAATGGAGTGTACGCGGTGACGTCATCGACTACGACCAGCATGCGCTCGTCACATTCGATGCCGTCGCCGCCATCTTGGTATACCCTACCTATGCCTAGGAAGCTACCGCGCATGCGTCAAATTCATTTCGAACATGCGCGGGCTACCGGGAGGACAGGTAAGTGTACACACACTCACTTTTCTCGACGAGAAAATAGAGAGCCGGATCTCTATTTTCTCGTCGAGATTACTTGTTGGTTTTCTTGACGAGAAACCATACACACGAACGAGTTTCTCGGCAAGACATCTCTGCCAGCAAGTTACTTGCTGGTTCTTGCCGAGAAACTCGGTCATGTGTACGAGGCCTAAGAGTTAATATGGGAAAGAGGTGTCTCCTCTCCACTGATGCTTTATCACCAATCCTTGTTTCAATAAAAAAAAAAAACATTTTCAAAAAACATTTGTCATTGGGACGGAAAGTGAGGTGAAATGTTCTGAACAGGTGCACAGACAGCAAAAAAAATGTTACAGGGGTGATAACCCTTCCCTATGTTTTCCAAAAAGCTTAAAAATAGATTTTTTTGTCTGGAGCTACACTTAAAAAATGTACCTGTTCCAAATTACAAACAGATTCTACTTAAGAACAAACCTACAGTCCCTGTCTTGTTTGCACCGCCTGTATACTGCTGTTCAGAGTATATAGGGCCTTTTTTTAATTTAGGTGCGGGGTTCCCCTTAATATCCATACAAGACCCAAAGGGGCTGGTAGTGGGCTGGGGGTGGGGGGGGGGGGGTACCCATGCCATTTTTCCTCAATGATTTTGATCCATATTGCCAGGACCAGACATTACATTAAAGCCGCAAACAGTTTTAAATGACTTTTTCCTTTAGAAATGTCATTTTGTGCAGGGACAGTTCTAAACACGGGAAACACGTGCCACTTCACAGGTATACTTTAGAGAACCCCCAGGTACAATATTTAAAGGAATATTTCACTTTTTTTTTTCACTTTATGCATCATTAAAATCACTGCTCCCGAAAAAACGGCCGTTTTAAAAACTAGCACCTGTAAAGCAACTGTAAACTGCCTCCCATGCCTCCCCAGTGTGAAAGCCCAGGTGGGGGGTGCGCTTGCAGGACGGAAAAAAAAAGTTCTGCAAGCAGCGTTTTTTGGGGCGGTGCGGGAGTGGTGTATACACCGCTCCTAAACCACCCCTGTCATTGAAATCAATGGGCAGCACTGCTGAAATGCCTGCAAAAGCGCTTCGGCAGCGGCGCTTTTTGGGCGCTTTTAACCCTTTGTTAACCCCTTTGGGGTTAAAAGCGCCCCGCTCCCGCTGCTAAAACAGTGGGTCGGTCTTCATTGTGAAAGGAGTCTAAATCAGAACTAAACTCTTCTATACTTTACAGTGAAGGAGCTGTAGCCATAGCTATAAGGGCTGAAGTGCGTCAGTGTTTTTGTGTATTTCTTATTCCTATTGGACATGCAATGAAGAGCATTTTATGAATTTAAGACACTGGGCTGCTGACCTCACATTGGATAGTTTACATAACACTTTAATATAAAACCAGGTAATTGGAACCCCCCAAAATGATAAAAATAATAATAATATTAATAAGCCACTGTATTTACTAATCCCATGTGAGTGCTGAGGCTGAGATGATATGTGTAGTCTATCAAGGTAATGTCTTTCCTGTACCTACAGAGTTTGTAAAGTATTGTAGAATCAGCACGATGACACAAAGGCTACATAGCTTGTTTCAGCTTTTTAGTCCCCAGCACACTCTTACACGATTATAGACTGCAGGGGGTTCTAGGGACTGACTAATTGCTGGCCTCAAGCTGTGCAGCACACGTTCTGTGTTTGGAGAGCAGTGAATGTCGTTTAAATAGAAAGTAGAACCCCTTCCAAGCATATATTTGTATTTAGTTTTCCAACAATCACAGTAATTGTTCAAAATACATTTTACAATGGTTCCCCCTTACATTCCAGACACTTTCGTTAGCTGTGCACCTGCAGATATACCAGACTTGTATGCATTTAATGACTCAACGCATGCTGGAAGTATACCCACGACAGGTTTATGAATCAAATGAATGTACCTTTACAATGAAATTACTTTGTATTCTTGGTTTGTGTTGTGTGATTTGGCAGTGTTCCTTTTTTCTGACCCTTTGCTTGTGATTGGAATGTAAAACTTCATTGACAGCCCTGACCTATGCTTGTGCCATTACACTGATCCAGTTAGCCATCCTTATTAGTTCATTATAGAGAACTGGAAATGGGTGAGATTATATCCAGAATTGTCTTGGCAAAATTAGCTTTTCTTTTGTCTTATATTTGGATGTAACATTGAAAAAGCAGTTTCCAAAGCGAGCAAAGTCTTTTCTTGTATAAGGAGAGGTATGGACTCCAGAGAGAGTGATATCATTTTGCCCCTGTACAAATCATTAGTAAGACCTCATCTGAAATATGCAGTTCAGTTTTGGGCACCAGTTCTCAAAAAAGGATATCAGGGAACTGGAGAAAGTGCAGAGAAGGGCAACCAAACTCATAAGAGGCATGGAGGAGCTCAGCTATTGAGGAAAGATTGGAGGAACTGAATTTATTCTCTCTTGAGAAGAGGAAATAAAGACCCCATACACACTATACAACTTTTGTTGTCAGATTTCCTTTAGAATTACCAAAACCATGTAGTGCAAGGGTTTGTATTTGTATTATACAACATTCACTGCTCAAGTGCAAAAACCTGATTGCATTCAAATTGAAACTCTTAAGGTTTGACCTCATATTATATGGTTTTGGTAAATCTGAAAGAAAAAAACATCTACAGAAAATTGTATAGTGTGTATCCAGCTTAAGGGGGGATATGATCAACATGTAAAAAATACATAAGTGGTCCGTATAGTGAACTTGATGTTGAGTTATTTACTTTAAGGTTATCAAAAAAAAGACTGACAATTTTGAGTAAAAAAACAAGTATTTTTTACTTTCTGCTATAAAACACATCCAATAATAAAAAATAAAAAAAATCGAATTTCTTCATAAATTTAGGCCAATATGTATTATGCTACATATTTTAGGTAAAAAAAATCCCAAAAATTGTATATTAATTGGTTTAAGTGAACTTTATAGCCTCTACAAACTATGGGCTATATTTATGTTTTTTTTTTATACTAGTAATGGGGGGTGATCAGCGAATTATAGCGGGACTGCGATATTGTGGCAGACGTTCTGACACGGATGACACTTTGCGGGAACCAGTGACACTAATACAGTGATCAGTGCTAGAAATATGCACTGTCACTGTACTAATGACACTGACTGGGAAGGGGTTAACATCTAGGACGATCAAGGGGTTAACTGTGTGCCTAGCCTATGTTTGTGTGTTAACTGTGTGCTGATTTTACTAACAGAATCCATTCTTTCCCCCATCAGAACTGAGATGTGCCTTGTTAACATATCTCAGTTCTCTGTGTATTGCCAATGATCAGCGGGTACTGTAGGACATGGAGTGCTCGGCATCCACAGATTGGCTTCTGCTGTGAATTATCACAGCAGAAGCGGCCCGCTGGTTGCACACACGTGCCCCCCACAGACGGAAGTCCAGGATCAGGTGTGTGTATATATATATATATATATATATATATATATATGTGTGTGCCATCTGGCCCACAGCTGCTGCCGTGTATCGGTAAAACTTCTATGGGGCATACAGCAAGTGGTTAAAGAAACTTTGTCAAACAGAATGATACTAAGACAATAGGGGGCATTTACTGTATCGAGCATATTAGCAACATGATTAGATGCAAATCAGGCTGTGTCTCCTTCAGCAAAGCCTCTGCGATGGGTTTATAGACCTGTGTGTCTGTTTTCCTGGGCAGCCAAGTGAGACAGTTTGCAAAGTTCAAAGACCAATTAATGAGGACAAGATTCATACATAAAAAGTGCTCAGGGTTAGGTTTGACGCAGTTATAGACCAGAGCAATTTTTACATTTCTGTTTTGTGGCTACCGATTTGGCCATACATTTGTCATTACTTAAAACCCAGCTGAACTTTCAGGTTAAAATCAGCTTAATACACTCTTGGTGCATCAAAACAAACAACTTTTAGATTGTTTTCATTCTAAAGCAGCTACAGCCCAAGTAGAAAAGTCTATCCCCTGCCAGCAGCTGCAGAGTGGGATCATTGCTCTCTGTAACTCCTCTCTGCAGAGGTCTGGCACACCCCATGCTGAATAAGTGCAATAGCTCTGCAATAAGCAAAGCTTTTGCTCTCTGTTTATTGAAGAGTTCTGGCTCTGACCCAGTAGGGGGTGTCAGACCTTTAAAAAGAGATCACTGCTTTCCCACAGATAGCAAATGTCCCACTCTGCAGCATTCTGACAAGGGACATGCTTTTCTAAAATAAGCGATAAGACTTTGAACACCTGATGTGCCTAGAATGTATTAAGCTGATTTAAACTGACAGTTCAATTGAGCATTAAGATAACAAAGTAATGCATTTATAATGTTTTCTTTGTGCAAACAAGGCTTTTTCTTGGCAATGTTGTCTTGCAAAAATGATTTTATTTACCATGCAACCTATAGACAAAAGATGTTACAAAACAAACAAAACTTTTCTAGTTTACCCGCTGGTAGTTGTAAAACAATTAGTGTTACTATAGCCTAAACGTGGATATTTTTTTCTATAATTTGTTATGTTCATAACTACAGTAAATTGCACTTCTATTACAAATCATGAAAGTGTTATTTACAAAATAAAGGAGGATTTTTGCTATATTAAATTTGTCCCTAAAAACTACCCAACCCTTGGCTAAATCAGCAGGGAGGGACTAGACGGGAACTGGACCACCGGAGGGGAAAACCGCGCCCCCAACTGAGCCAACCGCAACAGCTGAAAATGGAAACGTTATACTTATAATTATGGCCGTCTGGACGCCCCCTGCTGATTTAGATTTAGCAAAGAGTACAGCGGAGACAGAGGGCTTTGCAGGGGACACAGAATGTATCTATTTGTAATAATTTCCATACTCCCCAAAGAGTGTAGGCTGTTTCCCCCTTGCACAGCCTTGTCTCCCTGCTACGGGTGGATAAAGAAGCAGGAAATCAGAGGGGGGTTGGACTGTGCAGGGGACACAGAATTATGCTTTTTGTGCAGCCCGGGGTCACTTTAATGATTGATAGTATCATATATATTGCTACAATAATAGCTATTCATTAATCAGGACAGTCAGGAGGACCATTCTGAGAAGAGTTTGTGGTCGCTTCAGTGGCCACAAGCTTATGGGGAGAATGAGGATTGAGTGGGGAACACTGGCCAGTATGGAAGTGGAGACAACCACCAAGCCAGGATGGTGGGTAACAGGCCCTTGTTCTTATCAATATAGAAACATGATGCTTTTCCAGGGTATCTCCCTTGGCAAAGCAATCCCACACTTTTAGGTCATGTGGTCTGGCATAGTTCAGGAGGGGGGCATATGCTCACAGGTCTGGTGTGGATTTTTAGAGGGGACCAACACATTTTTTTCTTAATTTTTGCATAGCATTCCCCCTTTAAATCCATAGCAGACCCAAAGCATCTGGCATAGAATTTATGGGGGGGGGGGGGGGTGCCATGTCATTTTGTTTTTGTGTGGGGTTCCCCTTAAAACTCATACTAGACCTGAAGGGAATGGTATGGATTATGGGGGGAGCCCCATGTAGTTTTCTCTTTTAAACTATCTCCAGTTGCTTTGTTTAAATGGCCAGGGATTTCTGGCCAGCAAGTGAATGGGGCTGGGTGACATTGATGGTGGTTGCTAAGGATGAAGCAGGCACCTGCTTAACAACCATTGGCAGCAGAACAAGGAACAAGGATGTTGTTATACTGTCAAAAGTATTGCAAAACCTGCCTTTACACATGGCACAGCCAAGGGAGGATTTGCCTCATCTGACTGGTTTGATTGGTGAGTGTGTTTTATGGAGCGAGGAGGTATAAACTAAGTGGGGGGGAAAGATCTGTACTTTACTGCCGGGAGAGATACACTATATTGTCAAAAGTATTGGGACTCCTGCCTGTACACACACATGAACTTTAATGGCATCTCAGTCTTAGTCCATAGGGTTCAATATTGAGTTGGCCCACCCTTTGCAGCTTTAACAGCTTCAACTCTTTTTGGAAGGCTATCCACAAGGTTTAGGAATGTGTCTATGGGAATGTTTTGACCATTCTTCCAGAAGCGCATTAGTGAGATCTGGCACTGATGTTGGACGAGAAGGCAGTCTTTTTTCTAATTCATCCCAAAGGTGTTCTATCGGGTTGAGGTCAGGACTCTGTGCAGGCCAGTCAAGTTCCTCCACCCCAAACTCGCTCATCCATGTCTTTATGGACCTTGCTTTGTGCACTGGTACAAATCATTTGGTGGAGGGGGGATTATGGTGTGGGGTTGCTTTTAAAGCGGTTGTATACCGCAAAACTTTTTTTATTTTTTTTGTCAACCTGCAAGGCAAAGGTATAATGAGCTAGTATGATTAGCATACTAGCTCATTATCAATCACTTACCTTAGATCGAAGCCCCCGCAGCGGTCCTCGGACATGTCCTCCGTCGCATCCATGATACCCGGAGTGACTTCCGGGTATCGCCGCTCCGGCGCTGTGATTGGCCGGAGCGGCGATGACGTCACTCCCGCACATGCGCGGGGAACGGCACGATCCCCGCGCATGCGCAAATTTCCGGCAGTGTCCGGCAATCTCCCATTCAAGAGCCGCCGTGCTCAGTGCACCTGCGCTGTTATCTACGGCGCGCATGCGCCGTAGATAGCGGTACAGTCTTTTTTGCAAATATCTCCGAGACTGTGTAGGTCTCGGAGATATTGCAAGCACCTACAGGTAAGCCTTAATGTAGGCTTACCTGTAGGTGCTTGTACAAATTTTGGGTATACAACCACTTTAAGGGTTGGGCTTGGCCCCTTAGTTCCAGTGAAGGGAACTCTTAACTCAGCATGCGAAGACATTTTGGACAATTTCATGCTCCCAACTTTGTGGGAACAGTTTTGGGATGGCCCCTTCCTGTTCCAACATGACTGTGCACCAGTGCGCAAAGCAAGGTCCATATTGAACCCTACAGACTAAGACTGGGATTCCATTAAAGTTCATGTGCCTATAAAGGCAGGTGTCCCAATACTTTTGAAAATATAGGGTATATGAAGTTCGGCTCCAGCCAAATGGGCTAAAAGTCCAATATTCAGAAGAACACCCGAATAAGCAAATTAACTCTAATGCCCTGTACACACGATCAGAATTACGATGGGCTAAAATCCGATGGAATTTTTCGTCGGAATTCCATTCAAAGCTGTCTTGCATACACACCATCAGACCAAATTCCAACCTTCCAAAACGCGGTGACGTACAACACATACGACGTCACTATAAAAGGGGAAGTTCAAATGCAACGGCGCCATCCTTTCGGCTGCTTTTGCTGATTTTGTGTTACCGTGTGTTAGTAAAAGTTTGGTGTTAGCCGATTCACGCTTAAAATAAATCAGCCCTCAAAAATTGCACTCGCCTGCTCGCATTTGGCGAGTAAAATTACGAGCAGTGCGAGTATGGACAGGGCTGTGCTGTATCGGTATGTATCCAGTTCCCCTCCCGCCGCTCACACGCTCGCAGTGCGGCCAGTTTACACGGCATTGTACAACTGCCTGGGACCACACATCTCTGCCCCGCACAGGCTCGCAGCACGAGCTTTGCAAACAAGAAATGTACAAGCCAGTGCCGCCCCTCTCCACCTTCCACACACTGCCGCTTGGGATGGCCCCTCTCCACCTCCCGCACACTGCCGCTTGGGACCGCCCCTCTCCACCTCCCGCACAGGCTATCAGCAAAGCAGAGCTTTGCAAAAAAGTGTACCAGCAAGGGCCGCCCCTCTCCACCTTCCACACATCTCTGTCCTGCACAGGCTAGCATCAGATAATTGAAAAAAAGTGTACCAGCTGGCGCTGCTTGGGACCGCCCCTCTCCAGCTCATCCCCGCACTGCACAGGCTAGCAGCTATGCAATAAGTGTACCAGCAGTCTGGGACCGCCCCTCTCCACCTCCCACACATCCAAGGAGTGCACCGATGCCTGACGCCCGTGGCTGCAGGACAATGGTATGTGACACTGCGTAATGTTCTGCAGGCATTGGGGGACTGAACAAGAAGTTTGCTGGGAGTAAGGGGTGGATTGAGAGCACATATGTGCTGGATTGGGGGTTAATTTGAGGCATAGGTCTGAATCACCCCCCCAATCCATTATACCTATGCCACCAATTCTGCCCCCTTCCCCCCTATTCTATCATACCTATGCCACCAATCCTGCCCCCCTCCCAATCTATCATACCATATGATGGATTGGGGGGAGGGGGGAGTGGAATTGGAGGCATAGGTATGATAGAATGAGGGGGGGGTGGAATTGGAGGCATAGGTATGATAGAATGAGGAGGAAGGGGTGGAATTGGTTGCATAAATACGCTGGTGAGGGGAGGTTGGAAGACGAGGTGTGCTGGGGGGTCATTCAAAGCACAGGTTTGCTGGGGGAAATTGGAGGCAGAGACATACTGGGAAGAGGGATTATGGGTAGAGGTGTGCTAGGGGGAGAAGGGATTGGAGACATAGTTGTGATGGAGAGGGGAGGCATTGGAGGAGGTGTTGAAGGTAGATGTGTACTGGGGGAGGCGTTGAAGGTAGAGGTGTACTGAGGGAGGTGTTGGAGGTAGAGGTGTACTGGGGGAGGCGTTGGAGGTAGAGGTGTACTGGGGGAGGCATTGAGGGTAGAGGTGTACTGGGGGAGGCGTTGGGGGTAGAGGTGTACTGGGGGAGGCGTTGAAGGTAGAGGTGTACTGGGGGAGGCATTGAAGGTAGAGGTGTACTGGGGGAGGCGTTGGAGGTAGAGGTGTATTGAATGACTAAATGAATGAGCGACTTGTATAGTGCTACACATGCGAACTGAATCGCCTCTAGGCGCTCTTTGCAGCCAGTGTCTGCTTGGCTGGTGCGGTCATTTTACCCCGTAGGATCTCGACACGCTTGGGACACACAGTCGTACACACATATATACATATATACTGGGCCAATTTGGACAAGATCCAATTAACCTAACAGCATGTCTTTGGAGTGCTGGGGGAGGCGTTGGAGGTAGATGTGTACTGGGGGAAGCGTTTGAGGTAGAGGTGAAAGAAAAACAGAAATTCCTTGCTCAACTTACCAACCAACCTGCTAACCAACTGAATTTTCCTGTCTAACGGTATGCGTTAAAAACAGGGGTTTAGTCTCTAAATTTTGAGAGCCTCTACAGTGGAAGCACATGCATTAATTCTGAATAAAACATTTAACAGTGTTATTTCATGAGATCCTTCACAAGGGCGTGTTTAGGGGCGGGGCAGGGTAGGGTTTGGGTGGGGCAACAGGTGGCGAGTAACTCTTAAGGCCTGGCTAGTAGCTCAGACTTGAAATTTTGAGGCCTGAAATAAATATTAAGATATGTTGGAGACCTGGCTTTAAAATAAAATACGGAGATTCATGAGATCACAAGAAACAAAGAAATAAGTTTGTCATAACTCGGTGTGAATATCCGCAGCGAAAAATTAAATTTGTTCTAGCATTAGAAAGAAGAAAATAATGCGCTACATTTAACGATGCATTCATTTGCAGTATGACGAATGTGCTATCTCCATTACGAACGCTAGTTTTACCAGAACGAACACTCCCGTATCCTAATTTAGTCTGAGCATGCATGGATTTTTCTCCGATGGAGTTCCACACAGACGATCGGAATTTCCTATCGTTTTTTTTTCCCATCGATGGAAAAAAAGTCAGATGGGGCCCACACACGATCGGCATTTCCGATGAAACAAATTCCGATCGTGTGTACAGGGCATTATACTAGTTGCTATTTCCATCTGTTTGAGGAACACTTTTTAGATTTCTTAGTTGTTTTCAGCTGTTAACTCCAGCTACACATATGCTCTATGAAACTCCTTGACATTATTTTACCCAAAAATATATTTGCATAAAAGTATGTTTAGTTTGAAGCGAAAAGTATATAGGAAAAAATCCTATAGCAATGATGGACTTCAATAGTACCGGCATGAAGCACGAGACAAACCATAAATAACGTTTTTGTCTTTTACCATAAGTGGTTTGTCTCATGCCAGTGCCACTAAAGTCCAACATTGCTATTGGATTTTTTCCTATATACTTTTTGCTTTAGTTATTATGCATGTGGCACAAAGGAGGTCATTGCATTAGGTATTGGTTTATTTAGAATTTACGACCATAACTGTATACCTTAATCTGAACATAGTTACAACTACAACTTTATTTGGCATACTGATTTTTGTTACTGCTACAGACTGTGGAGAAGGATCATTTAGATGTCTTAAAATAGAAATGAGAATCAACAAACCACTTTCTAATGAATGCTGGAGAATCCAAATGAGAGGAGAACAATCAACAGTGTCAAAAAACACACAAGTCCAGCAGAATAAGACCATGTAACTGACCTTTAATTTAATAACCTGGATATCATTTAAAACCTTGCAGGAAGATGGCTCTGTTGAGTCTCATCAGGGAAATCCTGACTGTAGTTGTTCCGAAAGGTCACTACAAGTCATGATGAAAGATGAAATCAGATGTGCTGAAAAAAATATCAATAGTTTGTGTTTGATAAATTCAAATAAGAATTAATCACAGTATTAAAATATGTCAAAGGAATACAGAAATAGACCTTGTTAGCCACACAATTGAGAAACCCAGATCTAAAAAAAATAAACAGAATTTTATAAGAGGTTTCACAAATTGAGATATTTTAGCCATCCATAAGCAAGTGTTATTAAATATAAATTATGCTACACACCACATGTTTTCAACCATTTTCTTAGGGTATCTCAATCCCATGCTTAATTTCCATTAACACATACTGATGTTGATTTACTAAAGGCAACTAGACTGTGCACTCTGCAGTACACTAATTTTCCCCAGAGCTTAGTAAATGTGGCAAAGCTCTGCCGATTTCTATCAACCAATCATGTGCAAGAAAAAAATGCCTTTTTTTATTTTGCTCATACCCGATTTGGTTTTCTTTATTACCGTATATACTCGAGTATAAGCCGAGGCACCTAATTTTACCACAAAAAAATGGGAAAACTTATTGACTCGAGTATAAGCCTAGGGTGTCCATCTGCATGCCTTACTGTGCCTCACTGTGTCCATGTCCCTGCCTCACTGTGCCCAATCTCCCTACCTGATCTCCGGCGCTGTGTGACTAGACTGACGTTTAACATGGGAGTCTATGGAAGACTGCACACTTGTAGATGAAGAGTGGGGCTACATGTGTGCCAAGCTTGGGGTCCAGGGGACCTAGGCCCGGCCGGTACCGGGTCCCCAAAATCATCAGAGAAATTACCGTTTAACATGGGAGTCTACGGAAGGGGTGGCCGATTTTGAAAAATCGTTACTCCCCGGCCGTAGGTCCCCTGGACAACAAACTTTGCACACTCGTAGAGGAAGAGAGGGGCTATGGCTGGCCGGGATCAGGCGCACAAAGTTGAAGATGGACACAGACTCGAGTATAAACAAAAAAATGTGCTGAAAAACTCAGCTTATACTCGAGTATATACGGTAAGTGAGGCTTTACCACACTGACATTTACTAAAAAAGAGTGCAACTGCACTTGAAGAATGTACAGTCTAGTTGCCTTTAGAAAATCAACCCCAATATGTCATGACTTTTGTCTTCAGATTTGAGCTTTTTGAATTTACTGGAGTTTCATTGACTGCAAATTCAAGCAGGATGTATGGTGGTCAAAAGGTTATTTATTTTATCCTTAGTCTTGTAAACAACCATTAATCTCACCGCCAAGAAAGTAATTTTGCACAAGAGTGGGTTACCTTCATAAAAGTTTTGATGACAGACTGGTATTTTATGTATTCCATTGCTGGAAACACAGCAGATGAAGGCTAAATATTGGACATAATAGTGTTAATAACCAATCCTTCTGTTGATTATGTTCTTATCTAAAGCAATCGTCATAGCTTTTTTTTTTCTCCCCTGCAACTGACAGTAAAAATTCTCAATGCAGAAGAAGTTTCTAGCTACAAGTATAGAAGACTCTCTTGGAAAAGACCAGGAACTTGATTCTTGTACCCTTACCATGAACAATGGAGAAACCAAAGAAGCTGTTTTTTTTTTACCCAAAGTGTAGACAGAGTATAGCACCATCTATTACAGCCTTTCTGAACCTACAGTATTTTAGAGGAACCCATGAAATAACTTTCAGGTCTCAGGGAATCCTACCAAGAATTACAAATTTTACAGATCACTGTATTTTATGATAATTAGCAAGAATAAAGAAAGGGTAAGGCAAGTGGTGTACTTTGGCCCCCAGAGTTGCTCCATATGACAAAATTATTTTCAATTAAACAAATAATTATTAATGGGTAGACAATAAATGCATTAAGTGAAAACTGTAGTATTCCCTCACACTGGTAGTCAGAAAATGCCCCTTTACACTGGTGGTCAGTGAAAATCCCAATTACATTGGTGGTCAGTGGAGAAGGGCCCCCTTAGATTGGTGGTCAGTGAGGAAAGGGACCTTTGACACTGGTTGTCAGTGGGAAGAATGTTCCTTACATAGGTAGTCAGTGGAAGAAGGGCTACTTTACATTGGTGGTCAGTAGGAAAAAAAGCCTCTAACAGAGGCTGTGGTTGTGTCAGCAAACCATTTAGACCATACTTTATCATATTTCTTTGGACAGACCCTATTCACATAGGTGTCTTTAAATCTTTGTAATTTAGGTATATATTTCAAATTATTATGGTATATGTTACATATGTATTCCTTTCACCCTTTGGTTAGAGTGAGGAAAGGTTAGAGTGGGGAAGTGTTAGAGCCAGGAAGGGTTGGACTCTTCCCTAGGATTTTTTTGTTTTGTTTTTTTGCTATCTTGCATGTATTTCCCTGTTTCCATGTGCATGCATAATGTGTCAGGAAAAATGCTAAAAGCCGGCACCCAGACAGCCCTCTCTACAATTGTAAATTGTTGAAGTTAATATGTTCTTTTTTGGACCTGAGGTGACTGAATCTGCATTCTTCAAGGTGATGCACATATTTTACTACTTGTGATACAGTTTTATTTTTAGGACAACGGCATGGATGTCAGGGAGATATAAAGTTTATCTGAGCTAGCCTCAGGAAGTCTTCTATCATCAGCTGGGAGCGTCTACTGACCATTACCCAGCGGACATACTGAGGAGGACACGTCACTCTCATGGCACCAAAAAAAAAAGGTAATATTCGCAGATGTTTCTTGGATTTTTAAGACAAGTACAACGTAGTAGCAGCCCTGTGTTTGTTTGTTTTCTTGGGGTAAGCAGCCTTAATGAGGAGGTTTTGTACAGATAGCAAGATTCCACACAACAATTAGGTTTACAAACAGGACACAGCAAGCATTATTGTGTCTCCAGCATCAAACAAATGTAAAAAGCACAAAATATAAAAATAAATCCTAGCCTTACTGCATGGTTCAATTTCCGCTTTAACAGGTTCAGCTCTACAAAAGAGCTTTGTACCCTACAAAGTTGCCACCACACAAAGGCCTCGTACACACGAACGAGTTTCTCGGCAAAAACCAGCAAGAAACTTGCTGGCAGAGATTTCTTGCCGAGAAATTCGTTCGTGTGTATGGTTTCTCGTCAAGAAAAGCGACAAGAATCTCGACGAGAAAATAGAGAACCTGCTCTCTATTTTCTCGTCGAGATTCTCGTCAGCCTGTTTCTCGACGAGAAAAGTGAGTGTGTGTACACTTACCTGTCCTCCGGGAAGCCCGCGCATGTTCGAAATGAATTTGACGCATGCGCGGTAGCTTCCTAGGCATACGTAGGGTATACCAAGATGGCGGCGACGGCATCGAATGTGACGAGCGCATGCTCGTCGTAGTCGATGACGTCACCGCGTACGCTCCATTCAAAGAACCGCGGGTTCTTTGAATCGAGCATGTGTACACTCGGCTGGGACAAGTTTCTTGTCCAAGAATCTCGTCAAAAAAAAACGACATGTTTTTTTCGACGAGAATCTCGGCCGTGTGTACGAGGCTTGACTCTCTTATTCTGCAGGTCAAAGCAGCCTCTTCCTTCCCAAGGATTGAGAGATAGTTAGAGAAAGCAGTTGTTTTCATTGAAAAGTAGAACTATACTGGTATCACAATTAGGCCTAATAATACCAATATTCAATTGTGCAGATAACATCCTTTCACAGCTGAAATGGCTTTACCAGGAGTTTCAATATACAAATGAGAGTCATCTGAGAGAGAAATATAAACACTTTACATTTACATTCCTGTGTTGTTTTTTTTTACACCATTTATTTAAACATTTAATAAATTAAGTGGAGCATTTTCTGTATTTAAAAGTCAGCCTTTTTTCACATAAACATGTGATTCTCACACCACCTCTTAGGGCAGCAGAGGTGCAGGATAGCCAGGTACTTGCTATAAATAGGCGTGTTTTGAGAAGGATGCCCTAAGGAAGGATGCTCCTGTCTTTTAGCCCCTGCAATTTGCATTAAAGCATTAGGCTGATATTATCAGAGGATAAGCAATAGAATGGATTATGCTCATGCTGAGGCAGGCAAATAAAGGTGATGGGAGATTTATTCACTATGTAGGGAGAAGCCACAAAATAACTGTGGATTGGGTTATTTAAAGACAGGATAGTATACATTGCTTTTTACATTTCTTTTTCAAATTCTTTATTGTTTAGTGGTTTAAGTTTTCAGTGTATCACATATAGAGCCAGTGTTGTTTTAAATGGTAACTAAAATTTAGTGGAAAAAGTCTAGCAAATAAAAAAATAATTATATAGCGGAAAAAGACTGAACATTTTAAAAAAAATAAAATTTTCTACTTTTTGTACTTTTTTTTCATAATCCCCAAAAGTTTTTCTGGAGGCAAATCCGTGGCAAAAAAATAATAAATACAAATAAATAATTGTTGTCCAGTGTATTTGTAGGTTTTTGAACATAAACACTTACCTTCGTATCTCAATTAGCCTCTCCATTTGTTTCAGTGTCTCAGTTGGCTTTATTGTCGCTTTTAGAATTGTTTAGGATAGAAACTCATGATTCCTTTAAAAGTAGCCATGTACCCAGGTCCTCTAGCAGAAAACATTATCAAGCCATCACAATGCCACCGCCATATACAGTATGATTGTTTATAATACTCTTAAGCCCTGTACACACGATCGGTTTCACCAATGAAAACCGTCCGATGGATTGTTTTCATCAGACAAACCGATCGTGTATGGGACCCATCGGTCTTTTTTCCATCGGTTTTTAAAAATAGAACATGTTTTAAATTTTTCCGATGGATAAAAAACCGATCGAAAACTCTGATCGTCTATGGGAAAGTCCATCGGATAAAAAACCCACGCATGCTCAGAATCAAGTCGACGCATGCTCAGAAGCATTGAACTTCATTTTTCTCGGCTCATCGGAGTGTTTTACATCACCGCGTTTGGAACGGTCGGTTTTTTGACTGATGGTGTGTAGGCAAGACTGATGGAAGTCAGCTTCATTGGATTTCCGATGGACAAAACCATCGGATTAGAATCCATAGGATATCCGATCGTGTGTACGAGGCTTTACTGTTAAATAGTTCTGTTGTTGATTTAAACAAAACATTTTCTTTCAGAAGTCTAATGCCCTGTACACACGATCGGATTTCCGACGGAATAAAATCCGATGGAATTTTCCGTCTGAATTCCGATGAAGCTGACTTCCATCAGTCTTGCATACACACCATCAGACAAAATTTCGACCGTCCAAAGCGCGGTGACGTAAAACACTCAGACGAGCCGAGAAAAATGAAGTTCAATGCTTCTGAGCATGTGTCGACTTAATTCTGAGGAAAAATTTTCCCTTTTCCTGGCCCACCTCACGTCAGCACACAACGGGATATACCAAAGCTAATATAGGGTGGGAGAGAACAAATGAAGAGATACTGACAAAGAAAAGCTGTTAAAGCCAGAAAGAATTGATCTCTTTTATCCCAAACTTGTTGGTCATATATTTTGTTTGTAAGGTTAAATGAAGGCCACACCAGACCTTCAAGCTAGCCCTTACCTATATCTTCCAAGCAACCCTGGCATAACTGCCCCAACGGCTTCCACGCCTCTAGTTAAATAGGCTTGCAATTATTTCAGAGCAGAAAAGCATACTTCCTGCATGCCAATCTAGTCACCTTGGTAACCCAAGAGTGGATGACTCTTGAGGGCCTGATGACTAAATGAAAAGATTGTACACTTTCCTCTTTTGACCAAGTACACTGTTAGTAACTTAAGGAGAGAGGCACCTCTGGGTGTAGCAGTATTAAAACAATTTATTTAGGCAGTGAACAAAAGCCACTCACATTTTGTTGGTAAAAAACAAGCATGTAGAACTTCCCAATCAGGGGAAAGGAGGGATCATCAGATGTGTCAGTCCACTTCTCTTCCTGCTGGGGCGCTAGGGTGCTCTGGATTCGCTCGCACTGCTGACAGATGTATAGAAGAGGCTAGCTGCGATGGAGGAGGAAATCCGAAGCGAGGCTTGGAGCGCGATGGTGTAGCAGGCGAGGGGTGCTGACGTCACTGGAATGCGACGCGTTTCGTGAGGTACAGGCTGCGAGTGACGTGGCAGCCGCACTCCTTTATCAAGCTATAGGAGAGGGAGGTGTGGAGCTAGATTATATTGCGAGGAAGGGGGGCGGGGGCGGGCGGAGCAGGAAAAGGAAGAGGCGGAATGGTCAGTGGAGGTGTGATTGACACACAAAGGAACAAATAATCTTCACTAATATTGATATTCTCCATGTCATTTATTAAGCATCATTCCATTCGTTAGTCCACCTGCCATAACTTCTTCATGTGAAAATCGTTCACCATTATAGACACTTTTCATAGTATCCATTAAAAACACATTGTTTCTGCCAAGCCATTGTCATTTCTCAGTCCCACGGTGTGTCCTGCTCTGACACCGTATACCATTATAACATCACACCACCTTATCATTGTACTGCCATTAGCGGATTATTTGTTCCTTTGTGTGTCAATCACACCTCCACTGACCATTCCTCCTCTTCCTTTTCCTGCTCCACCCGCCCCCGCCCCCCTTCCTCGCAATATAATCTAGCTCCACACCTCCCTCTCTTATAGCTTGATAAAGGAGTGCGGCTGCCACGTCACTCGCAGCCTGTACCTCACAAAACGCATTGCATTCCAGTGACGTCAGCACCCCTCGCCTGCTACACCATCGCACTCCAAGCCTCGCTTCGGATTTCCTCCTCCATCGCAGCTAGCCTCTTCTATACATCTGTCAGCAGTGCGAGCGAATCCAGAGCACCCTAGCGCCCCAGCAGGAAGAGAAGTGGACTGACACATCTGATGATCCCTCCTTTCCCCTGATTGGGAAGTTCTACATGCTTGTTTTTTTACCAACAAAATGTGAGTGGCTTTTGTTCACTGCCTAAATAAATTGTTTTAATACTGCTACATCCATAGGCGCCTCTCTCCTTGTGTTTTTCCTGCAGAACTGGAACATGGTCTCTGTTCCCCTTTGATGGCAGCCCTGGGAGTGTAACTTTAACCCCTGATATACCCTTCACCTACAGTACTTGGACTTTTAACTAACTTTTCACCTAAGTCTACTAGCTGTGTCTATCACTATGTACACTTAGTTACTAACATATTGATTGGATATTTGAGTCTCTGGTATTTTTGCGCATTTTTACTTGTATACTGTTAGTAACTTGACCATGTGTAAGAAAACTGAAGTCTTTCTGCTGTGCAGTCCCTCGGAGGGACTACTTCCCAGTTTTTCTGGAAACTGGATACCACTTTAAAATAGAACTTTGGAGATCCCTATCTCTGGTAAAAAAGAAAAAAAAAGACACCAAATGGCCCTTGCAGGAAAGTGTTGCAATCTTCAACATCCTTCTGTCTGAAGTAGTTGCTGTCAGGAGAACTAGTTTTCCCATGAGGTACTTCAGTGGAAATGAAACCTATTGGAGCAACGGGTGCTCTCAGATCCAAGTCCAAGTCTCACAGAGGGAACAAGGCTTTCCCCCAAGGTCATATTTGTCATCTGGAAGAAGAATCTGGTAACTGGCTTTTGCACCTATCTGCAGCCTGTGAAAAGATAAAGTAGAGATCTCTACCTTAAATTGAGTTGTATGCCAGACCAATCTCTAGCGCTGACTGTAAAATGTCAAGGATATTGGCTAGAGCAGGGAACGCATGAGAGAAAGCTTTTGCCAAGCAAACAAAACAAACTTCTTTCATATCCTCTCCTATGTATTGTTTATGGATGATCTTCTGGTCACCAAGGTCTGAACAACCTCAGATAATAATCCCTGCACCTCTAGTGTAACCTGTTCCATAGCCAGGCTATTAAAAGTAGTCTCATTGGATTGGGGGTGCCGTTACTGACCTTGCCATAAAAGATTTAATTCGACCAGAGAGAAAGATCAAACAGAAAATTCCATCGCACTGTGAACCTATTTTGTATGATGGAGTGTTTGAATTGGTATCCTGTTGAAAATATTAGACGCTGCATGTTCAGTGAAGTCTCCCTGAGAACTACTGCTGGAACGCCCCACAGGGCCAATATTGGTATGAGGCACGTGTTGAAAAAATATTCTGCCCAATCAAACCAATAATTGGATTTGCTTTCCTGGCAAGAAGACCAACCTTAACTGACTGTAAGTGGTTCTCTGCCCCACGAGATACTTGGGGAGTCTGTGCTTCACCGCGCTCCAATGGCCTTGCACTTGTTTCTTCAGATTGAGGACTCCCAGTCCCAGAGACTGGCATCAGAATCGTCCCATCTAATGGGCTGAGAGGCATGTCTCCGAAAGAAGCACAGTGGCAATGTCAAAAATTCCAGTTCTTGTTGAATTTGTATAGGCACAAATATTTTCTGATCCACAGACAGCCCAACTCATAGGCTAATGAAGGTAAATTGAAATGCCCTCGTGTACCACCTGGCCCAAGTTACCACCACTGCCAACAAGATCTTCAAAAAGATTCCTGGGGCTGTGCCAATACTGTAAAAGACAGACACCTGAACTGGAACTGACATCTAGCCACGAGAATCTCACACGCCTCTGGTGCTCGGCATTGATCAGTACATGGAAGTATGAGCCGACTGGTCGATTGATACCAACTGGTGCTCCTGCTGAACTGTCCCTGTGACTCTCTGCATGGACTCCATCTTGAACCTCTTGGTGCGTATGAACACATTTGATTCCTTCAAACCGAAACAGGCCAGAAGGCTCCTGCCTTAAGTACTAGAAAAACTGGGAAGAAGGACCCCCAGATGATTCTATGTTTCCGGCATCACTGGCATGATGGCCTTGTAGCAGTCTAAAAATCTTGCAAACATTTTCTCTTCTGAGATCTGTTGAACATAACTTAAATTAATTCAGTGGTCAACTTTGTAATTCTCCCTTGTACTCCCACCTGTCTTCTGGACCCACTGGTCTTTGATGATTGTCGTCCAAACCCTCCAGAAGGAGGAAACAATCATCAACTTCACTCAGGCCCCCTGGTCCCAACTCGAAGAGACTGGTTAAACGCCCCTTCAAAAGACTTTCCAGCCCTCTTAGCAGCTTGCTCTGGACTTGATTTCATGTCAAAAGTAGCTTTGAGACACCTCCACTGTGATCTGTTAAATCTGCAGCCTGTCCTATAAGGTTTGGCCTCCTGCACCTTCTGAAGTTCAGTAAGCTTGAGTGTAGGATGGCAGCTTCCTCTTACTAGTCAGTGGCCACAGTCCAGACTTTTACTCCTGTCATTCGCTTAATTGCATTGTTCAGTGTTTGGCCAAACAATAACCTCCCATTATAGGAAATGTCAAATGCTTGTGTCTAAGGCCCCTTTCACACTACTGTGACTTCAAAGTCGCGCGATTTTACCGCAATTTCACGGCCGCGATTTTGCCGCAATTTTATGGGATGCCTGTGTAAGTGGCATCAAAATTGGACCAAAGTAGTGCAGGGACTACTTTGAAGTCGGAACAAGTTGGAAGTCGTACTAATAGGAATGGTTGTCATTGGAAATAATGGGAAACGACTTGTCATGCTACTTTGCCATCACAAATCGTGGGGCAAGTCGTATAAGTGTGAAAGGGGCCTAAGTATATGAAAACGGTGTTCAAACCACACAAGTGAGGTATCGCCACAATCGTTAGAGCAAGAGCAATAATTCTATCCTCACACCTCCTCTGTAACTCAAAAGATTCAACCTGTAGAATTTTTTTAAACATCGCCTATGGAGATTTTTAAGGGTAAAAGTTTGACGCCATTCCACGAGCGGGCGCAATTTTGTAGCGTGACATGTTGGGTATCAATTTACTCGGCGTAACATTATCTTTCACAATATAAACAAAATTGGGCTAACTTTACTGTTGTCTTATTTTTTTATTAAAAAAAGTGTTTTTTTTCCCCAAAAAGTGCGCTTGTAAGACCGCTGCGCAAATACGGTGTGACAAAAAGTATTGTAATTACCGCCATTTTATTCTCTAGGGTGTTAGAAAAAAAAAAACAATATATAATGTTTAGGGGTTCTAAGTAATTTTCTAGTAAACACCAAATCTCAAAACGAGGCTCGGTCCGAGCCATCTGCAATCATCCATTCACTTCAGAAGCAGCCGCAGGTGAGCTCCAGACAGCATTTCCAAAGGGAGACAGCAAACACAGTTAAGCCTCATACACACGATCGGATTTTCCGCAGACAAAGCCTCAGACTTTTGTCCGAAGAGCATGTGCCTGGATTTTGTCTTGTATACAAACGGCACACAATTGTCGGCCAACAAACACGATTGTAGTGATTAACTGGACGTACTATGTGGTTTTTCAGCTCTTGAGCGCCACCCTTTGGGCACCTTGTGCTAATGTTGTGTTTGGTGAGCATTGCTTCCGAGCATGTGTGTTTGTACTTTGGACTTTTGTCCGACAGACCTGTGTACACACGATCGGAAAATCTGACAACAGACCCTTGCCCACGGAAAATTTTAAAGCCTGCCATTCAACATTTGTCCGTGGAAAATCCGACAACAATTGTCCGATAGAGCATACAAACGGTCGGATTTTCAGCCAACAGTCTGTCAACACACAATTCCCGTCTGAAAATCTGATCGTGTGTACGAGGCTTTACAGTCTGAGACAAAAAACAATCAAACCATCAAACCCACAGAAGTACACAGCATAGCAGGGGAGCCAGGACAGCACATCCAGTGGCAGACAGGAGACTCAGTCAGAAAGTCCTTTACCTGGCAGGACTGCAGAGAGAGAGAGTGAAGCCCTCTCAACTGCAGACCTCCAAGACCATTTACATCATTGCATGACGACTGGCCCACCCTGTGCTGGCCAAATCCCCACACCCTGATTCACCGCCGCTCTCAGACTGACAATAAAGCCAGGTGAGCAGTGCGGTGCATTGCATAAAAAAAGACAGGGAAAAAAAAACAAAGGGAGAGGCAATGACGACATTGCAGAGCTTTTATAATACCACACCTGTACAATATCAATGCTGTTTAACCACTTGCTTACTGGGCACTTAAACCCCCTTCCTGCCCAGACCAATTTTCAGCTTTCAGCGCTGACACACTTTGAATGACAATTGCGCGGTCATACAACATTGTGTCCAAATGATATTTTTATCATTTTTTTCCCACAAATAGAGCTTTCTTTTGGTGGTATTTAATCATCTCTGCGGTTTTTATTTTTTGCGCTATAAACAAAAAAAGACAGAAAATTTTGAAAAAAACACAATAATTTTTTACTTTTTGCTATAATAATATCACAATTTTTTTTTTTAAAAAATGATTTTTTTCTCCGTTTAGGCCGATACGTATTCATCTACATATTTTTGGTAAAAAAAAAAAAAAAAATCGCAATAAGCGTATAGTGATTGGTTTGCGCAAAAGTTATAGCGCCTACAAAATAGGGGATAGTTTTATGAATTTTTTTTTATTATTATTTTTTTTACTAATAATGGCGGCGATCTGCGATTTTTTTCAGACCTGTGATGTTGCGGCGGACATATCGGACACTTTTGACACTATTTTGGGACCATTCACATTTATACAGCGAACAGTGCTATAAACATGCACTGATTACTGTATAAATGTGACTGACAGGGAAGGGGTTAACACTAGGGGGCGATCAAGGGGTTAAATATGTTCCCTGGGAGTGATTCTTACTGTGGGGTGAGGGGACTGACTGGGGGAGGGGACCGATCTGTGTCCCTATGTACGAGGGACACAGCATCGTCTCCTCTCTCCCTGACAGGACGTGGATCTCTGTGTTTACACACAGAGATCCACGTCCTGCCTCTGTAACAGCCGATCGCGTGTACGTGGCGGACATCGCGGCCGCCAGGCACGCGCATCGGCACCACAGCTTTTCCCCTCCGCGCGCCCTCGGCGGCGCGCGGGGGGGAATGTAAACAGGAAGACGTCCAGGGACGTCCACCCGGCAGTTGAGAGCCGCGCTGTAGGCGTCTTTTGTCTATAGCGCGGATCTCAATTGGTTAAGCATAATTTTGCCCGCGGCCTTGGCACAAAAGGCACCCAGGTTTTAGAAGGATTTACCTTCAGCATTCAGGGTCTTCCAACTCCATAAGAGGCTGAACATGGAGGGGTAGGTTCGGCAGGGGGGATGCAGCAAACAAATTACTTACCAACTGCAATCAACAGGTGGCCTGGAGCAGACCAAAAAAAAAAAGAACATGTTAGTTGAGGGAGGGGCTGACTTTTATTGACTTTTATTCAACTAGGTACAGATGGTCATGTGGGTCTCCAGAGGAGGAGTTAACTCGTTGTGTGCTGACGTGAGGTGGGCCAGGAAACATTGATTTCTGTGTCATTGGGGTTGGAACTGATGACAAATTTGAAACAATGGGAAGTTTTGCCCAAAAAAAAGGGGATGCGGGAAAAATAATCCTGATGGGGGAAGTCTGTCTGAAGCTAAAACAGTTGTACTCCATTTATGTTGGAACATAAGGTTTTCAGACCTATGATTGTTCATTTCATTATTTTGTATTTTAAAGAACATAAAAAAAGAAAAATAATGCATCTTCTGCTTCATATGCATACTAAAATTTGCCAATAAAAGTTTAAATTCATTGTCAAAAGTTGTAAATTTTTATATAAAGAAATATGCAAACACATTGGAATATATTCCTTTTTCAATATGCTGTATATAACTATTGCACATAAAGCACACACTATTTTTTCTCATTTTATTTATTTTCCAAGGGCACAAACAACAAAACAACATACACACATCCTAATAAAATATTATGAACACATTAAAAATGCATGAATAAACTCAGAGATGCATAACTGGAAATTGTGTGTCCTGAACTATGAAAAAGCATGACAAAAAAGCAATTTTATTTTCTATAATAACGCATTAAATATGAAAGACATAATTATTGCTTGTCTTAACTTACTAGTGACTTAGTTAAGCGAGTTTTCTATTCCTCATATTATCCAATTCCCTTTTGTCCCTTTAGATAATGAATTATAAAAGGTTACACACCAATCTTTGTTTGCAGCCTGTACACGTTCAACAATCTCTGGTGTACTGCTTGTTGCAGACCTTCCAGAACATGGATCACTTTCAACAGATTATCAACAATCTTCAAAGCATTTGTTCCACACTTCGTTCCTAAAAGCCTTCTGAATCAACCAAATAGTGTCCGCAGAGGAATGTTCAAGCATGACATAAAATGTGATGCAGATTCCTTCCTCTACTCACTCACTCATTTTGAATGCCATGGCCACACAGTACACATGCCAGTGAAGTCTTCATTGTTCATACATGTGCATTCCAGCCTACTCTCATTGGCTGCCAGGTCATGTCAATGTCGTGTAAACTGATTGACCTCATATACAACACATGCACATGCCACCTACCCTTCATAGTGAATGAGCATGCACAATGCTGTTCTCCCTGTAACATGCTTTTATTATCTGTTGATCCAGCCTGAAGATCATTTTTTCCATTTCTTTTTATTACTTTTTATATTCTTTTTTTATTCTTTTTTTTTTTTATGATGACTATGACTCCTTTTTGATCTTTTTTGTTTAAAAGAGAAAAAAAATATATAGTGATCCTACAATACCTCCCCTTTCTGCTCCTGCTTCCTTCTGCAGCCTGTTAACACTATCCACATGTTGGAACCAATGGTAGCATTTTACAGAGATGCATTGATTACTTACTAAAGGGAACAGCAGGATACCGAAAAGCAAGGTGAGCCTGCAGTGGCGGACATATCTATAGCACTGCCCTGTCCCTATCGATTGGCAGTTGATCCAATGAAGTGACCCGCTGTACATCTGTGCACTAATCTAACGCTTTGCTAATAGCTGTAGGCAGGGAATGCTCAGGAACATACAACATACCCCTATCCCTGCCTACAGCTTATTATTAAGGTTGGAGCTGTTTTCATGTAGCAAAAGATCTCCTTCCTCTGTGACATTGGTAAAAATAGTCTCTGCGCCCCCATCCACAGCTCAGCTCTGCACCTCCCATCCACAGCTCATCTCTTCTATCCCCCCCATTTACAACTCACCTCCGCGCCCCCCCCCCCACCAATCAACAGCTCACCTCTGCTCCTCCATTCACAGCTCACCTCTGCATCCCCCATCCACAACTCACCTCTGCAACCTCCATGTACAACTCACCCCTGCACCCCCCTTCCACATCTCACCTCTACACCCCCCATTCACAGCTCACCTCTTCTTCCCCAGTCCATAGCTTTCCTCTGTACCCCTGCCCAGAGCTCAACTTTACACCCATGTCCATAGCTGACCTTAGCACCCAACATCCAGAGCTCACTTTGTATCCCCTATTGTCAACCCACCTCTGCACCCTTTCCCCCATCCTCAACTTCACCTCCAACTACAGCTTGTATCTGCCCCTTCCACATTTTACTTCTGGACCTTCATCTCCAGCTCACTCCAATCCACAGTTATGACCTTCTCAACCCCCATTTTTCACCACTACACCCACTGCCACCTCTACACCATGGCTGCCAGTCTGATCAACAACCCCCTTTACCTCCACAGCTTTCACATCTGCACAATTGCCCCCCCCTTTTCCCAGCACCCAGCTCTGCAGAAATGTTCCCTCCTTTCTATCTCTCACACCTGTACAACCTGTTGCCCAACCCCCCAACACAGCTCTGACCTCTGTGCAGAAGCTGTAACCTCCTCATAGCTGCCTCTGTGCACATCCACCCCCCTTTCCCTTTACAACTCTCACCTCTTCACGTATCCCCCCTCCTCCCCCACCTGGCACCTCTGTGCTACACATCCAACCTCCCCACAGCTTCCTCTCTGAACCCCCCCCCCCCCATACAGCTCTCTCATATCTTCACAATGGTTCGGTGGTACATGTTGGCTTCAGTCTGTTCAGTGCTACATGTCTGACAGGTGGGGTGAGAACAGAAGCCAGAGGTATTAAAAAAATGCTGGCATTTGTGGCGTCCAACCACATATGCCCTGACCTGTACATGCCCTGGGTGCCCGGGGATAGCACACAGAAGACAGTAATGGAAGTGAGTAGTGCAAAAACTTCCTCTACCGCCTTCTGTGTTTAGTGTCGGTTTGGAGGGAACAGAGCTGCCGGACATAATGCGCATTGGGTGATAAGGGTGTTCCTGGGCACACCTCGTGTGCACGCTTATATCCCGTGATCTGACAAGGTGGGAGGTAGGGAGCGCCGTGCCCAAATGCTGATGATCTTCTGAAAGGGGGAGGAAGGAGAACCTGCTAGAGACCGAGCTACATCCTCTGTACAATGTTAATCAATGTAATCCTTTGCTAGTCATCTGAGTCACCTCCCCATCCTTGTTACAATGCCTTACTTCTCACTTCCTGTCCTGGCCAGGAAAAGAAGAGCCCATCAATGACTAAGCTGGCTGGATGGCTCCATCTTCCCTTTAGACTGGGAGCTCTGGGAGGGATAACATGGAGACAAGGAAGAGAGAGAAAGGAGAGTGATAGGGGGCCCTGCTCATACAGAGACTGGAGCCCCTCTAGAAAGAGCACCTGTAGGCACATGTCTACATGGGAAAATCCAGCCCTGGGTGGATTATAGCTTGTTTTTTGTGACAAATTGGGCTTTTTTTCTGGCGGGAAATAGTAACAGAGATACTCCTGATTCTTTTATCAAAGGAAATCCAGCCCTGACACTGACCTACATCAAACCTTGATCTATGTATTTTATCTTTATTTTGTAATTTTTTATTATTATTTTTTGTTTACAAACATTGGTTTGTTTACTTGTCTCTCCCCTGTGGAGAGAAAGGTAAAATGTATCTTTCTCTCCATTCAGAGGTAAAAGAGAACACATGGGCAGACTGCACAGTGACTGATCACTGTGATAGTCAATCATAGGCTATTATAGAGATCAGGTGACTGGGAACCATGAGTCCTGGGTCCCGAGCAGTAATGGGATGTAAGCAAGCAACAGTGGCTCTGAGCTTGTTTTAAATGAATGAGAAGGCTTCTGACTTTCTTGTAGAATTGATCTGGACACCTCCCACATACCCAGTGGTTCACAGGCTCACCATCTTCTGTTTGGAGTCCAAAACAACAAAAAAGCTTTGTAAGTGGGAGGAAGTTCACAAACGTCTATTTATTAGACATGTGCATTCGTTTTCGTCCGAATGCATTTTCGTCCGAATTTCAGCTATTTTCGTTATCGTTTTAACAAACGAAAATGAAAGCACAGAATCCGAAAACCGAAAGATCCGACATAAACAAATGCTTTATTTTAGTTTTCGTTGCTACAACAGTTCGATATAGATAGGAGATTCGAATAGGACGCTGACAATAACAATCTGTGTCTATCGAACCTGTGGTCGAATGTGCCTAACCTTAACTCTATTAGTCCAAGATTATTCTACATAGAGAGAAAAGATTTGACATAGAGAGAAACGATTTGACATTATAGAGAGAAAAGATTCGACATAGAGAGAAAAGATTCGACATTATAGAGAGAAAAGATTTGACATTATAGAGAGAAAAGATTCGACATTATAGAGAGAAAAGATTTGTTATTATAGAGAGAAAAGATTCGACATAAAGAGAAAAGATCACTGCTGGAATTGGGTGGGGGAAGTAAAATAAAAATAATGATGATGATGAATGTTATTGGCTGATTGTAACCAAAGAGGAGGAGCAGTAAAATAGCTAGAATGACGAAGATTCGACAAAGCATCGAAAGTTAGAAGATTCGACGGTGCAGCAAAACTGTACGACGCTGCAATCGTACATTTCCGGTCAAATGCATCCGCCCATAGGCTATAGAAGAATTCTAATGTTGGTTGACTAGTAATAGTAATTAAGAAATATAATTATTACTAGTCATACAACATTAGAATTCTACTATAGCTTGTGGGCGGAACATTCGACCGGAAATGTATGATTGCAGCGTTGTACAGTTTCGCTGCTCCGTCTAATCTTCTTTGAACATTCGACAGACACCATAAGCCTTCAATGACAGATTCGACCTTAATTAATTCAGATTTTCGGACGAATGCAATTTCTAACGAAAAACGAAATAAATAAAAACGAATTTCGGGAGTAACTAAATACATTTATTTTTCAGACGAAAACGAAATTCCGAAACGAAATATTTCAGTGTGCACATGTCTACTATTTATTTTCCAATCTACCCTGCAACTAAAGTAAAGAAAGAAAACTACTTTAAAAATAAATTCCTAAAAAGCCCCACCTACAGTGCATACGCATACAAATATGTAGGTCACACAAGCACACAAAATCAATGATTGCACACACAAGATTGAGGAATAACTCTAGGTCCAAAATTTTTGATAAAAAATCAAAAGGGGTTTAAAGCGTCTCTTACTTACTAAGAAAAACACAAAAAAAACTCTTAACCACTTCAGCCCCGGACCATTTCGCTGGCGAAAGATCAGAGCATTTTTTGCGATTCGGCACTGCGTCGCTTTAACCAAAAATTGCGCGGTCGTGCGACATGGCTCCCAGACAAAATTTACGTCCTTTTTTCCCACAAATAGAGCTTTCTTTTGGTGGTATTTGATCACCTCTGCGGTTTTTATTTTTTTGCGCTATAAACAAAAATAGAGCGACAATTTTGAAAAAAAAACTATATTTTTTACTTTTTGCTATAATAAACATCCCAAAAAATATATAAAAAAACAACTTTTTTGCTCAGTTTAGGCCGATATGTATTCTTCTACATATTTTTGGTAAGAAATCGCAATAAGCGTTTATTGATTGGTTTGCGCAAAAGTTATATCGTCTACAAAATAGGGGATAGTTTTATGGCATTTTTATTAATATTTTTTTTTTTTTTTACTAGTAATGGCGGTGATCAGTGATTTTTTTCGTGACTGTGCCATTATGGCGGAAAAACATCGGACACTTTTGACACATTTTTGGGACCATTGTCATTTTTACAGCGATCAGTGCTATAAATATGCACTGATTACTGTGAAAATGACACTGGCAGTGAAGGGGTTAACCACTAGGTGGCGCTGAAGGTGTTAAGTATGCCCTAGGGCAGGGATATGCAATTAGCGGACCTCCAGCTGTTGCAGAACTACAAATCCCATGAGGCATAGCAAGACTCTGACAGCTACAAGCATTACACCCAGAGGCATGATGGGACTTGTAGTTTTGCAACAGCTGGAGGTCCACTAATTGCATATCCCTGCCCTAGGGAGTGATTCTTACTGTTATGGGGCGTGGCTACATGTGACACGTCACTGATCGCAGTTCCCGATCACAGGGAACAGACAATCAGTGACAGTGTCACTAGGCACCCAACGTCACCCGACTCTCTCCGTCACGCGTATTGTCACTGCTCACGTGACTTTCTCAATGCCCTTTGAGAAAGTCACATGAGCAGTGACGATACGCTTTTGGGAGGAGCCGGGTGACGTGACTTCCGGTCGCGGCCGTGACTGGAGGTTCTTTGTGTTACATGCTGTTTGTCTGAAACTTCAATGTAAGTTACTATTGTCCTTAATAAATTTTATGTTTGAAATTACTACACTATGGAGCCCTCCCTTCTCTTTACATGATAATGAGTGTTACTCTGCGGTGTTTGGTGATCCATTGGGAATACTCTGCGATCTGACCAGCCAGTATTGGAGACATCAGAGAGGCTCATTATATTGATTCTTAAGGTGAGAGGCTGGGGAAAACGATCTAGCGCTCATTGGATGGTGGAAATTCTATGGATGATGGCATCTGCACTTTATTCTTGATGAACTTGGATCTTTCATGTTTTTTAATATTTTTATATTTGGACCACTTATTGCACTTTTTGTGGGACTGTTTCATCTCTATATTAATGGATTTTTTGCACAAGTTTTTCACGTCTTTTTCCATCTGTCAATTGGAAAGTATTTTGATTGTCTTTTTGCTTTTTTTGCACATTTGTATTTTTTGCACAAAAAAATATTTTTATCTTCTATTTTGCACATGCTAAATTTGCACTATTTCTTCATATTGTTTTTTTCACTTGGATTTGATTAGCGGCTTTTCACATTATAGGTATTTATTAAGAGATTATTCATATTTTGGGTAGTAAGCGCCACAATTATCTATTTGTCAATCATTTTTAGTGTGAGAACACCATTTCTTGTTGGCAGTTACTTATTTAGATTTCAGTTAGTGATTGGTTTGCGCATTAATACCCCCCGCTTTTTACACTTAAGGAACCATACTTTGCAGAGGTGCCTTACCTTGCATATTTTTATTTGTCATGCATCACGGTTTTCTGCTACCAGCACAGAAAAATGCTTACTGTGTTACTATGTCATTTCAAGTAAACGCTACATTATTTCCAGTGATACTCTGTCCCAAGATAAATGAAAAATATATGTATGTTTTGTAAAACTGTAGATAAAATTAGATAGATGCATAAGTGACTCTCCAAGGGTATGAGCCTATGCATATTAGCCTTGTGTTTATATGCCTAATAAATGAAGCAGACTCTTTGTGTTTGGACACAATCTGGTATGTTCATAGTGAATCAGGCTGAGTGGCACCCAGCATCACAGTGGGTGTGTCAGACAATTGATGGAGAAGGTGATGTATGTTACGATCTGCCTTGTGTTACTGTGTAGCACAGCAGCAGATATGCTGCTTGGGAGAGCACTGCTGGTGCTCCAGAGCTCTGAAATAATCATCAGTCCAATTCTGCACCATTTAAAGTAAGCTGCTGTGAGAGCAGAAAGTGTGTCCTCTCATTAAATCACAGCATGGGAACAGGAGGCCACTCCAAGTACTAATTGTCCAGCAGCACTCTTGCCAAGGATGCTAGAAGCAAAGAATCATCAAAGTTAGAGAAGGTTTCACTCCAATAGCTGAATAGCAAGTGAGAGAAAAGAAACATCAGTGGTACAATACACTTTTTTTTTTTTTTTTTGCTGTGATTTTTATTTATTTTTTTAGCTAAAAGAAGCAGAACAAGCCTTAGAGGGGATAGCAATCTTAAAGAAATGAGGAGGAAAGGACAAAGCAAGAAATTTTGTCTTAGAAAATGGCAGTAATCTACATTCCTGGTACCCTGACTGATCAAATGAATGGTAATTGGTGTAAGGGAACGAGAAAAACCATACACAGGCATCCAAGCTGAATATAAGGACCTGCTGGATCAGATGCAATGAAAGTAGAGGAGGCGATTATACAAGTTGTGTCTTTTATTTGCTCCCAGTCACTGGATGGAGTGGATAGAACTGCCTGTGATATGTATGCAGAGTGTTACCTGCTCAAGGTAAGCAGATTGTTATTCTTGTAAGATAAGGATGCTCTAATATCTATTCATCTCATCACTGTGTATCTCTCTGCAATGTATGTTCTACAGTCTACACCAATATTTAAATGCATGTACAGAATGAATCATGTTAACACTACAGAGCTAGAACAATGCTTAAATCCATTACAGGATAAGCAAAAGATTTTTTTAAGACTGTGTGGCTGAGGACATGTTTCACTATCAAGCTATAGATCTATGTCCATTAACGCTTTGTGTTGTTAAACTAGCTATTTGCTTAATGTAAGAGCACACGTGAGTGTAAACCTTTATTATGCATTACGTTTTGTAGCATTGCCATTGGTCAAGGAGCTAGCTCTGCCTCTATGTGTTAACTTTAGTGGACACGGCTTTTAATAAGGCCGCCTGCGATGAAACAAGACACTTGGCTTTATTTAATTAAGCAATGATGCAAAGTGCAGTGATGAAGTGCAGTAACCCTATAATGAATCCTGCTTCACCTATCAACAGTTTAGAGCTGTTTGCACAATGGTAATGATTGCTGAATGGTTGCTATAGACTTCTGCAATTTGCATATTACAGAAAATTTGTATGTATCTTCTTAAGTAGATCATCAGTCTCATACATTTTTAGTAGTGCCCATTTAAACAGATTTTAAAGGCAACTTATAATATTATGCCAGAGCTTCAGAATTAGAAAGTAACAAGCCATTAGAATAATACCCTTATTATACAAATCCAATTTATGTCACAGGTGTCTGTTTTTTTTTTTTTATTTGTATTTTTTTAGTTTTTAGTTATGAGGCTGATAGATGACCTTGCATTGAAATGAATCAGTCAGTTATGTGAAAGGGTATACTGTGTGAGTAGCCTTGTGACCACAGATGAATGAATTACAGGCACTCATGTCCCAAGAGAAAAGCTTTGCTGTCACCAACTTTCAAACGGGGTTTCAAACAGAGACAAAGAAGTAACAGAGCATCAGCACTCTGTGGAATGACAATCCCTGAAGGGGAAACATGTGGTTACAATTAGAGATGTCTTTCCTTTCAGATTTCTTTAAGGTAATTACGCTTGGATATGATACCAGCGAGAACTAATTTATTAAATTAAATAGTTCCATTTTGGTGTCACACTAGGCAATTTGTCATTTGGATTGTTGAATGTCCCTTGTCAAATGTATATCACAATATGCTCTTTTAACGAGCTTAAATTAAAAATTAAGTTTTGTGACTTCTTGATGGTGAACATTGATAGGCATGTAAGTATTTATTTCATTTTTTTTTTATCACATGTTCAGTATTTCTAGTTTCTAGGTTGCAATAAGCAAAGGTAACACCAGGCATTAATTATTACTGCTTGTCTGATATATTTTTGGAAATGACAGCTGGAAATGATCCCCTGGGTATGCCATATTTTGTCTGTTATTACAAATACTACTGAAAGTGTTCCAAGCACAGCAATAGCTTTGGCTTTCTCTCTATGCAAATTGTAAATACTGGGTGCCAGAAATTCGGGACAAAAATAATTGTGTGTGTCTGTGTGGATTTCCTTCACATAGTAATCAGCATTTGTGTTTCCTTGTCCCATTAATAAATTGCACTCTAAATGAACATCAATGCCTCAATCTTCCACCCTGGCTGGCAATATAACCATTTTTAATAATTAAAGGGAAAACATTTCACTCTGTTTCAAATATAAGATTAATATTGCGTTTGAGAACACCTTCTTAAATTATCTGCATTTAAATTAGCATATAGTATATGGCCACTCCATCTACATATTATTACATACCAATTGATCAATCAATTAATCAAAAATGTACAGTAGGGCTAGCTTTTTGGAAGTCGTTCATAACAGTAAACTTTTAAAAGGCGATACAGAAACACATCACATGAACATTTTGATATTGCATTTATTATTGATTGAAAAAAATCTTCCAAAACCATGAATTTTCTAACTGTTCTGCCACCTGGTTTGTCTGACTTAAGAAGATGAGTATGCCACTATAACCTATACAAGCAGTGAATGTCATTACCTAAGGTGTGCTTTAGACATATTATCATTTGACTTGGTGCTGCCACCTCTACCTTAGACACTGGTCTTTAAGTAGTTTTATTACTTAAATACAGCTCTAGATCAGAACATGTTAACTATAAGGAAACATATCACAAGCATCTCTTGATATGCATTTATTATTTATCGAAATGCTTATAATACCGTGCTGCCATCTGGTTTATCTCACCTAAGATGAGAGAATGCCACTATACTCTATTAAATCAAGCAGTGTATATTATTACCTAAGGTGAGGTGTGCTTTATGCATAATATATTCTGACTTGGAGTTGCCCCCTCTTATTTTGCTACCTTAGGCACTGGTCTATTAGTGCTTTATTATTCTAAGGACAGCCCTGGATAAAAACTTAGGAACCAAAAGGAAACATTTCACATGCATCTCTTGATATTGTTTTTTATATATATATATATATATATATATATATATATATATATATATAATATTGTGCTGCCATCTGGCTTATCTTTCTTAGAAGATAAGAATAACATTATTTAAAGCAAGCAGTAAATGCTATTACCTAAGGTGTGCTTTATGCATAATATAATTCGACTTGGTGCTGCCACCTCTTATTTTATTGCCTTAGGCACTGGTCTATAAGTGGATCTAAATACAACTAATGTATCAGAACTTGGGAGCCATATACAATATCAGTAATAAATTGATGACTTAAAAAGTTCTAAAACTTCAATTTTCTCAAGTAAATCTAAAAGAGTAGTGTGGGAATTTATTGAAAATTGGTCAGCTTTGAAAAAATTAGGAAACGTTTGCTTCCCTGTCATGATTGCCAAGGAGTTCAAATGTACTCAGAATGAAATGCAAGCTGATCAGACAACTGGTGAATCTTGTCTGATCAGCTGCATCAACAAGCCATCCATGCAGCTTCAATTCCTGCTGTTAGCTAGGATTAGTGATGAGCCGAACACCCCCGGGTTCGGTTCGCACCAGAACCCGCGAACGGACCGAAAGTTCGAACGAACATTAGAACCCTATTAAATACAATGGATGCGAACGTTCGAATTCTAAAGTGCTAATTATAACAACTATTATGCATGTTATTGTCCTAAAAAGGGTTTGGGAACCCGGGTTCTGCACCAGGGGACATGTATCAATGCAAAAAGAAGTTTTAAAAACGGTCGTTTTTCGGGAGCAGTCATTTTAATGATGCATAAAGTGAAAAAAAAAAGTCAAATATTCCTTTAAATATCGTACCTGGGGGGTGTCTAAAGTATGCCTGTGAAGTGCCACGTGTTTCCCGTGTTTAGAACTGTCCCTGCACAAAATAACATTTCTAAAGGGAAAAAAGTCATTTAAAACTGCTTGCGGCTTTAATGCAATGTCTGGTCCCGGTAATATGGATGAAAATCTTTAGGAAAAATGGCATAGCTACCCCATCAACACCCCCCCCTACCCCAGCCCATTACCAGCCCCTTTGGGTCTTGTATGGATATTAAGGGGAACCCCGCACATAAAATAAAAAAGGCCCTATATACTCTGAACAGCCGTATACAGGCGGTGCATACAAGACAGGGACTGTAGGTTTGTTCTTATGTAGAATGTGTTTGTAATTTTGAACAGGTACATTGTTGAAGTGTAGCTCCAGCCCAAAAATCTATTTTTAAACTTTTTGGGAAACATAGGTAAGGGTTATCACCCCTGTAACATTTGTTTTGCTGTCTGTGCCCCTGTTCAGAACATTTCACCTCACTTTCCGTCCCAATGACAACTGTTTTTGAAATGTGGTGTTTTTCTTGAAACAAGGATTGCTGATAAAGCATCAGTACAGATGAGACCCCTTTCTCCCATATTTATTCTTACAGGAGAGAATTTTCCTTTCTAGGGGTAGATTTCCTCTCACTTCCTGTTGTCTTCTTTCGTTTGCAAGTAGGAGTTGTTTGTAAGTTGGATGTTTGAAAGTAGGGACCTGCCGTATATACTCTGCAGAAATAGGCCCCTTAGTTGTTGGTGTTGGCACAACACTGTAAGCACTCAGTTACTCTTGGTTGGTGCTGGAACGCCCTGCTGTCAACTATTATATCAGGAATTTTAATTACATATAATTGTTGAACAGTGGTAGTAAAAATTGGGGCTTTGATGGTGGTGCTGGTGCCACAACACTGTAAGCCCTGACAGTTACTCTTGGTGGGTGCAGCAATGGGCCCTGCTGTGAATTATTAGATCAAGAATTGTAATTACATGCCCCTTTTGAACAGGGGCTGAAAAATTGGGCCTTTCGTGGTGGTGGTGGTGGTGGCGTTGCCACAAGACTGTAAGCCCTCAGAGTTACTCTTGGTGGGTGCAGCAATGGACCCTGCTGTGAATTATTAGATCAAGAATTGTAATTGCATGCCCCTGTTGAACAGGGGCTGAAAAATTGGGCCTTAGGCACTGGTGGCACAACACTACAACCCCTCACAAATACTGTACTTGGAGCACAGCAATGAGCCCTGTTGCAAAGTATTGCTTCAAAAATTGTAATGACACGCCCCTGTTAAACAGGGGCTGAAAAATTGGGCCTTAGGCACTGGTGCCACAACACTCCAACCCCTCACAGATACTGTACTTGGAGCACAGCAATGAGCCCTATGGCAAATTATTGCTAAAAAAATTGTAATTACACGCCCCTGTAAAACAGGGGCTGAAAAATTGGGCCTTAGCCACTGGTGGCGGCACCCATAAACAAAAATGATCTTCCAAGCTATCATCATCAATCGTATCATTGAGGACTCGGAGGAGGAGGATAGCCAGTCAACATAACAGCACAGGCACTCAGCATCAGCATCAGTCTTGAAGGGATGTGACATGTTAAAATCAATTAGTCTGTTATATCAGCATCAGGTGTGTGGTAGCTGGTGGTGATCCAAGACTGGTTCATCTTGATGAAAGTCAGTCGATCAACCGAGTCGGTGGACAGGCGCACCCTGTGATCCGTGACAAATCCTCCAGCAGCACTGAATGTGCGTTCCGAAAGAACGCTGGATGCAGGACAGGCCAGTAGCTCAATTGCATACTGTGCAAGCTCTGGCCAGTGATCCATCCTCAAGACCCAGTAAGCCAGAGGATTTTCGGTGGGGAAGGTGTCCAAGTCTGACCTTGCCCCTAGATATTCCTGCACCATGTTTATCAGACGCTGGCGATGGTTGCTGGAACCGATCATACTTTGGGGCTGCGGACTAAAGAATTGTCTGAACGCATCGGTCAGACGGCCACCTTCCCCACCGCTCCTTCTTTGACTGGCCGAAGCCTCAGCAACTCGTTGTCCAGGACCAGGAGTTTGTAACCTCCCAGTCTCTGGGAACGCGTTGCACAGACCTTTCTGCAAGGCCTCCCGGAGTTGTCTCATCCTCTGCTCCCTCTGCGACGGTAACATAAGGTCCGCAACCTTACCCTTGTACCGTGGATCAAGGAGAGTGGCCAGCCAGTAATGGTCCCTCTCCTTGATCCGAAGAATACGAGGATCCTTCCGCAGACTTTGCAGGATCAGGGAGGCCATGCAGCGTAGGTTTGCTGAGGCATTCGCTCCGGAGTCCTCTGGGTCACTAAGGACGACATGATCCGCAGCCACCTCCTCCCAGCCACGTACAAGTCCACTGGTTTCTTGGGACTGTAAATCATCCCTAAAAGACTGCTGCTGATGATGCTGAGTGCCAGCCTCCACCTCCATGCTGACACAATCCTCCTCCTCCTCCTCCTCCTCCTCCTCTTCCTGTGCGATGGGTGGGACAGAAGGAACACTGTCTGGGTAAAGGGGGCCTTGAGAGGCAAGGAAGTCCTCCTCCTTCCTGCCTCTGTTCTGCCTCAAGTGCCCTGTCCATTATTCCACGCAGCGTGTGCTCCAACAGGTGGACAAGAGGTACAGTGTCACTGATGCATGCACTGTCACTGCTCACCATCCTCGTGGCCTCCTCAAATGGTGCCAGGACAGTGCATGCATCCCTGATCATGCCCCACTGGCGTGGAGAAAAAAAACCAAGCTCCCCTGACCCTGTCCTGGTGCCGTAGTCGCACAGGTACTCATTGATGGCCCTCTGCTGCGTGTGCAGCCGCTGCAGCATGGCCAACGTTGAGTTCCACCTGGTGGGCATGTCACATATAAGGCGGTTCTTGGGCAGGTTCAACTCCTTTTGCAGCTCAGCCAGGCGAGCACTGGCATTATAAGATCTGCGGAAATGCACACAGACTTTCCTGGCCTGCCTCAGGACATCCTGTAAGCCCGGGTACCTGCCCAAGAACCGCTGCACCACCAGGTTAAGGACGTGAGCCACACAGGGCACATGGGTCAGTTGTCCCTGTCGGAGGGCGGAGAGGAGGTTGGTGCCATTGTCGCAAACCACCATTCCTGGCTTAAGCTGGCGTGGCGTCAACCACCTCTTGGCCTGGCCCTGCAGAGCAGACAGGACCTCTGCCCCAGTGTGGCTTCTGTCCCCCAAACACACCAGCGCAAGCACGGCATGGCATCTTTTTGCCTGCGTACTTGCGTAGCCCCGTGAACGGCTACGGAGCACCGCTGGTTCATAGGACAAACCACAGGAAGAGGCCATGGAGGAAGAAGAAGAGGAGGGGGTGGAGGAGAGAGGTGTGTCACAACCAGTAGTAGCATTTTGGAGGCGTGGCGGTGGGACAACCTCCAACACTACTGCACCTTGTCCTGCATCCTTCCCAGCTGCCAAAAGAGTGACCCAATGGGCCGTGAAAGAAAGGTAACGTCCCTGTCCATGCCTGCTGGACCATGAGTCAGCGGTAATATGCACCTTACCGCTGACCGCCCTGTCCAGCGAGGCCAAGACATTGCCTTCCACATGCCGGTAGAGAGCCGGAATAGCCTTCCGTGAGAAAAAGTGGCGTTTGGGAACCTGCCACTGAGGAACCGCACATTGCACAAACTCACGGAAGGGGGCCGAGTCTACCAACTGAAAAGGCAGCAGTTGAAGCGCTAGCAATTTAGCCAAGCTAGCATTCAACCGCTGGGCATGTGGATGGCTGGGAGTGAACTTCTTTCGACGGTCCAGCAGCTGGGGCAGGGAAATTTGCCTGCTAGAATCGGACGTCGGTGTACTGCTAGCAGAGTGGCCACAAGTACTTGGCTGTGACACACCTAATTCTACACCTTCATTCCTCTCAGTGCATGTTTCAGAGAGGACTGAAGTTATAGTGGGGTTGGAGATCCCAGCTGATGCGGTGCAAGGAGAGGTCCGCTTTGTTCTTTGGTGTGGGTCTTTGAGGTAGGCTTGCCAACGAGCTGCATGGCAGGTCAACATATGTCTGGTCAGGCATGTGGTACCCAAGCGGCTGATGTTTTGGCCACGCGATATACGCTTGAGACATATGTTGCAAACAGCAGCTGTGCGATCTGATGCACTAGCCTCAAAAAAGGCCCACACCAAAGAACTTTTTGAATGACGGGCAGAGGCAGCGCCCTGCACAGGCGGAGCTCTGCGGTGTGATTCCGTCGGTGTACTGCCCTTACGCTGGCCACCAAAGGGCATCCTGCCTCGTTGGAGATGTGCCTCCTCCTCATCCTCCTCCTCCTCCTCTCTCCTATTAGGCACCCACGTGGAGTCAGTGACCTCATCATCACCTCCCTCCTCATCACTGGAGCCAATCTGGCAGTATGCTGCAGCTGCTGGAACATGACTGCCAGATTGGTGTCCTTCTTGAGCATCCCCTCTGTCTGCTCTCACGCTACTGCCTTCCTCTAGCTGGGTTTCATCATCAGACCCTTCGAAACGCTGGGCATCCTCCTGGAGCATGTACCCAACACTGTGCTGAAACAGTTCGGGGGACTCCTCAGGAGGAGGACATGGTGGGTCTAGGGAAGGAGTGACTGATGATGAGTCTGACATTGATACCAGGGAAGAGGACGCTTTGGCAGCTGCTTTTCCAGTACCCTGAGCCTGGGTGAGAGAGGATGAGGAGGAGGAGGAGGGCTTGGTCATCCACTCTACCAAGTCTTCGGCATGATGTGGCTCAACATGTCCAGCTGCCGAAAAGAAGGACAAGCGTGTCCCATGGCCATGTGCTGATGACAATGCACCGCGTCCACGACCAGCACTGTTGCCCCCAGACACAGAGCCTGCTTGCCCTCTTTTATTGCCTCCTGACTGTCTGCCTCTCCTTGTTTGCCTTCCAGACATTCTAATAGATGGCCTGCAGGGAGATGGGAAAAAAGCAATAAGGGCTACCTTCAGGTGTCCTTCTCTGTCCCTTGAAACAAGGACTTGCACAGTGAAAGAAACTGACACTCTCCCTACCTACAGTTTTCTGTCCCTAGAAAAAATGTTTTTTTTAAGCACAATTTAGCACAAGGAGAATTCACTCACTGTCCTTCCAGGTCCCTGGAAACAAGGACTTTGACAGTGAAATAAACTGACACTCTCCCTACCTACAGTTTTCTGTCCCTAGAAAAAATGTTTTTTTTAAGCACAATTTAGCACAAGGAGAATTCACTCACTGTCCTTCCAGGTCCCTGGAAACAAGGACTTTGACAGTGAAAGAAACTGACACTCTCCCTACCTACAGTTTTCTGTCCCTAGAAAAAAAAAATTTTTAAGCACAATTTAGCACAAGGAGAATTCACTCACTGTCCTTCCAGGTCCCTGGAAACAAGGACTTTGACAGTGAAAGAAACTGACACTCTCCCTACCTACAGTTTTCTGTCCCTAGAAAAAATGTTTTTTTTAAGCACAATTTAGCACAAGGAGAATTCACTCACTGTCCTTCCAGGTCCCTGGAAACAAGGACTTTCACAGTGAAAGAAACTGACACTCTCCCTACCTACAGTTTTCTGTCCCTAGAAAAAATGTTTTTTTTAAGCACAATTTAGCACAAGGAGAATTCACTCACTGTCCTTCCAGGTCCCTGGAAACAAGGACTTTCACAGTGAAAGAAACTGACACTCTCCCTACCTACAGTTTTCTGTCCCTAGAAAAAATGTTTTTTTTAAGCACAATTTAGCACAAGGAGAATTCACTCACTGTCCTTCCAGGTCCCTGGAAACAAGGACTTTGACAGTGAAAGAAACTGACACTCTCCCTACCTACAGTTTTCTGTCCCTAGAAAAAATGTTTTTTTTAAGCACAATTTAGCACAAGGAGAATTCACTCACTGTCCTTCCAGGTCCCTGGAAACAAGGACTTTGACAGTGAAAGAAACTGACACTCTCCCTACCTACAGTTTTCTGTCCCTAGAAAAAATGTTTTTTTTAAGCACAATTTAGCACAAGGAGAATTCACTCACTGTCCTTCCAGGTCCCTGGAAACAAGGACTTTCACAGTGAAAGAAACTGACACTCTCCCTACCTACAGTTTTCTGTCCCTAGAAAAAATGTTTTTTTTAAGCACAATTTAGCACAAGGAGAATTCACTCACTGTCCTTCCAGGTCCCTGGAAACAAGGACTTTGACAGTGAAAGAAACTGACACTCTCCCTACCTACAGTTTTCTGTCCCTAGAAAAAATGTTTTTTTTAAGCACAATATAGCACAAGCACAAAACACACTGACACTCTCCCTACCTATCCTTCTCTTTCCCTAAACTAAAGGAATCCAGGTTAAGCAAGAAAGAAATAAAAGTCACTGTCCCTGCCTATGCTGCTCTATCCCTGCTCCGTAACACACTACACTAGGCCGCCGTGCTGGCGGCCTTTTATAGTGTGGGGCGTGTACTAAACACCCTCAGCAATAATTGGCCACAGGCATCCTGCCTGTGGCCAATCATTGCTCTCCTCGCTGCCGGCGCTGTGATTGGCCAAGCATGCGGGGTCACAGTGCATGCTTGGCCAATCACAGCGCCTGGATGACACTGCGATGGTGTAGTGCATTGTGGGCCGTTCGCGTCACTCGAATTTGGCGCGAACGGCCCAAATCGTTCGATCTTCGTCGAACGATCGAACAGCCGATGTTCGAGTCGAACGTATGTTCGACTCGTACACGAAGCTCATCCCTAGCTAGGATGCTTTCGGCACAGAGATAATCATCTCAGAATCCCAAGAGACTTGTTTAGCTCCCAAATTGTAGGGCCCTCCAGCATGAGTGAATGCTCTTCAGCTAATTATGGGAAGAAAGGCAGGGAGCAAATATACAATTAGTATTGCCTCAAACTGGAGCCCCAAAACTGATTTTTAATAATAATATTGTTTTGTTCTTGCTCACTATGAAAATACAGAAAATGCAAAATTTAGTGAATGGTAACAGGACCTAAATGGGCAAAATAATCTGTTTTGTGTGGATGGGGATTTTAAATAGAACTCTGTGAGTTATTATGAAATCACATCTTGGCAAATACAGGAGTCACACTCTCTAAGGGTGAGAAAATAATCTTTCAGTCAAATTTTATTCATAGCAAAACCTGCTAACCACAATAGGTGCCATTGTCAAGGAAGCCCACATTGTATTAGAATGCTGCAACATAGAGCATGATAGGTCTATATTTATTTATTGCATATTTTTAATAAACAAAGCAGTCTGAGCCATTAGTTAGACATCTAGCTACAGGTATTTATTTGGTCTACTTTTAACGTAAAAGTTAAAAGTTATTCTTACTGGGCTAATAAAAAAAAGGGGGAAAAAGGGACCTCTAGGTTGGACTTTAGAGGCAAATTGGACCACAGTGTTTATATACAATCCATATTTTATTTATCTACAGAAAGGTATAAAACCAAGAAATATACATAGAAAAGTGCCATCCAAATACACATATTCAATATTTTAAGTATGTCATTGCTGTTAAAAAAGTTTCAGGTAAGTGAGCCCCTGTGTGTCAACACGTTTTGCTGATCCGCTTTCTCAGGACACACAAAGGGGGGTGAAGGAAAAGCAGGTCTCACTTGTCTGGATATGAGTACGCATGCATGTGAATCTCCCTGGGCAGGCACTGGAAAGCCAAGCACTGTCTAACCCACGACTGTTGTAGTCAACATTAGTTAATAAAAATATATATATTTAGGGACTACCATACATCACAAGGCAACACATAGAGTCCTGGTGGTGCCAAAGATGGTGTAAAGGGTTCACCAGGTACCAGGGGAGGGGCTTAAAAAAGGCCACATAGATTCAGTCCCCAAATCTAGGTAAAGGTGGTTAAAAGGGGAATTGGCTATCCCACCAATCCTCCAAAGCCAATGCTCAGAATATGGAGGGCAATCCAGGGAGACTGTGGGCTAGTAAAAGATTTGACTTGTGTTTTGAATTCATTTTTTTTTTTTTTTTTTACATAAGGCAGTCTTAGGCTTAGTTATGACCAGTAAGGTATACATAGATTGTAAAAGCCTAAAAACTAATGTTAAACCCCCTATTCTCACATATCAGAATAAGTGTGATGCAATATCAGCTTATTAGGTGCTTTGTTGTATTTCCCAGTATGCAAAGCTACGGATCTAATAAACCTATTTCTTGTTGGCCTTTGGTAGGAATTCCCAATAGGTTTGTAGTAATTCCTGAAAGGTGGATAACACTATCGACTAAAATTCATTACACAGTGATGAATTGAAAGTACTGACATAAGTTATAATTTGAATATATGTTAGTTATGGAGATGCCCTCCTAATACAGAAGGTTTTTATGTTTCCGCACTTCAAACACAACCCATCAAACATGCTTTATTGCTCATATTAGGACAGTGGGCAGAACTTTGCAGATTAATCCCTTATGCCACTGTGGCAATTGTTCATCCAGAACTGCTGGTCTTTATAACAGATACATCCTAATTTTAAACTGTTTCAGTTGCAGTTATTTCAGGCTGTTGCATGTTCTGAATGTACAGTTGACATAAAAGTATAAAGGCAAGAGTTGCAGTGGCCTGTACAGTGCATACAGGTTCAATTTTACCAACACGGATGAGAAAACTGGGCAAAGTTTGGTTCGTAGGAGGTTCAGAAAACACAGTAGGAAGTCCACAAACCCCAAACATAGTGCCAAACCTTTTAGAAGTCTATGGAAGCTGAAACTTTTCTTTTTTTTCAAGGATAATTTGCAAGCTTTTGTTTTAAAAGGACATGGGTAGCTGGGTAGTACCATGTTCCAATTAAAACAACATAATAAATAGCATTCAGTCTGTAGAGATTCTTTTTTTTTTTAAATCTTTTTTAGTAAAATTTTAGATACACAAAATTAGCCCACACAGGGGCCGAACATTTGCCCATGCAGGGGCCAATCTTCTGCTGCAGGAACAGGTCGCAGCAGGGCACAACCATAAACATTAAACATACTACTTAAACTACATCCCCAATGTAGGGAGAGGGTCAATTCAGCTAAGAGGACAACATTGAAATTACACAAATAACTTTTATGAGGGATTCCTTAAAGCTGCATGTGAAGTTATTACTCAGTACAATATAGTCCTTTAAAAATTACATTTAAAAAAAAATGGCAAGGGGTTATTTTTTTAAATCTTTACCAGACACTCACCCAAGCATGCAGTCTGTGTGACCAGGTAAGGTAGAGCAACAAGCATGCTACTTCCCCGTCCTGTAAAATACTAGGCCACCTGCCTCTAAACATTGGAGAGTTACCAATGTTGAGGGACAAGGGCCACGATCCCCCCCTCATTTTGTCCCCAAAAGAGATGTGGGTTTTTTGAGGGGCTTATATAAGGAGGCCCCTGATATCCCGCTGTCCTTAGGAGAATAAATACAGGGTACCCCTTAATTAATCGTTCCCAAAAAAAGTAAGATGTAGATCCATTTTTCAATCACAACAACCTATCTCCTGACAATATTTACATTCTGCCACAAGGACCTGCTGAACAAAAATGCTTTCAAGCTGCACTACTGTTGTTAAATGATAGAATCCTCAACACTGCTGTAATTTAAACAACATCATCAGAGATCCTGGGTAATGCCTTTGAGGAAATATGGTTATGACCATATTTTATCAATGATGTCGCAAAGAATCATCAGCTGGTTTATTCACATTTCATCAGTAGGGTTATGGGTAGGTTTTTCGGTGGTTTGCAAACAGGCTGGGTTAGGGTAGAACTCATGTTCAACCCAAACCTGAAGCTTATCCTTATTAACCAGCATCACTTCGGACTCCATTCACAAAAGCATGGACCACATGTGATCCTGAAGCTGTCAATTAAGAATTAGAATTAGAATGTGTACTGGGTGTTGAGGAGAGGGTGGCCGTTGCATCCTTAAAAACCAATGAGTCATCAGCTGTCAGCGGGTTTTAGTAGCGTTTTTTAGTAAAATGCCGAAAATTTTTTGAAAAACACTGTCCGGTATTTTATCACATACTCAAAGGCAGTAAGATACCACTTTGTGAATATAGCCTTACATGCTTACTGACTATCTTATTATATTTTCAGTTAAATGCATGGCTCTGTGACATTAATCACTCTTTGAGTGTAAATGCCTGAAACCATTTACTTTGTACTTAGAAACTATTAAAAATCTAAATCTTCTAAAGATCTAAAAGTGATTAATGATCAGTGATATTTACAAACATCTTATTTATTGTCAGGTCCATTTGTTTTTTAATTTCTAACAGTCCTAATGATTCTAGGATTTATGCAAAGTAGTACATTTAATTCTTAATGAACTTGTTTAAAAATTAATTTGTTTGCTTCATTTACAGCTCCATTTTGCATAATTGTAAATATTGCTAAATTCCAGAACAAAAAATATACCATTACCCAGAGTAGCACATATGTCTTTCAAAATGAAAGTTTAACGGTTCATTCATACAGTGCGTGTGTGTGTGTGGTGACCTGCGTTTTTCCACAGGTCACCACACACAGTATGACACACATAGTTACATAGTTAGTAAGGTTGAATAAAGACACTAGTCCATCCAGTTCAACCTATGTGAGTGTGTGTGTGAGTGTCGATAATCATTTGCCATATCCCTGTATATTCTGTTCGCTAAAATGCACCTCCAAGGGGCACTATCCATACTTCCTGCTGACACCACAAATTATGGAAGAAAGTTCCACATTCTTATCACCCTGACAGTGAAAAACTCCCGACGCATCTTAAGGTTAATCACCTTCTCCTCCAGTCTCCTCCGGTCTCATTGTGTGTCCCTGTGTCTTCTTACACTCCCTGAGACTGAACAGTTTCCTACCTACGCTGGGATCACTATTGAGCAGGGATGAGCCGAACACCCCCCTGTTCGGTTCGCACCAGAACCTGCGAACAGACGGTATGTTTGCGTGAACTTTAGAACCCTATTAAATACAATGGACTCGAACGTTCGAAATCTAAAGTGCTAATTATAAAGGCTAATATGCAATTTATTGTCCTAAAAAGTGTTTGGAGACCCGGGTCCTGCCCCAGGGGACATGTATCAATGCAAAAAAAGGTTTAAAAAATAGACGTTTTTACGGGAGCGGTGATTTTAATAATGCTTAAAATGAAATAATAAAAGTGAAATATTCCTTTAAATTTCGTACCTGGGGGGTGTGTATGATATGCATGTAAAGTCGCGCTTGTTTCCCGTGCTTAGAACTGTCCCTGCATAAAATTTCATTTTTTAAGGAAAAAAGGTAATTTAAAACTCACTCACGGCTATAATGAATTGTTGGCTTTTATCAATACATAGAAAAGTCATTGATAAAAATGACCCTTCAGGTCTGGAATGGATATTAAGGGGAACCCCGCCGCAAATTTTTAAAAAAATGGCGTGGGGTTCCCCCTAAATATCCATACCAGGCCCTTGAGATCTGGCATGGATTTTAAGGGGAACTCCACCCCAAATTTAAAAAAATGGCGTGGAGTCCCCCCAAAAATTCATACCAGACCCTTATCCGAGCACGCAACCTGGCCGGCCGCAGGGGAAGAGGGGGGGACAAGAGAGCGCCCCCCCCTCCCTCCTGAACCGTACCAGGCCACATGCCCTCAACATGGGGAGGATGTCCCCATATTGATGGGGACAAGGGCCTCATCCCCACAACCCTTGCCCGGTGGTTGTGGGGGTCTGCCGGTGGGGGGCTTATCGGAATCTGGAAGACCCCTTTAACAAAGGAGACCCCCAGATCCCGGCCCCCCCTATGTGAATTGGTAAGGGGTACATTGTACCCCTACCATTTCACGAAGAAAGTGTCAAAAAATGTAAATAAAAACACACAAATACCTTGGAAAAGTCCTTTATTAAAAAAAAAAAAAAACATTCCCCTTCTCGCACTTTGTAATACATGTATAGACCCGCCCCTTCTCAAGTTCCCCATCAGGTCCGCTCAGCCAATGACTAGGTGTAAGGCTGAGGACCTGATGCGGAACATGAGAAGGGGCGGGTCTATACATGTATTACACAGCGAACGAAGTTCCCCATCAGGTCCGCCCCCTCGGTATGTCAGACCCCGCCTACGTCATTGGCCTGAGCGGGAAACTTCCTTCACTGTGTAAATTTAAATTACATGGGGAACTTTAGAAGGGGCGGGTCTATACATTTAAAACACAGCGGAGGAAGTTCCCCATCAGGTCCGCACAGGCACAACCAATGACGGACAGCGCTGGACATCGGGATCGCCGCGGGACACTGGATTTCATCGCTGGAATGTTTTTTTTTTTTTATTATTATTATTTTTATTTAATAAAGGACTTTTCCAAGGTGTGAGTGTTTTTATTTACATTTTTTGACACTTTCTTTGTGAAATGGTAGGGGTACAATGTACTCCTTACCAATTCACATAGGGGGGGGCCGGGATCTGTGTGTCCCCTTTGTTAAAGGGGTCTTCCAGATTCCGATAATCCCCTCGCCCGCAGACCACCACAACCACCGGGCAAGGGTTGTGGGGATGAGGCCCTTGTCCATATCAACATGGGGACATCCTCCCCATGTTGAGGGCATGTGGCCTGGTACGGTTCAGGAGGGAGGGGGGTCCCCCCCTCTTCCCCTGCGGCCGGCCAGGTTGCGTGCTCGGATAAGGGCCTGGTATGGATATTTAGGGGGAACCCCACGCCATTTTTTTTTAAATTTGCGGCGGGGTTCCCCTTAATATCCATTCCAGACCTGAAGGGCCTGGTAATTGAATTTGGGGAAACCCCCACGCTTTTTTTTTTTTTTTTATCAATTACTTTTCTATGTATTGATAAAAGCCGACAATTCATTATAGCCGCGAGTGAGTTTTAAATGACTTTTTTTCCTTCAAAAATGACACTTTGTGCAGGGACAGTTCTAAGCATGGGAAACAAGCACAACTTTACATGCATATCATACACACACCCCAGGTACGAAATTTAAAGGAATATTTCACTTTTATTGTTTCACTTTAAGCATTATTAAAATCACTGCTCTTAAAAAAACGGCCGTTTTTAAAACTTTTTTTTGCATTGATACATGTCCCCTGGGGCAGGACCCGGGTCCCCAAACACTTTTTAGGACAATAACTTGCATATAAGCCTTTATAATTAGCACTTTAGATTTCTCCCATAGACTTTTCGAATTTGCCGCGAACACCCCAAATTGTTTGTTGTTCGGCGAACGGGCGAACAGGCAATGTTCGAGTCGAACATGAGTTCGACTCAAACTCGAAGCTCATCCCTACTATTGAGATATTTCTATATTGCTATCATATCTCCTCTCAAGCGTCTCTTCTCCAGAGTGTAGAAATGTCATCAGCACACCAAGGATTCCTCAAAAGGGTCCAAAGTTTTATTCACATGTTTTTTTCTTCTCCAGAGAGAATACATTTAGTGCTTGTAGTCGTTCCCTGTAATTGAGGTCCTCCAGTTATTAATTTTGTTACCCTTCTCTGGACTCTCTTCAGCTCCAGCACATCCCTCCTGAGAATTGGTGACCAGAACTGGACAGAATACTCCAGATGTGGCCGAATCAGAGTTTTTTAAAGTGGCAGGATTATTGTTTTATCTCTAGAGTAAATTCCTTTCTAATGCATGCTAATAGTCTGCTGGCTTTGCTTGCTTCAGCTTGACATTGCATGCTATTGGTAAGCCTGTCTTCTACTAGGACACCCAGGTTTTCCCCCTAGTAAGTAATTTGCATTTATATTTTTAACCCCTAAGTGCATTACTTTACATTTTTCAACATTAAACCTTATTTGCCATGTGGATGCCCACCCCATTCATTTATTCAGGTCCTCTTGTAAAAAAAAATCTATATGCTGCTGTGATGTTATTGCCCTACTTATTCTTGTGTTATCAGAGAACACTGAGGTTGAGCTATTTATCCCATCCTCAATATAATTTCTAAATAAATTAAACAGCGTTGGTCCCAGGACAGATCCTTGGGGGACCCCACTTATCACTTTAGACCATTCTGAGTAAATGCTATTTATCACTACGTGCCCTTGTAGCTAGCTTTCTATTCAAGAACAAACCCTATTGGTCTATGCCTACAGACCTCAATTTGTAAATTAAGCGTTTGTGAGGGACTGTATCAAATGCTTCTGCAAACTCCTGATACACCACATCCACAGGCTTTCCCTTATCTAGATGGCCGCTCACTTCTTCGTAGAATGTTAACAGATTGGTTTGGCAAGAACAACCTTTCATAAACCCATGCTAATTACTACTAATGGTACTGTTTTCATCAGAAAATTCTTACATATAGTCCCTTAGCATCCCCTCAAAAAGTTTACAAACTATCGATGTTAGACTGACAGGCCTGTAGTTTTCAGGAATATATCTCTGCCCTTTATTGAATATTGGTACCACATGGGCTTTTCGCCAGTCAGCTGGTACCATTCCTGTCAGTATGCTGTCCATAAAGATTATGAATAGTGGTCTGGCCATAACCTGACTGAGTTCTTTGAGGACTCTCTGGTGTAAGCCATCTGGTCCTGGTGATTTATTTAAGCTTTTCTAGTCTTTTCTGGACTCCGGCTTCTGTTATCCACAAGAGTACATCATGTGATATGTTACTAACAATACAGTCGTGTAAAAGCTGAGGAGAAAAAAGCATTTAGTGCAATTGCCTTCTCCTTATCACCTGTGACCAACTTCCCTTTATTATCCATTTAGGGGCCAATATGCTCTGGCCTCGCTTTTTTACTGTTAATCTATTTAAAAATGCTAGGGCACATCGAAAACAGTTGTTTTCTATGTGCCCTATTCACACCATAACATTGAGTAAGGAAATACACAGCATGTCTGTATTTTTCTGCAACGCACTGGATGGCACTTCAAGGCAATGCACCATGTTGCTGTGCAGTGGCATGATTCAAATGTGACATTTCAAATAAAGTTGAGGAAAAACAATACGCTAAAAGGTGCATCGCTCTGCTCCCTGCTGGAGCTGGCACTGCACCAGTCTGCATGGTAAAATGCTGAGTTTTTCCATGCAAGCTAGTGTGAGCAAAGCCTAACTCCCAACACTACTAATATCCATATCCTTTGTCTTTTCACATGAATCAGCCCCCCCACACACACACATTCACTTCCTTCTACTTTAAGGACTGTGCCAATAGACCTTCATTGTTAACATCTCAAATTAAAAGCCTATCCATCATCTACAGCTGCCAAATTAAAAATCTGTGTAGCAATTCTAAATAGTTGCCTAAATGTTAAATGCTTGTTAAAAACAGGCATGTTTTCATACATTTTTCAGCATTTGCAACACAGATAAAATATGGAATAAAAATATACTGTCTTCTAAAAGACGTGTTTGTATTACAATGCTAAATTGCACAAAATGCTACATTTTCTGTGCGTTTTTCTTCATCAGTTTGATTCAACTCAAGTCAATTGCTTGGTGCAATGCTTACAGTTCTGAGTCCTTAGTTCTCAGCATGTTGCCTTTCTTAGATCCTCACCTTTCTACATGCTTCTTATATGAACATATCCCAGAAACTCTTCACTTTGCCCCCACATTCATGCAAAGCATTGCAGTGTAAAGGTGTGCATACACATGCAGATTTCATATAGCGAAAGACTGTGTTAGACCTTTTTCAAAGATAATCAGTTTATACTTTGACACTCCACACCCGAGTTCACACACACATGCTCTATTTCAATCGCCTAGCACTTAAAGTAGATGTAAATCATACCTGAATAACAGTTTCCTAAAGCACTGTGTATCATAATCAACTGCCATGTTTTCACGTTTGTTCTTTCCTTTTTGCATCTTGGAGCTGTTGATCTTCTATAGCCTCTGTGCAGCCACTTGCAGTCTACATGCATGCACTCCAGTGATGTCTGCATGACATTATTTATGGTGGGTTTTTGGCATGACAGTGGACCACACCTATGTGTAGTACAGTGGTAACCAGTGCCAGCCCTACCATGGGTCCCAGTGGGTCCATTGGACCCAGGCAACCAGAGGCGTAGCTTGAAGCTTGTGGGCCCTGGTGCAAAAGTTGACCTGGGGCCCCTTGACTACCACCCGCCGCATCCACTGCACATTAAGTAACTCCCAACACTTGCCAAGATATTCCGTATGGCTAAATAGTTATTTCAGATCTTTATTTACATGCTGAGAAAGTAATTCAAAAGATTTTGGAGAAATTGTCCACATTTTGTCATACCTCTCCAATTCTTTTGAATACCCTGAAACGGGGGTAGGCACCCTTTGAGAGGTGGAAATCTACCTGAACAATATGAAAGAGATCAAAGATCACAGAGGTTCTGCACCTTTTTTTAAATAAACTAACTAGCAAAGCTAACTAAATAGTAAGGAAAACCTGGGAAAAATATAATAAAACAAATGTCACTGCAAAAATATAAACTTAGCCTATCTGAACAGTGGACGGTGTCAGTCAGGGCAAAGGACGGTGTCAGTAGAGCAGTGAATGGTGTCAGTAGGGCAGTGGATGGTTTCAGTAGGGCAGTGAACGGTGTCAGTAGGACAGTGGATGGTGTCAGTAGGGCAGTGGATGATGTCAGTATGGCAGTGGATGATGTCAGTAGAGCAGTGGACGGTGTCAATAGGGCAGTGGATGGTGTCAGTAGGGCAGTGGACGATGTCAGCAGAGCAGTGGACAGTGTCAGTAGAGCAGTGAACGGTGTCAGTAGGGCAGTGGATGGTGTCAGTAGGGCAGTAGATGATGTCAGTAGAGCAGTGGACGGTGTCAGTAGGGCAGTGGATGGTGTCAGTAGGGCAGTGGACGATGTCAGCAGAGCAGTGGACGGTGTCAGTAGAGCAGTGGATGGCGTCAGTAGGGCAGTAAACGATGTCAGTAGAGCAGTGGACGGTGTCAGTAGAGGAGTGGACGGTGTCAGTAGGGCAGTGGACGGTGTCAGTAGGGCAGTGGATGGTGTCAGTAGGGCAGTGGACGATGTCAGTAGAGCAGTGGACAGTGTCAGTAGAGCAGTGGACGGTGTCAGTAGGGCAGTGGATGGTGTCAGTAGGGCAGTGGACGATGTCAGTAGAGCAGTGGATGGTGTCAGTAGGGCAGTGGACGGTGTCATTAGGGCAGTGGACAGTGTCAGTAGAGCAGTGGACGGTGTCAGTAATTATTTATTTTTACAATTTTTTTTAACCCTGTTGGAGGGGGCTTTGATTTGAAGTCTAAACGTGCCCATCAATGTCTTACTTATGAGACAGAGATAGGAGATTGAGGACTGTGTCCTCAACCTCCATCTCTGAATGAACACAGGACTCGCCCCTCCCCCATGCTGGCTCCTGTCACTCCCCCACATATAGGATGTTCCCAGTACAGGGGGAGTCAGGAGTCTCAATCCCCCTCAGTGTGTAAAAAACCAACCAGCCCTGTGTCCCGCACTGCAGAATGTTCTAACATTCCTTCCGCCCGCCCCTGATCCACTCTTACCAAGTCCCACCTCTTCGGCTCCAGCTACAGAGCGTGTTTATCCCCCAGCGGGCCCCGCCATCCGCCATGACTGAGGACAGGTGGTGGGAGAGACGGTTGTAAGCAGAGGGAGTTGAAGAGACACCAGCGGTGGCTGACTTGGATGGGGAGGAGACAGGGGAGGAGACAGGGGAGGAGGGAGTGGGAGGAGGGAGTGGGACCAACTCACAGAGGAGGAGAAACAGGGAAGACACGGAGTTCGGAGGCAGTGGGAAGAAGGCGGGTCTGTGCATCAGGAAGGAAGAACATTCACCGCAGTACTGCCTGTCATTCCATGCAGTACATGACCCGCCTCCTCCTCTCAGCAGCCCCATCTCGCCTGTGTAAAGGGGAGGAGGAGTGGTCTGTCCTGTCACACACTGGTATCACAGGTGATCCCCGCCGCCCACACAGACGCATTGGCATTGAATCTAATGTGAGAGGGAGGCCGCATCGGTGCTCCAGGAGCAGGGGCCGGGTCGCTATGGCAACTCAGCGGCTGCACTCCTTCAAGCTAAGCACACAGGCACAGTGGCATAAAACCTGATGTGACAAGGAGGCCGCACGGGCCCCCCTTAAGCAGGGGTCGGGTTGCCATGGCGACCCCATGTACACATGACGCTACCCCACTGCAGGCAACAATTTTAGAGGGGCAGCAAACTGAACCACGGCCACCTCTCCTTCTCTTCTATTTACCCAGCAAATTGATGACCAAGATTTTTTTTCCAGCAGTTTTGTGTGTCATGATGACAACTGCCCCCAGGCTGCTCCGCCTGCCCCTATACTACCCTAGTCTGCCCCAATACTGCCCTAGCCTGTCTATAGGCTACCCTAGCCTGTCTATATACTACCCCAGCCTGTCCCTATACTGCCCTAGCCTGTCCATATACTACCCTAGCCTGTCTATATACTACCCTAGCCTGTCTATATACTACCCTAGTGTGTCCACTTTCTACCCTAGCCTGTCTATACACTACCCTAGTCTGTCTATATACTACCCTAGTATGTCTATATACTACCCTAGAATGTCTATATACTACCCTAGCCCGCCCCTTGGAATGGTATGTCCAGTGGCGTACTAAGGGGGTGGCGGGAGGGCGTGTCGCACCAGGTGCCACACACTGGGGGGTGTCAGGCCGGCGCCCCCCCCCCCCCGCCCTCCGTGACTGAAAGGAGACAGCGCCGCTGCCGCGGGTTTAACAGCAGATCGCGCGTGACAGAACATGTCTGTTCTGTCACCGCGCGATGCTGCTGTTAAACCCGCGGCGCTGTCTCCTTTCAGTCATAGAAGGGGGGGCGAGCAGGTAGTGGCTTTGCAGGGGGGGTGCGAGCACATCTGGGACCGGCGCAATGATCCCCTTCTCTCACGGCTCTGATAAGTCTCGGGCAGCGGCTGTCAGCCGAGCAGTATGAAGCCGCCTCCCCCTCCTCCTTTATGTCTATACAGTGCTGTGCATGCAGGAGGAGGGGGAGACGGCTTCATACTTGTCGGCTAACAGCCGCTGCTGAGACTGATCAGAGCTTTAAAAGAAGGGGATCGTTGCGCCGGTCCCAGATTTGCCGACTGGCTTGGGTGTGGCTCGCACCCCCCCTCCCTGCAAAGCCAGTACCTCTGGCTCCCTGTCAGTTCTGAGGTACATTATGGGACTGTAGGGGGGGTCTGTAGGGGGGTCTGTATTGTTAGGGGGTCTGTGCACTGTAGGGGGTCTGTAGGGGGGTCTGTATTGTTAGGGGGTTTGTGCACTGTAGGGGGGTCTGCATTGTAGGGGGGCCTGTACTGTAGAGGGGGTCTGCACTGTAGGGGGGTCTGCATTGTAGGGGGGTCTGCATTGTAGGGGGGCCTGTACTGTAGCGGGGGTCTGCACTGTAGGGGGGTCTGCACTGTAGCGGGAGCCTGTACTGTAGGGGGGTCTGCATTGTAGGGGGGGCCTGTACTGTAGCGGGGGTCTGCACTGTAGGGGGGTCTGCACTGTAGGGGGGTCTGTGTAACATGCAGGGGGTCCAGAATTGTTAAGGGGGGTGTCTGTGTAACATACAGGCATCTAGAGGTGCAGGGTACTGTGTAATGTAAAGGGGTCCAAAACTGTGGGGGGCTGTGTAATGTAAAGGGGTCTAGAGGTGCAGGGTGCCGTATAATGTAAAGGGGTCCAGAGGTGCAAGGGCTGTGTAATGTAAAGGGGTCCAGAGTTACAAGGGCTGTGTAATGTAAAGGGGTGCAGGGTGCTGTGTAATGTAAAGGGGTGCAGAGGTACAAGGGCTGTGTAATGTAAAGGGGTCCAGAGGTGCAGGGTGCAGTGTAATGTAAAGGGGTCCAGAGGTGCAGGGTGAAGTGTAATGTAAAGGGGTACAGAGGTGCAGGGTGCTGGATAATGTAAAGGGATCCAGAGGTACAAGGGCTGTGTAATGTAAAGGGGTCCAGAGTTACAAGGGCTGTGTAATGTAAAGGGGTGCAGGGTGCTGTGTAATGTAAAGGGGTGCAGAGGTACAAGGGCTGTGTAATGTAAAGGGGTCCAGAGGTGCAGGGTGCAGTGTAATGTAAAGGGGTCCAGAGGTGCAGGGTGAAGTGTAATGTAAAAGGGTACAGAGGTGCAGGGTGCTGTGTAATGTAAAGGGATCCAGAGGTACAAGGGCTGTGTAATGCAAAGGGGTCCAAAGGTGCAGGGTGCAGTGTAATGTAAAGGGGTCCAGAGTGCTGTGTAATGTAAAGGGGTCCAGAGGTACAAGGGATGTGTAATGTAAAGGGGTCCAGAGGTGCAGGGTGCAGTGTAATGTAAAGGGGTCCAGAGGTGCAGGGTGCAGTGTAATGTAAAGGGGTCCAGAGGTACAAGGGCTGTGTAATGTGAAGGGGTCCAGAGGTGCAGGGTGCAGTGAAATGTAAAGGGGCTCAGAGGTACAAGGGCTGCGTAATGTGAATGGGTCCAGAGGTGCAGGGTGCAGTGTAATGTAAAGGGGTCCAGAGGTACAAGGGTTGTGAAATGTAAAGGGGTCCAGAGGTGCAGGGTGCAGTGTAATGTAAAGGGGTCCAATGGTGCAGGGTGCAGTGTAATGTAAAGGGGTCCAGAGTGCTGTGAAATGTAAAGGGGTCCAGAGGTACAAGGGCTGTGTAATGTAAAGGGTTCCAGAGGTGCAGGGTGCAGTGTAATGTAAAGGGGTCCAGAGGTGCAGGGTGAAGTGTAATGTAAAGGGGTACAGAGGTGCAGGGTGCTGTGTAATGTAAAGGGGTCCAGAGGTACAAGGGCTGTGTAATGTAAAGGGGTCCAAAGGTGCAGGGTGCAGTGCAATGTAAAGGGGTCCAGAGTGCTGTGTAATGTAAAGGGGTCCAGAGGTACAAGGGCTGTGTAATGTAAAGGGGTCCAGAGGTGCAGGGTGCAGTGTAATGTAAAGAGGTCCAAAGGTGCAGGGTGCAGTGTAATGTAAAGGGGTCCAGAGGTACAAGGACTGTGTAATGTGAAGGGGTACAGAGGTGCAGGGTGCAGTGTAATGTAAAGGGGTCCAGAGGTACAAGGACTGTGTAATGTGAAGGGGTCCAGAGGTGCAGGGTGCAGTGTAATGTAAAGGGATCCAGAGGTACAAGGGTTGTGAAATGTAAAGGTGTGTAGGGTGCAGTGTAATGTAAAGGGGTCCAAAGGTGCAGTGTAATGTAAAGTGGTCCAGAGTGCTGTGTAATGTAAAGGGGTCCAGAGGTACAAGGGCTGTTTAATGTAAAGGGGTCCAGAGGTGCAGGGTGCAGTGTAATGTAAAGGGGTCCAGAGGTGCAGTGTGCAGTGTAACGTAAAGGGGTCCAGAGGTACAAGGGCTGTGAAATGTAAAGGGGTCCAGAGGTATAAGGGTTGTGAAATGTAAAGGGGTCCAGAGGTACAAGGGTTGTGAAATGTAAAGGGGTCCAGGGGTGCAGGGCGCAGTGTAATGTAAAGGGGTCCAGAGGTGCAGTTGTGGAGAGGGGGTACACAATAGTGACAAAAAGATATTGAAGGATGCAGAGGTATGCAGGGGGCACAGTGGGGTGTTTTTACATTTTAAGGTGGGGGGGGTGCCAGATATAGGATCCGCCCCGGGTGCCAAATGCTCTAGGTACGCCCCTGGGTATGTCATATAATTTTGCATATAGACAAGGTGCTGATGCATGCAAATCGGACTTCCTGATAAATGTAATTTTAGTTTTAATTATCATAATATAAAATAATGGATGTGGGGGTCGTTTAGTGTATGTGATTTTTTTTTGGGGGGGGGGTGTGGGGGACAGCATTTCATTCTTGGACCCAGGCAGCACAATTTAGGATGGAGAAGATATGCTGTCAGTTACAACAATTAGAATTTTTGTGTTCTTATCATTATGCCCAGCCTCATCACAATCCAGATATGAGAGTTTATTTTGATAATCTCTCCATTACTATCAGTGAAGTCATGCATACATTTGGAGGAAGCCTCAGGCTCACAAATACATATATAAATATATCAGAAGTAAGCTTGACAGGGACGAGGAGGCGAAAGATATAAATAGTAATGGACTTTAAATGCTATTTATGATATTTAATGATTGCTCATGCAACAAATTTACAAAATATGTTTGACCTAAATCCATATAACAGTATTAATTTACAGAGCCAATATACAAAGTAAACTGATGGTTAATTGTGACAAATACCCGCGCTATGGACATTAATGTATGCGATATGTGATTAAAGTGATTCTTGAAGCTGCTGCTATGGATTAGGGTTAAAATAACCTTAATAGATTGCTATCAAAAAGAACCAAGCGCTGATTCTCATAATTACCATATATATCAAATTAAATAACAATGTGGAAAATCTGTCAAAAATTCTTTAAATATATATATATATATATACACATAAAGTGATAAGTGCAACTCAAAGTGCCAGTGCAACAGTCTTGATTAGGGATGGGCCCGGTGCTCGATTCGAACCCATGTTCGAATCGAGCATCGGGCGTTCGCTCGCTCGTCGAGCCCAGAACTATTTGGGCCGTTCGCATCACATTCGTGTGATGCGAGCGGCCCCGCAATGCATTGCGGCCGGCGCGGCCGGCGCAGTGCATTGCTGGCTGATGATTGGCCAAGCATGCACTGTGACCCCGCATGCTTGGCCAATCACAGCGCCCGAAACTCGGAGAGCAATAATTGGCTACAGGCAGGACGCCTGTAGCCAATTACAGCTCAGGGGCTTTAGTACACGCCCCACCATTTAAAAGGCCGCCACGCCATCGGCCCCGGTCACATGAGTTCCGGCTTTAGGAGAGATTAGTCTGCTGATTCTGTCTTTGCTTGATACTGAAAGATTTGCTCTTCTTTGCTAAACCATTGGCTATTTCTTTGCTAAACCATTGCTACCTAAGTCATTGATCGTTCATTGCTGCTGATTGCACAGTTAGTGTGTTATTAGCTGCTGCTGGGGATTAGTCTGGTGCGTGCTTACTGTTAGTACAGTATTGCAGTAGTACCAACCGCAGTGCTGTTAGCACAGCATTGCACCCCAACAACACCCATAGGACTTCTAGTGTGTTAGTGGCAGCAAACAGAGCTCCTATATTTTCTTCTCAGCAGCACCCATAGGACTTCTAGTGTGTTAGTGGCAGCAAACAGAGCTCCTATATTTTCTTCTCAGCAGCACCCATAGGACTTCTAGTGTGTTAGTGGCAGCAAACAGAGCTCCTATATTTTCTTCTCAGCAGCACCCATAGGACTTCTAGTGTGTTAGTGGCATCACACAGAGCTCCTATATTTTCTTCTCAGCAGCACCCATAGGACTTCTAGTGTGTTAGTGGCAGCAAACAGAGCTCCTATATTTTCTTCTCAGCAGCACCCATAGGACTTCTAATGTGTTAGTGGCATCACACAGAGTTCCTATATTTTCATCTCAGCAGCACCCATAGGACTTCTAGTGTGTTAGTGGCATCACACAGAGCTCCTATATTTTCTTCTCAGCAGCACCCATAGGACTTCTAGTGTGTTAGTGGCAGCAAACAGAGCTCCTATATTTTCTTCTCAGCAGCACCCATAGGACTTCTAGTGTGTTAGTGGCAGCAAACAGAGCTCCTATATTTTCTTCTCAGCAGCACCCATAGGACTTCTAGTGTGTTAGTGGCATCACACAGAGCTCCTATATTTTCTTCTCAGCAGCACCCATAGGACTTCTAGTGTGTTAGTGGCAGCAAACAGAGCTCCTATATTTTCTTCTCAGCAGCACCCATAGGACTTCTAGTGTGTTAGTGGCAGCAAACAGAGCTCCTATATTTTCTTCTCAGCAGCACCCATAGGACTTCTAGTGTGTTAGTGGCAGCAAACAGAGCTCCTATATTTTCTTCTCAGCAGCACCCATAGGACTTCTAGTGTGTTAGTGGCATCACACAGAGCTCCTATATTTTCATCTCAGCAGCACCCATAGGACTTCTAGTGTGTTAGTGGCAGCAAACAGAGCTCCTATATTTTCTTCTCAGCAGCACCCATAGGACTTCTAATGTGTTAGTGGCATCACACAGAGCTCCTATATTTTCTTCTCAGAAGCACCCATAGGACTTCTAGCGTGTTAGTGGCATCACACAGAGTTCCTATATTTTCATCTCAGCAGCACCCATAGGACTTCTAGTGTGTTAGTGGCATCACACAGAGCTCCTATATTTTCTTCTCAGCAGCACCCATAGGACTTCTAGTGTGTTAGTGGCAGCAAACAGAGCTCCTATATTTTCTTCTCAGCAGCACCCATAGGACTTCTAGTGTGTTAGTGGCAGCAAACAGAGCTCCTATATTTTCTTCTCAGCAGCACCCATAGGACTTCTAGTGTGTTAGTGGCAGCAAACAGAGCTCCTATATTTTCTTCTCAGCAGCACCCATAGGACTTCTAGTGTGTTAGTGGCAGCAAACAGAGCTCCTATATTTTCTTCTCAGCAGCACCCATAGGACTTCTAGTGTGTTAGTGGCAGCAAACAGAGCTCCTATATTTTCTTCTCAGCAGCACCCATAGGACTTCTAGTGTGTTAGTGGCAGCAAACAGAGCTCCTATATTTTCTTCTCAGCAGCACCCATAGGACTTCTAGTGTGTTAGTGGCATCACACAGAGCTCCTATATTTTCTTCTCAGCAGCACCCATAGGACTTCTAGTGTGTTAGTGGCAGCAAACAGAGCTCCTATATTTTCTTCTCAGCAGCACCCATAGGACTTCTAATGTGTTAGTGGCATCACACAGAGTTCCTATATTTTCATCTCAGCAGCACCCATAGGACTTCTAGTGTGTTAGTGGCATCACACAGAGCTCCTATATTTTCTTCTCAGCAGCACCCATAGGACTTCTAGTGTGTTAGTGGCAGCAAACAGAGCTCCTATATTTTCTTCTCAGCAGCACCCATAGGACTTCTAGTGTGTTAGTGGCAGCAAACAGAGCTCCTATATTTTCTTCTCAGCAGCACCCATAGGACTTCTAGTGTGTTAGTGGCATCACACAGAGCTCCTATATTTTCTTCTCAGCAGCACCCATAGGACTTCTAGTGTGTTAGTGGCAGCAAACAGAGCTCCTATATTTTCTTCTCAGCAGCACCCATAGGACTTCTAGTGTGTTAGTGGCAGCAAACAGAGCTCCTATATTTTCTTCTCAGCAGCACCCATAGGACTTCTAGTGTGTTAGTGGCAGCAAACAGAGCTCCTATATTTTCTTCTCAGCAGCACCCATAGGACTTCTAATGTGTTAGTGGCATCACACAGAGTTCCTATATTTTCATCTCAGCAGCACCCATAGGACTTCTAGTGTGTTAGTGGCATCACACAGAGCTCCTATATTTTCTTCTCAGCAGCACCCATAGGACTTCTAGTGTGTTAGTGGCAGCAAACAGAGCTCCTATATTTTCTTCTCAGCAGCACCCATAGGACTTCTAGTGTGTTAGTGGCAGCAAACAGAGCTCCTATATTTTCTTCTCAGCAGCACCCATAGGACTTCTAGTGTGTTAGTGGCAGCAAACAGAGCTCCTATATTTTCTTCTCAGCAGCACCCATAGGACTTCTAGTGTGTTAGTGGCATCACACAGAGCTCCTATATTTTCTTCTCAGCAGCACCCATAGGACTTCTAGTGTGTTAGTGGCAGCAAACAGAGCTCCTATATTTTCTTCTCAGCAGCACCCATAGGACTTCTAGTGTGTTAGTGGCAGCAAACAGAGCTCCTATATTTTCTTCTCAGCAGCACCCATAGGACTTCTAGTGTGTTAGTGGCAGCAAACAGAGCTCCTATATTTTCTTCTCAGCAGCACCCATAGGACTTCTAGTGTGTTAGTGGCAGCAAACAGAGCTCCTATATTTTCTTCTCAGCAGCACCCATAGGACTTCTAGTGTGTTAGTGGCATCACACAGAGCTCCTATATTTTCTTCTCAGCAGCACCCATAGGACTTCTAGTGTGTTAGTGGCAGCAAACATAGCTCCTATATTTTCTTCTCAGCAGCACCCATAGGACTTCTAGTGTGTTAGTGGCAGCAAACAGAGCTCCTATATTTTCTTCTCAGCAGCACCCATAGGACTTCTAGTGTGTTAGTGGCAGCAAACAGAGCTCCTATATTTTCTTCTCAGCAGCACCCATAGGACTTCTAGTGTGTTAGTGGCATCACACAGAGCTCCTATATTTTCTTCTCAGCAGCACCCATAGGACTTCTAGTGTGTTAGTGGCAGCAAACAGAGCTCCTATATTTTCTTCTCAGCAGCACCCATAGGACTTCTAGTGTGTTAGTGGCAGCAAACAGAGCTCCTATATTTTCTTCTCAGCAGCACCCATAGGACTTCTAGTGTGTTAGTGGCATCACACAGAGCTCCTATATTTTCTTCTCAGCAGCACCCATAGGACTTCTAGTGTGTTAGTGGCAGCAAACAGAGCTCCTATATTTTCTTCTCAGCAGCACCCATAGGACTTCTAGTGTGTTAGTGGCAGCAAACAGAGCTCCTATATTTTCTTCTCAGTAGCACCCATAGGACTTCTAGTGTGTTAGTGGCAGCAAACAGAGCTCCTATATTTTCTTCTCAGCAGCACCCATAGGACTTCTAGTGTGTTAGTGGCAGCAAACAGAGCTCCTATATTTTCTTCTCAGCAGCACCCATAGGACTTCTAGTGTGTTAGTGGCATCACACAGAGCTCCTATATTTTCTTCTCAGCAGCACCCATAGGACTTCTAGTGTGTTAGTGGCAGCAAACAGAGCTCCTATATTTTCTTCTCAGCAGCACCCATAGGACTTCTAGTGTGTTAGTGGCAGCAAACAGAGCTCCTATATTTTCTTCTCAGCAGCACCCATAGGACTTCTAGTGTGTTAGTGGCAGCAAACAGAGCTCCTATATTTTCTTCTCAGCAGCACCCATAGGACTTCTAGTGTGTTAGTGGCAGCAAACAGAGCTCCTATATTTTCTTCTCAGCAGCACCCATAGGACTTCTAGTGTGTTAGTGGCAGCAAACAGAGCTCCTATATTTTCTTCTCAGCAGCACCCATAGGACTTCTAGTGTGTTAGTGGCATCACACAGAGCTCCTATATTTTCTTCTCAGCAGCACCCATAGGACTTCTAGTGTGTTAGTGGCAGCAAACAGAGCTCCTATATTTTCTTCTCAGCAGCACCCATAGGACTTCTAGTGTGTTAGTGGCATCACACAGAGCTCCTATATTTTCTTCTCAGCAGCACCCATAGGACTTCTAGTGTGTTAGTGGCAGCAAACAGAGCTCCTATATTTTCTTCTCAGCAGCACCCAGAGGACTTCTAGTGTGTTAGTGGCAGCAAACAGAGCTCCTATATTTTCTTCTCAGCAGCACCCATAGGACTTCTAGTGTGTTAGTGGCATCACACAGAGCTCCTATATTTTCTTCTCAGCAGCACCCATAGGACTTCTAGTGTGTTAGTGGCAGCAAACAGAGCTCCTATATTTTCTTCTCAGCAGCACCCATAGGACTTCTAGTGTGTTAGTGGCAGCAAACAGAGCTCCTATATTTTCTTCTCAGCAGCACCCATAGGACTTCTAGTGTGTTAGTGGCAGCAAACAGAGCTCCTATATTTTCTTCTCAGCAGCACCCATAGGACTTCTAATGTGTTAGTGGCATCACACAGAGTTCCTATATTTTCATCTCAGCAGCACCCATAGGACTTCTAGTGTGTTAGTGGCAGCAAACAGAGCTCCTATATTTTCTTCTCAGCAGCACCCATAGGACTTCTAGTGTGTTAGTGGCAGCAAACAGAGCTCCTATATTTTCTTGTCAGCAGCACACATAGTACCTATAGTGTGTTAGTGTCAGCACCCATAGGACCTACAGTGTGTTGTGAGCACACATAGGAGTTCTATTTTTTATACTATATACACTACCGACTACAATGGCTGGAAGACCGCCAAGGAGAGGCAGAGCGTGCCGAGGCAAGAACACAGGGCAGGCAGGCTCTGTTTCTAGAGACAACAGTGCTGGCCGTGGACGTGGTCGTGCATCGTCATCAGCACGTGGCCATGGGACACGCTTGTCTTTGTTTTCGGCAGCTGGACATGTGGAGCCGCATCATGCCGAAGGCTTGGTAGAATGGATGACCAAGCCCTCCTCATCCTCCTCATCCTCTCTCACCCAGGCTCAGGGTACTGGCAGAGCAGCTGCCAACGCGTACTCAATGGCATCATCAGCCACCCCTTCCCTAGACCCACCATGTCCTCCTGAGGAGTCCCCCGAACTGTTTGAGCACAGTGTTGGGTACATGCTCCAGGAGGATGCCCAACGATTCGAAGGCTCGGATGATGATACCCAGCTTGAGGAAGTCAGTAGTGTGCGCGCAGAGAGAGGGGATGCTGAAGGACAGCAATCTGGCAGTAGTGTTCCACCAGCTGCAGCTTACTGCCAGGTTTGCTCTAGTGGTGAAGAGGGAGGGGATGATGAGGTCACTGACTCCACGTGGGTGCCTGAAGGGAGAGAGGAGGAGGAGGAGGAGGATGCAGCGTCACATGTCCAACGAGGCAGGATGCCCCCTGGAGGCCAGCTAGAGGCCAGCACAGCAACTGTACCACACCGCAGAGCTCCGCCTGTGCAGGGCGCTGCCTCTGCACGTTATCACAAAAGTTCTTTGGTGTGGGCCTTTTTTGAGACGAGTGCATCAGATCGCACCACTGCTATTTGCAATATTTGTCTCAAGCGTATCTCGCGTGGCCAAAACATCAGCCGCTTGGGCACCACAAGCATGAGCAGACATATGTCGACCTGCCATGCAGCTCGTTGGCAAGCACACATAAAAGACCCACACCAAAGAACAAAGCGGACCTCTCCTTGCTCCTCATCAGCTGGGATCTCCATCCCCACTATATCTTCAGTCCTCTCTGAAAGCTGCTCTGAGAGGACTGAAGGTGTAGAATTAGGTGTGTCACAACCAAGTACTTGCAGTACACCGACGTCCGATTGTAGCAGGCAAATTTCCCTGCCCCAGCTGCTGGACCGTCGAAAGAAGTATACTCCCAGCCATCCACATGCCCAGCGGTTGAATGCTAGCTTGGCTAAATTGCTAGCACTTCAACTGCTGCCTTTTCAGTTGATAGACTTGGCCCCCTTCCGTGAGTTTGTTCAATGTGCGGTTCCTCAGTGGCAGGTTCCCAAACGCCACTTTTTCTCACGGAAGGCGATTCCGTCTCTCTACTGGCATGTGGAAGGCAATGTCCATGCCTCGCTGGACAGGGCGGTCAGCGGTAAGGTGCATATTACCGCTGACTCATGGTCCAGCAGGCATGGACAGGGACGTTATCTTTCTTTCACGGCCCATTGGGTCACTCTATTGGTAGCTGGGAGGGATGCAGGACAAGGTGCAGTAGTGTTGGAGGTTGTTCCGCCACCACGCCTCCAAAATGCTACTACTGGTTGTGACACACCTCTCTCCTCCACCCCCTCCTCTTCTTCTTCCTCCATGTCCTCTTCGAGTGCTCTGTCCTCGGAACCAGCGGTGCTCCGTAGGCGTACAAGGGGCTACGCGAGTACGCAGGCAAAAAGATGCCATGCCGTGCTTGCGCTGGTGTGTTTGGGGGACAGGAGCCACACTGGGCCAGAGGTTCTGGCAGCTCTGCAGGGGCAGGCCGAGAGGTGGTTGACGCCACGCCAGCTTAAGCCAGGAATGGTCGTTTCTGATAATGGCACCAACCTCCTCTCCGCCCTGCGACAGGGGCAGCTCACCCATGTGCCCTGTATGGCTCACGTCCTCAACCTGGTGGTGCAGCGGTTCTTGGGCAGGTTCCCAGGCTTACAGGATGTCCTGAGGCAGGCCAGGAAAGTCTGTGTGCATTTCCGCCGATCTTATAATGCCAGTGCTCGGCTGACTGAGCTGCAAAAGGAGCTGAACCTGCCCAAGAACCGCCTAATATGTGACATGCCCACCAGGTGGAACTCAACGTTGGCCATGCTGCAGCGACTGCACACGCAGCAGAGGGCCATCAATGAGTACCTTTGCGACTACGGCACCAGGACAGGGTCAGGGGAGCTTGGCTTTTTTTCCCCACGCCAGTGGAGCATGATCAGGGATGCATGCACTGTCCTCTCACCATTTGAGGAGGCCACGAGGATGGTGAGCAGTGACAGTGCATGCATCAGTGACACTGTACCTCTTGTCCACCTGTTGGAGCATACGCTGCGTGGGATAATGGACAGGGCACTTGAGGCAGAACAGAGGCAGGAAGAGGAGGACTTCCTTGTCTCTCAAGGCCCCCTTTATCCAGACAATGTTCCTTCTGTCCCACCCATCACACAGGAAGAGGAGGAGGAAGAGGAGGAGGAGGAGGATTGTGTGAGCATGGAGGTGGAGCCTGGCACTCAGCATCAGCAGCAGCAGTCTTTTAGGGATGATGTACAGTCCCAAGAAACCAGTGGACTTGTACGTGGCTGGGAGGAGGTGGCTGGCGATCATGTCATCCTCAGTGACCCAGAAGACTCCGGACCGAATGCCTCAGCTAACCTACGCTGCATGGCCTCCCTGATCCTGCAAAGCCTGCGGAAGGATCCTCGTGTTCTTCGGATCAAGGAGAGTGACCATTACTGGCTGGCCACTCTCCTTGATCCACGGTACAAGGGTAAGGTTGCGGACCTTATCTTGCCGTCGCAGAGGGAGCAGAGGATGAGACATCTCAGGGAGGCCTTGCAGAAAGGTCTGTGCAACGCGTTCCCAGAAACTGGGAGGTTACAAACTCCTGGTCCTGGACGACGAGTTGCTGAGGCTTCGGTCAGTAGCAGAAGGAGCGGTGGGGAAGGTGGACGTCTGACCGATGCGTTCAGACAATTTTTTAGTCCGCAGCCCCAAGGTATGATCGGTTCCAGCAACCATCGCCAGCGTCTGATATACATGGTGCAGGAATACCTAGGGGCAAGGTCAGACTTGGACACCTTTCCCACCGAAAATCCTCTGGCTTACTGGGTCCTGAGGATGGATCACTGGCCAGAGCTTGCACAGTATGCAATTGAGCTACTGGCCTGTCCTGCATCCAGCGTTCTTTCCGAACGCACATTCAGTGCTGCTGGAGGATTTGTCACCAATCATAGGGTGCGCCTGTCCACCGACTCGGTTGATCGACTGACCTTCATAAAAATGAATCAGTCTTGGATCACCACCAGCTACCAGACACCTGAAGCGGATATAACGGAATAATTTATAATGTCACATCCCTTCAAGACTGCCTATGCTGATGCTGAGTGACTGTCCTGTTATGTTCACTGACTATCCTCTTCCTCCTCCTCAATGATCCATGCCACCACACCAGTGCCTAAGGCACAATTTTTCAGCCCCTGTATAACAGGGGCGTGTAATTACAATTTTTTAAAAAGATGCTTCGCAACAGGTGTGACTGCTGTGCTCAGAGTACAGTATCTGTGAGGGGTTGCAGTGTTGTGGCACCAGCACCAGTGCCTAAGGCACAATTTTTCAGCCCCTGTTGGGGCGTGTAATTACAATTTTTAGGCAATGCTTTGCAACAGGTCTCATTGCTGTGCTCAGAGTACAGTATCTGTGAGGGGTTGCAGTGTTGTGGCACCAGCACCAGTGCCTAAGGCACAATTTTTCAGCCCCTGTATAACAGGGGCGTGTAATTACAATTTTTTAAAAAGATGCTTCGCAACAGGTGTGACTGCTGTGCTCCAAGTACAGTATCTGTGAGGGGTTGCAGTGTTGTGGCACCAGCACCAATGCCTAAGGCACAATTTTTCAGCCCCTGTTTAACAGGGGCGTGTAATTACAAATCTTGATCTAATAGTTCACAGCAGGGCCCATTCCTGCGCCCACCAAGAGTAACTATGAGGGCCTACAGTCTTGTGGCAACACCGTCCACCACCACCACCACCACCAAAGGCCCAATTTTTCTGCCCTGTTCAACAGGTGCATGCAATTACAAATCTTGATCTAATAACTCACAGCAGGGCCCATTCCTGCACCCACCAAGAGTAACTGTGAGGGCTTACAGTCTTGTGGCAACACCGTCCACCACCACCACCACCACCACCAAAGGCCCAATTTTTCTGCCCGGTTCAACAGGTGCATGCAAGTACAAATCTTGATCTATTAACTCACAGCAGGGCCCATTCCTGTGCCCACCAGTCTTGTGGCTACACCAACATCTAATAGGGCAAATTTCTGCAGAGTATATACGGCAGGCCCCTACTTTCAAACATCCAACTTACAAACGACTCCTACTTGCAAACGGCAAGAGAAAACAGGAAGTGAGAGGAAATCTACCCCTAGGAAGGAAAATTCTATCCTGTTAGATTTAATTTGGGAAAAAGGTATCTCCTCTCTACTGATGCTTTATCACCAATCCTTGTTTCAATTAAAACCCCACTTTTCCAAAAACATTTGTCATTGGGACGGAAAGTGAGGTGACATGTTCTGAACAGATGTGCAAAGACAGCAAATGTTACAGGGGTGATAACCCCTCCCTATGTTCTCCAAAAAGCTTAAAAATTGATTTTTTTGGGATGTAGCTACACTTCATAATGTACCTGTTCAGATTCTACTTAAGAACAAACCTACAGTCCATGTCTTGTTTGCACCACCTATATACTGCTGTTCAGAGTATATAGGGTTGTAGGTATAGGGTTTTATTTTGGGTGCGGGGTCCCCCTTAGTATCCATACAAGACCCAAAGGGGCTGGGGTGGGGGGGGGTGATGGGGTAGCCATGCCATTTTTCTCAAGGATTTTCAGCCATATGGCGGCCAGGACAAGACATGACATTAAAGCCGCAAGTGGTTTTAAATGGCTTCTTTTTTTCCTTTACAAATGTCATTTTGTGCAAGGACAGTTCTAAACACGGGAAACACATGCCACTTCACAGGCATACTTTAGACACCCCCCAGGTACCATATTTAAAGGAAAATTTCACTTTTTTTTTTTTCACTTTATGCATCATTAAAATGACTGCTCCCGAAAAAACTTTAGTTTTTAAAATTTCTTTTTGCATTGATATATGTCCCCTGGGGCAGGACCCGGGTCCCCAAACCTGTTTTATAACATTAACATGCATATTGGCCATTGTAATTAGCAATTTTGATTTTGAACGTTCGCGTCCATTATAACGAATAGGGTTCGAAAATTCGCGCGAACTTTCGGTCCGTTCGAAGGTTCTGGTGCGAACCGAACCCGGGGGTGTTCGGCTCATCCCTAGTCTTGATAAATACAGTCTCTGTGCAGTTCAAAGTGCCAGTGCAGATGTATCTATTAAGATCCAAATTGCTGTGCTCCCTGCCTGCGCTCCCTACTCACCAACAATAAATGACTCTTATGCCGCGTACAGACGATCGGACATTCCAACAACAAAACCGTGGATTTTTTTCAGACGGATGTTGGCTGAAACTTCTCTTGCATACACACGGTCACACAAGTGTTGTCGGAAACTGCGAACGTCAAGAACGCGGTGACGTACAACACGTACGACTAGCCGAGAAAAATTAAGTTTAACCACTTAACAACCACCTGCCGACAAATAACGTCGACAAGGTGGTTGCTTAACTCTGGGAGGACGTTATATAACGTCCTCCCAGAATCGCGCTCCCGCGCACCCCCTGGGGCGCGCACACGGGAAACTCCGTGACCCGGCGGATCACGAATCGCGGTAAATCGCCGCTGATAGCGGCCGTTTACCACGTGATCGCTCCGTCAAATGACGGAGCAATCACTTGTAAACAGACCGGCGTCATTTGATGACGCCGGTTCCCTCTCACACTGTACCGATCGGTACAGAGAGGGGAGGGGGAGGGAGCGGATGGCAGCAGCAGCACTGTGGGCTGGATCTGTGACAATTGCAGTCACAGATCCATCCATCCATCCATCCCTGCTCAGCCATCCCTGTGCTATACCCTGCCAATACTCTGCAATAGACTTGTGCACAACGGAAAAATTCGTTCCGTTTCGGTTCGTTTCTTTCCGGTCCTGTTGATTCGTAATCATTCGTAATTTTGCTAGACGGGATTTTTCGTGTTCGGACTCATTCGTATTTTTGCAAGCGACATTTTTCGTTGAATTTTTTGTTGCTTTATAATTCGTACTTTCGGTAGAGTACGTTGTTTTTCGTTGATTCTGGACACAACTCCTACTTTCGTAACTTTTTTTGGGTTCGTACTTTCGGTAGAGTACGTTGTTTTTCGTTGATTCTGGACACAACTCCTACTTTCGTAACTTTTTTTGGGTTCGTTGATTCGTAATTTTCCGTGTCTCTCTCACAACGACGCTGCCTATTATGCCTAATGTGCTTCGAATGGATTTGTACTTTTCTAAATACATTGCGGTTATTTGTAACGATTCGAAATCTCGTATTTTACTTTCGTTTTTTACATGCGGCTATAGCCTCCGCCCCTGTACACCATTTTGTGAGGGTTCAGCACGGTGAGGGAGAAGCAGAGAGCAGAGCAGAGTGTTATTGTGCTTCGAATGGATTCGAAATCTCGTATTTTACTTTCGTTTTTTACATGCGGCTATAACCTCCGCCCCTGTACACCATTTTGAGAGGGAGTTCAGCACGGTGTGGGAGAAGCAGAGAGCAGAGCAGAGTGAGTGTTATTGTGCTTCGTATGGATTCGTACATTCGTAACTTTTTCATAACGAATTATGCCGAAGACATTCGGGCATTCGCTATTTGCGGTATAATTTATTTCGGATTCGGTCTTATTCGTAATTGCTTTGTTCGGAAAATCGAATGCTTCCGAATGTCCGAAAGTTGCTAAATTCGGACGAATTTCAATTCGTTACGAAACGAATTGCACAAGCCTACTCTGCAATACACCCTGCCAATACTCTGCAAAATACCCTGGTGCAATACTCTGCAATACCCTGGTGCAATACTCTGCAATACCCTGGTGCAATACTCTGCAATACCCTGGTGCAATACTCTGCAATACCCTGGTGCAATACTCTGCAATACCATGCGAAATACTCTGCAATACCCTGCGAAATACTCTGCAATACCCTGGTGCAATACTCTGCAATACCCTGGTGCAATACTCTGCAATACCCTGGTGCAATACTCTGCAATACCCTGGTGCAATACTCTGCAATACCCTGCACAATACTCTGCAATACCCTGCAAAATACTCTGCAATACCCTGCAAAATACTCTGCAATACCCTGCAAAATACTCTGCAATACCCTGCGCAATACTCTGCAAAATACTCTGCAATACCCTGCACAATACTCTGCAATACCCTGCACAATACTCTGCAATACCCTGCACAATACTCTGCAATACCCGCCACAATACTCTGCAATACCCTCCACAATACTCTGCAATACCCTCCACAATACTCTGCAATACCCTCCACAATACCCTGTGCAATACCCTCCACAATACCCTGTGCAATACCCGTGCAATACCCTGCCATACACCGCAATACCCTGCCATACACCGCAATACCCTGCCATAGTCCGCAATACTCCGCAATGCCCTGCAATACTCCGCAATGCCCGGCAATACTCCGCAATGCCCGGCAATACTCCGCAATGCCCGGCAATACTCCGCAATGCCCGGCAATACTCCGCAATGCCCGGCAATACTCTGCAATAACCACTTCCCGCCCTCCGGCCGTCATATGACGTCCTTGACTTTGTGCGGGGATATCTGAATGATGGGAGCAGCTACAGGCATCATTCAGATATTAGCTTTTTCAGCCGGCGATTCCCTACACCATAAGAACAATCATAGCGGCTGTTCTGCCGCTTGATCATTCTTACGGGAGGCGAGAGGGGATGTCCCCCCCCCCCTGCCGCCCTCCGGTGCTTCTACCGACTCACCGCTACGATCAAAGCCAGGATTGTTGTTTTTTTTTTTTTGTATTTTTTTCAGGCTTCCCAGCCTAGAGGTGAGATGTGGGGTCTTATTGACACCCCCCCCCCCCCATATCTCACTGTAAAGAGGACCTGTCATGCCATATTCCTATTACAAGGGATGTTTACGTTCCTTGTAATAGGTATAAAAGTGATCAAAAAAATGTTTAGGGCGGAAAAACATGTCAAACTAAAATAAATAAAGTAAAATGAAGAATAATTTTTTTTTTTTTTTTTTTAAAGCGCCCCTGTCCCCGTGAGCTCGCATACAGAAGCGAACGCATACGTAAGTCCCGCCCACATATGAAAACGGTTTTCAAACCACACATGTGAGGTATCTCTGCGAACGTTAGAGCGAGAGCAATCATTTTGGCCCTAGACCTCCTCTGTAACTCAAAACATGTAACCAGTAAAAATATTTAAAGCGTTGCCTATGGGGATTTTTTAAGTAGCGAAGTTTGGCGCCATTCCACGAGTGTGTGCAATTTTTAAGGGCGACATGTTAGGTATCTATTTACTCGGCGTAACTTCATCTTTCACATTATGCAAAAACATTGGGCTAACTTTACTGTTTTTTTTTTTTTTTAAGCACAAAACATTTTTTTTCCGTAAAAAACGCGTTAAAAAAATTGCTGCGCAAATATCGTGCGAGATAAAAAGTTGCAACAACCACCATTATATTCTCTAAGGTCTTTGCTAAAAAAACATATATAATGTTTTGGGGTTCTATGTAATTTTCTAGCAAATAAATGATGATTTTTACATGTAGGAGAGAAATGTCAGAATTGGCCTTGGTGCTCCAGAACGCCTGAAGGTGCTCCCTGCATGTTGGGCCTCTGTATGTGGCCACGCTGTGTAAAAGTCTCACACATGTGGTATCGCCATACTCGGGAGTAATAGCAGAATGTGTTTTGGGGTGTAATTTGTGGAATGCATATGCTGTGTGTGAGAAATAACCTGCTAATATGACAATTTTGTGAAAAAAAAAAAGAGAAAAAAAAAATCTTGATTTTGCAAAGAATTGTGGGAAAAAATGACAACTTCAAAAAACTCACAATGCCTCTTTCTGAATACCTTGGAATGTCTTCTTTCCAAAAAGGGGTCATTTGGGGGGTATTTGTACTTTTCTGGCATGTTAGGGTCTCAAGAATTGAGATAGGCCGTCAGTACTTCAGGTGTGATCAATTTTCAGATATTGGCACCATAGCTTGTGGACTCTATAACTTTCACAAAGACCAAATAATATCCACCAATTTGTACTTATTTTTACCAAAGATATGTAGCAGTATAAATTTTGGCCAAAATTTATGAAGAAAAAATAGTAATTTGCAAAATTTTATAACAGAAACGAAAAAAAAATCATTTTTTTACAAAATTTTCAGTCTTTTTTCTCTTATAGCGCAAAAAATAAAAAACCCAACAGTGATTAAATACCACCAAAAGAAAGCTCTATTTGTGTGAAAAAAAGGACAAAAATTTCATATGGGTACAGTGTTGTATGACTGAGTAATTGTCATTCAAAATGTGAGAGCACCGAAAGCTGAAAATTGGTCTGGTTATTAAGGGGGTTTAAGTGCCCAGTGGTCAAGTGGTTAATAGCCAGTGCGGCTCTTCCGCTTGATTCCGTGGAATTTTGTGCGTCGGAATTTTGTACACAATTTCCAACAACAAGTTTTGTTGTCGGAAAATTTGAGAACCAGCTCTCAAATTTTTGTTGTCGGAAGTTCCGACAGCAAATCTCCGATGGAGCCTACACACGGTCGGAATTTCCGACAAAAAGCTCCCATCGAACATTTGATGTCGGAAATTCCGACCGTGTGTACGCGGCATAAGAGTCAGAATGGCATGTGATTGCCCTGATGTAATATGGATGGTCTCTTGTTTTGCTCCACTCCACCGATATATGGTCATTAGTGATGCAACATATGCATCACAAAAGAGAGATTCCCATAGCATAATATCGTTTGGCTTTATTCAAGTAAGTTTAAAACAATTACACTCACAATTGTGGCTTTGATACAAGCATGTAGTATAGGATCAGATTGCCGCCTCAGTGTGCGTTCCAGATGCCGTAAATTACATCAGTTCACGGGACCGCAAGCAAAGTAAAGTAACAGATAAAGCAAGTGGTTTACCTTGAAATGCAGCACAGGTGAGGATGGAGTGTGGTCTCAAATGGACTTTTTTGGGGTTAAGAACCCCTTAATCAGTATACCTGGTAACTTGCCAGAAGTGACCCGGCAAAGCCGAAATTTCCTTTTGTTTGCTGAGCAGTGGTTTGTGGTTTGCTTTTTAAACACTCTGTTCTGTGGGATGTGCATGCCAAGGAGTGGTTGGCAATCTCTACTTCCTACTACCCTGTTGATATTTTGTCATGACAAGCCAATGAATAGGGATGAGCTTTATGTTCGAGTCGAACATGATTTTGACTCGAACATTGGCTGTTCGCCCGCTCGGCGAACAGCGAACAATTTGGGGTGTTCGCGACAAATTCGAAAAGCCTCAGAACACTGTTAAAAGTCTATGGGAGAAATCAAAAATGCTAATTTTAAAGGTTAATATGCAAGTTAATGTCATAAAAAGTGTTTGGGGACCCAGGTCCTGCCCCAGGGGACATGTATCAATGCAAAAAAAAAGTTTTAAAAACTGCAGTTTTTTCGGGAGCAGTGATTTTAATAATGCTTAAAGTGAAACAATAAAAGTGAAATATTCCTTTAAATTTCGTACCTGGGGGGTGTCTAAAGTATGCCTGTAAAGTCGCGCATGTTTCCCATGTTTAGAACTGTCCCTGCACAAAATGTAATTTCTGAAGGAAAAAAAATCATTTAAAACCACTCGCGGCTATAATGAATTGTCGGCTCCCCGGCAATACAGATCAAAGTCATTGAAAAAAAGGAAGGGGTCCCCCCCACAGTCCATTACCAGGCCCTTTGGGTCTGGTATGAGTATTAAGGGGAACCCCGAACCAACAAAAAAAATGTGGGGGTCCCCCCAAATTCCATATCAGGCCCTTCAGGTTTGGTATGGATATTAAGGGGAACCCCGCACCAAATTAAAAAAAAAATGGCGTGGGGTCCCCCCCAAAAATCCATACCAGACCCTTCAGGTCTGGTTTGGATCTTAAGGGGAACCCCGCACCAAAATGTAAAAAAAAAAATGGGGTGGGGTCCCCCAAAAATCCATACCAGACCCTTATCTGAGCACGCAACCTGGCAGACCGAAGGAAAAGAGGGGGAAGGGAGAGCGGCCCCCCCTCCTGAACCGTACCTCATCCCCACAACCCTTGCCCAGTGGTTTTGGGGGTCTGCGGGTGGGGGGCTTATCGAAATCTGGAAGCCCCCTTTAACAAAGGGGAACTCCGGATCCCGGCCCCACCCTATGTGAATTGGTAAAGGGGTTTTCTTCACAAAGAAAGTGTAAAAATTTGTAAAAAAACACACAGACACAGTTGGACAAGTTCTTTATTTAAAAATAAAATAAATAAATAAATTCCAGCAATGTAATCCCGTCGATGTCCAACGATGATCCATTCTCCAGCGACGCTGCAGTCTCCCCTCTCCAGCAGGAACGAAACCCCCATGACGCGTAAGAGGGGGCGGGGTCACCGTCCTTATCATAGGGAACCCCCCGGGGTTCCCTATGATAAGGATGGGTGGCCCTGTCCCGTGATGTCACGGGGCGGGGTCATCCGTCCTTATCATAGGGAACCCTATGACAAATAAAGGACTTGTCCAACTGTGTCTGTTTTTTTTACAAATTTTTACACTTTCTTCGTGAAATGGTAGGGGTACCACATTACCAATTCACATAGGGAGGGCCGGGATCTGGAGTTCCCCTTTGTTAAAGGGGGCTTCCAGATTTCGATAAGCCCCCTGCCCGCAGACCTCCACAACCACCGGGCAAGGGTTGTGGGGATGAGGCCCTTGTCCTCATCAACATGGGGACAGCCTCCCCATGTTGAGGGCATGTGGCCTGGTACGGTTCAGGTTGGGGGCCGCTCTCTCGTCCCCTATCTTTTCCTGCGGCCTGCCATGTTGCGTGCTCGGATAAGGGTCTGGTATGGATTTTTGGGGGGACCCCACGCCATTTTTTTTTGTTTGGTGCGGGGTTCCCCTTAATATCCATACCAAACCTGAAGGGCCTGATATGAAATTTGGGGGGACCCCGCGTTTTTTTTTTTGTTCGGGGTTCCCCTAAATATTCATACCAGACCCAAAGGGCCTTGTAATGGACTATGGGGGGGACCCCTGCCGTTGTTTTCAATGACTTTGATCTGTATTGCCGGGGAGCCGACAATTCATTATAGCCGCGAGTGGTTTTAAATTACTTTTTTTCCTTCAGAAATGACATTTTGTGCAGGGACAATTCTAAACACAGGAAACATTTGCGACTTTACAGGCATACTTTAGACACCCCCCAGGTACGAAATTTAAAGGAATATTTCACTTTTATTGTTTCACCTTAAGCATCATTAAAATCACTGCTCCCAAAAAAACGTCAGTTTTTAAAACTTTTTTTTGCATTGATACATGTCCCCTGGGGCAGGACCTGGGTCCCCGAACACTTTTTATGACAATAACTTACATATTAGCCTTTAAAATTAGCACTTTTGATTTTTCACGTTCGTGTCCCATGGACTTTAACGATGTTCGCATGTTCGAACAAATTTTTTGCCTGTTCGCATGTTCTGGTGCGAACCGAACAGGGGGGTGTTCGGCTCATCCCTACTAATGAACAACAGTCTGAAATAAGCATGCAGTGTATGAAGTCAGAATTGCCTTGGCACAGCACTTTTGTTTGCATGTGTCAAAACAATCTGGATCTGGTTTGTAGAAACTTAGTCATAGTCTTTGTGCAGCAGCACCATGTAGTCAAGAGAAATCATTTAACATTATCTATGCTGGGTCAGGGCAGCAGGTTTCATCTGATGACTAATGCACTTGTTTTATTCTTTGCTGCAGTATATTGTTTAATGTGTTACCAGTTATCTTTACACATGACATTTGCTACAGTGTAGTGAGATTCTTGTAATTGTGTCATTTATCCTGTTCACCTTTCTGTGTAGTTAGGTCAAAATTTAGATAACTGTTTGTGCTGTGGAATACATATGATGGAAAACTGTGCCACATATAAAAGTAGTATAAGGCCATCTATATACACATAAGCATTATTCAAAATACCTAGCAGATGGGATACCTTTACAAGAACTTGCAGCACTTTTTGTTCTGCATTTGTTGATTTACATTATGCGTGTTCCAACCAAGACTGTCTTAAAATGTTAAAAATATATAAATAACTTTTTTCAAGCACTTCTTGCACTCTCGGGTCTTTCCTATCTAATCATCTTTAAAGTGTTAGTTTAAAATCATAAGAATTGTCAACATTACCAATTGTTTTTTATCATACTTCTTCAACTGTGGCAGTAGGAGCTATTTGAGCCCCAGTAAAACCTACTATCCTAATATGACCTTTAACCAGTGAGCCACTGCATTCCAAAATTTGTTGATGGACCAACTCTAAAAAATCATGTGATAGAAGAAGGTCCTTTTTTAAAGTGTTCTGTCTACAGGGGACAAAGTAAAAGTAATACTGTAATTGATCCCATCTTCCTACATGCTTTGAAAGGCTAGCTACGTAGTCAGATAAGATGCTCCCCCGCAGCAGTCTCACTATGCAGCTAGCAAGAAGATAGCTACATTGGTAGTCTGCTTTTGTCTCCAGCTCCAATAACTTTCCCAGGACAAGTGTCAGCAAAAGGAATGCAGAGGGACAGGAGGCTGACTGCCCCCCATCGGGCCCCTCCTTCCTGCATTTCTCTTGCCGCTGCATGTCTTGGGAAAGTACTTAGAACCAGAGATAAATGTGGGCAATCAATGCAGCTATCTCCTTGCTAGCTGCATTGTCAGATGGCCAAGTGTGGGAGAAAGAGTGTCCTGCCCAACTACATAGCTATGTAATTGTGGAGAGAGGTTTGGGCCTGAAACGCCCTGTGCTTCATATAAAGTCCCAACCCTTGTTTTTAACTATTTGTTTTTAATTAATTTATTCTTAGTCAACCACATAGCTAGCCTTCCACAGTTTATAGGAAGATGGGACAACATACTACATGTACTTTGTCCCCTTGGTGGCAGAATGCTGTACTAAAATATGTCATGTGGGGATTACAAAGTTTACCTGGGGCATAGAAACTATGAATTGGGATCTGTTTACAATTTAACATTCCAACTGGAAGTTAATGATGCTTTCAGAAGAGTCATCTAAAATCCATTGTACTGAAGGTAGAAGCCTCACTATTAGAACTATTCAAATAGCGATACATATTCAATACAGGTATGGAAAACAAACTCTGTGGAAGATGAGTTCTCTTGCAGTTGGAGATTACCAAAATGTTGCCATAATTTATATACACCAAATTTTAAATCAAAAACAGTTTTCTGCTTTATAACTTTCCAGTATTACATGAGGTAAAAAACAAAGAATGACCTGTTTGAACCCAAACAAAACATAGACATGCCTCCATCCCTGATATATATAAAGAAGAAGAATGGGTTTTGGGACTTTAAATGAGGCATGAATATGTATATGATGTTATGTAGGATACCAAATTTTAAATAAATTAGATGTCACAATCATCATAGGGAGATCTATATATAAAAAAAGTATCAAAAGATCTAGAACAAAGTCTATTTGATAAAACAGCGCTGATATTGGATCAGGTCCAACTTCATATAAAATAGGTGGTAAGGTGAAACAAGCACAGTCACAAATGATGCAGCAAGGTCACAGTTCTTAATGTGGTAGGTGTTTCTAAAGATGGATGAATCGTGCACCCTACACCAGCTCTCAATCTTCACCACAGACGTGAAATAAGGTCCCCCGCTGGGGTTCACACTCACCAGAACAATAAATAAAATGAGCCTTGAAAGATTGATTTCTCCTATTCAGACCTCCATCACCACCTCGGAATCACCATGGGTTAAACTCCATTCATGGTACATATAAAAACACAAATGCACTGACATAGTGTAATCCGGTTTTATTAAAAATTAACCCGTGTACCATACAACCCCGCTTCCATAAACGTACAATAATTCAACTTGTAAATGACATAGAGAAACAAAGCATAATCACTGCTATCCTCCGAACACAGGGACTGCACTCGTGCTGCAAGTACAGTGCTAGAGAATCTTCCTGCTTACGATATGGCTGGGTATTTTAGGAATACTTTTTATCATTAGTTTGATACTAGTTGTATTCCTTTTATCTGTGTGATTATCTTCTTGCTATAAGTCTTTGCTTCTCAAGAGAAGTTAATTCATTTTCTTTGGCGCCGAGAAGTGCACCTTTGGGCCCCCTGTTTATGTGCACCTTATTTTAGAGGGAAATCTATATACCCATTACAAATTGATAATTAATAAATCCAGTAAAATAAATTAATATATATATATAATAATGAATATAATATATAAGGTATCATATAATATACAATACCTAGGGTAGGCAAAACAAGGCATAATACATATAATAATAGTCATATAGACAAATTTAATATTAACAATGGATAAACATGATACAAGCAATGACAATTGATGAATTGGATAAACATACAAATCAAATAAACATGATGGATGTAAACAAATAGATATTATTGGCAGAATTCATGATTTTAGGCAAGCTTGACTTGGCACCCTTGAAGGTAGACTCAACGCATTTCATGGCGTTTACAGCCAATCATCAAGAGTAGGATGCATGAATTTTGGCTACAAAATGGAATGAATAAATGAATAAGTAAATAGTCTCAAATAATGTGCCATGCTTTCTGAAAGAGAGCAGGAACCAGTAATTTATATGTTACCTATAGCATAGCCCATGTGCGTAGCTTAGCAATCCCCATAGTGGAGTAGGATGGTGGCTCTGTGTGAACTGCCTCCCCTGGGGTTGAGGCGGGGACAAACCCCCCTCCCCGACAACCAAAATAAACCAGAGAGGGGGTAATGGGAAACAGCGGCAATAGAACGAGCCGGTCATCCACAATACAATGTCAGAGTATGAGGGAGACAATGGCGGCGCTGCTGTGTCTCAGCCAATCAGGAGGAGTGTCCCTGACGGCTTAGACACTCATGGACATCGCTGAAGAAAGAGGGGGCTCAGGTAAATAATTAGGGGGGTGCTGGGGAGGCTGCTGCACACAGAAGGTTTTTTATCTTAATGCATAGAATGCCTTCTGCCTTTACAACTCCTTTAAGACAGGGACCCTACTTTAAATTCCACATGTATACTTTCTTCACAGAGAAACTTGAAGTCACCCTTCCTTTTACTCAAACACAGCATAGTAAAAGTCACTTAACTCGCTCCTCCCCAGCAATATATACACACCTTTTCTTTGCTTTCTCACCACTCCACTGACCACTAATGTTGAGGATGGTGTTATAAGAGGGCTATAAAAGGCACCAGTGATGTCCAATGAAAGGTGTTTTTATAAAGAATGCAGTGTAAGCATCAGCCACTAGCACAGTTTGCTACGTACTAGAGAAAGGGGTCAGAGTGGGAAACTGAGGGAGGACATAAACGTTTTGCTATGAGCAGTAAAGTTGATAGTTAGACCCTTGTATAGAGATATCACTGAACTTTAATACAGGTAGTGTTTGGCACAAGGGTTCGGAAAGTGTTTTTTTGCAAATTTTCACCTTAATTTTAGCTCTGACTTGCTGCTCTCTTGTTCTATGACTTACTGTGCAGACTGTTCTGAAAGAATGTTCTTTCTATCCTTTTAGCGTTTGTGTCCTAGCTTGCTGTCCAGGAATAATCTGTGTAATCTCTAGAAAGTTTTTAGTTCTTTTTTTTTTGTTGTTCAAAATTATTCTGGCTTGCTGTGCTGTCTTGGTATGACCCACTTTGTCAATTTCTTGGTTAAAGGATAGTAGCTGGGCTGGATGGTCAGAGATTATCTGTCAACTGCACAAAGTATCACCAATAGCTCCATAATTTATTGGGTCTGCAAAGTAAATTAGTGCCCTGAAATGCTACGTTTGTCATAGAGGTGCTGCTCTGCCTGCCCTTCAGCCAGCATAATCTCAACAAACCCCATACAACTGCATTTTGTTGATTTACTGATCCACTAAACAGATATTCACTTAGGGTAGCAATGTTGGCCCAAATTTGTGCAAATAGTAAACTGATTTATTCTATTATCTCTAAAAAACATTGAAATACTGGAGTTTTGTGTGGTTTACTTTAAGGTAAGAAGGTATGCTTAGAGTGCTTATGTAATGTAACGATTTAAGAAAGTCAGTTTATGAGCTGCATGGTGAATCGTAGGTAGCTGTCAATTTTCAAGGTGGGAATGCTACTAACAGTCCACGTAATGTAATTTACTGTGAAGATGGTGTACATATAGCAAAATACTTCAATGGGTCTGCCTCAGTAGATTTGTGATGCATGCTTTTTCACTTTCCAGTTTCAGTACTGATTGTAAGTAGAGCACTTGGGGAAGAATACATTGCAAAGAGGATAATAGACTACAGCAAATGCATCAAAGCATTACGTTTCTGAATTGAATTTAAAATAAAATTGGATTTAAACAGATGGAAATGTTAAACCTTTATAAATAGCTATATTAGCTCCAGGATAATCATATGGCAAGATGGTAAAAGTGTTTATCCTGTTTTATGGTATGACCTGTTCTTTAAATTTCTACTAAGTTGCCAAGTCTTAGTAAGCATGCCATTATGCATATTTCCTAAATTGTTACTATAGTAACTGCAGCTACCAGTTGACAAAAATACATAACTGGTATTTATAAATAATAATATAATTACATTTTTTATTTGCTGTTTATTTTCTGCAAGTTTTAATACCATCACTTCATCACACTATGCGTGTCTTGTTACTCTTTTTGTAGAATTAACACCGTAATTTCAATGCAGAGTTATATTCTATCACAAGTTTGTCGAGTGGTGCCACTTGAACATGAATATCTTCAAAAGGCTCCTTGATTACTTGCAATATTTTTTAAAGCTCAAAATATATTTTCTTGTACAAACTAATATGTTATGCTCCTAGCAATATTTTGAGAGAATAAAAGTTGTAGCTCATTATACTATGGCACACATTATTACTAGAGCAGATAAATAGCGTTTAAAGCAGATATGAGGCAATGAGGTGAAACTGTGCTGTCTTTAATCATCCAATCATATTCAACCCGAAAATCCTGTTTTATTTTATTTCCTTGCACACGATTAGATAATTAAGCTTTACCTCATTCACTAAGCTAAGTGAAAATGTCTGTAGAAAAGGCGAGCTGTGGGACTTTAAGTGAGGCAACCGCCATGTCAAATATAGACAGAAACATAAAATTTACAGTACATGATTTATTGTTACATTGTAGAAAAATATTGTATCAAATAAATAGGTAGTCACATGACTTACACTAAATATGCTGCTACATAACATGCAATACAAATGGGAATTTAACATAATAACTGTACATAGTAAGATAAATGGGTTAAAAAACATTGTAAGGACAGGTAACTTAGGGCATCTAGTGGCACTCAACGCATTTCCTGGCATTACAGCCATTCATCAGGAGTGTTGTAACATAATATACTGGAAATGGAAAGGAAAGGCACAAGGATTAATGATGATGCCCTTAGAATAAGGGAGGACAGAGAGACTGTGTCCCAACAAGGTGGGGACAATCTGGGATACTCACTGCACAGCCCCAAGGCCAGGCCCGGTGTCCGCCAGGGAAGATGGGGGTGACAGGCATGATGTCTCCCCCGGGGTTGAGACGGGGGAACCCTCCAAGGACGAAGAACAGCTCCCAGAGCATAACACGGTGGTCACAGCCTGATCCAATGGACTATGTGTGCACAAAAAGTGCATGGTGTTCCTGGAAAAAATGTGTATCAAATGTGTGAAAATGTCCTTTTTAGTAAATCAACCCCAATGTGTTTACCTTCTCATGCTTCATCCAGCATATCAGTGAATTGGTAAAGAGTGTTCCAAAGGACCACTGACCATTTCACTATGCAGAATTACAGCATCCCCCCCTTACACCTGCAATAAAGTGAATGTAAACTCTACATACACCCAGTGAAGTGAACAGCCTCAGATGATACACAGAGATGAACCAAATCTCCCTACATAAGTTTTACATCCATATCTGCTGTCTTCACATTTATATACTGTTTAGAAAGTTCAGATCGTGTTAGCAATTTTTCTCTTCCTGTTTAACACAGAGTGTGATGTCTGGGCATACAGCCAAGATAGCTAAACAACGCCTAAGTTTATACATTTGGACATATTTTCCAGCATGAACAACTGTATTAACCATTGCATGGCCCACTCAATTATAAAATACTATTCTATTGTAACTCTCTTTACTTTATTGATTTAAACAGCCTGGCATTAAAAAAAATAAAATAAAAAAACAGGTGTTTTTGATAAGTAACAGGATTCATGTGTGTTGCTAAATGTACTTATTGAGTGGGTCATTTTGGAGGGTCTGCTGGTTCATCAGAAATGATAGCAATAGCCAAAAAGAATGTTGTTATACTAAATGTATGTTTTCACTGATTTACACTTTTTCTTCAATAAACTTTTATTGCCAAGAAGGCATACCAATAGTATCTAACCCTAAAAAACAAAAAAATTTGAACATGCATACATAACAGTATGGCCAAACAAGTGACAGGTATGCTCATTAGTATAAGTTTCTGACACAAGTAACTATCATTGAACATGCATGGGTGACACATGCATAGTTTTTATGTAGCTACTGGGGGAGAAGTGAAGGGAAATATAGTTTATATAGTTCAGAAATATAGTATACTTAAGTGACAGCTCTGAATCTGCCGTGGCTGCTAATATCACATCCAAGATGGTGGAGCCCAGCCGGATTCTCAAGGATTTTGGACGTCTACACAAGAGACTTAAAAATTGAAGGAGCCAGGTGAAAAATGATCTGCCAAACAGTGACCACATCCAATTAGATGCAGCCACTGTTCGGGTATGCAGACATTCACGGGTGCTGACTGTTTGAATACTATAATCACTGTTCAGCTGATGTAGAGACATCTATACATGTATGGCTAGCCTATGTAACAAAATCTTATAAGGAAAAAATATTATAATAAGGGTAAAAACTAAAGGAAGGTAAAGGAGAAAAAAAGTCATGCAGTAAACAGGTATAGCTAATAGGTAGGGGTTTATTGGATTTTAAAGGGATCTAAGTGCTACTTTTAGCAAATGTGGGTGCAAGTATATTACATCCATGGTCTTCAGATTTTCAAAGGTTATGTAATAAAAACGTTTTCTTTCTATTTTATTATGAACTTGTCCTGTGCAGGGATGAGCCGAACACCCCCCTGTTCGGTTCGCACCAGAACCTGCGAACAGACAAAATGTTCGTGTAAACTTTAGAACCCTATTAAATACAATGGACTCGAACGTTCGAAATCTAAAGTGTTAATTATAAAGGCTAATATGCAAGTTATTGTCCTAAAAAGTGTTTGGGGACCCGGGTCCTGCCCCAGGGGACATGTATCAATGCAAAAAGAAGTTTTAAAAACGGCAGTTTTTTCGGGAGCAGTGATTTTAATAATGCTTAAAATGAAAAAATAAAAGTGAAATATTCCTTTAAATTTCGTACCTGGGGTGTGTGTATGATATGCATGTAAAGTGGCGCATGTTTCCCGTGCTTAGAACTGTCCCTGCAAAAAATGTCATTTTTGAAAGAAAAAAATGCATTTAAAACTGACTCGCGGCTATTAATGAATTGTCGGCTCCCGGCAATACATACAAAAGTCATTGATAAAAAAAAGCACCCAACCTGGCCGGCCGCAGGGGAAAAGGGGGGGACGAGAGAGCGGCCTCATCCCCACAACCCTTGCCCGGTGGTTGTGGGGGTCTGCGGGCGGGGGGCTTATCGGAATCTGGAAGACCCCTTTAACAAAGGGGACCCCCAGATCCCAGCCCCCCCTATGTGAATTGGTACCCCTACCATTTCACGAAGAAAGCGTAAAAAAATGTTTAAAAAAAACACACAAACACCTTGAAAAAGTCCTTTATTAAAAAAAAAAAAACATTCCAGCGGTGAAATCCAGTGTCCCGCGGCGATCCCGATGTCCAGCGCTGTCCTTCATTGGTTGTGCCTGAGCGGACCTGATGGGGAACTCCCTCTCAGTATTTTAAATGTATAGACCCGCCCCTTCTAAAGTTCCCCATCAGGTCCGCACAGCGGACCAGATGCGGAACATGAGAAGGGGCGGGTCTATACATGTATTACCAAAGTGAGAGCAGTTCCCCATCAGGTCCGCCCCCTCGGTATGTCGGACCCGCCTACGTCATTGGCTTGAGCGGGGAACTTCCTTCACTATGTAAATTTAAATTGCACAGTGAAGGAAGTTCCCCGCTCAAGCCAATGACGTAGGCGGGTCCGACATACCGAGGGAGCGGACCTGATGGGGAACTGCTCTCACTTTGGTAATACATGTATAGACCCGCCCCTTCTCATGTTCCGCATCTGGTCCGCTGAGCGGACCTGATGGGGAACTTTAGAAGGGGCGGGTCTATACATTTAAAAGCGTAAAAAAATGTTTTAAAAAAAACACACAAACACCTTGAAAAAGTCCTTTATTAAAAAAAAAAAAAACATTCCAGCGGTGAAATCCAGTGTCCCGCGGCGATCCCGATGTCCAGCGCTGTCCCTCATTGGTTGTGCCTGAGCGGACCTGATGGGGAACTCCCTCTCAGTATTTTAAATGTATAGACCCGCCCCTTCTAAAGTTCCCCATCAGGTCCGCACAGCGGACCAGATGCGGAACATGAGAAGGGGCGGGTCTATACATGTATTACCAAAGTGAGAGCAGTTCCCCATCAGGTCCGCCCCCTCGGTATGTCGGACCCGCCTACGTCATTGGCTTGAGCGGGGAACTTCCTTCACTATGTAAATTTAAATTGCACAGTGAAGGAAGTTCCCCGCTCAAGCCAATGACGTAGGCGGGTCCGACATACCGAGGGAGCGGACCTGATGGGGAACTGCTCTCACTTTGGTAATACATGTATAGACCCGCCCCTTCTCATGTTCCGCATCTGGTCCGCTGAGCGGACCTGATGGGGAACTTTAGAAGGGGCGGGTCTATACATTTAAAATACTGAGAGGGAGTTCCCCATCAGGTCCGCTCAGGCACAACCAATGAAGGACAGCGCTGGACATCGGGATCGCCGCGGGACACTGGATTTCACCGCTGGAATGTTTTTTTTTTTGTTTTTTTTTAAATAAAGGACTTTTTCAAGGTGTTTGTGTGTTTTTTTAAACATTTTTTTACGCTTTCTTCGTGAAATGGTAGGGGTACAATGTACCCCTTACCAATTCACATAGGGGGGGGGCCGGGATCTGGGGGTCCCCTTTGTTAAAGGGGTCTTCCAGATTCCGATAAGCCCCCCGCCCGCAGACCCCCACAACCACCGGGCAAGGGTTGTGGGGATGAGGCCCTTGTCCCCATCAACATGGGGACATCCTCCCCATGTTGAGGGCATGTGGCTTGGTACGGCTCAGGAGGGAGGGGGGGCCGCTCTCTCGTCCCCCCCTTTTCCCCTGCGGCCGGCCAGGTTGCGTGCTCGGATAAGGGGTCTGGTATGGATTTTTAGGGGGACTCCACACCATTTTTTTTAAAATTTGGGGTGGAGTTCCCCTTAAAATCCATGCCAGATCTGAAGGGCCTGGAATGGATATTTGGGGGAACCCCACGTCAATTTTTTTTTAAATTTGCGGCGGGGTTCCCCTTAATATCCATTCCAGACCTGAAGGGCCTGGTAATTGAATTCTGGGGAACCCCCACGCTTTTTTTTTTTTTTTTATCAATGACTTTTGTATGTATTGCCGGGAGCCGACAATTCATTAATAGCCGCGAGTCAGTTTTAAATGACTTTTTTTCTTTCAAAAATGACATTTTTTGCAGGGACAGTTCTAAGCACGGGAAACATGCGCCACTTCACATGCATATCATACACACACCCCAGGTACGAAATTGAAAGGAATATTTCACTTTTATTTTTTCATTTTAAGCATTATTAAAATCACTGCTCCTGAAAAAACGGCCGTTTTTAAAACTTCTTTTTGCATTGATACATGTCCCCTGGGGCAGGACCCGGGTCCCCAAACACTTTTTAGGACAATAACTTGCATATAAGCCTTTATAATTAGCACTTTAGATTTCTCCCATAGATTTTTCGAATTTGCCGCGGACACCCCAATTTGTTCGTTGTTCGGCGAACGGGCGAACAGGCAATGTTCGAGTCGAACATGAGTTCGACTCGAACTCGAAGCTCATCCCTAGTCCTGTGGTATTTCATGTCTAAAGCCCGGTACACACGGTCGGACTTTTGCCCAACAAACTTCGTTTTGAGCAAGTTGGACCAACAATCCGACCGTGTGTACGCTCCATCGGACAAACTTTTTTTGCTTTTTTCTTGTTTTCATCGGACAAAAGTTGGGTCTGCAAACGGACAAACTTTTGCCCAACAAAAGTCTGATGGAGCAAAGTCCGACCGTGTGTACAGAAAACCATCGGACTTTTGTCCGATGGACAAAACAACTAATGTTAAAATCAACCAATAATAGCAGAAGTTGACCAAAGGGTGGCGGTAAAGAGCAGAAAAGAGCAGAAAAACCATGTGATGTTGCAAAAAGGGAAAGTTTGCAGAAAAGTCAGAGCGTGTGTATGCTATGGGTGTTCCCGACCAACTCCGTTCGGACAAAAAAACACGGAAAAGTCAGATGGAAGTCCGACCGTGTGTACGAGGCTTTAGAAACCTGAAAACTTTGTTTTCTTTAGCATATTCTGGTTCTACAGTAGAACACTTGACAAGTTTTGATAAGACTTCTTATTATTGACTGAAATTTTGAATAGGTTGGACTGGAATCTTAAAGTGATTGCAAAGGTTCATTTTTATTTTTTTAAATAACAAACATGTCATACTTACCTGCTCTGTGCAAGGGTTTTGCACAGAGCAGCCCCAATCCTCCTTTTTTGGGGTGCCCCAACAGTGCTCCTGGCTCCTCCTCTTCATCGGGTGCCTCCACAGAGAGCCGTTTTCCCTGGGGGCACCCGTGCGGGTATGTTCATGAGTCTCGCTGCTCTATCCATTGACACAGATAGCAGGACTCGGCCCCGCCCCCGGCTCCCATGTCACTGGATTTGATTGACAGCAGCATGAGCCAATGGTTAGATGCATTAAGGTGAAAAAACATGAGACTTTACAACCCCTTTAATCTTTCTAGGTCCTTTCATATGTTTCTTGGGGAAACCTCTACCAGACTTGAAATCTCATGCCTATTATACCACTTACAGCTGTTCAAAGCAAGTTTCAAAGCACTGGAAATAACCCACTTTTTCAAATGATGATCTGACTATAAAGAGGTCTTACTTTATTCATGAATGAAATGACTAATAGCCTAAAGTGGTTGCAAATCTCAGAAAGCAAAATGAACAAAGCATATCTTTCTATAGTGTGTACTTGTCTCAATTAACAGTGTAATTTATGTCTGCTACCTTGTTCCTCTGCTATCAGCATGAATCCCTTTTTGACAAATTTTACTGACACCGAGGAAAAAGGTGATAGGGGAGGGAGCTCCAGCTGATTGACAGCCTTAGCTCTGTTCCTGTGAGCTGTGTGAAGGGGGTGTGTCCCTTCCCTCTAATCAGCTTTTAGAGCTCTCATCACTGAACTCTGCAGAGTGTAACTTCAGCTCTCTGCCCCCTTTTTTCTGACAGCTCAGACAAGCTTATATATTCTGGACTTCGAACGGATGTAGAGAAGAGAATATTACAGATAAACAGGTACAACATATGTAGGAGGATATGATTCATCTCTGTATATCCCCTGAGACCAGTCACTTCTCTGGGCACATGTAAAGCCCTGTACACACAATGGGTTTTACAGATGAAAACAGTCCGATGGACTTTTTTCATCGGACAAACCGATCGTGTATGGGACCCATCGGTCTTTTTTCCATCGGTTTTTAAAAATAGAACATGTTTTAAATTTTTCCGATGGATCAAAAACCGATGACGAATTCCAATCGTCTATGGGCAAGTCCATCGGATAAAAAACCCACGCATGCTGTAGGCAAGACTGATGGAAGACAGCTCCATCGGATTTCCGATGGACAAAACCATCGGATTAGAATCCATAGGATATCCGATCGTGTGTACGAGGCTTAAGGGTTTACAACCACTTTAAGTACAGACTAAATCTTATGACTCTCAGAAAGTATAATTTTATAAACCTGGACATTACCTTGCTTTATTTGGCTCAGAGAGATATTACTAATTAATCCCAAGTGAATACATTCAACACCATGTGACTTAGTTTCCAGAAAAGTTTTATTTATTTATGCTTGTTATTGCTTAGTATCAGACCAATATTAGTGTTTGCTATGTTTTCAGAATATTACATTCACCCAAAAGTTTTCAAAGAGGTTTTATATGAAACTTTGACAAGAGGAATATGGGGGCTGCTGTTGCCGACCTCTCCTGAGAATACTAGGTGCTTGCCTGACACTTTTACTAGAACAAGAGAGCAGATAAGAAATGCTCGCCTTTATCTGAAAATGAAAAGGTTTTGTTCTGCAAATCTTTTCCCTGACAATGAATTAGAAATATTGAAGGCTGTGGGGTCAGCAGAACAGACAGGCAAATAGTCTTTTTTTTAAAAACAGAGCTTAAGAATCACAGTCCTATTTATCTCAGGAAAAGTTCACTTTAAATTTAGGAGGGAGGGGTAGAGGGGGTCAGCCATTGACACACATGAAAGAGGTGGGTGGCAATGTGGCCTGGTGTCTTAAAATGGGAGTTTGCTTACTGCTTTTAAAGATGATCAACTGAGATTAATCTACAGCATATACTCGAGTATAAGCCGAGTTTTTCAGTACATTTTTTTGTGCTGAAAATGCCCCCCTCGGCTTAAACTCGAGTCACCATTTTGCGCCTGATCTCCCGGACTTTGGGGACCCGGTGCTAGCCAAACTTGGCACACATGTAGCCCCACTCTTCCTCTACAAGTGTGCAAAGTTTGTTGTCCGGGGGACCTACGGCCAGGGAGCACCGATTTTTCAAATGTGGGCACCCCTTCCATAGACTCCCATGTTAAACGTCAGTCTAGTCATGGGCACAGTGAGGCATGGGCACAGTGAGGCATGCACATGGACACAGTGAGGCAAAGTGAGGCATGCAGATGGACACCCTAGGCTTATACTTGAGTCAATACGTTTTCCCATTTTTTTGTGGTAAAATTAGATTCCTCGGCTTATATTCGGGTTGGCTTATACTCGAGTATATACAGTATTTGAGGAGCACAGGCAGAACCTGGAAGAAAACCTGTCTGTTGTTAAGTATACTGTTCATCCTGAAAACATTTTGTGTAATATGTTTAAACTATTTATCATTGAAAATAGGAAGAATTTGAACCCATCACAAAGAAATTACAAAAATCTCTGTGTGCAAAAGTGAGTCCTTTAGATGTGAAGACCTGTGATCAACTCATCTGGCAGTTGCATCAATACAGTGAAGCAATGCATGTTCTCAAGCAATAACAAGGAGCCAGATGAGTGTTTCTGGCCCCAAGTTAGCAGTACAGTATCTTAAGAAACTTGGGAATTTGGTATGCTGTTTATTTTAATGGGGAGGTTTGCAGGAGTAGGCAAGCCAAGGGGACAAGAAAAAAATGTTACTGAAAACATGATGACATCAAAGCAAATTATTATGATATATTTTATATTTGCTTGACAATTCTAGAAGCTGGTTAGGTGACCTAAATAGGGAAGGGTGGTTATCTCTATTTAGGGGCTTGGGTGCACTTTACAGTGTACTTGCAATTCCCATGTACAAAAGGTTGTCAGTCAAGGATCTACTTTCTTGATTGAAAGCCCAACTGTGTTCGAATGATAAATCCATATTAAGGAATGATAAATCCATATTAAGGAAAAGCATTCTGTTACAGGATTCTTTATATGGATGCAAAGACATAAACAAAACCATCATGACCTAAGAATTCAGCCCAAGGCATGCATTCCACATCCTGGTTAGAGCATTTATTTCTAAATAGGTTTTTCAGTCACTAAACATACATAATACGATATAAAACATAGTATACAGCTATATGTATAAAAACGCCTATCAGTCATAACATTATGAGTAGGTATAAATTGAAAATGTGGCCCCTGAAGTTGATGTGTTAAAAGCAGAAAAATGGGTAGATGTAAGGATTTGAGCAATGTTGAGAAGGACCAAATTGTAATGGCTAGATGGCTGGGTCAGAACTGGAGCTCTTGCATTCCCGGTCTGCAGTGGTCAGGACCTACCAAAAGTGGTCCAAGGAAGGAAAACCGGTGAACCAGTGACAGGATCATGGGTGACCAAGGCTCATTGATGTATGTGGAGAGCAGTGTTGTAACTAACGCCGTTTAAATAAACGGCGTTAGGTAACGTAGCCACTTTTTGGGGTAACGAGTAATCTAACTGATTACACTTCCCCTCGTGGCACCGCCATTCCCATTAATTGGGCGGCATTACCCTAATTACATCTACTCACCGCAGCCGCCGCGAGTAGATGTAATGTAACATTAACTAACTGCAAGCCGCCGTCTGCCTACCTGATCAGCGTATCATGCAGACAGACGGCGGCCATTGCAGTGTTCAAAAGCCGCGCCTCCTGAGTCCTCGACGTCTGTAATAGGCGGAACACTCAATTTCCCAGCAGGCAGTGTTCCGCCTATCACAAACATCATCTCATCCTCGTCTGTGTTATGAGGATGAGTGGATGTCTGTGATAGGCGAAACACTGAATGCTGGGAAATTGAGTGTTCTGCCCATCACAGACGACTGGATGAGGAGGACTGGAGGAGGCGCGCCTTTTGAATAATGGAATGGCTGCCGGGAGTCGGGATGCCGCCGATCTGAGGTACCATACTGTACACGGGCACAGTGAGACATGGGCACAGTGAAGCACGGGCACAGTGAGACACGGACACAGTGAGGCACGGGCACAATGAGGCATTGGGCACAGTGAAGCATTGGGCACAGTGAAGCATGGGCACAGTGAGGCATGGGCACAGTGAGGCATGGGCACAGTGAAGCATGGGCACAGTGAGTCATGGGCACAGTGAGACACGGGCACAGTGAGGCATTGGGCACAGTGAGGCATTGGGCACAGTGAAGCATGGGCACAGTGAGGCATGGGCACAGTGAGACATTGGCACAGTGAGGCATGGGCACAGTGAAGCATGGGCACAGTGAAGCATGGGCACAGTGAAGCACAGGCACAGTGAGACACGGGCACAGTGAGGCATTGGGCACAGTGAAGCATGGGCACAGTGAGGCATGGGCACAGTGAGGCACCGTGAGGCATGGGCACAGTGAGGCACAGTGAGGCATGGGCACAGTACCAATATTATTTGTTGTTATCCCTCCTATTATTTTTATACACTGAAAAAATTACATATATATCATCCTTCTACCGCCCCGCCCCCGCCCCGTGTATATATAATATAACCAATATAGTTACTTTGCTGAGTAACTAATTACTTTTTCAATGTAGTAACTAACTCCATTACTTTTTTGAAGAAGTAATTTGTAACTGTAACTAATTACTTTTTTAACGTAATATGAACAACACTGGTGGAGAGCCATGGCAGGCCTGTATAGTCCGATCCAGTAGAAGAGCTACTGTAGATCAAATTGCTAAAAAGTTAATGCTGGTTCTGATAGAAAGGTGTCAGAACACACAGTGCAATGCAGTTTGTTGCGTATGGGGCTGCGTAGCCACAGGCCAGTCTGGGTGCCCATGCTGACCCATGTCCACAGCCCAAAGCACCTACGGTGGGCACATGAGCATCAGAACTTGACCACAGAGATTTTCTGGACTGATAAATTCAAAAAAGGTTTGAGGAACACAACAACATGTATGAGGTGTTGACTTGGCTTCCAAATTCTCCCAATCTCAATTTAATCAAGCATCTGGGGGATGTGCTGTAAAAGCAAGTCCAATCCATGGAGGCCCCACCTCATAACTTGCAGGACTTAAAGAATCTGTTACTGATGGCTTTGTGCCAGATACCACAGCATACCTTCGGAGGTCTGGGGGGGTCCATGCCTCAATAGGTTATGGTGGGAGATCATAATGTTATGGCTGGTCAGTGTAAAAATCTTACACAGAAGCTCAAGGAAGTGATACATTTTAACCACTTCAATTCCAGCCTGTAAAAAACCCTTCATTAAATCCAGGTCGTTTTTCAGTGCTGTGATGAGTTTAGACTAAAAGTTGTTCGATCATGGGACATATCATACTTTTTGGAGAGCGATAGATCTTTCTTTTGGTGGTATTCTTTTTTGTTTTTTACTGTAGAAAGGAAAAAAGAAAAACTTTTTTTTTTTTAAATACTTGTTTTCTTTACTTTCTGTTATAAAACAGCAAATAGATGCCAGGATAGTACAAACACTTCTGAAATGACCCCTTTTTGCAAAGTAGATACTCCAAACTGATCTCATTTTTGGCCACAACTTTTGGGAATTTGCGGAAAGGATTGCAGGATTAAGGGTGGTAAAACCTAGAGAACGGTAATGTTGTACTAGATACGTTAAATGTACAGATCATACAAAGAGGGCGAAGAAAGGTTTCATGTACAGGTCACATGTAATGTGAGGATGAAGATGAAGGGTAATAAATAGATGTGAAATAGGTTAATATACAAGTCATAGCAGAGGCACAACAGATCACATTATGGAATTAAAAGGGTTAAAAAAACTGTCCGTTCATTCATTCATTAGTTCAGGTTCTTTTCCCTTTCTCCTTTGTAGGAGGAAGGTAGGGCTAACAGATGTAAACACTATGCTGTTTACATCATGTGATCACTGTCATTGGACATCCCAGTGATCATGTGGTACAGAGAAGCCAACATTGGCTCTGTACACAGGGTCTATGAATGGAGTTGATCCCTGCCACACTTTCATTCTTTTAACATTCTTACTCATGTGTAAATATCATAAAAGATCTGGCCTCCTGGGCATATATCTTCAAAATGTTGTACCAAATATCATGCAATCATGTTATGGCTGGGTAACAACATAATTTAATTTTAAATCTTTCTACTGGGTTTAAAAGAAGGCCCTTATTCCCAAATTTGCTGTTTGAAATTCCTAACTGACACAATAGCCTTATTATTCATTTAACTGTAGCGATACCTTCAGCTAAGAGGGCCGCAGATTTAGTTTGGGCCCTGAAGACAGCTCCACCAACCCCCGGCAATTTACTCGACCCACTCTGACACAGTTAGTCTAGGGTAATATATATATCTTATGCTCTATGGTTAAATTCAGACACCAATGCAATGATAGAAGAATAACGAGTTTACTTTCTACTGGCAATAAAAATCAACAGTTGTAACAAATCACATAAATATATCTGCAGAGCCCTGCAGCAATTGACACACTACAACTAGTAAGATGTGGCGCACACTCGCCACGTGTGACAGTACTTCACTATGCGCCCTATGGCGCAGCAACTAAATAAACTATCTGGCTGGCCAGGCCTGACCCTATAATTCAGTCTCTAGAACACGAATTCTTTGCATGCAAGTCTTTAAACGGTGGTGCACATTTCAGGAAGACATTTTTAATCCAAAAGGGTAAAAGTACCAACACGGAACACTCCACTAGAGATCCGTTTGACTCAGTTCTGCTATGGATCTCCAGTAGGGACTTAAATATGAACTGGGGGGCCACGGCAGTCTGTAGGCCTAACAATAGTGTACAGTATATGGATTGAGTAGGTGCTCGCTCACCCCTTCGGACGCGATCCCAGTCCGGGAACTTCCACCTGCTGTGTCTCCACACACAGCGTCTGCAGCGGTCGGGTCTCCGGCTCAGCAGCGGTTGAGGATCACCGAGTCAGGTGCCACCCAGGCTCGCAATGAGGGTGGAAGGCTCTTTTGGGTAGCAGCGCAAGGCCCCAGGCTTCAGGCCTTGCACCACAGCGGATCCGCACAGGAAGATCTCTCCACTGAAGTCTCGTGTCCCAAAGAGGCCGAGCTCAGCCTCGCCTCCTCCTTATATAACCCCACCCATGAGTCTCTGGGGTGGAAACATTGCACCCTGGGTGCCGAATGGGGTTCTGGGTAAGGTAGTCCTGAGAGTCTTTAAAGGAGACCCCGCTACATAACTTTTTTACAGTTTTCACTAAAGATAAAGGTAGCAACTTACAGCATTATTTGCATCAATAAAATTCTACAATGTTTTTTTTTTATTTGTTTTTTAAATGTTTATTGGTTTTGCAAGTAGAAAAAAAAAAAACCACAAAACGTTTAGTGGATTCAAAGTTTCGTACTATCGTATCAACTTTTTGTAAGATACAGCAAAGATTTCAGCTCCCTTTTCACCATCTGGATGGAGGGGGTAGTTGATGTTGTCCAGAAATAAAAAAATAAACAAAATAAACAAAGTAGTGGTTTCATAGGTTGGACTTGAATGAACGTGACCTTAGTATAAGAAAACAGAGATCACCTTAAAAACTGGTACATGTATGGGCTTATTCAGTAAGTTATAAAGCTACGTGATCAATCTGGTAACCAAGATTAACTAATCAAGATGATTTTTTAGTGCACTGATTTAAGTAGAGTGGAGTTTATTAAATTACTGTAGTATATTATCATTTCTCTTTACTCTTTACATACAGTTTAGCCATACCTCTAGATGGGAAGGTCTGTTCCTGACTCAACTGTTGTGTGGGGATAATTCAGGCACAGTTTAACCAGTTTACTAAATATGTGAGCTAGACTACTAGTTAAAGTGGTTGTAAACCCTTCTTCCTTGTACACGCAATCAGAATTTCTGATGAAAAAAGTCAGACGGAATTTTTTCATCGGATATTCCGACCGTGTGTATGCCCCATCGGACTTTCTCCATCAGAAATTCCAACGGATTTAGAAAGAGAACATGTTTTCTTTTTGTCCGGTGAAAAAAAATTCCGATCAGAAATTCCGATCGTCTGTATGAAACTCCGATGGAGAAAAAAACATGCATGCTCAGAATCAAGTACTAGACGGGAACGATCGGACTGGTAAAACTAGCGTTCGTCATGGAGATAGCACATTCGTCACGCTGTAACGGACTGAAAAGCACGAGGCTGAAAAGCGCGAATCGTCTCTCACCAAACTTTTACTAACATGAGATCAGCAAAAGCAGCCCAAAGGCTGGCGCCGTTGGATTTGAACTTCCCCTTTATAGTGCCGTTGTATGTGTTGTACGTGTTGTACGTGTTGTACGTCACCGCGTTTTGGACGGTCGGAATTTGGTCTGACAGTGTGAATGCAAGACAGCTTGAACGGAATTGCGTCGGAAATTAGTTTAGCCCGACGGAAAATCCGATCGTGTGTACAAGGCATTCGGCTACTTTCACACTGAATTGTAGAAAAGTGCCATAGGTTTAGAAAAAAATATTTATGATACCTTCGTCCCATCAATATGTAAGTAAAAGGAGGGAGAGGCTATATTTGGACTTTGATGGTACCGTATATTAACTGATATTAAATATTATATTATTGATATTACTTACATACTTTCAAACTGAGGCACTTTGCAGGCGCAATAGCGCCCTGAAAGAGCCTCTCGTTTTACTCCAGTGTGAAAGCCCGAGGGCTTTCACACTGGAGCGGTGCGCTGGCAGGACCCTCAAAAAAGTCCTGCTAGCCGCATCTTTGAGGCTCCTACAGTGCCCCTGCCCATTGAAATCAATGGGCAGCGCCGCCTAACCGCCGGCAAAGCGCTGGCAAACGCCGCTTCAGCAGCGTTTTGCGGTGGTTTTAACCCTTTTTCGACCACTAGCAGGGGTTAAAAGCGCCCCGCTAGCGGCCGAATATCTCCGCAAAAACGACGGTAAAGCGCCGCTAAAAATAGCGGTGCTTTATCGCCAATGCCGCCCGTGCCCCAGTGTGAAAGTAGCCTTACAGAGAAGGTCTAGGGCTAGAATTATTGCTCTCGCTCTAAGGATTGTGGCGATACCTCACATGTGTGGTTTAAACATTGTTTTCATATGCGGGCGCTGCTCACGTGTGCGTTCACTACTGCACGCGAGCTCGGCGGGATGGGGAGCGTTATAAAAAAAATCTTATTTATTTGACGTTTTATTTTTATTTTTTAGACTGTTCTTTTAAAAAAAAATTGGGTCACTATTATTCCTATTGCAAGGAATGTAAATATCCCTTGTAATAGAAAAAAGCATGACAGGACCTCTTAAATATGAGATCTGGGGTCAAAAAGACCACAGATCTCATATTTACACTAAAATGCAATATAAAAAAATATAAAATAATTAATGTAATTGAAAAAAATAAATGAAAAATGTCCCTTTAAGAGCATTGTGCGGAAGTGACGTTTTGACCCTGCAATGATATGGAGACAGGTGGGGGCCATCTTTCCCTCACTCGTCTCCATGTCAGCCTAGGGAGAGGACACGATCTCCTCCTTCACTGCTGACAGCTCCGGTAAGCGGCAGAGGGCACTGGAGAGCGGCGGGAGGGGGGGCCCTCTCCCGCCGCCGATAAAAGTGATCTTGCGGCGAATCCACCGCAGAGACCACTTTTATCTTGAAGCGGACCACCCGCTCTTGAAGAGGATACCGGGGTTATGGTAGCTAGCTGCTAATGGTATTCCTCTTCAAAGTAGCGACGTAAAACGACGGCGGGCGGTCCGGAAGTGGTTAATAATTTGCTTGTGTTGTATTATAAATGTTCTAGCTACAGTATATAGTTTGTCATGGCAGCTTGTCATGAAAGGATTGCTGGGTCGTAGTATCAATACTGGTTCTTACTTTTATAGAGACAAACTTCATGCTGTGCATGGGACATGACAAATGACAATGTAAAAATCCAAATGGCTTGTGGCAATTTTTGACTCATCTTGGTTTTAAATTCAATCATGAAAAAACTGAACAATGCTGTCTATATATGTCAAACAAAAACTGTTCTAGTTAGTAAAAATTCTATTTCCGGCTAACCTTACTGACTTAATTCAGTGTTGGATGTGTCTGCACAACAGCCTGCTTCAGTAGGAGAATAGATTTCTGTTGCCTCTTAGGCAGATTGTATAATATGATTATTTTAAATCGCATCTGCAGCAGAAGCTGCACAAAATTCCATCCTATTGTATAATCTTAGTGACTGTACTCGTGAATTTTAGCTGCAAGCACAATATTAGTTCCACAGAGCTAAAACGATCATGTTATAGCTTATGTCTAGCTAAGTAAATGAATATATTACAGGACATCAAGGTGTTTTACGTGTGGCATACCTGGCTGCAAATACTCTGTATTTCCTGTTTAGCAACCATTCAGCTTCTTCCTTTTCTGTAGCTTTTGCCAGTTTTACTTATACTGGGGTTCGCTTTCTATTCCACCCTCTGCACATAAAAATATATTTAAGCGGTATTAAACCTCAAACCGAAAATGGAATATATTGCAGCTTACCAATCATTAGATGTGGTGGCTGTGTGAGTTTTCTTTTCTTCCACTTTTTTCCTCTGTTTTCACTTGGTGAACTGGCCAGTAGTGAGATAAAGCTCTAGATGAATGAGCTCAGGAGGCACAGCAGACAGCAGCATTGTCAGCCTGGGTGGGGGAGTGTTAAATGTATTAGCAATTTGGGGTACAATAACAAAATTAAGCCAAACTCAGGCCTTGTACACACGGCCGAGAATCTCGTCATGAAAAAACTTGTCGCGGTGACGTCATCGACTACGACGAGCGTGCGCTCATCACATTCGATGCCGTCGCCACCATCTTGCTACACCCTACCTATGCCTAGAAAGCTACCGCGCATGGGTCAAAGTCAATTTGAGCATGCGCGGGTTTCCACGACGACAGGTAAGTGTACACACACACACTTTTCTCGTCGAGAAACATGCCGACGAGAGTCTCGACGAGAAAATAGAGAGCTGGTTCTCTATTTTTCTCGTCGAGATAATGGTCAGTTTTCTCGACGAGAAACCATACACACGACAGGGGCGGATCCAGGGGCAATTGCCCCCCCCCCGAGACCATCTGTCACACTCGCTTGCTCTGCTTTTTTGTTTTTTTTGCGCCTGATCTCCCGGACTTTGTGGACCGATACTGTCCGGCCATAGGTCCCCCAAACTTGGCACATATGTAGCCCCATGTCTCCCCTACAAGTGTGCAAAGATTGGTGTCTGGAAGGCCTACGGCCGGGGAGAACCGATTTTTCAAAGCCGGGCACCCCTTCCATAGACTCCAATGTTAAACGGTAATTTCTCCGGTCACTTTGTGGACCCGGTACTGGCCGGCCATAGGTCCCCTGGACTCCAATCCTGGCACACATGTAGCCCCATGTCTCCTCTACAAAAGTGCAAAGTTTGGTGTCTGGAAGACCTACGGCCGGGGAGAACCGATTTTTCAAAACCGGGCACTCCTTCCATAGACTCCCATGTTAAACATCAGTCTAGTCATGGGCACAGTGAGGCATGGGCACAGTGAGGCAAAGTGAGGCACAGTGAGGCATGCAGATGGACACCCTAGGCTTATACTCGAATCAATACGTTTTCCCAGTTTTTTGGGGTAAAATTAGGTGCCTCGGCTTATATTCGGGTCGGCTTATACTCGAGTATATACAGTACTTGTTCTGCGGTTGCCGCTGCCTCTCTGAGTCTCTCTCTCAGTTTCTCACATCAGCCTATCAGCGGCGCAGAGAGAGAGACTCGTCTAATGTAGTTACGCGGCGCACTGACACGATACCAGGAGCGGAGGAGGAGGTGGGTGGAGCCTCTTCCCTGCACTCGTTGCTAATGCCTGGGCCGCTTGGCGTCTACCAACGAGTGACGTCAGTGAGTCACGTCAGGCCGTTCTGCGGGAAGGTGCGATAGCGTGCGGCTCCACAGACGGGTAAGAAAGCGGGCGGCTCCGCTTGCGGCACGGTTTGTGGGTGGGCGGCGCGGTTCGTGGGCAGACCGTGCTGCTCAGTGTGTTGGCAGCGCAGGTGAGAGTGAGAGAGCAGGCTCAGTGTGGCAGCTGGCCAATCAGCTAGCCAGGAGCGGGGGAGCAGAGAGATGAGATCATCTCTCACCGCCCGTGCCTGACCTGCATTCCTGCAGTGACTTCTGCCCTCACTGTGCAGGCAGCAGAGAGATTACATTATCTCTCTGCTGCCTGACTCTGGGACACAGCAAGAGACAACCAAAACTACACCTTAGCAGGCAAGTTAGTGACAATCCGCAAATTGTGTCAGGTGACGTGGCAAATGACAATCTGCATCTGGTGGCAGGCAAGTGACAATCAGCAAGGTGTGGCAGGTGACGTGGCAAGTGACAATCCACAAGGTGTGGCAGGTGATGTGGCAAGTGACAATCCACAAGGTGTGGCAGGTGATGTGGCAAGTGACAATCCACAAGATGTGGCAGGTGACGTGGCAAGTGACACGCTCAGGGCTCCCACTAATTGCAGGTGACGGTGGCAAGTGACACACTCGGGGCTCCCACTGATTCTGCATTGAACTATTTAATTTTACATTACAATGTAATAATAGAAATAATGCGCTTCAATCATCCTGACACCATAACAACCATGGTGCCGGGATGATTGAAGCGCCGACACCAGCCATTTCCCCGATAAATTTCCCACAAAAAAAACATATTTTTTGGCAGTGCCCCTCCCGAGAAAAGTCTGGATCCGCCCATGACACACGAACGATTTTCTCAACAAGAAAGCTATCTCTGCAGTTGTCTTGTCGTTTCTTGCCGAGAAACTCGTTCGTGTGTACGAGGCTTCACACTTTATAAGCAGTTAAAGCTAGGGATGAGCCGAACAGGCAATAAATTTGTTTGAACATCCGAACCCCGTTAAAGTCTATGGCACACGAACATGAAAAATCAAAAGTGCTAATTTTAAAGGCTTATATGCAAGTTATTATCATAAAAAGTGTTTGGGGACCCGGGTCCTGCCCCAGGGGACATGTATCAATGCAAAAATACGTTTTAAAAACTAACGTTTTTTCGGGAGCAGTAATTTTAATAATGCTTAAAGTGAAACAATAAAAGTGAAATATTCCTTTATATTTCGTACCTGGGGGGTGTGTATAGTATGCATGTAAAGCAGCACTTGTTTCCCGTGCTTAGAACAGTCTCTGCACAAAATGTCATTTCTGAAGGAAAAAAAGTCATTTAAAAGTACTCGCGGCTGTAATGAATTGCCGGTCCCGGCAATACAGAGAAAAGTCATTGAAAGTCATTAATAAAAAAAAATATTAAAATGCGTGGGGGTCCCCCCAAATTCAATTACCAGTCCCTTCAGATCTGGTATGGATTTTAAGGGGAACTCCGCGCCAAATAAAAAAAAATGGTGTGGGGTATACCAGACCCTTATCCGAGCACGCAACCTGGCAGGCCGCAGGAAAAGAGGGGGGATGAGAGAGCGCACCCCCCTCCTGAACCGTACCAGGCCACATGCCCTCAACATGGGGAGGATGCTTTGTTGATGGGGACAAGGGCCTCATCCCCACAACCCTTGCCCGGGGGTTGTGGGGGTCTGCGGGCCGGGGGCTTATCGGAATCTGGAAGACCCCTTTAACAAAGGAGACGCCCAGATCTCGGGCCCCCCCCCTATGTGAATTGGTAACGGGGTGTGAAAGTGTAAAAAATTGTTAAAAAAACACACAGACACAGTTGGGATAAGTCCTTTATTAATAAAAAAAAAAGAATAAAAAAAAAAACTACAGCAGTGGTAATCCACTCTCGATCTCCACTCCAGCGATGTCTGTATCCTGCGATGGATGATCTCTCCAGGCTCCAGCAACGATGTCCAGCTACGAGGAACAGCACACGATCCTCTCTTCCCCGGAGCAGAGACACCCCAGGAATGACGCGGCTTCAGCCAGTGATGGCTCTTATGTAGCTGAGGGCGGGGCCACCCGTCATGTGACCCCGTCCCCCTCTGACACAAGGGGAAACCCGGGCTTCCCCAGTGATGTGCGGGTGACGCGCACGTCACTGGGAAAGCCTGGGTTTGCCCTTGCGTCAGAGGGGGATGGGGTCACATGATGGGTGGCCCTATCCTCGGCTACATAAGACCTGTCAGGCTTCGGCGGCATCATTCCCGGGGTGTCTACGCTCCAGTGAAGAGAGGACCACGTGCTGTTCCTCGTAGCTGGACATCGTTGCTGGAGCCTGGAGAGATCATCCATCGCAGGATACCGACATCGCTGGAGTGGAGATCGAGAGTGGATTACCACCGCTGGAGTCTTTTTTTTATTATTATTTTTTTATTTTTTTAATAAAGGACTTATCCCAACTGTGTCTGTATGTTTTTTTAAACATTTTTACACTTTCTTTGTGAAATGGTAGGGGTACAATGTACCCCGTTACCAATTCACATAGGGGGGGCCGGGATCTGGGGGTCCCCTTTGTTAGAGGGGTCTTCCAGATTCCGATAAGCCCCCCGCCCGCAAATAAATTTGGTGCAGGGTTCCCCCTAATATCCATACCAGACCTGAAGGGCCTGGTAATTGAATTTGGGGGGACCCCCACGCATTTTTTTTTTTTTTATCAATGACTCAATTACTTTTCTCTGTATTGCCGGGACCGGCAATTCATTACAGCCGCGAGTACAGGCCTACTATATACACACCCCAGGTATGAAATTTAAAGGAATATTTCACTTTTATTGTTTCACTTTAAGCATTATTAAAATTACTGCTCCCGAAAAAACTGCCATTTTTAAAACGTTTTTTTGCATTGATACATGTCCCCTGGGGCAGGACCCGGGTGCCTAAACACTTTTTATGACAATAACTTGCATATAAGCCTTTAAAATTAGCACTTTAGATTTCTCCCATAGACTTTTACAGGGTGTTCCGCTGCTTTTCGAATTTGCCGCGAACACCCCAAATTGTTCGCTGTTCGCCAAACGGGCAAACAGGCAATGTTCGAGTCGAACATGAGTTTGACTCGAACTCGAAGCTCATCTCTAGTTAAGGCAGTTTTAATTCCTTTTGAGATAAAGGATTGCCATGAAAAAATTAAAGCTGATCATTTTATCCACCCCTGTCAGTGGTAAGTGGTTTGTCTCATCAATCTAAACTGATACATTCTGCTGGAGAGTTTGGGCTTTTGAAACACAGACTTGCTGGCTGGATCACCAGATGAAAACAGAAGAAAGAAATCCTAAAGAAGGAAACTAATACAACTATCACATCTAAGAACTGATAAGCTGCAATATAATAATTTTTTTGGGGGGGGTTTAAAGAATATGTAAACCCAGCATTTCATGACGCATTTCACATTCCTTATTTGTGCCATGTTGTACCATGTACTTGTATAAAAACGTATCCTGTCTCGTTGTATTGCTTCTTTTGTGTGAATGACCTGGTGTTTCTGCTAGTCCATCTACTTCCCTATTAACCACTTCCTGCCCGCACTATAGCTGTGTAGCGCCCCTTTACTTTTCAGGGGTGCTATGTGCTTAAATTTAGGGGTTGGTCTGAGCTAGTAGCCTAGCTCAGACCACTTTGATTTGTTAGTACTCGCTTCTGCCTGTGTGATGTAGCCTGACGCACAGTTCCCTGTGGCCTGTAGGTGGCACTGCCATATCAGGTCAGGGTTGAACCGTGGGTGACATTGCTATGCCTAGGGTGTCCTCTCTCGGCAGCGGTGCGGTGGGCGTGGTTGGCCTGCTGTGCGTGCCGGGAGAGGATACATAAGGGGCAGACGCTATTCTTTTGGGGAGTCGGTGGGAGTCTGGAGTGTGAGCGGTTCGTGCCACCCGGCCCTCCAGGCCAGGGGTGCGCGCGTGCATGGGTCTCAGGCACCTTTAGCCTGGGGCTGCAACCCCACTAGTAGGCCCAGCACCTTTAGCTGGGGCCTACCTCCAAAAGAAGAATCCCAGGGTGCCCGGGAAAAGGGTGGACCCGCTCTAAGAAGAGGAGACCGGGGGAGGACCTTTCTGATGGACCGGTGAGAGTTCACGGTGAAATAGAGGCCTGGTTACCTTCTGGAGGGATTCAAAGATCCACCAAAGGCCTTGCAACGTGCTATCACTGGCACCTGTCCTTGTGTTGCAACAGCAGAGAAGTTTGGGACTTAAAGATTCTGTGGCAGAGGATCTCCCGATCGTATCTCAAGGAAAAGCTAAAGTGAATGTTTGAGCATCAGCTGCTAGGATCCGCTCTTACAGGGGACTATCCGGGTGAGCTAAACCTACTCGGGATCGAGTAGCGACTATCATACCAGTTTGTGCTTGGACCTATCTCCCAAACCTTGCTGTCCTTTCTCTCATCCACCTTTCCTGTCTGCTGAATTTGAACTTGCTTGTGAAATAAACTCAACGTTGGAGTTAAAGTGGTGTGGACATTGGCCTTACTGGGGAATAATAGAGACTTGTCCCTATACTCTAGGGGATGAGAACCAGTCTGCCGGGAGAACCTGCTGCAGGAACCAAAATTGTTAACACCGCTCAACCTCCTCAAACAGGAGGGTACGGGCATATAGCGTGGTGTGCCTTGACCTGTAAGTGAGCCGAAGGCAGGAAAAGGTCCGTGTGCTACAGCTGAAAGATGGCTTACTTTGCCGGGTGGCGTACATGGACGTCCTCCCATGATTGCGCTGCCCGCACGCCCCCTGCGGCCAATCATAGTGCCCCTTTACCACATGATCAGCTGTGTCCAATGACAGCTGATCACGATGTAAACACCAGTCAGTTGTTGGCTTTCCTTTCCTCAAGCTGACAGCGTGAGTAGAGAAGAGAGCCGATAACCAGCATGTGTTAAAGGGAAATCTACACTAATAATCAGGGCATGATTATCAGCGCCCTGGTTACCAGTGCAGTCCCAACAGTGCCCACCAGTGCTGCCAATCAGTGCTCATCAGTGCTGCCATCAGTGCCCATCAGTGCTGCCAATCAGTGCTCATCAGTGCTGCCAATCGGTGCCCATCAGTGCCTCCTCATCAGTGTCACCTATCAGTGTCAAGCAGTGCCACCTATCAGTGTCCATAAGTGCCACCTATCAGTGCCCATCAGTGCAGACTATCAGTGCCACCTATCAGTGCCCTTCAGTGCCGTCTATTAGTGCAGACTATCAGTGCCATCTATCAGTGCCCTTCAGTGCTGCCTATTAGAGCCCATCAGTGCCTCCTCATCAGTGCCCACCATGGTAGGCTCATCAGTACCACCTATCAGTGCTGCCTCATCAGTGCCCATAGTTGCAGCCTATTAGTGTCCATCAGTGCAGCCTCACCAGCGCACATCAGTGAAGGAGAAAAATTACCTGCTAGCAAAATTCTATAACTATTTTTTTATATATATATATATATATATATATATATATATATACATTTTTTTTCTGTTTGTTTAGCAAAAAATAAAAAACCCAGTGGTTAATGAATACCACCAAAAAAAAGCGCTATTTGTGTGAAAAAAATGATAAAAATGTCATTTGGGTACAGTGTTTCATGACCACGCAATTATCATTCAAAGTGTGACAGTGCTGAACGCTGAAAATTGACATGGGCAGGAAGGGGGTAAAAGTGCCTAGTAGGCAAGTGGTTAAAAACTGACCACACTAGGCATGAAAGCACAGCATGGTCAGTTCTCTAGCTGTTCTGGGAACTCAGCCTGCACAGCCATTCACTGGGAAGACCAGTGCATTGCTGTTTCTCCTCCCCTAGGTCTCTGAGATCCTTATGCAACTGAGAACACAGAGGGGGAAAAGGGCATTTGTAATGTTTTTATATCAACATACATGTTTTGCCTTTCATTTCTATTTTAAACTAAATGGATTGTTTTACAAGATGATGTAAATGTAAAAAAACAAATTTTTTTATTAATTGTTTTTAATAATTGTTTGTAATTATATATTTTTATTGAGGGGAGGCCATTTTACATAATAATGCTCTTATTTCTGCTTTGCAGTGCCACTCAGTGGATGTGCCTTACTGCTCTTTCTCAAAAGCCAAGTCTAGTCTAGTCTATCTAGTCTAGCCACTTAAGCCCCGGACCATTTGGTAGCTAAAGGACCAGAGGTGAATTCAGAATTTTGCACTGCGCTGTTTAACTGTAAATTGTGCGGACATGTAATGTTGTACCCAAACGAAATTTGCGTCCTTTTCTTCCCACAAATAGAGCTTTCTTTTAATGGTATTTGATTGCCTCTGCGATTTTTATTTTTTGCGATATAAACGGAAAAAGACCAAAAATTTTGAAAACAAATGATATTTTCTACTTTTTGTTATAAGAAAAATCGAATAAACTCAATTGTAGTCATACATTTAGGCCAAAATGTATTCAGCCACATGTTTTTAGTAAAAAAAATGTCAATAAGCGTATATTTATTGGTTTGCGCAAAAGTTATAGAGTTTACAAACTAGGGTACATTTTCTGAAATTTACACAGCTTTAAATTTATGACTGCCTATCTCATTTCTTGAGGTGCTAAAATGACAGGGCAGTACAAAACCCCCCCAAATGACCCCATTTTGGAAAGTAGACACCCCAAGGAAATTGCTGAGAGGTATGTTGAGCCCATTGAATTTTTTTTTTTTTGTCTTAAGTGATTGAATAATGACAAAAAAAAAAAAAATTACAAAAAGTTGTCACTAAATGATATATTGCTCACACATGCCATGGTTATATGTGGAATTGCACCCAAAAATACATTCTGCTGCTTCTCCTGAGTACGGGGATACCACATGTATGGGACTTTTTAGGAGCCTAGCCACGTACGGGACCCCGGAAACCAAGCACCGCCTTCAGGATTTCTAAGGGCGCAAATTTTTGATTTCACTCCTCACTACCTATCACAGTTTCGAAGGCCATAAAATGCCAAAATAGCACAAAACCCCCCCAAATGACCCCATTTTGGAATATAGACACCCCAAGGTATTTGCTGAGAGGCATGGCGAGTATTTTACAGCTCTCATTTGTTTTTGAAAATGAAGAAAGAAAATATATATATATATATATTTTTTTTTTTCAATTTTCAAAACTTTGTGACAAAAAGCGAGATCTGCAAAATACTCACAATACCTCTCAGCAAATAGCTTGGGGTGTCTACTTTCCAAAATGGGGTCATTTGGGGGGGTTTTGTGCCATCTGGGCATTCCATGGCCTCCGAAACTGTGATAGGCAGTGAGAAGTGAAATCAAAAATTTACACCCTTAGAAAGCCTGAAGGCGGTGCTTGGTTTTTGGGGTCCCGTACGTGGCTAGGCTCCCAAAAAGTCTCACACATGTGGTATCCCCGTACTCAGGAGAAGCAACAGAATGTATTTTGGGGTGTAATTCCACATATGCCCATGGCATGTTTGAGCAATATATCATTTAGTGACAACTTTGTGCAAAAAAAAAATAATAATTTGTTTTTCCGCAACTTGTGTCAACATATAAAATATTCCATGGACTCGACATGCCTCTCAGTATATAGCTTGGGGTGTCTACTTTCCAAAATGGGGTCATTTGGGGGGTTTTGAACTGTTCTGGCATTTTATACACAACATTAAGAAGCTTACATCCACTCTTCTAACCACTTGAAGACAAAGCCCTTTTTGACACTTTTTGTTTACATGAAAACATTTTTTTTTTGCAAGAAAATTATGTTGAACCCCCAAACATTATATATATTTTTAAAGCAAAGGCCCTACAGATTAAAATGGTGGGTGTTGCATTTTTTTTTCTACACAGTATTTGCGCAGCGATTTTTCAAACGCATTTTTTGGGTTAAAAAATACACTTTTTTAATTTTAATGCACTAAAACACACTATATTGCCCAAATGTTTGATGAAATAAAAAAGATGATCTTAGGCCGAGTACATAGATACCAAACACGACATGCTTTAAAATTTTGCACAAACGCGCATTGGCGACAAACTACATACATTTTTAAAAGCCTTTAAAAGCCTTTACAGGTTACCACGTTAGATTTACAGAGGAGGTCTACTGCTAAAATGACTGCCCTCGATCTGACCTTCGCGGTGATACCTCACATGCATGGTACAATTGCTGTTTACATATGACGCCAGACCGACGCTTGTGTTCGCCATTGGGCAAGAGCAGGGCAGGACAGGGGTGCTTTTTTTTTTTTCTTTTTTTTTTATTATTAATTTTGCTTTTTTATTTTATTTTTAAATTGTTCCTTCCAAGTATTTTTTTTTTTTATCATTTTTATTGTTATCTCAGGGAATGTAAATATCCCCTATGATAGCAATAGGTAGTGACAGGTACTCTTTTTTTGAAAAAACTGGGGTCTTCTAGACCCTAGATTTTTCCTCTGCCCTCAAAGCATCTGACCACACCAAGATCGGTGTGATAAAATGCTTTCCCAATTTCCCAATGGCGCTTTTTATATCCGGGGGGGCATTCCCTCCCACTGCTTGTAGAAGCAGTCCAGAGGCTAATTAGCCACTAGGATTGCTTTTACATGAAAGCCGGCCGCAGGCTGAAAAGAATGATACCAAGATGATACCTAAACCCGCAGGCATCATTCTGGTATAAACATTCAAAGTCCAGCAACATACCAGTACGTTGCTGGTCCTTGTTGGACATGTATTGTAATCTTTTTATTTCATGCAGCCAGTTGGCTGAACGAAAAAAGAGATTGATCGGTGGGTATGCCCACCATTAGAATACCGCCCTTCATCCACCCACTTCCAATGATGGGCATACACGCACCATTTATATATGCCGAAGCATGGGGGCATCCTCCCGCAAAAAAGTTATGCCGCACACACATGGTCGGACTTTTCCACGGGCAAGCCTCCGTCGGAATTTCGACCGTATGTACGCGGCATTAGGAGCAAAATCGCTCCTCCGCCCCTGCTGCCCCAATGCTTTGGCATATTTGCTATTTTTTTTAACTGTGGTGGTGAAATCACCTCCTACAGCACTGGAGTCGCAGGGATCAGGCCTGTCTCTGCGAACGCTGCAGTTATGTGTGTTTTTGTTTTGTAAGTGACAGTGATCGATCGATACTGCACTTGGGTGGCCTGGGCTGGACGGAGGGGCAAAACGCAGGTGCCAGCAGGTATCTGGGCTGATCCCGCTAACACTGTGTTTTTGGGAACCCTAAACTGCTGGGGACGCTAGTATAGATCTGATCAGATCAGATATTGATCTGTTCAGATACTATACCACTATTAGGGGGGTGTATGCTTCACGCGTGGGTGTTAGCGTTACTGGCACTAACCTGACGCTGCCTGGGGTGTGACGCAGACCCTCTCTGACGCTAAAACCTAATTGATATCACCCGCCGGGCGATCAGGGGGTTAAACCTTTATTGGGTTATATACGGCGGGTGCCCTGACACTATAAAAAGCAAACTAACTAACCAGCGTCACCCGTAACACTTATATGGTGATCACTGGTGAAAGGGTTAACTAGGGGCAATCAGGGGGTTAAAACCTTTATTAGATAATATATTGGGGGTACCTGACGCTATAAAAACCTGCGGCGAACCTAAAAAAAATTACCAGCTACCGATCTGCATCACCGACACTAAGACAGCGTTTAGAAAAACGATCGCTTAGCGACAGTGGTGATGGGGGTGAAAGGGTTACCTGGGGGCGATCAAGGGGGTTAAACCTTTATTAGATAATATATTGGGGTACCTGACGCTATAAAAACATGCGGCGAACCTAAAAAAAATTACTGGCTACCGATCTGCATCACCGACACTAAGACAGCGTTTAGAAAAACGATCGCTTAGCGACAGTGGTGATAGGGGGTGAAAGGGTTACCTGGGGGGCGATCAAGGGGGTTAAACCTTTATTAGATAATATATTGGGGTACCTGACGCTATAAAAACCTGCAGCGAACCTAAAAAAAATTACCAGCTACCGATCTGCATCACCGACACTAAGACAGCGTTTAGAAAAACGATCGCTTAGCGACAGTGGTGATGGGGGTGAAAGGGTTACCTGGGGGCGATCAAGGGGGTTAAACCTTTATTAGATAATATATTGGGGTTCCTGACGCTATAAAAACATGCGGCGAACCTAAAAAAAATTACTGGCTACCGATCTGCATCACCGACACTAAGACAGCGTTTAGAAAAACGATCGCTTAGCGACAGTGGTGATAGGGGGTGAAAGGGTTACCTGGGGGGCGATCAAGGGGGTTAAACCTTTATTAGATAATATATTGGGGTACCTGACGCTATAAAAACCTACGGCGAACCTAAAAAAAATTACCGGCTACCGATCTGCATCACCGACACTAAGACAGCGTTTAGAAAAACGATCGCTTAGTGACAGTGGTGATAGGGGGTGAAAGGGTTACCTGGGGGGTGATCAAGGGGGTTAAACCTTTATTAGATAATATATTGGGGTACCTGACGCTATAAAAACATGCGGCGAACCTAAAAAAAATTACTGGCTGCCGATCGGCATCACTGACGCTAAGACAGCGATCAGAAAAATGATCGCTTAGCGACAGTGGTGATAGGGGGTGAAAGGGTTATCTGGGGGGTGATCAGGGGGTTAAACCTTTATTAGGGGGGGTTAGGGGGCTACACTGGACCTAAGACTAAACTTTGGTGACACTTTTACAGTCACAAATGTCACTGATTGCAGTGATCACTAAATAAATGGTCACTGCAATCAGTGACACTGTGACTGGGGGCTGGGGGGGTGATCTGGGGGGTGATCTGGGGTGTCTGGGGGGGCCTGGGGGGGGCGATTTATGTCCCTATGTGTCCTGGTGTCAGTGTAGTGTTGTGTGCACTGACCTGATGTCTTCTCTTGTACGGCGCTCGGTATATGTGAGCGCCGCACCAGAGATGACATCACTTCCTCCTGCTTCCTCTGTCTGACACAGACAGAGGGGGCATTTCCATTCGCCAGGAGCGATCGCGAGGGGGTGGCCAGAAACGAATGGCTGCCCCCTCATCCCGGAACGCTCCCGGACACTTAGCCACCGCTCACTGTATAGGAGGGGGGTCCGATTGGACCCCCCAACTATACAAAGGCAATCACGTATGCTCTACGTGATTGTGCCTGTCGGTGCCATTCTGCCGACGTATATATACAGTGAGCGGTCGTTAAGTGGCTAGAGATGACCATAAACGGATTGAAACAGATTGAAGTGCAGTAGGAACTGGCCAATTTCTAGGTGTGGCTGTGCCTGTTTGACAGAAGTCAACTATTATGCCGTGTACACACGATCGATTTTTAGAGCATTAGACTTGTTGGAAATGTTTTCTCGATTCTGTGTTCCTGCTGTTAGAATGCAATGTGGGGAGCAGGGAGGATTCATCTTTCCACATCGCTTGTGTGGATGGAGGAACCCATTCTTTTTTTCATTCAGCTTGCTGACTGAACAAAAAATGTATCGTATGTGGCCAGCTTAAGGGCCATTTCACACGGGCTTTCTGATCAGGTCCGCCTGTCAGTGTTTTAGGCGGGCCTGATCGGACACTCCATTCAGCCGTAGGGTTCTTTCACACGGGCTTGTCTGTTTACGGACTCCGCTTTGCTCAGCAGGGATTAATCCGCTGATCCCCGCTGAGCAGGCGGATGACAGGTTTGTCTCCACTCACTGTGCGGAGATGGACCTGTCAAAGCCCCACTTTCCTCTATGAAGATCAGATGAAAATGGACCCACTGTCTGTTTTCATCCGATCCGATTCTCTAGATGGATGGAAAATAGGGTTTCCGTTCATCTGGATTTCAAGGACAGGATCGGATCGGATATCGTCACTGCTGACATCCGCCTCTCCATAGGGCTGAATGGAGCATTCGATCAGGTCTGCCTGAAAAACTGGACCTGTTCGGAAAGCCCTTGTGAAAGGGCTCCTATGGAGCGGCGAATGTCAGCAGTGACATGTCCGCTGACATCTGCCGATATCCGATCCTGTCCATGAAATCCAGATAGATAGAAACCCTATCTTTCATCCATCTGGAGAATCGGATAGGATCGAATAAAAACGGACAGGCGGTGCATTTTCATCCGATCTCCATAGAGGACAGCGGGGCTTTGACAGGTCCATCTCCGCACAGTGAGCGGAGACGGACCTGTCATCTGCCTGCTCAGCAGGTATCAGCGGATCGTTCCCTGTTGAGCAAAGCGGAGTCCGTACATGGACAAGCCCGTGTGAAAGGACCCTAAGAGTTAGCTGATGCCCTGGAATCAATGCACTCATGGTGCAGCAGATATCTTATCTGAAGAGTTGTTAAAGAATACTTGTCATGGAAGAAACATGCAGAAACATGTCATTGTTGATAATTGAAAATTCAAAAAAAACATCTGAAAATGCTAGTTGGTTGCTTTCATCCTGGACTTACTTTATTACCTTGAGTCACTGGCCCTGACTACTTTTCTAAGGAGGACCTCTGACTTTCCTGGCCTGCATACTTGTCCCAAGTTAATAACTCAGAAAGTATTGAGCATAGTGAAAGTATTGAGCATAGTGAATTTCTTTCATGACAAGTTTTCTTCAAGCAGGGAGGTTGATTGAGTCCTGAGTGATATATAGCAGTGGTCATCAACCCTGTACTCAGAGCCCACTAACATCTTGGGGAGATGCAGACTAGAATACTGTAATCACTGAGCAGCAAATGATATCACATGTGATGTATTTCAGTTATCTTGCAAACCTGGCCTGTTAGGTCCCTTTCACACTGGGCGCGGGAGGTGCGCTGGCTGTATAGCGGCGCTATTTTTAGCACCGCTATACCGTTGTTTTTGCCGCGATATTCGGCCGCTAGCGGTGCGGTTTTAACCCCCGCTAGCGGCCGAAAAAGGGTTATTGCCGGCAATATAGCCGCGCTGTCCCATTGATTTCAAAGGGCAGGAGCGGTAAAGGAGCGGTATACACACCGCTCCTTCACCGCTCAAAAGATGTGGCTACCAGGACTTTTGAAGCGGTCCTGCTAGCACACCGCCTCAGTGTGAAAGACCTCGGGCTTTCACACTGAGACTGCAGGGCAGGAGTTTTTCATTTAGGCACTATTTTTTGCGCTAAAATGCCTGAAAAACTCAGTGTGAAAAGGGGCCTTAGTGGGCCCTGGGGACAGGGTTGATGACCACTGATATATAGTACATCTTGTATTTACTTTCAAAAAAATTTATTTTTAGAAGAAGAAAAATAATACAGATCATTACATCATGTTAAATAAAAAATAAAATAAAAATAAAGATTATATTTAGGAATAAACAAAATCATTAATTAGTAAATAAATAGATAAATTAATAAAAACATCCTAAAAAAGGATAGATTCATGTAAACTTATGGAAAAACATGAACATAAAATGACAAACATTTAAATGAAGGGTGTAATCCCTAAAACTAAAGCAATCGAAAGTTTGTCAGGGGGAGATCTCTTCATCCTTATATTATAATGGAAGGGAGAAGGGAAACCCTCCCTCCTTGGTAACCTGGAGCCCCTTATCGGGAACTAACTGCCCCAGGCATAGAGACCTCCCGCAAACTCTAATGCTGTGTACCCACGACCGTTTTTAATGTCATTGAAAAAAACGAAATTCTTCTCAAGACTGCCTTGCCTACACATAGTTACATAGTTAGTCAGGTTGAAAAAAGACAAAGTCCATCCAGTTCAACCATAAAAAAATAACTAAAATAAAATAAAAAAATATCGTGCAATCCCATATACCCAATTCTATACCCACAGTTGATCCAGAGGAAGGCAAAAAACCCCAGCAGAGCATGATCCAATTTGCTACAGCAGGGGAAAAAATTCCTTCCTGATCCCCCGAGAGGCAATCGGATTTACCCTGGATCAACTTTACCTAGAACTGTTAGTACTCAGTTATATTATGTACATTTAGGAAAGTATCCAGGCCTTTCTTAAAGCAATCTACTGAGCTGGCCAGAACCACCTCCGCAGGGAGTCTGTTCCACATTTTCACAGCTCTTACTGTGAAGAAACCTTTCCGCATTTGGAGATGAAATCTTTTTTCTTCTAGACGTAAAGAGTGCCCCCTTGTTCTCTGTGTTGACCGTAAAGTGAATAACTCATCACCAAGTTCACTATATGGACCCCTTATATATTTGTACATGTTAATCATATCCCCCCTTATTCTCCTCTTCTCAAGAGTGAATAAATTCAGTTCCTCTAATCTTTCTTCATAGCTGAGCTCCTCCATGCCTCTTATCAGTTTGGTTGCCCTTCTCTGCACTTTCTCCAGTTCCCCGATATGCTTTTTGAGAACTGGTGCCCAAAACTGAACTGCGTATTCCAGATGAGGCCTTACTAATGATTTGTACAGGGGCAAAATGATGTCTCTCTCTCTGGAGTCCATACCTCTCTTAATACAAGAAAGGACTTTGCTCGCTTTGGAAACCACAGCTTGGCATTGCATGCCATTATTGAGCTTATGATCTACCAAAACCCCCAGATCCTTCTCCACTACGGATCCCCCCAGTTGTATTCCCCCTAGTATGTATGGTGCATTCATATTCTTAGCCCCCAAGTGCATAACTTTACATTTATCAACATTAAACCTCATCTGCCACATAGTCACCCAATTAGACAGGGCATCGAGGTCGGCTTGTAAATTGGAGACATCTTGTAAGGACGTTATTCCACTGCATAGCTTGGTGTCATCTGCAAAGACAGAAATGTTACTTTTGATCTCAGACCCAATATCATTTATAAAGATATTAAAAAGTAAGGGTCCCAGCACTGAACCTTGGGGTACACCACTGATAACCTTAGACCATTTAGAGTAAGAATCATTAACTACTACTCTCTGAATTCTGTCTTTTAGCCAGTTTTCTATCCATTTACAAACTGATATTTCCAATCCTGTAGACTTTACCTTACACATGAGCCGTGTGTGGGGAACTGTATCAAACGCTTTTGCAAAATCCAAGTATACCACGTCCACAGCCACGCCTCTGTCCAAGGTTTTACTTACCTCTTCATAAAAATAAATCAGGTTTGTCTGACAACTTCTGTCTTTCATGAATCAATGCTGTCTGTTGCTTAAATAGTTTTTTCCAGCAAGAACTCATCTATGTGGTCTTTTATTAATCTCTCCAGTATCTTCCCAACTATGGAAGTTAAACTAACAGGTCTATAGTTACTTGGTAAAGACTTTGTTCCCTTTTTAAATATAGGCACCACATTGGCCCTGCGCCAATCCAGTGGTACTATTCCTGTCATTAATGAGTCCCTAAAAATTAGATACAATGGCTTTGAAATTACAGAGCTCAATTCTTTTAGGATCCGTGGGTGTATGCCATCTGGTCCAGGTTCTTTATCCACCTTTATTCTGTCTAAATATTTCTGGACCATATCACTTTTGAGCCATTGTGGATTTGGGGCTGTGTCACTACCACCCCCATTATGGACATGAACTCCCCCATGCTCCATTGTATACACAGAGCTGAAGAAAGTATATAATAAATTAGCCTTCTCTTTGTCCCCAGTCACCCACTCTAGATTATTTTGTAAAGGGCCTACATGCTCAGACTTGACCTTTTTACTATTAATATATTTGAAGAATTTTTTGGGGTTTGTCCTACTATCTTTTGCAATCTGTCGTTCGTTTTGAATTTTTGCATCCTTGATTTCCTTTTTACATATCCTGTTATATTCTTTGTAACATTTAAACGACACTAGTGTTCCTTCATTTTTATATTTTTTAAAAGCGCTTTTCTTATTGTTTATAGCTTTTTTAACTTTAACTGTGAGCCACATAGGTTTTATTTTTAGCCTTTTAAACTTATTGCCCATGGGAATATACTTTGCAGTGAGTTCACAAACAGTCTTTTTGAAGAATTCCCATTTCTGTTCTGTGCCCATTGATGCCAATATTCTCTCCCAGTCTAAGTCCTGGAGAGCAGCCCTCATCCTTGGAAAATTTGCTTTATTGAAATTAAGTGTTTTTATCCTTCCTGCATGTATTTCCTGCTTACAGCTAACATCAAATGAAATCATGTTATGGTCACTGCTACCCAGGTGTTCCTTTATCTGAACATTAGTAATATGCTCTGCATGGTTTGAGATTACCAGGTCCAACAGAGCATCATTCCTAGTTGGGGCCTCAATAAACTGGACCATAAAATTGTCCTGCAATAGGCTTATAATTTTTTGCCCTTTAACTGTCCCAGCAGTGCCATTACTCCAGTCAATTTCTGGGTAGTTAAAATTCCCCATTATTATCACCGTCCCAGCCCTTGCAGCCCTTTTCATCTGTGCAAGGAGCTGAGTCTCCACCTCCTCATTAACATTGGGTGGTCTATAACAAACTCCAATGATTAACTTTGAACTACGCACATCTGTATGCAGTTCCACCCATAATGCTTCAGCCTCATCACACTCTCCATCAACCAGGTCCTCTTTCACACTCGCTTTGAGATCACTTCTCACATAGAGACAGACCCCGCCACCTTTCCTTTTTGCCCTGTCTCTCTGAAAGAGTGCATAGCCAGGAATATTAATAATCCAGTCATGTGAGGATTGAAGCCACGTTTCAGCAATACCGATTACGTCATAGCTCTCCTCATGCACCAGAGCTTCCAACTCACCTATTTTGCTTGGCAGACTTCTGGCATTGGTGAACAAACACTTTAATGTATTACATTTTTCTCTGGTGTTTTTCATATAATTTTTAGTAGTACAAATGGCACTATAGTTTCCAATGGCTGTTTGCAACATGGGAACTTTCTTGTCACCTGCCATAACCCTCCCCCCATCTATCCCCATTCCACTCTCCATTAATGTCTGACCACTAACTGACCTGTGTGCCCGATGTAATTCTAGTTCACCCTAGTACACACGATCATGAAAAAAATGCTTGAGCAAAGCACGGTGACGTACGAAATGTACGACGGCACTATAAAGGGGAAGTTCCATTCGGATGACGCCACCCTTTGGGCTGCTTTTGCTGATCCTTGTGTTAGTAAAGTTTGGTGAGAGACGATTCGCGCTTTTCAGCCTTGTGCTCTTCAGTTCGTTACAGCGTGACGAATGTGCTATCTCCATTACGAACGCTAGTTTTACCAGAACGAGCGCTCCCGTCTCATATCTTGCTTCTGAGCATCCCCTTTTTTTTCATGTCGTTAAAGCCTACACACGGACGTTTTTCATGACGAGAAAAACGACGACGTGAAAAACGACGAGAAAAATTAGAGCATGTTCCAAATTTTTAATGCCCATTTTTCACGTCGTGAAAAATGCTCTGGAGCCCACACACGGTCGTTTTTAATGACCAAATAAAAAAATTGAATTTTGAAAAATGGTCGTGTGTACGCGGCATTAGGCCCCGAGAAAATTATCAGAGCCATCAGATCGGGATGGACTAAACGAGGTAGAACGAAGCATCTTAAAGTATCCCATTAAATCTAAATAAAATAAACATAACTTGTAATGGGAAACTGTACATCTTGTGTTTAATCTGCACATATCTATATTTATTACAAAATTATCGCTGCAATTTGTTTGAATTCTGTTTTATCATGTAGGGTTTTCCTGTTGCCTCTGCGATTTTCTATGTTATTGACACCTGTCTGTTTTGCATAGTGCAACCGCCAAGCAGCTGTATTTCTGTATGATCATGCTTTTTCTTGTTATGATTGTTAACATAGCGTATATTTTTTCTACCAATAAAAATTGACATTTTTTAGTACTTACCTACTTTTTTTTGTCGTCCTGGGTTCAGTTCCCACCCACACTATCCCCTTTGGGGCATTTATTTTCTTGAATTCTATTTTATTAGAGAAATGCAATACAAGTAGAAAAGTAAAAAAGTACAAAACAACCCAAAACAGGCAGTGAGAAAGGGTTGCATAGCAGAACCCAACTGCTGTTCCTAATAACCCACCCCCCAGCCTTCTTTGTGGATTAAGGGATCCCTTCCAGACATACCATAAGGTACACTGGGCAACATGCTACTTTACACACATAGTTACGTTACGACATGCAAACAGAGCATAATATGCAGCCCCATATGAAGAAGGGCTGGAGACTGGAGTCATCAATTCATAATAAACTCAGAACATATCCAAGTATATATGAAGCAAAACATTTGAAGTAGTAAATAGACCCACCACGACCCCACCAAACTTATCAGTTTATTTGCCCTCCACCCAGAATAGAGGGGTATCTATATAGAATTACCCGTTCATATTTGTCACCAAGGCCCAACAGTCACTGCAATGTTGAAGTAAGATGTGTGCTCACTGAAAAAAAGCTTCCAAAATACTATTATAGATGTTGATGGGGAACTGTAAGACTAAAGCCCCGTACATACGGGCCAAATGTCGGGAGACATTGGCCGGTTCAATAAAAACTGGCCGACATTTGGCCCGACAGAAGACGTTTGTCCAGCTTCTGTCGGACTAGCATGCTGTAAAACCAGCAGCCGACTGGTTCCCAATTAGTGCTCTCAGCCAATGGCTGAGAGCGATGACCGGAGTGCTCTGGCAGGGGGGGAGGCCATCCGTGAACAGCTCAATGGGGGAGATTGCTGTTCTAACATCGGATCATTAGTACAGCGGCTCCAACTGGAGCCGTCAGGTTTTTTTTTTCCGTCAACTTACTGGGTTGAGTGAAAAAAGCTCTTATGCCGCGTACACACGACCGTTTTTCATGACGAGAAAACTGCCATTTTTTAGATTGGTCGTGAAAACCGGTCGTGTGTATGCTCCATAGCAGTTTTCTCAACGAGAAAACTGCCCGCAAAAAAATTAGAACCTGCTCTATTTTTCTTTTTCTCATCGCGAAAACCGCTCGTGTGTATGCTTTTCCGAGGGGAAAAAAATGCGCATGCTCAGAATCAAGTGTGAGATGGGAGCGCTTGTTCTGGTAAAACTAGCGTTTGTAATGGAGATAGCACATTCGTCACGCTGTAACGGACTGAAAAGCACGAGGCTGAAAAGTATGAATCGTCTCTCACCAAACTTTACTAACACGAGATCAGCAAAAGCAGCCCAAGGGGTGGCGCCATTCGAATGGAACTTCCCCTTTATAGTGCCGTCGTAAGTGTTGTCGTACGCGTTGTACGTCACCGCGCTTTGCTCGAGCGTTTTTTTTCCTGAACGTGTGTATGCAAGGCAGGCTTGAGAGGAATCACGACGAATCACGTCGAGAAAAACTTCGTTTTTTTGCATGACAGGAAAAATGGTCGTGTGTACGCGGCATTAGTGTGTACCAGGAATAAAGTGTAAATCATTTCGGATAGAGCGGGAAAAGATAAAGCCCCTTTTGGTTTTTATTGCGGCCTGCTTTAACCAACAAGAAATGAGGATTCATTTGCCGAATGGGACACCTGTTTTGTAACTTTGCGGATCTTCCATCCCATATCCTGTTTCCTTTCCAGAACAGGAAATTACAGAAAAATCTCCTCAATGGAATGAAGAAAGCAACAAAAAAAAAAAAAAACTGAGAGGGGTTTTAACTCCTCCATTATGAAAACAAAAAAAAAAGTTTTGGCTATACAAACAGTTTAATTGTTTTAGGTGTACTAATGAAGTAGTTCAAACGTAATATAAACAATCTTATGAATGAGCATAAATGTATTAAAATGCATGTTTCTGTAAATAGTTGTGATTATCCCTATACAGAAGCAGTCTTTTTGATTTTTCTTTCTCAGTACTGATTGAAAATACAGACTCTCTGCAGCAATAATTAGCAGCCAGAGATCATGTGATCAACGCTGCTTGGTAGGTGGAGGACAGCAGTGTATTAGTCATAATGACACAGTGGAGGTTCTCAAAGTACTAGTGTGATTTGGTAATGCTGACATTGATTCACGTGAAGTGTTAATTTTAATCATAGGTTCATTTTTAACTCACACACCTAAGGGCAATTTAATACAAAAAAATGTGTAAATAAAGCAGAAATAGTTGAGAGTGAGATTTCTGGATCGTGACTGTGACAAGGGATAAGTGATATCAGCCACTGGGTCACAAAGCAGAATCATTACAAGGCTGTTTTCCTTCAGGTCCCAATTCACAGGCAATCCTATAACTGCAATTTTTACTGCAGTTGTTATCATTTTCTGGGTGGTCAGAACAGATTTATGAATGCATTCACTTTTATTGCTTTTTAAGTACCTCCAAAAAAAATGTTTATAAAAGAAGCAATAATTGTGATCTTACATCACATTTATTGAGAGTTTTTTTCTTTTACATTGTATTTAAAAACTCAGAATTTTCTCTCTTATTTTTGTAAGTTTTTTTAGTTTTTTCAGAAAATTTTGTATAGAAATGCATGACAGAATTTTACAGATATTTATGAAGATATAATATTTCCGTTCCTTATCAAGTCCCATGATAACACAATAACTAACATCACATATAGTGACTAGTGAAGCTTCCAAACCAATATTATTTGGAAACATCAACCTTATTTTGCTCCTGCTGAGCAACAAAGGGTTAACAAGTGATTAAATAGCAATATAATTTTTAAAAGTTTTTTGTTTTTGTTTTAATGGTTGATTTAACTGCTTGCCAACCTTAATGTGGTGCTAGGTCGACAAGAGTTGTTCGGCTTTTGTATTTGTGTATTTTTTCATAGGTTTGAAGAAATTAATAAAGAAATAAAAAAATAAAAAATAACTGCTTGCCAACCGTATACTGTATATATGTGGCAAGGAGGCTCTCCTGTGCAGAATCACGTACATGTATGTTATTCTGCACTTCCGAGTCTGGGGGCGCGCACACGTGCAGCCGGCGACCCGCTCCAACTGTGATTGGACACAATGGGAGCCAATCAGTGGTTCCAGCAGGCCGGATGTCTGCCGGGACCCGCAGGTCATTTCCGAGAGAAGCAGAACGACGGTCTGCCTATGTAAACAAGCCAGATTGCATTCTGTGAGAAGGGGAGGTAGTGATCCTTTGTTTCTGCTAAGCAGGAACACGGATATCTACCTTCTCACAGTACAAACTCTCCCCACACAGTTAGTAAGCACTCTCTCGGAACACATTTAACCCTTTGATCGCCCCTGATATTAACACCTTCCCTGCCAGTGTCATTAGTACAGTGACAGTGCACATTTTTAGCACTGATCACTGTATTAGTGTCACTGGTCCCCAAAAAAGTGTCACTTCGTGTTCAATTTGTCTGCCGCAATGTCACAGTGCCGCCATAAATTGCTGATCTCTGGCATTACTAGTAAAAATAAATAAATAAAAATTCTGTAAATCTCTCCCATAGTTTGTAGACATGATAACTTTTGCGCAAAACCAATCAATATATGCTTATTGGGATTTTTTTTACCAAAAATATGCAGCAGAATACATATTGGCCTAAACTGATAAAGAAATTTGTTTTTGTTTTTTCCATTTTTTTATTGGATTTGTTTTATAGCAGAAAGTAAGAAATCGTTTTTTTTTTTTTTTCAAAATTGTCAGTCTTTTTTTGTTTATAGCGCAAAAAATAAAAACCGCAGAGGTGATCAAATACCACCAAAAGAAAGCTCTATTTGTGGGGAACAAAGTACATACCAGTACATTTTATTTGGGTACAGTGTCGCACAACCGCGCAATTGTTAGTTATAGTAACGCAGTGCTGTATCGCAAAGCATGGCCTAGTCATGAAGGGGGTAAACCTTCCGGAGTTTAAGTGGTTAACTAATCATATGCAGATCAAAGGTCACCTGTTTGGTCTACATATGAAATAAAATGGAAGTAAACCCACTCTGACAAGTTTTACCTACAGGTAAGCCTAGATTAAGGCTTACCTGTAGGTGTTTGCAATATCTCCTAAACCTACACGGTTTGGGAGATATTTTCCAAAAAGAATGCACCGATGTCTACGGCGCAATGCGCACCGTAGACAACGGCGCATGCGCACTGAGAATTCTGGTTTTGTAAATGGGTAATGCCGGCTTTGACGGCTCCCGCGCGCATGCGATGTCTTTGCCGCTCCGGCCAATCACAGCGCCGGAGCGGCGATACCCGGAAGTAACCTCCGGGAGAGATGTCTGCGCTTGGAGGGGAAGACGAGGACGGCTTAGATCTAAGGTAAGTAATTCATAATGAGCTAGTATGCTAGTCATACTAGCTCATTATGCCTTTGTCTTGCAGGTTTTTATTTTAAAAAAAGAAAAAAAAATTGGAGTTTACAACCACTTTAAATAGTAAATACATTGTAACAATTGTCCCCTTGTTTTTACTCTGTGACACGATGATCTGCAGGAATCATTTCACACAGGAGTGGCTGCATGTTAACAGCTACTACTGCTGTGTGATATATAGCATCTCCTAACTGTCATTTGACAGCTGGAAACTGCTGATAATAGCAGCAGCAGGGGAGCATTAACAGGGAAGAGGAGCAGGGCATAAAAGACATGCTCTGGAAACATCATATCTCCTATGCATAAGATCCTCAATGGGTTAAGAATGATAGAAACAGAGGTAAAAATGAAGTAGTGCAAGATGGCAATTGAGCCATACATGTGGCATCCTATCTTGTCATTTGTGCAGGCTTTAGTTCACTATGATGGCATCAAAGAAGGCGTATGGCATCATGACGTCCTGCACTTGATCCTCCAAGAGTGAATTCCCAAAACAGAACTGGATGTATCGTGGCTTTTGTTTATGTAATTACTCCATAGCCACTTTAGCGATCACATAAGCTACCAAGGTATTCGTGCAAAGGCACAAGCAAAAAAAAGACCCCAAATTTTGATTTTTACACAATTTGATTAGTATGTAATTAAATATTACTTTGCTGCTTTTTTTTACGTTCAATAGATTTTTATTTTTTCAAAATAATCAAAGAAATTACAGAAGTATAATATGACGAAGGGTTCATTCATGTATCACAAAGGAAAAAAATAAAAATAAAAAAGGGAAAACAAATCATTGTTTTTATCAGCACAAAACAGATAATTAATAATAATTCCTTCACTGAAGTTTCCGAGAAAAACCAAGGTTTGAGGAAAACGAGTGAACCCCTGGTAAGGAAAGAAAATAGAGGTATAAAAATGAACCAGTCTGGGAGGTCCTACCTAACCTGGACACCCCAAATGGGATCTTCCTGTGCCCCAGTCAGCCCCCCCCCCCACAAAAACCAAACCACCAGATTATGAGGTAAGCTAATGTAGAAAACATTGAAACTCTAGAGTCAAAATGCATATTTATAACGAAATACAGAATTGCTGAAGCAATTTCCCAACAGTCTATTATTTAAAACCCCTAAGTCATATTTATCAACCTAAAATAAAAAAAATAAAAAAATAATAATAAGGCACAAAAAAGACAAAGAATAGAGAGAAAGAAGAAAAGAAAGAAAGAGATGAAAAGAGGGAAGAAACTTTGCTTCTTTTTTTGGGGCTTCTTTCAGTTTAGCTACGATTCACTCTGACAAATCATATCATTTATGTTCTTGTATATCCTACTCAGATTACTTTTCTCCAGAAAATTTCACTAAATACCGTATGTGCTTGAATAATCCTTAATACATATATAATGTTTAGTAATAAAATGCTAACACTTGAGAAGTGTACAACTCGCTCTGCATGTTTTATAAGTGTTTCATTAAAAAAGACTTGCACTAAAACACTGTATATGCAGTAAACAAATGAATATGAATTTTCTCTCAATAAATCTCCAGGTATAAAATATGGTAATGTGGAAAATGTCAAATCTTAATAATTTGAAAGACAAGCCATTTTACATAGTTATATCAAGAAGGCATATTAACTCAGTTAGCCAATTCAGTATATGAATTGGCTATTCATCTTACTTTCCCTGCATATTATATATCATTCAAAAAATGCATTCATGCTGCATTGAAAGTCATGTGACCACATGCTGTTTTATTGTTATATGTCAAATGGCCTTCCTGTTTTGCAGATGAATGGAGTAGAACATAAGTCTTATAATACATAAGTAGGTACATGTGGGATTACGTGTTGTGATTACAAAGTTTCTGCTTAACGAAGCAAGAGAAAAACAGTTCTGATGTAAACAAACTCTTAACCACTTAAAGCGGAGCTCCCCTGAAAAAAAAAATTATTAAAAGCCAGCAGCTACAAATACTGCAGCTGCTGACTTTTAATATTAGGAAACTTACCTGTCCCGGAGTCCAGCGATGTCGGCAGCAGAGGACGAGCAATCGCTCGTCACTCTGCTGCCCCCACCACCATCCTCGGTGAGGGAACCAGGAAGTGAAGCCTTGCGGCTTCACTGCCCGGTTCCTTACGGCACATGCGCGAGTCGCACTGCGCCGTTCTCACTGGTCCCTGTTGTGTTCTGGGAGCCGAGTGTCTTCCAGAACACAACAGGTATTCTGCGGGAAGTGACGTACTACCCACAGAATACCCGCAGAGAGGACTCCCGGAAGTGGGTGCAAATACATGTCTTAGACAGGTATCTGCACCCCCCTCCCCCCTGAAAGGTGCCAAATATGACACCGGAGGGGGGTAGGGTTTCCGATGAGCGGAAGTTCCACTTTAGGGTGGAGCTCCGCTTTAAGCCACAGACCATTATGCAGCTTAAAGACCTGGCCACTTTTTGCGATTCGACACTGAGTCGCTTTAACTGACAATTGCGCGGTCGTGCGACGTGGCTCCCAAAACAAAATTGGCGTCCTTTTTTTCCCACAAATAGAGCTTTATTTTGGTGTTATTTGATCACCTTTGCGGTTTTTAGTTTTTGCGCTATAAACAAAAATAGAGTGACAATTTTGAAATAAATGCAATATTTTTAACTTTTTGCTATAATAAATATCCCCCAAAATTTTTTTTTTTCCTCAGTTTAGGCCGATACGTATTCTTCTACATATTTTTGGTAAAAAAAATCGCAATAAGCGTTTATTGATTGGTTTGCGCAAAAGTTATAGCGTTTAAAAAATAGGGGATAGTTTTATGGCATTTTTTTTTTTTTTTACTAGTAATTGTGGCGATCAGTGATTTTTTTTGTGACTGCGACATTATGGCGGACACATCGGACACTTTTGACACTATTTTGGAACCATTGTCATTTTTACAGTGATCAGTGCTATAAAAATGCACTGGCAGTGAAGGGGTTAACCAGGAGGGGGCGCTGTAGGGGTTAAGTGTACCCTGATTTGTGTTTCTTACTGTGGGGGGCCGTGGCTTTGCATGTGACGTCACTGATCGTCGTTCCCTATTATAAGGAACAGACGATCAGTGACAGGCTCACTAGGAAGCACGGGGAGAGGTTTGTTTACACTTACCTCTCCCCGTTCTTCCTCTCTGTGACCCGATCGCGGGACACCAGCGGCGATCGGGTCTGCTGTTCCCTCGGGGACGGTCACGGAGAAGAGGACCGGGTCGCGAGCGCGACCAAGTCGCGAGCCATGGCTGGGCTATTAAAGGGGACGTACCTGTACGCCCTTGTGCCCAGCCGTGCCATTCTGCCGACGTACATCGGTGTGCGGCGGTCCTCAAGTGGTTAATTGTATTGATTAGGGGAATCTAATTTTAATTAAACATTCTGAGCACTCTTGTTTGTATTATTGCACTTGAAGAGGAGCTCCCATCTCCTTCGTAAAAATTTCAGGTCAGTAGCTACAAACACTGTAGTTGCTGACTTTTAATCAATAGCCACTCACCTGTTCCATGATTCAGCAATGGGCTCCCCCTAGCAGTTTTCCCCTCCTGGTGTCTGTCCCCGCTGCCAGTATCCTAACTGTGGGGTGCCCGCTGTGCATGCGTTAGACACACTGCGCATTGTGAATGGTCCCACAGTCTTCTGGGGACCTGTCACATGTCCCAGAAGACTGCAGGGAGGGAGGGGGGAGGAAAGATTGCTTGCTTCCGATCACCTAAGCAGTTGGAGTGGAAGTGGGAGTGGGTACCTGTCAAAATCAGGTACCTGCTCCCCCTCCCTAAAAGTGCAGTTTCCCAAACGGGGTCGGGGGCCTTAAAGTGGAATTTCCCCTTTTGGGTGGAGCTCCGCTTTAACTGACTGACTAATTTATTCATGGTCCAATTTTATTTTATGTTTGGGTTTAACATGGATTTAAAACCCAGCCACAGTTTGTGGACCCCCTCCTCCCTTGGAGCACCCCCTGTCACCCTTCTATTAAAAATATATATATATATATATACTGTATATACCTATTTGGACCAGTCGGGGGATGTCATGGGTGCTCTTCTTCCTTTTTAGTCCTCAGCGGTGGACCATGACATGCATATCCTCTGAAGAAGATCCTCTTTGGATCGAAACGCATCAGGGACATATACAGATGCATTTGACATAAAAAACTGTATAGCAACGCTGTGCTTGTAATTCTGTGTATGGATTTATATATTTATTTTGCCAAAGTCTCTATTTACCATGACTGTATTTAAATGTACATATCTAATAAATCTTTTAATATATACTTTTGTGTTTTGTTGAAATCTCGCTACTTAAAAACCTCACTGGGGGAACTTCCCATGTTGCATTCTTTCGGGGTGCGCAGCGCCATTCACTCTCAATATGCGTGTCTTCCCATTTGCTAACATGCAGGGTGCCATGCCATGCCCCAGGGTGACAGAGCCTTGATGCCCTGGTCTTATAGGAAGTGGGTTAAAGAGCACTTAGAGCGCTGAGTATTTAACCCAGAACAGCAGTACCATCAATCGGCAGAGAGGGCTTACTGCAGGGGGCTCACCTCAGAAACAGTGTGAGTATTGCTGCTAGAGCTGCATTTTTATTTTAGCAATTTGTCCCTGCATTTAGCAGTCAGGTAAAAAAAAAAAAAACTTTACAAACAACTTTACTTTGAGTTGGACTTGTTGTATTCTTGATCTTTACCTGCATGTGATTTGAATTTTTCCCATAGTTTATGCATGTTTGTTCAAGTGTTGAGTTCCTATCTCCACAGACAAAATAGTACTGCATCTATAAAAGAGCCATATAAGGAAACAAGCAAAATTGTTTAATGAGCTACTAATGCTAATCAGCAGATTCTGTAATTGTGATAAAATCATGAAATTCTGACCATTCATCTTTACTTACCTTTGTCCAGATTTTCACAGACCACTTACCAAGGGCAGGCAGAATTACTTAATTGTTTATTGACTCGCTCTCCCTCATTAAGAGGTTATTAACCCTAGTTTAAAAAATGATATAAATAACAAAACATGCCTATACTTACCTGCTCTGTACAATAGTTTTGTACAGAGCAGCCCAGATCCTCCTTTCTGGGGTGCCCCGCCAGCTCTCCAGGCCCCACCTCTATATCGGATGTGCCCACGGAAAGCTGCTGCATCCATTGACACAAACTGCGGAACTTGGCCCCATCCCTGCTACCGTGTCACTGGATTTGATTGACAGCAGCGGGAGCCAATGGCTCCTGCTGCTATCAATCTGTCCAATGAGGAGAGAGACAGCGGCAGGAGCCGCTGCACTCATGCACATTGCTGGATCGGATTGGGCTTTAGGTAAGAAAAAGGGGAGTCTGAGGGGAGCACAGAAGGTTTTGGCTTTCCAACCACTTTAAGGCACCCGGCAGTGGACATGTTTGAGCATTTTTAGAATTCATCACCAACATGCATTCTTATATCATCACATAAAAGACAAAAGGGAGTGGGGTGTGCTTTAAATCGTAAAGCTACATTCTCAGTTTTGAAAGGCGTACACTTTTAAAGTATGTCTGCTATCAGATAACTATGGGAGGTTCTATTGTTTTTATGGGTAGGATAGTTTTCTTTCTCGTACATCACGGGACACAGAGCGGCATAGTCATTACTATGTGGGTTATATAGATACCTTCAGGTGCTGGCACTGGCAACTTCCAAAACCGGAAGTACCCTCCCCTATATAAGCCCCTCCCATCCGGGAGTACCTCAGTTTTTTGCCAGTGTCTAAGGTGTTGGCCAAGAAGTAACATGTGTTTTTCACTGAGCTTGCGTACAGGTTCTTTTGGGCCTCAGTAAGCTATTCCGGATCCGACCAAAAAAGCTTCATAGCTAAACGGTCGGTACCCGGGCCTTGCAAGAGAAGAGCAAGGTTTTGCCTGTAATGCCTCTCTTAGGAGGGCTGGACCCTGGGATCCAGAGCTCTGGTCATACCCACGACCAAGATGTTTTCTGTGCAGGGTGCTATACAGGTCCAGGGGAGTGGAATCCTTGGGAACCCGGTCCCTGAAGGTTTGATTACAATGCCTGCCGTGATAGGTGAAGTTTGGGCTTCTGTGGACCAAACAGAGTCCTGCGGCGAGGAAAAGGTAAGTGGGGGCCCTCAGGAACTTGGTTCTATTGGGGGACCCCCAAGCCTATTTTGTCTTTCTGCCTGTTACCTAAGGTATTCCCGCTAAATATTCTGTGCATGCCTGTTACTACTGAGAAAATGTAATTTTTTTAATAGTAGGCAAGGAAAAAAAATAAAAAATGTAAGACCGCGGTACCTGTGTTAAACACTAGAGGCCGCTATGGTTCTTTTTTCTTATAATGTGGATTTTTTTTCTTCCGAAGTCAAATCCAGGCAGTTGGTAAGTTCTCTGCTGGGAAGCTGTCTCCTCTGCCCTGTTGCTGCGCTCATCCATCCCCGGGCCCTGCGGCAGGGACCCTGGCTCCCATCTAGCTCCTTGTTTTTTCAAAAAAGGCGCCGAAGGCGCACGTGCCCGCGCGCGAGCGCGGGCACGCGCCTCTCTATATAGAGGCGATCTGGAAAAAGGGGCGGAGCGGGTGGATGACGCTCGGTGTGCGCCGCGGCGCTACTGCGCATGTGCGGGCGTCCAGCATGTTTAAAGGCAATCAAGCTGGCTATTGAAGTGCACAAACAGAGCTAGCAACAGTAAAAAGGCACACAGAGGCGGTTGATGCAGGCATCCCCTAGAAAGGCACTTTAGTAGACACCAACTGATATATAGCAGCAATTGTGCTAGACTATTCTCAGTAAAGGGGGTGTATTACGGCTGGAATACCTCAGCTTTGGGCTTAGGAATATGCCATCCAGAAGCTCCGGAACTAAATCTTCCAGGAAGCGAAAGGGGTCTCCATCGGGCTCTGAGGATCTTGGGCATGCTTCTGCTGCACCAGTCTCCCCTGAAAATTCAGAGGTTAGTGACCGTAGAGACCCTGCAGGAGTACCTGGTACTGTGGCTGTCCTCAGTTCACCTGCTCCTGTGTATGTAACAGAGGAGGTTTTTTCCTCAGCTATGGGAGGATTAGAAGAGAGATTGTCAACATTAATCGCTGCCTCCCTGTCACAGGGAAAGCACGCCCGATCTCCGTCTCCTCCTTCAGAGTACCTGTTAGCGGAGCAACAGTCCCATACAGGGATCGACCTGCCTGAAGGGGATCAGGAGGAGGTTGATTCTGTTATAGAGGAATCAACTGTGGAGGAACCTTTCTCAGCATCTCAAGCTGAAAGATTATGGGTTCAGTCTTTGACTAACATGGTCCGATCAGCATTTAAAATGCACCTTGCGGAACCATCAACCACTACTGTCTCCTCGCTGGGGTCGCTAAAAGCTCCCCAGACTGTCTGTTCTTTTCCACTTCACCCTTTATTGGAAGGGCTCATGTACCAGGATTGGGAACATCCTGATAAAATATTTACTCCCCCAAGAGATTTCCGGTGGTCTATCCCATGGAGGATAAGTTCATCAAAAAATGGAGGGTCCCTACAGTGGACGCAGCCATCTCTTGTGTGAATAAATCACTGACATGTCCAGTGGATAATGTCCAAATGTTCAAGGACCCAATAGATAAAAAATTGGAGTCCTTATTAAAATCTGCTTTTTCTACAGCAGGCTTGGTGACACAACCAGCAGTGGCAGCTATTGGGGTTTGCCAAGCAGTGAAGGATCAGTTGAAACAAGTCTTAAGGGACTTGCCAGATCAGCAGGCCCTTGCCCTAGCTGATCTACCTAGAGCCTTATGCTTTGCGGTTGACGCCATAAAGGATTCAATCCATCAGGCCTCCCGCCTTACGCTGTCTGTAGTACATATGCGCAGGCTTCTATGGCTCAAAAACTGGTCTGCTGAAGCTCCCTGTAAAAAATTGCTGGCTAGCTTCCCATTTCATGGTGAACGCTTATTTGGGGAAGACCTGGACAAATATATCCAGAAGATTTCCAACGGTAAAAGTACACTCTTGCCGGTTAAAAACAGAGTTAGAGGTCCCTCTTTTAACCACTTGACCACTGGGCACTTAAACCCCCTTAATAACCAGACCAATTTTCAGCTTTCGGTGCTCTCACATTTTGAATGACAATTACTCAGTCATACAACACTGTACCCATATGAAATTTTTGTCCTTTTTTTCACACAAATAGAGCTTTCTTTTGGTGGTATTTAATCACTGTTGGGTTTTTTATTTTTTGCGCTATAAGAGAAAAAAGACTGAAAATTTTGTAAAAAAATGATTTTTTTTTCGTTTCTGTTATAAAATTTTGCAAATTACTATTTTTTCTTCATAAATTTTGGCCAAAATTTATACTGCTACATATCTTTGGTAAAAATAAGTACAAATTGGTGTATATTATTTGGTCTTTGTGAAAGTTATAGAGTCCACAAGCTATGGTGCCAATATCTGAAAATTGATCACACCTGAAGTACTGACGGCCTATCTCAATTCTTGAGACCCTAACATGCCAGAAAAGTACAAATACCCCCCAAATGACCCCTTTTTGGAAAGAAGACATTCCAAGGTATTCAGAAAGAGGCATTGTGAGTTTTTTGAAGTTGTCATTTTTTCCCACAATTCTTTGCAAAATCAAGATTTTTTTTTTCTCTTTTTTTTTTTCACAAAATTGTCATATTAGCAGGTTATTTCTCACACACAGCATATGCATTCCACAAATTACACCCCAAAACACATTCTGCTATTACTCCCGAGTATGGCAATACCACATGTGTGAGACTTTTACACAGCGTGGCCACATACAGAGGCCCGACATGCAGGGAGCACCTTCAGGCGTTCTGGAGCACCCAGGCCAATTCTGACATTTCTCTCCTACATGTAAAAATCATCATTTGTTTGCTAGAAAATTACATAGAACCCCAAAACATTATATATGTTTTTTTAGCAAAGACCTTAGAGAATATAATGGTGGTTGTTGCAACTTTTTATCTCGCACGATATTTGCGCAGCAATTTTTTTAACGCGTTTTTTACGGAAAAAAAATGTTTTGTGCTTAAAAAAAAAAAAACAGTAAAGTTAGCCCAATGTTTTTGCATAATGTGAAAGATGAAGTTACGCCGAGTAAATAGATACCTAACATGTCGCCCTTAAAAATTGCACACACTCGTGGAATGGCGCCAAACTTCGCTACTTAAAAAATCCCCATAGGCGACGCTTTAAATATTTTTACTGGTTACATGTTTTGAGTTACAGAGGAGGTCTAGGGCCAAAATGATTGCTCTCGCTCTAACGTTCGCGGCGATACCTCACATGTGTGGTTTGAAAACCGTTTTCATATGTGGGCGGGACTTACGTATGCGTTCGCTTCTGTATGCGAGCTCACGGGGACAGGGGCGCTTTAAAAAAAATATATATATTTTATTCTTCATTTTACTTTATTTATTTTAGTTTGACATGTTTTTCCGCCCTAAACATTTTTTTGATCACTTTTATACCTATTACAAGGAACGTAAACATCCCTTGTAATAGGAATATGGCATGACAGGTCCTCTTTACAGTGAGATATGGGGGGGGGTGTCAATAAGACCCCACATCTCACCTCTAGGCTGGGAAGCCTGAAAAAAATACAAAAAAAAAAAAAAATCCTGGCTTTGATCGTAGCGGTGAGTCGGTAGAAGCACCGGAGGGCGGCGGGGGGGGGGGGACATCCCCTCTCGCCTCCCGTAAGAATGATCAAGCGGCGGAACAGCCGCTATGATTGTTCTTATGTTGTAGGGAATCGCCGGCTGAAAAAGCTAATATCTGAATGATGCCTGTAGCTGCTCCCATCATTCAGATATCCCTGCACAAAGTCAAGGACGTCATATGACGGCCGGAGGGCGGGAAGTGGTTATTGCAGAGTATTGCCGGGCATTGCGGAGTATTGCCGGGCATTGCGGAGTATTGCTGGGCATTGCGGAGTATTGCAGGGCATTGCGGAGTATTGCCGGGCATTGCGGAGTATTGCCGGGCATTGCGGAGTATTGCAGGGCATTGCGGAGTATTGCGGACTATGGCAGGGTATTGCGGTGTATGGCAGGGTATTGCACGGGTATTGCACAGGGTATTGTGGAGGGTATTGCACAGGGTATTGTGGAGGGTATTGCAGAGTATTGTGGAGGGTATTGCAGAGTATTGTGGAGGGTATTGCAGAGTATTGTGGAGGGTATTGCAGAGTATTGTGCAGGGTATTGCAGAGTATTTTGCAGAATATTGCGCAGGGTATTGCAGAGTATTGCGCAGGGTATTGCAGAGTATTGCGCAGAGTATTGCGCAGGGTATTGCAGAGTATTGCACCAGAGTATTGCAGAGTATTGCACCAGGGTATTGCAGAGTATTTTGCAGGGTATTGCGCAGGGTATTGCAGAGTATTTTGCAGGGTATTGCGCAGGGTATTGCAGAGTATTGCGCAGAGTATTGCGCAGGGTATTGCAGAGTATTGCGCAGAGTATTGCGCAGGGTATTGCAGAGTATTTTGCAGGGTATTGCAGAGTATTTTGCAGGGTATTTTGCAGGGTATTGCAGAGTATTTTGCAGGGTATTGCAGAGTATTTTGCAGGGTATTGCAGAGTATTGCGCAGGGTATTGCAGAGTATTGCACCAGGGTATTGCATAGTATTGCACCAGGGTATTGCAGAGTATTGCACCAGGGTATTGCAGAGTATTGCACCAGGATATTGGCAGGGTATTTTGCAGAGTATTGCACAGGGTGTATTGCAGAGTATTGGCAGGGTATAGCACAGGGATGGCTGAGCAGGGATGGATGGATGGCTGGATCTGTGACTGCAATTGTCACAGATCCAGCCCACAGTGCTGCTGCTGCCATCCGCTCCCTCCCCCTCCCCTCTCACACTGTACCGATCGGTACAGAGAGGGGAGGGAGGAACCGGCGTCATCAAATGACACCGGTCTGTTTACAAGTGATTGCTCCGTCATTTGACGGAGCGATCACGTGGTAAACGGCCGCTATCAGCGGCGATTTACCGCGATTCGTGATCCGCCGGGTCCTCTGGACCCGGCGGTCACGGAGTTTCCCGTGTGCGCGCCCCAGGGGGCGCGCGGGAGCGCGATTCTGGGAGGACGTTATATAACGTCCTCCCAGAGTTAAGCAACCACCCTGCCGCCGTTATTTGTCGGCAGGTGGTTGTTAAGTGGTTAAGAGGCCTGCTTCTCCAGTCCCTGGGGCATCGGCTGTGAAACAGTTCCGACGGCCTCCTCGGTCAAATTCCGGGGGTAAGAATCAGGGACAATCACAGGGTAATAAAAAACCCTGGGTCAGGAGAGGTACAAAACCTCCCCCAAAGTCAAATGCATGAAGGGTTGCCCCCACTCAATCGGGTGGGGGGAAGACTCCAGTTGTTCGCAGAGACCTGGCGGGACATGATCAGAGACAGATGGGTGCTCTCCGCAGTAAGCCTGGGATACAGATTGGAGTTAAAAGACTCTCCTCCTTCCCATTTTATGAGGTCAAACGTGCCAAGGGATCCCCGGAAGAGAGAGTCCCTCCTGTTGGCACTAGAACAACTATTGCTCCAAGGAGTAATTATGGAGGTTCCCCTGGAAGAAAGGGGGTTCGGGTTTTACTCAAACCTCTTTACAGTCCCGAAGCCAAACGGGGACGTGAGGCCCATATTAAATCTAAAAGGGCTAAACAAATTCCTGCATATCAGGACTTTCCGGATGGAGTCGATCCGATCGGTGGCCACTGCCCTACAAGGGGAGGAATGGTTAGCCTCGATCGACATCAAAGATGCTTATTTGCACATTCCCATCTTTCCAGTCCACCAAAAATTTCTACGCTTTGCAGTAGAAGGGCACCATTTTCAGTTCAGAGCCTTACCCTTCGGTCTGGCCACAGCACCACGAGTGTTCACAAAAATTCTGGCCCCATTATTGGCCAATCTAAGAACGCAAGGTGTAACGATAATGGCATATCTAGACGACTTGTTGCTGATAGACCACTCAGTGAAAAAACTAGAAGTGGTCGTTCACAAGACAATCAAGTATCTGGAATCTCACGGTTGGATTATCAACCGAGACAAGTCAGCCCTAAAACCAGTCAAAAGTCTGGAATACTTGGGGCTAAGGCTAGATTCAGGCCAGAAGAAAATATTCGTGCCTCGAAAAAAGGTGTTGTCTTTGAGAGATTTGATCCACTTAGTGGGTACAAAAAAACAGCCGTCCATACGCCTGTGCATGAGGCTGCTGGGAAAAATGGTGGCATCATTCGAAGCAGTACCCTACGGTCAATTCCATTCAAGGAATTTGCAAAGGGCCATACTGTCAGCCTGGAACAAGAAAGTTCAGGCCCTAGACTTACCAATGTCCTTGTCCCCTTCCGCTCGCAAAAGCCTCCGTTGGTGGTTGGTTCCCCAGAATCTGGAAAAAGGGAAATCCTTCAGTCCGATTTCTTGGAAGGTGGTCACTACAGATGCCAGCCTTATAGGCTGGGGAGCAGTACTGGAGCATTGGTCTCTCCAGGGCAGATGGTCGGATGCGGAAAAGGCCCTGCCCATCAATCTCTTAGAGATGCGAGCAGCCCGGTATGCCCTAGTAGCATGGACATCCAAACTCCAAGGGTCCCCGGTCAGAATTCAATCAGACAATGCCACGGCAGTGGCATATATCAATCATCAGGGTGGCACCAGGAGTCGTGCAGCCCAGAGGGAAGTAAATTGCATCCTGAAATGGGCAGAAAGATATGTCCCAGCCATATCCGCGGTATTCATTCCAGGAGTGGAGAATTGGAAGGCGGACTTTCTAAGTCGCCAACAATTATGCCCAGGGGAATGGTCCCTTCACCCCGAGGTTTTTCGGACAATATGTCAGATTCGACAGGTCATAATGCAAGCCTATGGCTTGAGAAGGAGACCGCCTCCGTTCAAAGTTAGAGCGCACTCCACGAGAGCAGTTGGAACTTCATGGGCAGTGCATCACCAGGCCTCCCTGGCTCAAATCTGTAAGGCCGCAACATGGTCTTCAGTACACACGTTTACTAGGTTCTACCAGGTGGACGTTAGAAGTCAGGAGGATGTCGCCTTTGGGCGCAGTGTGTTGCAGGCCGCAAAAGATCCTCATGTCTGATAGCGCTCAGCTTATGTATGGTGTATCCCCCCCCTCATTGGGCATTGCTTTAGGACATCCCACATAGTAATGACTATGCCGCTCTGTGTCCCGTGATGTACGAGAAAGAAAATAGGATTTTTATAACAGCTTACCTGTAAAATCCTTTTCTTGGAGTACATCACGGGACACAGAGCTCCCACCCCTCTTTTGGGGACACTTATTGCTTTGCTACAAAACTGAGGTACTCCCGGATGGGAGGGGCTTATATAGGGGAGGGTACTTCCGGTTTTGGAAGTTGCCAGTGCCAGCACCTGAAGGTATCTATATAACCCACATAGTAATGACTATGCCGCTCTGTGTCCCGTGATGAAATCCAAGAAAAGGATTTTACAGGTAAGCTGTTATAAAAATCCTATTATTTAATTCGTTTTTCAGTGTTCCAGAATAGGGTGCAGCTTTCTGTGTATATTTGATTATAAAACATACCGTAGTTACAATATTTACCATATCTTTTATTACAACTTAACACAGCCCAGTGCTTGGGGAGATATTATGGGAATGCATAGGGCTTCTTATTCTGAAATTTATAATTTTGTTTCCCACAGAGCAACTATTGAAATATCGGGTTGCAATTTATTCTTCTTTTTTTTACTACTGCATAACTTGAGATTGCATGAGGGAAAGACTGGGCATTGTGTGTTTAATTAAAAAATCTGTTTATGACTTCTTGCGAATGTAAGTAACTTTACCTATGTGGTCTCTTTCACAAAAGTGCATTTTTTATATATCATCTATGGATTTTTTTTAAATTATTGTTTTAATTTTTAAAGCAAGAATGCAGTTAACAACAGCGATGGCTGAAACATTTGGCCCATCTATGGATTTTAATGACCTCTTCAGACAGAATTTTAAACTGTCAATGTAGACATTATACAATTTGTGCTCATCAGTATAATCTACACTAACAACTGAACACCAAAGAGTAATTTACTATAGGGAGAACATTTACCCCCTGCAAACATGTTAGCTTCAAGCAATGAACAATATTAAAGAGCAATTTTTTTTTCCCTATTACTCAGAAGGGTCTACAGAGTAAACAGAGGGTAGTTTTAAGAACTGTGCAGAAAAAAGTGAAAGAGTGTAGTGAATTGTCCTTGATAGGGGGCGTGGTCTGCCAGCGCTGATGATGGCTGCCTAGACTCTGAGCTCTCAAGCCAGGGAGACAAACGGAGCGCCTCAGGCCCACTACGGAGGACAATCCAAGGCCATCCTGCCCTACCACAGCCCGGACAACATCCCCAGCTATGTCCAGAAAGAGGATGACGGAGCTACAACCTAAAAAGCTGACTGCCTTCTTCTCCAGTAAGGTTAGTCAGACCCAAAATGGCGCCGGCGCGGCCGCGATCTCGGAGGCCTACACGGATCTTCCTGATGAGATCCCAGGAGATCAGGGTCACTCCTGTACCCCCCTATCACCTACCCTAAGAGAGGGAGACAACCCGCTAACGGGAAGCCCGGCGAAATCCCGCATGCGGATGGATCCGTCACCGTTGCTGCCGCAGCCGCAAATCGAGGCCCAGGCTTTCAGCCACCTCCAGGCCAACCAGGCCCTACAGTCCACCATGGCCACATTCCCCACATCGGGGCAACCAGTGATAGACACTACCCTAAAGGACATGTTACTATCCCTGCAGACCTCACTGATGTCATCCCTGGCACCCCTATTCACCAGACTAACTGCTGACATGCACGCTATGGATGACAGAGTAGCTCACTTAGAATGCAGCATGGGGGAATGCACAGCAACTGTAAATGATCTAGTAGACGCTTATGCTGACAAGAAAGATGAACAGGCCTGGGTAAGAGCAAAGCTAGCAGATTTAGAGGACAGGTCCAGGAGGAACAATGTAAAAATTAGAGGAGTTCCTGAAGCAATACCACCGACAGACCTCCCTAAGTATGCTAAAGAGCTCATGCACCTAATTCTGCCAGATGCAGCGCCCAGAGACCTCATCGTGGATAGAATCCACAGAATTACTAAACCCTCTCACCTGGCAGCGTCAGTCCCCAGAGATGTCTTAATGAGGGTGCACTTCTTTCACATCAAAGAAAGACTCCTCATAACACTGAGAAACAAACCGACACTCCCGGCACCATACACTGGAATTCTCCTATTCCCAGACCTCTCCAAGTACACTATGCAGATGAGAAGACAACTTAACCCGATAACCAAAGGCCTCCACAACCACAAGATTCAGTTTAAATGGAGATACCCTGCATCACTACTCATCACAAGGGAGGGAGAGACACACATGATACACAACCTTCACAAAGGAATCCAGCTACTACACTCCTGGGGAATCATTTCCGAACCCCCACAAGACACCACACCACCTTTGGAGCAGCGCAGCAACCGCACACCCCGCCAAAACCCGAATGGCCGAAACACCTGAACAAAACTCTCTCCTTCCATTATAATGGGCCTATAAATCAACATGAGCATTGCTCTCCCTGGCTTCCAGCCTCCTGATTTGATTTGTTCTCACCAAGTTATAGACACTGTTACCCCTCTAGTGGTTTAGTTGAATTCCACATTCTCTACTCCACCTAACGTTCTAACGAGTGGGCATTTCGCCGCTCGTGCTTACTCCACAAGTTCCAATTTTATCTTGTTTAGTTCTATCAGTTAACGTTATTGTTTTTACAGCTTCTTCACTGCATACTACGTATGAACGGACAACCCATCAGGCACTATCTGAACCCTATTCACAACCACTTGACCCGGTAGTCCCAGGAAACCCGCAAGCCTTCACCGAACTGTAAGTGCCTGCAATCTATCAGTTATTCCCTTACAGCAACAACAATGCCGATCAAGATTCTATCCATAAACGCAAATGGACTCAATCACCCTGCAAAGAGACACTCGTTATGGAAGACAGCCCTGGACTTAAAGTGCGATATCCTGTGCGTCCAGGAGACACACTTTCTTTCCACAGCTGCACCTATATGTACCAATGGACAATTCTCCCAGGTGTTCTCCGCACCATTCACCTCAAAGAAAAGAGGGGTGATGATAGCAGTGAACAACTCGGTTACGTTTAAAACGAAAAGTGTCACCCTCGATCCAGAGGGCCGATATATTATTCTTGTTTGTGAAATAAACAATACTACCTATACTTTAATGAATGTGTACGCTCCAAATGCCAGGCAGACTCACTTCCTCCGCAAACTCATATGTACAGTAAACCCCCTGAAACAGGGACATCTAATTATATGCGGAGATTTCAACCTGGTACCCGATATTACTTTAGATTCAACCTCCGCACTTAAACGCAGAGAGTCCCCTCTAAAAAACCTTCTTGTTTCAAGTGACCTGTATGACATTTGGAGATGCTTACATGGAGAGGAGAGGGATTTTACATATTTCTCCCCTCTTCACAAAACATACTCTCGCATTGATAACTTTTTCACAGATAAGTGGCTACTGCAAAACATTAGCGCAGCTGAAATCCACAGTACGTCTTGGTCAGATCATGCCCCAATCACCATTACCATATCAGACTCAACAAAAAGTTCAAAGACCTTCCTATGGAGAGCAAACAATTATATCCTACAGAATCCAAGCTACACTCCAGAAATAGTGGAACAACTAAAGGTCTATTTCCAGATTAACTCGGGCTCAGTATCTGACCCGGGTGTGCTGTGGAACGCGCACAAAGCCTTTATTAGAGGCATATTACTTAAAATTAGCTCCCGCCACAAGAAAAACAGATCGAAAAGAGTAGAAACTCTATTAACCCAATTAGCCACTCTAGAACAACAGAACAAACACAAAACCAACCCAACACGCTCTGCACAGATTCTGACACTTAGAAGAGAACTCAGACTACATCTCCTGCAATCTTACAAGCACATCCAAAGTAAATTAAAGGCCACCTCCTACACTACATCCAACAAAGCAGGAAAAGCCCTGGCACAACGTATTAAAGGCAGGAGAATAAAAAACAAAATAGAGAGACTCCACCACCCACACACCAACGAATCACTCAGAAACCCACAGGACATAGCAGATGCATTCAGCACCTACAGCGACTTATATAACCTAAAAAGAGACCCAGACACATACCAACCCTCCTCAGACGACATCCATGACTTTCTCTCACACATTAGACTCCCTTCGCTGACGACTGAACAACTTACTAGTCTAAATGACCCGTTCACAACACAAGAAGTAATGGCAACCATTAATAAAATTCCCTTAGGAAAGTCTCCGGGTCCAGACGGCCTCACGGGAGAGTACTTCAAGACATTCGGACACCACCTAGCTCCCCATCTTACAAACTTTTTCAACAGTGCGGCCACATCCGCCAAATTTCCACATGAATCTCTACAAGCGCTAATCATCACACTTCCAAAACCAGGCAAGGAACCGGTCACACCCCAAAACTTTCGCCTGATTTCGCTTCTAAACCTAGATGTGAAAATATATGCAAAAATAATAGCTACCAGACTATTACAAATTATGCCCAATCTGATCCATAGGGATCAATCAGGATTCACGTCCGGTAGACAAGCATCTGACGCCACGAGAAGACTGATTGACGCCATTCACTTCGCCGAGTCTAGTGGAACGCCTTCTCTGCTCCTGGCACTGGACGCGGAGAAGGCGTTCGACAGAGTCCACTGGAACTACCTACATCAGGTCCTTCACAAATTTGGCTTCAAAGGCCAAATACTTACTGCCATATTAGCACTATATACAACCCCATCGGCCCGAGTGTTTTCAGCGGACATGCTATCCCAACCGTTTGACATCACCAACGGCACCAGACAAGGATGCCCGCTGTCACCACTGATCTTTAATTTACTCATGGAGACCCTAGCAGAACACATTAGGCAGAACCCTACAATAACAGGATTTGAGGTGGGCAGACAATCACACAAAATAAGTCTATTCGCAGACGATGTAATTCTCATGATCACAAATCCTACTTCCTCACTAGCAGAAGTACAGAACACACTTCAGTGGTTTAGCAAAATCTCCTATTACAGAGTAAACGCAACTAAATCATATATACTAGATCTAGGAATAGACGCCACCTCAAGAAACTTACTCCAAACCCAATTCCCCTTCACGTGGGCAGCTCACAGTATCACGTATCTAGGGATTCAGCTGACAAGATCAACAAAAAATTTATACAGTAGCAACTTTATACCATTCATTAGCAAACTCCAAACCGAGGTCCAAAAACTGGCTAAACACGAACTATCGTGGACAGGTAGACTCGCCGCGTTCAAAATGCTACATCTTCCCCAACTACTTTACCTCTTTAGGACCATACCCATACCCATCCCGGCGTCATACTTCAAATCTCTCCAAACACTCCTCAACAAATTTCTGTGGCAAGGAAAGACCCCTAGATGCGCGAAACACATTCTAATCAAACACAAACTAGCAGGGGGGTCAGGATTAATAGAATTCGAAGACTACTACTGGGCAACGCTACTGACACAATTACAAGACTGGTTCCACGACTCTCCACGCACCCTCTGGGGACACTTAGAAGCCTCATGGTTTAAAAACCGCACCTTAAAAAGCTGGCTACTGGGAACCCCCCACGTCATCCTAATATCCAAAACTCTACCCCCCACAATCAGAGCCTCCGCCCTAGCCTGGAAGAAAATAGTGGCCCAAGGGACAAACGCGGACTACTCATTCTCTCCTCCACTGCCGCTCGACGCACTTTGCCATTATACTACTGATCTCTCTCTAAAGCACTGGGCAGCTAAAGGTATCAACCATATACAGGACTTACTCTCAGGAGACATCCTAATGACATTTCAACAGCTACAATTAAAGTTTGACCTCCATGCCACTGAACTCTTTACCTACATTCGAATCAAACACTGCTTATCACAACCAAACAACATATTTTACAAACTTCCCCCTAAAGTGTGGACATACTTGACAAACCCTCCCTCAAAGAAAAGTGGTTTCTCCCTCTTTTATAATATTTTCCATCAGAAACAGAAATTTACCAAATCCAAACACCACCTTCACTGGGACAAGGATCTCGGGAGAACATTCACAGACACTCAATGGTGCACAGCCTTACGTTCTATATACAAAGCTACCCAAAACTCAGCACTCTGGGAACTCACACAAAAAATATCTCTAAGGTGGTACCTCACACCCACAAAACTTGCCTCATTTAACATTTCCGCCCCCGATACATGCTGGAGATGTAACTCAGAGAGAGGTGACCTATTACACATTCTCTGGGCCTGCCCCTCCATAAAATCATACTGGACAAACATCTTCCGTATCCTGTCAGACATCACAAAAGAACACATAACACCATCACCGGCACTAGCACTGCTCAATCTGACAATCGAGCAAATCCCAGGACCGTCAAGATTAGTCACAACCAACATCCTCCTAGCAGCTAGAATTAGCTTGACCAGATTATGGAAGAACACCCATTTGCCCACGATAGAAAACACTCTAGATCTAGTAAATTTGCATTTCAACTATGAACTTACAATGGCATCCAGCAGAGGCCTAATCACGAAAACAAAACAAAAATGGGAGACCTGGGCTAACTGGGAAAGAGCAGAAATGTTTATATGAACCATCAATCCAGATAGTATACCCCAAAACTGGCAATTAAACTTTCATCACATTATGTCAGTGAAATATGCTGTTATGTTTACAAGTACGAACCAACTTACTTTTATTACTTATGTTTTCCTTGGCTAAGAGAAAGAATGTAACCTATGTGCTGTAAATGTGGTATAACCTGAAACGGAATTGGAACGCAACATGTATAATTTCCATGTCATATGTTTGAAAAACCAATAAAAATCTATTGATAAAAAAAAAAATTGTCCTTGATAAATTTGCATCATACATAAAATGATTATATTGCAGACAAAAAAGGTTATATGTTTAACATGTACATTATGCTGTCACATCCAACTAACTACTGTTCAAAAAGAAAAATGATTATTATATTTAGGTAATTATGGTGCATGTGTAATTTAAGTGGTTCTAAAGCCTGAAGGTTTATTTTTTTTTACTGTAATGCATTCTCTGCACTAAGATAAAAAAAAACTTCTTTTTTCAGCTCCTCCCCCCTCAGGGCCTGATCTCGATCCAGTGATGTGCACGAGAGCAGAGGCACTTTCGGCTCTCTACATCACCATTGGCTTAGACACAGCAGTGGAAGCAATTGGCTCCTGCTGCTGTCAATCACAGGGAGCTGGGTCAAGCCACGCTCAGGGTATCTTATGGACACATAGAGCCAGCTCGGGAGTAAGCGGGCACCAGCGTCCCAGAGCAAGTTGTTGGCTATGGGGGCACTCGGCTGAGGGAGGAGCCAGGATTAGGGCTGCTCTGTGCAAAACCATTACACAGAGCAGGGGAGTATGAAATGTTTGTTTTTGTTTTTTTGTTTTTTAACTGAATGTTGACAATCCCTTTAATATTGTAAATATAGGGGGAAGTATACTGTAGGTTCAAATTTTAGAAAGAAAGTTTTACATGTTAAGGAATATTTTGCCTTTTCTATGCAAATAGTAGACATGTGCACACTGAAATATTTTGTTTCGGAATTTCGTTTTCGTCCGAAAAAGAAATTTATTTAGTTTCATAAAAAAATGCATTTGTCCAAAAATCCGAAATTAAGGTAAAATCTGTCAATTGAAGGATTATGGTGTCCGTCGAATGTTCTAAGAAGATTCGACGAAGCAGCTAAACTGTACAACGCCTCAATCGTACATTTCCAATTGAATGCTCCGCCCACAAGCTATAGTAGAATTCTAATGTTGTATGACTAGTAATAATTATATTTATTAATTATTATTACTAGTCAAACAACATTAGAATTCTTCTATAGCCTATGGGTGGAGCATTTGACCATAAATGTCAGTTCGTGGCAATCGTATGTTTTTAGCTGCTTCGTCGAATCTTCATGTCTCTATAATCTCAAATCTTTTCTCTCTATGTTGAATAATCTTGGACTAATAGAGTTAAGGTTAGGCACATTTGACCGCAGATTCGATAGATACAGATTGCTATCGTCACCGTCATGTTGAACCTTCTATCTATATCGAACTGTTGTTACAACGAAACAAAAATAAAGCATTTTTTATGTCGGATCTTTCAGATTTCGGATTCTGTGCATTCGTTATCGTTTGTTAAAACGAACGCGAAAATCCCAGAAATTCGGATGAAAATGCATTCGGACGAAAATGCAAATAGCAATGTACAAAGTATTGTAAATGATCAGTGGCAACTGTTCACGGTATCATACTTAAACACCAAATTCTGGTTAAGTGAGATAAGATTGGTTACTATAGCTAATTATGCGTCATTGCTCTTAGTATTATTCTATTAAAAGTTAAAATCGTTTTTGAAATACCTGTAGTTTTTATAGGGGTGCAAACCCTTCTTTGCATGTGTGGAATTTATTTTAAACTCTATGAAGGTATACATAATAGCATTTTACTGGTTCTAATTAATAACTGCAGACCACCGCATAATATTCACACTGCTAGAATTCATCAGATGCCTGTAGACTATTTTATAATGCTTCACACCAATTACTGTGAAAAGCCAGCTTCCCAGCACTGAAAAGACTGTGCATCCAAAGCCACATCAAATAGAAAGCACAGAAGTCTTTGTTTTATCCGGGGTCCTTTATGCTGTCATTTTTTATACCTTCATTGCAATATTTTGCTATATATTTACATCTGGATAATCCCCCAATTGATTTCTGAAGCTCTGTCTACCATTTAAAAGCTAGCATGCATGTGAGATGATAATTACAGGAATACCAATAAGGGAAGGCAGCTATAAGAGTATGGCAATGCTGAATTGAGAAACTGACAATAAATCCCTGGGATGACAGAGGCTCAATATAGAACAACCTTTTCTTTTTTTATATTCCGAAGTGATCTTGAATTAATTGTGCTGTTTAGTTGAACTTTGCTTCCCCCAGTATCCTAGGAGAAAAGTTCTGACAGACTGGGAATTTCATCTTGCTAAGATACCCAATTTGCTGGCAGCTGATTTTAACTCTGTTCAGGGCCATCAGCAGGGCTTTTGATACACTAAATAAACACAAGGAAGGAGGTCACAAACCTTTCTGGCAAAAGGTGAAATCCCACGAAAACAATCAACTACTGGTGATGGTACTGAAAAAGAAACACCAATTACAAGCTGGGCTGGCTGAATTTTTGTTTTCACACTGAGATTAGCAGTTGAGCTATCCAATTTAAGAAGCATATTTTAAGGTACACAGGTTATGTGTCTTAAAATTGTTCAGGATCAGTAGCCCAGTCACAACAATCGAAGATAATTGCTGACTTTGGTTGGATATATTGTCAAATGTAATACTATCTGTAAACAAATTCTAATCATTGAATTCCAAAATGCAATATTAAAATGACACATATATTATTTAGAAATTGTATTTCATAGTGTTGCGCGAGTAATTCAGACCAAGCATAGGTTCGGCCCGAACATCGCCCGTTTGTGTGTTTTGCGAACACCTGAGTTTGCATGCTGAATAGTGCACTCTAAAGCCTCGTACACACGGTACGATTGTTGGAAGGGGATTGTCTGTTGACAGACTGTTGTCCTAAAATCTTACCGTTAGTACGCTCCTTCTGACAATTGTTGTCCGATTTTCAGCCAACAAATGTTGGATGACAGGCTAGTAAATTTTCGGCTCCACGTCTGATTTTCGTATGGTCAGTACACAAATCCATCACACAAAAGTCAAAAGTACAAACACGTTTTTTTTTTCACATTTGCATTACTGGCAATGTTTTTTTTTTTTTTTCAAAAAAGCTTAAAATGTAATTTTATTTCTTTATATATGTCAGTTTTGCTGCAGCAGGTTTTATTTACGGTACAGATGCCCCATTTTACAGGCAAACTAAGGGGACCCCCGTCACTAGATTTAAAGGATTTTTCATTTTTATTGCTTCACTTTAAGCATCATTAAAATCCTTTAAAAATTTATCATTTAAAAAATGCATTGATACATGTTCCCCAGGGCAGGGCCCAGGCCCCCAAACCCTTTTTATGGCTAATATCTTGCATATAAACCTTCAAAATGGGCACTTTTGATTTTTCAAGTTCAGGTTCCATAGACATTAATAGGGTTCACGGTTCAGGTCCGAAGTTTTTCCATGTTTGGGAGTTCTGGTGCGAACAGAGCCGGGGGGTGTTCAGCCCATCACTAGTATTTAATATAAACTTAAAGTTGGATAAAAGTATATTAATACTAAGGGGTCTATTCATAAATTTTTTACCCAAGGTTCCCACAACTTTCACCCCAGATTCACACATTTTTATATAGGCACATATTACATAGCAATACCTGCAAAAGTGACCAGCATGAAGTGATTAATCAGAACTTAATTTTCTGACTAAAGTTCTGCTTTAACTCACAGCCATGTGCAAGTTAAAGCCCTCTACAAAGTGTATGTCTGGGATTCAGGAGCAACTTGGGCACGAAAAATGGATATCAAAATGAGCAATCAAGTAGGTATTCTGTGTTTCCTATACACTGACAGTATTGTTTTTTTTTTCCTGTTATGTGTACAAGTATAGTAAATATAAAAATGTATACATATTATGTATAGTAAGCAGACAATTAGCAGGGCATACATATATTCAGTTGAAATTTGATCGTAAGAAGAAGCATGGATTGAATGGATTTTTTTTTCCATGAGCCTATTCTATTTAGGACCTGAGAATATTAGGGCTATAACCCATTGTATCACACCAAAGAGGATTTGTAGAGGTTTTTTTATGGGGTAAGATATTGGCCCTGACAGTCACGTGTACTCTACACTAGATGGCACTTTTCAACACGTCTCTGGATAGCCATGTGCACGCACAGCTGGTCCTTGTTGCCGTTGAGATATCAAACCATTCATCACACATTTTAGACACACCTTATATTCAGGATTCATCATGCTATTTCTCTTTCCTATACAAATTATAATAATAACTGTAAAAATACAAATTTTACTCATGTACCAACATTTGTAAAAAATTATGTCCTGCAAAATTATTGAAATAAATAGGATATATTAATGTGCTTCATGACACCAGAGTAGGTATAATTCAAGTAGAAATGAATACAAATCTTAGCAAAAAAATGTTTAAATCATAAATACTTTGCATTCTCATTGTACGGCAACTTTCCAAAAGTGTCTATAGACATGAGGTGCCAGCCTACTTACTGTATGTGAGTGAAAGTCACAGCAGCCTAACTATGGTTAGCCTTATGCCGCGTACACACAACCGTTTTTAATGTCATTGAAAAAAATTTAGTTTTTCTCGACGTGATTCTTCTCAAGCCTGCCTTGCCTACACACTATCGTGAAAAAAAATGCTCGAGCAAAGCGCGGTGACGTACAACACGTACGACGGCACTATAAAGGGGAAGTTCCATTTGGATGGCGCCACCCTTCATGTTAGTAAAGTTTGTTGAGCGACGATTCGCGCTTTTCAGCCTCGTGCTTTTCAGTCCATTACAGCGTGACGAATGTGCTATCTCCATTACGAATGCTAGTTTTGGCAGAACGAGCGCTCATACTTGGTTCTGAGCATGCGCATTTTTTTTCACGTCGTTAAAGCCCACACACGCCCGTTTTTCATGACGAGAAAAACGACGAGGTAAAAAACGACGTGAAAAATTAGAGCATGTTCCAATTTTTTCATGGCCGTTTTTCATGTCGTGAAAAATGCTCTGAAGCCCACACACGATCATTTTTAATGACCATTTTAAAAAATGAAATTTTTCTCGTCATTAAAAGCGGTTGTGTGTACGCGGCATAAGACATTCCTGCCTGATTAGAATAGAAAACCTTTTCTTTTATTAGTTTGCTTAAAAATAACTGGTCAAAGAGATACAATATGTTCAATAAGTAAAAAAACACCTTCTCCTCCCTACTCTTAAAGCCTAACCAGAATGGCTCGCGGGACCTTAACCACCTCGCGCCCGCCGTACGAGTATATACGGCCGCAAGGTGGTTGTCAAATGCCGGGAGGCCGTTATTATACGCCCTCCTCTATTTGGCCACTGGGGGGCGCGCGAGCGCCGCCGGCGGCACGCGCACGTGCCCGGCGCTTCACTGCAATGCCGATGCATGTGCCTGGCGGCCGCGATGTCCGCCAGGCACCCGCGATCGGCGGTTACAGAGACAAGGACATGGATCTCTGTGTGTAAACACAGAGATCCATGTCCTGTCAGGGAGAGGGGACCGATGCTGTGTCCCTTGTACATAGGGACACAGATCGGTCTCCTCCCCCAGTCAGTCCCCTCCCCCCACAGTAAAAATCACTAATAGGAAACACATTTAACCCCTTCCTCGCCCCCTAGTGTTAACCCCTTCCCTGCCAGTCACATTTATACAGTAATCAGTGCATATTTATAGCACTGTTCGCTGTATAAATGTGAATGGTCCCAAATTAGTGTCAAAAGTGTCCGATGTGTCCGCTATAATGTCGCAGTCACAAAAAAATCACTGATCGCCGCCATTACTAATAAAAAAAAAAATTATAAAAATGCCATAAAACTACCCCCTATTTTGTAAACGCTTTAACTTTTGCGCAAACCAATCAATAAATGCTGATTGCGATTTTTTTTTTACCAAAAATATGTAGAAGAATACGTATCGGCCTAAACTGAGGAAAAAAATATAAAAAAAAAAAAAAAAAAATTGGGATATTTATTATAGCAAAGTGTAAGAAATATTGCTTTTTTTCAAAATTGTCGCTCTATTTTTGTTTATAGCGCAAAAAATAAAAACCGCCGAGGTGATCAAATACCACCAAAAGAAAGCTCTATTTGTGTGAAAAAAAGGACGTCAATTTTGTTTGGGAGCCACGTCGCACGACCGCGCAATTGTCATTCAAAGCGTGACAGTGCTGAAAGCTGAAATTTCGCCTGGGCAGGAAGGGGGTATATGTGCCCAGTAAGGAAGTGGTTAATGCTTTTGTTTATGGTTACAACTGTAAAAGGTAAATATCCAAAGCGCCAAGGAAAATAAATAAAAGTAAAAATAAATAAAATAATAGTGACAAGTTAAATTGAATTAGCAGCTGCAGTGACAAATTTGCTGTGCAAATCAATGAAATGGTAAATAGAGAAACCGCGCTAAATGCTACATTTAGCACGGTTTCTCTATTTACAATTTCAGGGTTAAAACTGTACAAAATGATTTAGGAGATGGTCAAATTATGCTACTGTGTTTTCCCAAAAATAAGCCCTACCCCGAAAATAAGCCCTTATGTAATTAAAAATATAATGTCCAGTGTGTCTCCTGTTGTAACTTTATTGTCAAAAATACTTTATTTACAGCGTCGCTCCCGTGACCCGCCGGGGATCTTTTCCTCTCCTCCTGGCTGCTGTCAGTGGCCCCTCCCTCTGCAGTGCTTGGAGCGGGGTAGAAGAGCTCTGGCGAGTCACGTGAGTGCCCAGCGGTGCTGTAAATAAGGTGTTTTCGACAATAAAGTTACAAACTAAGGTTTATTTTTGGGATTAAAGAATGTCAAAACGATGACAGGGGGATAGAGGGAGAGAAGACAAGGGACACAGGAACCTTTTAAAAAACATTTTATTGTTTTATTCCAGGTTTTTTAGAACATAGAGAGGGGTAAATGACACAGCACAAGCACTTTGCTTTCTATCATGCTTTAAAGGATCAAAATATATATATTTTTTTTTTTTCTCAGGGTTGCAACCAATTTAAGATTGTACATACATACATTATAAATAGATAAGACATCCCCTGAAAAATAAGCCCTAGATAAGACATCCCCTAAAAAATAAGCCCTAGTGTGTTTTTTGTAGCCAAAATAAATATAAAACCCGGTCTTATTTTCGGGGAAACACAGTAGAGTGGCTGACCATTGTCAAGATTACTATAAAACAAACATTTCCTGATACTGTTACCAAAACATGTATACATCACTTCCGATAACTGAGACTGAAATACTGGAACTGAATGTACTGTATCTATTATTGTGTGAAAATGTGTACATGGAATAATGCGCTTAGATCAAAATGGTATCGCGTTGATATGCACATTGCATACAATAGGAAAATCAAACCATCCTCAGGGAACAACACATTTGACATGTTTCATCCTATATTTAGACTTTCTATGACCCAAAGTCAGAGCCCTTAAGAACGACTATAGATTTCTTCCTGGGTCAGCTTGTTATTGATCAGACATGCACCTTAGCATCTCTTGAGATAAGAGTTACAATAATACAAGAACTGAGAACTCTGTTGTAGCTAATTTAAAACTGGTCAACTAGTTTTAAACCTATTGAATGCAAGCTGTTTTATTGACTTTATTACTTCATATTCCATTTTATTTATCTAAGTCCAATAACATTTTAATTGAACAAATCACAGACCATCTGTGTTTTGTGTTTTTTTTTTTTAATTACAGGGTTTGTAATTAACATTTAAATTGTTAGCTTTGAGCTATAGATGTGAAAAGGAACAGCAATAAAATACAAGAGATGGACTGTAGACAGCAATGGTCTTGGTCCCTATAAAAACATAATTTGATAACTGTATATTATATTATAATTAGGGATGAGCCGAACACCCCCCGGTTCGGTTCGCACCAGAACATGCGAACAGGCAAAAAGTTTGAGCGAACATGCGAACCCTATTAAAGTCTATGGGACATGAACATGAAAAAGTGCTAATTTTAAAGGCTTATATGCAAGTTATTGCCATAAAAAGTGTACGGGGACTCGGGTAAAGTTTTTAAAACAACCGTTTTTTTTTCAGGAGCAGTGATTTTAATAATGCTTAAAGTGAAACAATAAAAATTAAATATTCCTTTAAATATCGTGCCTTGGGAGTCCCCTTATGCCCTGTACACACGATCGGTTTTACCGATGAAAACAGTCCGATGGACTTTTTCCATCGGACAAACCGATCATGTATGGGCCCCATCGGTCTTTTTTCCATCGGTGAGAAAAAATAGAACATGTTTTAAATTTATCCGATGGAAAAAAAAACGATAGCCAATTCCGATCGTCTGTGTGGAACTCCATCGGAGAAAAAACCCACGCATGCTCAGAATCAAGTCGAGGCATACTCAGAAGCATTGAACTTCATTTTTCTCGGCTCATTTGAGTGTTTTACGTCACAGCGTTCGGGGCGGTCGGATTTTTGACTGATGGTGTGTAGGCAAGACTGATGGAAGTCAGCTTCATCGGAATTCCGATTTGAATCCATAGGAAATCCGATCGTGTGTACAGGGCTTTAGTCTACCTGTAACGTGGCGCATCTGTGCAATGTGTAGAACAGTGCCACAGCAAAATGACATTGCTAAAAGCAACATTTTAATTTAAACTTGCTTGCGGATTGTAATGTCTTGCCAGCTACCGGCGATATAGATAAAAAATTAAGGAAAAAATCGGCGTGCGCCCCCCCCATTCCATACCAGGCCCTTTGAATCTGGTATGGATTTTAAGGGGCACTCCATGCCAAAATTAGAAAAAAAATTGGCATGGGGTCCCCCCCAAACTCCATACCATACCCTCATCCAAGCATGCAGCCTGGAGGACAGGATGGGGGGGGGTGAGCGAGCTCCCCCCATCCTGAACTATACCAGGCCACATGCCCTCAACATGGGGAGGGTGCTTTGGAGTCCACCCAAAGCACCTTGTCCTCATATTGATGGGGACAAGGACCTTTTCCCAACAACCCTTGCCATTGGTTGTCAGGGCCTGCGGGTGCGGGGCTTATCGGAATCTGGAACCCCTTTACCAAAGGGGACCCCAGATCCTGGCCCCCCTATGTGAATGGGTAGGGGTACATTGTACCCCTACCCATTCACCCAAAAAAGTGTCAAAAAGTAAAAACCACGAAAGACAGTTTTTAACAATACCTTTATTAAAAAAATAAAAGAAAATGTGTCCCACGATGTAAATCCATTGTCAATCACGCCGCCCGATGGACCCGAAAAATATAAAAATAAAAATAAAACTCTGCCTCCATGGGAGGCCTCCCAGCGACTGCCGTCTTTTCCCTTTGACAGCTCTTATATAGGCAAGGGTGGGGCCATCCGCTGCTGTAACCAGATCACCCCACCCCCTCTGACATCACATGATGTCAGATGGGGGCAGGGGCACTCGTTTACATCTTTTTGTGTGGCCCCTCCCTTGCCTATATAACAGCTGTCACAGCGAAAAGACAGCAGTTGCCGGAAGGCCTCCCATCAAGGTAGAGTTTATTTTTTTTACAGGTTCGTAGGGTGGCGTGATTGAAGATGGGTGGACATCGCCGGACACCTTTTTTTCTTTCCTTTTTTAATAAAGGAATTGTCAAAAGATGTCTATTGTGGCATTTACTTTTTGACACTTTCTTGGTGAATGGGTAGGGGTATAATGTACCCCTACCTATTCACATAGGGGGGAGGCGGGATCTGGGGGCAGGCCCTAACAACCAATGGCAAGAGTTTTCGGGAAGAGGTCCTTGTCCCCATCAACATGGGGACAATGTGCTTTGGGTGGACTCCAAAGCACCCTCCTCATGTTGAGGACAAGCGGCCTGGTATGGTGCCGGAGGGAGGGGGCGCAGTTCCCATCTGCAGCCTTGCCATTGCCGGAAAAGACAGAGCCAGATCTCCTGTGTACTCGGCTTGGCTCACAGTAATACCCAGTTCCGCCCCTCTTGGCCTGGATCCTATGATGGACATAACACCGGTCCAATGCCGGGACGTCAATACTAGGAACCGTCCAGGGGGAGGGACTGGGTGTGACTGCGAGCCGATTACACCGGAGATCCAGCTCTGTCCCCTCCTTCCCCTCCGAGGCAGCCTATATCGGCTTCTAATTTTTAAGGGGGAAAAAGTGCATGTTATACACCAATAAATACGGTGTGTATATATATATATATATACACAGTATATATATATATATACATACACTACGTGGTGTGTATATATATATATATATATATATATATATATATATATATATATATTAATACATTGCCTGCATTGTATATATATTACACACTGACTGCACAGTATATATATATATATATATATATATATATATATATATATATATACTAAACTGCCTGCACGCCACTAACTAACCTGCCTAATCTAGCTCAAGTTCTCCTCTCCATGTTATCACACTATACACGACCGCCGTGTAAGCAGCCTTATATAGTGTGGGGCCATGATGACACCCTGCCTTTGGCCAACCATGGCTCTCACAGCAGATTGCGCTGTGATTGGCCAAAGCATGCAGGTCAGGTGCATGCTTTGGCCAATTAGCAGCCGTCAATTCACTGTGATCTCGCAGTGCATTATGGGGCGCTCAGCGGCGCTCGAATTTGTCGCAAACAAACAAACACCCAAGGTTCGATCAAACTTACCTTCGACTCGAACATCGGGACCATCCCTAATTATAATGTCATACTTTTGCCACAAAAGAAAGCTTTGGACAGCAACCCTTACCAAATTTGATGATCATTTGTTTCATGGGCAAAAAAAGACTTCAGGAAAACTGAACCTAAACAACTATACTGTATGTATTTCTTTGGAACAGTTTTTGTGCCATAGGAAGGCAGTGCTACTCACCTTAGAAACTAATCGTTTTTGGGCTTAGAGACCATAATGGGTACTGCTACCAAACTGTTTAAAAATCAGACTATGCAGGTGCATCCTGAAAATCACAAAAATAAATATACAAGAAATTGAAAAAACATTTTTGTGTACTTGCAGAAACATATCAGTTAGGAAATCATGTTAATCTTTAAAATCTTGCTGACTACTGTTTAATTGCTGCTTTATATTACCTAGGGATAAGCTTTGAGTTTGGGTTAAACATCAGTTTGACCTGAACTAAGCCTATTTGCAGTTCCGTGAACAGGTGAATAAACTGCCTATTTTTGGACATTTTGCCCATCCACCTGCCCCTCTGGTTGATGTAGCTGTAAATCTGTCATTTTGCAGCAATATCACTACCTCTATATAACAGATCTAGCTTCTGTTTGAAATTGTAATCAAGCCTGCAGGGATCTTGTATGATGTTATTTAGTTAATGATGTCACCCAGGATCCCCAATGTTGATGTTTACATTTAGGACTGGGGAGCTGTCACTTGCGATGGGAGCAGCAGTGGGGTCGAATCTTCATGGCAGTGAGTTGTTGTGGTGGTCTTCGTTGTGTGTCGCTCATTGGGATTGGTGTGAATCTACATTACTGAACAATGTAATTGATGTTGAGGGTTGGTGCTTTTCATTACTATTTACATTTTTTTATCAATGAATGCTACAAACCTAGCTGGAGGCAGAACTGATGAGGCTTCCCTTGCAGCTGAGGTCCAAGACCCCTGTGATATTTTAACAGGAAGTGCAAGGCCCAAAGAAGCACAGGTGCTAATTAAGCGCATGGGTTTGAGGACCAGGTGATATGCAAAATCGTAATGACACTGTTAGGACTTCTGTTAATACCTGGGTCAACTGCTGGTGGCACTGTTGTTCCCAGAGTCAAAGGGTGCAGTTCCGGTGGCCACCAGCAGGTGTCTCACAGCCTGGGCTGTCTGAGTAATCAGGCTGCACCTGACGTGGGCTGCTGGAAAATATATAATCCTTCCCTTGACTGAAGTTCAGTGCTTTAGTGTTCTTCCTGTGAGCCGTGTCCCTGCCTGATGTTGGTCCTTGTTCCTCTTCCTGCTCCTGTATCTGATCCTGGGACCTGCTCCCTGTACCCTGCTCCCTGCTCCCAGTACCTCGCTCCCTGCTACCCTTATTTCCTGTCTCTGTTCTTGCCCTGCTCTTGTGTGCTCCCTCCATTTGTACATAGTTAGTTAGGTTATTATTTAGGTTGCTGCACTTTCATGTTAATGTGTCACTTTATATTGTTTATGGTTTACTGGTGTTGGTGTTTAAATTGTATTATTTGTCTTAAAAAACTTCATTTAACTTCCTTGAGCCTGATTCCTGATTTCTTAAAGTACAGCCCACTGATCTGGCCATCCTTGTTGAATACCCACATGTGGTATCCCTTACAGACACGCATGAGAGATGCAGGATCAGATTGGATGGGGTTAGGTCCAAGCCAAGGTCATACACAGAATGAGAGCAAGAAGAGAGGTCAGGAGCCAGAGCCAAGGTCATGCATGGATGTCAGGAGGGCAAGGCAGAAGCATAATCAGTAGGCATATACCCTTAAAGTGGAGCTCCACCCTAAATTACAAGTTCCTCTCATCGGAACCCTCCCCCCCTCCGGTGTCACAATTGACACCTTTCAGGTGTTTTCACCCACATCCGGGAGTCCTCTGTCCGGGAATCTGCGGGAGTGACGTCACTTCCCCCAGACTTCCCGTAGTGTTCTGGGAGACACTCGGCTCCCAGAACACAGGAGGACAAATCAGAACGGCGCAGAGCGACTCGCGCATGCGCCGTAGGGAACCGGGCATGAAGCCGCAGGGCTTCATTTCCTGGTTCCCTCAGCGAGGATGGCGGAGGGAGCAGCAGAGCGACGAGCGATCGCTTGTCCTCTGCTGCGGACGTCGCTGGACTCCAGGACAGGTAAGTGTCCAAATATTAAAAGCCAGCAGTTGCTGTAGCTGTAGCTGCTGGCTTTTAATAAAAAAAATTCCGGCGGAGCTCCGCTTTAACATTGGGAGAATACCTTGCAAGAACAGGTCCCCATGTTGATTGAAACCAGGGCCTCATTCCCAAATCATGTCCAACAAAATGGATGTGAAGGCCTGTGAATGTCATATGGGTGCCACCTTTAGAATAAGGGGCACTCAAGGCATCCATTTGCCTAGGTGAATGGGTAAGGGGTAAAGAGTACCCCCTTGTTACTCGTCCACAAAAAAAAAAAAAAAAAGAATCTCATCTTTGTCATTTAGAGGGGATAGTACTACCCCCTCTAATTGACAAATCCCCTGCTTTGTTGACAAACACAAACCATTGGGGATTTATCTTTTACAATAGTGCTACTGCTGGCAAATGACAGATCGAAAGCCAGTGTTTGTTTAAAAAGAAACTTTTAGTGCATCCTACTGATGTAACTGTAGCGGGCCCTCCATATTTAGGGTTGCTATGCCTGAAATTTAGGGGGTAGCCTGAGCATTAGTTTGGCTCAGGCTGTTTGATTTCTTTAAATTGGACTCTGCTCTGCTGTGATGTTGCCTGGTCGTATAGTTCCCTTTGGCCTGTAGGTGGCGCTGTTGCCCAGGTCTCGGGTTGAACCGCCTGTAGTGTTGCGGCGTTATTGGGTGTCCTCTCTTGGCAGCTGTGCAGTGGGCGTGATCTACCTGCTGTGCATGCTGGGAGAGGGTAATTAAGGGGCAGACGGGATTGGTGCGGGGTCTTCGTCCTCGGCACGTACCCCACCTTCGGTGGCCCTCATGGGGTACTTGCGAATGTGTTGGGTCCCGGGCACCTTTAGCCCAAGGCCGTATCGTTCCAGGTAGGCCCAGTACCTTTAACTGAGGCCTACAACCAAACAGCGGAATCCCAGGGTGCCCGTGGGAGGGTGACCCGCTCTGAAGGAGAGGCAACCTGGGGAGGACCTTTCTAAGGGGATCGGTGAAGGATGTCACTGTCTCGGGAGAGGCCTGGTTACCTGTCAGAGGGAAGGATTCTGTGATCTGCCAAAAGCCCTTGTAATGTGTCCCATTGGCACCTATGGTCTCTAAAGTTACATGCGTTGAGAAGTTGGGGACTTAGGAGCTAAAATAGCCTGTGGCAGAGGATCTCCTGAATGTGTCTCTAAGAGAAACAAATATTCCGTGCTTCACTCCGTCTGCTAGAACCGTGACAGGGAACTATCTGGGTGAGCAAAACCCACTCAGGCCTGAGTGGCGACGAGTAGTAATTAAGTGCCGCGTGCCTGAACCTGTATTCCTGTTCAACTCTCTCTCTCTAACTTTCCTATCGAGTTGCAAGCAAAGGAAAAAAATAAACTCTTTTATTGGGTTTAACATTGTCTGGACATTGGCTTTCCTCAAGAGAAAAATAGACTTTTACCTACACTCTAGGGACAAGAACCAATGGAAAGAGGTAACTCGCTGCAGAACCCAAAACTGTTAACACTGCTCACCCTCTACAAGATGGAGGATACTGGGCATGTGGCATGGTGTGTCCCTCTCTGCAAGTGGAGGTAAGCAGGGTAACGGATCTGTGTGCGACATAACATATAGGTAAAGGCATCCCCAAAGCATGATATTTAAAGGCTTTGTGTATGTTTAATGTTGCCCAATAAGGTTATTATTTATTTATTTATTTATTTATTTGGTATTGGTTTTTTATGGTGGTGGACAGCTTAAAAATGTCCAAAAAAAAATATAAGATTCATTTCTCAAAGACCCTAAATGGAGTTTGGAGCTATGTTAAAGTTTAGTGAATTTTTTGGTGAGTTCACCGAACCTCCTGTGAATCAAACTTTGCCCAGCTTACTCATTCCCAATGTTGACCCGACTGCTGTAAGCTAAGGGAATAATAAATATAACATGACAAAAATTAAAAATATCCTTAAACTAGTGGCTGACAGAGAGGTTTGGTTAATTGACAAAGTTAGCTGATTTCAACTTCTGTCAGGTTGGGAATCAATGGCATTTTGTTTCATGTTTGATGGCTAAATTGTGTCCCCTGATAATTCATTTACCACACTCACTCACTGTATTCTTTCTTCCATGCTACACTGTTCAATTAAACATTTTCAGCATGATAATACTTCCTTCACTACTTATTCATGAAATATGCCTTATTAAATTGACAGTCATTTAATTAAAGGACTGAAGCTCTAAATTGTGTGGGGAGTAACTGAAACCCACTGCTCAATCTAGTAATATTATACTAACTGTGGCTGTAGTTTCTGAATGACCAAGTGAAGAATTATAACTGACTTCAATAGTCTTCAACTTTCTTATACAAACTTTGTTGCCATGGTTTACCAAACTTTGGTATTTTTCTTTCAATCACATAATTTTTATTTCTTTTTTGCAAAGAAATGTTATTTCCATAATATACCTGTTACGTACCTCCGAGGATGAGTCTGACTCGTAGGAGAAGACCTCTCATACAACTCTGGTTCAGGAGCCACCGGAGTGGGAACAGTGGTCTCGGGAACACAGCGGGGTAGGAGTGCCTGTGGAGACTGTGGTGGTTGACGCTGTAGCTGGTTGATGATCCTCCAGGTTTGGCTGGAACTGTGGATGACAGCAGGATCAGTAGCAGGCTGAAGCAGGGAGAGATAAGCCAGGTCAACACGGTAACACGCAGAGTAAGTAGCAGGCAGGTGCAGGGTCAGGCGAACCGGGTCAGATCGGGTGGTCAGGCAGAGCAATGCGGAGGACTTGAGCAGGGTCAGATAAGCAGGCAGAGGTCTGACAACGGAGCAGCAAGCAGTAGTAGCAGAGTCAAGACAGGCCGGGGTCAGGGTTGGAGATAACAGGTAAGTCAGCAGAGCCGGGTCGTTCAGGTAATCAGATAGCAGATGCGGGTAGAGATACTCAGAAGCTGCAGATCAAACAGCACTGCATGAGTGCAGCTGCTGTCCTTTTAAAGGCCCATTGGCGCCAAACAGCGTTCAGTGCGCATGCGCATGCGCAATAGCGGTGGAGGACCGCACATGCGCGTGCGCACACGCGCTAAAGAGGCGCGCACTGCGCGCAAGCGCTTTCCTGTGTCCAGTCATGGTAAGTCCCTGACAATACCATACTGCATTTAACAGTAAAAATCTATATGAGGCATCCCTTGGACAACTGTTGTACGTCTTTATGGGATTTCAGTATGCAATAACCATGAATTGTCTATTTGTGAGATAAATCCACTCTCCACAATCTGTACAAGTAAGGACTTCCTGCCACTAGGCTTCTTTCTTTACTACATAGGTACCTTTACTGCTCAGGTCAACCATCTTTTCACCATGATATTTAGTAATAATGGCAGATTTAAATTACAAGGATTTACAGGGATTGTTTTGTGTACAAATCAATTGTGAAATATAATATCTATCTAAAAGAGATTCTAAGAGGATCTGCATTTGTCCAGATCAGTACACCATCTTTAAGTATCGCACCCAATTTGTGACATGTCTCTGGCAGACAAATATCCCACAATAAATCTAATGACATTGTCGGGGGTGTCCTAATTCCTGTGACCTTATGCCTGTATATTGACCTCAAGGTCTATGCAAACTTTTGGGAGAGGCGGTAAACCAACTACATGTGCATTCAGATTATAATTGAAGGGAATCCTCTTTTCATATTTTGATTGTTGCCATGGTAGCAAGGAATATAATTTTTGACATTTTTTTGGCAGTTAGAGAAAATTATATGTGGGCATAGATTGAAATAGAATGATATCTTATATTTATTTTATTTACAATAAATTACAGAACGGCTTGTGTGGCATTCTTATATATATATATATATATATATATATATATATATATATATATATTGGCATAACTCCTGGTAGAAAAATGCTGCAAAAAATGTGCTGAAAGCCTTATATTGCACACATGCTTAGGTGTGTCTAGTGTTTTTTCTACTCTTCAGTAGGGATGAGCTTCGAGTTCGAGTCGAACTCATGTTCGACTCGAACATTGCCTGTTCGCCCGTTCGCCGAACAGCGAACAAATTGGGGTGTTCGCGGCAAATTCGAAAAATCTATGGGAGAAATCTAAAGTGCTAATTATAAAGGCTGATATGCAAGTTATTGTCCTAAAAAGTGTTTGGGGACCCGGGTCCTGCCCCAGGGGACATGTATCAATGCAAAAAGAAGTTTTAAAAACGGCCGTTTTTTCGGGAGCAGTGATTTTAATAATGCTTAAAATGAAAAAATAAAAGTGAAATATTCCTTTAAATTTCGTACCTGGGGGGTGTGTATGATATGCATGTGAAGTGGCGCATGTTTCCCGTGCTTAGAACTGTCCCTGCAAAAAGTGTCATTTTTGAAAGAAAAAAATGCATTTAAAACTGACTCGCGGCTATTAATGAATTGTCGGCTCCCGGCAATACATACAAAAGTCATTGATAAAAAAAAAAAAAAAAGCGTGGGGGTTCCCCAGAATTCAATTACCAGGCCCTTCAGGTCTGGAATGGATATTAAGGGGAACCCCGCCGCAAATAAAAAAAAAATTGACGTGGGGTTCCCCCAAATATCCATTCCAGGCCCTTCAGATCTGGCATGGATTTTAAGGGGAACTCCACCCCAAATTAAAAAAAAAATGGCGTGGAGTCCCCCTAAAAATCCATACCAGACCCCTTATCCGAGCATGCAACCTGGCCGGCCGCAGGGGAAAAGGGGGGGACGAGAGAGCGGCCCCCCCTCCCTCCTGAACCGTACCAAGCCACATGCCCTCAACATGGGGAGGATGTCCCCATGTTGATGGGGACAAGGGCCTCATCCCCACAACCCTTGCCCGGTGGTTGTGGGGGTCTGCGGGCGGGGGGCTTATCGGAATCTGGAAGACCCCTTTAACAAAGAGGACCCCCAGATCCCGCCCCCCCCCCTATGTGAATTGGTAAGGGGTACATTGTACCCCTACCATTTCACGAAGAAAGCGTAAAAAAATGTTTAAAAAAACACACAAACACGTTGAAAAAGTCCTTTATTAAAAAAAAAAAAAAAAAAAAAAAAACATTCCAGCGGTGAAATCCAGTGTCCCGCGGCGATCCCGATGTCCAGCGCTGTCCGTCATTGGTTGTGCCTGAGCGGACCTGATGGGGAACTCCCTCTCAGTATTTTAAATGTATAGACCCGCCCCTTCTAAAGTTCCCCATCAGGTCCGCTCAGCGGACCAGATGCGGAACATGAGAAGGGGCGGGTCTATACATGTATTACCAAAGTGAGAGCAGTTCCCCATCAGGTCCGCCTCCTCGGTATGTCGGACCCGCCTACGTCATTGGCTTGAGCGGGGAACTTCCTTCACTATGTAAATTTAAATTTACACAGTGAAGGAAGTTCCCCGCTCAAGCCAATGACGTAGGCGGGTCTGACATACCGAGGGGGCGGACCTGATGGGGAACTGCTCTCACTTTGGTAATACATGTATAGACCCGCCCCTTCTCATGTTCTGCATCTCGTCCGCTGAGCGGACCTGATGGGGAACATTAGAAGGGGCGGGTCTATACATTTAAAATACTGAGAGGGAGTTCCCCATCAGGTCCGCTCAGGCACAACCAATGAAGGACAGCGCTGGACATCGGGATCGCCGCGGGACACTGGATTTCACCGCTGGAATGTTTATTTATTTATTTTTTTAAATAAAGGACTTTTTCAAGGTGTTTGTGTGTTTTTTTAAACATTTTTTTTACGCTTTCTTCGTGAAATGGTAGGGGTACAATGTACCCGTTACCAATTCACATGGGGGGGGGCGGGATCTGGGGGTCCCCTTTGTTAAAGGGGTCTTCCAGATTCCGATAAGCCCCCCGCCCGCAGACCCCCACAACCACCGGGCAAGGGTTGTGGGGATGAGGCCCTTGTCCCCATCAACATGGGGACATCCTCCCCATGTTGAGGGCATGTGGCTTGGTACGGTTCAGGAGGGAGGGGGGGCCGCTCTCTCGTCCCCCCCTTTTCCCCTGCGGCCGGCCAGGTTGCATGCTCGGATAAGGGGTCTGGTATGGATTTTTAGGGGGACTCCACGCCATTTTTTTTTTAAACTTGGGGTGGAGTTCCCCTTAAAATCCATGCCAGATCTGAAGGGCCTGGTAATTGAATTCTGGGGAACCCCCACGCTTTTTTTTTTTTTTTTTTTCTCAATGACTTTTGTATGTATTGCCGGGAGCCGACAATTCATTAATAGCCGCGAGTCAGTTTTAAATGCATTTTTTTTCTTTCAAAAATGACATTTTTTGCAGGGACAGTTCTAAGCACGGGAAACATGCGCCACTTTACATGCATATCATACACACCCCCCAGGTACGAAATTTAAAGGAATATTTCACTTTTATTTTTTCATTTTAAGCATTATTAAAATCACTGCTCCCGAAAAAACGGCCGTTTTTAAAACTTCTTTTTGCATTGATACATGTCCCCTGGGGCAGGACCCAGGTCCCCAAACACTTTTTAGGACAATAACTTGCATATTAGCCTTTATAATTAACACTTTAGATTTCGAACGTTCGAGTCCATTGTATTTAATAGGGTTCTAAAGTTTACACGAACATTTTGTCTGTTCGCAGGTTCTGGTGCGAACCGAACAGGGGGGTGTTCGGCTCATCCCTGCTCTTCAGCTCTTCTCCTGAATGTGCCTTTGGCACTTTTTTCTGCCTGTAAGCACTCCTCTTCTAATACACCTCTAAACACATATGTGTGTATACAAACAAAGGCTTATATAGAAGTGCTTTAACAAGTAAAAAATAAAAAAGCTCAATTCCTGAATAAGCAGCGTTTTTTAAGTTCTGTGCGCCTAAGACCAAAAGGTTAATTTTTTTGCCTGTTGGAAGAACAATAAACCAGAGCAGAATGCTGCCACAGCTACCATCTTCTTTGGTGTCCAGTGCACATACATAAGAACCCTGTTTCTGTCCAGTGAAGAGAATAATAATGTCATTTCACTGCACACTATTAGAAGGATTCCATAGGTCTACAGTACATGGTTCACTAACTGTTCCCTGTCCACGGTCCTGAAAAAAAAAACATTAAAAAAATGAACCTCTGGATAAAAGCTTTCATTTTTTAATATATCTGAATGTGGTTACATTTTATAAAATAATTTCTTCAATAACACTGAGGCAATCACAGTAATACCCTAATATGTATTGCAAATTCTTTCTTCTCGCAACCTAATTAGCACATTGAGACCTGTGAAAATGATCACAAGTTCTGTTCAAGTTGTGACAAATATCCATCGTTGGAGCTATAGCTGATAGGTGCTATTTAACTTTTTAATTCTGATTCCAGCTTGGAAAAACAAAGTAAAATCTTAGAAATGTTTTGTTCATTCAACTTCACTGTGGGGTCTCTAACCAGCCCCCATTAATAGTTTGAAACATGGATTGTTCATTTATAAAGAGGACTGATTTATAGATCAATAGACTGAATTGTTTCAGCATAATAGAGGTCACTGTTGACCAAACTAGCCTGTTAGGATACTGACTGCTGCTACCAGATCTATGTAGCTTCACAAAGGATACATGTGATAAGTTAAACTATCTAACTATTTACAGTCAGAGGGAGAGAACAGCTAAAGCTGGTTCAGGTAGGAGTTGTAAGTTACAGTGGGTGAGGTGGGTCGGTAGGGGGGCCAAGTAGAGTAGCAAAAGCATTGGTAACAAGATAACAGGTTCAAAGCAACTGGGTGAGCATAGCAGATATAAAGCAAAGTTGATCAGGATAACAGGTATAAAGCACAGGAACAGGCACATGATCACTGGATATAAAGCAGCAGGAACAAGCAGCATAAGGCACACAGGACAAACTATGGAGGCACTGTGGGAACCTGGAAGAGGGGCTATATACCTTTCCAGCAGCCAGCATCAGACGGAGACTATTTGCTGGGGTTTACTGGCTACTGGAAGACACCAGCTAGCGGACACTGGAACTAACCCCTTCAGGACCAGGAACCACAGTGCCACCAGCAGGTGATCCAGTTCCTAACATTTTACTCATCTAAGTAATGGCCTCATTCAGCAAGCCTTGGCCATACAATTCTATAGGATAATTTCAGAGGCCAGTCTTTGCCAGCACATTAAATTGATGAGAGACCTTAATCCAGGATATGTCCAAAGAAAAGATTCCCAGCCATCATTGTCTGGAAACTCACCAAGTTCCCCATCGCTGGGGTCTGACTGCCACATACATCTTTCAAAGGCACTGGTTACTTGACCTAAGTCCCCAATTGCACCTCAAGCTGCAGCAATTTTATCTTTGTTAAGAAAGACCAAATGATAGTCTGCCAATCCCCAGAAGATTACTCTTACCATGGCTGGTATGGCAAATTCAGCTGTTTTTTACAAAGAGAGTGTCTGGACTATCAGGCTTTAGCACAACAGGAGCAGATTATTGCAAAAGGGACTTGAAAAAGAAAACTATAGGAAGAATCTCAGGGTCAGTAAAGTTGGGCTGGGCAGCAGACAGAGATTCAGTAAAGTCAGGGTGGACAGGTAGAGGATTAGCAGAGACTGGCTGAGCAGCAAGTAGAGGATCATTGGGGTCTGACTGGGCAGCAAGCAGAGGAGCAGTGGACTCAGTGTGGACAGCAGATAGAGAGTCAGAAGTTCAAGTCAGCACAAAATCAGATTGGCAGATAGCTGGCCCTGTGAACTGAAACGGCTGGCACAGATATAGGTAGGCCTAGAGCTGCTGCCACAGGCAAGACTGGAGCAGCTGACACAAGCTGGAATGGAGCAGCTGGCACTGGAACAGGCTTGAGATAAGCAGTCGGACCTGTCACAGACTGGACTGAAGTTAGCACTTAAACTGGCTGGCACGTCTGAAACAGCAAGCATAGAAACAAGCTGGTCTGAGTCTGTAGGCATTGAAACAGGTTGTGTTTCAATTTTAGAAGTGATACATCTGGCTATTGACTTGAGCTCCCCTGAGGCGTGAAGTCTAGGTTATAACTTGTCTTACCATAAGCACCTACATGGAGTGATGGGTAGGGGACCTAATTGGCCTTTAGGCTACTTTGCTGTAAGCTTACACCCAGTCACAGTCCTTGAGTAAGCCTTGCCAGGGGGTTGCTCGAAGCATAATGGACAAGGACAGCTGGCACAGGGGAAGACTGGTCAGGAACAAGTGAAATAGAGGCTGCATTTAGCAGGCTGGTCTGTGGCTGGAAGGCAGGCAGGTTGGTCAGTGGCTGGCAATGATGCTGAATGGCAGTTGGCGGCACACACTGTTCAGAGGCTGGTGCAGTAGCATGTTGATCTAGTAGAGTGGGAACAAAGTCTTACTGTATGGAGCTTGAACTGGCACAAGATATGGCTGAGCAATAGTTGAGGCAGAAGTTAACAGTGACAGAATTGTGTGGGTTGGAAAAAAACTTGTATCTATTTTTAGAATTGGACATTGGAATCCTGTGGGTGACTGCAGGGTTCCAATCAGGTTGTTCTATGGGGTGAGGAGAGTTGAAACAGCAATGAGAATCTGAGAGAGACAAGTAGCACTGGCAATATAAGGTGTCTAAGGAGTTGCCTTAAGTAACAGGTCTGTGGAGAGTGACTTCAGGTGACTGATTACAGGAAACGTATAGCTAGCAGAAATGAGAAGCTGTGGAGTAGGGTACTGATATATGGTTGGAAGTAAAGTATACTGAGCTGCAGCTGTGGTCGCCATGGGTAACGGAGGAGGGGATTTTTGATAAAGCTGGTGTCTAAAGGCAGAAATAAATTGCTGTAAATTAAATTTAGGCTGGGGATGATATGTATGATCAGACTTGGAGTAGGGTTTGAAAAACATTCAGCTTGTAATTCCCTTGTATGACTAGAGAATGTACTGTACAACATGAACACAATACAGCAAAACCTCCTGAGAATACACTAAATAATGTTCAAAGAAGTAGACACAACCTGAGATACACTAAAGGTAGGGAAAAATCATCGCCACAATTATGGTTACCAGAAAAATCCAAGCCAGAGCAGATTTAAATACGTGGTTGAACTTCACTAAATGAAAAGCTGTACTAATAAACTAAGAAATAAGTAACATGAATGTGTGTATTCCAATAGCCGTTCACTAGTTAAATCTTGCAATATCTGGTGACCATATTCTCCATAATCTGATGCTAATAATATATTAGATTCTCTGGCTGCATGATTCATTTAGACACCAAAAAGACAGCAAGTGCTATATATCAACCACCTCACAGCTCCCAAGTGCAGTTAATCTGGTCTTTATGGCCTCAGCATTGTTAGGATAATGAGTGCTGGTATCCTGCAAAATCTGGGGTGACCAGATCTGTGTAGCTACACAAAGTAGACTGGACTTGAATTAAGTGTAATTAAGATAAGATTGGGGTTCTGGTACAAGGGAAGCAAGTAGAGACAGTGAGATCAAGGTAATAGGTACACGTGGTAGAAACAAGTAGACATGTGCACACTGAAATATTTTGTTTTGGAATTTCGTTTTCGTCCGAAAAATTAATTTATTTAGGTACTCCCGAAAATCGTTTTTATTTATTTTGTTTCGTTAAAAAATGCATTATTCCGAAAATCCGAATTAATTAAGGTCGAATCTGTCATTGAAGGCTTATGGTGTCTGTCGAATGTTCTAAGAGAATTCGACAGAGCAGCTAAACTGTATGACGCCGCAATCGTACATTTCCGGACGAATGTTCCGCCTACAAGCTATAGAAGAATTTTAATGTTGTATGACACTAGTAATAATGATATTTATAAATCATTATTACTAGTCAACCAACATTCAAATTCTTCTATAGTCTATGGGCCGAGCATTTGACCGGAAATGTACGATTGCAGCGTCGTACAGTTTAGCTGCCTGTCGAATCTTCTTAGAACTTTCGACAGACACCATAAGCCTTCAATGACAGATTCGACGTTTGTATGTTTTTCGCTGCTTCGTCCAATCTTTGTCGTTCATGACGGATGGTCTACCCCAACACTGTCTCTATAATGTTGAATCTTTTCTCTCTATGTTGAATCTTTCCTCTCTTTGTAGAATAATCATTGGACTAATAGAGTTAAGGTTAGGCACATTCGACCACAGGTTCGATAGACTCAGATCGCTATTGTCAGCGTCATGTCGAATCTCCTATCTATATCGAACTATTGTAGCAACTAAAGCGAAAATAAAGCATTTTTTTATGTCGGATCTTTCGGATTTCGGATTCTGCACGTTCATTTTCGTTTGTTAAAACGATAACGAAAATACCCGAAATTCGGACGAAAATGCATTCGGACGAAAACGAATGCACATGTCTAGAAACAAGATGACAAGTTCAAGGTAGCTGGATAGGATAACAGGTACAAAGCACAGGTAGAGGAGCAGGATCACTGGGTACAAAGTAGAAGGAGCGGGTAGTATAAGGCAGTGTTTCTCAACTCCAGTCCTCAAGGCGCCCCAACAGGTCATGTTTTCAGGCTTTCCATTATTTTGCACAGGTGATCTGATCAGTTTCACTGCCTTAGTAATTACCACAGCCGTTTCAACTGAGGGAAATCCTGAAAACATGACCTGTTAGTGCGCCTTGAGGACTGGAGTTGAGAAACACTGGTATAAGGTATACAAAACAAAACACTGCAGAACTGTCGAAACATAGAGGAGGGGCTATGTCCCCTCCACTTATCAGGTGGAGACTAGTTGCTGGGGTCTGCTGACACTGGAAGGTCTGAGAACCCTATTATCATGACCAGGTGATTCAGTTCCTAACATAACCTTACAGGGTAGACTGATTTCCATTCTTTTGGTAGCTCAGGAGGGAAGAAGGTGCAGACTATAGATTTTCAATTAAGAAAACTACTGAATGTAAAATCAACTGTTTTTGCAAAATATACGAATACATGTTTTCAGATAGATAGAAAGGGAATATAAATAGACAGTTGGATGGAGAGTTTTAGATGATTTAATATGACATATTTGAGAAAATTCACACAGTTGACTGTAAAAAATGCTTTCAGTTAAAGGTTTAGGGTACATTTAAGAGACTGTCAAATACAAAATCTGCTGCATAACCACAAGTATAAGGACATACATGTCTGTATAGGTGCCCACACAAACCTGCAGCCTCCAAAAGCTTGTATTCATGGCTAAATACTGTGCCTTTCTAACAGGTAAAGCTCCAACTTTTTTTCCACTACCTTCTACCCGCATACATTTCTAATGCCTGGTTAATATGATGGGTTGAATCAATGGGCAATAGGAATATGCAGGAGGCAACAAGGGACATGTCAGCTTTGCAGCTATCAGGAAAGGGCTGGATTTTTGTTTGTGAGAATGATAAGGATTCTACCATGAATGAAGACCTTTGGATGCTCCCGCAGGTATATGCAAACATCACTATGTGCCTACACTTTATACCTGTAGAATTTTTTTATTCCCTGACAACAATTTAATAAATCCTAAATCTTCTAATATGTCAAGGACATCAACAGCACTGAATTTCTTCATTCTGTAAACTTTCTGCCTGACTGAGAAAAGATGCAGACTTATGTCATTAGAAATGTCTTTGTAACCCTTTAATGCAATAGGGAAGGTCAGACACCTATAATGATTGGAACATCTGCCTCAATGATAGAAATAGCTGACTCCAATTACCCTCATTTTAAAATGCCATTATTGGAGATGCAAACATACATTCTATTAATGACCTTTATTGGTTAAATCATTTTTTCAGTAAATAATTAATTTAGGATGTATGTGTCCTTGTAAAATAAGACTGTCTTTATTAAATATGACTTAAAGTTGAAGATTATTAGAAGTACTATGGAGCTATTTAAACAAAATTCCCAACTCTTACGGTTCAGAACCATTTTTCTTACAACGTATTCACGTTTTCACAAATATAACACAGTGTTTTTCTTCTTCAATAGGTGCCATTTTTTAGTATGCAAAATCAAATATGTTTAAAATAAAATATACATATACATTATATCACACAACATAATGAACATAACTAGTTTAAATATCTTTACAAATTAGTTTGTTAGGAAAGAAGGATAAAAATGTTAAGCTGTCATGCCAACTTCGCATACTTCTTACTTTTAATTGGCTTCTTCTGCAATAATGTATACTCAGCAGATTACTTAGGAAATTTTGGGTTGTATATTTTCCAGTTGACTTATTTTAATCCCCTGATCATGTAGAGAAAGTGCAGAATTGCATGCTCCACTCGTTGCATATATTCAAGCATTTTCAGCCATGTGTAAATCTCAAATATTGGGTAAAGTCTGATTGAACTTCCAGAGTTCAATCAAGCAAACACATGATGCAAAAATAAAGCTTTAACTCATTCATACTTTGAAATCGTATTGGATTGATTTGTACAAAAAAGTTATGGCTCTGCACATCAGACTAAATTTTTGATTAACTCTATGTATTTTATTTTTGTTTATCCTTTTATTACTTATGCTTTAGATTAGACTACTGCATTCCATTGCATAGTTTTACTCTGTCACATTCACTGATTTAAAAAAATGCCCCAGCCATGTAATTTGAAAAAATACAACCTCTTATTATATACACATGCCCTTTATTAACCTTAAGCATCTTTTGTAAGTGAAATTTCAATTACTTAGCAATACTTACCTTAACCTGCAGTCCAGTTAAAACTTGGCACCCAAGTCCTCCACTCATCATCAGTGGTGAAATGTCAGCTCACATTTTTAATAGCACCCATGTGGGCAGGGTCCACGTTGTGGTCTATTTAATTGTGTTTCTCTTTGAAATCCTTCCAGGAAGGAGGACAATTTAATTTCCTCCCTTCTGATATATAGGATGGGTGGAGCTTAGCTTGAGGTAGTTGCTGGCTGATAAGAAAGAGATTGGCCATGGGAGAGAGGATTATTTAAAGCACTGGGACTTTATTCTTCCCTCCCTTGAAGAAGGCTCCCATGTAGCTGGGCAAAAAGAGGTACACTAGCAAGCAAAAAGGGGGCTGTTATTACTTGAATATAGGATATAATGCAAGAGGATTGAGGAGATGCTGATTACTGTATTGGAACTGTGAAACTTACAATCAAATTGTGTTGGGCTGAGCATCTGGCTGCTTCAAACGGTGTTGCAAACCTGGTCTAGCTAGGGGCCAGTGGTGGAAAGGCAGGGAAAGTGCTATTCCAAAATACCAAAAAGTCTTCTTGCCTGAAGTGACTGGTATTCCCAACAAGTAAATATGCTGTTGTCAAGAGCATGGTGAGTGAGCCTAACAATATAGCTTCTTGTCACTGACACCATGCATACGGATGGTGGGCAGACACGTAATTATGGGCTTTGGTTGACACTTATGACCGAGTGAGTGAACCTGAGTGAGTCCTGTGTACTAGGCAGGCCCAGGTGGAGCAAGTAGTAAGTGCCTCTGGTTTAATTTGATGGTCCTGCCTACACCCATGTCCCTGTGGATAGGGCCAGCTGTATGGTACCCAACACAAGTCCTAGGCAGTTTCACAATGCTGTATTTAGTTGAAGACTGTTTCAAAACTAACTGTTTCACTTACAAAGGGAGAAAATGAGCACTGGGATCTTTGTCTTACACAGGTGCAGTATCTATTGTAGTAGAAGGCTCCGTAGCACTCAGGTTCAGTAATTTTCAGTTACAGGTTCAGTAACTCTCAGTAACAGGATAGGTAAAACTCTCAAGGACCAGTAACGCAACCACTTCACTCAGGCACTATGTGGATCCCAGATGAACAATAACACAGTCTTTAAGGCACAGGAGTAGAGTTGAGCAGGCACCTGGATGTTCGGGTTCGACGGGTTCGGCCGAACTTCGGAAAAAAGTTTGAGTTTGGGACCGAACTTGACCCGAACTTGACCCCAAACCCCATTGAAGTCAATGGGGACCCGAACTTCTGAGGAATATTCGCGCTTGTTTCCCGTGCTTAGAACTGTCCCTGCACAAAGTGTCATTTCTGAAGGAAAAAAAGTCATTTAAAACTCACTCGCGGCTATAATGAATTGTCAGCTCCCGGCAATACATAGAAAAGTAATTAATAAAAATCAAAAAAAGCGTGGGGGTTCCCCCAAATTCAATTACCAGGCCCTTCAGGTCTGGTATGGATTTTAAGGGGAACTCCACCCCAAATTTTAAAAAAATGGCGTGGAGTACCCCCAAAAATCCAGACCAGACCCTTTATCCGAGCACGCAACCTGGCAGGCCGCAGGAAAAGAGGGGGGGACGAGAGAGCGCCCCCCCCTCCTGAACCATACCAGGCCACATGCCCTCAACATGGGGACAAGGGCCTCATCCCCACAACCCTTGCCCGGTGGTTGTGGGGGTCTGGGGGCTTATCGGAATCTGGAAGACCCCTTTAACAAAGGGGACCCCCAGATCCCGGCCCTTCCCTATGTGAATTGGTAATGGGGTACATTGCAGAGGAAGTTCCCCATCAGGTCCGCTCAGGCTCAGCCAATGACATTTCGTGTGGACAGCGGCGGACATCAGATCACCGTGGGACACCGGATTTTTTTTACAATTGTTTACACTTTCTTTGTGAAATGGTAGGGGTACAATGTACCCCATTACCAATTCACATAGGGGGGCCAGGATCTGGGGTCCCCTTTGTTAAAGGGGTCTTCCAGATTCCGTTAAGCCCCCCGCCTGCAGACCCCCACATCCACCTGGCAAGGGTTGTGGGGATGAGGCCCTTGTCCCCATCAACATGGGGACATCCTCCCCATGTTGAGGGCACGTGGCCTGGTATGGTTCAGGAGGGGGGGCGCTTTCTCCCCCCCTTTTTTCCTGCAGCCTGCCAGGTTGCGTGCTCGGATAAAGGGTCTGGTCTGGATTTTTGGGGGTACTCCACGCCATTTTTTTTTAAATTTGGGGTGGAGTTCCTCTTAAAATCCATACCAGACCTGAAGGGCCTGGTATGGATATTTGGGGGAACCGCACGCATTTTTTTTTAATTTGCGGCAGGGTTCCCCTTAATATCCATACCAGACCTGAAGGGCCTGGTAATTGAATTTGGGGGAACCCCCACGCTTTTTTTTTTTTTTAATCAATGACTTTAATATGTATTGCTGGGAGCCGACAATTCATTATAGCCGCGAGTGAGTTTTAAATGACTTTTTTTCCTTCAGAAATGACACTTTGTGCAGGGACAGTTCTAAGCACGGGAAACAAGCGCGACTTTACATGCATATTGCTGAACACCGGACCCGAACCCGAACATACAGTCAATTGTTCGGGTTCGGGTCCGGGACCCAAAAACCCATAAGTTCGGTACAGACCCGAACTTTACAGTTCGGGTCCGCTCAACCCTACACAGGAGCATTGGAGTAGTGTAGCTACTGTATGCTGGCTGATCCTGTGAGGTAGTAGTCTAGTGCAGATGTACAGCAGTATATCCTAGGGCAGAGTGGGTCACAGCACAGACTGAGTTGGCCTTATCGGGATCGGCACTTGTTGGAGAGGTGGTGGATTGGCATGTAGCTGACACAGGTGGCGGTTCAAATAAGCCTAAAGCAAGTGGCAGAAGTGGAACAGAAGATCAGTGCTGACTACAGCACACAGCAGTGTCCCCTGCTCTGTCCCTCCTTGCACTGGAACATTTCCCTAGTTCTCTGTCCCTGCCAGACAGGGTCTCTCCCTAAACTAACCACTTGCAATTGTGTGCCAGCTACGGCTGGACTCTGCTTTTTATTAGCACTGCCCCAACCAAAATGGCTGCAGAGGATCACAGAGGAGTGGCAGCATCCAATCAGACTGCTGCTCTGCCTTGTGGCACTTACGGAGGCTTCATGGGAACATCATTCCCCTGTAGGACTCCACTTCATCCCCAAGCCAACAAAGTGCCACCTACTGGGTGGAGTAGGAACTACACCTGCCAACATCCCATCCTAATGTCACTGATTCTGGTCCTACACTGATTCCATTGCATATCTGATAACATTGGTGAAAAGTCCAGTGCAAGTCTTGTTAAAGACCAGCAAGAAGAATTGCTTTGATGGACTGGTTGCCCCAAATGGGAAGAAAATGAAAGGACTGCAAGATAAGGTATGTGTTGTTATGTGTTGAAAACCTTATTTTAAAATAACTTCAGATTACTGGTGAGTGAAGAAAGGAAGGGGAGGGAACATCTTGGAGTTCAGCTTTAAAACGGACCTTAGCAGCCTGAATCACAAGGCCTGTGATGACCAATCTTTGCCGCACATAATTGATTGCTTTTAATCAGTCGTGATAAGTCTGGTTACATTAGGTTTATTTCTCATTCTCTTGTATCAAAACATTAGGAGCTGGTTCACAGTGGAATGTGCATGTTTGCGAGCACAATGCCATGCCACCTTACACTACAGTATGTCCATGACCATATTAACCACTTCAGCCCCTGAAGATTTTACCCCTTTAATGACCAGAGCATTTTTTGCAATACGGCACTGCATCGGTTTAACTGACAATTGCGCAATCATGCGAAGCTGTACCCAAACAAAATTGACGTCCTTTTTTCCCCACAAATAGAGCTTTCTTTTGGTGGTATTTGATCACCTCTGCGGTTTCTATTTTTTGTGCTATAAACAAAAAAAGAGCGACAATTTTGAAAAAAAACTAAATTTTTTTTGCTTTCTGCTATAATACATATCCCAAAAAAATATATAAAACAAACTAATTTATTCATCAGTTTAGGTGGATATATATTCTTCTACTTATTTTTGGCAATAGGCGTATATTGATTGGTTTGCGCAAAAGTTATCATGTCTACCAACTACGAGATCGATTTAGGGACTTTTATTTTTTTTTATTGTTTTTACTGGTAATGGCAGCGATCTGCAATTTTTAGTGGGACTGAGACATTGCGACAAACAAATCTGACCCCAATTACACTTTTTAGGGACCAGTGACATTATTACATTGATCAGTGCTATAAAAACGCAATGTAAAAATGACACTGGCAGGGAAGGGGTTAACACTAGGGGGCGATCAAGGGGTTAAGTGTGTTCCCTCAGCGGGTTCTAACTGTAGGGGGGATGGGCTCACTGAAACATGACAGAGATCACTGCTCCTGATCACTTGGAGCAATAGATCCCTATCATGTCACTAGGCAGAACAGGGAAATGCCTTGTTTACATAGGCAGTTCCCCGTTCTGCCTCTCTTCGCCGCAATCGCATTTTTTAGCACAGCACACTACAAAGCATTGTGTGTGTTTTGTGATCCCCTACACTGCAGGTCCATTGACACCTACTGGATGTGCTTCCCATTTAATTTAATGTGTAGCTCTTGGCAGGCTTGCCCTACATGACAGGTAAACTTTGCCATGGATGCGAAGCATCATGCCCACAGCATATAAACACCCCCATCCTCTGCTTATTGCAGCTTAAGGGGGGTGGTTTGGTGGGCAGCAAAAACACAGCTCAACCACACATTTTTCCAACCCCAAAAAAGCACATCTAAATGTAGTCTAAAAGCCTCATTTTATCTTTCATTATTGCAAAACGTAAGCTTGAAGGTAGCCTAAAAGAATATAGTCTGTCTTTAACACACCTTTTGACTTTCCTGGCTTACACTTGAAGAAGGGGAATTGTCTTGGGCCGTGCATAAAATACACTAACAATAAGGATAGCTAATGAGCAGAAAAAGTCAGGCAGATCACAAGTATCAATCACTAATATAGATAATGTATATTATATAAAATGTACCTATCTCAGTAATAAAACCTAATTTTATGTTTTATATTTTTTGTTATAAAAGTAAAAGAGGGCAACATAAAACTAGTGTTTTTTTTACTATTAGTTACTATTAGTTTTTGATAGACTAACAAATCAATATCTGGATCGATGGATGTAGTAGGAACTCTTCGAAAGAATTCTCAAGGTGCTCATCAGATATTTTGGTTCTAATTTGGACGTTTGTGTACTTCATCCTTGAAAATAGTCACTCACAAATATAGGTGCTGCCGAAAACTGTGATGACATAAATAAGGTGTGATTGTGAAAGGTGAGATATTTTTCTCTGGGAAGATAAGACTTATAACATTCTAGAAAAATACACTGTCACATTTTTCTTAGCATGTGTTGCTAAGTGTAAATACATTTTTACAAATTCCAAAAAAATCAACATTTATAAGTATTGTGACAGCAGGAAGGTAAAGTCACCTGGTTGCATCCAGGGGGGTAGATATATTTCTCCCAGATTCAGGCTTTATGCTGACTTATACAACTAGGGTGGAGAGTTGTATAAGCCCAGCTGAGGCTAGTAGGCTCATGGATGACTCTTACCTCTAGGGAGAGTGTGGGGCGTCGTGCAGACAGAGATGAGGAGACCAGCTGAACCTTGTCAGCTCATTTAGGCCTCTATAAGAACTCCCAGCTTCATTAGATGTTAGCTCATGCCTGGAACCAGACCTGTGTGGACTGTCTAGGGAGAGTGAACCCCTGTGCGGTGAGGCAAAGCCTGTGTGGCTATTTGTTTGGACTTTTACTAAACCAGGGACTTAGGGACTAGGACAGCACCAGGCTGATCCCAGTTGTTAGTTTAGGAAACCTGCATGTTTAGTCAGAGGTCAAACTGACCAGGATTTATTTTGTTTGTTTCTTTTTGGCTTTGCTGTGTTTTTGTCACTGTACATAGAGAAATAAACCGCACCTTTTGATTTTGAAAACCACAACCTCCGTCTGCTGGCCCTGTTTTTGTGTGGGGAGCCCAACCAGGGGGTCACACACACCCGCTACCGAGTTAACCCCCTCACAGTTGGTGGAGAACCAGTGGCAGTTTTTTTTAAGCCAGCATGGAGGAGATACTGAAACAGCTGGCTCTAGCAAATGCCAATCAACAGCAGACAAATGCAGGTTTGCAAAGGAGCCTTGCAGCCCAGCAGCAAGCTCATCAACAAGCCCAGCAGCAATCTGAGGCCCGCTTCATAGACCTGTTACAGAAGCAAGAGCAGAGACTACAACAAATGGAAGCAGTAATGCAGCAACGTCCGCAGACCAGTGAGGAAAGCCGTCCCACTAATACCGCGTCCTTTGGGGTGAGTCGTTTATTGACAAAAATGACTGGAGAGGATGATCCAGAGGTATTTTTGACCACATTTGAAAGGACTGCTGAAAGAGAAAAGTGGCCTGAGGAGCAGTGGGCTGGACTGGTGGCTCCTCTGTTAACTGGTGAATCGCAGAAGGCTTACTATGACCTAGAGCCTGACCAAGCAAAAGACTATGTGATGCTAAAAGCTGAAATATTGGCAAGGCTGGGTGTCACCCTGGCTGTCCGGGCTCAGCGTGTGCATAACTGGACTTTCCAGCTTGGAAAACCCCCCAGGTCTCAAATGTATGATCTCATTCACCTGAGCAGGAAGTGGCTACAGCCAGAGACTTTGTCCGCACCGGAGATTGTGGAACGTGTTGTGATGGATCGTTTCTTGAGAGCTCTTCCTACCGCCATTCAAAAGTGGGTAAGCCATGGAGACCCAGAAACGGCCGGTAAACTTGTGGATCGTGTAGAGAGATACTTGGCTACAGAGAACCTGACGGCCTCTTCCAGAGACTCTCGGACTTTCCACCCTAAGACCAGACCATCCCCAGGGGCGGATAAGAGGATTCCAAGGGGTGAGGGTGGAGAGAGTGAGAGGGTGGGAGCTCTACCCCAAGTTTGGCGAGAACAGCCTGGGAAATCAGCGGCTCAAGAGGCCGCAAGAAGGATCGTTTGCTACCGCTGCCGGCAAGCGGGACATATTGCAGCAAATTGCCCGGTTGTGGAGGAACCCATGCAATGTGACTTTCTGATGGACAGACGTCAGTCGCTGTGTGCGACAGTCGCATGCACTGCCATTCGGGGAACTGAGAAACATTTATGCAAAATGTGTATTAATGGTAGAAATGTTGTGGTATTGCTGGATTCAGGTAGCCTTGTGACCCTGATAAAGGCTGAATTAGTTAAAACAGAGGTCTCTGGGAATAGCAAGGTAGCTGTTATTTGTGTGCATGGGGACACCCGAGAGTATCCAGTGACTACAGTGTGTTTCGAGACCCCCAAAGGTACCCTCTCTCATCCAGTGGGGTTAGTATCTCAATTACCGCATGATGCCATTGTGGGAAGGGATTTTCCGAAGTTCTGGGAACTGTGGGATGATCCTGAGCCCCCCACTGGTGCCCCTATGTACCAGGAATGTGATAGCCAGAACTCCTCTGAGAGTGGGGAGGACTCTCCAGAATTTCCCTTGTCAGTATTGGCAGGGGAGACTCAAGAAACTGGAGAGGAGCCCACCTCCTCAGACGAAAACCTACCGTCTGTGGAGTTTTCTGATCTGGAGGTTCACAGGGAAAATTTTGCCACAGAACAGTTAAAAGACCCCGCCCTAATAAAGGCACGGGAAAACGTAGTGGAAATAGATGGCGAGTTAGTGAACCCAGATATTACCTGCACTTACCCATACTTCAGCGTAGAGAAGGACCTACTGTATCGGGTGGCAAAAAGGGCAGAAGAAACCGTTGAGCAGCTGGTGGTGCCCAAACCTTACAGGAAGTTGGTGTTGGAGTTGGCCCATGGGCACATTCTTGGAGGTCATCTGGGGACAGAGAAAACCCGAGAGAGGGTATTACAGAGATTCTATTGGCCTGGGGTGATGAAGGACATAGAAAATTATTGTTCCTCCTGCCCTGTGTGTCAGAGGTCGGCCCCGATGCCACATTTCCGTAGCCCGCTGGTCCCTCTACCCATCATTGAGGTCCCGTTTGAGAGAATCGCAATGGATTTGGTAGGTCCTATAATCAAGTCCGCTAGGGGGCACCAGTACATATTGGTTATAATGGACTATGCCACCCGTTATCCAGAAGCGATCCCTCTCAGAAATACCTCGGCCAAAACCATAGCCAAAGAGCTATCTCTTGTTTTTAGCCGGGTGGGTATTTGTAAAGAACTGCTTACGGACCAAGGTACACCCTTTATGTCCCGGGTTATGAAAGAGCTGTGTAAATTGTTCAAAGTGACGCAATTGCGTACATCTGTGTATCACCCCCAAACCGATGGGCTGGTTGAAAGATTCAACAAAACCCTAAAACAAATGTTGAAGAAAGTGGTGGATAGAGATGGAAAGGATTGGGACTGTCTACTTCCTTATTTGATGTTTGCTATTAGGGAGGTGCCCCAATCCTCTACGGGATTCTCCCCCTTTGAGTTACTGTATGGGAGACACCCAAGAGGGCTGTTGGATATTGCCAAGGAAACTTGGGAAAGTGAGAGTTCTCCCCACAGGAGTGTGATTGAGCATGTCGCCCTGATGCAAGATCGAATTGCACAGGTAATGCCCATCGTGAAGGAACATTTGGCCCAAGCGCAGTTGGCACAGCAGAGAGTGTACAACCGTGGAGCAAAGACCCGTACCTTTTCCCCGGGGGATAGGATATTGGTACTTGTCCCTACGGTTGAAAGTAAATTCCTTGCCAAATGGCAAGGCCCCTACGAGATAATGGAAAAAGTGAGCGAAGTGAATTACAAGGTCAGACAACCAGGAAGGCGAAAGCCCGAACAGATATATCACGTTAATCTGTTGAAAGCCTGGAGGGATAGAGAGTCCCTAGTCGCAGAAACTTGGTCACCAGCTCAAACTGGTTGCGTGATTCCGGAGGTTGGAATAGCAGCCACCTTGTCACAACCCCAACAACAGGAGGTTAAGGAGTTTGTGCTTCGCAACAAGGAGGTGTTCTCTGAGCTGCCGGGACAAACATCTGGGGTAGAGCATGATATTATTACCCCGCCCGGTGAAAGGGTGAAGTTAAAACCCTATCGGATCCCAGAGGCCCGACGGGAGGCAATACGGGAGGAAGTACAGAAAATGCTGAACTTAGGGGTGATAGAGGAGTCCCAAAGTGATTGGTCTAGTCCCATTGTGTTGGTGCCTAAACCGGATGGGAGCTGGCGATTTTGTAACGATTTTCGTCAGTTGAACAAAGTTACAAAATTTGACACCTACCCCATGCCACGTATAGATGAGTTGATCGACCGGCTGGGAACAGCCCGATACATGACGACTCTTGACCTCACAAAAGGGTATTGGCAAATTCCCCTGGCCAAGTCGGCCAAAGAGAAAACCGCATTTGTAACCCCAGACGGGGCGTTCCAATATAAGAGAATGCCGTTCGGGTTACAGAATGCGCCGGCCACATTCCAGCGGAAAATGGACCAGATACTGAGGCCCCATCGGAAGTATGCTGCGGCTTACCTGGATGACGTAATTGTCCATAGCACAGATTGGGCCTCACATCTGCCAAAAGTGCAAGCAGTCCTAGACTCTATCCGGGAAGCGGGGTTTACGGCTAACCCCAAGAAGTGTACCATTGGGCAGGAGGAGGCCAAATATCTTGGGTACACCATTGGCAGGGGAGTGATAAAACCCCAACTCAACAAAGTCGAGGCCATCCAGAGTTGGCCACGTCCCAACAGCAAGAAGCAGGTACGGGCCTTTCTGGGAATCGCGGGTTATTATCGGCGCTTCAATCCCCACTTTGCTTCTAAGGCTGTGCCCCTAACCAACCTGACGAAAGGGAAAGGGTCGGTCATGATTAAATGGACCCCCGAGGCTGAGGCAGCATTCCAATTCTTGAAACAAGCCTTATGTAGCCAGCCAGTGTTGTACTCACCCGACTTCTCTAAAGACTTTGTCGTACAAAGTGATGCGTCAGATGTGGGGTTAGGAGCAGTATTGTCCCAGGTCTGGAACGGGGAAGAGCACCCAGTCATTTACCTCAGCAGGAAGTTGAAGTCCCATGAGGTAAATTACGCCACGGTTGAAAAGGAGTGTTTAGCGGTGAAGTGGGCTCTAGATTCCCTTCGGTACTATCTGCTAGGTAGGCACTTTGACATGGTTACGGATCACGCTCCGTTAAAGTGGATGGCTCAAAACAAGGAGACAAATAGAAGAGTGAATAGGTGGTTCCTGGCCCTACAGGAATTCAACTTCACAGTAAAGCATCGCCCTGGCGTTCAAATGGGGAATGTGGATGCTTTGTCTCGAGTACATGAATGCCTGATTGCTGGTGTTCCAACCCCAAGGTTAAAACAAGAGGGGGGGGTATGTGACAGCAGGAAGGTAAAGTCGATATATAAAGTAGATATATTTCTCCCAGATTCAGGCTTTATGCTGACTTATACAACTAGGGTGGAGAGTTGTATAAGCCCAGCTGAGGCTAGTAGGCTCATGGATGACTCTTACCTCTAGGGAGAGTGTGGGGCGTCGTGCAGACAGAGATGAGGAGACCAGCTGAACCTTGTCAGCTCATTTAGGCCTCTATAAGAACTCCCAGCTTCATTAGATGTTAGCTCATGCCTGGAACCAGACCTGTGTGGACTGTCTAGGGAGAGTGAACCCCTGTGCGGTGAGGCAAAGCCTGTGTGGCTATTTGTTTGGACTTTTACTAAACCAGGGACTTAGGGACTAGGACAGCACCAGGCTGATCCCAGTTGTTAGTTTAGGAAACCTGCATGTTTAGTCAGAGGTCAAACTGACCAGGATTTATTTTGTTTGTTTCTTTTTGGCTTTGCTGTGTTTTTGTCACTGTACATAGAGAAATAAACCGCACCTTTTGATTTTGAAAACCACAACCTCCGTCTGCTGGCCCTGTTTTTGTGTGGGGAGCCCAACCAGGGGGTCACACACACCCGCTACCGAGTTAACCCCCTCACAGTATGTTTACGATTTTGTGTTGGGCTGCTTTTATAGCAGTCTTGGGCCGTATGCAGCCCACGGGCCGTAGGTTAGACACCCCTGGCAAAAAAACTTGCTTAGAATGTTTGCAGCACATACCACCCTGTTTATCAGTGGCAAGGAAACTCTAATTACCAGATTTTTCTACAAGCGTTCAAATGCAGTGTAGCACTACCACAGCAGGAGCTGCTGGTTTGTTTTTGGGCTCGCACGTTACCTCTTTAGCTTCGTTGTCAGGGTAGCAAAGTCCATATTAAATGCAATGTTCACACAAAAGTAAAACCTTCAACAGTGAGGCCTCGTACACACGACCGAGTTTCTCGGCAAGAACCAGCAAGAAACTTGCTGGCAGAGATGTCTTGCCGAGAAATTAGTTTGTGTGTATGGTTTCTCGTCAAGAAAACCGACAAGTAATCTCGACGAGAAAATAGAGAACCTGCTCTCTATTTTCTCGTCGAGATTCTCGTCAGCCTGTTTCTCGACGAGAAAAGTGAGTGTGTGTACACTTACCTGTCCTCCGGGAAGCCCGCGCATGTTCGAAATGAATTTGACGCATGCGCGGTAGCTTCCTAGGCATAGGTAGGGTATACCAAGATGGCGGCGACGGCATCGAATGTGACGAGCGCATGCTCGTCGTATTCGATGACGTCACCGCGTTGGCTCCATTCAAAGAACCGCGGGTTCTTTGAATCGAGCGTGTGTACACTCGGCCGGGACAAGTTTCTTGTCCAAGAATCTCGTCGAAAAAAACAACATGTTTTTTTCGACGAGAATCTCGGCCGTGTGTACGAGGCTTCAGGCTTTATTCTTTTCTTCTGTAGTAAAACTTGAGAGAAAGTAGAAGGTAGGAGAAGAGTAGGGGAAGGTTCAGGCACGCGGTATAGAATGCACAAATCAGTTCAAAGTTCTTATCAATCCTTCACCACCCTCTCAGTAGAGTGGGTATTGCTAGCAGCCGGGATGATGCACGAACCAGTAACAAGACAGCCTCTGCCACAGCCTGCTCAAGATGGAGTCGGTCTCTGCCTCAGACCTTCTTTAGAGATAGTTAAATGGATAGTCCAGGAATCCTCTGCCACAGGATTTAAAGTCCCAAACTTCCAGCCGTGCAGTAAGAGAGCCTTTAAGCCGATCCCGCGAACTGCAGGGCTTTTAGTAGATTGGATCCCTCCTCAACAAGGTCACCAGGCCTCACCCGACACATCAGCGCTTTGCCAGTCTCCTACAGGGCAGGTTCTCCCCCGGTTTCCTTCATCAAGGCAGCTTCCTCCCTTTTTGGATGGACAGCTTGGGACCCCTCTTGGGATGTTGGCCCCAGCCAGAATAGCCAGGGCTACTCGATAGCGATGCAGCCTCGGGCCAACGTGGCCCCGGGCCCAGAATCACACACACATACCTCACGCCAGGAGGGCCAGGAGGCGAAAGACCCCGAACAATGGCGTCTGCCCCTTAAGTATCCCCTCCCAGCAGGCACAGAGGGTCGACCACTATCAGGCAAACCACAACCAGAAAAGAGGAAAATTTGCATAAATCGACAGTCTGAGCCCAACTATTGGCTCAGACACCCTTAATTTTAGAAAAGCGTCCCCACCATTGGGGTAGGGCGCTACAGCAGCTTATACAGGAAAAATATTTTATACAGTAAATCGCATGAGTTGCTTACTTCTCACTAGGGATGAGACAAACACCCCCCCCAGTTCGGTTCGCATCCGCAAATGTGAACAGGCAATAAATTTGTTCGAACATCCGAACACCGTTAAAGTCTATGGGACTCGAACATGAAAAATCTAAAGTGCTAATTTTAAAGGCTTATATGCAAGTTATTGTCATAAAAAGTGTTTGGTTTTAAAAACGGCCGTTTTTTCGGGAGCAGTGATTTTAATAATGCTTAAAGTGAAACAATAAAAGTGAAATATTCCTTTAAATTTCGTACCTAGGGGGTATAGTATGCCTGTAAAGTAGCGCTTGTTTCCCGTGCTTAGAACTGTCCCTGCACAAAGTGTCATTTCTGAAGGAAAAAAAGTCATTTAAAAGTACTCGCGGCTGTAATGAATTGCCGGTCCCGGCAATACAGAGAAAAGTCATTGAAAGTCATTGATAAAAAAAAAAATGTGTGGGGGTCCCCCCAAATTCAATTACCAGTCCCTTCAGGTCTGGTATGGAAATTAAGGGGAACCCTGCATCAAATTAAAAAAAAAATGATGTGGGGTTCCCCCCAAATATCCATACCAGACTATGGATTTTAAGGGGAACTCCACCCTAAATTTAAAAAAAAAAGGCGTGTTCCCCCAAAAATCCATATCAGACCCTTTATCTGAGCACGCAACCTGGCAGGCCGCAGGAAAAGAGGGGGGATGAGAGGCCGCCCCCCCCCTCCTGAACCGTACCAGGCCACATGCCCTCAACATGGGGAGGATGCTTTGGGGGTCTGTGACCCCTCAAAGTACCATGTCCCCATGTTGATGGGGACAAGGGCCTCATCCCCACAACCCTTGCCCGGTGGTTGTGGGGGTCTGCGGGCGGGGGGCTTATCGGAATCTGGAAGACCCCTTTAACAAAGGGGACCTCCAAAATCCAGCCCCCCCTATGTGAATTGGTAAGGGGTACATTGTATCGTCATGATTGTTAGATCATAAAGTTCTAGCGCAAGACCTCTCTGTAACTCTAAACAGGTAACCTGTAAAAATGTTTAAAGCGTCGCCTATGCCGTAACTTGTCGCCATTCCACGAGCGTGCACACTTTTAAAGCATGACATGTTAGGTATCTATTTACTCAGCGTAACATCATCTTTCACTTTATACAAAAAAAAACATTTCCCCAAAAAATTATTTTGAAAGATCGTTGTGCAAATACAGTGTGACATAAAATATTGCAATGATCGCCATATAATATTTGGGGGTTCTAAGTAATTTTCTAGCAAAAAATACTAATTTAACCTTGTAAACAAAAAGTTCTAGAAAGGGCCTGGTCTTCAAGTGGTTAAGGGGGAAGTAAAAATGCAGCTCCACCATGTGTTTTTTCCTGACCACCTATTTACAAGAGCCCTAACTTTGAATTCAGTTATGAGCTTATTTCTCCCTCTCACCTGTAGTGACAGATTTCCTTTAAGGATAACTAGCTCACTAATGTAATCAGACTCATTTAGAACGGCACGTTATTTTACCAGTGCCAAATGGTATTCTACATAATAATTAAGTCATATTATTTGGTGAATAATATGGAATTAGTACATTAGATGCTTGATCCAGAGACAATTATTATTCTGTTCATGTCCCTGTTAAATTGCATTTCTTTTTAATATTTTATGCCATGAAGCAGACTTCTTATGATGGGCTCCGACTTGCTGTTAATATACCAGGAGGGCGGCAGACATAATGTCTGCACATTGCTCATGTGTACAATCTGTATAAATTTCAAGTAGAACTTGCCCTAAAGCTGCCCTGGGAGCACAAATCAAACAAGACTGTCGACTCATATGCTTATCTAAAGAAAAAACTTAAACAGTTTTGAAAGAGACAAATATATCTTAGTCTGGTCTTTTGAATGATATAATTTCAACTGCCTAAAGTTTGTGTTATTATAGTACATCTGGAGCATGGACCTGTAAGTATGCCCCTAAAATATGTTGACTACATTGTTTTGTTTCAATATTTTTTTTTGTGACAAATGGTTTATGTAGTTAAAGTGTTACTAAACCCACAACCGTAAAATCAGTGTGTATATGTAGTAAAGCGTGCTTGTTATACTCAACGGAATAACCATAGGAACAAAAAGATAAAAAAGGCTTAAAAGGAAGTTAATGCAGCAACCAAATCTTCTTTTGGTGTTTTTTTTGCCAAAGCTCCTAAACTCAACTCCATAAAAAAACTATGTGTCCATGTACACATAGGCTTTTAGCAGTTTAGGAGCTGCCAAAATTAGGTGAGCTTCAACCTCCCTCTTCTGAACATGGAAGAATCGCATTCAGAATAGAAACGCTTTGACCGCCGGCTGCGGGAAAACGCGAAACACTGCAAAATCGTGTAAAATGTAGGCAGGGTGTACATGAAGCCTTAATGTAGTTATTATCATGACAAATACTTTGCAAACAGAACTTGAAGACACTCAGGACTTGGTGAAGTTTGCGAGCATTTGCACTTTTAATAATGAATTTCCCAATTTCAAAAATGTCCAACAAAACTATCCAAACTTATTGGAATTTTACTATTGCAAACTGAAGCTTAAGAATAAACATGTAACATTAAATATAATAAACTGAAATGAAACATCTTAGTATTATTTAATTAAAAAGATTTTAAGCTTGTAATCATATAACTGATTGTACAACTTCCCTGGCATGCTGTTGACATGCATACATTTACAACATATTTTGACATTTCTTGAGATATATATATATATATATATATATATATATATATATACACACATACACAAATTCTGTTGAGTTTTTGGTTTGCCTTATATCATTAGCCATGCTGTTGCCATGGCACCTGATCCTTCTCAAAATTCAAGGAGCACAGGAGAGACATTGAACATGCTAAGACTTCAGGTTATTGAGCTATTGAGCTGTATTTAGCCCGTAGGGAGAAATTTCATTGCACAGAAATGCAGCCCATACTACATTTCTGAAATTTCCAGTGCTCTTCTAAATACAGAGGAACTAAATCATACAAAATGTTAATAAAGCACCTAAAATATGTGACATAGGGATGAGGATCGTTCTTGGGTCTACCAAGAGTTTGAGGCAATCCCTGCCTATTTTCGGACTCACTGAACTGATTAATGAATTAAACCACCTGTATTAATTATAATCATAAGGCACTGCAAAGGCTTTGTTATGAGGCAACTCCCTCACTGTAAAAAGGTGGAGCACAGAGCAGCTGAATTGTCTGTATCAGAAGCTGTTGTGCAGAGAAAGAAAAACTGTCAAACTGCACAGGAAAAGATTAGGGTCAGTTAGAAAACATTACTTCATTCCTGATTGTAAGCTCTTTGGGCAATCAACTCGTTAGTTGCTTTTTTATTATTATTATTCGTTTTTTGTTTTTAATATTATTGGCCAGTCCATAGCAACATTCATCTCTCCTTTAAAAGTGGGCTTTTATTTTAGGGGGTGGTATTTTGTGGATTTCATTTATTCTGGGGGTAAATATATATTTTTATGAAAAAAAATATTATTATCATTTGGCCCAGACAAACTAAAGTGATAGTAAACAAGTTAGGCTTTAATAGACGTGCTTGTGCATATTTAAAAATACAATTATTGTTTGGACTGCAAAAAAAATAAAACTGTAGCATGTGCAAAAATGTTGGCAGCTTTGCAGTTAACCAAACATTTTTTTTTGTATAAGCTACCAGAAATGAATTTAGAAAAAGCTTAGCTCCTTATTTGCCATTTTCAAACTTTTGTTCTGGTAGTTTTGGGTGTTTCCACCCAGCTTAGTGTGTTCCAACACCTTCTGTTGCGTTCAACATTATATAAAATAAAATAAAAGTGATCTCATGTTTTTATTCCTCGAAAGATAAGTTATGGGAGTTAAGAGAAGAAGATCTGGAGGATCAAACTAAGCCTCTGCTTATACTCTGCTGCACTATGCAAAGAAAATAGTTCATCCACTGCAGAAGCTAGATGCCAGCCACAGTGAGCCCTGGTACTTTTATTCATGATGGATTCTAGGTCTGTTGGTGAATTGAACTACACCCAAATGCACCTGAATACCCAATCGACCCACAACCCTTAGCCTACATTACAGTCCTGCAGTGTCCAGTACAAGGGACACTCAAGCTTTTTGCTTGAATGTTCTGCCACTGCCAGAGCCGGCATATGGGGTTGTCTCAGAAATCAATGCCTCATCCAATACATAATAATCAAGACCTACTGTTAGAGCATGAAGGCAGGTTTCCTTCTTCCTGTCTCCCCATATCATGAAAAATGTCACATGACAAGAGAGATGGGAAGAAGAGGAAGTTTGTATTTACTTCCTGTCAGGCGACCTTTTCAGTTGACAGTTTGGTAGGTACTGTAAATGCCATGAAAGAAGCCCTAATGAGTCTCCAGTGCCCAACTTAGAGTCCCCCAGACCCCCCAGAAACCCCGGCACCTCTAAATCCCCTAGCCCTACAACCCCTCAGAGTTCTCTTGCCTCCCTCCCAAGCCCCCATAGAGCGCCCAAGCCCCTCTCAGAGCTCCTCTGCTCCTTCAGAGCTCATCTGCCTCTCTCCTTCTTTCTCCAGCTGCCCATTCCCACCTCTCACTGGTTGGATGTTACATGTACTATATTATGTGACTGCTACCCTTTTTAAGCTGTTCTGTACATCCAGACTATTGTATTCTGTAGACTGCTTTGACATAATGGCATTTGTCTTGGGAAGATTTATCTATGTTTAATTAACATATCTTTCGTTATGTTAGACTACCTGGACATAATTTTTCACATACAACATAAGTCATTTGTGCAGAATGTGCGATAATCTGCTAGTGTACAGAAGCCTAGAAAGTGATAACCAGAATGTGCTAGTGGTTGATGTGCTTATTATTGAATTATATTATTACCTTTTGTTTGAATATGTTTGCTTCCAATACAGGCAAAACATGCCGTTTAACCTCTGTAAGATTTACCCCCATTCATGACCATGCCATTTTTTGCTACACAGCACTGCCCTAATTTAACTGACAAGCCCGGTCATGCAACGCTGTACCCAAACAAAATTTGTTGTTTTTCCCTCTGAATCAGTCCACTGGAGGCTTGCTCTCCTACTGCAGAACATAGAGGTAACAACACTACAACAAGTGCTCCTCTAACCCTCTGAATTTAAAAGGTAAAGCCTATGATGAAAAAGACTGTACCTATAAAATGCATAGAAAAGTAATGTGTATATGCAAAGTGTTAAGTACTGCAAACAGAGGTCACCAAGGGGAGTGGTGAGTTGGTAATGGAGGGGGAGAACAAATGTTCATGTGAAGCCTTATGATTTTCATTTAAACCCCCAATAGAAATGCTTTTATGAATGTTTACAGGTGGTGTGTTGGAACAACAATATCTATGTGTTTTTCTAAAGAGGACTTATTAACATTTGGCATTGGGTCCTGACGCACTACTTTGCCCATTTTGTACACCACTCTAAAATTCTGTCTGACCTTCTCTGCTCCCTCTTGATATTGTACACTATATGTAATTGCTGAATGAGTGTCAGATCTTAACATTGCGCACTGAAGTCCTTGATTATTGCTCCTTTTTTATAGTTTCCTTTGTAAACTTGGCTGTAAAGGTATTAGTTCTCTTCTCTCTGCAGAGATTCTGGCGTGCTGTCCTTTGTATGGTTTACCGAAAGGTGTAAGCTGTCTTTTTTATTTCTGGATTCCGATTAGTTATTGTGTCTTGGTGTTACTTTTTTAGAGAAAATAAGAAAGGGTGTATCAGATCTTACTCTGCAAATTGGAGAACTGACTTAGGTTGCTACTCTCTTTTGGTATGACCCAGTTTGTACATTTCTCTGGAAAGGTGTCGGTTATTTATAGTAGTCATGGTTTATCTCAAACTGGCATATACAACCAATGACCCCTGAGAATATTGAGTCTGCAGACAATAAATGCTTAACTGGCCCAATATACATGCAGGTGCTTACTCGCCCACTCTCCAGCCCTAGCCACACATGTATGTCTTGCTTTAATGGTTTGTGCAGTAAATATCTGCTGGCGAAGAAAGTTTTGATTTACTTTGATTTCCATAAATTAGAAAAGATTCAGATGTTTTGCTTTTTGCTATAGACTTGCTGTACAAAGCCCATATGCATTAAAACTGTGTTTGGTGCATGCTAAATAAAATTGCAGGACAAACCTGATTGGACTGTTTCTCGGTGTCCCTGGGTGTCTCATGCATGGTTTATCACTGCCAATACCAGTTGAAGATGTCCCCCTTACAAGTTATACTCTCTCACGTTTTCTCTCTCCCTTTTCTATGTGTGTGTGTGTTCATTATGTTCATATGCAGCTAATTATTATTAAAAATAGGAGAAAAGCTTTACACGATAATAATTATAGCAACATTAATAAAAAATAGTTCCATGACTTAGTATACATCTATGGTTATGGAAAACAAATCTATTAAATATTAACCTTAGCAGAATAGGACAGTAAAATGTCTATGTAACTTGTAGTCTGGATGTTGGCAGAGAAATGTTCAAAGTACAAAAAAACTAATAGAAATATTGTGATATGCCCATATTCACTTTGTGATCAAGCTTGTGAACACCAGATGGCTTTGCAAGTCAACCTACACAGAAGCATTGTGGACTTCAAAGATATATTTATGTCTCCTGGGACAACTCATCCGTTCATTTCCACAGGCTAAAAACAGACTTTCAGGTTGGAGACCAGGTAAAATTGGAGCTTGCGTGAAAACTAGTACTGCTTTATTTCTAGTGAATTCAAAGCTGTGTATTCATTAGACTATGGCAAACAAAGTACTTGTTTATTGAAGTCAGTACATTTAAAGAAATAAAATATGCTTTGCATCTATATTTTAAATTGACATATTACTGGAGACTAGATTTTACCTAAAGCACACTGGGAAAATAATAAAAATGAATAGCCCATAAAAGGATAAAGTAAAAAGGCAGCTTTTGCTGCAATATTCACTTCCAGTGCTGTCCCCACAGTACTTATTTTCTTTCACTAGATATCCTTAGTCAGATAGCCAGCATCATTCAACCTCCTTTCTCTGAGCCCAGACTGTAATGAACCGTCCCAGCCTGGAAGTGAACAGACATGACTGAAAGGAAAGAAAGGACAGTGATAAGTGTTTCAGTCGTAAGTTTTCTCCTCCTATTAGCATATTTCTTGTCATCACATGAACTGACCGACTCTTTGTGTTGTTTTTTTTTTTCGCTCACACTTAAAGAGGAAGTAAACTTTCCTCTATAACTTTTACCTATAGGTAAGCCTATATTATCAATGCAAATGCAAAAGTGTCCTCAATGACATATGCAGGGCTGCAATGTCGGGAGAGGCTGCAATGCCTGACAGGGCCAATGGCTCATCCTGCGCGGCTGCCTCAGGTCTCTCAGGGGAGGATGGTATCATGCAGGCATGTCTAGAACCCCTAGAACCAGATGGCGACACTTTAGTGCCCCTTTTTCCTGCCCCTGAACCCTTTTTACGGGGAGACATAGTCCTAAGCCCAAAGGCAGAGGTACTAACACAGGTGCATCAACTGCTGAGCCTAGTCTGGCAATATACAAATGTCTGCTAATCTGCACAGCCTGATGCAGAGTAGGTGTCTTAGTATGCCTGACTATGAATCTCGACTGGTCAAGGAGGAACCATCTGAGAATTGAACTGTTAATGGGCAGGCTGAATGTACCAAGTTGATCGATCAACTTGGATACAACCAGTCTGCCAGATTCTCTTATAGCTAGCGGCTTTAGCAGCTGCTAAAGCCGCTAGCGATAATCACAGACTTATCTCTGTGCATAATGCTCCCACCAGGAGAAGACAGGAGGGTTTACCCTGTCAGCACTGTCTGTGTTGATGGAGGAATTGTGCAAATTTATTTCCTGCAACCCGCAGGAAAAGTGTATGGCCTGCCTTTAGAGATTAGTTGGCCCAATGTCAAAGGGAGATGATAAAATTGTAATAGTCTGTGTTATTAAAGAGATACTGCAGATGCTAGACCAGGGACAGAGAACCATTGGTTCCAAAGTTTTCCCAACTTCTGAGGGCAGCCCCTGTGTCACGTACCTTGTGGCAGAGCCTGAAGAGTAGAGGGAGACCTCTCATACAGTCTCAGTTCAAGGACCACTGATGGGACAGTGCGGTGAGGTAAGAGAACATGTAAGATCCTCCATTGGTCGCAAAGGGGCATGGTAGGTGCGTCACCAGAGTTGGGCTCGATAGCTGAAGCAGCGAATAAAAGCAGGAACAGCAGACCCCAGGCTGGGTAGGTAGCAGCTGTTAGAAGATGCAGTAAGACTGGCAGCACACAGCAGATGGAGGACCAGCGTCACAAGGCACAATGCAGAGCAGGAAAGATGGATGACTGGATGTAGGGTCAGGCAAGCCAAGTCAGCAACGGACGATCAGGTATAGGCATAAATGGCAGGCAGAGAATGGTCAAGATGCAGGCAGAGGTTGGCAACAGGATAACAGGCAAATGTGTAGAGATAAACGAAGTCTTAATGCAAGCCGAGGTCAGGACATGTGGAGTGCAAGATAAGCTGGGTCAAACACAGGAATCAAAAAGAGGGCACAGGAACAGGAACACAGGTAAAGCTTCAGATCAGATAGTAATGAACTAGTGCAGCTGCTGCACTCATATAGGTCATTTGGCGCCAGCGTTAAAGGCAAACACACCTGCGCATACACATAGGTGTTTGCATCTGTGTGTGTATATTCGTGTTCATGTGCATTTGCCTGCGCCCAGCAAGACAGGCACATGCAGGGCCGTGCCTGCACATGCACATGCGCATTTTCCTTTTCCTCAAAGCTTCAGCTGCATTATGGCCAGCATGTCCCTGACACCCTGTATTGAAAAACAATAATTTTCCCTGGAGAGGGTAGAATTTACTTAATGTCTTCACTCCTCCACTGATAGTGGGTTTGGAGATCCATTTTTGGGAGATCAAAAGTGCAAAAACCAGCAGTGTAGCAATAGGAACATATATCTCTGAAGGAAAAGATTCTTCATCTACCATGCCCAGTAAAACATATACATGGATCTAGGGATATAAAAACCTGAATGGCAGTGGTTATAGTGCGTATAATATCTCGCCAGTACATTGAAGTTTAGGGCATTTCCATATCATTTGAATTAGATCACGCTAAGGAACAATATTAAGGGGAATTTTTTTTTGTGTAATGCTATACAGGGGAAGCAGTAGTAAAGGGTTTTACCATTGGTTACTTGTCCTGATGAAGTCCATCATGAAATTCATAGTGTGAGGTCCAGTGTCAGTGGGATGCACACATGCTCACTGAGAGTTGCAGTGTGGTGGACATTTCCCCCTAACATTGAAGAACTGATCCTGTAGTGCTATGGCAGTACTAACAATATGTTAGTTTTACATGTCATGTCTGAACTATGAAGGACTCTCTCTTCTGTTCTATATGGAATAGGGATATTAGGAGGAGCAACTACCTGACCTGTGTTACATTACCTATGGTTTATACATCCTGAATATCCACTTATTGACCTTCTTATTAACCTAAGAAATTAAATCCAGTCGGGGGATTGTCATCCTTCAGGTGGTGCAGTGGCCACATATTAGCTCTTTTTGTGCACTGAAAGAAGATTTAACACCTTTTGATCACATTTACCAGTACTACTGCAGTGATTGGCAGTATTGTAGCTGGTGTAAATTCAGTGGACTTTACTTGTTGCACTTTACACCTTATGTTATTGCCACTTTTATTAGACATGAGAATGATTATTGGTTTTTAAGATTTGTGTAGGGTTTGCAGCGCTGGATTTATATAGATATTGCTGTTTTGTTACTTTATTAGGTAGTCATACCGCTGCTGGGGACTGGGGGTTCACATATGATACACATTTTACAGTATGTGTAATATACGGTATGGCTTGTAGTGCTGCATTTATATTGTTTTGTAAGTTCTGTCAGGTTGCTTCTAACTGAACACAGTGAACATAGTTCTGGTGATAATAATACGTTTCTGCAATGCATAAAACCACAAACTATTAATAAATATATAAAAATATAAAATAATAAAAAACAAAAGCTGATCTAAATGTAATTTGCAAGACAAAAAATTAGCCATTGTTAGAATCTGCATCTACACCAGGTGTAAATATGGTAATTTACCCAACTTTAATCTGTTCAATATCATTTCATTATTCTTTACACCTAAAGGACCCAAATTACTACACTAGTTAGTTACCTGCAAGGAAGCTTGCTTCTGGCAACAGATAATTAATTCTTAAATCTTGAAAGACATTGAGCTTAGAGAACCCCTGAGCACATTTGTATGAAGATTAGACATTGTTTCTTTTTCTCAGATTTCTTTGAAGTCTTTTCTTCAAAGATGCATGCCGGTTGCTCAGACTACTTAAAACCTCAGTTGACAAAGTTGGCTTTTTTAATACATTTTCACAGTCTTCTACTGCCAAATTCCAAGTGAGTATTCACCCCTTGGTTAAAATAACAAGCAACAACGCTAATTAGTAATGCTGCTGTTAGCTAGCATTTGTTGGAATGATAAAGAACACACAGTTTCTTAACAACAATATTACAATTACATCACACTTTGGGGAGATACACTGTGTGCTGTAGTAAGCACTGTTAAATAATACCTCTTATCTTATTTTTCTTTTGTCAGGTGCTTTAATACAAATGAAAACATAACCACTAAATTATTTAAGAAATAAAACATTCTTGATACGCATGTGGTGTCTTTGTCACATTCTATTCCTCAAGAGAGCTACTATGCAACAGAAGCTTCTGTTTTTCTCTTGCTATATGCGTTCATTTTTTCTCCTTTTAGTAATTGAAGAAACGTGCTTCCTTTTTTTTTTTATTGAGTTTAGTTGGAGAAAGTACAATTAACAAAGATATCAAAAGCGTAACAATATCAAGACTGGACTTGTATGTTCTAAATCCAGTATAACAGTTAGATATATGTATTACACTCAATGAGTAGAGAAAAAGATATCTTAATGTACGATATTACCTTTGGTAAGTTTTGAGTTAGTTTTGATTTAAGCCAAAAAATTATTATAACATAAACAGTTCTATGGTATCAACCTAATAAAGCTATAAAAATAAAATAAATCAAAAGATATGTAATGCCCCGTAGACACGATAGGAATTTCCGATGAAAAAATTCCATTGGAATTTTGAAATTTTGAAATTTTTTTCTGATGAAATTCCGTCGGAATTCCGATGGAAATTTGATCGGAAAAAGTTCAGATCGTGTGTAAGGGGCATAAGATTATGGAATTAAAATGTTTCATATATATAATGGCTCATTGTGTGTAGAAAAAGGCCTCAGTATAGTATGGGAGGTTTCTATTGAAAGAGATGTGTATACTAACATTGTGTCTATGTGTGTCCAACACACATATAGACAAGGAGGTGGAGAGGGAGGAGAGCAACAACATCCAAAACAAAAAAGAGTGGGGGTGGGGTGGGAATGTATAGGAAGAAAAGGGATGAGACATGCATTTCAGAATCTAAGGGGTCTGGAGTTTTTAGAATGAGTGTGTGTTCTGCCATATTGCTTGAAAAGATGTTGGAAGTTGGACTGCTGAGTCTTGATTGTTTCAAGAGAGGTTTCCCTCTCTATATTTCAGAGAGTTTAAATTTAATCCAATCTGTCCAGGTTATTGCGTATTTAGAAGGAGAGTCCTGTGTTATCGAGATACCAAAAAGGTTTTAAGTGTTTACAGTCCCACTAGATATGTATAAGATTGCCAGGTAATTGTTTGCATCTTATGTTGTGCTTCTTATGTTTGCATGTTAAAAATAGGAAAAGGATAACAGGACATCTGTACTGTTCTGTCTCAACTACAAAGCGATAAAGTTCATCTCCAGGTTTAAGTAGGCCTTACTCAAGCTGGTTTGATATTCATCCCTTGCATCGATACAGGCAGTTTAACTCAATGAATAAACTCACAGTTAGGACGACAGACGATGAATCCTTTCGAATGTTCCGTTTAATGATGGATATTCATAGGTAGAAAAACGTTGCAGTTGTAAGCCACATGTAAGATGTTTAGCATGGAAGAAATACAGGAGTAATGACCAGAATCAGGAAGTGGAGGAGAAATATAAAGAACTACAGTGAGAGAGAGAGTTCAGCTAGAAAGAAGGGGACAGATCTTAAAGACACAGAGCAAGAATAATCACATAGTGTAACACAACACTCCCCGTCTGAAATCTTTAGATTTCATAACCTTAAACTAATATATATATTTTCAAAAAGTCCAATACTGACAAATGTCCTGGAACCTGTAATGAAAAACATGCAACAAGCAAATAATAAACGTAAGTTCAACAGGATGAAGAACATAAAGTCACAGTATGATGTCTTCAAATAATTCCAAAGTTCTGAGTAGAACCTGTAGATGGCAGCAATGTACTCCCCGCCGTGCCAACAGCATGGCTAGTCCTTGCACAAGTCACTCACCTGGCAAAAGGAGTACTAACTCTGTAATTGGTCGACTAAAGGTTTGTGTCGATCCTCCCTTGGTTACCTTAACTTCTACCTTCCGGACTTTGTTATCGTCGCTGGGCATAACTTTAGTAATAAGACCCATAGGCCACTCATTCCGACAAACTTCCTTGTCTTTTAGAAGGATGAGGTCTCCAACCTTAAGATTCGGCTTAGATGCTTGCCATTTGTTACGACCTTGAAGGTGGTGAAGATACTTTTTCTTCCAGCGATCCCAGAACACATTGGCTAGATGCTGCACCTGCTTCCATTGATGCTTGTAATGGTGTGACCGCAGCTTCTGTTTTGTACTTACAGAAGTGTGGAGTGAGGTGTTCACAGTTCTTATTTCCTTATCATCTTCAGGGTTTACTAGCCCATAGGTGGTGTCAATAGGGAGTAAGTAAGAGTCCTCACACAGAAACCTTGGAGGTGACAGCCATAAGCTGTCCTGAAGAGCGGCAGGTGACACGGCTCTGGTTCCACAGTCAGCTGGGTTGAGTTCAGTGGGAACGTGATGCCATTGACTTGGTAGAGAGAATCTCTTGATACGTTCAACCCTGTTGCTGACGTACACATAAAATTGTTTTGTTTGGTTGTTTATGTAACCAAGTACTACCTTACTGTCTGTATAGAAGGTGAAAGAATCAATTCTAGTGTCCATTTCACTTCGTATGACCTCAGCAATTTCTACTGCTAGCACGGCTGCACAAAGTTCAAGTCTTGGTATGGTATGTGCAGGCTTGGGAGTGAGTTTTACCTTGCCTAGGACAAAACTACAGTGTGATTCTCCATTCAGTTCAGAGGTCTTCAAATAGGCTACTGCAGCAATAGCTTCAACTGATGCATCAGAGAAAATATGAATCTCTCTCCGGTTAGCAGTTGAAGTGGATCCTGGAACATAGCAACGGGGAATCTGAAGTTTTTCTAGTGACTTCAAAGAATATCTCCACCTTTCCCACTTGTGTTGATTCTCACTAGGCAAAGGAGTATCCCAGTCTATGTTCTCAGTAGACAACTGTCTTAGTAAAATCTTACCTTGAATGGTAACTGGAGCAAGGAAACCCAGTGGGTCATAGATGCTATTCACCACGGACAGGACTCCTCTCTTAGTGAAGGGTTTGTCACAAGTTGACACTTGGAAGGTGAATTTGTCTTGCTTGATGTTCCACAACAAACCCAGACTTCGCTGTACAGGAGGCACATCTGTACCTAAGTCAAGGTTTTTTAGACTAGTGGCATAGTCCTCAGAGTGAAAGGCATTCATAAGTTCCTGGCTGTTGGATATAATCTTGTGCAGTCTAAGGTTTGCTACAGACAGCATCTCCTTTGTTCTGGTGAGAAGATCAATTGCTTCTTTAGCAGTTGGAAAGGACTTAAGTGCGTCGTCAACGTAGAAGTTTCTTTCAACAAATTGACGGGCATCAGATCCATATTTAACTTCTCCAGTCTGAGCTGTTCTCCTTAGCCCATAAGTTGCCACTGCTGGGGAAGGACTGTTACCGAAGACATGTACCTTCATGCGATAATCTATAACTTCCTTGTTGAGGTCATTGTCCTTGTGCCATAGAAACCTGAGGTAGTTTCTGTTGTCTTCTCTGACGATGAAGCAGTGAAACATCTGTTGAATGTCGGCCATTACTGCTACAGGCTCTTGTCTGAAACGAATCAAGACTCCTATTAGACTGTTGTTCAAGTTGGGTCCAGAAAGGAGCATGTTGTTAAGAGAAACACATTCGTGCTGAGCACTGGAATCAAAGACAACTCTGATTTGGTCTGGTTTGCGTGGGTGATACACGCCAAAGGATGGAAGGTACCAGCATTCTTCTCCCTCCTTTAGTGGGGGAGCAGGCTCTGCAAGATCTCTGTCAAATACATTTTGCATAAAGTCCACAAAGTGCTTTTGCATCTCTGGTTTCCTGCTTAAGTTTCGCTTTAAGGAGGAGAATCTACTGATGGCCTGCTGTAAGTTGTTAGGCAATCTCTCTCTTGGGAGACGAAAGGGTAGGGGTGCTACCCAGTTATTGGAGTCATCTTGAAAGAACTCATTGTCCATTACCTTGATGAATTCTTTGTCTTCCATTGAAGGAGCCAGTATGTCATCTTCACTGGTTGCATTAAACACTGTAGAGCCGAAGTCGCCATCATGGCAGGAGAAAGGGCTTGTGTCACCTGAGATACCATGTTGCCATTCGTGGCTGGCTATCTTCTCTTTCACCCAGTAGTGATGTGGGCATGGCTCAAAGTAAGTGTTTCGGCCATTTGGCAGAACATTTGTCTTGAATGACGAAATGTTGGTAGGTCTTTTCATTTTGCCTATGCAGACATTGCCTATGATGACCCACCCTAGATCCGTGCGCTGGGCAAATGGGGCATCTGGGGGTCCACTGACTTGTCTGTGTACCTTGTGAACTCTTAGAATGTCTCTTCCTAACAGAAGAAGGATTTGAGCATCTTTGTCAAGCGGCGGTATCTCATTTGCTATTACCTTGAGGTGAGGGTGATGGAAAGCAGCAGCTGGAGTAGGGATTTCTTCCCTGTTAGCAGGTATCTGATTGCACTCAACAAGTGTAGGTAAGGGTAATTGCAAGTTACCTTTGAGAGAAGATACCATGAGTCCATGAGCCCTTCTTCCAGAAACCTCTATAGTTCCACTACAGGTACCCAAGGTGTAAGGATGAGCTTCGCCTTTTATTTCAAATAGATTGAACAATTCCGATTTTGCAAGTGATCGATTGCTCTGATCGTCTAAGATAGCATATGCCTTTAGAGACTTTTCTGGTTGATCCTTGTGGTATATGTTCACCAAGCATATCTTAGCACAGGACTTACCACAGCGGTCTTCTCCACAAACTTCAGTGCAGGATGAAGAAATGATGGTAGAATTAGGCACTTGGTCTGTATTCTCCCCGCCATGCGTTAACCTGGGAGGAGTGTTGGCAGGTTGTGCAGAGCTGGGCTCAAGAGGATGGAGGGCTTGCACATGTTCTTCAGAGCCACACTCTATGCACTTGATGGACACATTACAGTCCCTTGCAAAATGTTCTGTAGAAGCACAGCACCTGAAACATACCCTAAATGTCTTTAAAAGCTCCTTGCGCTCTTCCAGAAGCTTTTTCCTAAATCCGATACATTTATTGAGGGGGTGTGGCTTCTTGTGTATGGGACACTCTCTGTTATGGTTTTCAATCTTCCTACTCTGTTTGTTCGTGGCCAGAACTGTGTTAGGAGTGGGAAGGATGTCAGTCTTTTTCACGGACACTGGGCCTCTATGGTTTCTATAGTTGCCCTGAAGACTGGTACTCTTAGGAAAGGGTGAGAAGAGGCTGTACTCACCGTAGGAAAAACTTGGATCGTTCTTGGTCTCTGCAATTTTCCTGATGAATTCACAGAAGAAAGAGAATGGAGGGAAGGAAACCTTGTTCTCTCTTTTGTATGATGACCCTAGTGCAGTCCATTTCTCTTGCAAACCATATGGGAGCTTGGAGACAATTGGGTTTACCCCTCTTGGAGTGTCAAGGTAACTGAGTCCAGGTAGTTTTGGGTCTGTCTTGGCTAGCTGAAGCTCAAGGAGAAGGTCACTCAGTCTCTGGAACTCCTTGTTGTCCTTACCGGATATCTTTGGGAAAGTTTCCAGACGCATGAACAAAGCATTTTCTATAGCTTCTGGACTGCCATAACTTTGTTCTAGTCGCTCCCATGCAGCTGTGAGGCCTGCAGTAGGATTGTCCATGAAAACCGATCTTAATGGCTTAACACGTGCAGCAGATAGAGGGCCAAGCCATGTGATCAGCAGATTCAATTCTTGATCAGCTGTAATGCCAATATTGCTGATTGTAGTTCTGAAGGCACATTTCCAACTTCTGTAGTTCTCAGGTTGGTCATCAAAACTTGTAAGACCAGTCTTTGTGAGCTCTCTGCGAAGCATGTACCTCACAAACTCTTCTGTCTCAGTTGTCTCCGCCTTTATGTGAGATGCTGTTGGCTGTATGGTGCTGATTGTGTTATCTTTGACATTGTTGTTAAAGGACACAGGGAAATATGGTGCAGCAGATGCATCCAGGTGAGTTGCTTGATTGAAGTCAGTTGTTCCAATGGTACGTTGATTCAAGGCTGTACCAATGACTGGAGATTGATGACTTGCTTGAAGCTTGCGCTGATGCTCTGTGACGTATGAAGGCAGGCAAGGTAGGCAGGTAGGAAATGCAGTGGAGTGATTTTGAGTGCAGGAAGTTGCTGGAACCTCTTTAACTTGAAGCTGTGAAGGAGTCTCTATGTAGTCGGGAGCATTGGAGACAATGGAGTGTGCACTGCAGTGGCTTAGGACATAGTCTTTAGTGCGTTTGAGGGGGTCTTCCACATCTGCTATGTTTAGGTTAATGCTGTCTTTCTCACTTGCACCTTCGTCTGCACTGATAGCTTGCTGTAGGACCCTTAGCTTTGCCATAGCTGCGTCATGTTTACACTGTTCATTTAAGGTTTCCATTGTTGCTCTTTGTCGTGCTGACTGCGCTTCCAACTCTGCCCTTTGACGTGCTGACTGCGCTTCCGACTCTGCTCTCTGAGCTTCCAACTCTGCTCTTTGACGTGCTGACTGCGCTTCTGACTCTGCTCTTTGACGTGCTGACTGCGCTTCCAACTCTGCTCTTTGACGTGCTGACTGCGCTTCCAACTCTGCTCTTTTTTCTGCATATGCCACCTGCACTTTGCTGGCTTCCACTTCAGCGCGGGCATTAATAAGTCGCTCACTGAGTGTTGAGCATCTTGAACTATGGGATCTTGACGAGTTTTTAGAATGTCTGGTGGAAACAGATCTGTGAGATGCAGTGTCCTCTAACAGCTTTATTTTTGCTTCTGCCTTTAATCTGGTTTGCTGGATAAAACTGTCTCTTTCAATATTGAGAGCATTGACGCGCTTTAATTGCATCATCGCATTTTCTGACTTCATGTTTTGTAAGACATTAGTGAATTTGATGCTGGTAAGCTGATAAAGCTCATATGAGGCAGAAAGTTGTTTAATGGCGCCCTCTAGTGTCAGTAGTTCACGTTCAACAGACACTGTATTGGCTTCAGCAAGGATTTTCTCCCAGACTAATTCCAAGCTATTTGACAATTCAGTCCTTGAAGCTTCATAATTCTCCATTACTTTCCAAGTGGGTTTAACTGAGCGTTTGGGTAACTCAGTTTCTTCAGGAACTTGTGAGTTCACATGCAGAAGCTTGGTCACTCATGATAGCAGACTGACTGTGAAAGCAGGCAGGATCTGTGCGCTGAAATATGACACTGTGCAGATTGTCTCAGGCTGCCATGTGCTGCTCTGTCCCTTCTGTCTTGCTATGAGGGCAGTAAATCTTGTCTGTTTCAGTACTGACATGCAGAAATCTTGTAATTAGGCTGTGAAACTCAGTTTTTCTACTGTTCTGTCTCAACTACAAAGCGATAAAGTTCATCTCCAGGTTTAAGTAGGCCTTACTCAAGCTGGTTTGATATTCATCCCTTGCATCGATACAGGCAGTTTAACTCAATGAATAAACTCACAGTTAGGACGACAGACGATGAATCCTTTCGAATGTTCAGTTTAATGATGGATATTCATAGGTAGAAAAACGTTGCAGTTGTAAGCCACATGTAAGATGTTTAGCATGGAAGAAATACAGGAGTAATGACCAGAATCAGGAAGTGGAGGAGAAATATAAAGAACTACGGTGAGAGAGAGAGTTCAGCTAGAAAGAAGGGGAGAGATCTTAAAGACACAGAGCAAGAATAATCACATAGTGTAACACAACATGTACAGTTTGGAACCTCTTAGAGGGCAGTTTGCTGAAGCCCAGAGCCTCTGAACAGCAGTAAATCACAAGGCAGAGTTAAACCCATTCATTTAATGGTTTCGAAAAAGAGTAACATTCCTGGAATGCCGGGATTGCTAGCTGTCAAATTTGCTTGTGTCATCAACCAAACTTTCAAACCATCAAAGGGCTGGTGTCCTAACTGATCACATGAGCAGCACCATGGCATTTGTAGATAACTTGCTTCTGAGCATGCGCATTTTTCTCCCGTCATTAAATTTCACGACGAGAAAAAAGACAACGTGAAAAACGACGAGAAAAAATAGAGCATGTTCTAAATTTTTAATGCCCATTTTTCTGGTCGAGAAAAATGCTCTGGAGCCTACACACGATCGTTTTTAATGACCAATTTAAATTGCATTTTTTGTCGTCATGAAAAACGGTCGTGTGGCATAACATACGTTTTTGTGGCAATTAATTGTTTTCTGTTCATGTTTGGCAAAGCGTAAATATTTGCTCATGTTTATTTCATACCACAGAAACAAAGTAGTACACACTGTAATAGCAAATGTTTTAATCACAAAAAAAATGTAGTGCCACCCAAAAGTTGCTGATGTATGTTTAGTTTGTTTTCTGTTCCTGGTGGTGAAGGCTTATTAAGTGGTACTACGCTCTCCAAATCTTGACACAGTAAAAGGGTTATTTTAATTTGGGAACGAAGCCCAGCAAAGTAAACAATAGCCAAAAATGTGCAATAATAATCTGAAACAGTGTATCAGTGATATAAAATTCCCAGGCATCATTGCAGCAGTTTAAATGCAATATCCAAGAATATGGAGGAAGATGTCAGGCCTCGGTGTCTCTGGACTAAAGATGGGCCTTAACTGTGAAGTGTGAAGTACACTCTGGGGCCTAACCAAGTTAGGTCAAATTAGTCCCATTCTACACCTTTTGCCAGTGGTCCCTTGACTACTTTTGGCCAGTATTGGGCCCCAAAGTTCTGGTTTGCAGTGCATACCCCTTCCTACTGGGGAAGGGTATTTGAAATCCAACAAAGTTAAGTAAACAACAAAAATGTGTTGCCAAAGACCTCTCACCAATCCAGTGACTTTGGGAACGCCCTCCAATGAACCAGAGAGAGGTACTTGGAGACCCCCTCTCAAGCTGGATGAATATCAACCTCTCTCACTGGGGTATTGGTATTCTCAGTGACACTGAAGATCAAAGCTTTTCCCTGGAGCTTTTAGGTCTGGAATCATGCACAGTTCTTCTTTTATTTCTGGAGCTCTCTGTCAGTTGTACAGCCCAATCCAGAGGGAGAGAGACACAGGCTGCAGGGAAGGCTAAAAAGTCTGCTCAGTGCAGCGCATGCCCCTTAAAGGTCTGGTGGCTGGTCTACATAAGCTTACATAGAATTTAAAACCTATGCAGGGAACTCATGCTGGAATCCATTCTGACATCCATTCAGCCACTGTGTTAGCAGCAGTGTCCTGAGAAGGGGACATAGCTTAGAAATGCATAATACCAGTGGTTTCCTGGTGCACGGTGACACAGGTTTAGTTGTAATGCTAATTCCCCTTCAATGGGCAGCCTAAAACAGGGGTTAAGTGGAGACAGTGGCACAGATGCCAATTCCATTTCCCTACCTACAGGAGTCCACTTCACATTTTCCAGGCATGCTTGAAAAAGAATGAAAGAGATTTGAGTTGGCATCTCCCTTTCAATATCATTCAATGGCACATCTGAAAGCAAACTTGACAAGTAAGCTTTAATTTCATTAAGACTATTTTTTTCACTTCTTGGACTGCCTTTATGAATTTTCAGAATATGATCCCAGAACATTTAAAAAAGTGATCTGAAAATATAAAAATAAATGTATCATGTTTTAGGTAATTTATTATATTTATATATAATATTTCAGTTTAATATCACACACGTTATACCTATCTAAATGAGAAGTTAGGCAACTTCAGCAGCTGTGAAAATAGGTTTTTCAAATGTTCAAGCATTTTGAAATGTTATCAACCAAAAAAACTTTAAAAAAATACTTCTCTTAGCTTGTAAGGATATCACAAAAGTTTATTTCACACATATGTAAGATTTTATCTATACGCACTTCAATATACAGGCAGTCCCTGGGTTACAAACAAGATAGGGTCTGTAGGTTTGTTCTTAAGTTGAATCTGTTTGTTAGTCGGAACAGGGAAAAAAATTACCGTAAGTGAAGCTCCAGTCAAAAAACAAGTTTTTGGGATAGCATAGGAAAGGGTTAACATCCCTGTAACATTTGTTTTGCTGTCTGTGTTCAGAAGATTTCATCTCACTTTCTGTCTCTGTGACAATTGGATTTTGAAAATTTTGGGTTGTTGTGGAAACCAGCCTTGGTGATAAAGCTTCAGTGGAGGTACCCTTTTCCCATAATAACTCTTACAGGAGTGAATTTCCCTTCCTAGGGGTAGATTTCCTCTCACTTTCCGTTGCCTCCCTCCGTTTGTAAGTTACATAGTTAGTCAGGTTGAAAAAAGACAAAGTCCATCCAGTTCAACCATAAAAAAATAACTAAAATAAAATAAAATATCGTGCAATCCCATATACCCAATTCTATACCCACAGTTGATCCAGAGAAAGGCAAAAAACCCAAGCAGAGCATGATCCAATTTGCTACAGCAGGGGAAAAAATTCCTTCCTGTAAGTCAGATGTTTGTAAGTAGGGGACCGCCTGTATAGGTTTCAGAAAGTTTTCATGAAGCTTACTTAGTGATTACTAATGCTAGGTCTTAACAATGTAACTAAATGGAAATATATATATTTTAAGAAAGCTTTTGGCTCTTTTTGTTGAAAAGATCACTGCATTCATTGGTACAAATTCTTTTTAAAGTGGTTGTAAACCCAACCACCCAACTTGCACCTACAGGTAAGCCTAGATTAAGGCTTACCTGTAGGTGCAAGAAATATCTCCTTAACCTACACGGTTAAGGAGATGTTTGCAGAAAACCCTGCACCGATGTCTACGGCTCATGCGCGCCGTAGACAACAGCGCAGGTGCACTAATCGGTGCCGGTTTTCTGAATGGGAGAATGCCGGCCCCATGCATGTGACGTCATCGCCGCTCCGGCCAATCACAGCGCTGGAGCGGCGATACACGGATGGGACATCGAGGCAAGATGGCAGCGGCGGAGGGGAACAAGAAGCAGTTCGGGAGCTTCGATCTCAGGTAAGTCATTCATAAGGAGCTAGTATGCTATGCATACTAGCTCATTATGCCTTTCTTTCGCAGGGTTTTAAAGAAAAAAAAATACCGGGTTTACTTCCTCTTTAAACTACTGTATGTGTCAAAAAACAATTTAACATTTTTGGCTAGAGAGAAGAATGGTTAGGTTTTTTTGATGTATCCCACCAGGGAGACACAAAAGCAAGTTGGATGAAATCCTTCCAAATGTCACTGGAACAGATTTCCGCATTGGAAGATTTCTTCCTACCTCCTGTACCTGTGACAATTCTAAAATTTGGATTTCCCATCACTTTCTGTACTGGAGGTTATAGTAACCAGGCCAAATAAAGAGGTGGGCACAGATGGCCATAAAGAAAAAAAAACGAACATGGGTTTTAAAGTGATACTAAAGTCTCTTTTTTTTTTTGTTAAAAATAGCAAACATGCTATACTTACTTTCTTTGAGCAGTGGTTTTGCACAAAGCAGCCCAGATCCTCCTCTACTCAGGTCCTTTTTCGGCTCTCCTGACCCCTCCCCCCTGTTGATTGTCCCCACAGCAAGCAGCTTGCTATGGGGGCACCTGAGCCGAGCTGAAGCTCCCTATGTCCATTCAGATATGGAACTGCGGCCCGGCCCCACTCCTCATTGGCTGACTGACTTTGATTGACAGCAGCGGGAGCCATTGGCGCCACAATGCTGTCTCAGCCAATAAGGAGGGAAGTCCTGGGCAGCCGAGACACTTCTACAACATCGCTGGATCTAGATGGGCTCAGGTAAGTGTTAGGGGGGCTGAGGGGGCTGCTGCACACAGAAGGGCTTTTTACAGTATCTTATGATAAAAAACCTTCTGCCCTTACAACCTCTTTAATGCTTCCTTAGTCTATACAAAGTGAAAAAAACATTTGGTTTCACATAGATGTTAACACTTTTCCAACCGCCCCAGCATTCCTTTAAAACGTTTTGAATGCTAGGGAGCGGTAATGATCGGCCAATCACATGACCAAGTCCTGCCTGCTAATGGCCATAAATGGGACCAAGAGCTGTCTTTCACAGCTCAGCCTCTGTGCAGATAGTTCAGTCACTGTACTCTCCCAGCAAACATTGACCACCCTATGATTCATATGTGCAGTGTGTGGGTGTTAAAGCCCATCCTTTTGTCACTGCACATTTGTGCTACATAGACAGCAAGGGTATAAAAGACATGTGTACCTTTCTTAAACATTCACTAAAACCCACTCTCCCACGCTTCAAGCTAAACAGGGTGTGTTCAGCTCCATTCATAACATCCATATACATTTGGAATCTTATATTTAGTGGTGCTACAGTCTTTTTTCAGAGTAAGGCCCCTTTCACACCAGCGAATCGTATGTCCGCTTTTTCATCCATCCGTTTACGGATGAAAAAGGGACATACATTGGTCCCTATGAGATCGCGGGAGTCAGCGCATGAACATCCGCTGACACCCGATCTCATTCGGGTCCGCAATCCTCCGATTCTGCAGACGGAGGAAAATCCTATTTTTCTATTCGTCTGCAGAGCGGATCGGATGAACACGGACAGACTGTCCGTGTTCATCCGATCCCCCCATAGGGGAGAGCGGAGATCAGACAGGGCGGTCCCTGCACAGTGTGCAGGGACCGCCCTGTCATCCGCCGGCTCAGCGGGGATCAGCGGAGCGATCCCCGCTGAGCAAGCAGAGGTTCACGGGGCGGATCTTTATGGATTCGTCCCGTGTGAAAGGGGCCTAATGGTCAAAATTATGGGTACAGAGAAGCTTAATGTTTGACAGCATTAAAAAACTGCATATTTTTCTGTTGCAATTCTACAAGCTAACGCAATCATTAGGTATTAAATTAGGCCTTAATCTGCATTATTTTTTAAATTACTGTATATACTCGAGTATAAGCCGAGTTTTTCAGCACATTTTTTTGTGCTGAAAATGCCCCCCTCGGCTTATACTCGAGTTACCTTTTTGCGCCTGATCTCCCGGACTTTGGGGACTGGCTACCAGCCGGCCGTAGGTCTCCTGGACCCCAAACTTGGCACACATGTAGCCCCACGCTTCCCCTACAAGTGTGCAAAGTTTGTTGTTTGGGGGGCCTACGGTCGGGGAGCACCGATTTTTCAAAGCCGGGCACCCCTTCCATAGATTCCCATGTTAAATGTCAGTCTAGGCATGGGCACAGTGAGGCATGGGCACAGTGAGGCATGCACATGGACACAGTGAGGCAAAGTGAGGCACAGTGAGGCATGCAGGTGGACACCCTAGGCTTATACTCGAGTCAATACGTTTTCCCAGTTTTTTGTGGTAAAATTAGGTGCCTCGGCTTATATTCGGGTCGGCTTAAACTCAAGTATATACGATAGTCAAGTTTTAGGGTAACAGTGACATATGTAGCATTACATTACATTTACGTATTGTATGATAAAAGAAAACACCATAACATTAACATTCCAAGCTACATTCTAATTATTCAGTAAAACATTTGTACATTATTATATTTTAGAAAATGTCAGTAATAATGTAACAAAGCCTTTGTAATTAAAAAACAAGAAGAAATGTTCACTTCAATAACAGGTAAAAGCAGTAAAATAATTCTTAGCATGTCTGTGGTGAAGCTGACATTAAGCTCTGGGAAATGCTGACCTTTACAAAGAGTTTTCTGTTTTTCAAATTTCTGAAGAAAATGTCATTGTCTCTTCAGAATCCATCTGCCACACATCTCTATTATCAATTATTTTTTTATTGAACAGTAGTGAGATATCTTTGCCAAACACTCTATAGAAATTGTTTCATACACTGACTTGCATGGATTTTTAATGCTATCGGTCACTTAAGTACTTTGATCAGTTTGTAAAATGCGTAATATGGATGGACCAATCCTGTTGAAGGTATTAATAGCAAGGGCGGCTCTAGACAATTTTTTTTTTTTAGAAGGGGGGAGCCATGCTGATGTTGGGAGTATAAGTAGATAGAGCTAAGTCCCTGACCCTCAATTCCATGGTGAAACAAAAGCAGACAACTCAATAAGAAATTATTTTTATAGAAAAATTAAAGATCCAATGTTATTTATTTACATTCACAATGTAATAAGGACACAGACTTCATCCCTTTACATTGAAGTGTGTAAAGTGCAGTGGTTAGAAGTATGTAACAGTGGGCTCTATTCACAGAACCAGATCACATGCGATATGTAGGTGTCCAGACACATTTACCCTAAATACCGCATGCAATTCTGAAACTGTCGATTCACTACACTGCTCTGAGTTGAAAACGCTCGGTAAATAGGAAATAAATAATTCAATACCTGCTGTAATTAAGTAGTGATCAAGGCACAATTACAGTATATTTGGAGGAACGTTCGTACGATATTCTTAACGTGTGTACGAGGAGGCCGATTCGATTCTAGACCCGCATACGATTATATTTGGAAGAACGTTCTTTACGATATTCTTATCGTGTGTACGGGGCTTAAATGTTAGTACCCAGTTATATTATGTACACCTAGGAAAGAATGTGGGCCTTTTTTAAAGCAATCTACTGAGCTGGCCAGAACCACCTCTGGAGGGAGTGTCAAGGCTAGCAATGATAAACACAAGCAATAACTCCCAGCCTGTGTCAGGTCCACTAGTGATAATGCCCTAGCACAGGGATATGCAATTAGCGGACCTCCAGCTGTTGCATAACTACAAGTCCCATCATGCCTCTGCCTCTGGGTGTCATGCTTGTGGCTGTCAGTGTCTTGCTATGCCTCATGGGAATTGAAGTTCTGCAACAGCTGGAGGTCCGCTAATTGCATATCTCTGCCCTAGCATCTCTCAGGGCCACCAATGGTAACCCCTAGCAAGAGTCAGGGCAATAAGTAGACTTGTGCACAACGGAAAAATTAGTTTAGTTTTGGTTCGTTTCTTTTCGGTCCTGTTGATTCGTAATCGTTCGTAATTTTGCTAGACGGGATTTTTCGTGTTCGGACTAATTCGTATTTTTGCAAGTGACATTTTTCGTTGAATCGGAATGATTCGTATTAATGTAAGCCTTATTTTTCATTGATTTATAATTCGTACTTTCGGTAGAGTACATTGTTTTTCGTTGATTCTGGACACAACTCCTACTTTCGTAACTTTTTTGGGGTTTGTTGATTCGTAATTTTCCGTGTCTCTCTCACAACGACGCTGCCTATTATGCCTAATGTGCTTCGAATGGATTTGTACTTTTCTAAATACATAGCGGTTATTTGTAACGATTCGAAATCTCGTATTTTACTTTAGTTTTTTACATGCGGCTATGGCCTCCGCCCCTGTACACCATTTTGAGAGGGAATTCAGCACAGTGAGGGAGAAGCAGAGAGCAGAGCAGAGTGTTATTGTGCTTCGAATGGATTCGTACATTCGGAACTTTTTTCATAACGAATTATGCCGAAGACATTCGGACATTTGCTATTTGCGATATAATTTATTTCGGATTTAGTTTTATTCGTAATTGCTTTGTTCAGAAATTCGAATGCTTCCGAATGTCCGAAAGTTGCTAAATTCGGACGAATTTCGATTCGTTACGAAACTAATTGCACAAGCCTAGCAATAAGCCCAGTGCAATAACCCTCAACAATAGCTTGTAGCACAATAACCCCCATCATAATAATTCCCAGCCAGCACAATTGCCCTCAGCTGGTAAGAACAATCACTGGTGTCAGTGGGGTAGCCTAAGTATAGTAACTTGCCAACTACAGCCCACAAAGAGGCCAGGTCTATGTATTGAAAACAAGTGATAATAATTCAAAGTGGTATAACATAAAGTGTGGAAATAAAAGAATACTTTAGGTAAGGATAATATGTACTACATATACAGTATTTAGGCACATGCACGTACGTGTGTCTATTTGCTTTACTCTACAGTACATTTACCTTGAGTTTTTTTTATCTTTATTCTTTGATCCTTCGGCTTTTCATAGGTACCTCTGCTGAAATTATTTATCATGTATCCTTGAAACATCATGAGCAGGCAGCTTGTGCACTGCAGACTGAGGTCCACTGTGGTTAGCTGCATCAATATAAAATGAAAAAGAATGATTTACAAGCAAGAGTCTTTAATAAAAATACTGCAACAATGTGTCTATTTCTCATATGCAGCTGTATAGACAATAATTGCATTATTTCTATTGTGTTTAACAGTAGTCATCTTTAATAACACTACAAATAATGAAATTAATGTATTCATTAAAAATGTTATTAAATTAAAACTCATGCCCCGTACACACGACGGGTTATCCCGTCGGGAAAAAAAACAATGGTTTTCCCGACGGAATTCCTCTCAAGCCTACCTTGCATACACACGGTCACACAAAAGTCCGGCAAATTTTTGACTGCCAAGAACGCAGTGACGTAAAAGACGACGAGCCGACAAAATTAAGTTCTATGCTTCCGAGCATGCGTCAAATTGTTTCCGAGCATGCGCGTTTTTTTTTCCTGTCCGAAAAGCATACAGACGAACGTTTTTTCCTGACGGGAAAAAAGAGATCCTGCTCTTTTTTTCAGGCAGTTTTCCTGTGGAAAAAAGTTCGATGGAGCATACACATGGTCGGAATTCCCGGCCAAAAGCTCTCATCGCAGTTTTTCAGGTTCCCCATTATCACAGAACCTGACGTAAAAGTCAGTGTAAAGCCCTACCGCATACCTGATGCACACAGGTGAGAGGAAGGTGGTGAGAGGAAGTTTGGAAGATGCTGGAACTCAATATCATTAAAGAATCATAGAGCGAGTGGTCAAGTCCAGCTGTGTGGTACCAAAGCCCAAAAGTTGGTTCGGAAAAGATTTCAGAAAACTCATTGAGGTATCAAAGTTTGTTGCATATCCGATGCCCGGAAAGATGAACTGATAGAGAGGTTGGTATCAGCCTTGCATATTACAAACCTAGATCTTACCAGTGGGTACTGGCAGATACCTTTAACTAAGGAAACCAGAGAGAAGACTGCATTTTGCACCCCAGAAGGTCATTTTCAATATAAAAGATTGCCATTGGTCTAGCATTCTGTCCAGGCTACTTTCCAGAAAGCAATGTATCAAATTTTACACCCACATCAGACATACACCTGGGTGTATTTAGATTAAATTATCATCTTTAAAGCCCCGTACACACGGTCAGACTTTTGGCCAACAAACTTCATTTTGAGCAAGTTGGACCAACAATCCGACCGTGTGTTTTCATCGGACAAAAGTTGGGTCTGCAAACGGACAAACTTTTGCCCAACAAAAGTACGATGGAGCAAAGTCCGACCGTGTGTACAGAAAACCATCGGACTTCTGTCCGATGGACAAAACAACTAATGTTAAAATCAACCAACAATAGCAGAAGTTGACCAAAGGGTGGCGATAAAGAGCAGAAAAGAGCAGAAAAACCACGTGATGTTGCAAAAAGTTTTGGGAAAGTTTGCAGAAAAGTCCGAGCGTGTGTATGCTATGGGTGTTCCCGACCAACTCCGTTCGGACAAAAAAACACGAAAAAGTCAGATGGAAGTCCGACTGTGTATACTGGGCTTTATACTGACTGGGAGTCCCATCTTCCCCGAGTGCAGGCGGCCTTAGACTCTTAAGAAGGAGGGGTTTACTGTGAATCCAGAAATATGTGCCATTGTAATTGAAGAGACAGAGTAGTTGGTGTACATTGTAGGTAGGGGTTTGGTGAAACCAATAAAAAGGAGTCACCGCTCAATGCAAGCACACTGACAAAAAGCCCCTTCACAAACCAGCGAGTGCCAGTCTGATCTGTGATTGCAGCAATCTGGGAGCAAAGCTGAGAGACTGACCGCACTCCAACAATGTAATGGATAAACAAAGTTTATTGAAGTCTTCAAAACATAAAAATGACAGACATCACAGCTCCACACCCCAGGACAGAGGGCAGTTAATGTGTTTCACTTGGAAAGTGTTTACTCATAACACACCTATTGAGAGGCAGCTTATATAGTCACAGTGCAGATGACTCTGATTAGTGACTCCAAATCCCCACACACACTGAGTAAAATCCAGTCAAAATAATTACCAACACTAATGCAGATAATATATGGAACAAAAGTGAAACAAAATGACAAGATAAAAACATTTGTAAATAATACAGTGTGTATCTACTCAAAGAAAATACAGCCGCACAATAATATGTTAATAATATACAGTATATACACGCTCATGCATGTCTTTATGGACCTTGTTTTTGTGCACTGGTCCAAATTATTTGGTGGAGGGGGGATTATGGTGTAACGGTACCACCGTGGGGTCGCTGAGTGTAGTGGTTCCACCTGTCAACCTGCCCAGCCTGGCATTCACTTCCAGTCACTCTCCAGACAATGAACAGTCCATCAGCTTTGTTTTTGTTGTTTTATTGAAGGAGTAAACTTGGATGGGGTAAAGGGATTACGGGATGCCCAGAATCAATAGCATTAAACGATGAAATTATTGATTGGAACCTCTATTCACATTCTCTAAAGCTCCAGACTCCTCCAGCACAACGCTTCTTTGTAGACTGTCACTTCTCCAGTGTAATACTTGGCTCCTGGCACAGCTAGCACATGGTTGGGCACAACTCTGAATTAAGCCCAACTTGAAGGATTTGCCATTTGCTGGATGGGACCATGGGCCACTTTGGTGTAGCAACCGATAGCAATAGAAAAACAAAGTCTTTAGTGCTAGCTGTACTGAGGTGGACTACTGATCCCCGTCAGACCTGTCCTGCTTTGCCAGCCCTCCTGGCTGCAGTAGCCCAACTTCAATGCCAGTAACATCACAGTCTCTCCTGCTAGCTCTACATCCATCTCAGGCTCCTAGTCCACTCCGCCATGCCTCTCCCAGCTCTCCCGACTGTGCCAGTCACTCACCAACACCTGATGGATCCCTCCTGGAGACTTTCCCGAAAGTGTTCTCCACTGTCCTCTCCTGCTCTTGTTCAGGACACCCCTTGGGTTGTGTGGCTTTCTCTCACAGCTCCGTGCCCAAGGTAACACCCCCAGACTGGGGGCTCCCTCTAATGCGCCCGACAGCCTAACACTCCATCTCTCAGTTCTTCCACCGAACAACTCCTCCCTAGCTGGGCTGACCCAAGGTATTTAAGGAGGCCAGCCCCCTGCCAATCCTAGTTGGGGATTGGTCAGGGCTCCTTAACACGCCCCAGACAGCTCCACCTCTTCCCCTTCTCTGCTTCCAGAATCTTCTCAAAGCCAGAGGGAGGTAACCGAGAAGTGACACTGCCTGTGAGTCACCAGCTCCCACTCCCCAGTTCCCAGATCAAAACAAACAGTCCTAGCTTTCAGCTAGGCCTGCCTAAATTTACCTGCCCTGTCAAAAATCTAACTCTAGAACCTACCTAAGGTAGAGGGTGCTACAATGGCGTGGGGTTTATTATAGGGGTTGGGCTTGACCCCTTAGTTCCAGTGAAGGGAACTCTTAAGGCGTCAGCATACGAAGACATTTTGGACAATTTCATGCTCCCAACTTTGTGGGAACAGTTTGGGGATGGCCCCTTCCTGTTCCAACATGACTGTGCACCAGTGCACAAAGCAAGGTCCATAAAGTCATGAATGAGCGAGTTTGGAGTGGAGGAACTTGACTGGCCTGCACAAAGTCCTAACCTCAACACAATAAAACACCTTTGGGATGAATTAGAGTGGAGACTGCGAACCAGATCTTCTCGTCCACATCAGTGCCTGACCTCACAAATGAGCTTATGGAAAAACGGTAAGACATTCCCACACTCCTAAACCTTGTGGACAGCCTTCTCAGAAGAGTTGGGTGGGCCAACTCAACATTGAACCCTATGGACTAAGACTGGGGTGCCATTAAAGTTCATGTGCATGCAAAGGTAGGCATCCCAATACTTTTGGTAATCTAGTGCAGTGTTTCTCAATTCCAGTCCTCAAGGCGCCCCAACAGGTCATGTTTTCAGGATTTCCCTCTGATGAAACGGCTGTGGTAATTACTAAGGCAGTGAAACTGATCAAATCACCTGTGCAAAATAATGGAAAACCTGAAAACATGACCTGTTGGGGTGCCTTGAGGACTGGAGTTGAGAAACACTGATCTAGTGTACTGCGTTTGTATGTACACATATATATATATATATATATATATATATATATATATATATATATATATATACATACAGTGCCTTGAAAAAGTATTCATACCTCTTGAAATGTTCCACATTTTGTCATGTTACAACCAAAAACTTAAATGTAATTTATTGGGATTTTATGTGATAGACCAACACAAAGTGGCACATAATTGTGAAGTGAAAGGAAAATGATAAATGGTTTTCAAATTTTTTGAATGGTCTATATTTAAGTTTTTGGTTGTAACATGACAAAATGTGGAAAATGTCAAGGGGTATGAATACTTTTTCAAGGCACTGTATGTATATACTGTATATATATATATATATATATATATATATATATATATATAATATTATAAATATCTTTCTGTTTTCGTGACCACTGTTCTCAGATGCATAAGGGAGTAAGGGAGTAAGAGGGGTGGGGGTAGAGACAGCAGGGTGGACTTATCAGCAGGAGGCAAAGAAGCAGCAGTACACCGAAGTAGAAGACAAAGTAGAAAATAGCATGATCAGTTTGAAATAGGAAAGCAGTGGTACTGGCAGGAACACCAAGCATTTCACACAAGGAAAGCAATGCAAATAGAACAGGATACTTTTTTTTATACAAGTACATGGTAACATAGACACATATCAGGAATGTGAGATGTTAAGGTAATATACACTTTAAGAAAGCCGAAAACAAAAAATCTGATAGTTTAGAAATAATTGATTTGCAGACAAGCTCTTATTAGCCCAATACGCACTTTCAGTAATCATTGTATTTCAAATGATTGAATAATCTCCATTTCTTATCTAAAAGGCAATAAAAGCAAGCATAAGGTCATCAACATTTATCAAAGCTTTATCACAAGAGGTTAAAAAAACATATAGAATATGACCAACAACCAGCCTCCCACAGTCTTTTGGAACAACTGTTTGTGCTCTATACATGTGGATATAATTTGTCTGCTAGATACGTTTGTAGTGTGTGATGCCTGGTGTCAGTTTCCCAGCATGCAATGCAAACATCTAATTGTTTCTTTCCAGTATAATATCACAGATTTTCAATCCACATAGCCATTGTATTTACATAATATTGACAACGTGTCTGGGTTGCAACTGACATTTTCCATGACAGGTATGCATTGCGCTAACTTTGAACTGCAGGTAAGCCCTTATAAATACAGAGTTTTAAATTTTTTAAATGTGAAACATAGTTTCAATTTGATATTTAATAGTTTAAATGTGATATTTGATTTATACATGGAATGTAATCCCAGCACAGTCAACCAATCTCGTAAGTGTACAGATCAATTTGTCCTAAAAGATACATTTTCAGGACATTTCCAGTTTAGCTATTTATTTTATTACTACCACAAACAAATTGAGTGCTAATTAGAATTGGGACACGGTCATTTCACATACAGCCAGAGGACTAATCATGTTGGATTTTCTGTAGTTATTGTTTTTTTGATTCTTGATCAGGTTTCTTTTCTCTTTCCAAACCAGATGGCATTCAATACACATTAGCATAATTAGCTTCTAATTTCACGAAACCTGTTTTTTTTTTCTCAGTGTCCCGTAAAGCACCATTTCCTTAGAACGATTTTCAAGCTTCTGAGCGCTCTATGGTAACTTAGCACAATAACGCTGTGTGGCTGAACATAAAAAAAATCTGACATTATAAAAGAATATAAAAGGATGTCTGTGTTTAACTTTCATGTTTCTATATTCATTTACAGTCCTGTCTTGTTTTAGCCAGACAACATTGCAGTTACTTTTGTGACATCATTTTTATCCATAAGCAATGATATTCTTTTGTTACATAAGAAAATATCCTATTACTTCTAAGAGAAAGGCATGTGCTCAGTGTTTATGACCACGTCTGCTTTTCTAAATTTTCATTATTTTACTTGTATCAAGCTGTTTGCACTGCAGAAAAAATATTGTTAGGCAAATTCATGTCTTTTTTTATGTGGAATCCATACTGTGTTTTGTTATGGGTCTAAAATAAAAGCCATCCGTGAGCCACCAGGAAGACAACCATTTGCTAGTAAAACGTACGCCCCGAAACGCCTAAATAGCGTTGTATTAAAAATATGTCTTCCATCCAATCCATGCAACAAAAACTTGCAACATTTTCATATAACTGAAGTAAGGTGTATACAGTATAAGTTTCTCCGCAGGATGTGGAAACCTTGCAAGAAGATCTGAACAAATGAATGGGGTGGGCAACTACATGGCAAATGAGGTTTAATGTGGAAAAATGTAAAATAATGCATTTGGGTGGCAAAAATATGAATGCAATCTACTCACTTGGGGGTGAATCTCTGGGGAAATCTAGGATGGAAAAGTACACATGGCTGTCAGGATATCCAAAAAAACGAAAACCGAACAGTGACTGCAATGAATTGTAATTACTGGTGAACTTTTTTTTTCCACCCAGATCTTTTACTTTCTCAAATCAAAATTTGTTGAATTCTGTGCTTCACAGGACTCGTCCAAAATTCAAGCCATTCAATTTTAGGCTAAAATTGGTCACTGACCATCAATGGAAAGTGTTGAATCCTAAAGAGAGAGAATAATATGGAGGTGTAGTGAGCTGGGGGAGACACTTTACTAATAAACCCTATAACTTGTAATAACACCCCTATAACTTTGTTACAGCTGGTATTTTGGCAAAGTGATTAGGAAATGAATGTGTTTATTTCAAAAGAAGGATTACCTACTTTTGGCTTTGAATGCTGTTGTGATTTGATATGGTTAAATTTGTTAACTACTACAGAAAGATATAAGTTATTTTGTTTGTACGCTGGAGTCGCATCTTGTTTTTTTTTTTGTGACATGATCTCCATATATATTTTATATATATATATATATATATATATATATATTGTGAGGGTGCGACTTTGTGCGACCTTCAAGAGGGTTGGTTTATGCCAGGTTTGGTAAAGAAAGACACGCTGATGGAACAGCTGTGTCTTGGGCTATTTAGTTCAGAGGTGATTATGGAACAGGGCTCCACCCAACAGAGAAAGTCTGTGTGCATGAGAGCCAAGTTGGCTCTCATCCTCTGAGTGGAGTCAGAGGTGATTATGGAACAGGGCTCCACCCAATAGAGAGGAAGTCTGTGTGCCTGAGAGTCGAGTGGGCTCTCATCCTCTGAAGTGGAGTCAAAGGTGGTGCATGTCTGCAGGAGGCAGACACCGTTAGTGATACAGCAACAAAGGTGCTGACCAGGAGAAAGCTGAAACTCTTGGACACTGTGTGGGTCTGAGGAACAGACCGTCAGGCCTAGGCTAAAGGCCTGGATCGCTAGAAGGTAAAGCTACGAGGCTACTGTTAGTATGAAAGATACAGGAATGGTGGAACCCCCCTGTGAATACTACAGATGTGTTTGTGAACTTTCGTGCTTTTAAATAAAAATGGGCTACCATCCCCCTAAACAGAGTTGCTGACTGGCTTGCATCACTGGAAATATGCGTCCACCACAAGAGCTAACAACCCCCAATCTTACAATATATATATCTATATATATATATATATATATATATATATGTTTTATATATATATTTTTTTTTAGGGCCTGTGTATATGGTTTGTTATTGTTTTTCTCCTCAGATAACTCAATGGGAATTAGACGTAGCTTAGCAGAAGGTCAAATGCAAGTCAGAAGGAGGTCAAGTGCAGGTCAAATGCCCCTTTAGTTGAACTTCTAGAGCATCTTAAACTGATCTCAAATGAAAATTGCATGTATCTAAAAGCATACTACATTTACCCATCTACACAAACCCTTATTGTCAGTGTCACTTCTCTTCCCTGTCTAATGTTGATGACACTTCTTCTGGTTCTACTGATTCTTTAAAGTGGAAGTAAACCCTCCTATCATTTTCAGCCAAGGAAGCCGCCATCTTTGCCTCTGTTTAATCTACAACTGCCATGATGCTGCACATGTGATCAGTTTAGACACCAGCCATTGGATGGTTTGACAGTTTGGTTGAGAGCACAACCAATGGGAGTGTTACATTTCCGGCACCTGCCGGAAATGAAACTTTTTTATATATGGGTTTACTTCCGCTTTAAGTAAAAAAGGTTGACAAATTAATGGGTATATGTACCTCAAATGTTCATAACCCCATTTTATCCAGTAAAATCACTACATTGGAAAATGTGTGATGCTGGGCATAGTTTTCCTTCAGCAAGAGTGTTTTTCAGCACACATAGAGATTTAACCCAAAGGAAATAACCTAGTTTGTTTATTAACCACTTAACGACCACCCACGGCATATATACGTCGGCAGAATGGCTCGTACAGGTACAATCACGTACCTGTACGTTGCCCTTTAACTGCCTGCCGTGTGGTCGCGAGCACGCCGCCGGCACGCACCCGACCGTGCCGCCATCCCCTCGATCGTCTCACGGAGGGATGGAGCGGGGAGATGTTAGTGTAAACACAACATCTCCCCGCTCGCCTACTGACACTGTCACAGATCTCCGCTCTGTGTAATCAGAGCGGAGATCAGTGACGTGTCACTCGTAGCCACGCCCCCTAACAGTGAGAATCACTCCCTTAGGCACACTTAACCCCTTCAGTGCCCCTAGTGGTTAACCCCTTCACTGCCAGTGTAATTTTTACAGTAATCAGTGCATTTTTATAGCACTGCTCGCTGTAAAAATGACAATGGTCCCAAAAATGTGTCAAAAGTGTCCGAAGTGTTCGCCATAATGTCGCAGTCATGAAAAAAATCGCTGATCGCCGTCATTACTAGTAAAAAATATATTTTTTAATAAAAATGCCATAAAACTATCCCCTATTTTGTAAACGCTATAACTTTTGCACAAACGTTAGTACGGGACCCGGGGCTCTTGGTGAGACCCTGGTCTCTCTGCTGGGAGTGTGCTGTGCAAGCACAAAGACAGATACGCATACATGCTGCCCCACTGCAAAAAGCCCAGTCCAGTGAGGCCGCATATATGTGTTCTGTCGGCGTGAAGGGGTTAAAGGGAAGGCAAATAAAGGCACCATGGGGGTAAAGGAGGTAATTTAGCCTGTTGCTTTACCCACATGCAACTTTGGTATTATTGTATAAGTTGCTTAGTGAGTAAGCTGAATTTAAAGATTAATCAGCTAATTGAAAGATTAGATTATAGCCAATTTAAAAAATGACTGGTAAAACCTTTTCTTTATAAAAAAAAACTAAACACTCAATTTCTAATGTGAGTCTGCAGACATAAATATTTTAGTGTGGGAGGGCTCTGTTTTGCTTTTACCCTTCTGCTTCCATTAAAAACATAGCCCACTGACCTTTATAAAATACAACCCGCATTTTTTATATAATGAAATGACAACAAAAAACAGAATATGGGGGGGGGGGGGGCACGAATAGACATGTAAGTAAATTATACACTGAAGGTTTCCCACATGTATTTATCAGTTTAAAGCAGAAATCTAGGCAGATATAAAAGACACAAATTAGTATAGCTCTGTAATCATTATTACATCAATAAATGTATTTTTTAAGCCAAACAGTATATATACCTGAACTTGACCTGATACCAGTCTCATGCGGTCCCTGTATAGCAGAGCTGGAGTGGGAGAAGATTAAACAGCACAAGGAGCCAATTAGATCATGCAGATCAGATGCATGCTGATAGGTACTGTAGATAAAGCAGAGTGACAGAGAAATAAGCTCATTACTGTGTTGCTTCAAAATGGAGGGAGTGAGTTGAATGAGGCTGCCATCTGACTGAGGATGCCTAGTAGCAGAAAAACTCTAGATTCAAGGTAAATATTTTGTTATGCGTGATTTTGTTATTGTGCGAGTTATTTTATTTTTTAATTGGCTATTCATTTCTCTCTTGTAATTTGTTTATTTATTTTTGCTGGAGTTCAGCTTTATTTATATGCAGTCTCAGCACTAGGTGAGTAAGGCCCCCTTCATGCTGGCCGGAATCCGTCCAAGCAGATCCGCCTGCTATGCAGAGCGGATACGGATACAGCCCGCTGTCCTTTATGGGGCCGCCGGATGGAAATGGACTGCATGTCTGTTTCCATCTGGTTGTCAACCGATCCGTTCCAACGACGGATGTCGACCTTATCCCCATCTGTCTGTTTTTAGCGGACCGAACTGGATCGGATGCCGGTGGGTGACAGCAGATGCATGTCCACTGACATTCACTGCCCCATAGAGAACAATGGGTGGTCTGATTGGGTCCGCCTGAAAAACGGACAGGTGGACCCGTCCGCTAGTGTAAAAAGGGCCGTAAAGTCTAAGTTTTTTTTATTTTTTTATAAATCAACACAAGGTACAGTACATACATTCAATGAGACTTGTTCCTTGTGCTGGTGGCTGCTGTCTTAATTGATATCCAAAATCCTTTGGTACAGCCACCTCTGGGGGGCAGAATAGAGTGAGCATAGTCAACTCTCATGACAAGTACCTATGACAGGTTAAGCTGTATTAATGCCAAGGTTACCAACAAGGAACACTTCTGATTGAATGTAAGTACAATCTCTTTTCTGACTTAACAGAAATAATCAAACTTAAGCTTTAAACGTCATTGTTAAGAAATTAAAACAGCATGTCCCTCCCCACTAAAAGAGCCAGCTCTGCATGCCAGACACACAGGATGGTATCCACATAGCAAGAGAGGGGCAAGCATGCAGCCGCCTGCTATGTTTTCTGTCAGCCCACATGACCCTCCGCATTAGAGGTGCTTTGTGGGGGTTCTCCCTTAAAAACAGACATTTCCTGGTTCTCTCTGATATCATTGCCAATATTTGGACTTACTCCTAATATATCCAGTGATGTTAGAAGAACCTGTTTCCTAGAGTTCCCTGGGCACTAAAAACCATGCCAATGCACAGTGAATAGTAAATAATGGGGGGGCCTGAACCTTGATTGCGGAAGCAAATAGCATGAGACATCACTGGGACCTAGAAAGGTAAAAGTGAGTTACCTAGAAAAGCTTTTATTTTGTATGGTGTCTTTTTTTTACAGTTTTGCTTAGTTACATGCACTGCTTACTTGGTTCACTGGGAGGGGGTGACCACCTCATTGCCTTCCATGGGCAGAGGCAGGCAGGTAGAACATGAGCTGCTTCCTTGGCAGCACCCCTTCCTGGGCACAGGGAGTGCCGAAGAGCCTGCTAGCCAACTTTTGGCTAAAGTGCTTTGGGAGGACTCTCATTTTTTGGGTAGCCTTCCTCAAAGCACTTCCCCAATGCAAAAGGGCACGGGGGCTGATATCAACATAGTAAGAGATGTTGCCACTACCTTGCTATGGCGATACTAGCCTGCAGGCCTGGCAAGCTGAGCTGTTTTTTTCTAGGAAGGGAATACACTTTTTTATTTCTTTACAGTGCAAAGTACTGAGTAGTTTTTTCCTTACATCAAAGTGAAGTTGATCGGCGTGACATTGAACATCACAGCCATATTTGTTCTAAACACCCTTACATGTATTTCACTTGTTTGTGATTATCAGAGCTCATAATTTCAATTTTATATTTTTGATATGTGTCATGTTCTATTTTTCCATCAATAAATTTATATTTTCTCTAAATTGAGTTACTTTTTGCTGCTAAAAAACCCCACGGGGAAATGTTCTTCCATTGTTCACATACTTAAATCGGGGTGTGTAGCCCTCTCAGATCCCCATATGTGTCATCTCTCGTTATACAGTACAAAATAAAACCTAAAAAAAATTAACCAAGGAATATCTGAACCTGTAATAAAGCAAATAAATCCACAGCTCCAAAGCAAAGAGCATTTTAAATATACATTCCATCAAACAATAAGATTATTCTCCCTGGAGAAAAGGTACTTAAGAGAGCATATGATAGAGATATACTGATCCTGAAATGGTGACTCTAGCATTGGGAGGAACTTTTAAGCCTTATGCCGCATACACAGGATCGGACATTCCGACAACAAAACCGTGGATTTTTATCCGATGGATGTTCACTCAAACTTGTCTTGCATACACATGGTCACATAAATGTTGTCGGAAATTGCGAACGTCAAGAACACGGGGACGTACAACACTACAACCAGTGTTGAATTGTGTACACACTTTTGTTGTCGGAAAATTTGAGAACCACCTCTCAAATTTTTGTTGTCAGAAATTCCGACAGCAAATGTCTGATGGAGCATACACACGGTCGGATTTTCCGACAACAAGCTCACATCGAACATTTGTTGTCGGAAATTCCGACCGTGTGTACGCGGCATTAGGTTTCTAAAGAAGACACACGACCACTCAACAAAGGTGGATAACAAATGTCTCAATCTTAAACCACGTAAGGGGTTTCTTACTGTTGGTGCGGTGAGGATGTGGAACTCCCTCACAGTTGGTGGTGTCAGTGGAGAGTGTAGATAAGTTCCAAAAACTTTTAGATGTGTTTCTTAGCAAGCACAATGCACAATGTAAAAACAGTAGACACACACTCGGGTTGAATTGGATGGACCAGTGTTTTTACTAAACCTTACCAACTATGCAGGGAGTAGTTTGAACACAGTAGTTGGACACATCTGCATAAATAGAATTAATAATAATACAGTAAAGCACTCTTCCAAGAGATTTTGGGCAAATCATACTTGATGAAATTTTCACATGGGCAAAAGTTGTTTGATGCTATGTTTGATGAGACAAATATTGTTTCAAAATAGCCAAAAACCACTGTGATAAATATTGGGAATGTTACAAATCTAATCTTGGAGGAAAGATGGGTGAATGTGGAGCAAATTTCTATTTGAATCATTAATAAATACACCCCAATTAATGCCTTTCATTTGCATATTCATTATTGTTAAATGTAGTACTGTATGTACAGTATGTTCACTATAATAAAATAATGATACACATCCATTAATACATTAATACATTAAACAAATGAAGCAAACAACAGACTGAATGTAGAAATTAAATTTGGTATTAGTAAATACATTATTAATAAAAGCTTGTTCTTAGTCTAATTCTGCAAGCAAATTTTCATGATTTTAGATGCATCTTGGATCTTGCTGGTTTGTTCAGTGCAAGTACAGTATTTGCAGATTTGGTGGATTAGTTTTATTCTGAGTTTCTTTATTTATTCAGTAGAAAGCATTGCTTCTTTTACATGCATGTTGCATTTCACATTCTCACTGATGACTATGTTGCTAACTTTTCATGACTAGGCTTACTAACAATACAATGTTAGCATAAAACATTTTTTATAACATTTTTGTAGGGGAATGTTTTAATGCAGTATGTTTTAGCGTTTAGAACTTTTTCTAACTATATGGGGCTTACATGTGTATGCGGACGATTATTTGGCCCCTCTCGTTCTAATGCACTAATATATCAAAGAAGTGAGGATTTGGCTGTTTGTTCCCAAGACAGGAGAAGGTGAGTACACAAACCAATTATTAGTTTGACATTAAACCTATTAAACCTAAAGGAGTTTTTTTAAAGAGAAATCAATGAGGTTACAAATGAGGGGTATACTCCTGACACTCATTGGAACTAAAAATATAGTTTGGATGAGCTGCAAAATCTTCAACTTTAAAGAATAAGGCCAGTTGAGTGTTACTAACTACTACCAGCTACACCATGACCTAGTTTGGGGGTCTCCAAACTGCGGCCCTGGGGCCGAATGCGGCTCTTTGCGTGCCTTAATGCGGCCCTTGGGACACTATTCCATCCAACTCCAATGGGGCATAATTCTTGTTGCTGACAACAATGGGGCACTACTCCTCCAACTGACACCATCAATTCTTTCCATTGACACCAACGATGGGGCACTAGTCCTCCCACTGACACCAAAGATATGGTATTGTTTACTCCCACTGGACACCTGGACATTTTCTACTCCCGATGGCCCTAGTCCGGCCCCCCTAAAGTCTGAAGGACCGTAAACTGGCCCTTTGTTTAGAAAGTTTGGAGACCCCTGACCTAGATGAATGAGAATCTTCACAGACAGATTATGCAAAGATTATGCAGTCAGATTTTAGCATGTATATTAAGCTTAACACAGTCATCTACCACATCCAAACCACTGCTAAAATATACAACTGTAATCCTTGTGATCATTAGAGAGAGATTATACATGGTATGTTATATGGGCTTAACAGGTGAGCATGTAAAATGCATACAAGCAAATGCAAAAAAACACATAAATGTATGTAGAAAATGTGCACTAACATACAACGTTGCATTACATGATAAAAATGCACAAAATCGCATGCATTTTCACTTTAATCTCGGGTTGAATGTGAAGGCGACTCCCAGAATTCACCTCGTGGCAAAGCTAGGCAAATATTACACCACCTACTGAATGCTGCCCATAAGTAAACAGCCAAAAAAGTATCGATATAAACGTAGACATTCACTTCTGTACAACTATACTGTATATATGAAGTACCATCAAAATATTATGGAAAAATAAAAAATAAAAAAATGCGAGTAACTATCATTTAATCATTTATTTCAGTTAACTTTTACAATAATAACTTAAAATTGTAGTCAGTAAACCATACTGAATTTTTCTTTAATACAGAATGTGACATGCTTCCTTAAATTACTGGGGAAGAAAAGCACAGTCAGCAAAAAACACTGCCAGTATTTCTTTTGGACTTTAGTAATTACAAGTTCTGCTCTTAAAATATTGCCCACTGGCATACGTCTGCCTTAAATAAATGACAAGACTATGGGGACATGGTGACTGCTTTCATTCCATGTGTAAAATGTTTGCATTTGTTTATATGCACATATTAGCAAGATATTCTTGTCAAAATGCACCTAGAGTCCAATTAAAAATTAAAACTAATGGCTGAAACTTGATCAAGCCAAGTCAAAAAATGTGTATAATTCTGTTTGCTTTATACATCCAAGCAATATGTTAAATTTAAAGACATAGGCCAGGCAACATTAAACAGTCTTTAAATAGTTTTACTATATATATATATATATATATATTATATATATATATATATATTATATATATATATATATATATATATATATATATATACTGTATATATGTAGCGGGCCTCACTCTCCCTCTCCGCTTCTATCGCCTGGTTGGCTGGTGTGGTCTAGTGGTACCTGGGAGAGGAGAGTGCAGGAACACTACGCCAAGCTCTCACCTCGTATGTGTATGAGGGTTGAGCAAAGTCATTTAAATTACCTCCGGGCCTGCTCACTGCATACGAATCTTCCGCTTGTTCCGTGGAGATGTGTCTGCCAATAACAGAGCCCCACACCAATTAAAAGTCCAACACTCTTTTATTTCTCCATTACAGGGTGAACATAACAGTTGAACTTTCAGTAACAGACAGACAGGGGTGTGGATACGAGTAGGCCCAGGCACAAATGAATTCTCCTATCCCTTTGCAAGCGAATAGGCCTGGTGCACGGTCTCTTCCACCGACCGTGAGATTGGTCGCTGCCACCGACCGGGTGAACCGTTGAGGCCCCTGCCACAGGCCTAATAGCAGGTCTCTGCCACTGACCTGAGTTGACTAGTTGGACCGCTGCCACTGGTCATTGGACATGAACCACCTTCCTCTATGAACTTGGCCCCTGTTCGGTAAAGACATCCCTCCGGGCGGTCTCCAGAGGTTCACCCGGCACTGGCAATATGCTGCACCAGGTCTTCGGATTAATCCCTCCTCCGGTCCCTTACGCCTCTGGATTCGGGTGCCCAACACCCGGGGCACCCTAGGACAGTCCCTCCTGGGCGGGACCCAGCAGAAGGTACTGGGCCCCAGGCCTCCGGCCGAGTACCTCACCCCAGACTGAAGGTGTCTGGGATGGAACACGAACTCCAAGTGTCCAGGCCTAGGCCGCCTGGACACCGACCGCGAACAGCAGCCCTCAGGCTGAAGGTGCCTGGGACTCGAACCTCGTGGCGAAGATGTCCGCCCCCTTTATACTCTTCCCCCAGCAAGCACAGCGGGTTCCCTGCCCCGCCGTACAACTGTTGCGAGAGGTCTCAAAGGGCACGGCACCGCAGCAATTGTTCAACCCCGGCCCAAAGTGACAGCGCCGCCTGCTGGGGCGCAGTGAAGTATGCATCACTGGTGTCCTCACCAGAATTAAACACTCTGAAAGTACATGCCCGCTACATATATATATATATATATATATATATATATATATATATATATATATACATACACACTGTAAATCTATATTTGCACCTGCTCACAGGACTCAAATTCTGTCCAATTTTGCACCCCATGAAAGTCGCTGTATTTAACCACTGACATCCATGTCTATATATATAAATGGGCAAATTGGCAGCAATACCTTATTACATCTAGAAAGGAGAAGGAAATAGCAGTGGCACTGAACTTTATATTCTTTCTCTGTTCATAGATTTCCTTTTATGTAAGGAAGCCTTGTGTTCAAAGGATCTTTTTCAAATGAGTTCATGATTCCAATGTAATTGAAAGCAGTTCTGCACCAATTCAGAATTTGTCATACTTAAAGCAGATAAAGTACATCATTGGCAGACTTCAGAATATCTGCTAATAAGTATAGACGTATGTGATATTACCACCGTGTCAACCATGTAGTCATTTGCTAGAAATGCACAATCTTCTACAAATAAAATATTCAAATCATGCAAGTACTGTTTCAAAATATTTGATCTCGATAAGTGCAATTATGAGAGCTCAGATAAGAATATTGGTGCTTTTAATAATTTTTCCATCTTCTAAAGTAGATCTCACGACAGGTGATGGCATTTAGATCTTTCTTAAAGCTTTATTAACGTGAAAGTTGCATCTGCTTATATTTTGCCTCCCCTGGTTCTTCCCCTGTCATCAACATGCTAACAACTTTTTTAAATAAAACCTTTAGGTGTTTGATACCTTTTTTAGACCCAGTGACCCACTGGGACCCTGTCCTTCACTATGCAATGCAGGCAGGCTATGGCTAGTGGAAGGGACCAGCAGGGTGTTGTACATAGCTTCCTGAAAACATTACAGCATCCTACCTCAGCACCTGATGCAAGCAGTGGGCTGACTTTTGGGAAGAGCTATTTAAAGGCAAACACGCCTTGATGGGTGGATGTCAGTCTAGTGGTGAAGTGGCCATTCCTAAGAGAGCTGCATTTGCATGCCTACATTTAATGCTGAATCTCCATGATTTAAAGAACTGAAATCCATTGAATGAAAGAGGAAGGAGCTAGAGAGAAACAGGATAGATGAGCTTGGAAATGAAATAGATTTTTATTCGACTTGCTACAGATTCTAATGTATACTGTGAGCTCCCCGCAAGTATAGGTAAAGTAATTCTTAAACAAAATATGAACACTTGTATTCAAATCTTTGGGTATTTAATATTAGAAATTTAAGTGAGGACCCCCGTGTCAGTGCCTTTTATGGATATTTTAAACTGCACCCTTCCCTAGTATCCAAAGGGTTAATATTATTGTAATGGGCTATTTCGTGTTTTTTGTGACCTACTCCTAAACAATGTACTTAAAGTGTTTTTTAGAGCTCAAGGTATTTTTTACCTTCATGCATTCTATGCCCCCCCCCCCAAATACTTACCTGAGCTCCCTCTTGATCCAGCAATGTGCACAAGAGCTGAGCTTCTCCCAGGTCTCTCATTCCTTATTGACTGAGACAGCAGCAGCAGAAGCCATTGACTCCTGCTACTGCCAATCACAGCCAGTGAGCCAATGAGGAGAGAACAGGGGGTGGGACCAAGCCGCGGCTTTGTGTGTCTTTTGGACTCATAGAGTGTAGCTTGGAAGTGAGCATGCACTAGCGACTTACCATTGGGGACACTGGCTGAAGTGGAGGAGCCAGTAGCAGCAGTGGGGGACCCAAACATAATAGGATCAAGGCTGCTATGTGCAGAACCATTGCACAGAGCAGGTAAGCATGACATTTTTTGTTTTGTTATTTTTTTTAATGAACCTTTAATGTCTCTTTAAAAATTCCACTGAAATAAAATGCATAAGCATATTTAAAGTATGTCTAAAACAAAGAACCAAAAAATGATATACTGCAGTTTACCAGTCCTTAGATGTGGTGGCTGCATTTGTTTTTTCCCCATGTGGTGATGATCCTGTCAGTAAAACAATGTCTGTCCTATGTTGACAATGCTCACTTACTGTACTGTATATAAGCAGTATGGTCACCCTGAGACATAGGGGTTGATTTACTAAAGGAAAATAGACTGTACACTTTTGCAAATGCAGTTGCTCCAGAGCTTAGTACATGAGGGGGAGCTCTTCTGACTTCCATCACCCAATCATGTGCAAGCAGAAATGCATTTAAAAAAAAAAAAATCTTGAATGTAATTGCGTATTCTTTGTTAAGTGAAGCTTTACCTCATTTACTAAGCTTTGGAGAAATTGCACTTGTAGAGTGCAACTGCACTTTGCAAAGTGCACAGTCTATTAGCCTTTAGTAAATCAACCACATAGTGTGTTAAGATAATTATCTCCAAAACAAAAGGGGGAGATCCTCTGTAGTTTAACATGGAGAACTGGGCAGAGCTTATAACACTGTATAAGATTTCAGTGTTGCAAGTGCAAAGGATGTTACAAATTCACTGCGTTTCTGGCAGCATCAATTTAAAAGGTCATTTCGATTACATATTTTCAATAAAATATTGAAAGAAACCAAAAGGGAGAAAATAACAGATGTCCATTGTTGGGTTTTACATAAACATTGATTTGAAAAGTGGGCAAGGATATTGGGGTTGATTTTCTAAAACTGGAGAGTGCAAAATCTGGTGCAGCTGGGCATGGTAGCCAATAAGCTTCTAATTTCAGCTTGTTCAATTAAGCTTTGACAGAAAAAAAAAAAATGGATTTCTATGCAGAGCTGCACCAGACTTTGCACTCTCCAGTTTTACCAAATCAACCCCAATGTTTTATTATTTAAACAGTAACAATTAAAGCGGAGGTCCACCCTAAAAAAAAATTACATAAAAATGCACCAAAAAAAAAAAATGAAAGAAAAAAATTACTTACCAGAAATGGCGGTTGCTAGGCAGATCTTCCTAATCTGCCTCTTCCTAGTCCACGTCTGGTCTTCTTCCTCGTCCTCCTCGCGTTGTCTGCTGGGGAATGGGGCGCGCTGTCTTCTGAGAACTGTGTGTATCCCAGATAACGGCTGCCCATTCAGAAAACGCTGCGCGACTCGTGCATGCTCAATAGGAAATGGGCAGTGAAACTGCAAGGCTCCACTGCCTGTTTCCCTTAGTGAGGATGGCGGCGCCGGGACTTGCCACGATCGAGGGATCGGCCTCGGGGGCCGACATCGCGGGCGCCTAGGACAGGTAAGTTTCCTTATTAAAAGTCAGCAGCTACAGTGTTTGTAGCTGCTGATTTTTCAAAAAAATAAAAAATTGCGGCTGGAACACTGCTTTAATAAAACCACATATCCATCTATAACCACTGCAAATTAAGGTTAACATTTGTAATCCAGAATACAAATGCCTGGTTTTCCCTAAATTATATCCAAGCATATAACTCAATAAAGCCTTTTTGAAAGCAGGATTCATAACAGAGCTCATAGACACGCATAGCTGATTTACAAAATTTGTCAGTAAAAAAAAAAAAAGACAATGGATGGCTGCTAGAGACGACACATTTTGTAACATCTGCTCATTTAATTCTTTTCACCCTTGCAATCTGGTGTAGGGCACAAGTGTCCTCTGTAATTCCTGATATTTCTAATTATATGATATTATAGGCTTTTTAGACATGTTTTTATATTTTATTTCTGAGTTTTGAGATCCCATAGCCTAGGGTTTTTAAAAATGACTAAATATACTACATACAGTACATGTTTATGAGAAAATATGGATTTCATACACAGTATTATATTATGCCATATTTTTCTTTAAAAAGTGGTTTAAGCAACAAACCCTTAAGCCCTGTACACACGATCGGATAACCTATGGATTTTCGTCCGATGGATTTGACCATCGGAAATCCGATGAAACTGTTTTTCATCAGTCTTGGCCACACACCATCAGTTTAAAAACCGACGGCAACAAAACGACGGCACGTACAAAACGTACGACGCGCTATAAAAGGGCCGAACAAATCTAATGGCGCCACCACTTGGGCTGCTTTTGCTGATTTCGTGTTACCGCGTGTTAGTAAAAGTTTGGTGAGAGCCGATTCGCGCTTTTCAGTCTCCGTGCTTTGCAGATCGTTTCCTGTTGTTCAGTTTGTGCTTGTGGGTTTGTATTTGTGATTCAGTGCGTGCAGTCAGGTCGTTACTGCCTTGCAGTGCCGACTTGGCTGTTCGTTTACTGTTTTTCAGATCGTTCTTTTCAGGCCTTGCTGTTCCACGGTGCATTCTGTTTGAGTGCGTTCTGACCAGCCGACCGGTTTAAAACCATGTTTGAAGTGTGTTCTCGTTCTCGAGCTTGTGCTGGCTTTGGGCTTGGTGTTGCAGTTAACACTGTAACCCGAGTTCAGTCTGTGAACAGGGTGAGGAGGAGTTCATGGACTAGGAATTGGTTGCTCCAGCGGGACCAATTCTCTCATATGCCTCTGCTGCGGGAAATCCATGAGAATAACCCTGATGATTTCAGGAATTATCTCAGGATGACGGACCCCGTATTTCACCGTCTGTTGGATTTGCTGTCCCCCTATATCACGAGGCAGGACACTGTGATGCGCCAGGCCATCACTGCCGAGCAGAGGCTTATTGCCACGTTGAGATACCTGGCGACTGGGAGAAGCTTGCAGGACCTCAAGTTCTCAACAGGCATCTCCCCCCAGGCTCTTGGGATCATTATCCCTGAGACGTGTTCGGCCATCATTCAGGTCCTGCAGAAGGACTATATGAAGGTAATTATGCTCCTTTAACCTCACATTATATGTTTTTATTCTCTTTTTTTTTTTTTTTTTTTTTTCCTCCTAACACAAATATGCCTGTTTGTAATATCCTGGTAATGTCCCCATTTTCCACATGCCTTTTTTTACCTGTAAATCCCTTTTTGGGCCCTACATGCCTATTTCCCTCCACTAACCTCTCCAGCATGCTATCGTGGGCGCAAACCCAGCTAGCCTTCTATTTTCCTTTTCATTTTTGGGAGGTCATTGCCCTCGTAGTTTGACAACCTTCCCTCCCCCCCTAAAGATGTTAAAAAATTAGTAGTTCTCAATCAAGCTCAGCAAAGTGGTAGATCCTTTTTTGGTATCCCCCACAATCACCTTAGGCCCCCCCCCCTTAGATTATTTTAGAATGTCCACTCAGCGGGGGTGAGGCATCTGCTAAGTGGGCCTTTGTTTATTGTTTTGAAAAACTCCCTTAAATAATAATGTTACTCAACAATGTTTTTTGGTGTGTCATCTGCTTGCACTGTAACCATAAACCGTACTAATGTCTTCTTTTTGTTTGACTCCACAGTTCCCTACCACACCACAGGAATGGCTGACTGTGGCCTCCCAATTTGCCCAGCGGTGGGATTTCCCCAACTGCGGAGGGGCAATTGATGGGAAGCACGTCCACATAGTGCCGCCACCCCATTCGGGGTCATACTATTTCAACTATAAAGGTTTTAATAGCATAGTGTTAATGGCGGTGGTGTCGGCACGGTACGAGTTCCTGTATGTGGACGTGGGGAAGAACGGCCGGATGTCCGATGGCGGATCATTCGCGGAGACGGAGTTCGCTCACCGTCTGCAGGCTGGGGGTCTTGCACTGCCTCCAGATGCAGAGAACGTTGAAGGGCTCCCGTTCGTTTTCATTGCGGATGAGGCTTTTGGACTAGGACCACACCTGATGCGGCCGTTTCCCCAACGCACCCTCACCCCGGAGAGGAGGGTTTTTAATTACCGGCTGGCCAGAGCCCAGAGAGTTGTGGAGAATGCCTTCGGGATAATGGCCAGCCGGTTCCGCCTGTTCCAGACAGCGATACATTTGGCGGATTATAAACTGAACCACATCGTCTACTGCTGCTGCATATTGCACAATTTTCTACGCAAATATGCAAACAATTATGTTTCATCGTTTGGGCCTGAGGCCGGTCCATCTGAACTGATTAATCTGACCGGCCTCAGCACTGCTCGTACTGGCTTGGCCCCCCAAAGTGCCCGTGAAGTACGCCAGAAATACGTAGAGTACTTCACGGGTAGGGGGGCCATCGCAATGCCAGACCACATCTGACCAATTCTTAAACCTTTTTAAAATAAAATAAAAAATTTAATTCATACAAACTTGTGTTGTCATTCTTGTATTTTGGGTTTATGTGTCTCCCAGGTTCTAGTAGTGCCAAGTGTAATTGTCCTTAGTAAATAGCCTCAAAACTCAGAGCGAAAAACACGGTTTTTGCATCTTCAGAACTGCTCTTGAGCATAGAAAGAACAAGGCACACCTTTTTTAGACTTCCCAAATGTTTTTATTGTTTGCACCGCATTTTGTTTTGGTTTTTAGAAATACTAGCCTTTTTTTTAGGTGCGGCTTTTTTGGCAGAAACATGCATGGGTCGTAAGCCATTTTTTTTAGTTTGAAAAACTAATAAAATAACACTGTGAAAAATAACAACTGGAGATGAGGTGATGGTACCCCTGATCCATCCCAAATGTTAACAAACACACTTTCTTTGGGGGCTCAAATGGGTATCTTCAACAAGATCCCATGGCTAGGGTAAACATGTGCTATCTGCCATCATGGGGGATCAATGGTCGTGCTTTGGGGATGTAAACCCTTCCTCTACCCTACTTGAGGAGGGAGGAAGAGGTTGCACCCCCAAAACAGGGACATAGATATCCTGTGACGGCAGATAGCACATGTTGAGTCTTCAGTGTGTGCATCTTCACATTTGGGATGTTGGAAATCCCTGAGATAATGTCAGACGCAGAACAAAAAACACAAAAAGGGGGGGGGGTTCACACTATTCTCCCCAAAATATCTATCATGTTTTTATATTTTTGCTCAATAACAATCATTCTCTTTCTCATAATGTCCATTTCGCTACTGCATTCCATGATTTCCTGAATGATTATTTTGGCGCTGGCACTCGAGAATGGCGGATTTGGACTTCCTGACACACCCCCACGTTCAGTCCCTAAAACAAAAAAAAAGGTTTTACACTAGGCAGTCCTACATCTGTATTTACCTTGAAGTTGTGGTGACAGACACTGACCTGTTGTGCTGATAAGCTCCACCTCTCCTTCCTCCACCTCCCCTTCCTCCACCTCCGCTTCCTCCACCTCCGCTTCCTGAACCTGCTGATCTTGGTCTGCTTTGGGAGCTTCAGGGATTTTCTGTGGTGTTGGGTTACTCGTCTCATGAGCATGGTGTCCTCCCACTCTCCTCTCCCCTATGGGAATTTACAACAAAATGTATACTTTAGCACACAGACTTTTTTTAGGCCTGAAAAGGGATCCTCAATGTTTTGAAGTGGGGTACAATTGATATTTGGCCCTGAGTTCCAACATGAACATATGTGATTTTGCAAACTCAACAAAGCAACATGTTATTTTTGAGGACACTCACAAATACACTTGGATAACCACCAAGGTATCCACTGGAGCACCTGTGTGTGACACCGTTAAGAAATTTGGTCATGTGGCCCAGAGTATAGTATCTTGCTGAAGAACAAAAAAGAGTACACAACTGCTGGAGTGTCATCTCCTTTACCCAGAATACAGTTTCTTCTTTCAGTCACATTCTAAATTTCCTTACAACACATCATCTAGCCAACAATGTGTAGATAAACATTGTTGAAGTAAAATGAGGCATGCCCACATGTAGTTTACGTGGATATGTGCCAAACATGTTTGGGGGAAGAGCAGCAAGTTATTGGTCAAAACATTGGCCAAATAAGTGGACTCTCCACTTAACATAAAAGATGAGATTTCAAAATGTGAACCCAGTCAAGACAAGCACATGGTGCAAAACATGGAAGAATACATATTACAATGTGAAAGAACACAGTAAAATATACTTACTTTTTTCTATGCTTTTTATAAGCTTCCTATACTGCTCCGGCTCCCTGAGCTTCAGGTCTGACCACCTTTTACGGAGTTGTTCCTTGGATCTCCTGACCCCATATTTTTTATAGAGAGTCTTTGCAACTTTATCCATAATTTGTGACTTCCGGAGATTAGGGGTGTCGTATGGGCCATGCTTGCCGTCGTAATCCTTCCTCCGCAGAATGTCCACCATCTCCGCCATCTCAGAAAAAGACATATTAGTCGCCTTATATCTTTTTTTACAGGATCGGGACGTTTCCGCCTCCGGGCTTTCCTCGTCGGTAATTTCAAGGAAAGAAGCCACCTGTGTCTGCGACATGTCGCCGTCTCACACTGTGCGCCGATCGTTAAGGGGCGGGGAAATGCAGAAAAAGTCCGTCATGGGCGGGCGACGAGGGTAGAGTTACACGCATGCGCAGGGTATAAAAAGGGGAAAGAAGTTATTAGGGATGCGCGGAGTAAGGACGACCGGAAGTGAACCCAGGAAGTGAACAAAGGTAAGAAGGGAACTCGTGCCTGCAGTGGCATATTAATGGGTCATGATTGTAAAGGGCAATATTGTGATAAGTTGAGGAGAATCAATTCTGATCCTTTTTTTTTTGTACTTGCTGATCCTAATAGATGCATAAACTAAGAGAGCCGGAGGTGAAGCTTGTTTTTATTGAAAAGTATAAGGAACAGCGCAACCTTTGGGAGCTCAAACACCCTGCGTATCACAAAAGTGATGTACGACGGGCAACTATTACCAAATTAGCCGAGGATATGAAGCCATGGATCCCAGATGCAGACTACACTATGATCAATAATAAAATCAACAACCTGCGCAATTCTTATAAAAAAAATTTCAAGGAAGTGCGCCAGTCCAAGAGATCAGGAGCAGCAGCCGACAATGTAGTAAAGCCCAAGCTGTGGTACTACAGACATCTTCAATTTCTGGATGACCAGATCGAGGCCAGGGAATCTATTTCCAGCCTTCCCTCAACCCTTCCTTCCACCCTTCCCTCCAGCGTTCCTTCCACCCTTCCCTCCACCCCTGCAGAGGCGGAGGAGGAGCCTCCCGAGCTAGAAGAGCCAGATCTTCACATCTTCAGCCCGGTATAGTATTTTTGATGCTAATTATTGTCCACTAAGTAATATGGAGTTGAACCGTTTGGCTTAGCCATAAATGATCCCACCCCCCCTCCAAAATAAACCAGTAATGAGTTCAAAATTGTGTGTGATTGATTCCTCAAATAATAGAAATCTACTTTTTATTTTATAAACAGGATGAGGCAAGCCAGGAGGAAGAGGGTCAGGAGTGTGACAGGCAGGAGGAGGCTTGGCCAAGTGGGACTCAGCAGGTCCCCAGGCCTAGTGGCAGCACCATCTCCCAAGTGGCTCCCCTCCACGTCAGACCGCCAAAACAACGGCGGATGACACAAGTGGAGGAGGAGTCACTAAAGATGATTCAGGAGGCTGCTGCCATTATGAGGGCCCCCCTCAACCCTACGGAGGGGTTTAGCACCTATCTGGCGGATAAGCTGCTCAGAATGGAGGCGGGACAACGGGCCCTCTGTGAGCATCTCATCTATATGGCCTTACACATGGGGGCGAGGGGGCTGCTGACTGAGGACACCCATATCTCACATCAGCCCAATCCCTCTCCTCCTTCTCCTCCTCCTCTTGCCACATCACCACCCACAGTGGCCCAGCCTGCAAGGGTGCGTGGACGGGGCCGTGGAGAGAACGCTGCAGAGAGGCGTGGAAGGAAGGCTACAAGAAAGAGCAGGAGGTGATTCCCTGGCCTCGAGCTGCTCATCCAGAAATTGAAGGTTGATGGAGTACCACAGCTTGGGATGATGTATGTCTTTGGCTGCTGCTCCTGATTTCATGCTGTTGTTGATTATATTATTGATCATAGTCAGGTCTGCATTTGGGATCTAATGACTTTATATTCTCTGCTAATTTGGGAATAGTTGCCCTTCGGTTTTTGATTTGTTTTTTCCAAAATAAAGGGAAATTTGATTACAGCCAACCTACATGCCTGATGTGGTTTTTTGAGAAGTAGCAATAAGATTGCATAAATACAATGTGTAATTAAGAACAAGGGACACCAACCTCCATGATTTTTCTAAAATTAAATATTATGTTGTTCTGAGAAATTGACACACCAAAAAATGCACAACAAATTTTAAGAGTCAAAAAACATAAAGGTGTAATTTGGGAGGTCGGCCTTGCAGAATTTTAATAATTATTCCGAAGATCACTAGAAAAAAGAAAGACATACATTTGTCAGAACTCAGGAGAAAGTTCTGCTGCCAAAATGACATTTTAAAGACCGTTCTAAAGCAAAAAAACATGTGCTGCATTAAACGAAGCAATAACTTGCAGAATGACGAATGTGCTCTCTCCATTAGGAACGCTAGTTTTACAAGAACGAGCGCTTCCGTCTCCTAATTCAGTCTGAGCATGCGTGGGTTTTTAAACCGATGGACTTGCCCATAGATGATCGGAAATTCCCAACGGTTTTTTATCCATCGGAAAAATTTAAAACAAGTTCTATTTTATCCATCCGATGGAAAAAAGACCGATGGGTACCATACACGATCGGTTGGTCTGATGAAAACCATCCATCGGACGGTTTTCATCAGTTAAACCGATCGTGTGTACGGGGCTTTAGGGTGATGAAAAGAGGACTTGGAGTCTGATATTTTAATCAAAGAGTCAGTATTCCACCGATTCATGGTTTAGCGCTTTTGGGACCAAGCGGCAGTCTAGAATTGCACTGATCATAGGAAAAGGGTGTTTGATGCATAGATAGGCATGGAGGTACATAGGACACTAGATTTTAAGGACAGAGGTGAGTCTCTTTCATTTTTTGATCTGCCTTGTCATAACTGACATATAACCAGCCCATTAGTGCTGGTAATGAAAGAAGTAAATGGGGTAGTAATTAGACTTGTGCACAACGGAAAAATTTGTTTAGTTCTGGTTCGTTTCTTTTCGGTCCTGTTGATACGTAATCGTTCGTAATTTTGCTAGACGGGATTTTTCGTGTTCGGACTAATTAGAATTTTCGCAAGTGACATTTTTCGTTGAATCGGAATGATTCGTATTAATGTAAGCCTTATTTTTAGATGATTTATAATTCGTACTTTTGGTAGAGTACACTGTTTTTCGTTGATTCTGGACACAACTCGTAACTTTCGTAGCTTTTTTTGGGTTAGTTGATTCGTAATTTTCCGTGTCTCTCTCACAACGACGCTGCCTATTATGCCTAATGTGCTTCGAATGGATTTGTACTTTTCTAAATACATAGCTGTTATTTGTAACGATTCGAAATCTCGTATTTTACTTTAGTTTTTTACATGCGGCTATAGCCTCCGCCCCTGTACACCATTTTGAGAGGGAGTTCAGCACGGTGAGGGAGAAGCAGAGAGCAGAGTGTTATTGTGCTTCGAATGGATTCGAAATCTCGTATTTTACTTTCGTTTTTTACATGCGGCTATAGTCTCCGCCCCTGTACACCATTTTGAGAGGGAATTCAGCACGGTGAGGGAGAAGCAGAGAGCAGAGCAGAGTGTTATTGTGCTTCGAATGGATTCGTACATTCGTAACTTTTTTCATAACGAATTATGCATTCGCTATTTGCGATATAATTTATTTCGGATTCGATTTTATTCGTAATTGCTTTGTTCGGAAATTCAAATGCTTCCGAATGTCTGAAAGTTGCTAAATTTGGACGAATTTAGATTCGTTACGAAACGAATTGCACAAGCCTAGTAGTAATGTTAAAATTAGGCAACAGTTAGAACCCATTCACACAGGGGCGTCTTTGGATCCGACTCCAAATCGCCCCAGGTCGCTGGCTGAAGAAATCAATGTAAGTTAATGGAGCCGTCCTTATGCACACTACTGCAGTCGCTCCAACTTCAAAAAAGGTCCCTGTACTACTTCAATCCGACTCCTAGGCGACCTGTAACCATTCATTTCAATGGGAGTCGCCTCTCACTGTCTTAATAGGAGCAACTCTCCAGGAAGAAAACATACATTTATCAGGCAAACCTCTCCCTCCCCCCTCCCTCCCACAGAGCTGATTCTTGTTTGATTGGCCACTGGAATGTCTCCTGTCCTGCAGGCAACTTGGAGTTGCCTTGTAAGTAGCTCCAGGCCGCGCTGTGATTCATTCTCAAGTCGTGTCTGAGTTGCCTCAAAAAATCGCACTGGAAGTCGTGTTGCCCCTGTATGAATGGGCTCTTAGGGATAAACTGCATTTGTACATCTTCTCATGGAGACAGGTATTTACACAGGTGGCACGAAGGTAACACAACATGCACATATACAGAAGAACAATAACAAACATAAAAATGAATCAAACTGCTTCTTGGAAAATAAGGCTTTTATCTATAGCAGTGATGGCGAACCTTGGCAGCCCAGATGTTTTGGAACTACATTTCCCATGATGCTTAACTACACTGCAGAATACATGAGCATCATGGGAAATGTAGTTCCAAAACATCTGGGGTGCCAAGGTTCGCCATCACTGATCTATAGGCTCAATTAACCAAGCTAAAATAACCGAAACGGCATGTGTTGTTTGCTATTAAAAATCATTATTTTTAAGAAATGTAAGTGCATGAGATTACAAAATAACAAACTACTGTATGATTACAGTGCTGAACATAATGATTAGAAAAGTAAAAAAAAACATGCGTTACACCTTCATAAATTGAGCCTGCCTATATGTCACACATTGTTGTGGACACTAAGGCCCCTTTCACTGGGGCGTTTTTCATGCGGTTTAGCGCTAATATTAGCGCTATTATACCGCATGAAAAAATCATGCCCTTTAGCCTTCAATGTGAAAGCCCGAAGGCTTTCACACTGAAGCGGTGCGCTAGCAGGACCGCTCCAAAAGTCCTGCTAGCCGCTTCTTTACAGCGGTAAAGGAGCGGTGTGTTCACCGCTCCTTTACCGCGGTCTCCCATTGAAATCAATGGGACAGCGCGGTAATACCACCCGCAAACCGCGGCAATAGCCACGGTTTGCGGGCGGTGTTAACCCTTTTTCGGCCGCTAGTGGGGGTTAAATTCACCCCCCTAGCGACCGCATACCGCGGTAAGAACGACGGTATAGCAGCGCTGAAAATCGCGCTGCTATACCGCCACCGCTCCTGCCCGCCCCAGTGTGAAAGGGGCCTAAATACTATTTAGTAAATAGTATTTTAGTAACTGTCCCACCATCATCTTGGGGAAATGAGATTTAGTTGGAGGATAATGTAATTATTTGTAGGATGTTTCTGTTTCCTGCACAGACATTCCACAAAAGAAAACGGCACCAGTGGTAGTAAGGAAAATAAGCAGGAAAATGCCCATATACTAGCTTCTGGTGGGAAAAAGGTTGATTCTAGAAGTGGAAGAAGAGCAGACCAACCTCAGTAATTAAAGCTGAACTCCAGGTAGATATAAAACTAATGCCCTGTACACATGACCGGTTTTCCGGGCGGATAAAAAACCGAACGTTTTCCCAACAGAATTCCTCTCAAACCTGCCTTGCATACACACTCTCAGACAAAAGTCCGGTGAACTTTTGACTGCCAAGAACATGGTGATGTAAAAGACTACGACGAGCTGACAAAATTAAGTTCTATGCTTCCGAGCATGCCTCGAATTGTTTAACATGCACGTTTTTTCCCCCTCGGAAAAGCATACAGACGAACGGTTTTCTCGCTGGGATTTTTTCCTGCTCTCTTTTTTTTTCAGGTAGTTTTCCCGGCGGAAAAACTGCGATGGAGCATACACACGGCCAGGATTCCCAGCCAAAACTCTCATAGCAGTTTTCCCGTCTGAAAAAATTGTCGTGTGAACGAGGCAATACAATCTAATTAAGATATGTATTCACTAATGTATCATTTTTTTCAATCATATTTTATTAATTTTGGAAGTTACATAAGCAAAGATCAGCAAAACAGATTTGGTACATGTAAGCATTAACATAGATTTCAAGAAATAACTCAAAAATGGATATCCAATCTCAGGCATCGATTATACCGCAACATGTGACAGGTAATTAGGAATAATGATCCATACAAGGGGTGTTAGATGTTATAGCGAGTGGCATGGACAGTTTTTAGTCCCAAGCCACATCTGTGGATGGATAACAATCAATCGAGCAGAAACAGTGACATCAAGTGTTCCTAGCCAACCCTCACTTCACCACCCATTTGTTTCAGATGGTCAGTGCAGCGATTAACACTATCACCAGTGACAACCGTTTGGCTTTCAGTGTTCACTCTTTTCTCATTGCATTTCTCCTAAAATGTAACATGCTCAAATGTCAGATTTTACAATCTACAAATGTCCTGTTAGCTGAACTTAAACACATTCTCTCATCCCTACTTAACACTTACCGTATATACTCGAGTATAAGTCGAGTTTTTCAGCACATTTTTTTGTGCTGAAAATGGCCCCCTCGGCTTATACTCGAGTCACCTTTTTGCGCCTGATCTCCTGGACTTTGGGGACCCGGTACCGGCCGGTCGTAGGTCCCCTTGACCCCAAACTTGGCACACATGTAGCCCCACTCCTCCTCTACAAGTGTGCAAAGTTTGGGGAGCACCAATTTTTCAAATCCGGGCACCTCTTCCATAGACTCCCATGTTAAACGTCAGTCTAGTCATGGGCACAGTGAGGCATGGACACAGTGAGGCATGGACACAGTGAGGCATGCACATGGACACAGTGAGGTATGGACACAGTGAGGCATGCACATGGACACAGTGAGGCAAAGTGAGGCACAGTGAGGCATGCAGATGGACACACTAGGCTTATACTCGAGTCAATACGTTTTCCCAGTTTTTTGTGGTAAAATTAGGTGCCTCGGCTTATATTCCAGTCGGCTTATACTCGAGTATATACGGTAGTTAGGTTTGGGGGGAAGCCTTGTGATGTCACCATGAACACCCAACAGCCAACAGATGCAGCACAACTAGAGATTAAAAATGGACTAATCCTACCTTTAAGACAAAGTGTCACATGGGACTGTAGATCGCACCTTCTATCACTTTAATAAAGAACACACACTACAACCAGTTCGTGTTTTAAATTGCCGTGGCACCTTTATTGGTATTAAATAATAAATCAAATAACTTAATTAAAAATAATTAATTCAGTGTATAATAAATACATTATATTAAAAACTTTCAAATAAATTCTAAATCCGCTCAGTCATAGGACTCGAGCTGTAAATAATCAATTGATAAACCAAAGTCCCCCCTTGATCCAAGGGTGACATAACCACATAATGGTGCCAGCGACAAGGGTGGGAGGGAAAGGGAGCTCAAGCTTAAGCCGCCTCAGGGCAACTGTGAGCGGGTCAGTCAGGCAGGCTATTTTTCACCTCCTCTCACCTGTAAAAAACATTTCTCCCGCTCGTTTGCCACGTGACAAGCCCGCTCAAATTTATTTTTATTTTTTTATTGTAACAAACACAATTTTATTTTTATTTATTTTATTTTGAATTTAAACTTTATGGCGGCCACAATCCCATGTTGTGGGCACTTTATTGTGCCCACTGTTCATTCACTATGCTTCTGTGATGACACAGTCAGTAATATAAAGTTCAATGACATTAGCAAATATTTGGGGAACAGCAGGAACAAAGTTTCCTAAGTGGAGGTAGTAGGCACACAATCTTTTGCACCCAAAGCAATCTCCTTCAACTAGAGTCATTTTTTTGTATGGTCCTAGCCTGACTTAGAAAATTGTGACACTGTGTAAATCAGCTAATATGAGATGACTGGGAGAAAGCTTTCAAATTGTAAATTTGACCATGGGAAAAAAGCAACACCTTTCAACTGTAGATGACTTTGTTACAGCTGGCTCTACCTATTCTGTCACAGACCTTTTAATTGTAGGTGGAGGTTGGGCTAAAATGTAATTTCTTAGTGCCATTTTTACTGACACATTTATTTAAAAATGATGATGTTCTTTTTAAAACCTGTCCTATCCCTCCAAAAATGAAAGAATTGATGTTATCGTTTTGTTTTTTTCCTTTACTTAACAGCAGGAGAGTGAGACTGAGCTTAGATTTAAAGGAGCCCTGAAGCTTGTTGCATAGATAATAGGGGTGCGCATCTTCACTGGCCTCACGATTCGATTCGATTTGATTCCGCAATGCATCACGATGCATCACGATTACAGCGCAAGTGTGCATGGTTTTCATAAAAAAAAAAAAAAAATTAAAGTACTCCATTTTTTTTATTCTATCTGTTCTTAAAAAAAAAAAAGACAACACTTCCTGCATGTAGCAAAGTCTAAACACAGCAGCCAACGTAAAGGAGCTCCAGGCTCTCCCCCAAAATACTAAAGGAGATGGTCAGAGACTGCGGACATGCTACAGGAGATGATCAGAGACTGCGGACATTCTACAGGAGATGATCAGAGACTGCGGACATTCTACAGGAGATGATCAGAGACTGCGGACATGCTACAGGAGATGATCAGAGACTGCGGACATGCTACAGGAGATGATCAGAGACTGCGGACATGCTACAGGAGATGATCAGAGACTGCGGACAATAATGCAGAGTTGTGGTGTGATGAAGGCACATAGAAGACACTTCTATCATATGGACTTGTGTTGGGTTATGTAGATCAGCTGAATGGTGATTGTGACACAACCTGACAGATGGTCAACATGTAAGAGAAAGCAATACACACAGCGTGTGTCACCCCAGCATCATACTGGGAATAACAGCAGACATTTGTGTTTTTATTTCTGGGAACTTACTTGTGTCATTGCTGTCAATCTGACCATGGCAGCCTTGTAATGAGAAGGGCGATCTGCCTGCTCACCATCCCCCGATCTCCATTCCAGCCGCCGGTGTTCTCACGTCAGCAGGGAGAGCTCCGTGCAGCTGTTACCTAATTTTTTGTTTTTGTATATGCCACGCTCATGTGACGGCCCGGCCCACCTCTCTCCTCTCTGCTCTCACGTCTCACGTCTCTCCTGGCGTCAGCCCCGCCCGCCTCTGATCTGATCTGATAGCTACAGTCAGTGGGCGGGGCTGACGCCAGGAGAGATGTGAGATGTGAGAGGAGAGAGGCGGGCCGGGCAGTTACATGAGCGTGGCATATACAAAAACAAGAAATTAGGTAACAGCTGCACGGAGCTCTCTCCCAGGAGGGGCGGGGCTAGACATCGATTATTACGTTCGCATGCATCGGTGCCGCATCGGGGACACCCGAATCACGATGCACCGATGCAGCGATTAAATTTGGCACCCCTAATAGATAATGCTGCCACAGATACCGTATATATTCATTGTTGCTGTCACTGTACAGTTTGTGCATTTTTGTTGGTGGAATGGTGTACTGTTTACAGTTTACCCACTGTAGATCCATATACCTAAAACCGAACACCTAGGTCCAATTTGCGGAGAAGAGTGTCTGTTTTTACTATTCTAGCCAATAGTACTAGGTTTACTGATACAGAGGGGGCAAGCTGTCACTTTTTAGCCTCTTTGTCCCCAGCTGCAGATTACCTTCTATAGCAGCATCTGATCTTGTTAGTATGATAGTGAGAAAAATCAGACAAGACATTGCCATCTGTGTGGGGTATGGTGAAACAATCCTGTTTATTTGGCAATTAAAGCACTTGGGTGAAATGAGGGAAGAATTGCTGACAACGAGAGTGAGCACTGGCAATTAACAGATCCCTTAGATCAGTGGTTCTCAACCTTCTAGTGCCGTGACCCCTTGATAAAATTTCCCAAGTTGTGGGGACCCCTAACAGTAAAATTCTTTTTGTAGCGTGGGTTGTCAGCACCCAAGGCAAGACAAGTAATTTGCCCCCTAACCCATGGAAATTTAGCGCTCCCTGAGTCCCCTCCACTCGTACAGTTTTAAAACCTCATATGGTACATTTTAGGATGTACCACTCTTTCTCTTTGTTCTCTTTTCTTTCCCTTTTATCTCTCTCTATCCTAATTTCTTGTTTTTTTCCCCTCATCCCTCTCTCTCTAGCTGTCTTTCTTGTTCTTTCTCTTATTCTTTCTCTCCCTTTTTCTTTCTTCCTTCCCCTCTTTTCCTCTCCCTTCCATGTATTCTCTATTTTTATTCCTTCTCTTACTCCTTGGTGGGGGGGGGGGGATGGGATGAGTGGCAATGCTGGGGGGAGTTCTGATCAACCAACTTAGGTTCTCTTGATCAAGGTCATCTGCTGATCTGAGAACTGTAGTGGGGACCGCAAAAAGGCTGGGAGAGCTGTGCGGGCTTCAGGAGCAGTCTAGGATTTGGTGACCCCTGGCAAATCATCATTTGACCCCCGGGGGGGTCCCGACCCCCAGGTTGAGAACCACTGCCTTAGATGAATTATGAAGACATAAAGCACTGCATGAGAGCACAGCAACCCCAAATGCAGCCACCATTTCTGTGATGAATAATACTAATGTGCAATGCTGAAAGAAAGTGTCCAGCACCAGTGCACTCAATAGCAGTCAGTGTGCCCCTGCAGCACTGTTATTTTAGAACTGTATCTGTCACATACCTTTATGCAGAGCCTGAGATGATGACTCTTGCACAGTTTCCATCCGCGCACTCCTGGATGTGGGGACAAGAACTGCAGGGGTGAAAGAAAGACACAAGTGCCAAGATGTGTAGACACTGCGGGTAGGAACTTAAGAGCTCTGGTATCTGACAAGCATAAGTACAGCTGGTGATGCACTGTGGAAATCCCAAGTCCAGTTGATGGTGAAGTCAGGTCCTACACCTGGTTAAACTGTTACCAAACCCGCAACAGTAAAATCAGTCTGTATATGCAGTAAAGCATGCTTGTTATACTCACTGTAGAACCTAAGTGGTTAATCCTGCACATTGTGTAAAAAGGCTGTTTGATCCCGTCTTCTCCGATCCTCCCCTACTTTTACTGTCCCCAATCTATCTCCTGATAGAACAGAGCATTGAGGACAAGCTGCACGTGCTCAGTTTGGTGTGTATTTTTATACAGAGTTTATATAGCGCCAACAGTTTGCGCAGCGCTTTACAAAATAAAGGAAGACACAAATAAAGGCAGTTACATTACAATTTTGTACAAGAGGAATCATAGGGCCCTGCTCATTAGAGCTTACAATCTAAAAAGGGAGGGTCAATTGATACAAAAGGTAATAGCTGTGGGGGATGAGCTGATGGAGGAAGTACAAGTTAGTTAGAAGCAGGATAGGCTTCTTTAAAGAGTAGAGTTTTTAGGGATCGTCTACAGTAAATATGGATAGATTAGGGGGACAGTCGGACAGATTGGGGTAGGGAGTTCCAAAGGATGGGAGAAGCTCTGGAGAAATCCTGGAGGCGAGCATGGGAGGAGGTGACAAGGGAGCTAGAGAGCAGAAGGTCTTGGGAGGACCGAAGAGAGCGGCTTGGTTGTTATTTTGGGACTAGGTTAGTGATGTAGCTGGGGGCCAAGTTGTGGGTGGCTTTGTAAATTATTGTTAGTACTTTGAATTTTATTCGTTGGGTGAGTGGGAGCCAGTGGAGGGATTGGCAGAGAGGGGTGGAGGACACTGAATGTTTGGTAAGGTGTATGAGTCTTGCAGCAGCATTCATGATGGACTGAAGGGGGGATAGTCTATGTAAAGGTAATCCAATGAGGAGGGAGTTGCAGTAGTCGAGGCGAGAGATGAACAGGGAGTGAATTAGAAGCTTAGTGGTGTCATTAGTTAAAAAGGGGCGTATTCTGGAAATGTTGCGGAGGCCAAGGCGGCATGATTTGGACGGGGATTGGATGTGGGCCTGAAAGGACAGTTCAGAGTCTATGGTAACCCCTAGCACACTGGCATGTGGGGACGGACTGATAGATGTGCCATGTGCCATGTGCCATTGTGTATTGCTAGAAAGTTTTTTTTCTTCTTGGGAAGGTGCATGTGATCAGCATAGGGCCAATCAGCACTGTCCAGACAAAGGGTCGGGAGTCATGCAGGCAAAAATGCTTTTTTTTTATTGTCCTGGCATGTGATTGGGTATTGTTTGCAAAGTGGAGCTTTACTAAATTTACTAGATTCTGGAGCAACTGCACTTGCAGAGTGCAATTGCACTTTGCAAAGTGCACAGTCTATTTGGTTTTGAGAAATCAACCCCACAGAGTCACTAAGCAGACGTGTGGTCATAAGTCGAGGCCAGGGTTGGTAGCGGAGTCAGACAGACAATACGAGCAGGCAAAGGTAATCTAAAAGCAAGTTCAGAGAGAGTGTTGGGTCAGAAACAGGAGCAAGACTGCATCAAAGTAATAAACGCTGAATACCATACAGCATAGAACTAGTGCAGAGTTCAGGTTGAATAAGCATGCACATCTTTTCATGCAAATGCTCATACATGTTGGCAGTGATGAGTGTGCAGTCTAAGCTCGTACACATTAGCCAGACAGCATTTCTTAGCCTGATGGCTGGCACCATGTTCCTGACAGTGTGTAATGACACAGATTTTTTTTTCTGATTGGCTGTGGTAAAAAGCAGGCAGGGACAGAATGGGATAGGGCATTATAGGCAGCAAGGGGAACACACCAAGATCATCAGGAACTAAAAAAGGTTTAAAATATTTATCAGCAACAAACAGAAATGGACAGATATATCACATATGCACCAATTCTGGCTTTACTACTAACCTATGCAAATTGGGTCTCGCATCCCTAGTGCCCAGCTTGACAGTTTAGTGTCTTAGTTGGAATGAGTACCCTCCCTGCCTTTTGCAGATCATTTAAAGGACTCAACCTCCTTTGTATCACATTAAATCATAACATATGTCACATACACTAAATGTAAACGTTACAAATTAGTAGTTGTCCTTGTCCTTGAAGCGATAGCTGTCTCCCACCAAGCTTCAAGTATGTACGATCATCTAAAATCTGTAATATAATCAGTAGACTTGTGCACAACGGAAAAATTTGTTTAGTTTAGTTTAGTTTCTTTTCGCTCCTGTTGATTCGTAATCATTCGTAATTTTGCTAAACGGGATTTTTCGTGTTCGGACTAATTCGTATTTTCGCAAGCAACATTTTTCGTTGAATCGGAATGTTGTAATGTAAGCCCTATTTTTATTTGATTTATAATTCGTACTTTCGGTAGAGTACATTGTTTTTCGTTGATTCTGGACACAACTACTTTTGAAAAAATGTTTTGGTTCGTTGATTCGTAATTTTCCGTGTCTCTCTCACAATGGCGCTGCCTACGTGCTTCGAATGGATTTGTACTTTTCTAAATACATTGCGGTTATTTGTAATGATTCAAAATCTTGTATTTTACCTTCGTTTTTGACATGCGGCTATAGCCTCCGCCCCTGTACACCATTTTGAGAGGGAGTTCAGCACGGTGAGGGAGGAGCAGAGAGCAGAGCAGAGTGTTATTGTGCTTCAAATGGATTCGTACATTCGTAACTTTTTTTTGGTTCGTTGATTCATAATTTTCTGTGACGAATCACAACAAGTCGACTTGCTGTTGCATTAGGCCGCATTAACGCAACAACGAATTATGCCAAAGGCATTCGGGCATTCGCTATTTGCGAGGTAATTTATTTCGTATTCAGTTTTATTCATAATTGCTTTGTTCGGAAATTCGAATGCTTCCAAACGTCCGAAAGTTGCTAAATTCGTATGAATTTCGATTCATTACGAAACTAATTTCACAAGCCTAATGATCAGATCTGTTTTTGCTGTATGACAAAGTGGCAAAGAATGTTTAATTTGCATCTGGCAGAAAGAGCTGTCAGAATCACCATTATGATGATGATGATGATGATGATGATGATGATGATGATATAGGGTTTATACTGCGCCAAATACGTCCCCTTAGGAGCGCGTCTAGGCGCACACTGACCCTAGAATCGACTAAGATGACCGATAAACTGGTAGAGGGCCCTGGGTTGAAAGTACAGAGCTATAATAGGGAGAGGTAGAACAAAGAAAAACCGAATAGAGTGGGGGGAAAGAGCATGGGAAGAAACCATGTATATAGCGGGATTATCGTCAGGTTTTTATCCGTAGGCTTGGATAAATAGAAAGGTCTTTAAACCCTTCCTGAAGCTCAGAAGGGAGGGTAATGACCTTAGGGTTGGTGGTAGTGAGTTCCATAGCTCATTGCCCTTTGTGACCAGGCATCTGTTGCCAGTGGATTGTGGTCTGCTAGTTGTTGGTTCTGTTAGATGTAGGTTGGCTGATCGAAGTGTTCTCGATGGTACATAGTGAGAGGCCCATTCAGACAGATAGATTGGGCCCAGCTTGTGTGTACACCCTTTTCTGCTATTTCTGTAACATTTCCCAAAGAGCCAACATTCGTTGGGGTCCCCACTGGAGAGATTTACATTTTCTACCTGTAATCACTCTCACCATGACAGGAAATGGGGGGATTCTCCATGAAGGGGATGAAAACAACTAGAAAACTCTTCCCCATACTACCAAAATAAAGTGTTTGCATGGCTGACTTTGTATCTATTGGGATTTCCTCTCACCTCCTGCAACTGTGACCATTGGTTAAAACAGTATTAAAAACAAACATTTATTACATTACAGCTTATGCATTTTTAGATGTGATAGCTGCATTTGTTTTCTTTTTTAGGCTTTCTTTCATTTTTTTTCCTCTAGTGGTCAACCCAGTAAGTATGGTATTCTTTAACGACTTAAGGACCTAGAGAATATTTTTGCGATACAGCACTGTGTCGATTTAACTAACAATTGCGCGGCCTTGTGACGTTGTACCCAAACAAAATTAATGTCCTTTTTTTCCCACAAATAGAGATTTATTTTGGTGATATTTGATCACCTCTGCGGTTTTTATTTTTTGCGCTATAAACAAAAAAAGAGCAACAATTCTGAAAAAGAAGCAATATTTTTAACTTTTTGCTATAATAAATATCTAAAAATATATATAAAAAAACTAATTTCTTCTTCAGTTTAGGCCAATATGTATTCTTCTACATATTTTTGGTAAAACAAATCGCAATAAGCGTTTATTGATTGGTTTGCGCAAAAGTTAGTGTCTACAAAATACCCGATAGATTTTTTTTTTGTTTACTAGTAATGCCGGTGATCAGCAATTTTTAGCAGGACTGCAACACTGCGGAGGACAGATCGGACATTTTTGACACTTTTTTGGGACCAGTGACATTTATACAGCGAGCAGTGCTATAAAAATGCACTGATTACTGTATAAATGACACTGGCAGGGAAGGGGATGACACTAGTGGTGATCAAGGGGTTCTAAATGTGGTGGGAGGGGACTGACTGAAGGAAGAGAGAGATCGCTGTTCCTGATCACTAGGAACAGACGATCTCTCTCTACTCCCCTGTCAGAATAGGGATCCGTTTGTTTACATTGACAGATCCCCGTTCTGGCTCTCATCGCGGCCGCTGGTAATGCGAATCGGCTCCGGCGCCATGCACGCGCCCACTGTATCGACGTATAACTATGGCGATTCGCGCAATAGAGTCAACCTGCCGCAGTATAATGACGGCAGCTGGTTGGCAAGTTCTCTTCCAGATGTATCAGTTTACAGGAATGAAGTTAACCATTTAACACTGGCGGGGGAGCTTACAATGGTCATCTTTCGTTTATTCATGCAAAACCTTTTTTCCAAAAGGAAGACAATTGTTTGCTGTAACTGATTAGAAAGTGTGATCTGGAGTTTGGCTTCAATTTGTTAGTGTACTTAAACCTGCTAGTACATCTAATACGCCCCTCCTCATAGACTGACAATGCTGCTGTCTGCTGTTCCACCTGTTCTTATTCATCCAGAGTGGGGGCACTCTAATACTGGAAGTGCGTTACTGGCCAGATCACCAGGAAAAACAGAGGGAAAAAAAGCCTAAAAAAAGAAAACCAATGCAGCCAATGTTTGGGAAGCTGCAATATATTATATTTTTTGATTTTGGGTTAAATCCCACTTTAAATTTCCCCTTGCCTTTTGTCTAACTAATGCTAAAAATTGTACGTTTGATAAGTGGGAATAATAATTCATATTGGAGAGGCATTACAGTTTTTCTTAGTGGCAACAACAGTGATTATGACATATACAGTATATTTACTCTGGGACATCAAGAATGGACAACAGAAAATATAAGCAGAGGCTTTTTCAGGTCATGTTCATTTTTATGAAGGTAAACCCCTTTTTACTTATTGTCAACAGTGTAGAATAACTTACTGTTATGCAGGATAGCACCTTATGGCAACATAAGTCGATGGGCTGTCCCTGGGATCATCAGCTGTAATTTCAGGGTCCATGGGAGATTTGAAATAGGTAAAGACAATCTATTAATTTTACTGTATATGGCTATGATCCAGCACCTCTACCTCGGGCTGTGACATGAAGGAAGTTGCCATGATATAATGCAGTCTGTAGCAAACTCTGCAGGTGGTTGTGGTGGTGCTGCTGCTCCTGCACGTGTTTGACAGTGATGGTAGAAGACTAAAGATGTATTGGGTTGGCAATTGGAGACTGCATGAATATGGTAGGGATCAGAAAAATGTAGGTGATTTGGGAACAGAGTCTAGTTTGATAATGTTTTAGGTAGCTTCCTTGCAAGAAGTCTTCAAGAATTCCTCAACTCCCCCAAAAGTTATCCAATAATCAACTCTTTGTTTATTGATGGCATTGAAACTACCACTGTACAAACATTACATTTCATTTCCACTTCTAAATGCAAACTTTGTTAAATGTTATCTTTGCCACCAGAATGTGTGAAAAATATTGGGGAAGCCCCATCTCCCCACTGCTAGGTATGCATCTTGTTGTACTCCTAATCCAGCTCCCAGTCATAAGCCATATAAAATGAAGACTCCCCAGTTTCCACTCCACCTTTTGCTATGGCCATAGGCAGTAAGGAAGTGGTAATTGGTTCCAGGACATTCTTCCTTTTACTTGACATATTTTTTTTTTTTTGTGATGTCACCAACATATAAAGGAGAAGCATGATATAAAAATGCCTTATTTGACACTGTTGACATATCTTTGAGGGGACCCAGGAGGCAACAGGTCTTCCTTCCATTCAGAAGAATAGATCTAATTCAGAGTTTGTTCCTGGGTTAGATTAAAAATAGGGATTTTGAGGAGGCTTTGGGTGTTTGCAGAAACACAGATTACTCTTTAGCCAAAAAAATTTTGTTAAGAAGCTAACCAACTGGATTTGAGGTTTATTTATCTCTATTTTTTCCTCCAGATCACAAGGGAGAAAATGGAAATAACACATATCAGTTCACTGTAATAGATTTTTTAAAGAAATGATAACTAATTTTGGAATATTGGTTAGATTGTTCATTAGCACATGCATAATTTGTGAACAGTATTGGAATTATGATTATCAACAATGTCTTAGAGCAATGATGTTGCATCTGAAGATAATTAGGTTTTAGTGGTTACAGCACTTGACATTATTAAAATAATTGATAATAAAAATCATGAATAGCTGCTTATAGCCACATATTAATTAATGATGTAATTGTGCCTATAAAGTACACAGAATAATTACTGTGCTAAAGAAGATCCTTATGTTTTATTTTAAGGTAGAATGTCAGCTTTTATCTTGGAGTAGTTTATTACTTTTTAGTTCCCAGTAACATTCCTAAACCCATGTGAGTTGCTGTGTTCATTGTACAAACCATAAAAACAGTGCATTTCCAGCAAGCACGTACTATTAATCAAATGTGACATGGCCTTTGTAGGATACACAGCAAGGATAAAGAGGTGTTTTCTGCCTACTGCTAAATAATTATGCGCAAGGCACTTATAAAACACAATTTCATTTAAAAACTGTAAAAATTTTCAACTACAGTTTGGAAATTAACTAGAGCTGAATAGTACTTTGTTAATATTTTGCAAAATAAACAATTTTTGAACTTTGGCTCTGTTTACCATAATGTGTAGCTGAGTTATACACAGTCAGCATGCTTAATTCCTACATGGGCTCGTACAAAGGGACTCAATAAAGAGAGAACACAACGATAAAAGGTGCAAATAAATGTATTAATAAATAATTATTTGGCATTTTAAATGGCCACGGTGTATCCAAGGGGTAACCTGATAATTACTATAATTAAATTAAATAAGAAAGCCATCTTGGGTAATAATTAAAACGAGATTAACGGGGTCCATCCAGACATGCTGGACAACTACACCCCCACTGAATACACCATGACTTTAACAATAGGGAGGGCGGGTGGGCGTTGAGGTCCGGTTCAAACGGTCTGAGGCGCCCCGCTCACTGGTCCTTTATATAACCTCTCTCCGCGCGGGCTTTTCGCTTCCTGTAGCCGACCAATCCTCTTCTGATACAGGTAACCAATCCCATGGCTGTTGCTGCCCAGGGAAACTGCTAATATCTCATACCTAGAAAATAAAGCACAATATCTGCGGTCCCCTTTGAACTCCCCCATGTTGGTCCAGCATATTGCTAGGACCTTTCATGGGCTCGTACAAAGGGACTCAATAAAGAGAGAACACAACGATAAAAGGTGCAAATAAATTTATTAATAAATAATTCTTTGGCATTTTAAATGGCCACGGTGTATCCAAGGGGCAACCTGATAATTACTATAATTAAATTAAATAAGAAAGCCATCTTGGCTAATAATTAAAACGAGATTAACGGGGTCCATCCAGACATGCTGGACAACTACACCCCACCGGCTGAGGCCAGTAGGGAAACTACTGGTTGAAGCCCCCCCCACCGTGGCCGACTCGATTAAACTTTGCAAACCCATACAAAAAATGTCCAAACCTATAGGGGATAAATGGATTGAATCCTCCCGGAACAAACCCGGAATGAAACCTTCCAACTCCGAGTGCCGATAAGAGACACCACCTGACGCTCTAAGAAAACTATGGATTGTTCTATTTAGGCGCCTCCTTATCCTGTCCACGTAGAAGAGATTACTGGCAGGAGACCATACTAATCTCGGAATCATTTCCGAGAATGCCAGAATGGAAGAAGGAAACATCACCTTAATAGAACCTAAGTCTCTTTTCATTTCGCATAACAGGTCCCAAGTCCTAACTTTACCTAAGTCGTTCGCCCCTGCATGAATCACTAAAACCTGAGGAAAAGGCCAAATACTGGACAAATAAATCAAATGTTCCCTTAGGCCCCTCCATCTCAAACCCCGTACACCTGACCATAAGACTAAATAAGACTTAGCGTCCAGACCTAAAGTGGTGGAGTAGTTCCTGTTTCCGGCATGTTGAGCAGCCCAGAAAACGAAGGAATGACCCACTATCCAGATAACTTTTCTGGAAATATCTGAAAGAGAAAATCATACAATTAGTAGATCAGGGCGGACATAAATTCTTTTTTTTTTTTTTTTCCAAAAACAGTTTATTGAAATGTAAAAAGCATTTACAGATATCTTGAACAATAGTAGTACAATAAGGTATTAATACAACCACAAAACATGGATGAATAACATGTGTCACATACAATTCAACTTGCGGGTAGTGAAAATGAAATGGCTATGTGCATCCTTCATGAACTAGGCCGTGTTGGGGTGGGCTACCTTAATTCAAGGTAGTTGTGGGGTCTAGTCAAAGTCCACTACCATTGACGGGGATAGATCTTGTTGGTAGGTTAGAGCTAGGTAGGTTCACGGATGCCGTTATGGACTTTTGGTCTGTGTGGGAGGGAAAGGCCAACAGGTGCAATATGGCAGAAAGGGAGGGAAGGAGCTATAAACAGGTTTATTTCGTTGAGAGTGTATGAATGCGGGAGTGTAGCCTGGAGCTATGTTAGTGGTTGTATTGTACAGAAGCTTGTGGATGAGAAAGTAGGAGGGGATAAGTGGTGGAAGGAGAAGGGGTGGGGTGGGGATCGAGGGGAGGGGAGTGAGGCAGGAAGGGATGGCGTTGGCAGGGGGTCCGTCTCTGACTTCCCCGACCCCTTGGGGTGTTCAAGGGGCGTGTTATGAGAAACTAGGGGCGGATCTGTATAGGGGGAGATATAGGAGGAGAGAGGTGTCTTTGTAAGGTTTAGGGTTAAGGGGAGATCCTGGCACGTCGTAGATTTTTAATGACAATTCTCAGAGGAGTAATTTATCCTTTGTCAGGGTTCAGGGAGTTTGCAAATTCTGGGGTCGTTTTATAGTGTAACCAGCAGGCCCATTTTTTACTAAATGATGACGGAGTCTCTCTTGCAATATGTATAAGATTTTCCATTTCCTCAATTTTGCATATTCTGTTAAACCATTCTTTTATGGTTGGTTGGTGAGTCGATTTCCAGTGTATAGGGATACACTGCTTTGCCGCATTGATCATGTGCATTGCTAGGGATTTGTGATAGGAATTGTGCGACAGGGGTGAATGGTGTAGAAGGAATTGAGAAGGGGAAAGGTCCAAATGATATGAGGTGACTCGAGAGGTTATATGGCATACCTTTTCCCAGAAGTCTTTTAGAGATGGACAGGACCACCAGATATGGAGAAGGGTTCCCCTTTCCCGGAGACATCTCCAGCAAACCTCTGGGATTGTGGGATTATATTTATGCAGAAGGGTGGGCGTGCGGTACCATCTAGATTGGATCTTAAAGCCGTTTTCCTGGGTCGACACATTCGTCGACCCTTTATGTATGTTGAGGAAAATTAGTTCCCATTGTTCCGCTGAAAGAGATACCGAGAGGTCTGACTCCCAGTTCTTACAGGCTAAGGTCTCGTTAGCTTTCATCTCGGCGAAGAGGAGTTCATGTGTGGTAGAAACTAGATGAGATTGGGGTGTCGTTTGGATACATAGCTTTTCGAAAGGGGTGAGTTCTCTGGAGCATTGTATATTCTTGTTAAGGGATTTTAGAAAATGAGCAATTAAAATATATGTCCAAGGGGGAATGGGTGGCTTGTTTAGTTGGGAGGAGAGTTGGGATGTAGACAATAGTTTGCCCCGGAGGAAGAACTGATGTGATCTAATTGGGCTCTGTGTCCAGTTATCGGTAAGAAACTTTGCGTGCATACCTGGTGGGAACCCAGGGTTCATTTTTACAGGTGTCAGTGGGCCGGGAATCGAAGATATGGGTGATCGGTAGCAAAGCTTTTTGAAGCATTGCAAGGTTGGGCCTATAAGTGGGTGTACGTGTAATTCAGAGGGGACGTGGGGTGAGAGTAACCATGGGAGAGACTCCAAAGGGAGAGCAGAAAAAGATGCTTCTAGGGAAACCCAATCTTTGTGGAGAGATTGAGTATTCCAGTCCACTATCCTGGTAAGGTGTGTAGCAGTGTAATAATTGAGAAGGTTGGGGAGGCCTATGCCCCCAAGTCTTTTAGGTCGGGTGAGCTGCGTAAAGCTGATTCTGGGTCTACGGTTCCCCCATAAGAATTTAGTGCATATGTTTCTATAAGATTTAAAAAAGGCCGGAGGTATATGTATAGGGATCGCCTGCAATATATAGAGTATTCTCGGGAGGGCATTCATTTTGAGGATCGCCGCTCTGCCAAACCAAGAGAAAAGCGGTTTGTTCCATGTTTCAAGATCAGAGGATATTCTGTGTAGGATAGGAACATGGTTTTTAGCGTAGAGGTTTGAGAGTTTGGAAGGGAGTTGTATCCCTAGGTATGTGATGGAATCATGTTTCCATTGGAACGGGAAGTTAGCCTTACATTGATCAACTATGTGTTGAGGTAATGTTATATTAAGGGCAAAGGATTTCGAGAAATTAATTTTAAGGTGGGAGAGGAACTGAAATTGTTTAAATTCAGAAAGAAGGTTTGGTAGGGAGATCAGTGGGTTCGACAGGAACAACAAAATATCGTCTGCGAAAGCAGCGTATTTATATTCTCTTTTGGAGGAACTTATACCTTGGATATCTGGGTTGTATGTCAGTTTACAGAGGAATGGTTCAAGTGTGAGTACAAAGAGGATGGGGGACAGGGGGCAGCCCTGTCTTGTGCCATTTCCGATGGGAAAGGCGTCCGACAGAGTATTGTTGACCCGTACCTTAGCAGATGGTCCCGTGTATAGTGACAGGATTAGGCCTAACATATATGGGCCCAATCCTATGGCCCTCAGAACCGCTGTCATATAGTCCCAAGCTACTCTGTCGAACGCCTTCTCCGCATCGAGTGACAAAAACAGGCCTTTTTGGGTTGTCTGTGTCATAAGGTGGTGTAAGTTTATTGCTTTAACAGTGTTGTCCCTGGCTTCACGTCCAGGGATAAAGCCGGTCTGGTCATGAGAGATTAAGGAAGGGAGAAGCGGTAAGAGTCTGTTTGCCAAAATCTTAGAAACGATTTTGATATCTACATTCAATAATGAGATTGGTCTATAATTTCCCGTTTGGGTGGGGTCCTTATCTTCTTTGGGGATAACAACGATATGTGCTTCTAACATTTCGCTTTTGAAAGGATTTGTGGGAGAGAGTGTATTGAAGGCGTCAAGGAAGGGTTGTTGAAGAAGGTCTGAGAATGTCTTGAAATATACGGCGGAAAGACCATCAGGTCCCGGGCTCTTACCAGGCTTAAGTTGTTTTAAAGCTTTTTTCCATTCCTGAATAGAGATCGGGGATTCCAGAATCGTGGTGGTGTCAGTGGGGAGCTTTCCTGGAGCAAATTGGTCTAAGAACGAGTTAATATCATTGGGTCTGTCATTCGATAAGGTAGTAGGGGGTTCGGATTTATCTAGATTATATAGGGACGAGTAGTACTTCTCAAACTCTCTGGCTATGTCATTGTTATTCGTGAGAGTCTTACCCGTGGGGGATTGTATGTGGTGTATCGTATTAGCAGCCCTTTTCTTGCGTAAGGCTTGAGCAAGAAGATGGCCACTTTTGTTGCCGAATTCGTAAAAAAGTTTCTGAGATAGAGTGTATTTCTTCCTGAGGTGATGGCCCAATTCTTCCTGAATGAGTGTACGAGTCTCTAGTAGTTCTACGAGGGTTTGCTGGGCCAGGTTTCGTTTGTGTAGTGCTTCTAGTTTATTAAGTTTGGAAAAGAGATCAGCCAGTTTGGCCCGTTTTTCCTTTCTAATTGCGGCCCCCAGGGAAATCAATTTCCCTCGGACAACACATTTGTGAGCCGCCCACTGAGTAAGTTTAGAAATGTCCGGGGTGTTGTTCTCAGTGAAATAATTGCTTAGGCAAGTTTGAATCTCTAATTCTTTGGTTTTGTCTGTCAGGATGGAAGGGTCTAGTCTCCAAATTTGCGAGCGGTATACTTTTTCAGGGAAAGTGAGGGTCATTGAGATAGGGTGGTGGTCCGAGAAGGTCATCGGTTCGACGGTTGCTGCTTTCAGGGACGGGAGATCCTGTTGGGTAAGAAATATGTAGTCTAGTCGTGAATATTTGTTATGTGGGGCGGAGAAGAATGTAAAATCCTTTACGTTCGGGTGTAAGGTGCGCCATGTGTCGTGGAGCAAGAGTTCTTGGAAACATTTTCTGATTTGTCGGAGCGCCCTGTATGGTAGGTGGGATTTCCCCGACGAGGTGTCTAAAAGGGGGTTCAGGGGTACATTGAGATCCCCTCCTAGTATAAGAATACCCTCTTGGAAATTGGTTAGGTGTCTTGTTACAGCCCTAAAAAAGGGAACTTGGGACGAGTTGGGGCTGTATATGTTAGCCAAAGTGATTGGTTTGTTCCTGAGTGTCCCTTTTAGGAAGATATACCTGCCTAGTTCGTCAAGGTGAGTGTCTGTAATTTGGATGGGAAGGTTTTTGGAAATGATTATGGAGACTCCTTTGGATTTCGAGATAGGTGAGGTGGCATGGAAACTATGGGGGAAGAGGCGATTAGTCATGTTGGGAACTGATTTCTTACAAAAGTGGGTTTCCTGTAAGAAGATTATGTCAGCTTTCATGCTGCGCATGAGGGAAAAGAGTTGTGTTCGCTTTTCAGGTATGTTCAGTCCTTTGGCGTTAAGGGAGACTACCTTTAGGGACAGGTTGGCGCCTCGGACATTATCGGGGCTCATGTTGGTAGTAGAGGTTTAAGCGAGTGGGGGGCGGGAGGATATGGGGAAGTCAGAGACGGGAGGAAAAGAAAGGGGGGGGGTTATGCGGATGGGGAGAAGGGAAGATGTGGGGTAGGTGAGGTTAGGACGTTGAGGAGGAAGATAACCAGGGAGGAAGGAGGGGACAGGTAGGGGGATGGGGTATTATACCGGGTGTGGGACTTGACCTGCAAGCCCACCAATTAGGAGTGGGGGTACCGGTGAGGTTCAGCGGTGTCTACCAGAGTCCGCTGTGTGTGAGAGCGGTAGGTGGAGTTCAACTAGAGAGAGGTGAGGTCTGCGTCTCTCTATGAGGTCTTAAGGATAACAGACGCTGCTGATTGTTAGCGTCATCTATGGCTCATTTTGGTGTCAGAGGAGTAATCTTGTTGTGTAGATGACGGACAGGTCATCCTATAAGGACATGGTGAGAGGGTGATTCGTAGGTGACTTCAGGGCTGTGTGTAACGGCTTATTCTCATAAAGCATGAAGGCTGTGGAGTTGTAAGGGCATTTATTCGGCAATTAGAGGAGGATGTTTAGCATTGTGTAATCTGGGGGTTTGTGTGGAAGAGGGGGATAAGAAATTAAGTGTATTGCTCAAATTTCAGATGTCACATGACAGAGAATAGGGGGCATATACTTTGGTTTAGAGGAATATGCAGGGAACAGAGTCAGTAACATGGTGAATTAGTTAAAACAGAACAGAACAGAACGTACAGCTTGCGTTACCGTGAACAAGTATGCATCTGCAGTTATGGCTGACATCAAAAATCCAAATATGGATAACATAGCAAACAAAACATAGTAAACAAAAACATAGTAAACAAAATCATACCCAGGGGTTAAGGGCAGGCTGTCTAAATCCGAGGGGGGCACGCCCATTCCCAAACCTGAGAATGGATTCTACCCGACATCCACGTAGGCCACACACCTGTGCATGTCCCCCTCGGATCCCCGACCACCCTCAGTGCTGTAAAGCAGAAAATTCAGGAGCTAGGAGCTAGTAGGGCCTGTGGGGAGAAAGACAGCACATAATGCAATCGGGGGATTATATATCGACATGTCATTAGCTGCATTGGAGTAGATAGGAGAATGTAGGAAGAAGGCTTCAATAGAAAAAGGGTACAGCCGATGAGCAAGAATGAATACAGTGTGAGGAGAAGGAGGAAAAGACAATCAGTGCGGGAGAAGGTAGTCTCTGACCCGACATAAGGAAGTTAGGGCGACCGGGGAAACCTTCGGGAGTTGTCCAAGAGGGAAAGAGGGTACCAACCGTTCTGCCAGTGTTCCCTAGGGATTGCTGTATAAAGTTACCTGCGAATTGGAGTGGTCCAGAGTCCAGCTGTGAGGTGGAAACAGAAGGACGGTATTCATGTTTCTTGTTAGGCGATGCGTGCTTTGCGGGGCACTGGAGAAGCCGTCGGGCTACCATTACGCGGGGCTCTTTGATCCTTTGAAGGAGTGTGGGGAGGAGGTGGGTGTGAGCGTCGGCGGCCGATACTAAAGTTGCCTGCTTCTGCGATACCTTCCATGGAGGTGACTCTTCTGAGTGGCGGTATACGGAAGTCGCTGTACCAGTCTGGTACTTCCACATACGGTATCTCCATGGCCGTGCATAAGTGGTCTCAATCCTCCGGGACTTTTAGATTGGCTGTGCGGCCTTGGTGAGTTGCTGTCAGGCAGAAGGGGAACTTCCATCGGTAGATTATGGATCTGGCCCTCAGTGTTTCCAGGAGGGGACGTAGCTCGCGTCTGCGCTGCAGGGTGATGTTAGATAGGTCCTGGTAGATTCTGATATCCGTTCCCTGGAAAGACAGTTGGTTGCGGTGTCTGGCCTTGCGTAATATTTCCTCCTTCAAGGGAAAGTCTGTGAGGCAGCAGACTGCATCCCGTGGGGGATCTGTGTCCCTTCCCCGCGGGCGCAGTGCCCTGTGGAGCCGTTCGAACGCGATCGGGGTATCAGGGGCTCTTTCAAGTAGATCGTTAAAGATGGTAGTTACTGCCACTGGGAGCTGGCTGGCATCGATCATTTCTGGAATACCCCTCACTCTAAGGTTGTGACGCCTTCCGCGATTATCTAAATCTTCCATGTGGCGATTGATCTCCCTGAGGTGGATCGCATGCGACTCTGTTACCTGTTGAACGTGACAAATCGCTGTGTCTTGGCGGGCTTGAGCGTATTCCACCTCTTCCACCCTAAGCGTCATGGCGTGTATGTCCGACCTCATGTCCAAGATGGCCGCCATGAGGGTGTTTTTAATATCCGTAGCGACGCTGTGCAGGTCATTAAGGCTCACTGCCGGGGGGTGAGTCATCCCCGTTGCCAGACCTGGGGATCTCTGCTCCTCGGGTCGCTGCGGGCTGGAGCTCTGGGCGCGTGGCGCTTGGGAGGAGGCTGCTTGCGAGGCCTGCATCCTGGCCGTAGGCCGTGACCGGAATATCTCGGGGATTTGCTGACTCAGCGGGGTGTCGGTGTTCAGCGGGGATCGGGAACGGGTTGCCGAGGCACTGCGAGCGGTTCTCACCATGTCCGGTGGAGCAGGTAAGCTGATAAGCTGAAGTTGCTAGACCTCGGGACGGGAGCTCGCACACTACACGTCCATCCTGGAACGGCACCAGACCACGCCCCCCGGACATAAATTCTATATCTATTACTCTCCCAGCGACCAACTCTTTTTAACATTTCCGAAGAGAAACCCAATGCATCGGCCGTAGTGGCTGCTCCAATCCGAAAGGAATGTGATGAAAAGCAAAAACCTGACAGATTTAAGCGTTTCAAAGAGGAAGCCGGTACGGACGAGAATTGATATCTGGTAAGGGAAGACAGGTCTTGGTGAACAAAGAAGGAATCCCCAGAGGGAGGTCTGACCGCCAAATACCTCGCAACATGCCGTACAGGACAGATCACATGACTTGAGGATCTAGCTAGAGAGAACCATTGGCCCTTACCACCGGGCTGAGACTTAGATCTAGCCAGAAAAACGTGAAGAAAATCATTGTCTATACGAACGTGGTGAAAAAGCAGAAAGGCCAAAGATCTTTTATTGGCCGCTGTAAATTCACCCAGCCTCATAGCACCAAAGAAAGCCAACGCAAATGATGCACGGAAAAGGAGAAGCTCAAATTTTGAAAAACAGACTTCCTCTATAACCCTTAATAAATCAATCAGCAAAGGGATTGAAATGGGACGCCGGGTATCCAAAGACGGACAGGACCTCCGAAGGCCTTTTAAGACTTGACTGACCTGAAAGAATGAGGTTAAAGCCGGTAAACCTGCAAACTTCAGAAAGAAAGATACTCCTGCTAGAATCCGGCTTATGGAAGCAGGACTTAAACTTGATTGTATCAGAGCGGACAAAAAGGATAAAGAGGTGTATGATGTCACAACTAAAGAATCCAAACCTGAATCATGACAAAAAGAGCACCATCTGTACCAGGAAAGAAGATAATCCGACCAAGTCTTCTCCGAAACCGAGTTCTTGAAATACGGAAGTATCAGCTCCGGATTAAGCCCCAGAGGAAATCTGGGCAAGGAGTTCCATGCAGGTCTGCCTCCGGCGCCAAGTCCCGAAATCTTTCGAACTGTAGACGAGACAAAGCGTCGGCGATGTTATTCTTTATGCCTGCTATATGTGCAGCTTTTAACCAAATATTATAACGCAAACAATGCAATACTAAAAAACGTAATAGGTTAATCACTGGTTCTGACTTTGAGGACAGGGAATTAACCGCAAAGAAAACACCTTTGTTGTCAGTGTAAACCAAAACTCTACGATTCTCAAAGGTCTCTTTCCAAATTACCACGGAAACCACAACAGGAAATAATTCCAAAAGCACAAGGTTATGGAGAATATCCTGGTGAAGCCACTCCTGATGCCACCGCTCTGCGCACCAGTGGCCATCGAGAAATGCCCCAAAACCAACAGATCCAGCTGCATCTGTGAAGAAATTCAGCTGAACACTAGAGACAAACTCCTTTTGCCAAATGGTCGTACCATTGAAATTACACAAGAAGGCATCCCAAACCTTCAGATCTTCTTTAATGGTTTTAGAGATGTAAACGTGGGAGTACGGGTTCTTAAGACCTTTGGTAGATAAAGAAAACCTGCGAGAAAATACCCTGGCCATCGGAATTACCCTGGCTGCGAAGGCATACAGCCCCAACAGCGACTGAGCCTCTTTGAGAAAAACTTTACGTTTAGATAGAAAGACAGAGATCATAGATCTCATCCTTTCTAACTTTTGAAGAGGAAGCCTGAATTCCATAGCAGAGGAATCAATGACAATCCCCAGAAACTCAAGAGACATAGTTGGAAGAACTGTCTTCTCTACAGCCAGAGGAACCCCGAAATCATCACAAATGGAGAAGAATGTTTGCAGGTAATTTAAACATGAAGGAGAACCCGGAGGGCCAACAAATAAAAAATTGTCTAAATAATGTAAAAAACCGCCTTCAGGACACCTCTGAGTCAATACCCAGTGCAAAAAGGTAGAAAATGATTCAAAATAAAAACACGATAAGGAGAAACCCATCGGCATACATTTGTCAAAGAAAAATTTACCTTGAAAATGAAAACCTAAAGAGTTAAAACCTTGAGGATGAACCGGGAGCAATCGAAAAGCAGACTTGATGTCTGCTTTTGATAATAAAGCACCCCGGCCGTGTTGTTGCAAAATAACCAAAGCATTATCGAAAGAAGAGTAGCAGACTGGAGCCTCCACATCCGACACTTCATCGTTCAAAGAAAAATTTACAGGATAAGAGAGGTGATGAATTAAGCGATAACAACCCGCCTCTCTCTTAGGGACTATTCCCAAAGGAGAAAGCCTGAAGTTGGAAAATGGAGGGGATGAGAAAGGGCCCGCTACTCTACCTTCCACCAATTCCTTGGAAATTTTTTCTTGCACCACTGCATAATTCAAGGCAACTGATTTCAAATTGTTGACCATAGAACAGCCAGGACCTTTGAAAGTGGGTACCAAAAAACCATCCCGAAAGCCTTCAATGAGCAGTGTTGCCATCTTGCGATCGGGGTATCGCTCTAACCACCAGAGCATGTTTGGTAAGCTCACTGGTGTCCGAGCTTTTTGGCCCAGCATCCCTGGCATGTGATTGAAAAGAGGTTGCAGAAGACTTGCGAAAACATCTGTTAGCTGCATGGCTACCATAACAATTAGAACATTTGTGCCGATAACGGCAATTAGTAAGGAATTTACACTGCCCTTCATTAAAGGCGAAACAAAAACCTTTGCGAAAAGGGGACTGTTGATTGGACGCTAACCTAGGAGCAAACTGAGGCTTCGGAGGTAGCATTAAATTCAACCACAATCCGACGTCCTTAGACCCCCAGTTTAGAGAGGGATGAACCGCCAATTTCTGGCGAAAATTTTCATCATAAGAATACCAAGCCAAACCGCCAAAGTGGCGGAAGGCTTCAGCAATAATATCCACATGTTGAAATAAACCCGAGCACTTGCCTGGAAAGCGTTCCCCCAAAACCGCAGCAAAAATACAAAAGGCCTGAAGCCAGTTTTGGAAAGTTTTGGGAATCGCTCTTCTTCTATCCTCCTCAGATCTATCACCTGACAGCTTATCACTTTTAGCCAGAAATTCTTTTGAAGCTGGCAACAATGATAATAGGTCAATGAAGTCACCTCTCCAAATTTTTTCTTTCACTGACTTTGACAAGTGAAAGCCCAGAGGTGATAATATACACGGTAGGGGTTCTTTAAATGAGGATTCACCAACCAAAGTAGCAGAAGGTCTTAGAGGCAAGGCAGGGTTAACAAACTGTGAAGGGTTAAAGCTCCTAATATTCGACAATAAGGTAGCATCATTATTCATAGATTGATGAGCATTCAAACCCTGCCATACAGAACCAGCGTCCGCATCACCTTCATTTATAGCACCATATAAATGTGCACCTTCATATAAATCTTTAGAATCAGTCATATAACTGCAGCCTGCACCAGATACCTGTGCCCTCTTATTCTCATTAACCTTCATACTAGGATGAAAATTTTCATTTTCACTGGGGACTTTGCCCATTAATGTACCAACCTCCTCCAATGATTCAGCACCAGAGACCTGTGCTCCCTGACCCAACAAAGCACCATATGAATGTGCCCCTTTCATCTTAAACATGTTAGATAGTGAGATAAAAAGCGCTGACATGTCAGCCATAGATACAGAACACTTCTCACCATCTTCTGGATGTTCACAGTTTGTGACCACTTGAGGCAGCGGGGTAGCGTCTTTTTTCCTCACAGACTGCAGGCTCCCGCCGGCTCTCTCCCTGTCAGGTACCTGAGGAGAAGCAGAAATCTTCCGTTTCTTGGCTCTGCCTGGCTGCTTGCGCGGACCGCTCTTCCCTAATACTGACTCTGGGGATGCGATAGCCGCCTCCACTGGCAGAGCTGAACCGTGACCTTTATCCAGGCAACGAAGCAGCCACTCCTCACCGCCCTGTCCCTCTGCCTTCTCTAACAAGCGGCATAAGAGGGACTCGCGATCCTGAGAACTGCGCTGCATGCTGCTGCCGTTGAGGTCCGGTTCAAACGGTCTGAGGCGCCCCGCTCACTGGTCCTTTATATAACCTCTCTCCGCGCGGGCTTTTCGCTTCCTGTAGCCGACCAATCCTCTTCTGATACAGGTAACCAATCCCATGGCTGTTGCTGCCCAGGGAAACTGCTAATATCTCATACCTAGAAAATAAAGCACAATATCTGCGGTCCCCTTTGAACTCCCCCATGTTGGTCCAGCATATTGCTAGGACCTTTCATTTGGTAAATATAATCAATTACAGTAATTAGGTATTATAAAGCAATAGATCATTTCATCAAGTTTGAGAATCAGCGCAGATTGGGTCAGTGCATTTGAGGTGAAGATTTTTGGGTGGTTTGCGCATAGATTCTCCCTAAACTTTTTATATCTTGGTAATAAGGGGATGACATTAAAGGGATAGTTCACCTTTACCACAAAACTGCCTATGCAGATAAGGGGCATCTGAAGATAAAAACAAACTATGCAGTTGTGACTAAAGATTAATAATGCCCTTGCTATAGGTGTAGGCCATTTACACAGGGCCGGCGCTCACACTGGGCAAACTAGGCAGCCGCCTAGGGCGCACTACCGCCTAGAGGCGCAACCACAGCCGTTGGGTCCCCTCCAGAGGATTGGATTCCTTGGCGGATGGTGGCTGGTGCGTGAGGAGTGTAGTGGGAGGCGGCTCCTTCTGGGATGGCTGCAAAGTCGCTGGGCGGGGAGAATGTGCAGTCAGATTCCCCCCCCTTCCCCAGAGCCAGGGGCGACCATGCCGATGTCCTGCAGCAGCTGTGGGTGTCAGCCCTCTGCCCACCCCACCTCCCTCCCTTGGTGATGTGCAGTCATTGGAGGAGCAGGGCGGGCGGCATTGTGCACAGAGAGACAAAGAGAGACAACCGGGTTGGATCCACCCAGCCTGGTCCGGACTGGCCATAGGACAAACACTGGGCCGATGAAGCCTGGCCACTTGTCATGGAGCTGAATGAGCCCAAAGCAAAGCTGCTCCTGCAGCCCGCCCTGCTTAACCAGCCTCTCCGCGGCCGGCAGCCGGAGCCCGGGGGTGGAATCGAATGATCAGCTTATCTGAATGGGGGAGGAGCTGGACGAGGTCTCTCGTGCGTGATCCTGGGACTGATGACAACGACTGCCGCCCGCTGCCTGACATGTGACATGCCCCAAGATAAGAACTTGTCAGGTGGTGGGGGGAAGCGCAGGGGATGAGGGCTTCCAGTCAGACCTTATCACTGGTGTATGACCCCCTCCACTTGGCTGCATCCCCTCTCCTTTCCACCTGGCTCCATCCATCCACCTGGCTCATCCCTGCACCTGGCTCATCCCTGCACCTGGCTCATCCCCCACCTGGCTCATCTCTGCACCTGGCTCATCCTTGCACCTGGCTCATCCCTGTACCTGGCTCATCCCTGCACCTGGCTCATCCCTCCACCTGGCTCATCCCCCCACCTGACTCCATCCATCCACCTGACTCATCCCCCCACCTGACTCCATCCATCCACCTGACTCATCCCCCCATCTGGCTCATCCATCCACCTGACTCCATCAATCCACCTGGCTCATCCCCCCCCACAAGACTCCATCCATCCACCTGGCTCATCCCCCCACCTGGCTCATCCATCTACCTGACTTCATCCATCCACCTGGCTCATCCCCCCACCCGACTCCTCCATTCACCTGGCTCATCCCCCCACCTGGCTCATCCATCCACCTGACTCCATCCATCCACCTGGCTCATCCCCCGCACCTGACTCCATCCATCCACCTGGCTCATCCCCCACCTGGCTCATCCCCCCACCTGGCTCATCCATCCACCTGGCTCATCCCCCCACCTGGCTCATCCCCGCACCTGGCTCATCCCCGCACCTGGCTCATCCCCGCACCTGACTCCACCCCCTCTACCTGACTCCACCCCCTCCATCTGACTCCACCCCCTCTACTTGACTCCACCCCCTCCACCTGACTCCATTCCTCCCCTAGCTCAATCCCCCACCTGGCTCCATCCCCCCCACCTGGCTCCATCCCCCCATCTCTCTCAACCCCCCTACCTTGCTCATCCCCCCACCTGGCTCCATCCCTCCACCACGCTCCATCCCTCCACCTGGCTCATCCCTCCCCCTGGCTCCATCCATCCACCCGACTCCATCCCCCCACCTGGCTGTACACCCCCTCCTGTCCACCTAGCTCCATCCCTCCACCTGGCTCCATCCCTCCACCAGGAGTTATGGTGCTTAAATTATTAGGCCTCACTTAGCAACGTCCTGGGAGTACTTAGCAACGTCCTAGGAGTATTCCAGTCAGGCTTCATAAGGTATGTAAATGGCCTACACCTATAGCAAGGGCGTTATTCATCTTTAGGCAGAGCTGCACGGTTTCTTTTTATCTACCAACAAACCTTACCTGCATAGGCAGGTTTTTTGTAAAGGTGAACTATCCTTTTAATGACACCCCTATACTAATCTTGTTTTGCATGAAATTACCAACAGCAAAATTTGCTGTTGCTTATAAATTGTCAATGCTAACTCATTATATTTCTTAAAAAGTTTGTCAGATTGTCCTTTTTACCTGAATAGTCTCAGTGCATACAAGTAATGTCTACTTGGTTGTATGTAGCAATGCTAATCCATGTACTGTATATACAAAAATATGTGTTTTTAAGTATCTCTCATTCAAATACAAAGACTATGGGGTTGATTTACTAAAGGCAAATAGACTATGCACTTTTGAACATGTAGTTGCACTCTGCAAGTGCAGTTGCTCCAGAGCTTAGTAAATGAGGGAGAGCTCTGCTGACTTCCATCATCCAATCATGTGCAACAAAATGCTATTTTTTTTTTAAAAAATTATTGCTTGTGATTGTAGTGAAGCTTTACAAAATTAGGTGTATTCCTGCGCTACTATGGAGAGGGCTAGCTAGTGATATAAAACTGCTGCAAGCACCAGGGGGGGTCAGATCATACCCACGGAAATTAAGTGTATACAGAGGGGGGTGGTGCTGCGCTGTTTAGTGAAATAAATTAACTGAAATTCTTCTAAAACTTTGTGTAAGATAATAAAATAAATGCAAATAAACAATTATTGCAAAACGCACATAAAATAGCAAGATCTTCCAAGATGTGAAAAACGCACAATAAATAATCTTCAAGTGGTGACCATAAAATACTGTCTTCTAAAATAGTAAACAATGTGCAACAGGTCTAAACACTGTGTCAAGAAATCAAGATTGTGCAAATCGCAAAATAAATAATGAACTGTGACAGTAAATCATAGACAATGAAATCAAAAATGTGAAATGCAAAGCATACGTGCAACCAGTGCAAAAGATGCATAAACGCATAAATCAATCCGAGGGGATGTTGCACTTTAAAAAGTGCACGGTGCGACAGGTCTCTGAATATCCTCACGAGCTAGGATAACCAGGTGAATTGTAACATGCGTCTTTAAATTATAAATGTTGCAGGGCGATCGCACAGAAAATTGCAAAGCGATCGCACAAAAATTGCAGTATATGCGACTATATCAAGTGCAGGTAGAGTTCATTTGGTCAATCGTGAATGGTGAAAAAAGAAAGCAGTTCATTTATCCTGTGCAGGATGATGCATGGAACGCAGGAGGGCCGAGGGGGGGGGGGGGGTGGTTGTGTGATGGGAATATCGTATTCCTCTTCCTGTGCTGGTGCACTCCGGTGGTGGTGACTTTTTGGTAAAGGTGGCCTCTTACCTGTAGGTAGAGAGGTAACAGCATGTAGCTGGATGCTGGATGACGTGACCGTGATGCCACGCGTAGAGACGAATCTAGGAACTAGAAGTGACGCTCAGCAGACGAGCTTGCAGCTCGTGGAGTCTTTTACATTGTGTTACTGCCTAATGCATATGAGTGCATACTCCAGAGGGAAACCCCAATTACCCCGGCATCCAGCTATTAGGAGACAACCATCCCAAACAACACACGGACCCCTATAGGAACCAGGCAAGAGGAACACAGAGCATCTTGTTTGCTACATGCTGTTACCTCTCTACCTACGGGTAAAAGGCCACCTTTACCAAAAAGTCACCACCACCAGAGTGCACCAGCACAGGAAGAGGAATACGATATTCCCATCACACAAACACCCTCCCCCCCCCCCCCCCCCTCGGCCCTCCTGCGTTCCATGCATCACTGCACAGGATAAATTAACTGCTTTCTTTTTTCACCATTCACGATTGACCAAATTAACCTGCACTTGATATAGTCGCATATACTGCAATTTTTGTGCGATCGCTTTGCAATTTTCTATGCGATCGCCCTGCAACATTTATAATTTAAAGACGCGTGTTACAATTCACCTGGTTATCCGAGCTCGTGAGGATATTCAGAGACCTGTCGCACCGTGCACTTTTTAAAGTGCAACATCCCCTCGGATTGATTTATGCGTTTATGCATCTTTTGCACTGGTTGCACGTATGCTTTGCATTTCACATTTTTGATTTCATTGTCTATGATTTACTGTCACAGTTCATTATTTATTTTGCGATTTGCACAATCTTGATTTCTTGACACGGTGATTAGACCTGTTGCACATTGTTTACTATTTTAGAAGACAGTATTTTATGGTCACCACTTGAAGATTATTTATTGTGCGTTTTTCACATCTTGGAAGATCTTGCTATTTTATGTGCGTTTTGCAATAATTGGTTATTTGCATTTGTAGTGAAGCTTTACCAAATTTAGTAAGCTCTGGAGCAACTGCTTTTGAAAAAGTCTTCTGCACAGTCTATTTGCCATTAATAAATCAACCCCTATGTTTTCACTAGTAATGTGCAAATCTGCTTGTGTGTCTGATTTGTGGGCATGTTGGCAAACACAGACAAAAATCTGTAAATTGAAAATGTGATCCCCATTGAAGTCAATGGGATGCAAATTTTAAAAGACAACTCTCTCCAGTTTCAAGATTACCCTCTTGAGCTCAGGAGGATTTTACCTCCTTCATGACCAGACAATCTTTCGCTATTTGGAACTGCTCTACTTTACTGGTAATTGCACGGGCATGCAACGCTGTACCCAAATTAAATGTATATAATTTTTTCCCATAAATAGAGCCTTCTTTTGGTGGTATTTGATTACCAATGGGTTTTAAATTTTTTGCCATATAAATATAAAAGACTATATAAAACTATGGTATATATACTGGATTTTTTTTTTTATGCTACTAACGGGCAGTGGTGTATTTAGGTTTTGTGCTGCCCTAGGCCTGACTAAACTCATGCAACCCCTAATTAAAATATGATCCACCCCTTCCTGTCAAGGTCAAACCCCTTCCTGTTTAAGACCTGCCCTGAAATTTTCCAATGGGGACACTAGTTCTGAGGGCCTTGGGGGGGGTTCCAGAGATTTGCAGAGATTTCCTCTCACTTCCTGTTTGGCTATGGGGCAGGAAATGAAGGGAAATGAACGGATGACAAAAAAAATTAAAAGGGGCTATAACCATCGCTTACTCTATCCAAAATGGAAAAAAAGTGTTGCCTATAGTTCTACATTAAGCACATATTTCTGCTAAATTTATGGAGAACTAAGAGGATATAACCATGCCAGTGGTGCAGTAGAAAACATATAGCACAGTGATGAAGGTATGTGGTTCAGGCATTGAGCAAATGAAGGATTGAGGGGAAGGAACAAATAAATCCATCTGTTTATTTTTCTCATCAGCAATCAACAGAAATAAAATTAAGATTCCTTATTATGTAGAACTGACACAAGCAAAGGATTGCAGGAGAGTCCTACTACCTACCTGCCAGGTATAGGTGACCATGTCAGTGTCCCTTGTGTCTGCACCCTCCCTATCATACCGGCAGCAGTGCGGCCGCTTTATGGGGGCGCCAGACCGATTTGTCTTGCGGCCCAGTCCACCTCATAAGAACTGGCGCTACACTAAGAGTCCACCGGCGTGGACTCTTTTCATGCTAACGGGGGGTGTTTAGAAACTTATAATGGGACTGCGACAGTGCAGTGGTCAGACTGACACTAACTGACAAAACAGGGAATAAAAACCAGCACATCGCTTAGTGGATGCACTTCACAGTACACATATAAACGCTGGTTAGGCACACATTTAACCCTTTGATCACCCTAGATGTTTAACCCATTTCCAACCAGTGTTATTAGTACAGTGACAGTGTATATTTTTAGCATTGATCATTGTATTAGTGTAACTGGGTCCCACAAAGTGTCAGTTAGTGCCCCAATGTCCGCAGCCATATTGCAGTCCCGCTATAAGTCGCTGATTCTTCCTTACCAAAATTATGTAGCAGAATACAAATTGGCCTAAATTTATAAAGACCGTAGATTATTATTATTTTTTTATTATTGAAAATGTTTAGTAGCAGTAAGTAAAAATATTGTTTGTTTTTTTTGTTTCTAAATTGTCTGCCGTTTTTCGGCCTTTACCAGCAAAACAAAGCCGTATTTGTGGAGGAAAAAATTATATAAATGTACAGTATTGCATGACCGCGCAATTGTCAGTTAAAGTACCGCAGTGGTGTATAGCAAAAAATGGCCTGGTTAAAAGGGGGTAAATCTTCCAGAGGTCAACTGGATATATATATATATATATATATATATATATATATATATATACTGTATATGTGTGTGTGTGTATATATATATATATATATATATATATATATATATATATATATATATATATACACACACATTTTTAGGCCTGACAGTAATAAAAAGAATAGTAGTACATAACCACAACACATTACTGTTATAGTCACAAATTACATTTATATGAATCTAGGTTGTGTGTGTGTTTCTCCATATTCCATACTTTTTTCAGTAAAGGTTTTAATTAAATATAAATATGAAACATTGATCCTAAAATTGATTTCAAAAAAGGAGTCCTAATTCATGTGTATTAGTGCACCAATGACTGTTTTTTTTTTAAAATATAAAATAAAATAAAATATAACTCTGTAGCACTCAATTAAAGAGTAATTCCACTTGTGGGGAATAAATAGCAAATAAAGAAAAAAAGAAGATAGCGTATACAATTACGACACAAGTCATATTGTAATTGAATTTTACTGGGTTAAAAATTACCTTTCTTTTTCAATCTTCAGCTCTGTAATTTTCTGAAAATGCAATGCAATATGGCTACCTGGAGGTGTTCTGTACACAGAATGTGTACAGAACGCCCCCCAGAATCATAATTTCCTGCTTGTGTGATTGGCTCACCAATTTTCCCACAAGTCTGCACTAAGATACAAGTCAAATTTCAGGCATCCCGTGCAACAAAAATGTCATTTTTGGTGAGACACTTTCTATAGGAAATCACGGCTAAAGTGATGCAGGCCCAGCAGCTTTCCTCATTAGAACTCTGCAGGTGCACAGCTGAGCTGACTGATAATTATGAAACCACCCCCATTAGACTCACTTAGTACATGGGCACAGAGGAACAAACAGTGATTTATTCAGAATAACAAAAGGTAGGAATCTGCAACAAAGTTTGTTAAAATCCTTAAAATGTACATTGATTACCCAGAGGGGAATATTACAGTATGCTTTAAATGTTTTAACCTTCAATATGTCACATAATGTTACTTAAATTTTCCTACATTTCACCCTAATGGAAATTGTGATTGTATTGCTTACTTTGATTATTTGGTTTAGAGGTTGAACAATGATCATTAAATACAAATGACTTTTTGCCCCACCGATGTATACTGCATAAATCCGATGGCCAAGGGTTTACTGTTTGTTTAAATCCAGTGCCCCAAGCTTTCACTGTCCTGGCCACACCTGTGGGTTACAGCCTTATCGACAGTATTGGGACCATCCCAGGCCTCTTTACACTGCCCTATAGAACCTAATGGGCCACTAATGTGCAGACATGGCCAGGACAGTGAAAATTTGCACCACCGGATGTAAACAAACAGTGGAACTGTGGCCATTGGATAGAGAAAATATGCATCTGTGGAGGGGTGGGTGGATTAGGTTTGGGTATTTGAAGGGAGCAAAAAGAATATATACAGTTTGTTTTAAAGTGCAGTTATGCTTTAAAAAAAAAAAAGTAAAATTATGGCATTGTCAGGAGATTCAGCAAATAATTAAAGTGGTTGTAAACCCCTAAAAAATGTTTTTTTTTTTAAATCCACCTGTAAGAGAAAGCCATAATGAGCTAATATGACTAGCATAATAGCTCATTATGCATCACTTACCTTAGATTGGGGCCCCTGAAGCCGTCCTTGTCTCCCTCTTCAGCTGCAGCCATCGCTGCGGCGATAGCCAGAAGGTTACTTCCGGGTATCACCGTTCCAGCCAATCACAGCGCCGCTCCGGCGCTGTGATTGGCCGGAGCAGCGAAAACGTGACTCCGCGCATGCGCACGGGGCCGTCAAATCCGGCTAAGCCGAAGCATTGCTGGGACTTAGCCGGATTTGTGAATGGGATTAACCCTATGAATGCGCCTTTGTCTACGGTGCGCATGCGCTGTAGACACGGATGCATGTCATTTTTAGCAAATATCTCCTAAACCGTGTAGGTTTAGGAGATATTTCTTGCACCTACAGGTAGGTGCAAGTTGCAAAAGTGGGTTTACAACCACTTTAAGACACAAACATTTTAGGTTGATTAGTAGACCATGGAATGTAAGTAATAATGTATTAAGTGAATTTGCACTGTGTAGAGGCCACCACATGATAATATCTAACGTTACATTGCTCTACTTTACGTATATATCTACCCACAACTGTGTAGTGCAAGGGCCTACTTGATCAGATACAAACCCATTTGATAGTTTTGTTAGGTTCTCAAATTTCATTGTTTTGGTAAATCTAAGGTAGATTGTAAAAAATCTGTATAGTCAGATTGTAGTGTCTATATGTATAGCCATTTCATCGATGCTCTGTTAGGAAGATTTATTCTATTCTATCTCAGAGATGCGACAGAAAGTGAGAAAGAATCATCCCTACAGAGTGAGGAGAAATCCCCTTTTAGACAGTTGTCACCATAACAGGTGGAAGGTTGACCTCCTATTCTTGTTCTGTTTTTTGTTTTTTTTAAACTGTATAATTTGGGATTTCCAATTTCCCTTTACTTGAATTGCCAGTAAAAGCAGTAGGGAGAACAGCAGCAGGCAGGAACAAACAAGGCATGCTATGTATGTCCTGTGTGCTTTGGTGAATTGTTTGGGGCATAAGTAGCACTCCTAAGGTACAAGATTGATGGCTTTGGCTTTTATACAAAAAATCTACATTTCTTGTTCATACATCACGGGACACAGAGCAGCATAGTCATTACTATGTGGGTTATATAGAATTACCTTCAGGTGCTGGCACTGGCAACTTCCAAAACAGGAAGTACCCTCCCCTATATAAGCCCCTCCCATCCGGGAGTACCTCAGTTTTTTGCCAGTGTCTAAGGTGTTGGCCAAGGTTAACATGTATTCATCTGGGCTTGTGTACAGGTTCTCTGGGCCTTAGCAAGCTATTCCGGATCCGACCAAAAAAGCTTCATAGCTAAACGGTCGGTACCCGGGCCTTGCAGAGAAGAGCAGGGTTTTGCCTGTAATGCCTCTCTTAGGAGGGCTGGACCCTGGGATCCAGAGCTCTGGTCATACCCAAAACCAAGAGGCTATCTGTGCAGGGTGCTATACAGGTCCAGGGGAGTGGAATCCTTGGGAACCCGGTCCCTGAAGGTCTAGTACAATGCCTGCCGTGAGAGGTGAAGTTTGGGCTTCTGTGGACCAAACAAAGTCCTGCGGCGGGGAAAAGGTAAGTGGGGGCCCCTCAGGAACTTGGTTCTATTGAGGGGACCCCCAAGCCTAATATGTCTTTCTGCCTGTTACCTAAAGGGTATTCCCGCTAATAGCTGTATATGCCTAAGAAATCCTAGAAATGTTTTTTCATAAGGGAAGTTTTAAAAAAACTGTAAACCTGGAAATGTTTTTCATAAAGGAGGTTTAAAAAAAAAAAGACAAAAGTGCGGTACCTGTGTTTGTCCACTAGAGGCCGCTGTGGAACGTCTTTTTTCTTGGGACTATTCCTTCCATGGTGAAAGTCCAGGCAGATGAGTGAGCTCTCTATCAGGGAAGCTGCATTCCTCTGTCATGCTGCCAAGTAGTTTCCTTCCATCCCCGAGTCCTGGTGAAACAGGGACCCTGGCTCCTCTCCCTACATGGCGCCAAGAGTGCACACGTGCACGCGCGCGCGCACACATGCTTTCCTTTTATAAGGTTTAGCTTCAAAAAAGGGGGCGGAGCCTGGCGGATGACGCGCTCTGTGCGCCCAGCGCTTCTGCGCATGTGCGGGCGTCCCAGCAAGATAAAAGGACTCAGTCCACGCTGCTTGCTATGGACACAGAGCATGAAAAGGAGCTGGTAGCATGGTATAGGGGCTTACAGCGGGCGGTTGATACAGGCATCCCCAGAAAGACGCATTAGTAGACACCCACTGATGTACATAGCAGCAAATTGCATTAGACTATTTCAGTAAGGGGTGTATTGCGGCTGGAATACCTCAGCTTTGAACTAAGGAATATGCCGCCTAAAAAACTCTGAGATATACCTCTCAGGAAGTGTAGGGGGTCTCCATCGGGCTCTGAGGATCTGGAGCAGTCATCTGCACCCTCCTCCCCTGAGAAATCAGAGGTTAATACCCATAAGGAACCCCCGGGAGTGCCAGGTACTGCGGCTGTCCTCAGTCCACCTGCTCCTGCATATATAACAGAGGAGGTTTTTTCCTCAACTCTGGAGGGATTGGAGCAGAGATTGGCTGCATTGATCGCTTCTTCTCTACAGGAAAGAGAGCGCGCCAGATCTCCATCACCTCCATTAGAGTGCCTGTTGGCAGAGCAACAGTCCCAGGAAAGGACCGTCCTACCTGAAGGGGATCAGGAGGAGGTTAGCTCTGTTTTTGAGGAATCGACAGTAGATGAACCATTTTCAGCATCACAGACTGAAAGATTGTGGGTCCAGACCCTAACTGACATGGTTCGATCTGCATTTAAAATGCCTCTGGTTGAACCATCAACTACTGCTGTCTCCTCATTGGGGTCGCTAAAAGCTCCCCAGTAGGGATGAGCCGAACACCCCCGGGTTCGGTTCGCACCAGAACCTTCGAACGGACCGAAAGTTCGCGCAAATTTTCGAACCCTATTCGTTATAATGGACGCGAACGTTCGAAATCAAAATTGCTAATTACAACGGCCAATATGCATGTTAATGTTATAAAACAGGTTTGGGGACCCGGGTCCTGCCCCAGGGGACATATATCAATGCAAAAAGAAATTTTAAAAACTAAAGTTTTTTCGGGAGCAGTCATTTTAATGATGCATAAAGTGAAAAAAAAAAAAAGTGAAATTTTCCTTTAAATACGGTACCTGGGGGGTGTCTAAAGTATGCCTGTGAAGTGGCATGTGTTTCCCGTGTTTAGAACTGTCCTTGCACAAAATGACATTTGTAAAGGAAAAAAAGAAGCCATTTAAAACCACTTGCGGCTTCAATGTCATGTCTTGTCCTGGCCGCCATATGGCTGAAAATCCTTGAGAAAAATGGCATGGCTACCCCATCACCCCCCCCCCACCCCAGCCCCTTTGGGTCTTGTATGGATACTAAGGGGGACCCCGCACCCAAAATAAAACCCTATACCTACAACCCTATATACTCTGAACAGCAGTATATAGGTGGTGCAAACAAGACATGGACTGTAGGTTTGTTCTTAAGTAGAATCTGAACAGGTACATTATGAAGTGTAGCTACATCCCAAAAAAATCAATTTTTAAGCTTTTTGGAGAACATAGGGAGGGGTTATCACCCCTGTAACATTTGCTGTCTTTGCACATCTGTTCAGAACATGTCACCTCACTTTCCGTCCCAATGACAAATGTTTTTGGAAAAGTGGGGTTTTAATTGAAACAAGGATTGGTGATAAAGCATCAGTAGAGAGGAGATACCTTTTTCCCAAATTAAATCTAACAGGATAGAATTTTCCTTCCTAGGGGTAGATTTCCTCTCACTTCCTGTTTTCTCTTGCCGTTTGCAAGTAGGAGTCGTTTGTAAGTTGGATGTTTGAAAGTAGGGGCCTGCCGTATATACTCTGCAGAAATTTGCCCTATTAGATGTTGGTGTAGCCACAAGACTGGTGGGCACAGGAATGGGCCCTGCTGTGAGTTAATAGATCAAGATTTGTACTTGCATGCACCTGTTGAACCGGGCAGAAAAATTGGGCCTTTGGTGGTGGTGGTGGTGGTGGTGGACGGTGTTGCCACAAGACTGTAAGCCCTCACATTTACTCTTGGTGGGTGCAGGAATGGGCCCTGCTGTGAGTTATTAGATCAAGATTTGTAATTGCATGCACCTGTTGAACAGGGCAGAAAAATTGGGCCTTTGGTGGTGGTGGTGGTGGTGGACGGTGTTGCCACAAGACTGTAGGCCCTCATAGTTACTCTTGGTGGGCGCAGGAATGGGCCCTGCTGTGAACTATTAGATCAAGATTTGTAATTACACGCCCCTGTTAAACAGGGGCTGAAAAATTGTGCCTTAGGCATTGGTGCTGGTGCCACAACACTGCAACCCCTCACAGATACTGTACTTGGAGCACAGCAGTCACACCTGTTGCGAAGCATCTTTTTAAAAAATTGTAATTACACGCCCCTGTTATACAGGGGCTGAAAAATTGTGCCTTAGGCACTGGTGCTGGTGCCACAACACTGCAACCCCTCACAGATACTGTACTCTGAGCACAGCAATGAGACCTGTTGCAAAGCATTGCCTAAAAATTGTAATTACACGCCCCAACAGGGGCTGAAAAATTGTGCCTTAGGCACTGGTGCTGGTGCCACAACACTGCAACCCCTCACAGATACTGTACTCTGAGCACAGCAGTCACACCTGTTGCGAAGCATCTTTTTAAAAAATTGTAATTACACGCCCCTGTTACACAGGGGCTGAAAAATTGTGCCTTAGGCACTGGTGTGGTGGCATGGATCATTGAGGAGGAGGAAGAGGATAGTCAGTGAACATAACAGGACAGTCACTCAGCATCAGCATAGGCAGTCTTGAAGGGATGTGACATTATAAATTATTCCGTTATATCCGCTTCAGGTGTCTGGTAGCTGGTGGTGATCCAAGACTGATTCATTTTTATGAAGGTCAGTCGATCAACCGAGTCGGTGGACAGGCGCACCCTATGATCGGTGACAAATCCTCCAGCAGCACTGAATGTGCGTTCGGAAAGAACGCTGGATGCAGGACAGGCCAGTAGCTCAATTGCATACTGTGCAAGCTCTGGCCAGTGATCCATCCTCAGGACCCAGTAAGCCAGAGGATTTTCGGTGGGAAAGGTGTCCAAGTCTGACCTTGCCCCTAGGTATTCCTGCACCATGTATATCAGACGCTGGCGATGGTTGCTGGAACCGATCATACCTTGGGGCTGCGGACTAAAAAATTGTCTGAACGCATCGGTCAGACGTCCACCTTCCCCACCGCTCCTTCTGCTACTGACCGAAGCCTCAGCAACTCGTCGTCCAGGACCAGGAGTTTGTAACCTCCCAGTTTCTGGGAACGCGTTGCACAGACCTTTCTGCAAGGCCTCCCTGAGATGTCTCATCCTCTGCTCCCTCTGCGACGGCAAGATAAGGTCCGCAACCTTACCCTTGTACCGTGGATCAAGGAGAGTGGCCAGCCAGTAATGGTCACTCTCCTTGATCCGAAGAACACGAGGATCCTTCCGCAGGCTTTGCAGGATCAGGGAGGCCATGCAGCGTAGGTTAGCTGAGGCATTCGGTCCGGAGTCTTCTGGGTCACTGAGGATGACATGATCGCCAGCCACCTCCTCCCAGCCACGTACAAGTCCACTGGTTTGTTGGGACTGTACATCATCCCTAAAAGACTGCTGCTGCTGATGCTGAGTGCCAGGCTCCACCTCCATGCTCACACAATCCTCCTCCTCCTCCTCCTCCTCCTCCTCTTCCTGTGTGATGGGTGGGACAGAAGGAACATTGTCTGGATAAAGGGGGCCTTGAGAGACAAGGAAGTCCTCCTCTTCCTGCCTCTGTTCTGCCTCAAGTGCCCTGTCCATTATCCCACGCAGCGTATGCTCCAACAGGTGGACAAGAGGTACAGTGTCACTGATGCATGCACTGTCACTGCTCACCATCCTCGTGGCCTCCTCAAATGGTGAGAGGACAGTGCATGCATCCCTGATCATGCTCCACTGGCGTGGGGAAAAAAAGCCAAGCTCCCCTGACCCTGTCCTGGTGCCGTAGTCGCAAAGGTACTCATTGATGGCCCTCTGCTGCGTGTGCAGTCGCTGCAGCATGGCCAACGTTGAGTTCCACCTGGTGGGCATGTCACATATTAGGCGGTTCTTGGGCAGGTTCAGCTCCTTTTGCAGCTCAGTCAGCCGAGCACTGGCATTATAAGATCGGCGGAAATGCACACAGACTTTCCTGGCCTGCCTCAGGACATCCTGTAAGCCTGGGAACCTGCCCAAGAACCGCTGCACCACCAGGTTGAGGACGTGAGCCATACAGGGCACATGGGTGAGCTGCCCCTGTCGCAGGGCGGAGAGGAGGTTGGTGCCATTATCAGAAACGACCATTCCTGGCTTAAGCTGGCGTGGCGTCAACCACCTCTCGGCCTGCCCCTGCAGAGCTGCCAGAACCTCTGGCCCAGTGTGGCTCCTGTCCCCCAAACACACCAGCGCAAGCACGGCATGGCATCTTTTTGCCTGCGTACTCGCGTAGCCCCTTGTACGCCTACGGAGCACCGCTGGTTCCGAGGACAGAGCACTCGAAGAGGACATGGAGGAAGAAGAAGAGGAGGGGGTGGAGGAGAGAGGTGTGTCACAACCAGTAGTAGCATTTTGGAGGCGTGGTGGCGGAACAACCTCCAACACTACTGCACCTTGTCCTGCATCCCTCCCAGCTACCAATAGAGTGACCCAATGGGCCGTGAAAGAAAGATAACGTCCCTGTCCATGCCTGCTGGACCATGAGTCAGCGGTAATATGCACCTTACCGCTGACCGCCCTGTCCAGCGAGGCATGGACATTGCCTTCCACATGCCAGTAGAGAGACGGAATTGCCTTCCGTGAGAAAAAGTGGCGTTTGGGAACCTGCCACTGAGGAACCGCACATTGAACAAACTCACGGAAGGGGGCCGAGTCTATCAACTGAAAAGGCAGCAGTTGAAGTGCTAGCAATTTAGCCAAGCTAGCATTCAACCGCTGGGCATGTGGATGGCTGGGAGTATACTTCTTTCGACGGTCCAGCAGCTGGGGCAGGGAAATTTGCCTGCTACAATCGGACGTCGGTGTACTGCAAGTACTTGGTTGTGACACACCTAATTCTACACCTTCAGTCCTCTCAGAGCAGCTTTCAGAGAGGATTGAAGATATAGTGGGGATGGAGATCCCAGCTGATGAGGAGCAAGGAGAGGTCCGCTTTGTTCTTTGGTGTGGGTCTTTTATGTGTGCTTGCCAACGAGCTGCATGGCAGGTCGACATATGTCTGCTCATGCTTGTGGTGCCCAAGCGGCTGATGTTTTGGCCACGCGAGATACGCTTGAGACAAATATTGCAAATAGCAGTGGTGCGATCTGATGCACTCGTCTCAAAAAAGGCCCACACCAAAGAACTTTTGTGATAACGTGCAGAGGCAGCGCCCTGCACAGGCGGAGCTCTGCGGTGTGGTACAGTTGCTGTGCTGGCCTCTAGCTGGCCTCCAGGGGGCATCCTGCCTCGTTGGACATGTGACGCTGCATCCTCCTCCTCCTCCTCCTCTCTCCCTTCAGGCACCCACGTGGAGTCAGTGACCTCATCATCCCCTCCCTCTTCACCACTAGAGCAAACCTGGCAGTAAGCTGCAGCTGGTGGAACACTACTGCCAGATTGCTGTCCTTCAGCATCCCCTTTCTCTGCGCGCACACTACTGACTTCCTCAAGCTGGGTATCATCATCCGAGCCTTCGAATCGTTGGGCATCCTCCTGGAGCATGTACCCAACACTGTGCTCAAACAGTTCGGGGGACTCCTCAGGAGGACATGGTGGGTCTAGGGAAGGGGTGGCTGATGATGCCATTGAGTACGCGTTGGCAGCTGCTCTGCCAGTACCCTGAGCCTGGGTGAGAGAGGATGAGGAGGATGAGGAGGGCTTGGTCATCCATTCTACCAAGCCTTCGGCATGATGCGGCTCCACATGTCCAGCTGCCGAAAACAAAGACAAGCGTGTCCCATGGCCACGCGCTGATGACGATGCACGACCACGTCCACGGCCAGCACTGTTGTCTCTAGAAACAGAGCCTGCCTGCCCTGTGTTCTTGCCTCGGCACGCTCTGCCTCTCCTTGGCGGTCTTCCAGCCATTGTAGTCGGTAGTGTATATAGTATAAAAAATAGAACTCCTATGTGTGCTCACAACACACTGTAGGTCCTATGGGTGCTGACACTAACACACTATAGGTACTATGTGTGCTGCTGACAAGAAAATATAGGAGCTCTGTTTGCTGCCACTAACACACTAGAAGTCCTATGGGTGCTGCTGAGAAGAAAATATAGGAGCTCTGTGTGATGCCACTAACACACTAGAAGTCCTATGGGTGCTGCTGAGAAGAAAATATAGGAGCTCTGTGTGATGCCACTAACACACTAGAAGTCCTATGGGTGCTGCTGAGAAGAAAATATAGGAGCTCTGTTTGCTGCCACTAACACACTAGAAGTCCTATGGGTGCTGCTGAGAAGAAAATATAGGAGCTCTGTTTGCTGCCACTAACACACTAGAAGTCCTATGGGTGCTGCTGAGAAGAAAATATAGGAGCTCTGTGTGATGCCACTAACACACTAGAAGTCCTATGGGTGCTGCTGAGAAGAAAATATAGGAGCTCTGTTTGCTGCCACTAACACACTAGAAGTCCTATGGGTGCTGCTGAGAAGAAAATATAGGAGCTCTGTTTGCTGCCACTAACACACTAGAAGTCCTATGGGTGCTGCTGAGAAGAAAATATAGGAGCTCTGTGTGATGCCACTAACACACTAGAAGTCCTATGGGTGCTGCTGAGAAGAAAATATAGGAGCTCTGTTTGCTGCCACTAACACACTAGAAGTCCTATGGGTGCTGCTGAGAAGAAAATATAGGAGCTCTGTTTGCTGCCACTAACACACTAGAAGTCCTATGGGTGCTGCTGAGAAGAAAATATAGGAGCTCTGTTTGCTGCCACTAACACACTAGAAGTCCTATGGGTGCTGCTGAGAAGAAAATATAGGAGCTCTGTTTGCTGCCACTAACACACTAGAAGTCCTATGGGTGCTGCTGAGAAGAAAATATAGGAGCTCTGTGTGATGCCACTAACACACTAGAAGTCCTATGGGTGCTGCTGAGAAGAAAATATAGGAGCTCTGTTTGCTGCCACTAACACACTAGAAGTCCTATGGGTGCTGCTGAGAAGAAAATATAGGAGCTCTGTTTGCTGCCACTAACACACTAGAAGTCCTATGGGTGCTGCTGAGAAGAAAATATAGGAGCTCTGTGTGATGCCACTAACACACTAGAAGTCCTATGGGTGCTGCTGAGAAGAAAATATAGGAGCTCTGTTTGCTGCCACTAACACACTAGAAGTCCTATGGGTGCTGCTGAGAAGAAAATATAGGAGCTCTGTTTTCTGCCACTAACACACTAGAAGTCCTATGGGTGCTGCTGAGAAGAAAATATAGGAGCTCTGTTTGCTGCCACTAACACACTAGAAGTCCTATGGGTGCTGCTGAGAAGAAAATATAGGAGCTCTGTGTGATGCCACTAACACACTAGAAGTCCTATGGGTGCTGCTGAGAAGAAAATATAGGAGCTCTGTTTGCTGCCACTAACACACTAGAAGTCCTATGGGTGCTGCTGAGAAGAAAATATAGGAGCTCTGTGTGATGCCACTAACACACTAGAAGTCCTATGGGTGCTGCTGAGAAGAAAATATAGGAGCTCTGTGTGATGCCACTAACACACTAGAAGTCCTATGGGTGCTGCTGAGAAGAAAATATAGGAGCTCTGTTTGCTGCCACTAACACACTAGAAGTCCTATGGGTGCTGCTGAGAAGAAAATATAGGAGCTCTGTTTGCTGCCACTAACACACTAGAAGTCCTATGGGTGCTGCTGAGAAGAAAATATAGGAGCTCTGTGTGATGCCACTAACACACTAGAAGTCCTATGGGTGCTGCTGAGAAGAAAATATAGGAGCTCTGTTTGCTGCCACTAACACACTAGAAGTCCTATGGGTGCTGCTGAGAAGAAAATATAGGAGCTCTGTTTGCTGCCACTAACACACTAGAAGTCCTATGGGTGCTGCTGAGAAGAAAATATAGGAGCTCTGTTTGCTGCCACTAACACACTAGAAGTCCTATGGGTGCTGCTGAGAAGAAAATATAGGAGCTCTGTGTGATGCCACTAACACACTAGAAGTCCTATGGGTGCTGCTGAGAAGAAAATATAGGAGCTCTGTTTGCTGCCACTAACACACTAGAAGTCCTATGGGTGCTGCTGAGAAGAAAATATAGGAGCTCTGTGTGATGCCACTAACACACAAGAAGTCCTATGGGTGCTGCTGAGAAGAAAATATAGGAGCTCTGTTTGCTGCCACTAACACACTAGAAGTCCTATGGGTGCTGCTGAGAAGAAAATATAGGAGCTCTGTTTGCTGCCACTAACACACTAGAAGTCCTATGGGTGCTGCTGAGAAGAAAATATAGGAGCTCTGTGTGATGCCACTAACACACTAGAAGTCCTATGGGTGCTGCTGAGAAGAAAATATAGGAGCTCTGTTTGCTGCCACTAACACACTAGAAGTCCTATGGGTGCTGCTGAGAAGAAAATATAGGAGCTCTGTGTGATGCCACTAACACACTAGAAGTCCTATGGGTGCTGCTGAGCAGAAAATATAGGAGCTCTGTTTGCTGCCACTAACACACTAGAAGTCCTATGGGTGCTGCTGAGAAGAAAATATAGGAGCTCTGTGTGATGCCACTAACACACTAGAAGTCCTATGGGTGCTGCTGAGAAGAAAATATAGGAGCTCTGTTTGCTGCCACTAACACACTAGAAGTCCTATGGGTGCTGCTGAGAAGAAAATATAGGAGCTCTGTTTGCTGCCACTAACACACTAGAAGTCCTATGGGTGCTGCTGAGAAGAAAATATAGGAGCTCTGTTTGCTGCCACTAACACACTAGAAGTCCTATGGGTGCTGCTGAGAAGAAAATATAGGAGCTCTGTGTGATGCCACTAACACACTAGAAGTCCTATGGGTGCTGCTGAGAAGAAAATATAGGAGCTCTGTTTGCTGCCACTAACACACTAGAAGTCCTATGGGTGCTGCTGAGAAGAAAATATAGGAGCTCTGTTTGCTGCCACTAACACACTAGAAGTCCTATGGGTGCTGCTGAGAAGAAAATATAGGAGCTCTGTTTGCTGCCACTAACACACTAGAAGTCCTATGGGTGCTGCTGAGAAGAAAATATAGGAGCTCTGTGTGATGCCACTAACACACTAGAAGTCCTATGGGTGCTGCTGAGAAGAAAATATAGGAGCTCTGTTTGCTGCCACTAACACACTAGAAGTCCTATGGGTGCTGCTGAGAAGAAAATATAGGAGCTCTGTTTGCTGCCACTAACACACTAGAAGTCCTATGGGTGCTGCTGAGAAGAAAATATAGGAGCTCTGTGTGATGCCACTAACACACTAGAAGTCCTATGGGTGCTGCTGAGAAGAAAATATAGGAGCTCTGTGTGATGCCACTAACACACTAGAAGTCCTATGGGTGCTGCTGAGAAGAAAATATAGGAGCTCTGTTTGCTGCCACTAACACACTAGAAGTCCTATGGGTGCTGCTGAGAAGAAAATATAGGAGCTCTGTTTGCTGCCACTAACACACTAGAAGTCCTATGGGTGCTGCTGAGAAGAAAATATAGGAGCTCTGTGTGATGCCACTAACACACTAGAAGTCCTATGGGTGCTGCTGAGAAGAAAATATAGGAGCTCTGTTTGCTGCCACTAACACACTAGAAGTCCTATGGGTGCTGCTGAGAAGAAAATATAGGAGCTCTGTTTGCTGCCACTAACACACTAGAAGTCCTATGGGTGCTGCTGAGAAGAAAATATAGGAGCTCTGTTTGCTGCCACTAACACACTAGAAGTCCTATGGGTGCTGCTGAGAAGAAAATATAGGAGCTCTGTGTGATGCCACTAACACACTAGAAGTCCTATGGGTGCTGCTGAGAAGAAAATATAGGAGCTCTGTTTGCTGCCACTAACACACTAGAAGTCCTATGGGTGCTGCTGAGAAGAAAATATAGGAGCTCTGTGTGATGCCACTAACACACAAGAAGTCCTATGGGTGCTGCTGAGAAGAAAATATAGGAGCTCTGTTTGCTGCCACTAACACACTAGAAGTCCTATGGGTGCTGCTGAGAAGAAAATATAGGAGCTCTGTTTGCTGCCACTAACACACTAGAAGTCCTATGGGTGCTGCTGAGAAGAAAATATAGGAGCTCTGTGTGATGCCACTAACACACTAGAAGTCCTATGGGTGCTGCTGAGAAGAAAATATAGGAGCTCTGTTTGCTGCCACTAACACACTAGAAGTCCTATGGGTGCTGCTGAGAAGAAAATATAGGAGCTCTGTGTGATGCCACTAACACACTAGAAGTCCTATGGGTGCTGCTGAGCAGAAAATATAGGAGCTCTGTTTGCTGCCACTAACACACTAGAAGTCCTATGGGTGCTGCTGAGAAGAAAATATAGGAGCTCTGTGTGATGCCACTAACACACTAGAAGTCCTATGGGTGCTGCTGAGAAGAAAATATAGGAGCTCTGTTTGCTGCCACTAACACACTAGAAGTCCTATGGGTGCTGCTGAGAAGAAAATATAGGAGCTCTGTTTGCTGCCACTAACACACTAGAAGTCCTATGGGTGCTGCTGAGAAGAAAATATAGGAGCTCTGTTTGCTGCCACTAACACACTAGAAGTCCTATGGGTGCTGCTGAGAAGAAAATATAGGAGCTCTGTGTGATGCCACTAACACACTAGAAGTCCTATGGGTGCTGCTGAGAAGAAAATATAGGAGCTCTGTTTGCTGCCACTAACACACTAGAAGTCCTATGGGTGCTGCTGAGAAGAAAATATAGGAGCTCTGTTTGCTGCCACTAACACACTAGAAGTCCTATGGGTGCTGCTGAGAAGAAAATATAGGAGCTCTGTTTGCTGCCACTAACACACTAGAAGTCCTATGGGTGCTGCTGAGAAGAAAATATAGGAGCTCTGTGTGATGCCACTAACACACTAGAAGTCCTATGGGTGCTGCTGAGAAGAAAATATAGGAGCTCTGTTTGCTGCCACTAACACACTAGAAGTCCTATGGGTGCTGTTGGGGTGCAATGCTGTGCTAACAGCACTGCGGTTGGTACTACTGCAATACTGTACTAACAGTAAGCACGCACCAGACTAATCCCCAGCAGCAGCTAATAACACACTAACTGTGCAATCAGCAGCAATGAACGATCAATGACTTAGGTAGCAATGGTTTAGCAAAGAAATAGCCAATGGTTTAGCAAAGAAGAGCAAATCTTTCAGTATCAAGCAAAGACAGAATCAGCAGACTAATCTCTCCTAAAGCCGGAACTCATGTGACCGGGGCCGATGGCGTGGCGGCCTTTTAAATGGTGGGGCGTGTACTAAAGCCCCTGAGCTGTAATTGGCTACAGGCGTCCTGCCTGTAGCCAATTATTGCTCTCCGAGTTTCGGGCGCTGTGATTGGCCAAGCATGCGGGGTCACAGTGCATGCTTGGCCAATCATCAGCCAGCAATGCACTGCGCCGGCCGCGCCGGCCGCAATGCATTGCGGGGCCGCTCGCATCACACGAATGTGATGCGAACGGCCCAAATAGTTCTGGGCTCGACGAGCGAGCGAACGCCCAATGCTCGATTCGAACATGGGTTCGAATCGAGCACCGGGCCCATCCCTACTCCCCAGGTTAATTGCTCCTTTCCAATACATCCATTATTGGAAGGACTTATATACCAGGACTGGGAACATCCTGATAAACTATTTGTTCCGCCTAAAAGGTTTCCGGTGATCTATCCCATGGAGGAAAAGTTCACCCAGAGATGGAATGTTCCTACGGTGGATGCAGCCATCTCTTCTGTGAACAAATCACTGACATGTCCAGTAGATAATGTTCAAATGTTCAAAGATCCAGTGGATAAAAAATTGGAATCTTTATTAAAATCTGCTTTTTCCACAGCAGGGGCTGTTACACAGCCAGCAGTGGCAGCTATTGGGGTCTGCCAAGCTTTAAAGGATCAAATGAAAATGGTCCTGAGGGATTTGCCAGACCAGCAGGCCCAGGCTCTGGCTGATCTGCCTAGAGCATTATGCTTTGCGGTTGACGCCATCAAGGATTCTATCCATCAGGCCTCACGCTGTCTTTGGTACATATGCGTAGGCTTCTGTGGCTCAAAAACTGGTCTGCTGAAGCTCCCTGTAAGAAGCTCTTAGTTAGCTTCCCATTTCATGGGGAACGCCTTTTTGGCGAAGACCTGGATAAGTATATCCAGAAGATTTCCAGTGGTAAAAGTACTCTCTTACCGAGTAAAAAGAGGTCTAGGGGTCCATCTTTTAAGAGGACTACCTCTCCTATCCCTGCGACGTCTGCTACTAAGCAGTTCCGACGGCCTCCTCGGTCAAACTCAGGAGGTAAAAATCAGGGACAGCCACAGGGTAATAAAAAGCCCTGGATCCGAAGAGGTACTAAACCAGCCTCCAAGTCAAGCCTATGAAGGGCTGCCCCCACTCAAACGGGTGGGGGGAAGACTTCAGTTGTTCGCAGAGACCTGGCGGGAGACGATCAAAGACAGATGGGTGCTCTCCGCAGTAACTCTGGGATACAAGTTGGAGTTAAAAGAGTCTCCTCCGTCCCATTTTATGTGGTCAGGCATGCCAAGAGACCCTCTGGAAAGAGGGTCTCTCCTATTGGCGTTAGAACAACTATTGCTCCAAGGAGTAATTATGGAGGTTCCTATGGAAGAGTGGGGGTTGGGTTTCTACTCAAACCTTTTCACAGTCCCGAAGCCAAACGGGGACATAAGACCCATATTGGACCTAAAGAGTCTAAACAAATTTCTAAACGTCCGGTCTTTCCGGATGGAGTCGATCCGATCGGTCACCGCTGCCCTACAAGGGGAGGAATGGTTAGCCTCGATCGACATCAAAGATGCTTACTTGCATGTTCCCATCTTTCCAGGTCATCAAAAATTCCTACGCTTTGCAGTAGAAGGGCGCCATTTTCAGTTCAGAGCCTTACCATTCGGTCTGGCCACAGCACCACGAGTGTTCACAAAAATTCTGGCCCCACTGTTGGCCGATCTAAGAACACGGGGTGTAATGATAATGGCATACCTAGACGACCTGTTGTTGATGGACCACTCAGTTGCCAAGCTAGAAGTGGTAATTGTCGATACAATCAAGTATCTAGAATCTCACGATTGGGTCATCAACCTGGACAAGTCAGCCCTACAGCCAGTGAAAAACCTGGTATATCTAGGGCTACGGCTGGATTCAGACCAGAGGAAGATTTTCTTACCTCTAGACAAGGTATCCTCTTTGAGGGGCTTGGTCCGTCTGCTTTGTGCAAAAAGACAGCCGTCCATACGCCTGTGCATGAGGCTGCTAGGAAAGATGGTAGCATCATTCGAAGCTGTGCCATACGCCCAATTCCACTCAAGGAATTTACAAAGGGCCATATTGTCAGCCTGGAACGGAAAAGTTCAGGCTCTAGACTTCCCGATGGCTTTGTCCCCTTCCGTTCGGAAGAGTCTCTGCTGGTGGTTGATCCCCCAGAATCTCCAGAAGGGAAAACCCTTCAGCCCGATATCTTGGAAGGTGGTCACTACAGATGCCAGCCTTATAGGCTGGGGGGCAGTACTGGAGCAATGGTCTCTCCAGGGCAGATGGTCAAATGTAGTAAAAACCCTGCCCATCAATCTCTTAGAGATACGAGCAGCCCGGTACGCCCTAGTAGCCTGGACATCCAGACTCCAAGGGTCCCCTGTCAGAATTCAATCAGACAATGCCACAGCAGTGGCATATATCAATCATCAGGGAGGCACCAGGAGTCGTGCAGCCCAGAGGGAAGTAAGTCACATCCTGGAATGGGCAGAAAAGCATGTCCCATGTATATCAGCTGTCTTCATTCCAGGGGTGGAGAATTGGAAGGCGGACTTTCTGAGTCGCCAACAGTTATGCCCAGGGGAATGGTCCCTTCATCCCGAGGTCTTCCGAGCAATATGTCAGCGGTGGGGAACACCGGATGTAGATCTGCTAGCATCCAGATTCAACGCAAAGGTGGACAGATTTGTCTCCCGGACAAGGGATCCCCTCGCTTGCGGCTCGGATGCTCTGGTGTTCCCTTGGGATCAGTTCAGACTGATATATGCATTCCCTCCGCTACAATTGTTGCCTCGACTCCTTCGCAGAGTCAGGTTGGAGAAGAAGCCGGTGATCCTGGTGGCTCCAGCGTGGCCCCGAAGGGCCTGGTACGCGGAGATCATCAAAATGTCTGTGGGGAGTCCTTGGACCCTTCCACGTCGTCCGGACCTGCTTTCGCAAGGACCGATATACCACCCTTCCTTACTAACTCTAAGTTTAACGGCCTGGCTATTGAATCCCACATCCTAAAGAAGAGAGGTCTCTCTAACTCTGTGGTATCAACTATAATCAATGCCAGGAAGCCTGTATCCAGGCAGATCTACTATAGAGTTTGGAAGGCGTACATCACTTGGTGCGAGGCCAGAAAATGGCATCCACGTAAGTACGTTATAGGCAGAATTCTGGACTTCCTGCAGTGGGCTGTAGACAGGAAGTTTGCCTTAAGTACTATCAAGGGCCAGGTTTCGGCCTTGTCAATACTATTTCAAAGGCCCCTGGCTATGCATTCACTTGTCAAATCCTTTATGCAAGGTGTGACTCGTATTATTCCACCGATTAAGGCTCCCATATGCCCATGGGATCTAAATTTGGTTCTGTCGGTTCTGCAGAAGCAGCCATTTGAACCTTTGCGGCACATTTCCTTGGTTCTACTCACCAGGAAATTGATATTTTTAGTAGCCATATGCTCGGCTAGAAGAGTGTCGGAATTAGCCGCCATGTCCTGTAAAGAGCCATATCTGGTTATCCATAAGGACAGAGTAGTATTACGTCCTCACCCAGCCTTTCTTCCTAAGGTGGTATCGAGGTTTCACTTGAACCAGGATGTGGTTCTTCCTTCTTTTTTCCCCAAACCAAGCTCGGTAGAGGAAAAGTTATTGCATTCTTTGGATGTAGTAAGAGCAGTTAAAGCTTATCTAAAAGCCACTGCTCAGATTCGTAGAACGGATTCTTTGTTTGTTCTGCCGGAAGGCCCCAGAAAGGGTCAGGCAGCATCAAAATCTACTTTAGCCAAGTGGATTCGACAGGTCATAATACAAGCCTATGGCTTGAGAAGTAGACCGCCTCCGTTCAAAGTTAGGGCGCACTCCACGAGAGCAGTTGGAACTTCATGGGCAGTGCATCACCAGGCCTCCCTGGCGCAAATTTGTAAGGCCGCAACATGGTCTTCAGTACACACGTTTACTAGGTTCTACCAGGTGGACGTTAGAAGTCAGGAGGATGTCGCCTTTGGGCGCAGTGTGTTGCAGGCCGCAAAAGATCCTCATGCCTGATGGCGCCCAGCTTATGTATGGTGTATCCCCCCCCTCATGTGGCATTGCTTTGGGACGTCCCACATAGTAATGACTATACTGCTCTGTGTCCCGTGATGTATGAACAAGAAAGTAGGATTTTTAAAACAGCTTACCTGTAAAATCCTTTTCTTGGAGTACATCACGGTACACAGAGCTCCCACCCCTCTTTTGGGGACACGTATTGCTTTGCTACAAAACTGAGGTACTCCCGGATGGGAGGGGCTTATATAGGGGAGGGTACTTCCTGTTTTGGAAGTTGCCAGTGCCAGCACCTGAAGGTAATTCTATATAACCCACATAGTAATGACTATGCTGCTCTGTGTCCCGTGATGTACTCCAAGAAAAGGATTTTACAGGTAAGCTGTTTTAAAAATCCTACTTTTTAGATACATTTATCACGCATTGTTTAGGCAGTGGAAAAGCAACCATGATGTGATGTCTGAAATACAGAAATCCAATTCTCCATACATCAATTTAGAGCAATAGGTAAAATAAAATATGATAGATGATAGGCCAAAAGATTATTCTTTATGAGCTCAGTTTAGCTGTGAACTAAAACACTGATTATGTAAATGTGCCTACTTAGATTATAATGCGACTGTGAATTTAAAATGTGGAGTCTAAACCTATAAATAACAAACCAATAAATCTGCAGAGTGTGTTTAATGTACACCACACCAGCATAGCCATTAGACATGTGCACAACATAAAAATTAGTTTAGTTTGATTTAGTTTCTGTGCGTTTCCGTTGATTCGTAATTTCATAAGATGTGGTTTATCGTATTCGTACTCTAACGTATTTCCGTAAGGGTTATTTTTCCGTTGATTCGTTTTTCCGTTAGTCTAATTTTTGTTGATTCGAAATTCGTATTTACGTTATATTTTATATTCGACCGCGTTCGTATTTTCGTAAGAACTATATTTTCGTTGATTTGCAATGATTTGTATTTTCGTGACTAATTTCCGTTGATTGGAAAATGGTACTTTTGTAGATTTAATTACATTCGTACTTTCGTTAGAATACATTTTCCGTTTATTCAAAACACTACTCGTCGTAATTTTGTAATTCGTACTTTCGTGAGATTGACTGGCTCATTTATTCGTGCTTTCGTAACATTGTTTTCGTAGATTCGTAATCGGGGCATAATTCGTAATTTTACATAATGTGTCAGAATAGGAGAAAACAAAAATATGTCAGACATATTACAAAATACAAGTATAGAAATTAGAATCTAGACAGAGTATGCTTAAGAAACAAATTGATCTTTGTTCGGTATTTTCGTTGTTTTTATGTTTTCGTTTTTTACTTTTTCGTATTTTGGCTGTTTCAAATTTACTAAACTAATATTTTCGTTGTTTTCCATATTCGTTCTTTTCGATAATTCGTTGTTTGTTTGTAATTTTATCAAACCGTTCGTTCATTCGTATGTTTACGAATCAACGAATATAACGAATTTGTAACTAAACGAATTGCACACGTCTAATAGCCATCTTCATCTTGTAGCCTAGCCACAGAGGCTTAAAGCTATCAAAAGGCAGTCACTCGGTTCAGTCTTTTTACAGGTTTCCAGCTGAAAAATCTTTTAGCTGAAAACTCTTTTGACCAAGTTAAAAATGGTATTTCACTTGCTACTGTTTCCCCTGAAAAAAGTGGGTACAAATTAGTGCCCACGGCATGGGAGTGTGGCAGTCAGAAAAAAAAAAAAAAAACACAGTAATTTTGTACTGTCACTTTTAAATTTTCCCGCCCGCAAACAGGTGTATCTCAGGCAGGAAAAACTTAACTTTAGGCGGGTAAAACACGTGGGTTCCGTAGCTGTACACGTGAGGGGGGCTATATAAACCCCCCAGGTTAGGTTCTAGTCAGACTTGAGTACATACAGGATTGGTGTGCTCCCCTCAAGATACCTTCATGAAGTCTCTCGTACGTCGGGTCCTGGAGAAGGCGGCATCGGAAGAAGGAGAAGAGTGGCTGAAGAGATGTCTGGCAGGTTTAGAAGCGGAGATAGAGCTGGTCCCAGGAGAAGAGGATATCGCGGGGAATACACCTGCAGCTGAGGTATTTATGGCGCCTGTCACAGCGAATTTATCTCCGGCTCAGCTATCTCATCCTCACAGGCCCCCACGCAGCTCCCCGCCAGAACGTCCAGCAACATCAGCAGTTCTGCGTGAAGAGGTTGAAGCCCGCCCACAGGTCACCAAAGGCAAGAACGTCGCGTCTAGACAACCCTCCAGCCAGCGTAATCAGAAGAAGAGGAGGTCAGGCTCTCCGTCTCCGCCTCGCGTCACTAGGGGGCGTTTGAGAGCACGGCAGTCTCCGCAAAGAGGAGAGATTTTTTCTTTTTCTCCACAGGTTCAGGCAGCGTCAGAAGAAGCTTCAGCGTCTCATGTTTCCAGGCAGGCTCTGCTGGAAGCTGGGATGGCTCTGCAGCAGAGGGAGTCTCGAGCTGAACTGGCTGGTGTGAGTGGGAACACACAAACCAGCATTCTACAAGGAAGTCAGTCAGCTGTGACTGAAGTGCCTAGTGGTGAGTCAATTCACATGCAATTAATGAATAAGCTACTGACATCTTTGGACAAATTAAATGATTCCCTGAGCTCTCAACAATTACCAGTGGTTTCTGCTCTCCTGCAAATGTATGGTCGGCAGTTACAGCATTACCTATGGTTTCCCCAGCAGTTACTTCTAATGTTGGTGCTATACAAGAGCCTATTAATTCTGTTCCTGTTTTTTCTCAAGTACCAGAAATTTGTTTTAAGGAAGCTATGCCATGTGAAATTTCACCGTTAGGTTTCCATTTAGCCCTTAGTGTTAAAGAAAAAATATGGAAAGGAGATTTTATAGATTTACTTACCTTACTCCCTGGTTCAAAGGAATTTTCTGTGAAAAATGATAAGAAAAAAGATGATGAAGTATCAGAGGATAGACGCCGCACTGCTCCTAAATCGTTTCACAATTGGTTGCAGGCTTTTTGTATATTTTCGGCAATCATGGGTGAAAATTTTCCGGAGAAATGTAGCGGTTTATTTCAACATTTAGAAAACATACTGGAAGCTTATAGAAATTTTGGCGGTTTTGGTTGGTATTGTTACGACGAATCATTCCGCCAAAAGATGGCAGTTTATACCAATCTGAAATGGGGAATGAAAGACGTCGGTTTATGGTTAAACCTTATTTCACCCCAAAAAACAAGTTTTTTCAAAACAACCGCAAGCAAACCAAAACATTTCTTCTGTCTATAAAAAAGGAGTATGTTATGCTTTTAATGAGTCCCAATGCAAGTGGTCAACCGCATGCCGTTATAAGCATGAGTGTTCTTTTTGTTTTGGGACTCACCCGGTTACGAAATGTTTTAAAAGAACCTACCCACAAAATCAACACAGGGACAATTCCAAAAGCTCACACTCCAGTGAGGTTGGAAAAAATGTTACCATGGTTGCTTCTTTACCCAGACAAAGCGAAGGCTAAAATTTTAATTGAGGGTTTTTCGTCTGGTTTCAAGCTTCCGGTTTTTAGTGGATCAGGATGTAAGGTGGTAAGTAATCTGAAATCAGTAATTTTACATGGTCAGGTGGTGAGACAAAAATTAATAAAAGAGATTGCAGCAGGTCGGGTAGCAGGACCTTTTACCGCCCCTCCGTTCCAGAATTTTAGGGTTTCTCCTTTGGATGTAGTCCCAAAGAAGGAGCCTAATTCCTATCGTTTAATCCACCATCTTTCTTTTCCGAGGGGCGGTTCTTTAAACGATGAGATCGACAGTTCATTATCTTCAGTATCATATGCAAGCTTTGATGACGCCATAAAGCTTATAAAAAAATTTGGTACTGGAGCTTTATTGGCCAAATCAGATATCAAATCTGCTTTCAGGTTACTTCCTATTTCTCCTGAATCATTTAATTCTTTAGGGTTTTGTTTCGAATAATTTTTTTTCTATGAAATGTGTTTACCTATGGGTTGCTCCCTGTCATGCCGTTATTTTGAGACCTTTGCATCCTTTTTGCAGTGAGTTGTTACATTTGAATCCGGCTGTGAGGGAGTAATTCATTACTTAGATGATTTCCTTTTTATAGGTCCTCCTGACTCCCCTATATGCACATTACTTTTGAAATTATTTTTAGCTATTGCTCGAAACTTTGGCGTACCTATTGCATTTGAAAAAACCGTCCTTCCGGCGACGACTATCGAGTTTTTAGGTATCTGTATTGATACAAAACTATGTCAGTATCAGCTTCCTTTAGCGAAGATTTCTCGTATTCAGAATTTAATCTGTATCTTTTTACGCAAAAAGAAGATTCTTTTAAAAGAACTTCAGTCTTTTTTGGGTTTATTAGCGTTTGCCTCGCGCATTATGCCTGTGGGCAGAATTTTTTCCAGGAGGTTTTTTATGGCATTGTCTGGGTTTAAATCGCCTTTTTCTCACATAGGCCTTACGTCGGATTTAAAAGATGATCTTTTAGTATGGTCTCAATTTTTGATTGACTATAATGGTCGTACTTTCTTTCAGGAGGATTTCATTTTTGCAGCGGATATGGATCTATATACTGATTCCGCAGGTTCGCTTGGTTTCGCAGCAATATGGCGCTCTCATTGGTGCTGTGGCCCTTGGCCTCCTTTTTGGATTGCCAGTAAAGCCACAAAAAATATTGTTTTGTTCGAACTTTTCCCTATAGTAGTGGCTTTTGAATTATGGGGGGAATTTTTTGCAAATAGGAGGATTTTGGTCCATTCAGATAACAAGGGGGTGTTATTTGCAATAAATTGTCTTTCTTCAAAATCGGTCAGCGTGATAAAATTATTACGTTATTTTGTATTATTATGTTTAAGATATAATATATGGGTTAAAGCTACTTATGTCCCGGGAAAACTTAATATTTTAGCTGACGCACTATCTCGTTTCCAGATGGCTCGTTTCAGACAGCTTTTTCCCGAAGCGGATCTAGTGGGTTACACTTGCCCCAGTCATCTATGGGATTTGATCTAACTCCTGTTCTTTCAACTATTCAGGGTTCTATTGCTCCCAAAACATGGATCGAATATTCGATCGCATGGAAAAAATGGCTCTTATTTGCTGAAGAATTAGGACTATCTGGGTTGTTACCCACAGAACAAACGATTTTGGCTTTCCTTTGCTCTTTAATGCAAAAAAATTTGTCATATAATCATATTAATAAGAGTTTGTCAGGTATTTCCTTTTTCCTGAAACTGCATAAGTTGCCAGTTTGTACAAGTTTCTTTTCTGTCCGTCAGGCACTAAAAGGTTACAGAAAACAAACTTTCAAGCCGGACATGCGTAGACCCGCATCTTTTGATTTATTGAAAAAGATTTGCATGACCACTATTTCAGTATGCCATTCAGAATATGAGTCGTTGCTATTCCATTTAGCGTTTGTGCTAGTTTTCTTTGCGGCTCTTCGTATCTCTGAGTTACCGGTAATACCAAATAATAAGAAAGGTTGTTCGGGATTGAAATTCGGAGAAGTTATTCTTTGCAAGGATACAGTTCAGGTTTATATCAGCAAGTCTAAGACAGATATTACAGGAAGAGGTCATTGGCTCAATTTACATGCCTGTGGTGACTCAGTTTTATGCCCTTATTTAATACTCTCAAAATATTTATCCTGTAAGCCTTCCTGTTTGGGCAATTTTCTGGTACATTTAGATTTTTCCCCACTTACAAGATTTCAATTTTCAGCGGTTTTTCAGCGCCGTTTAAAAAATTTAGGCCTTTCACATCTAAAATTTTCATCACACTCATTTCGTATTGGAGCCACCACAGAAGCTGCTAGATTGGGCTTAAGTGACTCAATTATAAAAAGGTTAGGAAGATGGGAATCAGAAAGGTTTAAATTGTATATCCGTCCTAACTTATCTCTCTAATTTTAGGTTCAAAAATTTCCGTTTGGATCATTGGGCATTCGTTTGTTCACTGGGCCCACAAACGAGCATGTCAACGCTGTTATACACAGAATTTGTCTTTATCTACTAATTCTTTTCAAGTCTTTTGGAAAGGTATTCGTGGGCTTCATTGGAATAATCTCCTTTTTCATATATTCAAGTTGGCGCAATTTTGGCCTTTTCCAGAGATTATTATAATTCATCTCGGTGGTAATGATGTAGGAAAAATTTCAACGTTAGATTTGATTTTTAGGATAAAACATGACCTACATCAGATTTATCTTTCCTTTCCTGGTACTAAGATTATTTTCTCGGAGATGGTCCCGCGCCTCGTTTGGTTATCTTCTTCAGAAAATAAAGCTTTGGAAAAGATCAGGAGACGTGTGAACCATTCCATCGAAAAATTTATGCCACTTTTAAAAAGCTTTTCCTTTAGGCATACTAATTTAGAAGGGGGGTTTTCTGGTCTTTATAGGCCAGACAGAGTTCATCTGTCAGAGGTGGGGCTTGATATTTTTAATCTGGACCTACAAACGATGATAGAAATGGCCGCGGTGGTGGGGTAGGCCGTTTTTGTTAGCTGACAAAATTGGCTGGTGGGGACTTTGAAATTAATTTTATTTATTTTATTTATAGCATTCGCTCGAGTTCTGTGACTGAGCGAGATATTTGAGAGTTATTTTTTTGCTATATTGGAAAGTTTTATGCATTGACTAGTTTAATATATTTATTTTAATATTTATTAAATAGAAAGATTTATGTTTTATTACCTTGTAAGGTGCCGCGGCCTTTTTTATCACCAAAAAAAAATAATAAAATATATTATATTTATTAAATTATTATTTATAAGCACTATTTGTGTCTGGAGTGGTTATTTTATATTCTTTGGTACGGCCTACATTCCCATGAAAAAAGTGGGTACAAATTAGTGCCCACGGCATGGGAGTGTGGCAGTCAGAAAAAAAAAAAAAACACAGTAATTTTGTACTGTCACTTTAAAATTTTCCCGCCCGCAAACAGGTGTATCTCTGGCGGGAAAACCGTGACTTTAGGCGGGTAAAACACGTGGGTTCCGTAGCTGTACACGTGAGGGGGGCTATATAAACCCCCCAGGTTAAGTTCTAGTCAGACTTGAGTACATACAGGATTGGTGTGCTCCCCCTTCCCTCCCACCCTGTCGCAGCACCTGTAGTTTTTTGTCACCCTTGAATCAAGGGGGGACTTTGAAATTAATTTTATTTATTTTATTTATGGCATTCGCTCGAGTTCTGTGACTGAGCGAGATATTTGAGAGTTATTTTTTGTTATATTGGAAAGTTTTATGCATTGACTAGTTTAATATATTTATTTTAATATTTATTAAATAGAAAGATTTATGTTTTATTACCTTGTAAGGTGCCGCAGCCTTTTTTATCACCAAAAAAAAAAAATAATAATAATAAAATATATTAATTTATTAAATTATTATTTATAAGCACTATTTGTGTCTGGAGTGGTTATTTTATATTCTTTGGTACGGCCTACATTCCCATGAGATAAAGGGGATGCTGGCAGAGTATACCCACACCCCTTTTCTCTGCCCTCTTGCCCTCTGTATAAGAAACACAACATTCGAAGAAACCGAAGGCATCATGACCTGCTGCTTTTTTTAAAATGTCTTTAGATATGTAGGTTTGAAAAACAACTATTGGTAAATATTTTTTGAGAATTTGTTAACCCCTTCATGACGTTGGTAAAACAAATCCTAATGCCCGAACACAATTTTGCAACTTTGACATGGGTTAGTAAAGCTGTACATATCTTCGCAACTACTTTGTGTATCCAGGTGGATTGTACCTTATTTTTTTTCGAGGACAAATTTGAGCTTTCGTTTGGTGGTAAATGGCAATGAATATCTCCTGATTTTTTTTTTTTTTAAAAGAAAAACTGGTTCAAAATAGTAAAAGAATCATTTTTTAAAGAAATAATAAAGCTTTGTTTTTAAAAAAAAATATGGTTATAATGGTTTTGCATAGAGCAGCCCCGATCGTCCCTTTATCGGGTCTCCCGCTGGTGCTCCTGGCTCCTCCCTTTCGCCAAGTGCCCCATAGCAAGCCGCTTGCTATGGGACCACCCTTGCATGCTTGCTCCTGAACCCCACTCTGTCTGTCCATAAGACACACACAGCGCCCCGCTCCCTTATCAATGGCTCTGATTGACAGTAGCAGGAGCCAATGGCTTGCATTGCTGTACCTGAACAAATGAGGAAGGGAGAGTGCCAAGAGAGCATCAGCTCTCATGCATATTGCTTGATCAAGATCTGTATTTAACCACTTAAGCCCCGGACCATTTGGTAGCTAAAGGACCAGAGGTGAATTCAGAATTTTGCACTGCGCTGCTTTAACTGTAAATTGTGCGGACATGCAATGTTGTACCCAAACGAAATTTGCGTCCTTTTCTTCCCACAAATAGAGCTTTCTTTTATTGGTATTTGATTGCCTCTGCGATTTTTATTTTTTGCGATATAAACGGAAAAAGACCGAAAATTTTGAAAAAAAATGATATTTTCTACTTTTTGTTATAAGAAAAATCGAATAAACTCAATTTTAGTCATACATTTAGGCCAAAATGTATTCAGTCACATGTCTTTAGTAAAAAAAATGTCAATAAGCGTATATTTATCGGTTTGCGCAAAAGTTATAGCGTTTACAAACTAGGGTACATTTTCTGGAATTTACACAGCTTTTAATTTATGACTGCCTATCTCATTTCTTGAGGTGCTAAAATGACAGGGCAGTACAAACCCCCCCCCCCAAATGACCCCATTTTAGAAAGTAGACACCCAAAGGAAATTGCTGAGAGGCATGTTGAGCCCATTGAATATTTTTTTTTTGTCCCAAGTGATTGAATAATGACAAAAAAAAAAAAAATTACAAAAAGTTGTCACTAAATGATATATTGCTCACACATGCCATGGTTATATGTGGAGTTGCACCCCAAAATTCATTCTGCTGCTTCTCCTGAGTACGGGGATACCACATGTGTGGGACTTTTTAGGAGCCTAGCCATGTACGGGACCCCGGAAACTAAGCACCGCCTTCAGGATTTCTAAGGGCGCAAATTTTTGATTTCACTCCTCACTACCTATCACAGTTTTGAAGGCCATAAAATGCCAAAATAGCACAAAACCCCCCCAAATGACCCCATTTTAGAAAGTAGACACCCCAAGGAAATTGCTGAGAGGCCTGTTGAGCCCATTGAATATTTTTTTTTTGTCCCAAGTGATTGAATAATGACAAAAAAAAAAAAAAATTACAAAAAGTTGTCACTAAATGATATATTGCTCACACATGCCATGGTTATATGTGGAATTGCACCCCAAAATACATTCTGCTGCTTCTCCTGAGTACGGGGATACCACATTTGTGGGACTTTTTAGGAGCCTAGCCACGTACGGGACCCCGGAAACCAAGCACCGCCTCCAGGATTTCTAAGGGCGCAAATTTTTGATTTCACTCCTCACTACCTATCACAGTTTTGAAGGCCATAAAATGCCAAAATAGCACAAAACCCCCCCAAATGACCCCATTTTGGAAAGTAGACACCCCAAGCTGTTTGCTGAGAGGCATGGTGAGTATTTTACAGCTCTCATTTGTTTTTGAAAATGAAGAAAGAACATTTTTTTTTTTCTTTTTTTTTTCAATTTTCAAAACTTTGTGACAAAAAGCGAGATCTGCAAAATACTCACAATACCTCTCAGCAAATAGCTTGGGGTGTCTACTTTCCAAAATGGGGTCATTTGGGGGGGTTTTGTGCCATCTGGGCATTCCATGGCCTCCGAAACTGTGATAGGCAGTGAGAAGTGAAATCAAAAATTGACACCCTTAGAAAGCCTGAAGGCGGTGCTTGGTTTTTGGGGTCCCGTACGCGGCTAGGCTCCCAAAAAGTCTCACACATGTGGTATCCCCATACTCAGGAGAAGCAACAGAATGTATTTTGGGGTGTAATTCCACATATGCCCATGGCATGTTTGAGCAATATATCATTTAGTGACAACTTTGTGCAAAAAAAAAAATAAAAATTTAATTTTTTCCGCAACTTGTGTCAACATATAAAATATTCCATGGACTCGACATGCCTCTCAGTATATAGCTTGGGGTGTCTACTTTCCAAAATGGGGTCATTTGGGGGGGTTTTGAACTGTTCTGGCATTTTATACACAACATTAGGAAGCTTACATCCACTCTTCTAACCACTTGAAGACAAAGCCCTTTTTGACACTTTTTGTTTACATGAAAACATATTTTTTTTTGCAAGAAAATTATGTTGAACCCCCAAACATTATATATATTTTTAAAGCAAAGGCCCTACAGAATAAAATGGTGGGTGTTGCATTTTTTTTTCTACACAGTATTTGCGCAGCGATTTTTCAAACGCATTTTTTGGGGAAAAAATACACTTTTTTTAATTTTAATGCACTAAAACACACTATATTGCCCAAATGTTTGATGAAATAAAAAAGATGATCTTAGGCCGAGTACATAGATACCAAACACGACATGCTTTAAAATTTCGCACAAATGCGCATTGGCGACAAACTACATACATTTTTAAAAGCCTTTAAAAGCATTTACAGGTTACCCCGTTAGATTTACAGAGGAGGTCTACTGCTAAAATTACTGCCCTCGATCTGACCTTCGCGGTGATACCTCACATGCATGGTGCAATTGCTGTTTACATATGACGCCAGACCGACGCTTGCGTTCGCCATTGGGCAAGAGCAGGGCAGGACAGGGGTGCTTTTTTTTTTATTTTTTATTTTTTTATTATTAATTTTGCTTTTTTATTTTATTTTTAAACTGTTGCTTCCATATTTATTTATTTTTATCACTTTTATTGTTATCTCAGGGAATGTAAATATCCCCTATGATAGCAATAGGTAATGACAGGTACTCTTTTTTGAAAAAACTGGGGTCTATTGGACCCTAGATCTTTCCTCTGCCCTCAAAGCATCTGACCACACCAAGATCGGTGTGATAAAATGCTTTCCCAATTTCCCAATGGCGCTTTTTATATCCGGGGGGGGACATTCCCTCCCACTGCTTGTAAAAGCAGTCCAGAGGCTAATTAGCCACTAGGATTGCTTTTACATGAAAGCCGGCCTCTGGCTGAAAAGAATGATACCAAGATGATACCTAAACCCGCAGGCATCATTCTGGTATAAACATTCAAAGTCCAGCAACATACCAGTACGTTGCTGGTCCTTGTTGGACATGTATTGTAATCTTTTTTTTCATGCAGCCTGTTGGCTGAACGAAAAAAAAAGATTGATCGGTGGGTATGCCCACCATTAGAATACCGCCCTTCATCCACCCACTTCTAATGATGGGCATACATGCACCATTTATATATGCCGAAGCATGGGGGCATCTTCTCGCAAAAGTTATGCCGCGTACACATGGTCAGACTTTTCCACGGGCAAGCCTCCGTCGGAATTTCGACCGTATATACGCGGCATTAGGAGCAAAATCGCTCCTCCGCCCCTGCTGCCCCAATGCTTCGGCATATATGCTTTTTTTTTTAACTGTGGTGGTGAAATCACCTCCTACAGCACTGGAGTCGCAGGGATCAGGCCTGTCTCTGCGAACGCTGCAGTTATGTGTGTTGTGTTTTGCAAGTGACAGTGATCGATCGATACTGCACTTCGGTGGCCTGGGCTGGACGGAGGGGCAAAACGCAGGTGCTAGCAGGTATCTGGGCTGATCCCACTAACAGTGCATTTTTGGGAACCCTAAACTGCTGGGGACGCTAGTATAGATCTGATCAGATCAGATATTGAGCTGATCAGATACTATACCACTAAGGGGGGTGTATGCTTCACGTGTGGGTGTTAGCGCTACTGGCACTAACCTGACGCTGCCTGGGGTGTGACGCAGACCCTCTCTGACGCTAAAACCTAACTGATATCACCCGCCGGGCGATCAGGGGGTTAAACCTTTATTGGGTTATATACGGCGGGTGCCCTGACACTATAAAAAGCAAACTAACTAACCAGCGTCACCCGTAACACTTATATGATGATCACTGGTGAAAGGGTTAACTAGGGGCAATTAGGGGGTTAAAACCTTTATTAGGTAATATATGGGGGTACCTGACGCTATATAAAAACCTGACGGCGAACCTAAAAAAAAATTACTGGCTACCTATCGGCATCACCGACACTAAGACATCGATCAGAAAAATGATCGCATAGTGACGGCAGTGCTAGGGGGTGAAAGGGTTACCTGGGGGGTGATCAAGGGGGTTACACCTTTATTAGGTAATATATGGGGGTACCCGACGCTATAAAAACCTGCGGCGAACCTAAAAAAAATTACTGGCTACCGATCAGCATCGCCGACGCTAAGACATCGATCAGAAAAATTATCGCTTAGTGACAGTGGTGATAGGGGGTGAAAGGGTTACCTGGGGGGGCGATCAAGGGGGTTAAACCTTTATTAGGTAATATATGGGGGTACCCGACGCTATAAAAACCTGCGGCGAACCTAAAAAAAATTACTGGCTACCGATCAGCATCACCGACGCTAAGACATCGATCAGAAAAATGATCGCATAGCGACGGCGGTGCTAGGGGGTGAAAGGGTTACCTGGGGGGTGATCAAGGGGGTTAAACCTTTATTAGGTAATATATGGGGGTACCCGACGCTATAAAAACCTGCGGCGAACCTAAAAAAAATTACTGGCTACCGATCAGCATCACCGACGCTAAGACATCGATCAGAAAAATGATTGCTTAGTGACGGCGGTGCTAGGGGGTGAAAGGGTTATCTGGGGGGTGATCAGGGGGTTAAACCTTTATTAGGGGGGGTTAGGGGGCTACACTGGACCTAAAACTAAATGTAGTGACACTTTTACAGTCACAAATGTCACTGATTGCAGTGATCACTAAATAAATGGTCACTGCAATCAGTGACACTGTGACTGGGGGCTGGGGGGGGCTGGGGGGTGATCTGGGGGTGTCTGGGGGGCCTGGGGGGCGATTTATGTGCCTATGTGTCCTGGTGTCAGTGTGCTGTTTTGTGTACTAACCTGCATCTTCTCCTGTACGGCGCTCGGTATATGTGAGCGCCCCAGGAGAGATGACATCACTTCCTCCTTCCTGGCAGGCAGGGGAAGCTCTCTCATTCGCCGGGAGCGATCGAGAGGGGGTGGCCGGAATCGAACGGCCGTCCCCTCATGCCGGATCGCTCCCGAAGGTAAAACGACCACCCACTGTAAAGAAGGGGGTCCGATCGGACCCCCCAACTATACAAAGGCAATCACGTATATGTACGTGATTCTGCCTGTCGGTGCCATTCTGCTGACGTATATTTACAGTGGGCGGTCGTTAAGTGGTTAAGGGGCCTGCATGCAGAAAATTGGTACCTTAATGCATAGAATGCAGCTAGGTAAACAACCTTCTGCCTTTACAACCACTTTAATGTTGCAGATTTCTTGCTATTAACATAATGTACCACCAAAGAGCAACCTCAGATATATTCTCCTGCTCTTGACAATCTCAGAGTTTCCAGATTGTGTATGTTATTTGTTGTTTGTACCCATAGTAAGGCCCAGAAACAATAGTGTACATTCTGCTTATCTTTATCATACCTAAAACACACTGACCCACTACAGTGAGGCCACATATACGTGTATAAACAGAGGTAAGCGGTTAAGGGTTAAGTTCACCTTTTTTTTCTAAATTCCAGATCCCATATGTACCAATATAGCATTAATGTACTTTTTTTTGCAAAAAAAAAAAAAAAACAGCTTTCCATTAATTCTACTCAGGCTTCCCTCACTCTCTTCATAGCTGTTTAAAATCACTTCTTGATTACTTCCTGGACAGGATTTAGGTCATGACACAGGAAGGAGTTGACCAGCTGATATCATTAGCACACACCCTGCATCATCCACCCTCAGCTGGTCAACTCCTTCCTGTATTATGACCTAAACACTGTCCAGGAGTAAGGCAAAAGTAATTGAGAACTGATTTTAAACAGCTACGAAGAGAGTGAGGTAAGCCTGTGTAGAATTAATGGAAAGCTGTTTTATTTTTGCAAAATAAGTACCGTATATACTCGAGTATAAGCCGAGTTTTTCAGCCCTTTTTTTAAGGCTGAAAATACCCCCCCCCCCCCCTCGGCTTATACTCGAGTCAGTGTACCTGAAATTCTTGACAGGCTGCGGGTGTCCATTATTTAAATGTCGCGGTCTCCTCCTGGTCCCTTCCGTGATAGGCTTTTCCCAGCAGACACTGTGTTCAGTGTTTTCCGCCTATCACGGATGTTCTCTCATCCTCTGACTCAGTTTCCCAGCAGACACTGTGTTCAGTGTTCCGCCAATCACGGATGTCCTCTTGTCCGAGGATGAAAAGACGTCCATGATTGGCGGAACACTGAACACAGTGTCTGCTGGGAAACTGAGTCCGAGGATGAGAGAACATCCGTGATAGGCGGAACACTGAACACAGTGTCTGCTGGGAAATGCCTATCATGGAACGGGACCAGGAGGAGACTGCGACTTTTAAACAATGAATGGATGCCCGCAGCCTGTAAAGAATTTCAGGTACACTGATGGGGCACAGTGAGGTTGCAATGGGCACAGTGAGGTTGCAATGGGCACAGTGAGGATGGGCACAGTGAGGTTGCAATGGGCACAGTAAGGTTGCAATGAGCACAGTGAGGTTGCAATGGGCACAGTGAGGTTGCAATGGGCACAGTGAGGATTGGCACAGTGAGGTTGCAATGGGCACAGTGAGGATGGGCACAGTGAGGTCGCAATGGGCACAGTGAGGTTCCAATAGGCATAGTGAGGTTGCAATGGACACAGAGAGGCGTGCAAATGGGCACAGTGAGGCTGAAAATGGGCACAGTGAGGCTGCAAATTGGCACAGTGAGGCGTGCAAATGGGCACAGTGAGGCGTGCAAATGGGCATTGTTGACCCTCTTTTCCGCTTACAGTAGCTGCTGCATTCTCACCCTAGGCTTATACTCGAGTCAATACGTTTTCCTATTTTTTTGTGGTAAAATTAGGTACCTCGGCTTATACTCTGGTCGGCTTATACTCGAGTATATACAGTACTTTAATGCTATATTAGTACATAAGGGAGCTGAAATTTAGGGAAAAAAAGGTGAACTCATCCTTTAATGTTGTTATTTTGTTACACTCTATTTGAAAAAACACACTCTATGTGACTTCTGATGTACACAATACTTGTGTTATCCACTGGCCTGTAACTGAGATGATACATGTCAGAACAGAACAGTGTTTTTTTTTTTTGTTTTTTTTTATGGCAAGAAACTGAAAATGTAAAGTCTGATTTTTATTGGTAAGTATTTTCTGCTTCCCTTTGCAAGGGAATTTTTCCCTAATGCAGGCCATGCACAGTTCAAATTGCGGCCGGTTCAGCAGGAACCTGTCAAGATTTGAACCATGTATGAGCAAGCTGAATGTACCAAGTTGATTGATCTATCATCTTGGGTACAACCCGCCTGCCAGATAACTTGCGATTATCACTAGTGGCTGCTATAGACACTAGCAATACTTACTGTCTTCTCCCGGAGGGGACGGCTTTCCCGCCTTCCCCCCGCGGGGAGAAGATAATGGCACAGCAGGAGTAATCCTGAATCAACACTGTATGTGTTGATGGGGAATCAAGCAAATTTCTTTCCTGCAATCTGTGGTTGCAAAAAATATGTTTTCTCCGTGTATGGGCGGCCTAAGTGTAATGAATGAGCTGAAGCTCTGCTGACTTCCATCATCAAATCAATTACAAGTAAAAAAAAAATTTTTTCCTTGACAATGATTGGATGTTTTTTGCAAAGAGAAATTCTTCACATTCTAAGCTCTGGGGAAAATTTTCATGTAAAGTGAAATTTTCCTTGCAAAAAATAGCTTGCAAAGAGAACAATCTATTTGCCTTTGGTACATCAACCCTTCTGTCTCTAGGAGAAACAAAACACTGCAGATATAAAATACAGACCTCTAAGCTATTCTAAACAGGGAAAGCTCTGCCACAGGGTAGTTTCAAGACATGCCCGTTCTCTATCTGCCACTTTCATATCGGCCAATAATTATGATAGACTGCCTCACTGGTCAATAGAAATGTCTGCCAGGCTAGGGGGAGTGGGTAGCCTTAACCACTACAAGGAAGTACCTGAGCTTTGCCAGCTCAGAACTTCCCAGTATATTTTTAGCATAGGAGGGACAAAGAACTGCTGCAGAAATCTGGATGCCTGCACTTTATACCTGCTAGCAGTTTACCTGGGGTGGAGTTCCCTAGCAAAGTTCAGGTTAGCATAATACAGATACTGAGAAAAATCATATGCATGTAACATAGAACAGAAATCTACCTCAGTAATTACAATGGCTTCCAATTACAGTTTATCTCTAGAGTATATTATTTGTTACAGTTCCAAAGCAGGTAAAATATATGTGATATGTGTAAAACCAAAACTGGTGTTTGGAGGAAATCCAAAGAAAGCCCCCTTCTGGGAAAGTGTCACCTTTGGAAGTGTCTCCATTGAAAAACACTATCCTTGTTTCAGTGACATCTCAGAATCTTGGATTTTCCCATTTACTTTCAGTCCTGGTGATAATGGTCACGGGACAAATTTAGAAAATGAATCTCCCTAGCAGGGAGACAGCAATAAAAACCTGACAGCATTTCTAACTCTTCCACATCCTGTCCAAGTCTAGAATAAAAAAGTTCTGGCTTTCGATTTTATGGTAACTGTTTCAATACCATGTAGGTTTTCAGTTACAGTTTCAGTTAGTTTGAGCTGGTAAACCAAAGACAATAGTGACTCCACTTTTGTTGAGAAAAAAACAATACCCTCTGGGTGATCAATGTACATTGCAAAGGCATTGAATAATTTTTTGCAGAATCCTATCTGTTTCTGTTCTGAAATAAAAGCTTTGTTTGTTGGTTGGGTTATGTCCATGTTCAATGTCATTGTTGACTCTGAATGGAAGCGACTTTTTCATTATAAATCAGCTGATTCACTTGCAGTGTTCTATTGAGGAAAGCTACAGGGCAGCATCAGTTCGGAAGTAAGCACGTAATCCTGTTAACCGCTTAAGAACCGCCCCACCTACATATATCGCGGCAGTCATTAAGCGCAAAATCACATACCTGTACGTGAATTTTTTTTGGGCTTTGGGGGCACTTGTGCGTGCCTCCGGAGCCCCGCACCCGATGTGATTGGACACAGCGGGAGCCAATCAGTGGGTCCAGCCAATGCGGGACCCACCAATCGTTCTGAGGAGAGGCAGAACAGCGGTCTGCCTATGTAAACAAAGCAGATCGTCATTCTGCTAGAGGGGAAAATGCAGATCTTGTGTTTCTACTAAGCAGAAACACAGATCTATGTTTTCCACCAGTCAAAGCACATCCCCCACAGATAGAAAGCACCCCCTAGGGACACAATTAAACCTTTGATTGCCCCTGATGTTAACCCCTTCCTTGCCAGTGTCATTAGTACAGTAGCAGTGCATTTTTTTTAGCACTGATCACTGTATTGGTGTCCCTGGTCCCCAAAAAGTGTCAAATGTGTCAGTTAGGTGTACAATCTGTCCGTCGCAATGTCGCAGTCCCACTAAAAAATTCTGATCGGCGCCATTACTAGTAAAATAAAAAAATAAATACAAATTCCATGAAAATATCCTAGTATAGTTTGTAGACGCTATAACTTTTGCGCAAACCAATCCATATACTGTTATTGGGATTTTTTTAACCAAAATTATGTAGCAGAGTACGAATTGACCTAAATTGATAAAGAAATTTGATTATTTTTTTTTAAATTGTATTGGGTATGTTATATGGCAGAAAGTAAAAAATAATATAGTTCTTTTTTTTCAAAATTGTCAGTATTTTTTTGTTTATATGATCAAATACCACCAAAAGAAACTCTATTCGTGGAAAAAAAAAGACATCTATTGTATTTAGGTACAGTCTTGCACGACCCCGCAATTGTCAGTAAAATCAACGCAGTGCAGTATCGCAAAAAAGGACCTGGTCAGGAAGGGGGTAGAAACCGTCCCGGGCTGAAAAATAATTACATTTTTGTTGCAAAGGATGCTTAAAATCAAATGTATATCTTAGTGCAGACTTTTGGGAAAATCAGTGAGCCAATCACACAAGCAGGAAATTACATTTCTGGGCAATTTGTGTACGGAAGGACTCCATGTTGCCATATTTCATAGAATTTTACTAAACATTACATCACTGCAGACTGAAAAGGTAAAAGTGAAGTTACCCTTTAAATATATATTTGGAAATAATTCACAAAGTCATGAAACAGAACAAGAATGAAAAAAACATAATCGAATAGGATAGAACAAAAGATAACACGTTGTGACTCTGGGCAACAAAAGATAAGTGAATGAAAACCTTTATTTATCGCACAAGCAGTGCAAAAGAAAAATTGAGGTTCAATTTGGAAGCCACAATCAATTATGTTTTATTAATGTTATTTTAATACAAGCTGCGGTCCAGTAATCACGATCTGTTTAACACAGTGCTGGAATGAGTTTATAGCAGAATGTAATTTGCAGCAGCTTCTGCTCACTTACAAAACACTTGCTATGTTAATTGTGATTTCACACTTGACAGAACCTGCTTGCCTCCAGGTAACTTTCACTTCATAGAACACTTAGTATCTTACCAGAATTTAATACTTCTAACTCTCTACAAAGCCTGCAGGGACTCACCTAAACACAAAGGGCTCATTTTCATAGCTATGTCTTCTTTTAGATTGTATTTATAAATCCTATTCGCAGGTATATATATGCATACATACAAAAGTGTGTGTGTTTGTGCGTTTTAAACAAGTTTTGGTAGTGCAAAAATTGTGTGGTCTAAAAATTATCACAACTGATAAACAAACACAAAATGTACACCACTGTATTCCGGCAGTCGGAAGGAGACTTCCCATCCTGCTCCTGGAATAAAATCTAGCAGGGCTGAGCTCTGCTCATCCATTCAAAGGAAGCTTTGTATTCTATAAATAAATACAAAGCTTCCTCTGATTGGCTGAGGTGGTGTCACAATCTCCACCTCAGCTGATAAGAGGAAGCCTTGTATTCATTCATAGATTACAAAGCCTCATATGAAAGGCTGAGTAGCGCTCAGCCTGACTCAATTTTGTTCCAGGAGGAGGACATGAAGTCTCTGCACCATTGCCAAAACACAGTGCTGTACAGTTTAGACAGTGCTTCTGGCAAGTGAACTGTTTAGTGAATAGTTAATTTGGGCCACGCTATATACAGGCACAGTAAACATGGAGTTAGGCTCTAAATTACAAAACAGCAAAGGGAGTCCAAGGTTCTCCCACCAAATAATGTGATTGCAAACTTATAATGATCAAAATAATTTGCCTCAACTTAAATTGTGTCTACCCTAAGAACCAAAATGTAATATACTGCAATTTACCAGGCCTTAGATGAGGGATCTGCATTAGTTATCTTTTTCAGGTTTTTTTTCTTTGATTTATCTAGAGATCCTGTTAATAACATACTAATAACACACTTATGCCTTGTACACACAATAGGAATTTCCGATGGAAAAAGCCTGACGGACTTTTCCATCGGAAATTCCTACCGTGTGTGTGCCCCATCGGAGAAATTCCGATGAATTCCATCGGAGTTTAAATATATTTTCTCCGATGGAATTCCGTCGGAATTCCATTGTGAGTTTGGTCGGACAAAGGTCTGATCGTGTGTACGGGGAATGAGGGTAGCTAGGCTCACTCCACCACCGCATCTATTGAGGAACAGCATAGCTGACCTTGGAAAACAGCATTGTAATGGAGAAGGTAGCGTTAAATGGACTAGTAGATTTGGATTGAATTTACTTAAGTGACTAACAATTGTAAGCCCAATTCCAGCTTACACCTTTGGAATAAAGGTTTTAACTGTATGAGTAAAACGTAACCATTTTGAGCCGCCCGTGAAGTGTTGAATGGTTTGTCTCAACCTTCTGATTGCTAATTTTGAGGAACAGATTGGTCTGGTAAAGGAAATAGAATACATATATTTTCTAACAGGATCAACAGGTATTAAAACTTTGTTACAGGGAGGGGAGCATGGTCATGCTATTGACAGACTGCATCATATATGTAGTTTTTTATTTTGCCCTTAGTTCCACTTTAGCCTAAAGTTTAATGAACACTCATAACAATTTCTTCATTAACAGCAATCAGTCATGCCCCTTATTTATTTTAACCATTTCAACACTGGGCCTATTCTGACACTTCTCACATAAATGTAAAAATCAACATTTGTTTGCTAGAAAATTACTTAGAACCCTCAAACATTATATAGGCCCTAGAGAATAAAATATTGGGAGTTGCAATCTTTTATCTTAGACAGTATTTGTGCAGCAAATTTTTCAAACGCAATTTCTTGGTAAAAGATGAGGCATTTTTCAGTCGCTTTTGGACTAAAAATATCGCCTGTAAAGCGCCTGAAAAATGCCTCCCCTGCAGTCCCAGTGTAAAAGCCTGAGTGCTTTAACACTGGGACTGCAGGGGAGGCATTTTTCTTTGGGGCAGTGGAGGAGCGGTGTATACACGGGCGCATTGAAATTAATCAATGGGCAGCGGTGCTACACAGGCGCATTTAACCCTTTATTCGGCCGCTAGCAGAGGTTAAAAGCACCCTGCTAGTGGCTGAATAGCGCCGCTAAAATGACTGTAAAGCACCACTAAAACTAGCAGCATTTTACCGTCAACGCCCGCCCACCCCAGTGTGAAAGCAGCCTTACTCTGAGTAAATAGATACCTAACATGTCACACTTTAAAACTGCGTACTCCTGTGGAACAGCACCAAAGTAAGGTACCTAAAAGTCTCCCTAGACGACGACGCTTTGACTGTTTACTAGTTACATAGGAGGTCTGGAACTAAAAGTATTGCTCTCACTCTGCCATGCCTGATGATAACTCACATGTATGGTACGAACACCGTTTACACATATGAGTTCAGGACTTATGTATTCCTTTGCATTTGCACATGAGCACGAGGGGGGGGGCACTTTACATTTTTCTTAACTTATTTTATTTTTATTTTTACTTTTTTACACCGTCCCTTTCATTTTTTTTATCAAAAAAGCACGGGAAAGGCAGTGGCAGGGGTTGGACCCCTTCTGCCACTCATAAAACGTTGATACCGGGATGATGCCTGCAGGTGCAAGCATAATCCTGGTATAACCACTTCATTCCCAGGGTGTCATATGACGCCCACCCAGGTGAAGTGGTTAAAAACGATGTACATATTATTTACACCCACTTCATAGTACATATAATTTCTACCCACATTTTATATTTTATTTCAATCTTTATCTAAGCTTTACTGTAGGCAATAATCAGTGATTTAATAAAATGTTATCTAAACACTTAGAAGCACCATAGCAGCAGTAGAAGTGAATTGAAATACTTTATATAGGATGTGATCTTAACAGCAGCTGTTCCATCTTCCACACAGTAAGTATTTAACGTGTGAAAACTCCACTTGTTTCAAACACCTTTTGGGATATGTAACTCTGTTTCCCCGAACATTTAATCCTTGACCTGATAGAAAGGTACCAATAAAAGGGTTCACTTGTGATAAAGGATTTAAGCACTCCAGCTGAATTAGTTCTCTTTTTGTTCCTATTGCACAGCACAGTAATTGCACTGTTCATCTAGATAGAGTATCTTACCAATAACAGAGGTGATGTACTATTTTACAAGATCCTCCTGATTAAGCTGCTATTAAATTTGGTGTGTGTGTTGTACTGCATTCAAATCAAACAATGAGAATGAGAACTTAAGATTTTTTCCAGGAAGCTTCATTTTTTAAAAGCTAAGGACTACCTGTAATTAAATTCAGAGAGCATTATAGTGTTTCAAATATGTACTGATTTATTTGAGATTGCATTCATCTTTCTCTTATACAGAAGTATTCATTAAAAAACTGTTTAATACCCCAGTTAAGTACTTTGGCTCTATTTACTGAGGAAGTAGTCATTTAAAAAAATGTGCAGGATTATTCAGTGTTAAATCAATCAAATAAAATAAATAAATTTAATTTAAACCTTAAAAAAATATATATCAACACAAGTCCTCGACCAAATATAACTTTTTTGGTGTATCAGTACAAATCTGCTTTTATGACTGACTTCATGATGTCCCAGTGTAAAAAACAGTGGTTAGTATTTCCACAGTGTACCTGCCACCAGTAAAAATAGATCCTTCATGTGGCTAACCATAATGTATATCTATCGGTGTCTTTGTGTCTCCAAGCTGTATATTTTCTTCTGTCTCTTCATGTACTGTATGCATGACATTGCCTTCATCTAAGCAATATGCATAAGTATTCTTAATATTGTGAGAGGTCCACTTTCTGGTATGAAGCATGCAGCCTGTGCATAGAAGACCTTGCTGACAGATTGCGTATTCATCAATGTCTCCTGATTTGCAGTTTAGTGTAAACAATGTTGACATCAGATTTTATACACAGGAGAGAATGAGGAGAGATTTACAATGAAAAAATTGTATATACAATGAATATAAATTACAGTGGCGGGTAAATAAAATATTGTCTCTTAGTTACCTTATTCTCTACAAAATTAAACTGATTGGTACTGTCCCAATAAATTGAGGAAATGAAAAGACACATTAGTTTGTAGTAATTTTCATATTTCTTTCTACACCGAATTTACATATTTAATTGGCCATGTAAGAGACCCTATAGTTAGTGTTTCTAATAAAAAAATGGGAATAGATAAAATATTTGGAAAATGGATTATACAAGAGAACATACAACTGAAAGATATAATGATGCAGGATAATTTGAGCACATATCATAAATTTAAAAATAAAAGAGATTTATTGGTGATAGATGAATGGCGGTATACCCATCTAAAACACTTTATTGAGGCCCTACGCAAGCCTATTAGATCGGCAGACAATTTACGGCCCCTAGAAAAACTGTGGAGAAAAAAGAGGAAGGGGCGTAATCTCTAGGATTTATAAAATACTGAAGGACGCAGAAAAATTGAAGATACCACCATACATCAGGAAATGGGAGGAGGAATTGGGAGCACAGTTGAATGATTTAAAGATAAGGGAATTAATGAAGAGGGTACATTCCCCGTCAGTAAATAGTAATATGATGGAGTTAAACTACAAGTGTAAGGCGCGCTGGTATATAACACCTGATAAGGCACATAAATGCCAAAAGGAAACATCAGAACTCTGCTGGCGGGGGTGCAAAGAAATTGGGACCATGGCACATATTTGATGGACATGCTCTAAAATAAAAAAAATATTGGAGGGAGATTAGGTACCGTATTTAATAACAGAAATAACTAATATCAAAGTCCCAGGTGACCCGTGGGGGTGTCTACATCATGGGATCAGAATTCCAAATAACCGATATTAGAAAAATCCTGCTCCCACAGCTGTTAAATGCCGCCAAGAGCCTAATACCCAGACCCTGGCAAGAAAGGGAAAGCCCCTTGGTGAAGAAATGGTGTAATAAAATAAACGAAATACAAAATCTAGAATATCTAAGGTACAGTGACATAGAGGGCTTAGAGGAGTTTGAGGAGAAATGGAAGCAATGGGTAGACTATTGCTACCAAATAACCGATATTAGAAAAATCCTGCTCCCACAGCTGTTAAATGCCGCCAAGAGCCTAATACCCAGACCCTGGCAAGAAAGGGAAAGCCCCTTGGTGAAGAAATGGTGTAATAAAATAAATGAAATACAAAATCTAGAATATCTAAGGTACAGTGACATAGAGGGCTTAGAGGAGTTTGAGGAGAAATGGAAGCAATGGGTAGACTATAAGCAATCAATGAAATTTGCAGAAATGATGGGAGCATAAGGTAGCATATTTTATGATAGACTCGGCGCGAGAAAAGAAAATGGAGAGGAGGTTCTATGATAGGGAGGTGGGGTGGGGTTGGGGAGGGGTTCTTGGTTTATACTGTGTTTTGAGTTACCGGTATTCACTTATGTATGTTTATGTGTGTTGAAGACGAGAAGAGAAACTTGTTTAAAGTAAAGATGTTTTGTGTGAAAAAAAAAAACAATTAAGATGTTAAAAAAAAAATGGGTAATATGCTGCTTTTACAAACTTACGTTATGCTTGCCCCTCTTTACATATTTTGCTTATCTTTACCTTTTCCCTTTGTTATATGGATGCATTATAATTTCATTTTAAAATAGATATTGTTAAATAAAAAAAATTAAACATGTATTGTGGTGTGGGCAAATTGTGCCTAGTAAGGCCACAATTTGTTCATTAGTTCATTAAATCTGAACAGTGTCTTCAGTATGGAAATCCTGCTTTTCTCTTTTTCATATAACTAGGGCCAGGTTTATATGAATATAAAAAATAGATGAAAGATATAAATAAATAAATAATTATTTAAACATTTATTTCAAAACAGGGAGAAAGTCTGACAGAAAATATTATCCACATAAACCATGGGTTACAAAACATATATTGTGTATCAATTTCACTTTTTAAAACAATGTAGCGCTGCCCCGTAGGAGCCACTGGATAGGTTGGGCCCTCTGTTCTTCTCAAGAACCTCAGCCCCTCTGAAATACCAGGTTGAGTGTACAAATGTGCAATATCACATGAATCACAGAAAGTAACATCAAGTACCTAATAGTAGTGGTATATCAAAGAAAACAGGCACCAAACCAGGAAGTAAAGGCAAGCCTAATATATTGTCACCCATTATGATTGGTAAACTAGGCAAGCATAAAAATGTATTAAATATGTTAGTAACACAATTTAGCATACATAGTAAATAACAATAAGGACTACGCATAAGATGACATTTGGCACCCGGATCAGCATAAACAGTAAAAAGGCCACTTTAACCACAGTAGTGAGCAGTAGTCTAATCTACCAAGTGCTGCCAGAGGGCATTTATGTCTGTGATGCTAGTCCTAGACCAACTGGGTATGCACTGCCCAAAAGAAAAGGAGGATGGTATTGGAGGGGCAAGAAAACAAAGGGGGCTTGCAAAATAATTATTACAGGAGGGGCAGTCCTTTCAGATGTTCTTCTGCCGGCTATCGTTTGGGCATGGCTCAGATGCAAAAAAGGTTCACTATAATGCTGTATAGGATTGGTATAGGCGCAGTCTACGTTTTAAAAAAGTGCTTTATAAACTATATTACTTTCAAAAGTGCTTTAGTATTGCAGCATCAGTTTACATTAAAAAAAAAGTTTAAAGTACATCTCAGCTTTTGCATTCAAAATCAGCAAAAGGGGGGTCGTGGCGACCGAACTCCAAGATGGACGCTTAGCCCTGGAGCTCCGCTTGTCAGCCTGAGGTAACATCAGCCACCACAGCCCACCGGCGCTCCTGCGAGCCCTGCGATCAATCATCCGATCCCTGAACTGCCGAGGAACAACCCGGTGATGCCCAGGAATCGTAAAAAAACGCTGCAGCCCCAGAAACTGGACAGCTTCTTCAGAGCAGCAGCGAGGGGAATGCAGCAAAATGGCGGTGGCGACGGAGCGCGAGTCCCACAGCGCGCCTCGCAGCCAGATGGACTGACCACAAGCAATGGCCCGCCGTCCATCGCCATCCGCTCGGCTACTGCACACAGCGCATCCTCCTCCGGGGCATCCAGCCCCACAACGAGGAGCCCAGTCAAATCGAGGCCGCAGAGAGACTCCCCAGCTAGGCCGCAGCCGGATCTCAGCATGGAGGTAAGCGGGCCGCAATCCAACAGCACTAGTCAGCGGCAACAGAGGGGGGACCCCATATCAGAATTCCCCACGGCAGACAGGCCAGTATCCGACACCGTGCTGAAGGACATGCTCCTTTCACTGAGAACATCCCTACAGTCAGATATATACAGTGGGATCACTGCATGCCAAAAAGAAGTGCAGGCCATAGGACAGAGGGTCCATGTTGTGGAAGACAAAGTGGAAGAGCACACTTCTGCATATAACATGATGGTGGACGCCATCAAGGCACAGGGGGAGGAAATCGTTTGGCTCAAGGATAAGATGGCGGACCTCGAGGACAGATCAAAAAGGAATAACCTTAAACTGAGGGGATCCCTGAAAATGTTCCCCCTACACAGCTCCTTCAATACACCCAGACTCTGTTCTCCACATTGCTGCCAGAGGCAACAGCGCAGGATCTTATCATTGATAGAATCCATAGGGTCCCTAAACCGTCGTTCCTCCCTGACGAGACTCCCAGGGATGTACTGATGAGGGTACACTTTTTCCACATCAAAGATTGCATACTACAAGTGTCACGTACTCCAGGGAAAGTCCCACCACAATACGCCAACATCAGGATGCTACCTGACCTGTCCAGACACAGTCTTCAGCGCAGACGCAATCTGCTCACTGTAACCAAAGCATTGAGGAATCACAACATACCGCATAAGTGGAAATATCCAGCCAATCTTATTATCACCCACAATGGGGCTAGTGTCTCAGTATCCAAACTAGAGGAAGGGCTGGCTGCTCTACGCCAATGGGGAATTCTCCCGGAACAAGTTCCTCAATCCCAATCCTCTGCAGGCCCACAGCCAATACAGAATGACTGGCAGGTAGTGTCACACAAGAAGGCTGGTAAGAAAAAAGCCGGTGAAGCAAAATAATTACTTATACTCACCAATCTCGTTTATCTCAGGTGCACAGGTACCGCAGTGAGGTACCAACTTTACACCCTCCGTTCTGCACTAGCAGCTACGTCTGCCCGAGGATCAATTTATGGATCCATTTCTTATGAAAAAACAGTTATATCTATCTTTTTCTCTTATATTTCCGTTGCTGTTTTCCTTTTTTCTCCCCAGTGTCCCTTTTGATATACACAGAAACACTCAATGTATAATGACAGCGGTAAATGAAGAACATGCAAGACTACTCTCATCATACCACAAGGATGGAAAAAGTCAACCAGCATTCTCCAGGACGAGTAAGTGCCTAACCAGTTTCCTCACACATGATACTACTCAAATAACACTATGACGATTAAGTTCCTATCTATTAATGCCCGGGGTCTGAACCACCCAGTAAAACGCTTCTCCATGTGGAAAGAAGCCTGCGCACAGAGAGCTGACATACTCTGTGTACAGGAAACACATTTCCAAAAAGATGCAGCCCCGAAGTGTTCACATAAGGACTACCCTTTCATATATACGGCTTGTACGCCTGACAACAAGAAGGGAGGAGTCCTATTGGCCATCAAAAGCTCTCTCTCATTCCAACCGAAAACTACTGTTCTGGACGATGGAGGCAGGTATATAATCCTTACGGGAGACATCAATTCCAAACCATACACGATTGTTTCAGTATATGCCCCTAACACTCACCAACTCCGCTTCTTGAGGAAAACCCTTACCAAAGCCCAAAATTTGAAATATGGCAACCTCCTGATATGCGGTGATTTTAACATGACATCAGACCCGCTACTGGATACTACCTCTGGCAAACCCAGGACCCACCTGTCTCTGCAACCCTTGTTACACAAATTGGAACTCTTTGATGTATGGAGATGCCTCCACGCCAACGAACGTGACTATACCTTTTTCTCGAACAGACACAGTTCTTATTCTCGTATAGACATGTTCCTAACTGATAAATGGTTGCTGCAGAACATTGAAAGAACTAGTATACACAATATTACATGGTCAGATCATGCTGCTATATCTTTGTCTATTATAGAAAAGGGTGTCTCCCCTTCTATCCCCATCTGGCGTAGCAACACTAGGGTTCTTCAAGAACCACTTCTCCAAAAGTCTATAGCCCAACACCTAACAAACTACTTTGCAGAAAATGTTGATTCTGTTACTGACCCAAACGTTCTGTGGAATGCACATAAAGCCTATATTCGAGGGATATTAATCCAAATTGGCGCTAGGGAAAAAAGAAAACTAACGCACTCACTTAACTCTACTATTGCTGACATACAAATTCTAGAAACCATGCATAAGCAGTCACCATCAGAAACCTTAACTAGTAAACTGAGCGCCAGCAGAGAAAAGCTTAGAGAACTCCTATCGCACCAATTTGATAAGCATCTAAGACGCCTGAAACTCCTACACTATGCAAACGCAGACAGAGCAGGCAAATATTTAGCAAATAGACTCAAAGCCATTCGTTCCAAAACTAGAATACAATACCTGAAACACCCTTCCACTTCACTAAAAATTATTAACCCCCAAGATATAGCCGATCAATTTGCTGACTACTACAGTTCGCTTTACAACCTCCAGGGAGACTCCAATACCCCCCAACCGACAACAGAAAAAATACAAACATTCTTGCACACGTTGAAACTCCCATCCCTTTCCCAAACACAACTGGAGGACCTAAACAGCCCGATCACGGCACTAGAAATAGAACACATAATTGATTCTTTACCAATCGGGAAATCCCCCGGCCCAGATGGCTTTTCCAATGAATATTTCAAAACATTTAAACAGATACTTTCGCCCCACATGTCCAAAGTCTTCATTAAAGCCACAGAAACAGTGACACTTCCGCGAGAAATGCTAAAAGCACACATAGTCACACTCCCTAAACCAGGAAAGGAACCCCACACACCAGCTAACTTCAGACCCATTTCACTCTTAAACACTGACACAAAAATATTTGCAAAATTATTGGCTAAAAGACTTACGCATATAATACCACTAATCATCAAAAAAGACCAGATGGGCTTTGTAAAGGGGAGACAGGCCTCTGACGCTACCAGGAGAATCATCAATGTGATACATCGGGCTGAAAGAACTCGAACGCCTTCTCTGCTGCTCTCTATTGATGCAGAGAAGGCGTTCGACAGGGTCCATTGGACCTACATGGAAATGGTTCTGGAAAAATTTGGGTTTAAAGGATCAATTTTAAAGGCTATTCTATCTCTCTACTCCTGCCCATCCGCCCAGGTATACTCTGCAGGCCTACTGTCTAAAACATTTGACATATCAAATGGGACCAGACAGGGCTGTCCCCTGTCCCCAACTATTTTTAACCTTATGATAGAACCACTAGCTGAAGCAATCAGATCAACGCCCTCGATCACGGGCTTCCAGTTTGGTTCCAATATGCATACCATTAATCTATTTGCGGATGATGTAATCCTAATTCTGACAAATCCATTACAGTCCCTGAAAGAGGCGCACAAAATCCTAACAACATTTGGGGACATATCCTACTATAAGGTCAACTTTACAAAGTCTCTCATCCTAGACCTAGGAGTACAGTCTCAAATGAAACAATCCCTTCAAAAACAATTACCATATACTTGGAGCGCAGGTAGTATCACATACCTGGGTATCTCACTCACTAGTAAAATAGCTGCCCTCGCTAAAACTAACATGACTCCGCTGGTAACCAAACTGGAAGCACAACTCAAGGCCATTTCGAGAACTGAAATCTCATGGATGGGTAGAATATCCGCATATAAAATGTTCATTTTACCACAAATCTTATATGTGTTTCGCACTCTGCCTATTCATATCCCTACTCATTTCGTCAATAGTCTCGCTAGAATAGGTTGGAAGTACATATGGAAGGGAAAAAGAGCTAGGTGTTCCAGAAATAACTTGACTTCACACAAACAAGCAGGAGGGGCGGGTTTAGCGGACATTTCTGACTACTTATGGGCGGTGCGCCTAGACCAAATTAAATTCTGGATTCAATAATCCGACGCACCTCTTTGGGTTGACATAGAAACTTATCTATCCCCAATGAAAGATCTTACCCAATTACTCATAGGAGACCGATGGACTCCATGGAACATCTCTCTTCTCCCGCCTACCATGCAGACATCACTGAGAGCATGGAGGCTCATTTTAGATAAGCATCATACAGACGCACAAACCATAGACTTCGACCTTCCCCTGAATATATTAGAATCCAAGATCCCAATGTTGGACGTCACTGACATGATAGATAAAGGCATATATCACATATCGGACCTTTATGAAGCCCCAAAACTCAAACCCATAGAACAAATCATGACACAATATAAGATCTCCACACCAGGCACTTACAAATGCCTCAGAATTACACACTTCTTGAGATGTCAGGCACCCTCAATAGCGACAATGCCGATTAAAATTTGGCAGTTCTATTCCAACGCAACACCAGACAAGAAGGGTATTTCCTTTTTCTATAACCTACTGCAAGACAGACTGATATTCAAGAAGACAACAGCAATGCAGAAATGGGAGGTAGACATAGGCAACACATTCTCGGACAAACAATGGCACAGGGCCTTCATAGAAGTACACAAGTCTTCCCACTGTGTGAAGCACTGGGAACTGATGATCAAGATAGCAAACAGATGGCACTATACTCCTTTCCGACTTGCCACATACTTTCCAGGAACATCCTCGCACTGCTGGAGGGAATGTGGGCACGTTGGTAACTTACTTCATATGTTCTGGCACTGCCCCAGCATAAGAAGTCTATGGAACCAGGTTTTCCAACAGATTTCCTCCATGACTGGAATACTAACACGACCCGATCCAGCTTTAGCATTACTGCACCTAAACATTGACAAATTCCCACGAACTTTTAGGCCAGTCGTGACACACATACTTCTGGAAACACGCCTGTTGATATTGCGCAATTGGAAATCTAATAAAACTAGGAACATCTCTGAAGTTATAGCAGCAGTTCATAGAAATTATACATTCGAACGCCTATTAGCAATCAACTCTCTAACATGTAAAAAATTTGATGATGACTGGGCTATTTGGCCCAAGTCCCTTGGTTAAATTGTACACTTACCACCAATGTGGATCACCTATTGTGTATATCTCTTTATGTACCCCTTGTTTTATATTTTATCCTCTATTTCTTTCTATTATCTGTAAAAAAACTCTTCAATAAAAACTTATTGGTTTAAAAAAAAAAAAAAATCAGCAAAAGGGTGACACAGATATATACCACTGGGTGGCCAATGCTTCTGTGCTGGGAGCGCCCTCATGCACACTCCCAGCACAGAGATCAAGCTGTCAAAGACAGATCTAGGTCCCCACCAACAATCAGTAGCTATCCTGATCATGTGACCACTGTGACAGCCAATCACAGTGCAAAATGATTCTAGGGCATGCAAAAAGGGGTTAAAGCTGAACTCCAACAAACAGGATTTGTATTTCTGTATATTTATTCACTAAGTTTACATTAACCATTCTTAAGCAGCCCTGGCAGAGTTATAGTTGTTTCAGCCTCTATCACTGTTTATTGATCATTTGGTCTGCGTGTAAATAAAGCAACAAATATACTGGGAGATACTGTGTTTATAATGTACGTATGTATGTACATATGTGGGCAGGTGCAGTTAGCTTGTCTGCCACTAGATGGCACGGTTCCCATTATAGTATGGTGAAGGGAAAATTATAAGCAGATGCTAGCCCCAATTTTAGAAAGGTCCCTCCTATAGTGAGTGCCAATATAATGGTCAGCTGTGGGAGGGGCCCAGGAGTTGGTGTATGGAAGCCAAATACTCCAAATCCATGCAGATGTAGTCAGCAATTGCCTAGGGTCCCTTAACAGGGCTAAAGCCCTGGGTGTGGTAGTTTAACGCAAAAGCAGTAAACTCTTTTACGATTGTTTGTGGACCAAGAGCGGTATGCAAAAGACCATTTAAGCCAGGCCAGGCCAGAGTCCCCTGATGTGAGTACTAGTACCCCTGGGAGAATAACATCTGGGAGCATGTTCAGCTGAGCAGAGCTATAGAAATGGACATTAGAAGAAACTGGCATACTAGTGAGGGCACCTTGTTCCTACTCAGTGATGGAAGCTGAATGCTGTGGACTTAGTATACTTGAGGAAGTTGTCCTGACACTGTGGTGCTTCCAAGGAGAGGCGGTAATAAGGGAAGATGGCTTATGAAAGTGTGTGCTGGCATTCTGCACCAAAAAGTCGGCTACAGAATGTCTTTTCTAATGTATGACATCTGCACTGATGAATTCTGTCAGTATGTCAATGTGACATTAGATGTCCTAGCCATTTTTGAGAAGTTACAGTACAGTGCCAGAAATGGATTCCTTGTGTGCACATTCCTTTATTCATAAATATTTGGGCCCATGGCCAGGGTTGTCATGAGTGGGCCTATGGCCAGGAGTTTGACACAATATGGTGAAGGAATTAGTCTACTAGCAGGTGGGTTGCTGTCCTATCCAAGAAGAAGCGGGGAGGGTACTCTGGCAATTTGGTGCCTACAACTAGCTAATGATAGTCCCCCTTACAGATATACTGTATGTATGCAATATATATATATATATATATACTAGGGATGAGCTCGGTGTTCGAGTCGAACATACGTTCGACTCGAACATCGGCTGTTCGATCGTTCGACGAAGATCGAACGATTTGGGCCGTTCGCGCCTAATTCGAGTGACGCGAACGGCCCACAATGCACTACGCCATCGCAGTGTCATCCAGGCGCTGTGATTGGCCAAGCATGCACTGTGACCCCGCATGCTTGGCCAATCACAGCGCCGGCTGCGAGGAGAGCAATGATTGGCCACAGGCAGGATGCCTGTGGCCAATTATTGCTGAGGGTGTTTAGTACACGCCCCACACTATAAAAAGCCGCCAGCACGGCGGCCTAGTGTAGTGTGTTCCGGAGCAGGGAAAGAGAAGCATAGGCAGGGACAGTGACATTTTTTTTTCTTGCTTAACCTGGATTCCTTTAGTTTAGGGAAAGAGAAGGATAGGTACGGAGAGTGTCAGTGTGTTTTACTGTGCTAATCCTTGTTTCTAGGGACAGGGAAGGACAGTGAGGGAAATTCTCCTTGTGCTATACTGTGCTAAAGCATTGATCATCAACCATCTTTAAAAAAACATTTTTTCTAGGGACAGAAAACTATAGGTAGGGAGAGTGTCAGTGTGTTTTACTGTGCTAATCCTTGTTTCTAGGGACAGGGAAGGACAGTGAGGGAAATTCTCCTTGTGCTATAGTGTGCTAAAGCATTGATCATCAACCATCTTTAAAAAAACATTTTTTCTAGGGACAGAAAACTATAGGTAGGGAGAGTGTCAGTGTGTTTTACTGTGCTAATCCTTGTTTCTAGGGACAGGGAAGGACAGTGAGGGAAATTCTCCTTGTGCTATAGTGTGCTAAAGCATTGATCATCAACCATCTTTAAAAAAACATTTTTTCTAGGGACAGAAAACTATAGGTAGGGAGAGTGTCAGTTTCTTTCACTGTGCTAATCCTTGTTTCTAGGGACAGGGAAGGACAGTGAGGGAAATTCTCCTGGTGCTATACTGTGCTAAAGCATTGATCATCAACCATCTTTAAAAAAACATTTTTTCTAGGGACAGAAAACTATAGGTAGGGAGAGTGTCAGTGTGTTTTACTGTGCTAATCCTTGTTTCTAGGGACAGGGAAGGACAGTGAGGGAAATTCTCCTTGTGCTATAGTGTGCTAAAGCATTGATCATCAACCATCTTTAAAAAAACATTTTTTCTAGGGACAGAAAACTATAGGTAGGGAGAGTGTCAGTGTGTTTTACTGTGCTAATCCTTGTTTCTAGGGATAGGGAAGGACAGTGAGGGAAATTCTCCTTGTGCTATAGTGTGCTAAAGCATTGATCATCAACCATCTTTAAAAAAACATTTTTTCTAGGGACAGAAAACTATAGGTAGTGTGAGGGGGTTAGCTCGGCAGCGGGTGTGTGTGACCCCCGAGATGGGCTCCCCACACAAAAACAGGCCCAGCAAACGGAGGTTGTGGTTTTCAAAATAAAAAAGGTGCGGTTTATTTTCTATTTACAGTGACAAAACACAGCAAAGCAAAAGAAACATAAACAAAATAAATCCTGGTCAACTTGACCTCTGACTAAACATACAGGTTTCCTAACTAACAACTGGGATCAGCCTAGTGCTGTCCTAGTCCCTAAGTCCCTGGTTTTAAACGTCCAAGCAAATAGCCACACAGGCTTTGTCTCACCGCACAGGGGTTCACTCTCCCTAGACAGTCCACACAGGTCTGGTTCCAGGCATGAGCTAACATCTAATGAAGCTGGGAGTTCTTATAGAGGCCTAAATGAGCTGACAAGCTTCAGCTGGTCTCCTCATCTCTGTCTGAACAACGCCCCACACTCTCCCTAGAGGTATGAGTCATCCATGAGCCCACTAGCCTTATACAACTCTCCACCTAGTTGTATAAGTCGGCGTAAAGCCTGAATCTGGGCGAAATATATCTACCCCCCTGGATGCAACCAGGTGACTTTACCTTCCTGCTGTCACAGTAGGGAGAGTGTCAGTTTCTTTCACTGTGCTAATCCTTGTTTCTAGGGACAGGGAAGGACAGTGAGGGAAATTCTCCTTGTGCTATAGTGTGCTAAAGCATTGATCATCAACCATCTTTAAAAAAACATTTTTTCTAGGGACAGAAAACTATAGGTAGGGAGAGTGTCAGTTTCTTTCACTGTGCTAATCCTTGTTTCTAGGGACAGGGAAGGACAGTGAGGGAAATTCTCCTTGTGCTATACTGTGCTAAAGCATTGATCATCAACCATCTTTAAAAAAACATTTTTTCTAGGGACAGAAAACTATAGGTAGGGAGAGTGTCAGTGTGTTTCACTGTGCTAATCCGTGTTTCTAGGGACAGGGAAGGACAGTGAGGGAAATTCTCCTTGTGCTATACTGTGCTAAAGCATTGATCATCAACCATCTTTAAAAAAACATTTTTTCTAGGGACAGAAAACTATAGGTAGGGAGAGTGTCAGTTTCTTTCACTGTGCTAATCCTTGTTTCTAGGGACAGGGAAGGACAGTGAGGGAAATTCTCCTTGTGCTATACTGTGCTAAAGCATTGATCATCAACCATCTTTAAAAAAACATTTTTTCTAGGGACAGAAAACTATAGGTAGGGAGAGTGTCAGTTTCTTTCACTGTGCTAATCCTTGTTTCTAGGGACAGGGAAGGACAGTGAGGGAAATTCTCCTTGTGCTATACTGTGCTAAAGCATTGATCATCAACCATCTTTAAAAAAACATTTTTTCTAGGGACAGAAAACTATAGGTAGGGAGAGTGTCAGTGTGTTTTACTGTGCTAATCCTTGTTTCTAGGGACAGGGAAGGACAGTGAGGGAAATTCTCCTTGTGCTATACTGTGCTAAAGCATTGATCATCAACCATCTTTAAAAAAATATTTTTTCTAGGGACAGAAAACTATAGGTAGGGAGAGTGTCAGTGTGTTTCACTGTGCTAATCCTTGTTTCTAGGGACAGGGAAGGACAGTGAGGGAAATTCTCCTTGTGCTATAGTGTGCTAAAGCATTGATCATCAACCATCTTTAAAAAAACATTTTTTCTAGGGACAGAAAACTATAGGTAGGGAGAGTGTCAGTGTGTTTTACTGTGCTAATCCTTGTTTCTAGGGACATGGAAGGACAGTGACGGAAATTCTCCTTGTGCTATAGTGTGCTAAAGCATTGATCATCAACCATCTTTAAAAAAACATTTTTTCTAGGGACAGAAAACTATAGGTAGGGAGAGTGTCAGTGTGTTTTACTGTGCTAATCCTTGTTTCTAGGGACAGGGAAGGACAGTGAGGGAAATTCTCCTTGTGCTATAGTGTGCTAAAGCATTGGTCATCAACCATCTTTAAAAAAACATTTTTTCTAGGGACAGAAAACTATAGGTAGGGAGAGTGTCAGTTTCTTTCACTGTGCTAATCCTTGTTTCTAGGGACAGGGAAGGACAGTGAGGGAAATTCTCCTTGTGCTATACTGTGCTAAAGCATTGATCATCAACCATCTTTAAAAAAACATTTTTTCTAGGGACAGAAAACTATAGGTAGGGAGAGTGTCAGTGTGTTTTACTGTGCTAATCCTTGTTTCTAGGGACAGGGAAGGACAGTGAGGGAAATTCTCCTTGTGCTATAGTGTGCTAAAGCATTGATCATCAACCATCTTTAAAAAAAAAAATTTCTAGGGACAGAAAACTATAGGTAGGGAGAGTTTCAGTTTCTTTCACTGTGCTAATCCTTGTTTCTAGGGACAGGGAAGGACAGTGAGGGAAATTCTCCTTGTGCTATACTGTGCTAAAGCATTGATCATCAACCATCTTTAAAAAAACATTTTTTCTAGGGACAGAAAACTATAGGTAGGGAGAGTGTCAGTGTGTTTCACTGTGCTAATCCTTGTTTCTAGGGACAGGGAAGGACAGTGAGGGAAATTCTCCTTGTGCTATACTGTGCTAAAGCATTGATCATCAACCATCTTTAAAAAAACATTTTTTCTAGGGACAGAAAACTATAGGTAGGGAGAGTGTCAGTGTGTTTTACTGTGCTAATCCTTGTTTCTAGGGACAGGGAAGGACAGTGACGGAAATTCTCCTTGTGCTATAGTGTGCTAAAGCATTGATCATCAACCATCTTTAAAAAAACATTTTTTCTAGGGACAGAAAACTATAGGTAGGGAGAGTGTCAGTGTGTTTTACTGTGCTAATCCTTGTTTCTAGGGACAGGGAAGGACAGTGAGGGAAATTCTCCTTGTGCTATAGTGTGCTAAAGCATTGATCATCAACCATCTTTAAAAAAACATTTTTTCTAGGGACAGAAAACTATAGGTAGGGAGAGTGTCAGTTTCTTTCACTGTGCTAATCCTTGTTTCTAGGGACAGGGAAGGACAGTGAGGGAAATTCTCCTTGTGCTATACTGTGCTAAAGCATTGATCATCAACCATCTTTAAAAAAACATTTTTTCTAGGGACAGAAAACTATAGGTAGGGAGAGTGTCAGTGTGTTTTACTGTGCTAATCCTTGTTTCTAGGGACAGGGAAGGACAGTGAGGGAAATTCTCCTTGTGCTATAGTGTGCTAAAGCATTGATCATCAACCATCTTTAAAAAAACATTTTTTCTAGGGACAGAAAACTATAGGTAGGGAGAGTGTCAGTGTGTTTTACTGTGCTAATCCTTGTTTCTAGGGACAGGGAAGGACAGTGAGGGAAATTCTCCTTGTGCTATAGTGTGCTAAAGCATTGATCATCAACCATCTTTAAAAAAACATTTTTTCTAGGGACAGAAAACTATAGGTAGGGAGAGTGTCAGTTTCTTTCACTGTGCTAATCCTTGTTTCTAGGGACAGGGAAGGACAGTGAGGGAAATTCTCCTTGTGCTATACTGTGCTAAAGCATTGATCATCAACCATCTTTAAAAAAACATTTTTTCTAGGGACAGAAAACTATAGGTAGGGAGAGTGTCAGTTTCTTTCACTGTGCTAATCCTTGTTTCTAGGGACAGGGAAGGACAGTGAGGGAAATTCTCCTTGTGCTATACTGTGCTAAAGCATTGATCATCAACCATCTTTAAAAAAACATTTTTTCTAGGGACAGAAAACTATAGGTAGGGAGAGTGTCAGTGTGCTTTACTGTGCTAATCCTTGTTTCTAGGGACAGGGAAGGATAGTGAGGGAAATTCTCCTTGTGCTATACTGTGCTAAAGCATTGATCATCAACCATCTTTAAAAAAACATTTTTTCTAGGGACAGAAAACTATAGGTAGGGAGAGTGTCAGTGTGTTTTACTGTGCTAATCCTTGTTTGTAGGGACAGGGAAGGACAGTGAGGGAAATTCTCCTTGTGCTATACTGTGCTAAAGCATTCCTCATCAACCATCTTTGAAATCCTTGTTTTTTGGACAGTCAGGGAAATTGTCGTTGTGCTATTCTGTGCGAAAGCAATCGTCCTCAACCATATTTAGAAATCCTTAAGTAAAGGGACAGAGAAGGACACCTGAAGGTAGCCCTTATTGCTTTTTTCCCATCTCCCTGCAGGCCATCTATTAGAATGTCTGGAAGGCAAGCAAGGAGAGGCAGACAGTCAGGAGGCAATAAAAGAGGGCAAGCAGGCTCTGTGTCTGGGGGCAACAGTGCTGGTCGTGGACACGGTGCATTGTCATCAGCACATGGCCATGGGACACGCTTGTCCTTCTTTTCGGCAGCTGGACATGTTGAGCCACATCATGCCGAAGACTTGGTAGAGTCGATGACCAAGCCCTCCTCCTCCTCCTCATCCTCTCTCACCCAGGCTCAGGGTACTGGCAAAGCAGCTGCCAAAGCGTCCTCTTCCCTGGTATCAATGTCAGACTCATCATCAGTCACTCCTTCCCTAGACCCACCATGTCCTCCTCCTGAGGAGTCCCCCGAACTGTTTGAGCACAGTGTTGGGTACATGCTCCAGGAGGATGCCCAGCGTTTCGGAGGGTCTGATGATGAAACACAGCTACAGGAAGGCAGTAGCGTGAGAGCAGACAGAGGGGATGCTCAAGAAGGACACCAATCTGGCAGTCATGTTCCAGCAGCTGCAGCATACTGCCAGATTGGCTCCAGTGATGAGGAGGGAGGGGATGATGAGGTCACTGACTCCACGTGGGTGCTTAATAGGAGAGAGGAGGAGGAGGATGAGGAGGAGGCACATCTCCAACGAGGCAGGATGCCCTTTGGTGGCCAGCGTAAGGGCAGTACACCGACGGAATCACACCGCAGAGCTCCGCCTGTGCAGGGCGCTGCCTCTGCCCGTCATTCAAAAAGTTCTTTGGTGTGGGCCTTTTTTGAGGCTAGTGCATCAGATCACACAGCTGCTGTTTGCAACATATGTCTCAAGCGTATATCGCGTGGCCAAAACATCAGCCGCTTGGGTACCACATGCCTGACCAGACATATGTTGACCTGCCATGCAGCTCGTTGGCAAGCCTACCTCAAAGACCCACACCAAAGAACAAAGCGGACCTCTCCTTGCACCGCATCAGCTGGGATCTCCAACCCCACTATAACTTCAGTCCTCTCTGAAACATGCACTGAGAGGAATGAAGGTGTAGAATTAGGTGTGTCACAGCCAAGTACTTGCGGCCACTCTGCTAGCAGTACACCGACGTCCGATTCTAGCAGGCAAATTTCCCTGCCCCAGCTGCTGGACCGTCGAAAGAAGTTCACTCCCAGCCATCCACATGCCCAGCGGTTGAATGCTAGCTTGGCTAAATTGCTAGCGCTTCAACTGCTGCCTTTTCAGTTGGTAGATTCGGCCCCCTTCCGTGAGTTTGTGCAATGTGCGGTTCCTCAGTGGCAGGTTCCCAAACGCCACTTTTTCTCACGGAAGGCTATTCCGGCTCTCTACCGGCATGTGGAAGGCAATGTCTTGGCCTCGCTGGACAGGGTGGTCAGCGGTCCAGCAGGCATGGACAGGGACGTTACCTTTCTTTCACGGCCCATTGGGTCACTCTTTTGGCAGCTGGGAAGGATGCAGGACAAGGTGCAGTACTGTTGGAGGTTGTTCCACCGCCACGCCTCCAAAATGCTACTACTGGTTGTGACACACCTCTCTCCTCCACCCCCTCCTCTTCTTCTTCCTCCATGGCCTCTTCCTGTGCTTTGTCCTCTGAACCAGCGGTGCTCCATAGCCGTTCAAGGGGCTACGCAAGTACGCAGGCAAAAAGATGCCATGCCGTGCTTGCGCTGGTGTGTTTGGGGGACAGAAGCCACACTGGGGCAGAGGTCCTGTCTGCTCTGCAGGGCCAGGCCGAGAGGTGGTTGACGCCACGCCAGCTTAAGCCAGGAATGGTGGTTTGCGACAATGGCACCAACCTCCTCTCCGCCCTCCGACAGGGACAACTGACCCATGTGCCCTGTGTGGCTCACGTCCTTAACCTGGTGGTGCAGCGGTTCTTGGGCAGGTACCCGGGCTTACAGGATGTCCTGAGGCAGGCCAGGAAAGTCTGTGTGCATTTCCGCAGATCTTATAATGCCAGTGCTCGCCTGGCTGAGCTGCAAAAGGAGTTGAACCTGCCCAAGAACCGCCTTATATGTGACATGCCCACCAGGTGGAACTCAACGTTGGCCATGCTGCAGCGGCTGCACACGCAGCAGAGGGCCATCAATGAGTACCTGTGCGACTACGGCACCAGGACAGGGTCAGGGGAGCTTGGTTTTTTTTCTCCACGCCAGTGGGGCATGATCAGGGATGCATGCACTGTCCTGGCACCATTTGAGGAGGCCACGAGGATGGTGAGCAGTGACAGTGCATGCATCAGTGACACTGTACCTCTTGTCCACCTGTTGGAGCACACGCTGCGTGGAATAATGGACAGGGCACTTGAGGCAGAACAGAGGCAGGAAGAGGAGGACTTCCTTGCCTCTCAAGGCCCCCTTTACCCAGACAGTGTTCCTTCTGTCCCACCCATCGCACAGGAAGAGGAGGAGGAGGAGGAGGATTGTGTCAGCATGGAGGTGGAGGCTGGCACTCAGCATCATCAGCAGCAGTCTTTTAGGGATGATTTACAATCCCAAGAAACCAGTGGACTTGTACGTGGCTGGGAGGAGGTGGCTGCGGATCATGTCGTCCTTAGTGACCCAGAGGACTCCGGACCGAATGCCTCAGCAAACCTACGCTGCATGGCCTCCCTGATCCTGCAAAGTCTGCGGAAGGATCCTCGTATTCTTCGGATCAAGGAGAGGGACCATTACTGGCTGGCCACTCTCCTTGATCCACGGTACAAGGGTAAGGTTGCGGACCTTATGTTACCGTCGCAGAGGGAGCAGAGGATGAGACAACTCCGGGAGGCCTTGCAGAAAGGTCTGTGCAACGCGTTCCCAGAGACTGGGAGGTTACAAACTCCTGGTCCTGGACAACGAGTTGCTGAGGCTTCGGCCAGTCAAAGAAGGAGCGGTGGGGAAGGTGGCCGTCTGACCGATGCGTTCAGACAATTCTTTAGTCCGCAGCCCCAAAGTATGATCGGTTCCAGCAACCATCGCCAGCGTCTGATAAACATGGTGCAGGAATATCTAGGGGCAAGGTCAGACTTGGACACCTTCCCCACCGAAAATCCTCTGGCTTACTGGGTCTTGAGGATGGATCACTGGCCAGAGCTTGCACAGTATGCAATTGAGCTACTGGCCTGTCCTGCATCCAGCGTTCTTTCGGAACGCACATTCAGTGCTGCTGGAGGATTTGTCACGGATCACAGGGTGCGCCTGTCCACCGACTCGGTTGATCGACTGACTTTCATCAAGATGAACCAGTCTTGGATCACCACCAGCTACCACACACCTGATGCTGATATAACAGACTAATTGATTTTAACATGTCACATCCCTTCAAGACTGATGCTGATGCTGAGTGCCTGTGCTGTTATGTTGACTGGCTATCCTCCTCCTCCGAGTCCTCAATGATACGATTGATGATGATAGCTTGGAAGATCATTTTTGTTTATGGGTGCCGCCACCAGTGGCTAAGGCCCAATTTTTCAGCCCCTGTTTAACAGGGGCGTGTAATTACAATTTTTGAAGCAATACTTTGCAACAGGGCTCATTGCTGTGCTCCAAGTACAGTATCTGTGAGGGGTTGGAGTGTTGTGCCACCAGTGCCTAAGGCCCAATTTTTCAGCCCCTGTTTAACAGGGGCGTGTCATTACAATTTTTGAAGCAATACTTTGCAACAGGGCTCATTGCTGTGCTCCAAGTACAGTATCTGTGAGGGGTTGGAGTGTTGTGCCACCAGTGCCTAAGGCCCAATTTTTCAGCCCCTGTTTAACAGGGGCGTGTCATTACAATTTTTGAAGCAATACTTTGCAACAGGGCTCATTGCTGTGCTCCAAGTACAGTATCTGTGAGGGGTTGTAGTGTTGTGCCACCAGTGCCTAAGGCCCAATTTTTCAGCCCCTGTTCAACAGGGGCATGTAATTACAATTCTTGATCTAATAATTCACAGCAGGGCCCATTGCTGCACCCACCAAGAGTAACTCTGAGGGCTTACAGTGTTGTGGCAACGCCACCACCACCACCACCACGAAAGGCCCAATTTTTCAGCCCCTGTTCAAAAGGGGCATGTAATTACAATTCTTGATCTAATAATTCACAGCAGGGCCCATTCCTGCACCCACCAAGAGTAATTCTGAGGGCTTACAGTGTTGTGGCAACACCACCACCACCACCACCACCACGAAAGGCCCAATTTTTCAGCCCCTGTTCAACAGGGGCATGCAATTACAATTCTTGATCTAATAATTCACAGCAGGGCCCATTGCTGCACCCACCAAGAGTAACTGTCAGGGCTTACAGTGTTGTGGCACCAGCACCACCATCAAAGGCCCAATTTTTACTACCACTGTTCAACAATTATATGTAATTACAATTCCTGATATAATAGTTGACAGCAGGGCGTTCCAGCACCAACCAAGAGTAACTGAGTGCTTACAGTGTTGTGCCAACACCAACAACTAAGGGGCCTATTTCTGCAGAGTATATACGGCAGGTCCCTACTTTCAAACATCCAACTTACAAACGACTCCTACTTGCAAACGCAAGAAGACAACAGGAAGTGAGAGGAAATCTACCCCTAGGAAGGAAAATTCTCTCCTGTAAGAATTAATATGGGAGAAAGGTGTCTCCTCTGTACTGATGCTTTATCACCAATCCTTGTTTCAAGAAAAACACCACATTTCAAAAACAGTTGTCATTGGGACGGAAAGTGAGGTGAAATGTTCTGAAGGACAGTGAGGGAAATTCTCCTTGTGCTATAGTGTGCTAAAGCATTGATCATCAACCATCTTTAAAAAAACATTTTTTCTAGGGACAGAAAACTATAGGTAGGGAGAGTGTCAGTGTGTTTTACTGTGCTAATCCTTGTTTCTAGGGACAGGGAAGGACAGTGAGGGAAATTCTCCTTGTGCTATACTGTGCTAAAGCATTGATCATCAACCATCTTTAAAAAAACATTTTTTCTAGGGACAGAAAACTATAGGTAGGGAGAGTGTCAGTTTCTTTCACTGTGCTAATCCTTGTTTCTAGGGACAGGGAAGGACAGTGAGGGAAATTCTCCTTGTGCTATACTGTGCTAAAGCATTGATCATCAACCATCTTTAAAAAAACATTTTTTCTAGGGACAGAAAACTATAGGTAGGGAGAGTGTCAGTGTGTTTTACTGTGCTAATCCTTGTTTCTAGGGACAGGGAAGGACAGTGAGGGAAATTCTCCTTGTGCTATAGTGTGCTAAAGCATTGATCATCAACCATCTTTAAAAAAACATTTTTTCTAGGGACAGAAAACTATAGGTAGGGAGAGTGTCAGTGTATTTTACTGTGCTAATCCTTGTTTGTAGGGACAGGGAAGGACAGTGAGGGAAATTCTCCTTGTGCTATAGTGTGCTAAAGCATTGATCATCAACCATCTTTAAAAAAACATTTTTTCTAGGGACAGAAAACTATAGGTAGGGAGAGTGTCAGTGTGTTTTACTGTGCTAATCCTTGTTTCTAGGGACAGGGAAGGACAGTGAGGGAAATTCTCCTTGTGCTATAGTGTGCTAAAGCATTGATCATCAACCATCTTTAAAAAAACATTTTTTCTAGGGACAGAAAACTATAGGTAGGGAGAGTGTCAGTTTCTTTCACTGTGCTAATCCTTGTTTCTAGGGACAGGGAAGGACAGTGAGGGAAATTCTCCTTGTGCTATACTGTGCTAAAGCATTGATCATCAACCATCTTTAAAAAAACATTTTTTCTAGGGACAGAAAACTATAGGTAGGGAGAGTGTCAGTGTGTTTCACTGTGCTAATCCTTGTTTCTAGGGACAGGGAAGGACAGTGAGGGAAATTCTCCTTGTGCTATACTGTGCTAAAGCATTGATCATCAACCATCTTTAAAAAAACATTTTTTCTAGGGACAGAAAACTATAGGTAGGGAGAGTGTCAGTTTCTTTCACTGTGCTAATCCTTGTTTCTAGGGACAGGGAAGGACAGTGAGGGAAATTCTCCTTGTGCTATACTGTGCTAAAGCATTGATCATCAACCATCTTTAAAAAAATATTTTTTCTAGGGACAGAAAACTATAGGTAGGGAGAGTGTCAGTGTGTTTCACTGTGCTAATCCTTGTTTCTAGGGACAGGGAAGGACAGTGAGGGAAATTATCCTTGTGCTATAGTGTGCTAAAGCATTGATCATCAACCATCTTTAAAAAAACATTTTTTCTAGGGACAGAAAACTATAGGTAGGGAGAGTGTCAGTGTGTTTTACTGTGCTAATCCTTGTTTCTAGGGACAGGGAAGGACAGTGAGGGAAATTCTCCTTGTGCTATAGTGTGCTAAAGCATTGATCATCAACCATCTTTAAAAAAACATTTTTTCTAGGGACAGAAAACTATAGGTAGGGAGAGTGTCAGTTTCTTTCACTGTGCTAATCCTTGTTTCTAGGGACAGGGAAGGACAGTGAGGGAAATTCTCCTTGTGCTATACTGTGCTAAAGCATTGATCATCAACCATCTTTAAAAAAACATTTTTTCTAGGGACAGAAAACTATAGGTAGGGAGAGTGTCAGTGTGTTTTACTGTGCTAATCCTTGTTTCTAGGGACAGGGAAGGACAGTGAGGGAAATTCTCCTTGTGCTATAGTGTGCTAAAGCATTGATCATCAACCATCTTTAAAAAAACATTTTTTATAGGGACAGAAAACTATAGGTAGGGAGAGTGTCAGTGTGTTTTACTGTGCTAATCCTTGTTTGTAGGGACAGGGAAGGACAGTGAGGGAAATTCTCCTTGTGCTATACTGTGCTAAAGCATTCCTCATCAACCATCTTTGAAATCCTTGTTTTTTGGACAGTCAGGGAAATTGTCGTTGTGCTATTCTGTGCGAAAGCAATCATCCTCAACCATATTTAGAAATCCTTAAGTAAAGGGACAGAGAAGGACACCTGAAGGTAGCCCTTATTGCTTTTTTCCCATCTCCCTGCAGGCCATCTATTAGAATGTCTGGAAGGCAAACAAGGAGAGGCAGACAGTCAGGAGGCAATAAAAGAGGGCAAGCAGGCTCTGTGTCTGGGGGCAACAGTGCTGGTTGTGGACGCGGTGCATTGTCATCAGCACATGGCCATGGGACACGCTTGTCCTTCTTTTCGGCAGCTGGACATGTTGAGCCACATCATGCCGAAGACTTGGTAGAGTGGATGACCAAGCCCCCCTCCTCCTCCTCATCCTCTCTCACCCAGGCTCAGGGTACTTGCAAAGCAGCTACCAAAGCGTCCTCTTCCCTGGTATCAATGTCAGACTCATCATCAGTCACTCCTTCCCTAGACCCACCATGTCCTCCTCCTGAGGAGTCCCCCGAACTGTTTGAGCACAGTGTTGGGTACATGCTCCAGGAGGATGCCCAGCGTTTCGAAGGGTCTGATGATGAAACACAGCTACAGGAAGGCAGTAGCGTGAGAGCAGACAGAGGGGATGCTCAAGAAGGACACCAATCTGGCAGTCATGTTCCAGCAGCTGCAGCATACTGCCAGATTGGCTCCAGTGATGAGGAGGGAGGGGATGATGAGGTCACTGACTCCACGTGGGTGCCTAATAGGAGAGAGGAGGAGGAGGAGGATGAGGAGGAGGCACATCTCCAACGAGGCAGGATGCCCTTTGGTGGCCAGCGTAAGGGCAGTACACCGACGGAATCACACCGCAGAGCTCCGCCTGTGCAGGGCGCTGCCTCTGCCCGTCATTCAAAAAGTTCTTTGGTGTGGGCCTTTTTTGAGGCTAGTGCATCAGATCGCACAGCTGCTGTTTGCAACATATGTCTCAAGCGTATATCGCGTGGCCAAAACATCAGCCGCTTGGGTACCACATGCCTGACCAGACATATGTTGACCTGCCATGCAGCTCGTTGGCAAGCCTACCTCAAAGACCCACACCAAAGAACAAAGCGGACCTCTCCTTGCACCGCATCAGCTGGGATCTCCAACCCCACTATAACTTCAGTCCTCTCTGAAACATGCACTGAGAGGAATGAAGGTGTAGAATTAGGTGTGTCACAGCCAAGTACTTGCGGCCACTCTGCTAGCAGTACACCGACGTCCGATTCTAGCAGGCAAATTTCCCTGCCCCAGCTGCTGGACCGTCGAAAGAAGTTCACTCCCAGCCATCCACATGCCCAGCGGTTGAATGCTAGCTTGGCTAAATTGCTAGCGCTTCAACTGCTGCCTTTTCATTTGGTAGACTCGGCCCCCTTCCGTGAGTTTGTGCAATGTGCGGTTCCTCAGTGGCAGGTTCCCAAATGCCACTTTTTCTCACGGAAGGCTATTCCGGCTCTCTACCGGCATGTGGAAGGCAATGTCTTGGCTTCGCTGGACAGGGCGGTCAGCGGTCCAGCAGGCGTGGACAGGGACGTTACCTTTCTTTCACGGCCCATTGGGTCACTCTTTTGGCAGCTGGGAAGGATGCAGGACAAGGTGCAGTAGTGTTGGAGGTTGTTCCACCGCCACGCCTCCAAAATGCTACTACTGGTTGTGACACACCTCTCTCCTCCACCCCCTCCTCTTCTTCTTCCTCCATGGCCTCTTCCTGTGCTTTGTCCTCTGAACCAGCGGTGCTCTGTAGCCGTTCAAGGGGCTACGCAAGTACGCAGGCAAAAAGATGCCATGCCGTGCTTGCGCTGGTGTGTTTGGGGGACAGAAGCCACACTGGGGCAGAGGTCCTGTCTGCTCTGCAGGGCCAGGCCAAGAGGTGGTTGACGCCACGCCAGCTTAAGCCAGGAATGGTGGTTTGCGACAATGGCACCAACCTCCTCTCCGCCCTCCGACAGGGACAACTGACCCATGTGCCCTGTGTGGCTCACGTCCTTAACCTGGTGGTGCAGCGGTTCTTGGGCAGGTACCCGGGCTTACAGGATGTCCTGAGGCAGGCCAGGAAAGTCTGTGTGCATTTCCGCAGATCTTATAATGCCAGTGCTCGCCTGGCTGAGCTGCAAAAGGAGTTGAACCTGCCCAAGAACCGCCTTATATGTGACATGCCCACCAGGTGGAACTCAACGTTGGCCATGCTGCAGCGGCTGCACACGCAGCAGAGGGCCATCAATGAGTACCTGTGCGACTACGGCACCAGGACAGGGTCAGGGGAGCTTGGTTTTTTTTCTCCACGCCAGTGGGGCATGATCAGGGATGCATGCACTGTCCTGGCACCATTTGAGGAGGCCACGAGGATGGTGAGCAGTGACAGTGCATGCATCAGTGACACTGTACCTCTTGTCCACCTGTTGGAGCACACGCTGCGTGGAATAATGGACAGGGCACTTGAGGCAGAACAGAGGCAGGAAGAGGAGGACTTCCTTGCCTCTCAAGGCCCCCTTTACCCAGACAGTGTTCCTTCTGTCCCACCCATCGCACAGGAAGAGGAGGAGGAGGAGGAGGAGGAGGAGGATTGTGTCAGCATGGAGGTGGAGGCTGGCACTCAGCATCATCAGCAGCAGTCTTTTAGGGATGATTTACAGTCCCAAGAAACCAGTGGACTTGTACGTGGCTGGGAGGAGGTGGCTGCGGATCATGTCGTCCTTAGTGACCCAGAGGACTCCGGACCGAATGCCTCAGCAAACCTGCGCTGCATGGCCTCCCCGATCCTGCAAAGTCTGCGGAAGGATCCTCGTATTCTTCGGATCAAGGAGAGGGACCATTACTGGCTGGCCACTCTCCTTGATCCACGGTACAAGGGTAAGGTTGCGGACCTTATGTTACCGTCGCAGAGGGAGCAGAGGATGAGACAACTCCGGGAGGCCTTGCAGAAAGGTCTGTGCAACGCGTTCCCAGAGACTGGGAGGTTACAAACTCCTGGTCCTGGACAACGAGTTGCTGAGGCTTCGGCCAGTCAAAGAAGGAGCGGTGGGGAAGGTGGCCGTCTGACCGATGCGTTCAGACAATTCTTTAGTCCGCAGCCCCAAAGTATGATCGGTTCCAGCAACCATCGCCAGCGTCTGATAAACATGGTGCAGGAATATCTAGGGGCAAGGTCAGACTTGGACACCTTCCCCACCGAAAATCCTCTGGCTTACTGGGTCTTGAGGATGGATCACTGGCCAGAGCTTGCACAGTATGCAATTGAGCTACTGGCCTGTCCTGCATCCAGCGTTCTTTCGGAACGCACATTCAGTGCTGCTGGAGGATTTGTCACGGATCACAGGGTGCGCCTGTCCACCGACTCGGTTGATCGACTGACTTTCATCAAGATGAACCAGTCTTGGATCACCACCAGCTACCACACACCTGATGCTGATATAACAGACTAATTGATTTTAACATGTCACATCCCTTCAAGACTGATGCTGATGCTGAGTGCCTGTGCTGTTATGTTGACTGGCTATCCTCCTCCTCCGAGTCCTCAATGATACGATTGATGATGATAGCTTGGAAGATCATTTTTGTTTATGGGTGCCGCCACCAGTGGCTAAGGCCCAATTTTTCAGCCCCTGTTTAACAACAGGGCTCATTGCTGTGCTCCAAGTACAGTATCTGTGAGGGGTTGGAGTGTTGTGCCACCAGTGCCTAAGGCCCAATTTTTCAGCCCCTGTTTAACAGGGGCGTGTCATTACAATTTTTGAAGCAATACTTTGCAACAGGGCTCATTGCTGTGCTCCAAGTACAGTATCTGTGAGGGGTTGTAGTGTTGTGCCACCAGTGCCTAAGGCCCAATTTTTCAGCCCCTGTTCAACAGGGGCATGTAATTACAATTCTTGATCTAATAATTCACAGCAGGGCCCATTGCTGCACCCACCAAGAGTTACTCTGAGGGCTTACAGTGTTGTGGCAACGCCACCACCACCACCACCACGAAAGGCCCAATTTTTCAGCCCCTGTTCAAAAGAGGCATGTAATTACAATTCTTGATCTAATAATTCACAGCAGGGCCCATTCCTGCACCCACCAAGAGTAATTCTGAGGGCTTACAGTGTTGTGGCAACACCACCACCACCACCACGAAAGGCCCAATTTTTCAGCCCCTGTTCAACAGGGGCATGCAATTACAATTCTTGATCTAATAATTCACAGCAGGGCCCATTGCTGCACCCACCAAGAGTAACTGTCAGGGCTTACAGTGTTGTGGCACCAGCACCACCATCAAAGGCCCAATTTTTACTACCACTGTTCAACAATTATATGTAATTACAATTCCTGATATAATAGTTGACAGCAGGGCGTTCCAGCACCAACCAAGAGTAACTGAGTGCTTACAGTGTTGTGCCAACACCAACAACTAAGGGGCCTATTTCTGCAGAGTATATACGGCAGGTCCCTACTTTCAAACATCCAACTTACAAACGACTCCTACTTGCAAACGCAAGAAGACAACAGGAAGTGAGAGGAAATCTACCCCTAGGAAGGAAAATTCTCTCCTGTAAGAATTAATATGGGAGAAAGGTGTCTCCTCTGTACTGATGCTTTATCACCAATCCTTGTTTCAAGAAAAACACCACATTTCAAAAACAGTTGTCATTGGGACGGAAAGTGAGGTGAAATGTTCTGAACAGGGGCACAGACAGCAAAACAAATGTTACAGGGGTGATAACCCTTACCTATGTTTTCCAAAAAGTTTAAAAATAGATTTTTGGGCTGGAGCTACACTTAAACAATGTACCTGTTCAAAATTACAAACAGATTCTACATAAGAACAAACCTACAGTCCCTGTCTTGTATGTACCGCCTGTATACGGCTGTTCAGAGTATATAGGGCCTTTTTTATTTTATGTGCGGGGTTCCCCTTAATATCCATACAAGACCCAAAGGGGCTGGTAATGGGCTGGGGTAGGGGGGGGTCATGGGGTAGCTATGCCATTTTTCTTAAAGATTTTCATCCATATTACCGGGACCAGACATTACATTAAAGCCGCAAGCAGTTTTAAATGGCTTTTTTTTCCTTTAGAAGTGTCATTTTGTGCAGGGACAGTTCTAAACACGGGAAACACGTGGCACTTCACAGGCATACTTTAGACACCCCCCAGGTACGATATTTAAAGGAATATTTGACTTTTTTTTTTCACTTTATGCATCATTAAAATGACTGCTCCCGAAAAACGACGGTTTTTAAAACTTCTTTTTGCATTGATACATGTCCCCTGGTGCAGAACCCGGGTTCCCAAACCCTTTTTAGGACAATAACATGCATAATAGTCGTTATAATTAGCACTTTAGAATTTGAACGTTCGCATCCATTGTATTTAATAGGGTTCTAATGTTCGTACGAACTTTCGGTCCGTTCGCGGGTTCTGGTGCGAACCGAACCCGGGGGTGTTCGGCTCATCACTAATATATACACACCAATACTTTGGTTTAAATAACACTTTTGGTTTAATCCTTTTTAAACAATGCAACATATATTGGTTCTGTATCAAGAGAAATCCAGAAGTGATTAAACTGGGATTAAATTCAGTTAGTAGTGCTAAAATGGTTCTTTGAATAGTAAATCCAACTTTTATTTTCTGGGTACTTTGAAATATTTAATCCTCTTAAACAAAGACAGCTGCTTATATTAGTCATTTTTTATATATACAGTATATAATATTTTATTGCAGTTAAAAGAACTAACATAATCATTTAAAACCAAATATACCCAGCATTATTTGTATAATGTTAAATTGTACAGAACATGCTGTTATCAAAGCTTTGAAAAAGTCACAACTGACTGCAGTACTGGGGTAATAATGCTTGACTATAAGCTAATGGGCTCGAAGACAAGCTTATGGTGATAGAGTAATGATGCTTTGATTACTAGTTATAAATTGCTGGAATCACTCAGCAGGAAGTAAAGTGTTTTGCCGACAGTTACAGCGAGAACTGAAACCTATGATTAGATATTTAGTGTGTCACTGTGGTAGAATGCTTCAAATACTGATTATACTTCTGTTTAACCACTTAAGCCCTGGACCATTTCGCTGGCCAAAGACCAGGCCACTTTTTGCGATTCGGCACTGCGTCGCTTTAACTGACAATTGCGCGGTTGTGCGACGTGGCTCCCAAACAACATTGACGTCCTTTTTTTCCCACAAATAGAGCTTTCTTTTGGTGGTATTTGAAGGTTGTTGTTTTTTTGCGCTATAAACAAAGCTAGAGCAACAATTTTGAAGGAAATTAAATATTTTTTTCTTTTTTCTATAATAAATATCCCCAAAAATATATAAAAAAAAAAAAATTCCTCAGTTTAGGCCGATACGTATTCTTCTACATATTTTTGGTGTAAAAAAAAAAAAAGCGTTTATTGATCGGTTTGTGCAAAAGTTATAGCGTCTACAAAATAGGGGGTAGTTTTATGGCATTTTTATTAATAATTTTTTTTTTTTACTAGTAATTAGCGGCGATCTGCGATTTTTATCGTGACTGCGACATTATGGTGGACACATCGGACACTTTTGACACCATTTTGGGACCATTGTCATTTTTACAGCTATAAAAATGCACTGATTACTGTAAAACTTACACTGACAGTGAAGGGGTTAACCTGTAGGGGGCGCTGAAGGGGTTAAGCGTGACCTAGGGAGTGCTTGTAACTGTTAGAGGGCGTGGCTTGGCGTGACACATCACTGATCGCTGTTCCCGATCACAGGGAACAAACGATCACTGACAGTGCCACTGTGAAGACCGGGGAGTTGTTTGTTTACACTTACCTCTCCCCGTTCTTCAGGTCTGTGACCCGATCGCGGGGCACCGGCGGCAATCGGGTCCGCGGGTCCCGCGGGTGCGGTCACGGAGCTCCGGACCGGGTCACGAGCGCGACCCATGGCTGGGATCTTAAAAGGGACGTACCTGTACGCCCAAATGCCCAGCCGTGCCATTTTGACGACGTATATCGTTGTGCGGCAGTCCTTAAGTGATTAAACAGATACAGTAAGTTCCCGTACTGACCTTCTTAAAGGGAAAAAAGCACAGATTGGAGAATATGTAGTTAGAGACATAAACGCTAACCTGCTGTTTATATACATTTTATGTTTTCCTTGTTTTTCTTTAACTCTTTAAAGTCACTTTGGAACTTAAAGTGATACAAAACCCTGGACCCTGCATTCACTATATCTGGTCTCCCACAGTACATAGAACATGGAAATGCAATCATTTTAGTAAGCATAAACTGCTAAATAGCTTTTCTCATCAGCAGTATATAGCAGTCTTGTGACTTCTATCAGTGTCTGATTAAAGCTTGTAGGAGAAGTTTTCATTCTCCTATGACTGTCCAATTAGGCTGCAGGACCCCTGACCCTCTGTCTGGGCAGTGCTGATGGGCCCTGTACTGATCACATGCACTCTTCCAAGAGTTGGTCCCCTAGCCTCTGTTCTATCAGGAGATGAAATGGGGACAGTGGAAGAAGGGGAGGAACAGAGAAGCAGGATCAAACAGCCTTTTTACACAATGCAGTGTATTAACCCCTTAGGTTTCAGAGTGAGTATAGCAAGCATACTTTACTGCATATACACATTGATTTTACTGTTGTGGGTTTAGTAACACTTTAAGTGCCAGACCTGGATATATATATTGAATTAAGGATAGGCATTTTTGGGGGGTTGTGGATTTTCTTTATATACACTGAGGTGTCTAAAGAGCTACAGTGACCAAAGTTATATTTCATTTCAGAATATTTTAAAAAGTATTAACTGCAAATGGGCTAACTTCATCAGGGCATTAAAAGCATTACTACTGTACGGTAAATGGATGTACTGTAAGTCTGTCAATATGGTACATAGCCAAGCAGAATTACCTGTTACATAGGGAAGGTTTATGTCATTGGTAGAATACTGTAGATAAAGGGAACAGAGTTACTCCTAAAGCTTACCATACATATTATACTGACCTTACAATCTTTGTACAATTAACTTTGGATTCGTCAAATATATGTAGTACTATATGAGCACTTACTTAACCACTTAAGCCCCAGACCATTTGGTAGCTAAAGGACCAGAGCTGTTTTCAGAATTTTGCACTTCGCTGCTTTAACTGTAAATTGTGCAGACATGCAATGTTGTACCCAAACGAAATTTGCGTCCTTTTCTTCCCACAAATAGAGCTTTCTTTTAATGGTATTTGATTGCCTCTGCGATTTTAATATTTTGCGATATAAAACGGAAAAAGACCGAAAATTTTGAAAAAAAATGATATTTTCTAATTTTTGTTATAAGAAAAATCGAATAAACGCAATTTTAGTCATACATTTAGGCCAAAATGTATTCAGCCACATGTCTTTAGTAAAAAAAATGTCAATAAGCGTATATTTATTGGTTTGCGCAAAAGTTATAGCGTCTACAAACTAGGGTACATTTTCTGGAATTTACACAGGTTTTAATTTATGACTGCCTATCTCATTTCTTGAGGTGCTAAAATGGCAGGGCAGTACAAAACTCCCCCAAATGACCCAATTTTGGAAAGTAGACATCCCAAGGAAATTGCTGAGAGGCATGTTGAGCCCATTGAATATATATATTTTTTTTGTCTCAAGTGATTGAATAATGACTAAAAAAAAAAATTACAAAAAGTTGTCACTAAATGATATATTGCTCACACATGCCATAGTTATATGTGGAATTGCACCCCCAAAATACATTTTGGGACTTTTTGGGAGCCTAGCCGCGTACGGGCCCCCGAAAGCCAAGCACCACCTTCAGGATTTCTAAGGGCGCAAATTTTTGATTTCACTCCTCACTACCTATCACAGTTTCGAAGGCCATAAAATGCCAAAACAGCACAAAACCCCCCCAAATTACACCATTTTAAAAAGTAGACACCCCAAGGAAATTGCTGAGAGGCCTGTTGAGCCCATTGAAATTTTCACCCCAAGCTATTTTCTAAAAGGCATGGTGAGTATTTTACAGCTCTCATTTGTTTTTTAAAATGAAGAAAGAAAATATATATATCTTTTTTATTTTTTTTTCAGTTTTCAAAACTTTGTGACAAAAAGCGAGATCTGCAAAATACTCACAATACCTCTCAGCAAATAGCTTGGGGTGTCTACTTTCCAAAATGGGGTCATTTGGGGGGGTTTTGTGCCATCTGGGCATTCCATGGACTCCGAAACTGTGATAGGGAGTGAGAAGTGAAATCAAAAATTTACACCCTTAGAAAGCCTGAAGGCGGTGCTTGATTTTTGGGGTCCCGTACGCGGCTAGGCTCCCAAAAAGTCTCACACATGTGGTATCCCCGTACTCAGGAGAAGCAACAGAATGTATTTTGGGGTGTAATTCCACATATGCCAATGGCATGTTTGAGCAATATATCAATTAGTGACAACTTTGTGCAAAAAAAATTAAAAAAAATAATAAATTGTCTTTTTTCCGCAACTTGTGTCAACATATAAAATATTCCATGGACTCGACATGCCTCTCAGTATATAGCTTGGGGTGTCTACTTTCCAAAATGGGGTCATTTGGGGGGGTTTTGAACTGTTCTGGCATTTTATACACAACATTAGGAAGCTTACATCCACTCTTCTAACCACTTGAAGACAAAGCCCTTTATGACACTTTTTGTTTACATGAAAACATTTTTTTTTTTTTTGCAAGAAAATTATGTTGACCCCCAAAACATTATATATATTTTTAAAGCAAAGGCCCTACAGATTAAAATGGTGGGTGTTGCATTTTTTTTTTCTACACAGTATTTGCGCAGCGATTTTTCAAACGCATTTTTTGGGGAAAAAATACACTTTTTTTAATTTTAATGCACTAAAACACACTATATTGCCCAAATGTTTGATGAAATAAAAAAGATGATCTTAGGCCGAGTACATAGATACCAAACACGACATGCTTTAAAATTTCGCACAAACGCGCATTGGCGACAAACTACATACATTTTTAAAAGCCTTTAAAAGCCTTTAGATTTACAGAGGAGGTCTACTGCTAAAATTACTGCCCTCGATCTGACCTTCGCGGTGATACCTCACATGCATGGTGCAATTGCTGTTTACATATAACGCCAGACCGACGCTTGCGTTCGCCATTGGGCAAGAGCAGGGCAGGACAGGGGTGCTTTTTTTTTTTTTTTTTTTTATTATTAATTTTGCTTTTTTATTTTATTTTTAAACTGTTCCTTCCATATTTATTTTTTTTAATCATTTTTATTGTTATCTCAGGGAATGTAAATATCCCCTATGATAGCAATAGGTAGTGGCAGGTACTCTTTTTTTGAAAAAACTGGGGTCTTCTAGACCCTAGATCTTTCCTCTGCCCTCAAAGCATCTGACCACACCAAGACCGGTGTGATAAAATGCTTTCCCAATTTCCCAATGGCGCTTTTTATATCCGGGGGGGACATTCCCTCCCACTGCTTGTAAAAGCAGTCCAGAGGCTAATTAGCCACTAGGATTGCTTTTACATGAAATCCGGCCACTGGCTGAAAAGAATGATACCAAGATGATACCTAAACCCGCAGGCATCATTCTGGTATAAACATTCAAAGTCCAGCAACATACCAGTACGTTGCTGGTCCTTGTTGGACATGTATTGTAATCTTTTTTTTTCATGCAGCTTGTTGGCTGAACGAAAAAAGAGATTGATCGGTGGGTATGCCCACCATTAGAATACCGCCCTTCATCCACCCACTTCTAATGATGGGCATACATGCACCATTTATATATGCCGAAGCATGGGGGCATCCTCCCGCAAAAGTTATGCCGCACACACATGGTCAGACTTTTCCACGGGCAAGCCTCCGTCGGAATTTTGACCGTATGTACGCGGCATTAGGAGCAAAATCGCTCCTCCGCTTCTCCGCCCCTGCTGCCCCCATGCTTCGGCATATATGCTTTTTTTTTTTAACTGTGGTGGTGAAATCACCTCCTACAGCACTGGAGTCGCAGGGATCAGGCCTGTCTCTGCGAACGCTGCAGTTATGTGTGTTGTGTTTTGTAAGTGACAGCGATCGATCGATACTGCACTTGGGTGGCCTGGGCTGGACGGAGGGGCAAAACGCAGGTGCTAGCAGGTATCTGGGCTGATCCCGCTAACACTGCATTTTTGGGAACCCTAAACTGCTGGGGACGCTAGTATAGATCTGATCAGATCAGATATTGATCTGTTCAGATACTATACCACTAAGGGAGGTGTATGCTTCACGCGTGGGTGTTAGCGCTACTGGCACTAACCTGACGCTGCCTGGGGTGTGACGCAGACCCTCTCTGACACTAAAACCTAATTGATATCACCCGCCGGGCGATCTGGGGGTTAAACCTTTATTGGGTTATATACGGCGGGTGCCCTGACACTATTAAAAGCAAACTAACTAACCAGCGTCACCCGTAACACTTATATGGTGATCACTGGTGAAAGGGTTAACTAGGGGCAATTAGGGGGTTAAAACCTTTATTAGGTAATATATGGGGGTACCTGACGCTATATAAAAACCTGACGGGGAACCTACAAAAAATTACTGCCTACCGATCGGCATCACCGACACTAAGACAGCGATCAGAAAAACGATCGCTTAGCGACAGTGGTGATAGGGGGTGAAAGGGTTACCTGGGGGGCGATCAAGCGGGTTAAACCTTTATTAGATAATATATGGGGGTACCTGCCGCTATAAAAATTTGCGGCGAACCTAAAAAAAATTACTGGCTACCGATCGGCATCACCGACGCTAAGACAGCGATTAGAAAAACGATTGCTTAGTGACAGTGGTGATAGGGGGTGAAAGGGTTACCTGGGGGGCGATCAAGGGGGTTAAACCTTTATTAGATAATATATGGGGGTACCTGACGCTATAAAAACCTGCGGCGAACCTAAAAAAAATTACTGGCTACCGATCGGCATCACTGACACTAAGACAGCGATCAGAAAAATGATCACTTAGCGACAGTGGTGATAGGGGGTGAAAGGGTTATCTGGGGGGCGATCAGGGGTTAAACCTTTATTAGGGGGGGTTAGGGGGCTACACTGGACCTAAAACTAACTTTAGTGACACTTTTACAGTCACAAATGTCACTGATTGCAGTGATCAGTAAATAAATGGTCACTGCAATCAGTGACACTGTGACTGGGGGGTGATCTGGGGGTGTCTGGGGGGGCGATTTATGTGCCTATGGGTCCTGGTGTCAGTGTAGTGTTTTGTGCACTAACCTGGCATCTTCTCTTGTGAGGCGCTCGGTATATGTGAGCGCCGCAGGAGAGATGACATCACTTCCTCTGCCTGTGTTTACATTACACAGTCAGAGGAAGCATATCATTCGCCGGGAGCGATCACGAGGGGGTGGCCGGAATCGAAAATCCCTCATCCCGGATCGCTCCCGAACACTTAACCGCCGCTCACTGTAAAGAAGGGGGGTCCGATCAGACCCCCCAACTATACAAAGGCGATCACGTAGATATATGTGATTCTGCCTGTCGGTGCCATTCTGCCGACGTATATTTACAGTGGGCGGTCGTTAAGTGGTTAATCTAACCCCAAAAAATCTGTATACAATTAGGCAGATATGTATACATACTGTATGTATGGTTGGCTTAAGGCAGAGGAATTGAAGGTTATTTGCCATAGCCTATTGTATGTGACAGTACATATAGGAGGCTGTCTGATCTTTAATGACAACTGTGATCACCACTAGTGATGAGCTGAACACCCCCGGGTTCGGTTCGCACCAGAACCCGCGAACGGACCGAAAGTTCGCACGAACTTTAGAACCCTATTAAATACAATGGATGCGAACGTTCGAAATCTAAAGTGCTAATTATAACGACTATTATGCATGTTATTGTCCTAAAAAGGGTTTGGGAACCCGGGTTCTGCACCAGGGGACATGTATCAATGCAAAAATAAGTTTTAAAAACGGCCGTTTTTCTGGAGCAGTCATTTTAATGATGCCTAAAGTGGAAAAATAAATAATCAAATATTCCTTTAAATATCGTACCTGAGGGGTGTCTAAAGTATGCCTGTGAAGTGCCACATGTTTCCCGTGTTTAGAACTGTCCCTGCACAAAATTACATTTCTAAAGAAAAAAAAGCCATTTAAAAACTGCTTGCGGCTTTAATGTAATGTCTGGCATAGCTACCCCATCACACCCCCCCCCCCCCACCCCAGCCCATTACCAGCCCCTTTGGGTCTTGTATGGATATTAAGGGGAACCCCGCACACAAAATAAAAAAGGCCCTATATACTCTGAACAGCCGTATACAGGCGGTGCATACAAGACAGGGACTGTAGGTTTGTTCTTATGTAGAATCTGTTTGTAATTTTGAACAGGTACATTGTTTAAGTGTAGCTCCAGCCAAAAAATCTATTTTTAAGCTTTTTGGAAAACATAGGGAAGGGTTATCACCCCTGTAACATTTGTTTTGCTGTCTGTGCAGTGTGCACCTGTTCAGAACAGTTCACCTCACTTTCCGTCCTAATGACAAATGTTTTTTGAAAATTTGGGGTTTTTATTGAAACAAGAATTGGTGATAAAGCATCAGTGGAGAGGAGACACTTTTTTTCCCATATTAACTCTTACAGGAGAGAATTTGCCTTCCTAGGGGTAGATTTCCTCTCACTTCCTGTTGTATCCTTCCGTTTGCAAGGAGGAGTCGTTTGTAAGTTGGATGTTTGAAAGTAGGGGCCTGCTGTATATACTCAGCTGAAATTTGCCCCTTACATGTTGGTGTTGTCACAACACTGTGAGCCCTCACAGTTACTCTTGGTGGGCGCATGAATGGGCCCTGCTGTGAATTATTAGATCAAGAATTGTAATTGCATGCCCCTATTGAACAGGGGCTGAAAAATTGGGCCTTTGGTGGTGGTGGTGGTTGTGGTGTTGACACAACACTGTAAGGCCTCACAGTTAGTCTTGGTGGGCGCAGGAATGGGCCCTGCTGTGAATTATTAGATCAAGAATTGTAATTACATGCCCCTGTTGAACAGGGGCAGAAAAATTGGGCCTTAGGCACTGGTGCCACAACACTGCAACCCCTCACAGATACTGTACTTGGAGCACAGCAATGAGCCCTGTTGCAAAGTATTGCACCAAAAATTGTAATTACACGCCCCTGTTAAACAGGGGCTGAAAAATTGGGCCTTAGCCACTGGTGCTGGTGCCACGACACTGCAACCACTCCCAGATACTCTAGTTGGAGTGCAGGAATGAGCCCTGCTGCAAAGCATTGCATAAAAAATTGTAATAACACGCCCCTGTTAAACAGGGGCTGAAAAATTGGGCCTTAGCCACTGGTGGCAGCACCCAGAAACAAAAATGTTCTTCCAAGCTATCATCATCAATCGGATCATTGAGGAGGAGGAGGATAGTCAGTCAACATAACAGGACAGTCTCTCAGCATCAGCATCAGTCTTGAAGGGATGTGACATTTGAAAATAAATTAGTCTGTTATATCAGCTTCAGGTGTTTGGTAGCTGGTGGTGATCCAAGACTGGTTCATCTTTATGAAGGTCAGTCGATCAACAGAGTCGGTGGACAGGCGCACCCTGTGATCCGTGACAAATCCTCCAGCAGCACTGAATGTGCGTTCTGAAAGAACGCTGGATGCAGGACAGGCCAGTAGCTCAATTGCATACTGTGCAAGCTCTGGCCAGTGATCCATCCTCAAGACCCAGTAAGCCAGAGGATTTTCGGTGGGGAAGGTGTCCAAGTCTGACCTTGCCCCTAGGTATTCCTGCACCATGTATATCAGACGCTGACGATGGTTGCTGGAACCGATCATACCTTGGGGCTGCGGACTAAAGAATTGTCTGAACGCATCGGTCAGACGGCCACCTTCCCCACCGTTCCTTCTTTGACTGACCGAAGCCTCAGCAACTCGTTGTCCAGGACCAGGAGTTTGTAACCTCCCAGTCTCTGGGAATGCATTGCACAGACCTTTCTGCAAGGCCTCCCGGAGTTGTCTCATCCTCTGCTCCCTCTGCGACGGTAAGATAAGGTCCGCAACCTTACCCTTGTACCGTGGATCAAGAAGAGTGGCCAGCCAGTAATGGTCCCTCTCCTTGATCCAAAGAATACGAGGATCCTTCCATGCAGCGTAGGTTAGCTGAGGCATTCGGTCCGGAGTCCTCTGGGTCACTAAGGACGACATGATCCGCAGCCACCTCCTCCCAGCCACGTACAAGTCCACTGGTTTCTTGGGACTGTAAATCATCCCTAAAAGACTGCTGCTGATGATGCTGAGTGCCAGGCTCCACCTCCATGCTGACACAATCCTCCTCCTCCTCCTCCTCCTCTTCTTCCTGTGCGATGGGTGGGACAGAAGGAACACTGTCTGGGTAAAGGGGGCCTTGAGAGGCAAGGAAGTCCTCCTCTTCCTGCCTCTGTTCTGCCTCAAGTGCCCTGTCCATTATTCCACGCAGCGTATGTTCCAACAGGTGGACAAGAGGTACAGTGTCACTGATGCATGCACTGTCACTGCTCACCATCCTCGTGGCCTCCTCAAATGGTGCCAGGACAGTGCATGCATCCCTGATCATGCCCCACTGGCGTGGTGAAAAAAACTCAAGCTCCCCTGACCCTGTCCTGGTGCCGTAGTCGCACAGGTACTCATTGATGGCCCTCTGCTGCGTGTGCAGCCGCTGCAGCATGGCCAACGTTGAGTTCCACCTGGTGGGCATGTCACATATAAGGCGGTTCTTGGGCAGGTTCAACTCCTTTTGCAGCTCAGCCAGGCGAGCACTGGCATTATAAGATCTGCGGAAATGCACACAGACTTTCCTGGCCTGCCTCAGGACATCCTGTAAGCCCGGGTACCTGCCCAAGAACCGCTGCACCACCAGGTTAAGGACGTGAGCCACACAGGGCACATGGGTCAGCTGTCCCTGTCGGAGAGCGGAGAGGAGGTCGGTGCCATTGTCGCAAACTACCATTCCTGGCTTAAGCTGGCGTGGCGTCAACCACCTCTCGGCCTGCCCCTGCAGAGCAGACAGAACCTCTGCCCCAGTGTGGCTCCTGTCCCCCAAACACACCAGCGCAAGCACGGCATGGCATCTTTTTGTCTGCGTACTTGCGTAGCCCCTTGAACGCCTACGGAGCACCGCTGGTTCCGAGGACAAAGCACAGGAAGAGGCCACGGAGGAAGAAGAAGAGGAGGGGGTGGAGGACAGAGGTGTGTCACAACCAGTAGTAGCATTTTGGAGGCGTGGCGGTGGAACAACCTCCAACACTACTGCACCTTGTCCTGCATCCTTCCCAGCTGCCAAAAGAGTGACCCAATGGGCCGTGGAAGAAAGGTAACGTCCCTGTCCATGCCTGCTGGACCATGAGTCAGCGGTAATATGCACCTTACCACTGACCGCCCTGTCCAGCGAGGCCAAGACATTGCCTTCCACATGCCGGTAGAGAGCCGGAATCGCCTTCGGTTCGTTTGGGAACCTGCCACTGAGGAACCGCACATTGCACAAACTCACGGAAGGGGGCCGAATCTACCAACTGAAAAGGCAGCAGTTGAAGCGCTAGCAATTTAGCCAAGCTAGCATTCAACTGCTGGGCATGTGGATGGCTGGGAGTGAACTTCTTTCGACGGTCCAGCAGCTGGGGCAGGGAAATTTGCCTGCTAGAATCGGACGTCGGTGTACTGCAAGCAGAGTGCCCGCAAGTACTTGGCTGTGACACACCTAATTCAACACCTTCATTCCTCTCAGTGCAGGTTTCAGAGAGGACTGAAAGTATAGTGGGGTTGGAGATCCCAGCTGATGCGGTGCAAGAAGAGGTCAGCTTTGTTCTTTGGTGTGGGTCTTTAAGGTAGGCTTGCCAACGAGCTCCATGGCAGGTCAACATATGTCTGGTCAAGCATGTGGTGCCCAAGCGGGTGATGTTTTGGCCACGCGATACACGCTTGAGACATATGTTGCAAACAGCAGCTGTGCGATCTGATGCACTCGACTCAAAAAAGGCCCACACCAAAGAACTTTTTGAATAACGGGCAGAGGCAGCGCCCTGCACAGGCGGAGCTCTGCGGTGTGATTCCGTCGGTGTGCTGCCCTTACGCTGGCCCCCGAGGGCATCCTGCCTCGTTGGAGATGTGCCTCCTCCTCATCCTCCTCCTCCTCCTCCTCTCTCCTATTAGGCACCCACGTGGAGTCAGTGACCTCATCATCCCCTCCCTCCTCATCACTGGAGCCAATCTGGCAGTATGCTGCAGCTGCTGGAACATGACTGTCAGATTGGTGTCCTTCTTGAGCATCCCCTCTCTCTGCTCTCACGCTACTGCCTTCCTCTAGCTGGGTATCATCATCAGACCCTTCGAAACGCTGGGCATCCTCCTGGAGCATGTACCCAACACTGTGCTCAAACAGTTCGGGGGATTCCTCAGGAGGACACGGTTGGTCTAGGGAAGGAGTGACTGGTGATGACATTGATACCAGGGAAGAGGACGCTTTGGCAGCTGCTTTGCCAGTACCCTGAGCCTGGGTGAGAGAGGATGAGGAGGATGAGGAGGGCTTGGTCATCCACTCTACCAAGTCTTCGGCATGATGCGGCTCAACACGTCCAGCTGCCGAAAAGAAGGACAAGCGTGTCCCATGGCCATGTGCTGATGGCGATGCACCGCGTCCACGACCAGCACTGTTGTCTCTAGACACAGAGCCTGCTTGCCCTCTTTTATTGGCTCCTGACTGTCTGCTTCTCCTTGTTTGCCTTCTAGACATTCTAATGGCCTGCAGGGAAATGGGAAAACCAGCAATACAGGCTAAGTTCAGGTGTAATATGGTCAGGAGGCACACTCCGCCCGCTGTAAGTGCCGCAAAATCCTGTTGGTGTAACACACCAGGAAAAAGCAGCAATACAGGCTAAGTTCAGGTGTAATATGATCAGGAGGCACACTCCGCCCGCTGTAAGTGCCGCAAAATCCTGTTGGTGTAACACACCAGGAAAAAGCAGCAATACAGGCTAAGTTCAGGTGTAATATGGTCAGGAGGCACACTCCGCCCACTGTAAGTGCCGCAAAATCCTGTTGGTGTAACACACCAGGAAAAAGCAGCAATACAGGCTAAGTTCAGGTGTAATATGGTCAGGAGGCACACTCCGCCCGCTGTAAGTGCCGCAAAATCCTGTTGGTGTAACACACCAGGAAAAAGCAGCAATACAGGCTAAGTTCAGGTGTAATATGGTCAGGAGGCACACTCCACCCGCTGTAAGTGCCGCAAATTCCTGTTGGTGTAACACACCAGGAAAAAGCAGCAATACAGGCTAAGTTCAGGTGTAATATGGTCAGGAGGCACACTCCGCCCGCTGTAAGTGCCGCAAAATCCTGTTGGTGTAACACACTAGGAAAAAGCAGCAATACAGGCTAAGTTCAGGTGTAATATGGTCAGGAGGCACACTCCGCCCGCTGTAAGTGCCGCAAAATCCTGTTGGTGTAACACACCAGGAAAAAGCAGCAATACAGGCTAAGTTCAGGGTGTAATATGGTCAGGAGGCACACTCCACCCGCTGTAAGTGCCGCAAAATCCTGTTGGTGTAACACACCAGGAAAAAGCAGCAATACAGGCTAAGTTCAGGTGTATAATGTGCAGGAGGCTTAGCAACAATGACACTGACACTGTCCCCTGCCTATCCTTCTCTCTCCCTGCACACAAGGTTTATCAAAGTATATGACACTGACACTCTCCCTGCCTATCCTTCTCTCTCCCTACACACAAGGTTTAGCAAAGAATATGACACTGACACTCTCCCTGCCTATCCTTCTCTGTCCCTACACACAAGGTTTAGCAAAGAATGGATTTGACACTGTCCCTGCCTATCCTTCACTTTCCCTGCTCCGGAACACACTACACGAGGCCACCGCGCTGGCGGCCTTTTATAGTGTGGGGCGTGTACTAAACCCCCTCAGCTATAATTGGCCACAGGCATCCTGCCTGTGGCCAATCATTGCTCTCCTCGCTGCCGGCGCTGTGATTGGCCAAGCATGCAGGGTCACAGTGCATGCTTGGCCAATCACAGCGCCGGGATTACACTGCGATGGCGCAGTGTATTGTGGGCCGTTCGCGTCACTCGAATTTGGCGCGAACGGCCCAAATCGTTCGTTGTTTGCCGAACGCCCAAACAGCCGATGTTCGAATCGAACCTATGTTCGACTCAAACACCGAGCTCATCCCTAATCACCACTCAGAGAGCTGATCACATGCTGTCAGTCCCAGGAAATTAAAGTGTTACTAAACCCACAACAGTAAAATCATTCTATATATGCAGTAAAGCATGCTTGTTATACCCACTGTGGAACCTAAGGGGTTAATCCTCTTCATTGTGTAAAAAGGCTGTTTAATCCTGTATGCACAGATACTCTTTTTCTTCCACTGACTCCAGAACATGTCCGAATAATATAGAGCCTTGTCCTTGTCCTTCCGATTGCTGTTCAAAATTATCGATGCTGCTCAGGAAGCCTTTTGCCAATGATGCTCTCCTTAGCTGTCTCTCTTCTATTGACAATACCATACTTGCTTGTTTGTGTTTAGCACTTTAATACCACTCTATAACCTGTAGGCTTAACACCTGGCGGCTGGAGTCCCCAAATAAAAACAACACAGAAAGACAAATGTTCTGGATATGGTGAGAAGTGGGCTCTTTACAGACTCACGAGTTTTCGGGCCTCAATCTATTGATTGGTCATTTTAAATTTACAAATTAGTAAGGCCATTGAGATGTGTGCCTCTGGTAGATTATCTAGGGCACATGTCTCTGCTGGTTTGGACGTGAGTCCAAGCAGGAAAACATCCCGTGGGTCTGTCACACAGTGGGTTGGTGGATATTACTAATTATGTATTTATACGTATATAGCATACTATTTACTTTTCTTGTTTGTGTGAGTATACATGCATAATGTGTGTGTGTGTATACATTTTTTCCTTAGGAGTAATGCTGCTGGTCCTTCGAATACTACTTCGAATATTACTACTAATAATTTTAATTCTTTACTCTTCTATATGTAATTATGTATGTATTTAATTTTTATATATATCTATTTATTTATGAACTTTATGAATTTTATGTGTATGGACCTTTAGTGTAGTATTGCCCTATCGTGTATGCTTTTTAGTCCACTGGAGGCTTTTTATCATTATTATTTTGCAATATTTGGGCTATTATAGATGTAATAGTTTTGTAATCATTTGTTCCATACCCCCTTAGGGGGTTCCACCCACTGTGTGCACCTACAGCTTTCGTTCTTGTGTGTGTGGCCATGTTCTGAGAATCAATCAGCCAGCTCTGGTTTGTGCCCCCCCCCCTTTTTTTTTTTTTTTTTGCATTTAGCTCCAGTATAGAGGTTCGTGCCATTTTCGTTCTTGGCCACTAGAGGGAGTGACGCCGTTTAGCTTGTCGCACCACTGGATTGGCTATAGGCTCAAAGAGTAGCGGTGGGAGGCTCCTAGACGGACCGGAAGTGGCGGGTGGAATGCAAACATACCCGCACTTCCTGGTACCTTGGTTAGAGGTGTGTTGGGCATAGGGTAAGCGGAACTGACGTCTCGGCACAACCGGAAGTGCGGGTTGGAACGCAGGAGGCACCCGCACTTCCTGGTTGCTAGACAGTGTGCGTCCCAACGGATTTGCAGGGACGTTTGCTGTGATAAATACAGCTACCGCTCATGCCGCGTCAGGACGAACTGCCTTTGCTTCTGCTTTGGGGTAAGACCCTTCGGTTCCCACCGCCCTTTACTATGTATGCTGATATCTGCCTATGCCAATACCCCTCCTTACACACACCCCCCGTATATGGGGTGACTACATCTTAATAGGCCATGCCTATGGAGGACATACATTGCTGCACTGGTGGTCTGCATCACTAGAGGACTTAATGGTCCATTAATAGCCAGCATTTCTAGAGGGTAGTGATACGGTACCCACTCTTTTCTCCCATTCTCCTCAAAAACCCCCCCCGCCCTAGTTATTTTTGAACAGCCACTAGGGTGCCTTCTATTTGTGTGGGAGGGGGGCTAGTGGAAGGCCCACCCACATGGGTGGGGTCAGTTAGGATTGGGAGGCGGGGTTTGCTAATTGGTGGTCACCTGAGCTGAGGCCTCTGCACATGTGCACACACATATAACGGAGGGTTCTGTGGGGGAGAGCTATCATGGACCATCTAGGCTCTGAGGAAAGGGGTGCGCCCCAGAAACGCGTCAGCTATCCAGTTGTCTGAAGTACTGTCCGACCCTCTCTGTCATCGAGTCCAGTCGGCAAGTGCCAAAGAATTTCCAGCTGATTTGTCCGATAAGCTTTTATTTAAGCTCCGTTTGTGAGTAAGATTACTGCTTTTTTATATTTTAAATAAAACGTCTAAGTGGTAATACACTAGGTCGGTGCGCCCTCCTTTTTTCTTTCTTTTTTCTAGCCACATGAACACCCATTGTTCTGAGGAGGGCTGCAAGACTTTAGACTTTGCCTTTAGACGGAACCACACTACCCGTGTTTTGACGATACACCGAGAGCGCAGGAGATTTTTGTCTTTCTGTGATGTACAGTGGAACCTTGGATTACAAGCATAATCTGTTCCAGGAGAATGTTTGTAATCCAAAGCACTCGCATATCAAAGCGAGTTTCCCCATAGGAGTCAATGGAAACAAAAATAATTTGTTCCACATTGACCTATATGGCATGCAATACCGCATGTGGCCAGAGGTGGGGGGGGGGGGCGCCGGAGAGACTCGAAAATACTCGGAGACTGTTCGGCTGCATTTAGAAACCCTCGGAAAGGCTTGGAAACACTCGGGAACTGAGTATTTCCGAGTATTTCCGAGTGTTTCCGAACGGCTCTGATCGGCTCCGGTGCCCCCGCACCTCTGGCCAAATGCCAGACTGCACACTGCAGTGGCTTGAATCCTACTTGTTTTGTGAGACAACACTCGCAAACCGAGTCAGGATTAAAAAAAAATAATTGCTCGTATTGCAAAACACTCGTTAACCGCATTACTAGCAATCCGAGGTTCCACTGTATAACTGTTCATCCTTTGTCGTGCATTGGCAGCCCATTCATAATGAATGGACTGCCCTAATGTATTGCATCTTAAAATGTATATAAAAAGAAAACTCCCGCGCTGTCTGTGGGCCTACTCTAAAGGGCTAAACTAAGGGGCACTGCTGCAGACACCTGTGAGTCCAATCCTAATAGACAAGTAGCAAAATGTAAAAATGGTGGTGACTGCGCTCTGAAAGAAGAAAAAAGAAACAAGGGGAATAGGGAAATGAGGGGGAGACCGGGCAAAAACCTCAAGTCCTGCCCCCACAAAACAGAACAGTGTATATAATAAATAAACAACTCTGTGAATCCTGGTGTGTACAGTGATTGCATCAAATAATACAGAAACACATGTGGTGCATCAAAAAATAAAGGTACTCTTGTGAATCCAGTGATAAACAATGATGCATGTGATAACATCAAACAATACCAAGACACATATAGTGCATCACAAAATGAGATACTCCTGTGAGTCCAATGATAGGCAATCCCAAAATATGTGATATAAAAAGTAGATCAAAAATAAATATGTAAATCCAATTTGGTATACCACAAAAAATATTAATGAAAGTAATAGTCTGGTGTCTAATGAGTCCCGTCACCAAAATATAACATGAAGTGCTTGGCAGAACCTTCAGTGTGAAACACCTCTGTGCTTGCAAGCAGCTCACCTCACTGTTGTCTGATAAACAGCATAAATATGCCCCAAATATAGATGGAAGGAGTAGTTGCAACGATGTAGAGGTCTCCTTACAGTGGTTACTGTGATCTGAATAGCAGATGCGTAGCATACATAGAATAAATATAACCATAGATAAGAAGAGACAGATCTTAGAATATGTCCACTCTACATCAGTAGAGGCAAATATAAAAGAGATGAATTATAAACTGTTAACTAAATGGTATTTTGTACCAATAAGTGCATAGAATAAATAGGGAGGAGTCCCCTCTATGCTGGAGAGAATGTGGGCAGGAGGTAACTAATGCCCACATCTGGTGGTTCTGCTCCTTAATACAAGAATACTGGAGGGAAATATTAAAGTGGATAAAGAGAATAAGTGGGCTGGAAGTAAAACTCGATCCTTGGTACTGTCTATTTCATAATACGGGGATGTCAAAGAATAAGTATAGGAAGACTCTGGTCCCATATCTGTTGTTAAATGGGGCAAAGGTGCTAATACCAAGGAAATGGAAGGAAAAGGAAGCTCCTACAATAGACGAATGGAAGAAAGAAATAGACAGAATCAGTCTGATGGAGGAGTTGATGTCAAATCATAATGAGACTGGGAGAAAATGGAGTAGGATTTGGTGTGGGTGGAGGGAGTTCAGGGAATTAGAGGTGAATGGGGAGGGAATAGGAGATGGGGAGGGGTAGAAATATATATATATATATATTTGTTTTTTTTGCTCACTATTAGTCTTGGAAGACCTAGCCTTCTTGGGATATCACACTAATTAGGGCACTATTAGAGATTAGCTTTTTATTAGTAGGGGGACCCCCTTTTTTTTCACAAATACACTTAACAGAGCTTAAATAGAAGACTTGTTTTAGGGCAGTCTACTGTGGCTGTCTCTCACTATGTAGCACTTTGACTGTAAATATGGAATAATTCACTAGATAAGTGTTGTCTCTAATGAGTACACTTTAGGCACCCTTCTTTGAACTTTGGGGAGTAGGAATTTCTCCTGGTCCCCTCCTATAATTGTATTTTATTTTTTACAATTATATTTATTAGAACACAATTAGATGATTTGGTTTGTGTCAGTTCTTTGTGTTTGCTCTATTTTTTTTAGACATGGGGAATACCTTATTGGATAAACGTATGTCTCCAATGAGGGCACCATAGTCACTTACATTTGAATTTTGGGAAGTAGTAATCCCCCTTCCCCCTTTCCCTCCCCCCTCTGCTATTATTATTTATATTTTTAATCAATACCTTTTTTTTTTTTTATCTTCCCTTTCAGGTCTCCCAATTACACTTATTTGAGCACAATTTGAAGATTGCTTTATAGCAGCCTTCTGGGGTAATTTTGTATTTATTTACTAACCTGTGATATTAGGGGAATATTTCACTAGATAACTGATTGGTTTAAGATGGGCACTCACTAGACCCCCCCCCCTTTTTTTCTCTCTCTTACTTCTTCTCCCTTCTCTCTCCCCCCCCCCCCCCCCTCCCTCCCTTCCTCTCCTCACCACTTTCTTTCTTTTCCTTGTTTCTATCTCTTCCATCTTTTTTGATTTTTGCTAACATCTATGTACCTTTCCGCTGAGTCAATGACCCACTAAATTAATCGATTATACAACTCCATAGGGGGACAATCCCATATTGCCTAGGACAGGTATCCTCAATGTTAGGTAAAGACAGTGAGGTGTGAAAAAGCCGAGACCAAACAATTGTTTTTAAATGTATGTAATAATTTTAATGTTATGTATGGTACTATATGTAAATGTTTCTTATACAGTAAAAAAGTTTAATAAAGAAAATAAATATAAATATAAGAGAGAATGTTCATCGCATAACTCTTTTGGAATCCACAGTGGAGCAATGGCTGATCACACAGTATTGCACTCACTCTTGTTAAAAGAAATGTGGGCGTCAATCCACGAATGCTGAGTTCGTAAGTCCCAGCTGTGTGCCTTGGTCAGGGAATGATGAAGTCACGTGTCGTGACGACACGCGTCGGGATTGGAGCATTAGGTACACCAACAGCCTGACGGCAGGAGACGAGCTCGGCGCTCGTGGATACTATTCCTTTGCAGTTTCTGCCAAATGTGAGTTTATTACTGTTATGATTGCGTTATTAAATATGTTTTCAGACGGATTTATGCTATGAGCATTCCTTATTCCTTCTTCCATTAACACCGCTGCCCAACGCAATACTGGAAATCTATACCCGGGAATCCAGAGTGGACCAAGGCACACAGCTGGGACTTACGAACTCGGCGTTCGTGGATTGGCGCCCACCTTCCTTTTAACAAGAGTGAGTGCAATACTGTGTGATCAGCCATTGCTCCACTGTGGATTCCAATAGAGTTATGCGATGAACATTCTCTCTTATATTTATATTTCTATGTATGCTACGCATCTGCTATTGAGATCACCGTAACCACTGTAAGGAGACCTCTACATCGTTGCAACTACTCCTTCCATCTATATTTGGGGCATATTTATGCTGTTTATCAGACAGCAGTGAGGTGAGCTGCTTGCAAGCACAGAGGTGTTTGCACACTGAAGGTTCTGCCAAGCACTTCATGTTATATTTTGATGACGGGACTCATTAGACACCAGACTATTACTTTCATTAATATTTTTTGTGGTATACCAAATTGGATTTACATATTTATTTTTGATCTGCTTTTTATATCACATATTTTGGGATTGCCTATCATTGGACTCACAGGAGTATCTCATTTTGTGATACACTATATGTGTCTTGGTATTGTTGGAGGTTATCACATGCATCATTGTTTATCACTGGATTCACAAGAGTACCTTATTTTGTGATGCACCACATGTGTTTCTGTATTATTTGATGCAATCACTGTACACACCAGGATTCACAGAGTTGTTTATCTATTATATACATTGTTCTGTTTTGTGGGGGCAGGATTTCAGGTTTTTGCCCTGTTTCCCCCTCATTTCCCTATTCCCCTTGTTTCTTTTTTTTTTCTTTCACAGCGCAGTCACCACCATTTTTACATTTTGCATCTTAAAATGTGCCATAACATTTTTTAATGCACCACAATGGATTGGATAAGTGTTAATAAGCCATTAAAGTATAACTTAAGGCTTATATAGGGTGGTGAGGGGTTAGAACCACTCTCATTTTTTTCATTGCTGTTGGTCCCTATAGGGGAGATTTTCTCCCACTCTCTAAGGGGCTTATTCATTTAGAAACCATTTACACTTATGCTTTGTAACAATGAGCTTTACCTCAATATATGACAACACGCCTGCTATGTGTATGATGTGTTGTTGTACCATTCAATGTGAATGGAAACCCAATGCATGGTACATTAGAGTGCACCACATTACCCACCACAGTGCACTACAATGCGCATTGTGATGCACTGCATTGTTAAAAAAATGGCATGTGCATTTTTTTAATTGGTTGCAGTAGGCTGCAATATATTATATTTTTGTTATTGAATTTAAATATGCTCTATTACACTTTCACTGGCTTAAGAGTCGAGGATCACTTGGCATACATCAAAAAGTGCCTATTTTTGAGTACATGGCTTTATAATGTGCAATAAAACAGCTTAAAAAAAGTGGTGCTAATGCCATTATACCAAGTAGATGAATCAATCACTTACAGATTGTTCACCCAGTTTTTTTTTGTTTTGTTTTTTTCATATCATGCTGTGCAATTTGCTCAGTGTAGCCAGGATGCATAAAATAAAATTGTTTTAGGTTACCATATGTTTAGGAAAGCCTGTCAATATTATTTGACAGTGTACACTATTACAATACAATGACATACGTTGGTTTCTTAGCATGCCAAAAAATTTGTTTGCAAATGATTGGTTTTTTATCTGCTCAGAGATGCCAAATGTTTATTACCACATGTCCATTTCTATTGCTAATGCTTGTACGTAGTCTCATTAATTTTAATGGACATATTTGCTTCCTTATGTGACAATCTACCAAGGACATTTTCCTAATTAAATCTCCAAGTTGGATTATACCCTGAAGCAAGTGCTAGAGTCCATTGAAGTTATTGTTTGACCAAATGAGTTTGCTTAGTCTTAAATGAGCAAATGCGCTGCTTTCAAATCCTATAGTCTTTCCAGTAACACCTGCAAAAAATGCTGCTGCAGTAATTATAATCCAGCCATCATTATCCTTTTGGAAGCACATGCTATAAATTCACATCTGACATCGTGTTGCTTGCGATGGATCAGATTTGCAAAAGATGTGACAAAATAAACTAGACATATTCAAATTTAGGCTAAACTATATTTATGGAAATAATGTTTGTAAAAATATCACTATGAAAGAAATATATTAATGATAAGAAGAAACTACTTTTCATTCAACCCTGTGTGTATAAAATGTATGGAATATGAAGAAACTGAAGCCCTTAAGGAACCCCAATTAATTATACTTTTGCATAATTAAAGACAAAAGTATAGTTATCCTTTAAGTTCCCCCCAGCTCAACTTATGCTCACCTGTCAGTGCGCCTGCTATATTCGCTCATCAATTTTTGCTTCTTTTTCTTTTCTTTCCTTACTACAAAGGTCTGTGTGATAGAAATCAAGAGCCACTAATGATGTGAAAAAGCCACAATGAACCTGGTAGCCACATATCATGTCATAGGGTATATGTCTAGGTTTAAAGATAAATCTGAGAGCAGTGTTCTTTATTCATGGCAAAATGATTGGCTTTTCTTCAGTACACATGGGCAGAATAAAATGTAGTTGCTAGCCCAATGTATTGCACTATTAATAAATCAAGAACTACTAATGATGTGAAAAAGCCACAATGCACACCTGGTAGCCACATACCATACCACTGTATATGCCAGGGATATGCAATTAGCGGACCTCCAGCTGTTGCAAAACTACAAGTCCCATCATGCCTCTGGGTGTCATGCTTGCTGCTGTCAGAGTCTTGCTATGCCTCATGGGACTTGTAGTTTGGCAACAGCTGGAGGTCCGCTAATTGCATATCCCTGGTATATGCCTTTGTTTAAAGATATATCTCAAAGAGATGTTCTTTATTCATGGCAAAATTATTAGTACAAATGTGCAGGATAAAATGTACTTGCTAGCCTAATGTATTGCACTATTAATATATTCTGTAATCACTTCTGTAAATACTAATGTGACATACTGTAAACTTCAGTAACTTAATTAACACTGTTCATAACAACCGTAAGAGTTTAAATCCCTTTGCTATGTCTTTAAAATCAAGTTCCACATACCTATTGTTGCACGAAGCAGAACAGCCCACACAGTAACACAAATTCAAAATATGTTAATTAAAGTGGTGGTAAACGTGCTACTTAATAAAAAAAAAATGGGCCCCAGGTGGTCAGCCCTGGAAGCATTTACTCCCTAATGACCAGGCCATTTTTTGAAATACGCCACTGCTTCGCTTTAACTGACAATTGCGTGGTCAAGCGACGTTGTATCCAAACAAAATTGATGTGCTTTTTTCCCCACAAATAGAGCTTTCTTTTGGTGGTATTTGATCATCTATGCGATTTTAAATTTTTTGCACTATAAACAAAAAAATGAATTTTTTTTTACTTTCTGCTATAATACATATCCCAAAAAAATGAAAAAAAATCAAATGTATTCATCAATTTAAGCCAATATGTATTCTTGTAAATATTTTCGGTAAAAGAAAAACCCAATAAGCATATATTCATTGGTTTGCGCAAAAGTTATAGCGCCTACAAAATAGGGGATAGATTTATGGCATTTTTATTTATTTTTACTAGTAATGCCGGCGATCAGCGATTTTTTTGCGGGACTGCGACATTGCGGCAAACAGATCGGACACCTAACTGACATTTTTGACACTTTTTGGGAACCAGTGACATCAGTGCTAAAAATATGCACTGACATTGTACTAATGACACTGGCAGGGAATGGGTTAACATCAGGGGCGATCAAAGGGATAACTGTGTTCCCTCAGTGTGTTTACTAACTGTATGGGGGAGAGGCTACTTGGGACAACACGCAGATCCGTCTTCCTGCATAGCAGAAAGACAGGATCTCTGTGTGATCCCCTGTCAGAACGGAGATCTGCCTTGTTTACACAGGCAGATCCCCATTCTGTCACTGCGGGGAATGATCGCGGGCGGGCGGCGGACATCGAGTCCACCGGACCTGCTGATTGGCTCTCCTTACTAGCCAATGGGCGCGTGCGTTTGCCTCCGGCGGTGCACGCGCTCCCACAGAACGTCGTGTATGAGCCTGACGTATGAGCCATGTATGAGCCTGACGTACACCTACGGCGATTCACGCAATATAACTGCGGCGAAAGGTCGGCAAGTGGTTATATTAATAAAAAAAATATTTTATGTTACAAAGCAAAATTGTATGTAAATAAAAAAATGTTGGTGAGTTGGGGAACGTGTAGGAATGCCATCACTGAAGCCTGTGGGCACACAACCTCTACTAGGATCAATTCTTTTAAACCAAACATTCCCTTGAATTCCTGATCATAACTTGGTGTAGAATAATATGATAATGTGTGGCCAGTAGGTAAACAGCAAAAAGCCACCTCTTTGCCTCTGTTGCCTATAGACATATGCCCACTAAACCTAATGGTAAATGTAGGGCAGAGTCTATGCTAAACAAATAAAAGAGAATTTAAACCAGCCTTATGTATCTAATGTCTTTATTGCTCCTATAGGCATTCATATTATTTTTTACATTTTCTTAGGTAAACTAAAAATGTGTATAATAGTATCAGGTTTTTAATGGCAACAAAAACTATATTTCTTACTTTGGTATGCATGGCATACTATCTCATTTTGTTCTCTCTCTTTACTTCCATTTTATTTCTCTTCAGGGATGTATCATCACAGCAACAAGCTAAGTGATTCTGCTATGGAAGAAAAATAATTTGATTTTACCACGTTTATACCAAGAAGCAAAAATCATGAAGACTTTTGCCAGCCTTCAGGTATTTGTTTTGGCCTTATTTTCCAAAGGAGTTTTGCTTTCTTCAAGTGATCACAATTTTGTGAGGAAAGAAATAAAGATTGAGGGAGACCTTGTCTTAGGAGGTTTATTTCCAATAAATGAAAAAGGCACAGGAAGTGAAGAATGCGGCAGAATCAATGAGGATCGAGGTATCCAGCGTTTGGAAGCCATGCTGTTTGCTATTGATCAGATTAACAGAGACAGCACACTACTACCTGGAGTAAAACTAGGCGTTCATATTCTGGATACCTGTTCTAGGGACACCTATGCTCTGGAACAGTCACTGGAGTTTGTAAGGGCCTCATTGACCAAGGTGGATGAGGCAGAATATGTTTGTCCAGACGGCTCACTTGCCATTCAAGGAAACAGCCCATTACTTATCGCTGGAGTCATTGGTGGCTCTTATAGCAGTGTCTCCATACAGGTAAGTCACTTTAAATCTTGTTTGGTTCTTGCAAGAAAAAGTCATATATTTAAATGTTCTCTGGTTTACATCAAATAGTAAACTTCCATGTTACAACAATTTCCTTTTGATGTCTTACACCAAATACATGTATCATTGGTGTGGGCCATCCTATCAGTAAACTGTTTGTGCTTCCTGTGCATTTTACTGAACTGCACATATATTGAAAATCATATTCAATGTCTTATTTAAAAGTTACTTGGTATTCCAGCACCATATCCAATAGTTAAATCTGCACGTTCCTTTATCCAGGCATACGGTCCTGCTCTGCCCAAATTTAAAATGCAGAACACAGATAACAAATAGTATAGTTATTATTCTAAGGAACATAACAGAACGTGGGCCAATACTGTAAGAAAGAATAACAAAGTTACCAGCAACTCCTTGGGCGCTCTCAGGTCAATAAAAGGAATACTCCAAGGTACTTCAGTCTTAGAAATATTTTCAGTTAGAACTAAAAAAATAGCTAATCTGCTGACCAAGCAAAAAAAAAAAAAATGTCTTTATGTCTTCTGCATATGAGTAACCCAAATAAGGATAAGCACCATGATTTCCTAATACACAGAATAATGTAAGCTGCCATCTTGTGTGTGGTGACAATATGTTAAAGTACTGAACTTACCGTATTTATCGGCGTATAACACGCGCCGGCGTATAACTCGCACCCCAAGTTTAGGAGGGAATTTTAAGGAAAAAAACGTACATTTAAATGTCTATCATTGCAGCCTTGCCCAGTGTCCATCTGCAGCCTTGTCCATCATTGCAGCCTTGCCCAGTGTCCATCTGCAGCCTTGTCCATCATTGCAGCCTTACCCAGTGTCCATCTGCAACCTTGTCCATCATTGCAGCCTTGCCCAGTGTCCATCTGCAGCCTTGTCCATCATTGCAGCCTTGCCCAGTGTCCATCTGCAGCCTTGTCCATCATTGCAGCCTTGCCCAGTGTCCATCTGCAGCCTTGTCCATCATTGCAGCCTTGCCCAGTGTCCATCTGCAGCCTTGCCCAGTGCCTTTGCAGCCTTGCCCTGATTTAAAATTGGCGCCAATTTCCGCTGACTGTGAGCGGAGAGGAGCGAGCAGAGCCGAGATACAGAAAGCTGAATGTACTTCGGCTAGACTCGGCTCTGCTCACAGTCCCGCCCATCTCCACTGATTGCGAGAGGAGAGGAGCGAGCGCCGCTGACATACAGAAAGCCGAGTGTACTTCGGCTAGACTCGGCTCTGTTTACAGTCAGGGGCGGGACTGTGAGAGGAGCCGAGACTAGCCAAAGTACACTCGGCTTTCTGTATGTCAGCGGTGCTCGCTTCTCTCGCAATCAGTGGAGGTGGGCGTGACTGCAAGAGGAGCCGAGTGAAGCCGAGTGTACTTCGGCTTTGTGTATCTCGGCTCCGCTCGCATGTTTCCTCAAAATCAGCGGGGGATCTGCGTATAACACGCACCCACGATTTTCACCTGATTTTAAGGGGAAAAAAGTGTGTGTTATACGCTGATAAATACGGTACTTATTTTCATGCACATTGTCAAATTCTGTATATCTGCCCATCTACCCTAGAGTCTTGCATAACAACGGATGTTAAGATTCATACATGATAAAATTTGGAAGTATGACCATGGACAGGCACATGCTATACAATGCAACACTAAAACGTGATAAACTATAAATGGATGCCATCACCAATGTTTAAATTGTCTACATACATACAGTTCGGTGACCAGACCCAACTATGGGCTGATTTTGGAAAGACCAGTCTTAAAAAGATTTGACCATAACTGCATATCAGCAATGAAACCAAAGACTAAAGCCCTATACACACAATCGGATTTCCTATGGATTCTAATCCGATGGATTTTTCCATCGGAAATCAGATGAAGCTGACTTCCATCAGTCTTGCCTACACACCATCAGTCAAAAATCCGACCGTCCCAAACACTGTGACGTAAAACACTCCGACAAGCCGAGAAAAATTAAGTTCAATGCTTCTGAGCATGCGTCGACTTGATTCTGAGCATGCGTGGGTTTTTTGTCCGATGGAGTTCCACACAGACGATCGGAATTTGCTATCGTTTTTTCTCCCATCGGATAAATTTAAAACATGTTCTATTTTTTCTCACCGATGGAAAAAAGACCGATGGGGCCCATACACGATCGGCTTGTCCGATGAGAAAAGTCCATCGGACTGTTTTTATCAGTAAAACCGATCGTGTGTACACGGCATAAGCCATGAAAAAGACAATACATGTAAGAAGTTGCATACATGGGAAGATGAGTTCATGAAGCAATTTATTTTTAACTTGGTCATTCTGACAAATGAGCTGCCTGTGGTTACCTTCAACACATTTTTACTTTGCCCGTAGACTAATCGAAACTCTTTTTGAATCTCTTGTTTTATCCCGAACATATTTCCCCTCTCTATGTCTACCCACCTTGGGATTTTGAGAGTTGTAATCCACATTAGGGTGTTTTTACTTTGTCTGGTATAGAAAATAAATGACAATTTCAACAGGGTTGTTGAGACCACATGATAGGAGCTGTTGGTACAGATGTGACAGTTCAGCTGACGTACCTGAGACGTACCTAAGATGCCAAGCTATATTTCTTGTTACTCCTGTATTCTTAGGGCTCTTTCACACGGACGGTCCGTTCAGGTCCGCCGGTCAGTTTTTTAGGTGGACCTGAACGGATGCTCCATGTACCCCTATGGAGCCACGGATGTCAGCGGTGACATGTCCGCTGACATCCGACCCGCTCCGATCCGCCAAAGTGTGGCGGAGGAAAACCCTATTTGTCCATCCGTCTGCGGATCGGATGACAATGGACTCTACGGTCCGTCGTCATCCGATCCCCCATTAGGGGGGAGCGGCGCTCTGACAGGGCGGTCCCTGCTGAGCAAGCAGAGGTTCACGGGGCTGATCATTACTGATCCGTCCCGTGTGAAACAGCGCACAAACAAGAGTTTCCCCTCAAAGGCGGGACTTTGTAGGCATGAATTGTAACAACCACTAAGGGGTAAATTTGTGAGTATTTTATTACAAAAGTATAAAAATAAATACAGTAAAATAATACATATACAATGAAACTTGATCAATGCGATTAGACAATAGACATATCGCAGAGTTGACAATTAATCATATATGGTGCATCGCATGCCTAGAAAGGGCTTGGAACTACAATGCTGATATATGGATATGTATAGAAAACACAAAAAAAAAATATATATATATATATATATATATATATATATATATATATATATATATATATATGTATTAGATCCTACGCGTTACGGAGATAACTCCTTCTTCAGGGAAAATCCGATATATGATTCAATTAGTAATCTAGAACAGAAAAACAGTTTTTTTGACATATTGGCATTCAATAAACAAAACAAAACAAAACAAAACAAAACCAAAACAATCGGGCCCATGCCACTGACATTGATACAAAACAATCGGCAGTGTACTCACATTGTCAACCATGCATCGAGCTCAAAACACTAAAAACAGTGAAACCCACAGATCACAGAAAATGAAAAGTGTGGTTTGACTGAAGAGGTGATACAGAGACACCCTTATAGAGGAATGGGTAAAAGGTCCACACAGAGGATGTTCGGAGATAGAACCGGGACCATATGCGTCTATAGAGAAAACAAACACATAAAAAATATATGAAAGTACATGTGCCAAGGAACTAAAAAAGTATCCAAGTCATTGTAATATGGCACGTATTATTGCAAAGAATAAAATATAGGTGCAATAAAACCCCAAAATTAAACCCTGTTTATATCAGGGATCAAGGACTACTAAGGTCCATATATATTTATATATACAAATTATAGGGGTATATTAACATCTATAATGGAAAAAAACATATATGTAGTTCGTGGGTTTCCTTACCTTGTATATGATACTATGTAACATAGGAGGGGAGAGATAGAAGCAACCGGGCGTGCAGACAGATATAAAGCCTGCTCTTGTGTCTAAAGGCCCACAAGGGGTTGTGTATATATGGAAAGAACACACTTCCGAGAAGGCAGAGCCATGTCATACACTGGATTCAAAAGAGAGAGGCAGATTCCAAAGTTGCAACACAGATCCAGCAGTAAAACAAAATCACTTCGAGAGTCTGTGTGGAAAGAGCAGATAAAGTTGTATCATCAATCACTGTGTGTCCTATTCAATCCTATACTGGTAGTCCCAAACGGACACCAGGCTAAGGATAGCAGTCTTACAATTGTTGCAGAGTGGCACGGAAAAAAGAGGAAGATGTTGCATTACCTAAATATGTGTCCTGCCCAGAGCGATCTCTCCCCACCAGCACCAATACTACGGATGGAATCACTGGAGGCCCTTAAATAGGGTCCATGATACAATGAATGATTTCCTCATTGGTCCACGTGATTGCCTAATACCACGTGAGCCAAAGTAGACGCTGCGGTCCCCCGTGTGAAAGAGCGCAACTCTAACTGTCTACCAGATATTAAAATATACAGTTTGGTTTGATTGACCCTTTCAGTTACTCAACATACAATAATCACTGAAAACTAGTAGTTGTGAGTAGTAGTTGTGATATTTGTAAGTTGTTTGTAAAAAACAATACAAACTGGCCAAGTGCCTTTATAAGCCCCGTTGCCACATTTATCACCATCAACATGATATAGTAACTACAATAAGTACATAGTTTGCTCTTGCTTTTAGTCTATACACTTTTTAAATGTCACTTAATAGTACCGAAATTATATGTATCAGGCGACAACATAATGCTGACACTGTTTGAGTCACTACAGATGTTCTATCTGCGATACTCTCTCATCCAACAGAAATATCCCAAATGACCTCATGAGAAATTTTGGCTGGATGTCACAGAAGGACAAAACTAAAATATGTTTCTAATTTCAGGTTATCCCTGTGGAATATAGACCTACAGCTTGAAAAATGACAACACTTACAGAAAATCTTTCAGGGAATGTAACGCTCGATGAACCAAGTGCTCCCTTAGTACAGAGCACCATTTTCACTTCAATTAACTCAAGTTCACATAATTGACATATTGTAACACAGACAGCTAGTAATTCCTTGGCCACCAGACACAAACAAAAAGCAGTTATGTCTTTAGAAGCCGATATTTTTCAACATGAACCATATGCAAAGTATTATATTAGTACTTCCTAAAAATATTCAAAGGTTTTTTGCTACCTGTTGATAATTATGATAAAGTGGTCATGTAACTAGTAAATATAAACAGATTTTAGGAAACTTCAATCATCCAGTCAGGTGCCAGAAAATTCTGTATTCCTAATCTCCCTTGGATATGATTGGGTATTCAGAGTGAGCACAAATTCTTCCATCTTATTTGATGAGCAAAGAAACAATAACCTTAACCTTAAGTGTATGAATAGCCAATACTTTTCATAGTAGCTGTGGGTAGGGTAGGCAGGTAATAAAAGCCCTGTGGTTTATATTTTGCTGTCTGCATCCCTTTTGCCAAGATTTTCTCCTCACTTCCTGTCCTACAGATATAACAGGAAGTGAGAGAAAATCTCTGCAAAGTGAGGGGAATTGCCCTTTATACATTTTTCTACAAAACAAGTGTCCATACTGGAAAATTTACACGTACCTCTTGTTTTGATGTCTTTTTTTTTGTGAAGTGTTCTATCACTTTCACTTGGTTTTAGTGAGCAGGTCTATTTATTTATTTTCTTTTATCATGATAATTATTATTATTATTATTATTATTATTATACAGGATTAGCGCTTTACAACATGAGGGCAGACAGTACAGTTACAATACAATTCAATACAGGAGGAATCAGAGGGCCCTGCTCATTAGAGCTTACAATCTAGGAGGGAGGGTCAAGTGATACAAAAAGGTATTACCTGTGGGGGATGATCTGATGAAGAAATTAAAGGAGAGTTGTTAGGTAGGGGCAGAATAGGCTTTTCTGAGGTAGGGATTTTAGGGATCGTCTAAAAACAAAACAGCATAGGAGATAGTCAGACAGATAGGGGTAGGGAGTTCCATAGGATAGGAGAGGCTTGGGAAAAGTCCTGGAGGCGAGCATGGGAGGAGGTGACGAGGGAGCTAGAGAACAGAAGATGTTGGGATAAACGAAGAGAACAAGTAGGTTTGTATTTTGAGACTAGGTTAGTGATGTAGCTGGGGGACGAGTTGTGGGTGGCTTTGTAAGTTGTTTTTAGTATTTTGAATTTAATGTGTTGGGTGAGCAGAAGCCAATGAAGGGATTAACAAAGGGGTAGCAGACATTGAATGGTTGGTAAGGTGGATGAGCCTGGCAGCAGCATTTATGATGGAATAAAGGGGCGATAGCCTATGTAAAGGTAGTTCCGTTGCAGTAGTCGAGATGACCAGGGAAGGAACTAGGAGCGTTGTGGTGTCATTAGTTAGGAAGGGCCATATTTTTGGAGATGTTGCGGAGGTCGAGGCGGCAAGACTTGGACAGTAATTGGACCTGGGGCTCAACAGATAGTTCAGAGTCCAGGATTACAACTTGGCATGTGGGGACGAGCTTATAGTAGTGCTATTGATCTTGAGACAGAGAAATCAGGGGAAGAGGCATGTGGGGGAGAAAAAAATATGAGCACAGTTAGATTGAGTTTGAGAAAGTGGTGTGACATCCAGGCTGATACGTCTGTTAGTAAATTAGTGATACCTGAGGAGACTGAAGGAGTGAGCTGAGGGGTACAGAGATAGATTTGGGTGTCGTCAGCATAAAGATGGCACTGGAAGCCATTGGAGGCTATTACCTGACCCAGAGAGGAGGGTGTAGATGAAGAATAAGAGAGGTCCAGGGACAGAATCTTGGGAGACCCTGACAGAGAAAGAGAGAGGGGAGGAGGAAGTAGAATTGTAGGTAATGCTAAAGGTGTGGTTGGATAAGTAGGATGAGAACCAGCGAAAAGTACAGTCACGGAGACCAAAGGCGTGGAGTTTTTTGAGGAGGAGGGGTTGTTCCACTATGTCAAAGGCAGCAGAGTGGTCCAGGAGTAGGAGTAGAGAATATTGTCAATTGGATTTAGCTGTTAGCAAATTGTTTGTGGGTTTTAGGAGAGCAGTTTTCATTGAGTGTTGAGGGCGGAATTCAGACTAAAGAGGTTTAAGAAGGTTATTTTTGGCAAGATGGTCGCAAGGTGGTCGCTGAGACGTTCAAGGAGTTTAAATAAAAAGGGGAGCAAGGAGATAGGGCATAGGTTGCAGGGCCGGACTGGGAATAAAAACCAGCCCTGGAAAAAATGTCATACCAGCCCCATAGCATTATTATACCAGCCCAATAGCATAAACATCATTATTTTCTTGTCCATAAAAGGGAAAACCATGCATTTTAAAGCACATTTGAAGAGCGTATTATATATAGATAGACAGATATGAAAGCACATAGGGCTAGGGATATATATATATATATATATATATATATATATATATATATATATATATATATATATATAAACAGTAAAGTCCAGTTAAAAGTGGTAAAAGTGGAGCAATCATCAAGGGGGACACCTGGGACTCTGGGAATGTGGGGGGGGGCTCTGATGACCAGAGACGACCTTCCACAGAAAGAATACACTAAGGTAAGGGGGTGGGGTACTGATATAAGGGGGAAACCTTTATATCAGTGCCCCCTTACATTATTGTATTAACTCCCCCCTTACATCAGTGACCCCCCCCCTCAGACTGGCCTGGCGGTGCTGTCACTGACCTCCTCTCAGGTGCACCTTGCAGGGCTCAGTCAGTCGGCTCCAGGTTGGCGGCTCTGGTTTTCCTATAGTCTCCTCTCCGCAGTCCACACAAGTCTGACTTCTCCCATGACCCCCATCCCGGTGGTGCTCCAATTTTTTACTCCTCTCCAGACTCCCTCAGAGCAGAGACTGCAGACATGATATAAGACAAGAGATGGTCAATTTGCGGACATGATACAAGAGATGGTTAGAGGCTGTGCAGCCTCACTGTGCCCATCATTGCAGCCTCACTGTGCCCATCATTGCAGCCTCACTGTGCCCATCATTGCAGCCTCACTGTGCCCACCATTGCAGCCTCACTGTGCCCATCATTGCAGCCTCACTGTACCCATCAATGCAGCCTCACAGTGCCCATCATTTTAGCCTCACCATGCCCATTATTGCAGCCTTACCATGCCCATAATTGCAGCCTAACAGTGCCCATAATTGCAGCCTAACAGTGCCCATAATCGCAGCCTCACCATGCCCATAATCGCAGCCTCACTATGGTCAATGCCTGGATTACACACAGCCAGTGCTGGGACAAGGTCATCCAGTGCTCAGGGAAAAAATGGAAAACAGCCCCCCCCCGTGCGCGATCGGACAAATAGTGGTGTAAGGTCTGTAATGTTTGTGGCATGCACCAAAATAGTACTTAGTGTTACGGTGCAGCACATGTGGGGTAGTGGTTGGTGGTGTCAATGTGGAAAAGAAGTTCATGACCCATTTCTAAAAATGTTTTGCAGCACAGTGTGGTTTGTTGTGTGTGAAAATGTGTGCGTTGGCAGATGTGAGTGTGACTTTAACAATCAACGGCACTGCTACACATCTACCAAAGGACTGTGCGCTTCTGTGTTTGTCAGGAAAACCACAATTTTGTGCATGATTCTGACATGCAAGCGTGTTCTGTGGTTTGGCCAGTGTGATTGTATGTGCAATTTACCTGCAGTTTTAGGTGTGCTCCTGATGAATTATATTGGACTGTGTGTTTTCTGAATGTGCATCAAAGATGCAGCATGTAAGACTGTAATTTGCATTCATGAAAACAGTATAATAGAATTTATTGGGAGGGCACCTAAAACTGTGTGTAAACTGCACATACAATCAAACCACAGTGCAGTAGTATGAACCAACTATTAGCCCCCGTTCACATTTACTGTGGCTTTGAAATCATGCAACTTTACCTGAAATCGCATGATTTCAAAGCCGCATCTCACTGTGACTTCAGATGCGACTTTGAAGACATCTGTGTGGCTTCATGCACAGATGTCTATTGAAACTGCACCTGAAATCGCAAAAGTAGTGCATGTACTACTTTTTCAAATTGATGCAGCACCGCATCGATTTGAATACTGCCATTGCTGGCAATAGGATGTGACTTGTCAAATCGCATGACAAATTGCTCCAATGTGAACAGGGGCTAGGAGATGAAAAAAAAGTGATGGAGTGCAGAGACTGTGCAAGGCTGCATGATGGGAACAGGACAGTTACAAGAGCTAAAAGCAAACTGGGATGGAAAGGGTGTAAGATCGGTGTGTGGAATGCTGAGCTGAGATCAGAGGCTGCAGGATAGGTGTAGTAAAGATTTATGGAGGGAGAGCAGATAAGAGAAGAAGGGAATACATTAAGGAGGAGGATCGGTGCTGACTTACTGTGATGATCGAGAAGGAGAGCAAGTTGAGGGCGGGAGTGTAGTTTGCTGGAGGAGAGGGTGATTATAAACTGAAAATAAGGCAGAGTTGGATGAGCAGAGGAGTCAGCTGTGAATACAGTCACTCCTGTCAGTGAGACAAGAGCAGCGAGTGAAGCTCTCAGAGCACCCCCCCAGATTAACACGTCGCCCGTCCCACTCACCCCTTGTACCGGCCCTGCACACAGCAGGCAAACCCCCCCCCCCCCCGTGTCACGGAGCACTGTGAAATGTTCGGCCGCGCTGTGAGAAAGGTCCCGCCCTCCTCCTAGATCAGCTTGTGTGATAGATGCAGTGTTCTGTCTATTACACAAGCTGATCTAGGAGGAGGGCGGGACCTTTCTCACAGCTCAAACTTTTCACACTCAGCTCCGACCGCTGAGTGTGACATGTAGTGGAGGAGGAGGGAGGGGAGTGCTGCAGGCAGCCACAGCTTAGCCCAAAGCGGCCCCAGGGCAAGCTGCCTACCAGGAAATGTCCCGTTATCCCGGTAGGCCAGTCCGGCCCTGATAGGTTGTAAGGGTTGGTGAGGGCTTTTTAAGTATGGGGGTGACTAGTGCATGTCTTGGAGAGTTGGAGAAGATGTCAGAAAGAGGGAGAAATTGAAGATGTGAGTTAGAGTGTGTAGGACAGTGCCAGAGGCTGACTGTGCGAGTCAACAGGGCCCAGGGGGAAGGTGGTTAGGTAGACGTTAGAGAAACACTTAGCAACCTTTCCTATATTATCTATAATGTATTGTCTATACATTATAGATAATGTATAACATTGATCATTTAATAGTCATAGCAACCCACCTAGGGTAAACAATCAAAAAAGCATACATTTTAGATATATATGAGAGTACAGGAATTAGGATTACCTAATGTATAGATCAAACCTTTGAAATGAAAATTTGATTAATCAAAGTCAATATTCCAAACAGCTAAATACATAGTTATCAAACATAAATAGAAACAAATTTACAAGACAAAAATGTATATTTTATTCAACCACACTATTGTTTCACACCAGTCAGCTGCATTGCAAAGCCAGAAAGATAAAACCACAATCTGCAACTGTGGATCACCAGCTCAATGAACTGAGTATCATAGTAAACTTACCTCCCTTTTCATATCCTTGTTCATGTTAGGTTAACAGTACTGAGAACAGCTATTACTGACACTTAATATTTTACTTTTTACAGTTGTGTTCAGGAAAGTAAAAAAATACAAGTGGAGCTCCAGGAAAAAAAGCTAAATCACCAATGCTTTCACAAAGAACCCAAAAAGCAGATTGTAGGAAGATAATATAAAAATAAATGCCAGACAGTTACACTAGGATCATTTGGGGTTTGTTCAAGATTTTTTATTGACTACATATCTTCAGTAATATGTTTTTCCTTTAATTTACGCTTAAACACAAATCTGTATGTGCAAACAATTAATACAGGTACATATTTTTAAAAGTTGATTGTTCAACCAAGAGGCATATAAACACGCAAACAGCGTAGTGGGTTTATTTATGTGAGCAGAGCAGACACTTCCTTTTTTAATACCTAATTGTTTGGTTTTCTTTTCTGTTTTTTGAGAGGAATAATAGGTTAATGGCAAACAAACCCAACCGGCCAATAGACTTTTCCTTGGATAAAATTGTTGGTGACTAGTCACTGATATTTTCAGGCCTGACAATTTGGATTTAACAATAATCATCTTATGTATGTGTGAGTATCTCAAGATGGCTAAAAAGCATCTCTAAATGCCATCATACTAAACCTAATCAATTTATCAATGAATATCCCATTAAGGATCGTATACCAAATTATACCAAGCTGGCCCTTCTAAGAAGATTTAACTTTTTTTTATTTGACATGGTTGCTATTGTCACCGGGTTGTAAAGTGATAGGAAACCTAACATTTTACAGTTGTTACCAAATGGGAGTTGGAGGAAAAATGTTCAGTGGGAACACTGGGGTTGATTTACTAATGCTGGAGAGTGCAAGATCTGGTGCAGCTGTTTATAGAAACCAATCAGCTTCCAGGTTTTTTTTATTAGAAGCTACTGTAATTGGCTACCATGCACAGCTGCACCAGATTTTGCACTCTGCAGTTTTAGTAAATAGTTACATAGTTACAGATTTAGTCTGGTTGAAAAAAGACACAAGTTCATCTAGTTCAACTAATAAAAATGGGGAAAAAAAACCTCAGCAAAGCATGATCCAATTTGCCCCAACAGGGTAACATATTCCTTTCTGATCACCCAAGAGGCAATTGGGATGTTCCCTGGATCAACTATAAATGTTAGTATCCAGTTATATTATGTACATTTAGGGCCAGTTCACACCAGACAAAGTTTCGTTCAGTTCCGTGTGCTTTTTTTCTGCACAAAATGCATGCACAGTATTTTCCATGTATTCCAATGGCTCTAGTTCACACCATGCAGTCAGTTTCCGGTCAGTTTCTGCACCGGAAACTGACTGCATGGTGTGAACTAGAGCCAACAAGAGCCATTGGAATACATGGAAAACACTGTGCATGCATTTTTTAGTGCAGAAAAATGCGCACAAAACTGAATGGAACTGCGTCTGGTGTGAACTGGCCCTTAGGAAAGAATCTAGTACTTTTTTTAACATAAACTACTGAGCTGGACAGAACCAGCTCTTGAGGAAGTCTATTCCACATTTTCACAGCTCTTACTGTAAAAAAGTGTTTCCGTACTTGGAGATTCTGCCCTTGTCCTCTGTGATGATCTTAAAGCAAATAACTGAACACCAATTTTACTATATGGACCACTTATGTAATAATACATGTTGATAATATTCCCCCTTAATCTCAGTTCCTCTAATCTTTCGTCCTAGCTGAGCTCCTCCATGCCTCTTATAAGTTTGGTTGCCCTTCTCTGCGCTTTCTCCAGTTCCCCGATATCCTTTTTGTGAACTGATGCCCAAAACTGATCTGCATATTCCATATGAGGTCTTACTAATGATTAGGAATGAGTTTCGAGTTCGACTCAAACATTGTCTGTTCGGCCGTTCGACGAATTTCGAACATTATGGGCCGTTCGCGCCAAATTCGAGTGGCACGTCACGGCCCATAATTCACTGCAGCATCGCAGTGCATTGCTGGCTGATGATTGGCCAAACATGCACTATGACCCGCATGCTTGGCCAATCACAGCGTGGTGGTTTTGGCCAATTATGTCTCAGGGGGTTTAGTACATGCCCCATACTATATAAGGCCGCCTGCGTGGCGGCCTTGTGTAGTGTGTTGCGGCGATGGTAAAAGACAGACAGAGAGAGAGACAGTGTCATTTAATTTGAGTTAGATAGAGCAGGCATGCAAGTCAGTTAGCTTCAGTTACAGTGTGTAGAGGATATATATGCATCCTAGGTGTTTATATATATATATATATATATACACATTTATACACAGTTTAGCTAGATCCATTCCTGTTATTCTCTTCCTAATATACTGACAGGCAGGCAGGTGATTGTGCTAGCTGCAGTATTTTCACTTAGTGTACTGTGTCCTTTGCACAGTTTGCACCTAAAGCTTACCTGAATACAATTGCTGGTGTTCTCATACTAATAATACTACAGGCAGGCAGTTGATTCTGCTAGCTGCAGTATAATCAGTATATATATTGTGACATCAGGCAGGTAAAATCACCAGGTTGCATCCAGGATGGAAGGTATATATGTCCTAGATTCAGGCTTTATGCCGATTTATACCACTAGGGGGTGTGCTGGGAGTCTTGCAGGGGAAGAGTTAATGAGCCCATCTGAATCAAGTGGCTCAGTGAGGCCTCTACAAGAACTCCCAGCATGCTAAGGGGGATGCTCCAACCTGGAACCAGATCTGTGTGAATAGTCTGGGGAGTGTGATCTCTGTGCGGTGAGCCAAAGCCTGTGTGGTTATTGTAAGAACTTCAAAAAAACAGGGAGCTAGGGACTGGGACAGCACAAGGCTGTACCCAGTTGTTAGTTAGGGACACCAACGTGTGTAGTGAGCAGTCAAGTTGACCAGGATTTCTTTTCATGTTTCTTTTTGTTTTGCTGTTTTTCCCTTGTAAATAGTTTAAATAAACCGCAGCTTTCGTTTTTGCAACTACAAACTCTGTCTGCTGTGCCTGTTTTGTGTGGTTAACCCATCCAGGGGGTCACACACACCCGCTGCCGAGTTAACCCCTTCACAGTATATATATATATATATATATATATATATATATATACATACATCCCAGCTTTGTGCAGCTACATCTCCCTGCAGGCCATTAGTATGTCTGGAAGGACAACAAGGAGAGGCAGACAGTCACGAGCCAATAAAAGAGGGCAAGCAGGCTCTGTGTCTAGAGGCAACAGTGCTGGTCGTGGACACAGTGTATCCTCATCAGCACGTGGCCTTGGGACACGCTTGTCCTTTTTTTGGGTAGCTGGCCATTTTGAGCCGCAACATGCCGAAGACTTGGGAGAGTGGATGACCAAGCCGTCCTCATCCTCCTCATCCTCTCTCATCCAGGCTCAGGGTACTTTGTCTGGCAAAGCAGCTGCCAAAGCGGCCTCTTCCCTCGGCTCAATGGCATCAGTCGCTCCTTCCCTAGCCCCACCATGTCCTCCTGAGGAGTCCCCCGAACTGTTTGACCACAGTGTTGGGTACATGCTCCAGGAGGATGCCCAGCATTTTGAAGGCTCCGATGATGGTACCCAGCTAGAGGAAGGCAGTAACGTGAGCCCAGAGAGAGGGGGTGCCCAAGAAGGACAGCAATCTGGCAGTCATGTTCCCCCAGCTGCAGCATACTGCCAAGTTTGCTACAGTGATGAGGAGAGAGGGGATGATGAGGTCACGGACTCTACATAGGTGCCTGATAGGAGAGTAGGAGGAGGAGGCACATCTCCAATGAGGCAGGATGCCCTCCAGGGGCCAGCTTAAGAGCAGCACACCAACAGCATCACACCGCAGAGCTCCGCATGTGAAGGCCACTGCTGGCTGCGCGTTATTCCAAAAGTTCTTTGGTGTGGGCCTTTTTTGAGACGAGTGCATCAGATCACAGCGCTGCTATTTGCAAAATATGTCTCAGGCGTATCTCGCTTGGCCAAAACATCACCCGCTTGGGCACCACATGCTTGATCAGACATATGTCGACCTGCCATGCAGTACGTTGGCAAGCACACCTAAAAGACCCACACCAAAGAACAAAGCGGACCTCTCCTTGCTCCTTTATCAGCTGGGATCTCCAACCCCACTATACCTTCTTTTTTTTAAAAACGTTATTTCTTTATTAATTTTTTATTTTTTTTAACAGTTTATAGACAATTAAGAAACTGTGTTCCCCAGACTGCCCCAACCCTCCAACAGTTTCCCCTCCACCGGTTCGATAGGCTGTGCATGTTAGATGTAGCCTCGGGAAGGAACTTGGTGAGGAGGGGACCCCTGGGGTTTTCTGTGAGAACTGCCGTTCTAATGCTAAGATTCATACCCTTTCACAACATTCATTCATCTCTGTCGATCCTCAACTTCCACTCCCTTATCTAAAGGTTTCTCTTGGGCCATTGCTCACCATTTTAAGTGTTTTATCTTGCACTTGTTGAGAGTTACATACTGATCCCTCTTGCTTCCCACCATGGTTTCCAGATCTTATCATATGTCGTTGGAGCACCTTGCTTTATATAAACCGATTTCTCTTTAAGAATTACCCCGTTCATGCTATTATGCCATTCCTCACTGGACGGAGGCAGATCTCCAACCCCACTATACCTTCAGTCCTCTCTGAAACCTGCACTGAGAGGAATGATGGTGTAGAATTAGGTGTGTCACAGCCAAGTACTTGCGGGCAATCTGCTATCGGTACACCAACGTCAGATTGTACCTTGCAAATTTCCCTGCCCCAGCTGCTGCAACGCCGAAAGAAGTTCGCTCCCAGCCATCCACATGCCCAGCGGTTTAATGCTAGCTTGGCTAAATTGCTAGCACTTCAACTGCTGCCTTTTCAGTTGGTAGACTCTGCCCCCTTCCGTGAGTTTGTGGAATGTGCGGTTCCTCAGTGGCAGGTACCCAAACGCCACTTTTTTTCACGGAAGGCGATTCCGGCTCTCTACCAGCATGTGGAAGGCAATGTCTTGGCATTGCTGGACAGGTGGTCAGCGGTAAGGTGCATATTACTGCTGACTCATGGTCCATCAGGCATGGAAAGGGATGTTACCTATCTTCAACGGCGCATTGGGTGACTCTGCTGGCAGCTGGGAAGGATGCAGGACAAGGTGCAGTATTGTTGGAGGTTGTTCCGCCATCACGCCTCCAAAATGCCACTACTGGTGATTCTGACACACCTCTCTCCTCCACCCCTCCTCTTTTTCTTTCTCCATGGCCTCTTCCTGTGCTTTGTCCTCGGAACCAGCGGTGCTCCGTAGGCATTCAAGGGGCTATGCAAGTATGCAGGGAAAGAGATGCCATGCGGTGCTTGAGCTGGTGCGCTTGGGGGACAGGAGCCACACTGGGGCAGAGATTCTGTCAGCTCTGCAGGGGCAGGCTCAGAGGTGGTTTACGCCACGCCAGCTTACGCCAGGAATGGTGGTTTCCGACAATGGCACCAACCTCCTCTCCGCCCTCCGACAAGGACACCTGACCCATGTGCTCTATGTTAGGTCACCTGAGGCCAGATGACAGATGCACACCGTAGGTCAGGAGTGCACCACAAGGTAGTGAACCCTATGGCTGACTGCTGCGGATGGAACACTGGGTGGTTGAGGAAGGCAAGTCCACTGGAGCACAAACAAGGATCCCACAGGGAGCTAGAGCCCAAGATTCCCCAGGGCGCGGAGTCCTCAGATCCAGCAGGTGTTCACCAAGGCCTCTAGTGGTGAGGATGGACTGAGCTGCAACTGGATTCAGGTCGCGGCTCCCAGAGTCCCCTGGCTCACGCTCCATAGGGTATAGAGCAAGGGTCTCCAAACTGCGGCCCAAGGGCCAGATGTGGCCCTTTGCTTGCCTTTATCCGGTCCTTGGGGCACTATTCCTCCCACTGATATGAGGCACTATTCCTCCCACTGACACCAACAATGGGGCACTATATCGTCCACTGATACCAATGATGGGATACTATTCCTCATACTAATAGGGGAATACTCCTCCTCCTATTGACCACCAACCCTGAGGCCATATTTGTTCTCACTGATGCCGGGCCCGTGACATTTTCTTCCCCTGCTGGCCACAATCCGGCCCTCCTGAAGTCTTAAGGGCAATAAAGTGGCCCTTTGTTTGAAAAGTTTGGAGACTCCTGGTATAGAGGATAGAGGGGAAGCAGCAGCTCAGGATACAAGAGATAGTGAGGGGATAAGCCACGGTCAGGGCAACAAGCAGACAAGGATAAACAAAGGGCAAGCCAAAGGTCAAGGCCACAAGCAGACAGGGATGGTCGAGAACAAGCCAAGATCGGTAACACAGAGACAGACGTAGCACACGGCAAGCAGGAACCCAAACACACAATGCTTAACAAACAACGTTGATCAGCAAGGCAGACTTGCGGTGCACAAGTTAATATAGAGTTCTCTGATAGGGCCTGGGGTGGAGCCATGCTGGGAGGAGAGATTGTAAAAGCAGCCAGGTGAGAGTGTCTGGCCTCTAAGGTGAACACATGGAGAGGAAGATAAGCTGACAGACAAACATTACTGCATATCCATGACACCCTGTTTGGCAGGTACCCGGGCTTACAGGATGTCCTGAGGCAGGCCAGGAAAGTCTGTGTGCATTTCCACCGGTCATATAATGCCAGTGCTCGGCTGACTGACCTGCAAAATGAATTTAACCTGCCCAAGAACCGCCTAATCTGTGACATGCCCACCAGGTGGAACTCAACGTTGGCCATGCTGCAGCAGCTGCCCACACAGCAGAGGGCCATCAATGAGTATCTGTGCCAATATGGCACCAGGACAGGGTCAGGGGAGTTTTTTTTTGCCACGCCAGTGGGTCATGATCAGGGATGCATGCACTGTCCTGTCACCATTTGAGGAGGCCACGAGGATGGTGAGCAGTGACAGTGCATGCATCAGTGACACTGTCCCTCTTGTCCACCTGTTGGTGCACACGTTGCATGGAATAATGGACAGGGCACTTGAGGCAGAACAGAGGGAGGAAGAGGAGGACTTCCTTACCTCTCAAGGCCCCTTTATCCAGACAGAGTTCCAGCTGGCCCGCCTATCACACAGGAAGAGGATGAGGATTGTGTCAGCATGGAGGTGGAGCCTAGCACTCAGCATTAGCAGCAGTCTTCAAGGGATCAATTACAGTCCCAAGACACCCATGGACTTGTATGTGGCTGGGAGGAGGTGGCTGCGGATAGTGTCGTCCTGAGTGACCCAGAGGACTCCGGACCGAATGCCTCAGCAAACCTACGCTGCATGGCCTCCCTGATCCTGCAAAGCATGCGGAAGGATCCTCGTATTCGTGCTATCAAGGAGAGGGATCATTACTGGCTGGCAACTCTCCTTGATCCACATTACAAGGGTAAGGTTGCGGACCCTATCTTGCCATCGCAGAGGGAGCAGAGGATGAAACATCTTCCGGAGGTCTTGCAGAAGGGTCTGTGCAACGCGTTCCCAGAGACTGGGAGGTTACAAATTCCTGGTCCTGGACAACGTGTTGCTGAGGCTTTAGTCAGTCAAAGAAGGAGTGGTAGAGAAGGTGGCCGTCTGACCGATGCGTTCAGACAATTTTTTAGTCCGCAGCCCCATGGTATGATCAGTTCCAGCAACCATCGCCAGCGTCTGGTTTACATGGTGTAGAAATACCTAGGGGCAAGATCAGACTTGGACACCTTTCCCACCAAAAAACCTCTGGGTTACTGGGTCTTGAGGATGGATCACTGGCCAGAGCTTGCACAGTATGCAATTGAGCTACTGGCATGTCCTGCATCCAGCGTTCTTTCAGACCGCACATTCAGTGCTGCTGGAGGCTTTGTAACCGATCACAGGGTGCGCCTATCCACCGACTTGGTCGATCAACTGACCTTCATAAATGACGTGGGGTTCCCCCCAAATATCCATACCAGACCCTTCAGGTCTGGTATGGATTTTAAGGGAAACTCCACGCCAAATTTTAAAAAAAATGGCGTGGAGTTCCCCCCAAAAATCCATACCAGACCCTTTATCCGAGCATGCAACCTGGCAGGCCGCAGGAAAAGAGGGGGGGACGAGAGAGCACCCCCCCTCCTGAACCATACCAGGCCACATGCCCTCAACATGGGGAGGATGCTTTGGGGGTCAGTGACCCCCTCAAAGCACCATGTCCCCATGTTGATGGGGACAAGGGCCTCATCCCCACAACCCTTGCCTGGTGGTTGTGGGGGTCTGCAGGCGGGGGGCTTATCGGAATCTGGAAGACCCCTTTAACAAAGGGGACCCACAGATCCTGGCCCACCCTATGTGAATTGGTAAGGGGTACATTGCACCCTTACCATTTCACAAAGAAAGTGTAAAAGAAAAAAAAACACACAGACACAGTTGGGAAAGTCCTTTATTAAAAAGAAAAAAAATTAAAATAAAAAACCCAGTACCCAGAAACCCATGGACTTGTACGTGGATGGGAGGAGGTGGCTGCGGATCATGTCATCCTCTGTGACCCAGAGGACTCCGGACCGAATGCCTCAGCAAACCTACGCTGCATGGCCTCCCTGATCCTGCAAAGCCTGCGAAAGGACCCTCGGATTCGTGGTATCAAGGAGAGGGATCATTACTGGCTGGCAACCCTTCTTGATCCACGTTACAAGGGTAAGGTTGCGGAACTTATCCAGCCTTCGCAGAGGGAGGAGAGGATGAAACATCTTCGGGAGGCCTTGCAGAAAGGTTTGTGCAATGCGTTTCCAGAGCCTGGGAGGTTACAATTTCCTGGTCATGGACAACCCTTCCCTATGTTATCCAAAAAGCTTAAAAATAGATTTTTTGGCTGGAGCTACACTTAAAAAATTTACCTTTTCCAAATTACAAACAGATTCAACTTAAGAACAAACCTACAGTCCCTGTCTTGTTTGGACCGCCTGTATACTGCTGTTCAGAGTATATAGGGCCTGGGGCCCCACGCCTTTCCTTTTTTTAATTTGGGTGCGGGATTCCCCTTAATATCCATACAAGACCCAAAGGGGCTGGTAATGGGCTGAGGGGGGGGGGCACCCATGCCATTTTTCTCAATGATTTTCATCCATATTGCCGGGACCAGACATTACATTAAAGCCGCAAGCAGTTTTAAATGACTTTTTTTCCCTTTAGAAATGTAATTATGTGCAGGGACAGTTCTAAACCAGGGAAACACGTGCCACTTCACAGGCATACTATAGACACCCCCCCCCCCAGGTACGATATTTAAAGGAATATTTCACTTTTTTTTCTCACTTTATGCATCATTAAAATCACTGCTCCCGAACAAACTGACATTTTTAAAACTTATTTTTGCATTGATACATATCCCCTGGGTCAGGACCCGGGTCCCCAAACCCTTTTTAGGATAATAACTTGCATATTAGCCTTTAAAATTTGCACTTTTGATTCCGAACGTTCGAGTCCCATAGACTTTAACGGGGTTCGATAGTTTGCGCGAACTTTTGGTTCGTTCGCAGGTTCTGGTGCGAACCGAACCAGGGGGTGTTCGGCTTATCCCTACTAATGATTTGTACAGGGCAAAATGATATCTCTCTCTCTGGAGTCTATACCTGTCTTAAATCAACCCCACTGTTCCGGTAACAAGTGTATAACAGGGAATTTTCCCTTGCTTTGGGGATATTTCTCACAATTCACATTGTGTTTCCGAGCAAGTAAAGGTAAATCTCCCTACTGGGATACAGATATGAAAAAAAAACTGATAGGGATTCTTACCATCCCATATTCTAACACAAATGAAAAAACACTAATATAAAATTTGGAGACCTAATTAATCTGTAAATTAATTTGTTTGGCAATTTCCCATATTTACAAACAATTATGTTAAGACTCACTTATGAAACTCAAAAATAAAATTATAAAAATCTACTGTAAGTCTGAAAGCTCTCTAGGCACAAGTTAGAAGTTTAGTTGTGGATAGATGTGATAGAATCTATATGCAGCTGTAGAGCAACACACTTTTGGACCCTAGTATGTGCAGGAAATTACAAACCATGGAAATGCTTACCTTCTTTCATGACTTGCAGAGTTAATGAGCTTTGTAGAAGCACTGCATATTCCTATATAAATTGAGTTATTAGCAAGATATTACTTCTAAAACTCAACTTGTTAAATCAGAAGTTTCTATTGCATGACCTGGCAAGAAAAATGATGAAAGCGCTTCTAATTTCCACAGCAGGTGATGAGACGCACTATGCTTCTTAGCCAGTATGTTGGATGGAAGCTAACCGCTATGCTATTGCTAATAAATGTATATTCTGTTACAGACCTGCTAAAACAAGTCAGGATTTAGTTTAATTGGTTTTAAAGAAATAGTGACATATCCAGTATCATTTCATAATTTTAGCAGTATACATAATGCAGTGAAATTTTACTGCTGTGTGTGCATTATTTTAACGAATGGAATAAAAAATGAACTACAAAATAAATGTTCCTATATCATAGGACCATAGCTGAAAAATTATAGAACCAGGAAAACTAAGCTCAAATTCACATTGATGCCATATAATTTTTGAGCTCTGTACAACAAAATACTTTATTCTTATTCTGATATATGATGTATTATTTATGACTATTGCCCATAAACATATGGGGTTGATTTACTAAAACTGTAGAGTGCGAGGAGTGATGGGAAATTTAGGGCAGGAGCGGTTTGTGTCACTGGAAGTCATGTTTCAGTGCCACGTCTGCACACTTACAGCTCCCTACTATGCAGACCAAGAAAGAGAAGGAAGCAATCATGTGGTGGCTTTAACCACTTCCATACCGGGCCTATTCTGGCACTTCTCTCCTTCATGTAAAAATCATCATTTTTTTTGCTAGAAAATTAATCAGAACCCCCAAAAATTATATATATTTTTTTTAGCAGACACCCTAGGGAATAAAATGGTGGTCATTTCAACTTTTTATCTTGCACGGTATTTGCGCAATAATTTTTCAAACGCCTTTTTTTGGAAAAAAAAATGTTTTCACAAATTAAAAAATAACAAAACAGTAAAGTTAGCCCAATTTTTTGTATAATGTGAAATATGCTGTTACGCCGAGTAAATAGATACCTAACATGTCATGCTTTAAAATTGCGCACACTCATGGAATGGCGCCAAACTTCGGTACTTAAAAATCTCCATAGGCGACGCTTTAATTTTTTTTACAGGCTACTATTTTTGAGTTACAGAGGAGGTCTAGTGCTAGAATTGTTTCTCGCACTCTACCGCATGCAGCGATACCTCACATGTGGGGTTTGAACGGCGTTTACATATGTGGGTGGGACTTACATGCGTGTTCGCTTCTGAGCTCGAGCTACCGGGGACAGGGGCGTTTTAAATTTTTTTATTAGTTTTTTTGCTTTTTTTTGTTACTGAATTTTTTTTATTTTGACACTTTTTTTTACATTTTTTTTTTTTCGATCCCTTTTTTTTCTATTACAAGGAATGTAAACATCCCTTGTAATAGGAAACATTGTGACAGGTCCTCTTTATGGAGAGATGTGGGGTCAATAAGACCCCACATCTCTCCTCCATGCTGGAAAGCATGAGATCGGTGAAAAAAAATTCACCGATCTCATGCTGACAGCCGCAATTGCGGCTTTGTTTACTTCCGGGTACCAGGCGTGACTTCACAACGTCGCGCCCGGGACTCCGACGGTCATAGAGATGACTGGTGACCATCTGGTTACCAATCATCTCTATCGTCGTGAGCCGGCGCCGGAAGATTTGTTCTCCGGGCCGCCGATGGCACGGGAGAGCCCGGAGAAGTACCGGATGGCAGCGGGAGGGGGGTGTCCCCTCCCGCCACCTATAAGAATGATCAATCGGTGAAACTGCCGCTATGATCATTCTTATGGTGCGCAGAATCGCTGGCAGAAGAGAAAGATATCTGAATGATGCCTGTAGCTGCAGGCATCATTCAGATGTCCCCCCTCAAAGTCAATCATGTCATATGACGTCCTTGGTGGACAAGTGGTTAAAGGCTCATTTTGACACAAAGGGGTTGATTTACTAAAACTGTAGAGTGCAAATTCTGGTGCAGCTCTGAATCAGCTTCCAGGTTTTTTTGTTAAAGCTTTATTGAACAAGCTGAAGTTAGAAGCTTATTGGCTACCATGTACAGCTGCACCAGATTTTGCACTCTCCAGTTTTGGTATATCAGCCCCACTGTGTGTTACCCCTTTAAGTAACCTTTGATTTTTCTAATTTCCTGTGGATTGGGATTCTATGAAATGTAGTCTCAATTGAAGTGGCCATTGTTTGTTTTGGTATTGCACTTGTCATTCACATGGCAATGCATCACAGCTAAGTAAAAACTGAACTGTAGAGCTGCATCTGAGCTCTTTGACTTTGGCCAATGGCCTTTGTGGCTATATGAAAAGCCATTCACATTCTCATTTAAAATACCTCTAATTCTGAATGAGCCATTGCTCAGTCACAGATGTAATACAATGCAGACAGCCGTGTGCTTTTACACTGTGTGCCATACTCAGTAAGATCCTCCGAATATCATCCTTTGAGTCTTTCCAACAGGCTTAGAATAAAATTCAAGGTACTATTTCATGGTAAATAGTCTGGGGCAAGCTGGTCCAAATGAACTAATTCCATTACAGAATGATGCAGCCACTGTGTGTGCTTATTAGACTGTAGTAACATTAGCTAGCTACAGTAAGCAATGCAGTGCTCTGGCAACATTGCGGATGACTCACCCAGTAACACCCCCACCCCCCCACTGCCAAAGCTAAAGAAAGTGAGGCTTTTCCACCATTCAGAAGAAGCTTTGTATTTTTACTGATGAATAAAAACCTTATTCTGATTGGCCAAGGTAGAAATCATGACATCATCCACATGCCTCTCCAACTTCGCTAATCAGGGGAATCCTTGTGTTTAATAATAAAAATACAAGGCAAGACTAGTAGAGGAATACTCTCACGCTATCCCTGGAAGTGGAAAAAACAATGTATAGCACAAGTGCTGCAAACACCGATAGGTGGTTCCGTGACCAATAAGTGTATGTGTATGTGTATAATAAGTGATGTTGCGCTGTTGTTGAACTGAAGTGTAATCAATGTGTCACAAAATAATAAACGTACTTGAAATGAAAAGGCAATGATAAAGGAGTGCACAAGGTGGCAGTGTAAACTAAACATGCAAATAAACTCTTATAACAAATTCCTTACAATCAAGCAAATAACAAATGATTTGCACAACAAACCAGATGACATATATAAACCGGTGTCTCTTCATTCCATGCAATGACAAACACTATAACTCTCACATTAAGCAAGATGGAACACAATACATTATCCATGCGTGCCAAGCTCTTTCCTACATCACTTCATGTGTGCCTATCAGCCAATCCCAACGCGTATCATCACAGTCAGGTGACTTCATCAGGGAACACGTGACTGATGATAAGCGTTTGGATTTGCTTACAGGCACACAGGAAGTGATGTAGTGGTAATGAGCTTGGCGCTCGTGGATGATATATTGTGTTCCATCTTGCTTAATGTGAGTGTTTTTGTTTTTGTTTTTATCAAATAAATATTTTATTACATACTAAACTATATGGGCATTCCCCTTCTTCCCTCTACATCCCCCTCCCCCTTTGGGTGAGCGTGAGATTACATTATAGAGGAATCAACGTCCACTACCCAGCATTGATTCTTGGGACAACAAGTGGAAGACCCTGAAAGTAAATCAAGATTTTCCTCAAACCACCAGCGATTTATATAAAGACCCACAGAAGATATTGCAACCACTGGTTTTTCTATGCTGTTACCTTACAGCAGTAAGGTGAGAGGCCACTTCACACAGAGGTGTCATTGCATGGAATGAAGAGACACCCGTTTATATTTATCAGTTTGCACTACACATCACTGTTTTTCACCTTAATCCTTAAAAGACTGCCTTAGAGACTTGTTACTTGTCACATTTTCACTTCACTGTTTAGTGTACGTCGATCAGCTTGATGAGCATCGATTGACTAACTACCCACATTTGTTATATATGTCATCTGTTTTGTTGTGCAAATCATTTGTTATTTGCTTGATTGTAAGGAATCTGTTATTTGAAGAGTTTATTTGCACATTTGGTTTACACTGCCACCTTGTGCACTCCTTTATCATTGCCTTTTCATTTCAAGTACGTTTATTATTTTGTGACACATTGGTTACATTTCAGTTCAACAACAGCGCAACATCACTTATTATACACAATAAAGATACAAGGCTTCTCCTGAATGGCAGGCAAACACTCAGCCCAACACTCCCTAAAGAGGTATTGAAACCAAAATTTTTATATATTGCTGCTTACCAATCCTTAAATGTGGTGGCTGCATTCATTTTCTTTATTAAGACTTATTTTGTGTGGTTTCACCTTGCGATTCAGCCAGTAACACATCTCTCTTCTTTTGGTGTCTCATTTCCACTGGAGGAGCAACGTACCCACCTTAGACAGCACATTGTCAATCTGGGGAGAAGGTTGTGTTAGACGCACTAGCTAACACTTTTTTAGTGTATGTAGGTCAGGTAGGTCAGTGTATGTAGGTCAGGTAGGTCAGTGTATGTATGTCAGGTAGGTCAGTGTATGTAGGTCAGGTAGGTCGGTGTATGTAGGTCAGTGTATGTATGTCACTACCGTCAGTGTATGTCAGGTAGGTCAGTGTATGTATGTCAGGTAGGTCAGTGTATGTAGGTCAGGTAGGTCAGTGTATGTAGGTCAGTGTATGTAGGTCAGTGTATGTAGGTCAGGTAGGTCAGTGTTTGTAGGTCAGATAGGTCAGTGTATGTAGGTCAGATAGGTCAGTGTATGTAGGTCAGATAGGTCAGTGTATGTAGGTCAGATAGGTCAGTGTATGTAGGTCAGATAGGTCAGTTTATGTATGTCAGGTAGGTCAGTGTGTGTGGGTCATTGTATGTATGTCACTACCATCAGTGTATGTCAGGCAGGTCAGTGTCATGGTCAGTGTGTCAGGCAGGTGAGTATAGTGGTCAGCATTGATGGGCACTGGTAAGCCAGGCAGCAACCAGCAAGTGAGCTTACCCCGCGCCACACAACCCCGCCGCCCAGCCAAAAAAAACCTGCGTCACATACACACACATCCTCCCCCCCCTTTTGCCAGCCTTGGACTTCGGGCTGAAGCCCCTGGTCTTTTTGCAACCTAGCAACGCCCCTGCTTTTGGGATAAAGGTTTTACTGAAATAAATAAAAACTGACCATTGTAAGCACTCTTGACTGTGGCAAATGGTTATTCTCAACAGCCTGGCTGCCACAGCATGATCTGTTAAAGGTAGTTGAAAAACAGGAGAGTGCAAGTACTTACAGGTTTTATAACCTCCTTTTTTAACTCTGATTTTTAACTCACCACTTAGTCCAGTTCCACTTGGTCAGAGTTCCAGCAAGCAAAAAAGTAGCAAGCTCAAGGATGAGCAGGCTCAGAAATGAGTTCTACAGAAAGTTATATAGGACCTCCAGCACCTGTGACCAATTAACCAGTCCCCTTAATTAGTAGTCTGAAGGAAGGAAAGAAAAAAAAAGGCTGTAGTGACAGAAAAGGTGTTAAAAAGCAGCAAGGAAAGACCCCAAATAGAACCTAAAAATGCAAACACAGCAATCACCAGCAGTCAAAAGCAAAACAGTTTTTTACTCTCCACTAGAAATGAGCCGAACACGGTTCGCGGCAGAACATGCGAACGGACCGAAAGTTTGCGTGAACTTTCGAACATTGTTAAAGTCTATGGGACTTGAATGTGAAAAATCAAAAGTGTGAATTTTAAAGGCTAATATGCAAGTTATTGTCCTAAAAAGGGCTTGGGGACCCGGGTCCTGCCCCAGGGGACATGTATCAATGCAAAAAAAGTTTTAAAAACTGCATTTTTTTCGGGAGCAGTAATTTTAATAATGCTTAAAGTGAAAAAATAAAAGTGAAATAATCCTTTAAATATCGTACCTGGGGAATGTCTATAGTATGCCTGTAAAGTGGCGCATGTTTCCCGTGTTTAGAACAGTCCCTGCACAAAATGACATTTCTAAAGAAATAAAAGTCATTTATAACTGCTTGCGGCTGTAATGTAATGTCGGGTCCCAGCAATATGGATGAAAATTATCGAGAAAAACGGCATGGATACCCCCCAGCCCATTACCAGGCCCTTTGGGTCTTGTATGGATATTAAGGGGAACCCCGCACCCAAATTAAAAAAAGAAAAGGCGTGGGACCCCCAGGCCCTATATACTCTGAACAGCAGTATACAGGTGGTCCAAACAAGACAGGGACTATAGGTTTGTTCTTAAATTGAATCTGTTTGTAATTTGGAACAGGTACATGTTTTAAGTATAGCTCCAGTCAAAAAATATATTTTTAAGCTTTTTGGATAACATAGGGATGGGTTATCACCCCTATAACATTTGTTTTGCTGTCTGCGCCCCTGTTCAGAAGATTTCACCTCACTTTCTGTCCCAATGACAATTAGATTTTGAAAATGTGGGGTTTTTAGGGAAACAAGGATTGGTGATAAAGCATCAGTGGAGACACCTTTTTCCCATATTAACTCTTACAGGAGAGAATTTCTCTTCCTAGGGGTAGATTTCCTCTCACTTCCTGTTGTCTCCCTCCATTTGTAAGTAGAAGACGTTTTTAAGTCGGATGTTTGAAAGTAGGGGACCGCCTGTATATACTATACGGCCTGCTCTATATACTCTGCAGAAAATAGGGCCTTAGGTGTTGGTGGTACCAGAACACTGTAAGCCCTCACAGTTACTCTTGGTGGGCGATGGAACAGGCCCTGCTGTGAAATATTATATCAAGAATTGTAGTTACATTCCCCTGTTGAACAGGGGTAGAAAAATTGGGCCTTTGGTGGTGTTGGTGGTGGTGACACAACACCTTAAGCCCTCACAGTTACTCTTGGTGGGCGCAGGAACGGGCCCTGCTGTAAAAAAAATTAGATCAAAAATTGTAATTACACGCCCCTGTTGAACAGGGGCAGAAAAATTGAGTCTTGGTGCCACAACACTTTAACCCCTCACAGATTCTGTTGTTGAGCGCAGGAACGAGCCCTGCTATGAAATATTAGAGCAAATTTTGTAATTACATGCCCCTGTTAACCAGGGGCAGAAAAATTGGGCCTTAGGCGGTGGTGGTGGTGGTGGTGGCAAAACACTGTAAAGCCTCACAGATACTCTTGTTGAGCGCAGGAATGGGCCCTGCTGTGAAATATTACAGCAAAAAATTTAATTACATGCCCCTGTTAAACAGGGGCAGAAAAATTGGGCCTTAGGCACTGGTGTTGGTGCCACAACACTGCAACCCCTCACAGATACTCTAGTTGAGTGCAAGAACGAGCCCTGCTGCAAAATATTACAGCAAAAATTATAATTAAACGCCCCTGTTAAACAGGGGCAGAAAAATTGGGCATTAGGCAGTGGTGGTGCCCTAAAACAAAAATGTTCTTAGAAGCTATCAACATGAACATTGAGGAGGAATAGGATAGTCACTCAGCATAAGAGGATAGTCACTCAGCATCAGCATAGGCAGTCTTCAAGGAATCTCACATTCATAGAAAAATTAATCGGTTACATCAGCATGAGTTGCTTGGTAGCTGGTGATCCAAGACTGATTCATTTTTATGAAGGTGAGCCGATCAACTGAGTCTGTTGACAGGCGCACTCTGTGATCAGCTACAAAGCCTCCAGCAGCACTGAATCTGCATTCAGAAAAAACGCTGAATGCAGGACAGGCCAGTAGCTCTATTGCATCATGTTGTGCAAGCTCTGGCCAGTGACCCATCCTCAAGACCCAGTAACCCAGTGGATTTTTGGTTGGAAAGGTCTCCAAGTCTGATCTTGCCCCTAGGTATTCCTGCATCATGTAAATCAGACGCTGGCGATGGTTGCTGGAACTGATCAGACCTTGGGGCTGCGGACTAAAGAATTGTCTGAATGCATCGGTCAGACAGCCACCTATTCCACCGCTCCTTCTGTGACTGACCGAAGCCTCAGCAAAACGTTGTCCAGGACCAGAAAATTGTAACCTCCCAGGCTCTGGAAACGCATTGCACAAACCTTTCTGCAAGGCCTCCCGAAGATGTTTCATCCTCTCCTCCCTCTGCGAAGGCTGGATAAGTTCCGCAACCATACCCTTGTAACGTGGATCAAGAAGGGTTGCCAGACAATAATGATCCCTCTCCTTGATACCACGAATCCGAGGGTCCTTTCGCAGGCTTTGCATAATCAGGGAGGCCATGCAGCGTAGGTTTGCTGAGGCATTCGGTCCGGAGTCCTCTGGGTCACTGAGGATGACATGATCCGCAGCCAGCTTCTCCCAGCCACGTACAAGTCCATGGGTTTCTGGGTACTGAAAACGATCCCTTAACCACTTAAGCCCCGGACCATTTGGTAGCTAGAGGACCAGAGGTGAATTCAGAATTTTGCACTGCGCTGCTTTAACTGTAAATTGTGCGGACATGCAATGTTGTACCCAAACAAAATTTGCGTCCTTTTCTTCCCACAAATAGAGCTTTCTTTTAATGGTATTTGATTGCCTCTGCGATTTTTATTTTTTGCGATATAAACGGAAAAAGACCGAAAATTTTGAAAAAAAATATTTTCTACTTTTTGTTATAAGAAAAATCGAATAAACTCAATTTTAGTCATACATTTAGGCCAAAATGTATTCAGCCACATGTCTTTAGTAAAAAAAATGTCAATAAGTGTATATTTATCAGTTTGCGCAAAAGTTATAGCGTTTACAAACTAGGGTACATTTTCTGGAATTTACACAGCTTTAAATTTATGACTGCCTATCTCATTTCTTGAGGTGCTAAAATGGCAGGGCAGTACAAAACCCCCCCAAATGACCCCATTTTGGAAAGTAGACACCCCAAGGAAATTGCTGAGAGGCATGTTGAGCCCATTGAATATTTTTTTTTTGTCCCAAGTGATTGAATAATGACAAAAAAAAAAAATTACAAAAAGTTGTCACTAAATGATATATTGCTCACACATGCCATGGTTATATGTGGAATTGCACCCCAAAATACATTCTGCTGCTTCTCCTGAGTACGGGAATACCACATGTGTGGGACTTTTTAGGAGCCTAGCCACGTACGGGACCCCGGAAACCAAGCACCGCCTTCAGGATTTCTAAGGGCGCAAATTTTTGATTTCACTCCTCACTACCTATCACAGTTTTGAAGGCCATAAAATGCCAAAATAGCACAAAACCCCCCCAAATGACCCCATTTTAGAAAGTAGACACCCCAAGGAAATTGCTGAGAGGCCTGTTGAGCCCATTGAATATTTTTTTTTTGTCCCAAGTGATTGAATAATGACAAAAAAAAAAAAATTACAAAAAGTTGTCACTAAATGATATATTGCTCACACATGCCATGGTTATATGTGGAATTGCACCCCAAAATACATTTTGCTGCTTCTCCTGAGTACGGGGATACCACATGTGTGGGACTTTTTAGGAGCCTAGCCGCGTACGGGACCCCGAAAACCAATCACCGCCTTCAGGATTTCTAGGCACAAATTTTTGATTTCACTCCTCACTACCTATCACAGTTTGGAAGGCCATAAAATGCCAAAATAGCACAAAACCCCCCCAAATGACCCCATTTTGGAAAGTAGACACCCCAAGCTGTTTGCTGAGAGGCATGGTGAGTATTTTACAGCTCTCATTTGTTTTTGAAAATGAAGAAAGAATTTTTTATTTTTTTATTTTTTATTTTTTCAATTTTCAAAACTTTGTGACAAAAAGCGAGATCTGCAAAATACTCACAATACCTCTCAGCAAATAGCTTGGGGTGTCTACTTTCCAAAATGGGGTCATTTGGGGGGGTTTTGTGCCATCTGGGCATTCCATGGCCTCCGAAACTGTGATAGGCAGTGAGAAGTGAAATCAAAAATTTACACCCTTAGAAAGCCTGAAGGCGGTGATTGGTTTTTGGGGTCCCGTACGCGGCTAGGCTCCCAAAAAGTCTCACACATGTGGTATCCCCGTACTCAGGAGAAGCAACAGAATGTATTTTGGGGTGTAATTCCACATATGCCCATGGCATGTTTAAGCAATATATCATTTAGTGACAACTTTGTGCAAAAAAAAAAAAAAAATTGTCTTTTTTCCGCAACTTGTGTCAACATATAAAATATTCCATGGACTCGACATGCCTCTCAGTATATAGCTTGGGGTGTCTACTTTCCAAAATGGGGTCATTTGGGGGGGTTTTGAACTGTTCTGGCATTTTATACACAACATTAGGAAGCTTACATCCACTCTTCTAACCACTTGAAGACAAAGCCCTTTCTGACACTTTTTGTTTACATGAAAACATATTTCTTTTTGCAGGAAAATTATGTTGAACCCCCAAACATTATATATATTTTTAAAGCAAAGGCCCTACAGAATAAAATGGTGGGTGTTGCATTTTTTTTTCTACACAGTATTTGCGCAGCGATTTTTCAAACGCATTTTTTGGGGAAAAAATACACTTTTTTTTATTTTAATGCACTAAAACACACTATATTGCCCAAATGTTTGATGAAATAAAAAAGATGATCTTAGGCCGAGTACATAGATACCAAACACGACATGCTTTAAAATTTCGCACAAACGCGCATTGGCGACAAACTACATACATTTTTAAAAGCCTTTAAAAGCCTTTACAGGTCACCCCGTTAGATTTACAGAGGAGGTCTACTGCTAAAATTACTGCCCTCGATCTGACCTTCGCGGTGATACCTCACATGCATGGTGCAATTGCTGTTTACATATGACGCCAGACCAACGCTTGCGTTCGCCATTGGGCAAGAGCAGGGCAGGACAGGGGTGCTTTTTTTTTTTTTTTTATTATTAATTTTGCTTTTTTATTTTATTTTTAAATTATTCCTTCCATGTTTTTTTTTTTGTTTATCATTTTTATTGTTATCTCAGGGAATGTAAATATCCCCTATGATAGTAATAGGTAGTGACAGGTACTCTTTTTTTGAAAAAACTGGGGTCTAGACCCTAGATCTTTCCTCTGCCCTCAAAGCATCTGACCACACCAAGATCGGTGTGATAAAATGCTTTCCCAATTTCCCAATGGCGCTTTTTATATCCGGGGGGGGGGACATTCCCTACCACTGCTTGTAAAAGCAGTCCAGAGGCTAATTAGCCACTAGGGTTGCTTTTACATTAAAGCCGGCCGCTGGCTGAAAAGAATGATACCAAGATGATACCTAAACCCGCAGGCATCAATCTGGTATAACCATTCAAAGTCCAGCAACATACCAGTACGTTGCTGGTCCTTGTTGGACATGTATTGTAATCTTTTTTTTTCATGCAGCCAGGTGGCTGAACGAAAAAAGAGATTGATCGGTGGGTATGCCCACCATTAGAATACCGCCCTTCATCCACCCACTTCTAATGATGGGCATACATGCACCATTTATATATGCCGAAGCATGGGGGCATCCTCCCGCAAAAAAGTTATGCCGCACACACATGGTCGGACTTTTCCACGGGCAAGCCTCCGTCGGAATTTCGACCGTATGTACGCGGCATTAGGAGCAAAATCGCTCCTCCGCCCCTGCTGCCCCAATGCTTCGGCATATTTGCTTTTTTTTTTTTTTAACTGTGGTGGTGAAATCACCTCCTACAGCACTGGAGTCGCAGGGATCAGGCCTGTCTCTGCGAACGCTGCAGTTATGTGTGTTGTGTTTTGTAAGTGACAGTGATCGATCGATACTGCACTTCGGTGGCCTGGGCTGGACGGAGGGGCAAAACGCAGGTGCCAGCAGGTATCTGGGCTGATCCCGCTAACACTGCGTTTTTGGGAACCCTAAACTGCTGGGGACGCTAGTATAGATCTGATCAGATCAGATATTGATCTGTTCAGATACTATACCACTAAGGGAGGTGTATGCTTCACGCGTGGGTGTTAGCGTTACTGGCACTAACCTGACGCTGCCTGGGGTGTGACGCAGACCCTCTCTGACGCTAAAACCTAATTGATATCACCCGCCGGGCGATCAGGGGGTTAAACCTTTATTGGGTTATATACGGCGGGTGCCCTGACACTATAAAAAGCAAACTAACTAACCAGCGTCACCCGTAACACTTATATGATGATTACTGGTGAAAGGGTTAACTAGGGGCAATTAGGGGGTTAAAACCTTTATTAGATAATATATGGGGGTACCTGACGCTATAAAAACCTGCAGCGAACCTAAAAAAAATTACTGGCTACCGATCTGCATCACCGACGCTAAGACATCGATCAGAAAAATTATCGCTTAGCGACAGTGGTGATAGGGGGTGAAAGGGTTACCTGGGGGGCGATCAAGGGGGTTAAACCTTTATTAGATAATTTATGGGGGTACCCGACGCTATAAAAACCTGCGGCGAACCTAAAAAAATTACTGGCTACCGATCTGCATCACCGACGCCAAGACAGCGATCAGAAAAACAATTGCTTAGTGACAGTGGTGATAGGGGGTGAAAGGGTTACCTGGGGGGCGATCAAGGGGGTTAAACCTTTATTAGATAATTTATGGGGGTACCCGACGCTATAAAAACCTGCGGCGAACCTAAAAAAAAAATACTGGCTACCGATCAGCATCACCGACGCTAAGACATCGATCAGAAGAACGATCGCTTAGTGACAGTGGTGATAGGGGTTGAAAGGGTTACCTGGGGGGCGATCAAGGGGGTTAAACCTTTATTAGATAATTTATGGGGGTACCCGACGCTATAAAAACCTGCGGCGAACCTAAAAAAATTACTGGGTACCGATCTGCATCACCGACGCCAAGACAGCGATCAGAAAAACAATTGCTTAGTGACAGTGGTGATAGGGGGTGAAAGGGTTACCTGGGGGGCGATCAAGGGGGTTAAACCTTTATTAGATAATTTATGGGGGTACCCGACGCTATAAAAACCTGCGGCGAACCTAAAAAAAAATACTGGCTACCGATCAGCATCACCGACGCTAAGACATCGATCAGAAAAACGATCGCTTAGTGACAGTGGTGATAGGGGGTGAAAGGGTTACCTGGGGGGCGATCAAGGGGGTTACACCTTTATTAGATAATTTATGGGGGTACCCGACGCTATAAAAACCTGCGGCGAACCTAAAAAAAAATACTGGGTACCGATCTGCATCACCGACGCCAAGACAGCGATCAGAAAAATTATCGCCAAGCGACGGCGGTGCTAGGGGGTGAAAGGGTTATCTGGGGGGTGATCAAGGGGTTAAACCTTTATTAGGGGGGGTTAGGGGGCTACACTGGACCTAAAACTAAATGTAGTGACACTTTTACAGTCACAAATGTCACTGATTGCAGTGATCAGTAAATAAATGGTCACTGCAATCAGTGACACTGTGACTGGGGGCTGGGGGGTGATCTGGGGGGGCTGGGGGGTGATCTGGGGGGGCCTGGGGGGGCGATTTATGTGCCTATGTGTGCTGGTGTTAGTGTAGTGTTAGTGCACTGACCTGTGTGTCTTCTCTTGTACGACGCTCGGTATATGTGAGCGCCGCACAGGAGATGACATCACTTCCTCCTGCTTTCTCTATCTGTGTAAACAGTACACAGACAGAGGGGGCATTTCTATTCGCCGGGAGCGATCGCGGGGGGGTGGTCGGAATCGAACGGCCGCCCCCCCATCTCGGAACGCTCCCAGACGAATTCCGACCGCTCACTGTACAGAAGGGGGGTCCGATCTGACCCCCCAACTGTACAAAGGCAATCACGTACACTCTACGTGATTGTGCCTGTCGGTGCCATTGTGCCGACGTATATATACAGTGAGCGGTCGTTAAGTGGTTAAAGACTGCTGCTGATGCTGAGTGCTAGGCTCCACCTCCATGCTGACACAATCCTCATCCTCCCCCTCCTCCTCTTCCTGTGTGATCGGCGGGCCCGCAGGAATACTGTCTGGATAAAGGGGGCCTTGAGAGGTAAGGAAGTCCTCCTCTTCCTCCCTCTGTTCTGCCTCAAGTGCCCTGTCCATTATTCCACGCCGCGTGTGCTCCAACAGGAAGACAAGAGGGACAGTATCACTGATGCATCCACTGTCACTGCTCACCATCCTTGTGGCCTCCTCAAATGGTGACAGGACAGTGCATGCATCCTTGATCAGTAGCCACTGGCGTGACGAAAAAAAGCCAAGCTCCCCTGACCCTGTCCTGGTGCCATACTCGCACAAGTACTCATTGATGGCCCTCTGCTGTGTGTGCAGCCGCTGCAGCATTGCCAATGTTGAGTTCCATCTGGTGGGCATGTCACAGATGAGGCGATTCTTGGGCAGGTTGCATTCCTTCTGAAGGTCAGCCAGCTGAGCACTGCCATTATATGACCGGCGGAAATGCCCACAGACTTTCCTGTCCTGCCTCAGGAGATCCCGTAAGCCCGGGTACCTGCACATGAACTGCTGCACTACCAAATTAAGGACGTAGACAAACAGGGAATATGGGTCAAGTGTCCCTGTCAGAGAGCGGAGAGGAGGTTGGTGCCATTGTCACAAACCACCATTCCTGGCTGAAGCTGGCGTGGCGTCAACCACCTCTGAGCCTGCCCCTGCAGAGCTGACAGAATCTCTGCCCCAGTGTGGCTCCTGTCCCCTAAGCAGACCAACTCAAGCACCGCATGGCATCTTTTTGCCTGAGTGCTTGCGTAGCCCCTTGAACGCCTACAGAGCACCGCTGGTTCCGAGGACAAATTTGCACAGGAAGAAGCCATAGCGGAAGAAAAAGAGGGGGTGGAGGAGAGAGATGTGTCAGAATCACCACTACCAGCATTTTGGAGGCGTGGTGGCGGAACAAGCTCCAACAAATCTGCACCCTGTCCTGCTTCCTTCCCAGCTGCAAGCAGAGTTACCAAGTGTGCCGTGAAAGAAAGGTAACGTCCCTGTCCATGTCTGATGCACCTTACCGCTGACTGCCCTGTCGAACAAGGCCAAGACATTGCCTTCAAAATGCTGGTCGAGAGCCAGAATGGCCTTCCGTGAAAAGAAGTGGTGTTTGGGAATCTGCCACTGAGGTACTGGACATTCCACAAATTCACGAAGGGGGGCAGAGTCTACCAGCGGAAAAGGCAGCAGTTGAAGTGCTAGCAATTTAGCCAAACTAGCATTCAGCCGCTGAGCATATGGATGGCTGGAACAAAATTTCTTTCGACGGTTTAGCAACTGGGGTAGGGAAATTTGCCTGTTACAATCGGATTTTGGTGTAGCGATAGGAGATTGCCCGCAAGTACTTGGCACACCTAATTCTACACCTTCATTCCTCTCAGTGCAAGTTTCTGAGAGGACTGAAGGTATAGTGGGGTTGGAGATCCCAGCTGATGAGGAGCAAGGAGAGGTCCGCCTTGATCTTTGGTGTGGGTCTTTTAAGTACTGTTGCCAACGGACTGCATGGGAGGTCGACATATGTCTGGTCAAGCATGTGGTACCCAAGCAGCTGCTGTTTTGACCACACTTGATACGCTTAAGACATATGTTGCAAACAGCAACGGTGCGATCTGCTGCACATGTCTCAAAAAAGGCCCACACCAAAGAACTTTTGAAAAAATGCAGGAAGTCAGCAGCGCCCTGCACATGCGGAGCTCTGCGGTGTGATGCAGTCGGGTGGCTGCCCTTAAGCTGGCCCCTGGAGGGCATCCTGCCTCGTTGGAGATGTGCCTCTTCCTCCTCCTCTCTTCTATCAGGCACCCACGTAGAGTCAGTAACCTCATCATCCCTTCCCTCCTTGTCACTGGAGCAAACCTGGCAGTATGCTGCAGCTAGGGGAACATGACTGCCAGTTTCTTGTCCTTCTTGGGCACCCCCTCTCTCTGGGCTCACGTTACTGCCTTCCTCAACCTGGGTACCATCATCAGAGCCTTCAAAACACTGTGCATCCTCCTGCAGCATGCAGGGCCGGTACAAGGGGTGGGCAGAAGGGGCGGATGCCCTAGCCGGGACCATTTACTGGAGGAAGGGGGCACATTAGAGGCCACGCTACAGGCTGCCTGTCCTGAGGTGGCGGGGCCGCTTTGATCTTGCGGCTGCAGCGCTCCCCTCCCACCTCCTCCTCTTGTTTCTCACACAGTGCCGGTCTCCTGACCGGGAGTCAGGGAGCTAAGTCTGTGTGTGTGTTTGGCGGTGCCGGTCCCGCCCCCTTAGACCAGCTCATGTGGTAGCAGATTGAATTAGTGTTCCGCTTATGACATGAGCCGGTCTAGGGGGGCGGGACCTTGTTACGGCGCCACCGAACACACACACAGACCCAGCTATGTGAGTGTGACACACAGTGCTGCAGGAGATGTCCGCTGTGTGATCCAGCCAGGGCAGGCTATGGTGAGTCTGACTGCATTCATAGGAAAAGTGAGACTGCGATTATTGGCACAGAGACGCTACAATGGGCACAGAGAGGCTGCGATGGGCACAGAGAGGCTGTGATTATGGTCACAGAGAGGCTGGGATTATGGTCACAGAGAGGCTGCGATTATGGTCACAGAGAGGCGGAATTGATGGGCACAGTGAGGCTACAATTATGGTCACAGAGAGGCTGCGATTATGGTCACAGAGAGGCTGCGATTATGGTCACAGAGAGGCGGCATTGATGGGCACAGTAAGGCAGCATTGATGGGCACAGTGAGGCGGCATTGATGGGCACAGAGAGGCTGCGATTATGGGCACAGAGAGGCTGCGATTATGGGCACAGTGAGTCGGCATTGATGGGCACAGTGAGGCTGCAATTATGGGCACAGTGAGGCTGCAATTATGGCCACAGAGAGGCTGCGATTATGGGCACAATGAAGCAGCATTGATGGGCACAGCAGTAGGCTGCATTTGATGGGCACTGGTGAGACTGCATTGATCTCCTGTATGATGTCTGTAGTCTCTGACCATCTTTAGTATGATGTCCTCAGTCTCTAACCATCTCTTGTATCATGTTCTCAGTCTCTGACCATCTCTTGTATCATGTTCTCAGTCTCTGACCATCTCTTGTATCATGTTCTCAGTCTCTGACCATCTCTTGTATCATGTTCTCAGTCTCTGACCATCTATTGTATCATGTTCTCAGTCTCTGACCATCTCTTGTATCATGTTCTCAGTCTCTGACCATCTCGTGTATCATGTTCTCAGTCTCTGACCATCTCTTGTATCATGTTATCAGTCTCTGACCATCTCTTGTATCATGTTCTCAGTCTCTGACTATCTCTTGTATCATGTTCTCAGTCTCTGACCATCTCTTGTATAATGTTCTCAGTCTCTGACCATCTCTTGTATCGTGTTCTCAGTCTCTGACCATCTCTTGTCTTATATCATGTCTGCAGTCTATGAGGGGATTTTGCTTAATTAGCAATGGTATTGGTAAAATGCAGCAGGAAGGGGGTTAATGCACTGTCACTGATGCATTAGTATAGATCCCATTGTCTGTAGGCGCTGTAGCTTTTCACAGCGCGGGGGGTGCAATTTTTCATCTTCGCCCTGGGCACCGGATGACCTTGTCCTGGCACTGGCAGCTGTGCATGATGGTGGGTCTAGAGAAGGAGTGACTGATGACATTGAGCCAATGGAATAGGCCGCTTTGGCAGCTGCATTGGCAGCCAAACTACTCTGAGCCTAGGTGACAGAGGATGAGGAGGATGAGGACGGCTTTGTGATCCACTCTACCAACTTTTCTGCATGTTGTGGCTCAACACGGCCAGCTGCCGAAAAAAAGGACAAGCGTGCCCCACGGCCACGTGCTGAGGATGCACCGTGTCCATGACCAGCACTGTTGGCTGTAGACACAGAGCCTGCTTGCCCTCTTTTAGTGGCCTGTGAGCGTCTGCCTCTACTTGGTGGCCTTCCAGACAGGCTGTAAAATTTGATTAGCAAAACACCGCCTGAAGTTTACTAGAAAAAGTACACCAGGAATGGCCTGTATATATATTCAATGCACTGCAGCTCACTGAATCACCTGCCTGCCTGAAGTATATTTGAAAACGTACACCAGGAATGGCCTGCAGTCAGATATATGCTTGGCTAGACTGGATGCAGTGGATATATATATATTTGTAGGAGACTGTATATATATATATATATGTAATGCACTGCAGCTCACTGAATCACCTGCCTGCCTGAAAGTATATTTGAAAACGTACACCAGGAATGGCCTACAGTCAGATATAGGCTTGGCTAGACTAGAATGCAGTGGATATACTGTATATGTAGGAGACTGTATAGATATTTAATGCACTTCAGATCACTGAATCACCTGCCTGTCTGAAAGTGTATTTGAAAACGTACACCAGGAATGGCCTGCAGTCAGATATAGGCTTGGCTAGACTAGAATGCAGTGGATATATATGTAGGAGACTGTATATATATATTTTATGCACTGCAGATCACTGAATCACCTGCCTGCCTGTCTGAAAGTATATTTGAAAACGTACACCAGGAATGGCCTGCAGTCAGATATATGCTTGGCTAGACTAGAATGCAGTGGATATATATGTAGGAGACTATATATATTGTATGCACTGCAGCTAGCTGAATCACCTGCCTGCTTAAAGTATATTAGAAACAGTACACCAAGAACGGTCTGCAGTCAGATCTAGCTAAACTGGATACAGTGTGTATATATATATACAAGCCTGGATGTATATATATATATACTAAATACACTACAGCTAACTGAATCGCCTGCCTGCTCAATTTAATTGAAATGACACTCTCTCTCGGTCAACGCCAGCAACACACTACACAGGGCCGACGTGCAGGCGGCCTTTTATAGTGTGGGGCGTGGACTTAACCCCCTGAGCCATAATTGGCCAAAGGCACCCTGCCTTTGGCCAATTATGGCTCTCTTTGCTGACGGCGCTGTGATTGGCCAAAGCATGCGGGTTATAGTGCATGCTTGGCCAATCATCAGACAGCAATGCACTGCGATGTCACAGTGCATTATGGGGCATGATGAGCCACTCGAATTTGGCGCGAACGCCCCATAATGTCCGTATTTCGATGAACGAGCGAACAACCAATGTTCGATTCAAACTCGCGTTCGACCCGAACATAAAGCTTATCCCGACTCTCCACTCAAAGTTCCCACTCTTCAGCTTCCAACCAGCAAATCTGGCTAGTATGTGATGCATAATAGAACATTATGCAATTGCCTTACAGGTGTTTGTTTTGTTTTTTTTAAACATCCGTGATTTACAACCGCTTTAACTTGACCGATCACCAAGTTAAAATAAAGGAAAAAAGAATAAAAACGAAAGCAATGCAGCCACCAAATCCAAGCGATTTTTGATTTTGGATTTAATACCACTTTAATTTGGTATCAGATGGAAAGTTGCCTGTACTGCTGTCGGAAAACAGAGGTACTTACTGTATATAGCTAATGCTACTACAGTCCATTACAGCACACACAGCAACCACATTGATCTTTATTTTAAATAGTTTGCTTGGACCAGCTTGGTCTAAGTGAACTATTCACAGCAAAATTTAATCTGGAATTAAACTTTAATGAGAAGGTACTGCAAATATGACTGTATGGGAATTTAAACTATTTTATCATCTCTCAATTGGTATAACTATAGTTAACAAAATTAATTTTGGTTTCTATGGGTAAATTCAAGTTCACCTATTACATCACCAATGCACTTTGCAATATTGAGGCCAGAGCTTTACTTTTCCTGTGCTTTAACACTCACATGGTAATGAGCAATTATTATATGCATTGCTTTAAGGCAGCATCTGTGTGTTGTGGTTTGCTAAAATGCATGTGATATGGTGCACTGTATATGTGTACTTATGTTATGTGCTATTCAGAATAATGGTACCAAAATGCAATGCACAGAGAGTTGTGCGTTACATGTATTTCAATAGTGCATCGAAAAATGGCACTCTCCTTAAATTTAGCCACCCTATGCCCGGGACTTTCTAACAAATCTTACCATTAAAATAAACTGTATTTTCATATAAAAGCCATTTAAGTTAATGTTGCAGGCTATAATCAGAACTTTACACTCTAAAATGAAAACACACACAAACCACGGGCTCCTATGAGGGAAAAACAGCACAAGCCCCTAGCACCAAAAATATTGATGCTACTATTGTAATTAAAGTTTCCTTATGAATAATACCTCTGTGTTGGCAGCAAATGTGTTCTTTAAAAGTGGTGCTGTAGGCAAATAGCTACCAACAGAGCTGATATACTTATATGTTTGTTGTTTTACTGCCAAAAAAGATTTGTAATATTGTACAGACAATCTTGTGATTTACACACCTCTGTCACACTGCAGAGACTGGACCATCACTCATCTACGTCTTAGTTCAACTCCACTACTTTCTGGTTCAACTTTACTGCTTGGTGGTTCATGTTGCTGCCAATAGGACATTGGTGAAGATTGATGCTGATGGATTGTCCAATGAACAATCTTAAAAAAATAAGTGTAGCCCCCTCTAGTGTGCTAGGAATAGGTTTTTGCTAGTGTAGGAAAACTGTTCAGGCTTGACTGGCAGCCAAGCCTGTGTTGTTTTATCTGGGTCAGGTAAGGTAAGACTCAGGGAGGGCTGCATGTCTCACAGGCAGCATCTCTGAGACCTCCCCTACTTCTGGAACTTGCTGGTAACCTCCAGAAAAATGGGAGTGGAGGTGAGGAGGAGCTGTCTAGAGTATTCTGAGGGCCCAGACCAATCCACAACAGGCAGAGGGCAGGCCCCCTCAAATATTTTGGGTCAGCCCAGCTTGGGTAGTGGAGTTCAGGTGGAAAGCTGGAAATGGAGTGTTAGGCTGTCAGTGGCCTTGGTTGGGCTTGGGTGTGGAAGGGACCCTCTTCATGACACAGAGGGGTGTCCTGACCGGGGGCACAGGAGCAGGAGGAGCAAAGCAGGAGAATACTGGCAGGCAAATCTCCAGGGAGAAAGACAGCCAGGTGGGCTGGTGAGTGTTACAGTCGGAAAGGACTGAGAGACATGCCTGAGAGGACTTGAAAAGAGCAGTCTGGGATGGATGCAGAGTCAGTCTGGGAAGACTGTGGAGAAGTTGCCAGGAGGGCAGCTTCAGCCAAGTGGGCTGGCAGGGCCTGAAGAGGTGGTGATGGGATCAGTAGCCACAGGAGGACAGCTGGGCACTAGGACTTTTCTACACAATAAGAAGGCAGAGGAAAAGAGTATATACGGACTGTATATAGTTGTGTCCGTGAAGAGATTTTTTTTTCTTTGATCAAGTGGGCATCCCATAATATCCTTATCCCTATCCAAGTTTATTCCCCTCAATAAAACTTAAACAAAGCACTGGACTGTTCTTCTGATTTAGGTGTGCTGTGAAGTTGCAGTGTGCCTGGCTGTGTAGGGTGGAGGATCCCTTTCTACTTGCAGCTCCTTAGAGGGTGCGCTACACAAGCTTCATGTAGGTAGCTTTGTTTGTGTAAATGGGTAAGCTGGCTTACAGCATTATAAGTCCTTTGGCAGAAAATGTACATATGTATTGAAACTGTGCATTTACGTGCTTGGCTACAGCAGCACTATAATAAAGGAAAACTTGAGTAAGGGTAAAACTCTTCAATAAATCTACATAAGATTAGTCCATGTTCACTTGATTTTCCCTCATCTGATCGGCAACTACAGCAAAGCATGCAATTTTTTCCACAGCCTATAAGTGCAAATTCCAATCAAGAGATGTGGATGACAATGGGCTTACTGTTCAATCACGTTGCATTGTGTATAATATAATCTGAAACCCACATAAGCAGGATGTTATGTGAGACAAGCTATTTTTCCTGCTACATTATTAAATATTTATGGAGCATATTTTTTTTCTTCTTTTCAAAACAAAAAGCAGATGAAAGTGACGATAAATTGTTTTTCACTAGAGATGTGTGGATCAGACAAAATCCATTACACTGGTGATCTTTCAAATCCAGTCCTCTAATCCATTATTCTTATTCTCTCAGATCATGAAGTCAACTAGTATAGAAGCCCCTGGTCCCTTTTTATGAGCTTACTAAAGCACACTAAATTCACATATGCAGATTCCTTTCCACTCGTTCTCTGAGTTCTGGGGAAAAAAAAACAGTAAATGACATTAGTGTAATCATATTACCTATAGAAAAATAAATAGATATTTTCCACCAGAGGTTAGCATGTCATGAGGTAGGCAGTCAATATGTGGACTAAGGAGCGCTAATCTTAGGTCCTGAAGAGTGGCCCAAAGATCTTATTTACCAGTTCACTTAAAGTGTTACTAAACCCAGGACCCTGCATTCACTATATCTGGTCTCCTACAGTACACATAACATGGAAATGCAATTATTTTAGTAAAAATAAACATCTAAATACCTTTTATCACCAGGAGTGTATAGCAGTCTTGTAACTTCTATCCGTGCAAAAAATAGTAACAATTGTGCAACCCAAACAAAAACAAACATGTGCAACCAAATATATCAGATGTGCATCCTTCACATATATCAAATGTGCGTCCTTCACGTAATAAAATTTAAAGCACTGGGAATGTATCATATAAATCCTTCCCAAGAATGAATGTAAAACAAACACTGAAAAAAAATGACTGAATTAAACGTCCATAACAAATGACATTCAATGTGGATGGATGATAGATGGATCCTTAGGTAAAAAACGCAGGTGATGATACTGTTTTTCACACGACAGCCAGGTGATAATAGGCAATAATAAAAGTAGCCACACAGGCCGCTTACCAGAACTGTAGGATCTCTATTACGGAGATCATTTGGGCACATACAGGAGGGATCAATCTGGTCACGGACCGATCAGCTCACTCGTCCAACCCGATCCTCTCCTCCACTTTCCAGTTCCAGGTGCTGTAGTGATCTCCGTGAAATCCTTTTTTCCAGGACTGGATTAGCTCATGCAGGATATTTAAAGGAAAAAGGAAGGCTTCATAGTGCAGTAGATTTAAAACAAAAGTTTTTATTCCATTTGCTGGGCTACTGACATCTTTAGAAGCAAAAAGTATCAAACAATTAAAACAATGCTCAAGCCTGTCAGCTGGTTCGTGGTGACGTCAGGTCCTAATGCTCCACCCGACGCAGCGCTTCTCCGTAAGAGGCATCGGCAGTGAAGGACGCACATTTGATATATGTGAAGGACGCACATCTGATTTGGTTGCACATGTTTGTTTGTTTTGTTTTTTTGGGTTGCGCAATTGTTACTACTTTTTGCACATTTTTATGAGCTGAATATTTAGGTTCTCTGTTTTAGTTGCAGCACCATCAGATATTTATTATTCATTGTTTTGTTTTATTTATTTTTTGTTAATTTTTTGCTTATTCATTTTTGAATATTCACATATATATACGTTGATATATACACATTTTTTGTCATGGGATTAGCGCTGATTTACCACTTTTAACATTTAACTTCTATCCGTGCCTGGTTAAAGCTTGTACGATAGTACTGGCTGTCCTATCAGAATGCAGGACCCCTGACCCTCTGTCTGGATAGTGCTGATTGGCCCTGTGCTAATCACATGCACTCTCACAAGAAAAAAAAAAACTCTCTAGCACCAAACTGAGCATGTGCAGCCTGACTCCATTTTCTCTGTCTTAACTTGACATGTTTTTGGGGCAATGTAAGCGGGTCTGTGCATACAGGATCAGACAGCCTTTTTACACAATGCAGAGGATTAACCCCTTAGGTTCCATATTGAGTATAACAAGTAAGCTTTACTGCATATACAGACTGATTTTTACTGTTAGTGGGTTTAGTAACATTTTAACCACTTAACGACCGCTCACTGTATATGTACGTCGGCAGAATGGCACCGACAGGCACAATCACGTGCAGTGTACGTGATTGCCTTTGTATAGTTGGGGGGTCCGATCGGACCCCCCTTCTATACAGTGAGCGGTCGTTATCCGTTGGGGAGCGATCCGAGATGAGGGGACAGCCGTTCGATTCCGGCCACCCCCCCGCGATCGCTCCCGGCGAATGAGAAAGCTTCCTCTGCTGTGTAATGTTTACACAGGCAGAGGAAGTGATGTCATCTCTCATGTGGCGCTCACATATACCGAGCGCCGTACAAGAGAAGACACACAGGTTAGTGCACAAACAGTACACTGACACCAGGACACATAGGAACATAAATCGCCCCCCCAGATCACCCCTCAGATCACCCCCCAGCCCCCAGTCACAGTGTCACTGATTGCAGTGACCATTTATTTACTGATCACTGCAATCAGTGACATTTGTGACTGTAAAAGAGTCACTACAGTTAGTTTAGGTCGCTAAGCGATCGTTTTTCTGATCGCTGTCTTATTGTCGGTGATGCCGATAGGTAGCCAGTTATTTTTTTTAGGTTCGCCGCAGGTTTTTATAGCGTCAGCTACCCCCATATATTACCTAATAAAGGTTTAACCCCCTTGATCGCCCCCCCAGGTAACCCTTTCACCCCCTATCACCACTGTCGCTAAGCGATCGTTTTTCTGATCGCTGTCTTATTGTCGGTGATGCCGATAGGTAGCCAGTTATTTTTTTTAGGTTCGCCGCAGGTTTTTATAGCGTCAGGTACCCCCATATATTACCTAATAAAGGTTTAACCCCCTTGATCGCCCCCCCAGGTAACCCTTTCACCCCCTATCACCACTGTCACTAAGCGATCGTTTTTCTGATCGCTGTATTACATATGCTGGTGCCGATAGATAGCCAGTTATTTTTTTTAGGTTCGCCGCAGGTTTTTATAGTGTCAGGTACCCCCATATATTATCTAATAAAGGGGAAAAAAAGAAGGGGTTTTTTGGGACTTTAAATGAGGTTCAGGGGCCGTTCAGATCCCCTCCTCCATCCCGGGTTTAGTATTCAAAAAGGAAAGTAGAGGGCGGGACTTTGTATGAGGCACACGGACACAAAGAGATAACTTTGATGGAGGACAGCTTTTAATTGGTTCAAATCGCAATACAATTTCATATTTAAATTTTATGCATTTTGCTATATATCAATACTTTTTTATATTTCATCCGAACCAAATATTGCACAATAGTAAATAGTTAATAAATATTCCATCAAGGATATTTCATATATTTGCAGATACACAGTACATATCTTCCAGACATTGCAGTCGCTACCTATGCAACTTGGTAATCCACTAAAACATTTTTTTTTTAAAAAGGAGACATAAGCAGGGGGGGGATTTGGTATATATTGGAAGGAACGTCCATAAAGGTTGATGGGTATATACACTTATCGGTAGATATTAGCTCTATGCATTTCGGGCCTTGCGGGCCGCTCATCAGGAGCAAAAACCGAAGTGATCATCTGGGGATGAAAAAGACAGATACATTTTAATGATCTAAAAGAATGCTACAGAGCTGGTGGGCAAACATAGAATAGGAGGAAAATCCCCCACCCATACATTTAACCCACAGAACTTACGGATGCGTCTGCATGGGGGTGGTGCGTCCACGAGAGTCACGGACCAGCCAGAGGGCGTCACAACCGGGAGCTGGGGAGGCATGGCAGGGCGACAACGACCCATACTGACAACGCCCCGTGAGGGTGGAAAAATAAAATTCAAAGTGGTTGTAAGCTATGTAGGGTAACCCCAAATGTGGGGACCTCTGTGAAAAAAAGAAAAAAATTAAAAACTGTCACACTGAAAAAATGTTGTAACACTAAAAGCTGTGTGTATCTGTATGTGAAAAAGTGGTGTGTATCAGGGTGTGGGGGAGGGTAGTGTGAGGTGAGAGGACATTAATTAGGCAGGGAAAGAAAAGAAAAAGGGAGAAAAAGAAACAGAGAAAAGGCTGAGAAAAAATAAAAATAAAAAAGGGAGCAATAAAAGGGATTAAAGATAGGAAAGCCAAATAGAGAGTGAATATTGGGAAGAGAAGAAGATACCTGTTGCAAAGTGGAAAAGGCATACAGATAAAAAAGCCAGATAGTGTGTGAATATTGAGGAGAAAAGAAAATGAAAATACCTGTTGCAAAGTGAAGAGAGCAAGTTATGCAGTGTGAGTGCTGTTCCAAACTGAGAAGTGATGTGTGTGATCCTGAGTGTAGGGCCCAGCAAAGGGAGAGGCTTATATGGGAAGTGCCGCCATAACCACGCCCCCAACGTCACACTGACACATGCAAGTGGGGGAGAGAGGAGGGAAGGCGCCATCAACCAGGCCGTAAGACCAGGCGAGATGCGCCCAACCCACCAATCATTTCCCCCTGCGCGCCAGCTATGGAACACACTAACATCGGTGGTGCAGTGCCCGAAGGACACCGCACGCCCGGTGTGCTATGCGTGACGTCGACGTGCAGTGGCGGATCCCCCACTCACCCCAGGCCACAACAAGGCGAAGGGAGAGGGGGGACCCCAGTGCACGTCGCAGCTCCCCGAAGCGAAGGCGACGGCAAAGTCCAATGAAGAACATGCACAGGACCACCCACATGCATACGCATTAGCATTATAAAAAATGAAAAAATGGAGCAGGGTAGGATGTTGGAAAAAATTTTTACCGTTTTTTGGGAGGAACTAGTTGTAGAGTAAAATATACGCGAGCTGGACATCGAGTTTAGCTAACGAAGGAGCCATGTGTGGAAAATGCAAAAAATATATTAGTGCGACCGTGTGCCTCCATCCCTAATTGATTGATAAAAAAGGGGAAAAAAAGAAGGGTTTTTTTGGGACTTTAAATGAGGTTCAGGGGCCGTTCAGATCCCCTCCTCCATCCCGGGTTTAGTATTCAAAAAGGAAAGTAGAGGGCGGGACTTTGTATGAGGCACACGGACACAAAGAGATAACTTTGATGGAGGACAGCTTTTAATTGGTTCAAATCGCAATACAATTTCATATTTAAATGTTATGCATTTTGCTATATATCAATACTTTTTTATATTTCATCCGAACCAAATATTGCACAATAGTAAATAGTTAATAAATATTCCATCAAGGATATTTCATATATTTGCAGATACACAGTACATATCTTCCAGACATTGCAGTCGCTACCTACCTATGCAACTTGGTAATCCACTAAAACATTTTTTTTTAAAAAAGGAGACATAAGCAGGGGGGGGATTTGGTATATATTGGAAGGAACGTCCATAAAGGTTGATGGGTATATACACTTATCGGTAGATATTAGCTCTATGCATTTCGGGCCTTGCGGGCCGCTCATCAGGAGCAAAAACCGAAGTGATCATCTGGGGATGAAAAAGACAGATACATTTTAATGATCTAAAAGAATGCTACAGAGCTGGTGGGCAAACATAGAATAGGAGGAAAATCCCCCACCCATACATTTAACCCACAGAACTTACGGATGCGTCTGCATTTTTTTAAAAAAAAATGTTTTAGTGGATTACCAAGTTGCATAGGTAGCGACTGCAATGTCTGGAAGATATGTACTGTGTATCTGCAAATATATGAAATATCCTTGATGGAATATTTATTAACTATTTACTATTGTGCAATATTTGGTTCGGATGAAATATAAAAAAGTATTGATATATAGCAAAATGCATAAAATTTAAATATGAAATTGTATTGCGATTTGAACCAATTAAAAGCTGTCCTCCATCAAAGTTATCTCTTTGTGTCCGTGTGCCTCATACAAAGTCCCGCCCTCTACTTTCCTTTTTGATTATCTAATAAAGGTTTTAACCCCCTAATTGCCCCTAGTTAACCCTGCGTCACACCCCAGGCAGCGTCGGGTTAGTGCCAGTAACGCTAACACCCATGCGTGAAGCATACACCTCCCTTAGTGGTATAGTATCTGAACAGATCAATATCTGATCTGATCAGATCTATACTAGTGTCCCCAGCAGTTTAGGGTTCCCAAAAACGCAGTGTTAGCGGGATCAGCCCAGATACCTGCTAGCACCTGCGTTTTGCCCCTCCGTCCAGCCCAGGCCACCCAAGTGCAGTATCGATCGATCACTGTCACTTACAAAACACAACACACATAACTGCAGCGTTCGCAGAGACAGGCCTGATCCCTGCGACTCCAGTGCTGTAGGAGGTGATTTCACCACCACAGTTAAAAAAAAAGCATATATGCCGAAGCATTGGGGCAGCAGGGGCGGAGGAGCGATTTTGCTCCTAATGCCGCATACATACGAAAGAAATTACGACGGAGGCTTGCCCGTGGAAAAGTCCGACCATGTGTGTGCGGCATAATTTTTGCGGGAGGATGCCCCAATGCTTCGGCATATATAAATGGTGCATGTATGCCCATCATTAGAAGTGGGTGGATGAATGGCGGTATTCTAATGGTGGGCATACCCACCGATCAATCTCTTTTTTTTGTTCAGCCAACAGGATGCATGAAAAAAAAAGATTACAATACATGTCCAACAAGGACCAGCAACGTACTGGTATGTTGCTGGACTTTGAATGGTTATACCAGATTGATGCCTGCGGGTTTAGGTATCATCTTGGTATCATTCTTTTCAGCCAGCGGCCGGCTTTCATTTAAAAGCAATCCTAGCAGCTAATTAGCCTCTGGACTGCTTTTACAAGCAGTGGGAGGGAATGTCCCCCCCCCGGATATAAAAAGCGCCATTGGGAAATTGGGAAAGCATTTTATCACACCGATCTTGGTGTGGTCAGATGGTTTGAGGGCAGAGGAAATATCTATGGTCCAATAGACCCCAGTTTTTTCAAAAAAAGAGTACCTGTCACTACCTATTGCTATCATAGGGGATATTTACATTCCCTGAGATAACAATAAAAATTATAAAAAAAAAAAAAAAAATATGTAAGGAACAGTTTAAAAATAAAATAAAAAAGCAAAATGAATAATAATAAAAAATAAAAAAAAAGCACCCCTGTCCTGCCCTGCTCTTGCGCAATGGCGAATGCAAGCGTCGGTCTGGCGTCATATGTAAACAGCAATTGCACCATGCATGTGAGGTATCACCGCGAAGGTCAGATCGAGGGGAGTCATTTTAGCAGTAGACCTCCTCTGTAAATCTAACGTGGTAACCTGTAAAAGCTTTTAAAGGCTTTTAAAAATGTATGTAGTTTGTCGCCAATGCGCGTTTGTGCGAAATTTTAAAGCATGTCGTGTGGGCAATATAGTGTGTTTTAGTGCATTAAAATTAGAAAAAGTGTATTTTTTAGCCAAAAAATGTGTTTGAAAAATCGTTGCGCAAATACTGTGTGGAAAAAAAAATGCAACACCCACCATTTTAATCTGTAGGGCCTTTGCTTTAAAAATATATATAATGTTTGGGGGTTCAACATAATTTTCTTGCAAAAAAAAAATAATGTTTTCATGTAAACAAAAAGTGTCAGAAAGGGCTTTGTCTTCAAGTGGTTAGAAGAGTGGATGTAAGCTTCCTAATGTTGTGTATAAAATGCCAGAACAGTTCAAAACCCCCCCAAATGACCCCATTTTGGAAAGTAGACACCCCAAGCTATATACTGAGAGGTATGTCGAGTCCATGGAATATTTTATATGTTGACACAAGTTGCGGAAAAAAGACAATTTATTTATTTTATTTTTATTTTTTGCACAAAGTTGTTACTAAATGATATATTGCTCAAACATGCCATGGGCATATGTGGAATTACACCCCAAAATACATTCTGTTGCTTCTCCTGAGTACGGGGATACCACATGTGTGAGACTTTTTGGGAGCCTAGCCGCGTACGGGACCCCAAAAGCCAAGCACCGCCTTCAGGCTTTCTAAGGGTGTAAATTTTTGATTTCACTTCTCACTGCCTATCACAGTTTCGGAGGCCATGGAATGCCCAGATGGCACAAAACCCCCCCCAAATGACCCCATTTTGGAAAGTATACACCCCAAGCTATTTGCTGAGAGGTATGGTGCGTATGTTGCAGATCTCGCTTTTTGTCACAAAGTTTTGAAATTTGAAAAAAATAAATAAAAACAAAATTATTTTCTTTCTTCATTTTCAAAAACAAATGAGAGCTGTAAAATACTCAACATGCCTCTCAGCAAATAGCTTGGGGTGTCTACTTTCCAAAATGGGGTCATTTGGGGGGGGTTTTGTGCTATTTTGGCATTTTATGGCCTTCAAAACTGTGATAGGTAGTGAGGAGTGAAATCAAAAATTTGTGCCCTTAGAAATCCTGAAGGCGGTGCTTGGTTTTCGGGGTCCCGTACGCGGCTAGGCTCCTAAAAAGTTCCACACATGTGGTATCCCCGTACTCAGGAGAAGCAGCAAAATTTATTTTGGGGTGCAATTCCACATATAACCATGGCATGTGTGAGCAATATATTATTTAGTGACAACTTTTTGTAATTTTTATATTTTTTTTGTCATTATTCAATCACTTGGGACAAGAAAAAACAATTCAATGGGCTCAATATGCCTCTCAGCAATTTCCTTGGGGTGCCTACTTTCTAAAATGGGGTCATTTGGGGGGGGGGGTTTGTGCTATTTTGGCATTTTATGGCCTTCAAAACTGTGATAGGTAGTGAGGAGTGAAATCAAAAATTTGCGCCCTTAGAAATCCTGAAGGCGGTGCTTGGTTTCGGGGGCCCGTACGCGGCTAGGCTCTCAAAAAGTCCCACACATGTGGTATCCCCGTACTCAGGAGAAGCAGCAAAATTTATTTTGGGGTGCAATTCCACATATAACCATGGCATGTGTGAGCAATATAACATTTAGTGACAACTTTTTGTAATTTTTTATTTTTTTTATTTTTTTGTCATTATTCAATCACTTGAGACAAAAAGAAAAAAAATATTCAATGGGCTCAACATGCCTCTCAGCAATTTCCTTGGGATGTCTACTTTCCAAAATGGGGTCATTTGGGGGGGGTTTGTACTGCCCTGCCATTTTAGCACCTCAAGAATTGAGATAGGCAGTCATAAATTAAAAGCTGTGTAAATTCCAGAAAATGTACCCTAGTTTGTAGACGCTATAACTTTTGCGCAAACCAATAAATATACGCAGTGCAAAATTCTGAAAACACCTCTGGTCCTTTAGCTACAAAATGGTCCGGGGCTTAAGTGGTTAAGGAGCAACGAAGGAAAGAAGTGGTAGAAAAAGTTAGTACAAAAAGGGCCCTTAGGTAGTTTGATTGTCAGGGGTGCCCAATGTGTTTGTTTAAATGATTAAACCCACCAAGCAGATTTTATAAAAATGCTAATATTTGGCTATGAATTTTCTTAACAGTAATTGAATCTCTGTTTTGATTGAACAACTCTAATATTTGCTTTCCTGTTTACACACTTACAGTATTACTGAATTTTGTTTTTCATATACAGGGTATTCTAATTTAAACATATAAAGACCCACATATATCATTTTTAGAACATATTTGAAGCTTACATTTGAAAACTGTGTTATATATTTCTCCTTGACTGTAGTAACCAATCAGATTTCAAATGTCCTTTCTGCAGTGCTTGTTTGAAAATATAACAAGTATTCTGATTAGTTACTGGGTACAAGAAATCGTGATGGGCCCCAAACTTTTAATGCAGCAAAACTAGTGATCTAGGAATTCAAATAAATATTGGGACAAAAGTAGTCAACTGACATGCCCAGAATAGCCAGATATGTTACTGTTAGTTTAATATCCTTTTCCTTTATTTGCTTGATAATGAGTTTTATTATCAAAGAAAATATATTGTGTGGAGGCCAGGCTAAATTCTGTTTTCTTGTTTAGAGGAGTGAAAGGAGCATTATGAATATATAGTTTTTGTATCTTTTTTTGCAGAATAAAAGTGAATACTTTTGCAGATGCATATCAAACCTGATGGCAAATAAAGTAGCTCATCCCCATCAAATTTAGATGTGAAGCAGTGTCTAGGGAGTTTTTTTTGAATATGTGTTCAATCCTGCATATTTATTCATCATAAACAGCGTTAGTTAATAGCAACAAAAATCAGGCCATTCAGATATATTTTACTGAGGGACAATACACAGAACAACAGAGCATATGCATGAAATACAGATGTGATTTAAATATGTTATTCTATTGGAAAAAATAATTTATTCATATTGTTCTAGCACAATGGGTCAGTGGGTGAAAATATCAGACTCTCGTATTCAATACTGCCCTTGTTTTCTATCTGCATCGTCTTTATTCAGAAGAAGCAAAAATAACAGAACCAACTGTTCTTCTGGTTGGATTGACATAATGTTAATATTGTAATTAAGTAGTAGTAGTAGTAATTTCTTCTTCTGCCATGAAGTGCTGGCCCATTTATACTAGTGGCAGGGTAGATGGGTGCTGGAACACCTCCCACTTTCATGTAGACCATGGCTCCCTTATACAGGGGGTCCCCGGGTTACGAACAAGATAGGGACTGTAGGTTTGTTCTTAAGTCGAATTTGTTTGTAAGTCGGGACAGTACCTTTTTTAAGTGCTCCACATAGGCAGATGACATGAGCTCATGCTGGGACACAGGGATAGCATGTACTGTACATTCTATCCCTGTGTTCCAGCATGAGCTCATATCATCTGCCTATGTGGAGGTCTCATTCAATCATGTGTGGTACAAGTACAGTACTGTACAGGGCATATACTGTAGTAGTGGGCACAGAACAATACAGTATGTAATCTCACCAGCTTTCAGGGCCCTTCTGATGCAGTCCTGTACTGTATGTGGGGCGTGGAGAACATCTGCAGTCCAGTGAGGGTGGCTGGCTGGGAGTACCAGGCATGGAAGGCCCAGAGCGCTGCAAGACAGGCAGAAGGATGTAAAGATGCTGGGCTCCAGGACACCTCAACCAACCCACACAGGCATTCTCCGCTGGGCAGCTCACCAGATCACAGCAGGGAGATGGATGGCTAGTGAGGCAGGTGAGAGCAGCAGTGTCCGTACATCCGAGTCCAGGCCAGGCCGGCCGCAGTGCACCTCCGTGGGGGGAACAGCACAGGAAAGAGCGGGGATCTGCAGGCTTCACTAGGCCGGACCAGGCCGCGGCCGCAATACAGGCACAGGACACAGCAGGGTATGGAGAGGAACAGGTAGGCATGTAATTAGGTTGCTTTTAAGTGTTTATGTGCACGGATGGCTAAGGATGGAGTGCAGGAGCTCGTTCATAAGTAGGAGTCGTTCGCAACTCAGATTTTCGTAACTTGGGGACCCCCTGTATCTGCTAGATAATAATAATTCAGTGTATAATTATGTACTTGTCTACTAGTTTAATGGGGGCAACATTCAGTAGAGGGGCCTTGGTTTAATAACTCTGTCGGCTGCTGGTGGTGGCAACAAACTGCAGTTTGCAGAAAATTTTTATCTATTTTTTTGCATCGTATTTGACATTATCATGAATCAGAATAAATACCCTTTGAGGAAGATGACCAATGTTGCCAAAATAGCTAGCAACTACATTTATAAATACCCCTTTCAACAACACATAAATTAAATCTCTATGGAGCTTTTTAACAGTTTTAAACCTCTAACTCAACACTATGGGGTAGATTTACTAAAACTGTTGCACTCAGAATTTAGTGAAGCTGTGCCTGGTAGCCAATCAGTCTCTAACCTCAGCTTGTTCAATTAAGCTTTGACAATAAAACCTGGAAGGTGATTGGTTTCTATGCAGACGCGAGCCTGATTTTGCACTCTCCAGCTTTAGTAAATTAACCCCTATTTTTGGAAAACAAGACATGATTTATGAAAGCATAATTCTTCTTATCATGAAAAAACTGCTGGTATATGTCTGCTTTGTTCTATTTTCTGCATGTATAAGGCCACAGCTGACTGTTCAATTCTGTGTGGTTTCTGTAGAGTTTATAATTGTTTAAGCTTTTGATATGTTCCTGTATTCTTCAAAAATATCCTTTATTCTTAATGTCTTCCTAATTTTTTATTGACAGGTTGCAAATTTGCTAAGGCTCTTCCATATTCCTCAGATAAGCTATGCTTCCACCAGTGCCAAACTTAGTGATAAATCACGTTATGATTACTTTGCAAGGACAGTGCCACCAGACTTCTATCAGGCAAAAGCAATGGCTGAGATCCTGCGTTTCTTTAACTGGACGTATGTATCTACTGTCGCTTCTGAGGGAGATTACGGAGAGACTGGAATTGAAGCTTTTGAACAAGAAGCACGGTTAAGAAATATCTGCATTGCCACTTCAGAAAAAGTTGGAAGATCAAATATTAAAAAGTCCTATGACAGTGCTATAAGGGAATTGCTACAAAAGCCAAATGCTAAAGTTGTGGTTCTTTTTATGCGCAGTGATGACACAAGAGAACTATTGGCAGCTGCTAATCGATTTAATGCTTCCTTTACCTGGATTGCCAGTGATGGGTGGGGTGCCCAAGAAAGTATTGTGAAAGGCAATGAACACATTGCTTATGGGGCAATTACATTAGAACTTGCTTCTCATAAGGTTAAGGAGTTTGACAAGTATTTTCAAAGCCTTTATCCCAGCAATAATCACCGCAATCCCTGGTTTAAGGATTTTTGGCAGCAAAAATTTCAGTGTAGCCTGCACAACAAGACGGACAGACCATGTGATAAACGCTTCAATATAAACAGTTCTAATTATGAACAAGAATCCAAAATAATGTTTGTGGTAAATGCTGTATATGCAATGGCTCATGCTCTTCATCAAATGCAAAGGACCCTATGTTCAAACACCACAAAGCTGTGTGATGCCATGAAAACACTAGATGGCAAAATTCTCTACAAGGACTATCTGCTGAAAGTTAACTTTACAGGTAAGCCTTAGGGGAAGTCTTTTCATTTAACTGCACTGAGCTATTTCAAATAATGTGTTTTGTTTATCTGTTTTAATTGCCAATTTTCCATCTGTTTGACCCGCTGGAACAATAGATAGCAAATGTAACCAATACACAGGCAAGGAGATTCTTTGGTAATGTGAACTCTGTGATAGCAACATCAACTGCAGATGTTGCACTACATAATTAGAAGCTGAGGGGTATGGATGTTGTAAGTTGTATTGCTCACAATTAAATAGCAGAATACAAACTGCTACTTAAAATTCATTAAGAATCGTTTTTTTATCGTAAAGGAAAAAAACATAATCCTGTAATTGGAGACAGGGAAAAACAAAACATCAGGAGTTATTGCTGAAGCAGTAAGCAGGAATGTGAAAATAAAAGTATACTTTAAAAATGTATACAATGGCAACCTTCCAGATCAATTAAAAAACTAGCAGGGGTAAGGGTGCAAATAGGCATGGCTCTGTTCAGCGGTAATACAAAAGCTCCCCAGCACACTTTTCAGCTAGCAAGCACAAAAACCCCACTAACTAATCTGCTTGTATATCTCAGGTTGTTGCATGCATTTGCAAATATATGTAAAGCTACACTGTTGCATCAATAAAGTGTGGTCCCTAATTCAATTCTATATTAGTATATATACATCAGTGCATAAGATTAATGCCATTAAAGGCAGCTCAAATTTCTGTGGGACATTGAGAACTCAGATTGCTTTATGATAGGGACTACATTTTACAAAGGTACCTTGATGCAGCCATGTGGATTTACATGTATTTGAAAATGAATGCAACAACAATCTAAGCTTTTCAAAGATGTTGTAGTGTATTGTACCATGTTAGCCATCAATTAAACAAAGTTTGGAGTCTAAGTGATACCCTTTATTGGCTAACTTCAGTTATTAAAGATGTAAGCTTTAGGGATTCATTAGATCCCTTTGCCATGAATCTATGACATCCTAAAACCAACCCAATCTGACATTCCTTTAAACAGTTCTGAACATCCAGGGGGCAGAAAGAATGAGTGACCATGTAACCCATTGGTCACATCATCTAGAGCCAGTCCATATGGCTATCAATCTTTAGTCTAAACTGAGAGCTGTGCCTGGGTCTAGAGCAGCCCTTTTCAACCAGGGTGCCTTCAGGTTTCTTCTGGGGTTCCTTGGCAAAATTTCTAAGTATTGCCCAAAAATTGTATACAAAAATTGTATACAAAACAAACTTAGTTGCACAAAGCCACAGGTTATCGGTGTGCACCATTACAACCTTCTATTCGCTGGCCTCCTAACCACCAATGACATTGGTTGATAAAGAGACATCAGGCGCCTGCACAGCATCCTTGTTTGCCCCACCCTTGCACCTTATTGTCAGCACTGGGGTCACATTAGCTGAGCGCGGAAGAGAAACATTGGAATGCTAGTCAGTACCTGTGCAAAAGTGTGTTTTGCTTTGAAAGAATAAATACCCTTTAACGTTGGGTGTCCTATGTGTGTGGATGTTGCTGCGTTACATAAAACTATTAGTTTTGTTTTACCATTTTAGAATGGGATGCCTCGAGATTATGCAGAATTTTAAAGGGTGCCTTGACTGAAAAAAGGTTAAGAAACACTGGTCTAGAGTGAATCTATGTACTGGGAGTGTGCAGTAAGTGCATTCCCAGCACATACACATTGGCTGCCTAGTGTTGCATGTGTGCAGTGTGTGAGTGTTAAAGCCCACCCTTTATACACCACACATACCGTATTTGCCGGCGTATAAGGCTACTGGGCGTATAAGATGACCCCGTAATTTTCCAGCTAAAAGGTTGGTTTTGGGATATACTCGCCGTATAAGACGACCCCCTTCCGACTAGTCTGTCTAGAAGCTGAGGGGTAGCCGGAAAAACCGATGACAGGAACAACCACTGACAGGAACAGGCTTTATTCAGTTTTTTTCAAATCTCACTGTGCCCATTGCATACCTCACCTCACTGTGCCCATTGCATGCCTCACCTCACTGTGCCCATTGCATGCCTCACCTCACTGTGCCCATTACATGCCTCACTTCACTGTGCCCATTGCATGCCTCACCTCACTGTGCCCATTGCATGCCTCACCTCACTGTGCCCATTGCATGCCTCACCTCACTGTGCCGATCTCCATACCTGATTATCCCTGACATGCAGAGTCAGACTGCGAGCGTCCATTGTTCAAAAGTCGCGCCTCCTCCCCGTTCTGTTCCGTGATAGGCGGAACACTCAGTTTCCCAGCAGAGCCTGTGTGCAGTGTTCCGCCTATCACGGACGTCTTCTCATCCGAGGCCGAGGACAAGAGGACGTCCGTGATAGGCGGAACACTGAACACAGGCTCTGCTGGGAAACTGAGTGTTCCACCTATCACGGAACAGGACGAGGAGGAGGCGCAGCTTTTGAACAATGGACGCCGGCAGGCTGACTCTGCATATAGGTATATAATACCGGCGTATAAGACAACCCCCGATTTTTGGGGGATATTTTTAAGTATAAAAGGTCATCTTATACCCCGGAAAATATGGTATGTAATAGGCGGTTGTAAACAGGTTAAGTTAGCCAAAGAAGGGTATCACTTATACTCCAAATTCTCTGCTTTCAAGGATGTTGAAACAATTCGTTTTTAGGGCTGACTAGCTTGAAAGGCTGTTGGGCAACCTTTTCTTTTTTTTTTTGTTCTGTATGTTGTCCTGCCCATGTGCCCCTTTCCCTCTTGTTTGCTTGTTTTAGATTAATCTGAGTGGTGGCCATTGTTATTGTGTTTGATTTGACACGCTGGTAGCATACTACTGCCTTGAGCGATATTTTGCTTCTGTATGTTGCTGTACCATGAAGAAGGAGAGGGCTGCCTCCTGGTAACCTTCCTTCAGTTACTGCATTGCCATAGGTCTCATAATTTGGAACTGGCTTTATGTTAGGGACCACACTTTACAGAGATGCCTTGGTGCAAAAGTGTAGCTTTACATGCATTTGCAGATGTATGCAACAAAAATCTCTGTTTTTAACATGAGATACTTAAACAGTTGATTTTTTTGTGCTGACTTCATACAAAGTATGTTGAATAATTTTGCATTGTTCTTTAAACAATCCTAGCACACTTAGTTAGTGCAACTGTATGAGAGTTTTTCTTTGTACAAAGTCAACAAAAGTAACAGCTTGCTACTTATATACATTTTTACTAGAGAAATACAAAAGTAAGCCACAGTTGTAACATTTCATAATTTTAAATTCAGGATTTCAAAAGGCAGATTGTGTGAAAGTGTCTCTCATGCGTTCTAAAAGTGGTGCAGCCTGTGCTAAATTCATGCGCCAGTTTAGAACTAATTTGTCGCATGCTGTGCCTCTTTTAGAATGTACACAGGACAATTTCGCTAAATTTGTCTGTGCCAGTTTCTCTTTCTGTATGCCAAAATAGAATTGGTTTCAATTAACTCGACATTTGTAAGAAATTAAGTGTCTGTATTTTATTTTGAATTTGATGTATTCATTGTGCCACAATGTAAAAGTGGTGCAATTTAGAACTACCTGAATTTGGTGCACAAGTCACTGTCAGAACCAAAAGTGTTGCAGATGCTTAATTACTTTGGTGCAGTACATTAACAAGAGGACTTAACACCAGAATAGTAGCGCAGCAGCTTTATTGAATTCCCCCCGATGGGTTTTATAAATGCCATGCAAGGCCATATACACAGGCTAATTAAACTCACTTTCTAGTTGAAAGCAGTTTTAAGCTAAGCTTGGGCAAGTGGAATAACGTCCTTATATGATGTCGCCAATTTACAAACCGACCTCAATGCTCTGTCTAATTGGGCGACTATGTGGCAGATGAGGTTTAATGTTGATAAATGTAAAGTTATGCACTTGGGGGCTAATGCATCATACATACTAGGGGGAGTACACCTGGGGGGATCCATAGTGGAGAAGGATCTGGGGGTTTTGGTAGATCATAAGCTCAATAATGGCATGCAATGCCAAGTTGCGGTTTCCAAAGCGAGCAAAGTCCTTTCTTGTATTAAGAGAGGTATGGACTCCAGAGAGAGAGATATCATTTTGCCCCGTTCAAATCATTAGTAAGACCTCATCTGGAATATGCAGTTCAGTTTTGGGCACCAGTTCTCAAAAAGGATATTGGGGAACTGGAGAAAGTGCAGAGAAGGGCAACCAAACTGATAAGAGGCATGGAGGAGCTCAGCAATTAGGAAAGATTAGAGGAACTGAATGTATTCACTCTTGAGAAGAGGAGAATAAGGGGGGATATGATTAACATGTACAAATATATAAGGGGTCCATATAGTGAACTCGGTGTTGAGGTGGTTCTGGCCAGCTCAGAAGATTGCTTTAAGAAAGGCCTGGATACTTTCCTAAATGTACATAGGATAACATTTATAGGTAAAGTTGATCCAGGGTAAATCCGATTGCCTCTCGGGGATCAGGAAGGAATTTTTTCCCCTGCTGTAGCAAATTGGATCTCTGCTGAGGTTTTTTGCCTTCCTCTGGATCAACTGTGGGTATAGAATTGGGTATATGGGATTGTAAGATATTTTTTATTTATTTATTTTTTTATGGTTGAACTGGATGGACTTTGTCTTTTTTCAACCTGACTAACTATGTAACTATGTAACTATGTAAGTGTGCTTCTTTAAATAAACAAATTAAGGGAGTTGATATGTAACTCAGATTCTATAGTTACATTTTCACCTAAAAGCTGAACTCCAGGCAAACAGCTAAATGTGTTGGTTAAAGAAGTATAGCCATTGCTATTTTGGCTATACTTCTCCTATAGATTACAAGAGTGCAGTTCGTTCTGCACTCCTGTGATCCGTTTTCAGCCGACAGCGGGCTTTAGCCCGCTGTCGGCTGACGTCACAGAGCTGATCCAGGCGCTGAAAAGATCCTGACCATATAGTTGTGATCTGCCCAGAAGCCTGGACCAACAGCTGTCTCCGCCTCTCGGTGATCTGCTGAGAGCTTGAGCCAGTCCCTCCAGGCACCTCCACAGCCCAGTGCTCCAGTGAGAGCGGGGGGGGGCACAGCAGAACGCTGGAGACTGACAGTCAATGGCTCTCTGCTCACAGAATGCTGAGTATCAGTAGTCTTTGATTGCTCAGTTCTCAGTACAGAGCCGGAGGGGCGGCTGATGCAGCAATAGATCGGTGCTGCATCCATCTAGGTGAGTATAAATGCGTTTTTTGTTTTTTTTGGAAAGTCCATACTTCTCTTTTAAATACATAAGGGAGCGGTTTTACTTATTAAAGGATTTGTATTTATTTCCATCCAGTCCCAATCATTTTACAGCTCTACCAGACAGTATAGCAAGGTTTTTTTTTCTGCTGTAGATTAGCCGCCCCCACATGCCGCCCCGGGGGCCGAATGCGGCCCTTTGCTTGACATTATCTGACCCTTGAGGCACTATTCTCCCACTGATACGAGACACTATTCTGCCATTTGACATCAACAATGGGGCACCATTTCTCTCATTGACACCAACAATGGGCCTCCCAATGATGGGGTACTATTCCTCTACAATATACCAAATGTGGCAATGTTTACTCCCACTGATGCAAGGAAAATTTCCACTCCCACTGGCAACAATCCGGCCCCCCTAAAGTCTGAAGGACAAAAAACTGGCCACTTTGTTTAGACAGTTTGGAGACCCCTGCTCTAGATCATCTTCCTGCCCCAACCTGTTATTGTACAGTGAAGAAGCAGGAAATACTGATAGGTCATCCCTCTGCTTTTTCCCTCTTGTGAGTAAATTCCTTGTCAATACATATGCAAGCAGCAAACCTGATTGGCGCTTAGTGTTGCTCCTCCCCCTCCTAGCCTAACTGCTAAAAGGCCAATAAGTCAAATCCAGATGCTTATGCTAGTTTCATATAATACATTTAATTATGTTTTAATGATTATAATGCTGTATTATTTGGCATATTTTCATATCAGCCTGGAGATCAGTTTTACATTTCCATTACCAACATTTAGGCCTCGTACACACGACCGATTTTCTCGTCGTAAAAAACACGTCGTTTTTTTCGACGAGATTCTTGTTAAGCTTGTCGATTTTCTCGTCAAGCTTTCTATGCGTACACACTGTCATTTTCCAATTTCCTCGTGGTTCTCTGCGCTCACGTCCAGCACGTACGACGGCACTATAAAGGGGAAGATCTTTTTTCTTGGCGCCACCCCTTGGGCTGCTTTTGCTGATCTCGTGTTACCGCGTGTGAAGTAAAAGTTTGGGAAGAGACGATTCGCGCTTTTCAGTCTTCGTGCTTTCAGTTCGTTTTAGCGTGACGAATGTGCTATTTCCATTACGAAGGCTTGTTTTACCAGAAGATGCGCTCCCGTCTCATACTTGATTCTGAGCATGCGCGCTTTTTGAAGAGTCGTAAAAGCATACACACGAACCATTTTCTCGTCACAAAACAGGCCGACGAGAAACACGACGAGGAAATCTGGAATCCTGACGAGAAAATAGAGAGCAGGTTCTCTATTTTCTCGTCGAGATTCTCGTCAAGTTTCTCGTCGTAAAACCATACACACGAACGTTTTTCTAGACAAAAAAACTCTCGCGCCACTTTTCTTGACTGTTTTGGACGAGAAAATCGGTCGTGTGTACGAGGCCTGAGTCATGAAATGTTTCATACCCTGCAAATATTCCTCAAACAGTCCCATATAGAAAGACCTGTATCATTGGGATAATCTTCCTGTCCACTGTCCTGAGAAAACATAATTGGTATGGGTACTTTAGCGGGATTCAGATTTTCCCTGCAAATGTGCATATTCAAGACCTAGCTTAACAGCAGTAATGGCAGCTATTGCTTCTCTGGACATATGTGAAAATAAATGGTTTGAAAAATAGGCCGTGTAGCAAATTATAAGTTACTGTTTTTACAAGAAATCTACTGTCACTTGCAATGGATGTGTGTAGTAGCAAGACATCAGAAAATGTGAGTGGGAGTTAATAAGTGGGAGTTGTAACATCTTCATATCTCATCATGGAAATGTAAACAAATGTGTTGCTTTGACAAACTGTTAAGAAATTACACGACATTTTTCTTGCTAATGATTTTCAATTTCATCTTTAAAATAGAAAGTCATATATTTGTAAGTGTGACTTTTCTCTTGTAAAAAAAAGTGTGTTGTATGAGAAGTGTTGTTCTCCTGTCTGTTTTTCCAATAAGCACTTACCACATGCACTTAATTCCTAGATATGAGCAGCCTAGACTATTTGCAATTCATTCACAAAATGCATTATTCACAGACTACAGGCAGGCCTGATTTAAAAAATAAAAATCTCTGTCTCCGTATTGTTTAAGCAAAATATGCCTAATTCACAAAAAGCAGTTTTGCTGTATTGCCAACTCTAAAAATGCCACTGAATAGTTTATATGTTGTTAAAGCCCAAGTTCAAGCAGCTATACTCACCTTATCTTCAGCACTGAACTCAGCAGAGTCATCATGTAATCACCTGGTGCTCAACATGCAGCCCACCTGCCCTCTACATGCTACCTGCAGGCTATTGGGCACTAGTTAAACTACAGAGTGGCAGCAGGGTGCCAGGCACTGAAAACACTGTTTTTGTTCCAGTGCCCAGCACTGAAAGAGAGACTGTACTGTAGGCAGAGTTATCTGCACCCACAATACAAGTAAAGTCCCAGTCTAAGTTGCAGGAGAGAGTGCCATGGACGTGTGTGATGGGTAAGTGATCACCAGTGGGTCGGGGGTTAACACTTTCACTGTCATAATCACCAAATGGTGGGGCTTAACGCTTTCACTGACATGACCATGACCCCCAATACAGGGGGAAGGGGGTTAACACTTTCACTGCCATGACCACCAATACAGGTCGATGGGGGTTACCACTTTCACTGCCATGACCAGCAATACGGGTGTTTGTGGGAGGGTTAACTTCCCATGACCACCAGCGCAGGGGGGATGGGGAGTTAACTTTCACTGACAATGACCACCAATGCACGAAGGGGGGGGGGGGGATAGTGGGTTGACTTTTACTGCCACTGACACAAAGTGTGTGTTAATGTAATAGTACTGACACCAATGTTGGGGGTTTTTATTGCAGTTACTGACAACAGTACTGGGGGTATTATTACACTTACTGACACCCATGCTGGCATTATTGTACTCTAACTTCTTCAGCATGCATTGCGATACATTTCAAAAAATGCAGCAAGACCATCATTTTTGGGAGTTGAGATGTGCTTCTATTGTGCGACCCTCTGGAAGTGTCACTTGAGGCCCTCTATAATTTTTAACCACTTCCCTACTGTGCACGAAAACCCCCTTCCTGCCCAAGCCATTTTTCAGCTTTCAGCGCTGTCACACTTTGAATGACAATTACGCGGTCGTGCGACGTGGCTCCCAAACGAAATTTGCGTCCTTTTTTTCCCACAAATAGAGCTTTCTTTTGGTGGTATTTGATCACCTCTGTGGTTTTTATTTTTTGCGCTATAAACAAAAGAAGAGCATCCAGTTTGGAAAAAAAACACAATTTTTTACTTTTTGCTATAATAAATACCCATTTTTTTTTTCAAATAAAATTTTCCTCAGTTTAGGCTGATACGTATTCTTCTACATATTTTTAATAAGCGCGTATTGATTGGTTTGCGCAAAAGTTATAGCGTCTACAAAATAGGGGATAGATTTATAGCATTTTTTTTTATTATTATTAGTAATGGCGGCGATCTGCGATTTTTATTGTGACTGGGATATTGCGGCGGACACATCGGACACTTTTGATACATTTTTGGGACCATGCACATTTATACAGCGATCCCTGCTATAAAAATGCATTGATTACTGTATAAATGTGACTGGCGGGGAAGGGGTTAACCACTAGGGGGCGGGAAGGGGTTAAATATGTTCCCTCAATGTGTTCTAACTGTGGGGGGAGGTGACTGACTGGGGGAGGTGACCTATGGTTGTCCCTATGTACAAGGGACACACCATCGGTCCCCTCTCCCTCACAGGACGTGGATCTCTGTGTTTACACACAGAGATCCACTTTCCTGCTCGTTTCCCGGGCAATCGCGGGTGCCCGGCGGCAATCGCGGCCGCCGGCCACGCGCATCGGGGCCTTGGGAACGCGACGGCGAGCGCGCGACCTAGCTCGTTTTAAAGGCAGGACGTCATATGACGTCCTGTCAGAACGAGAGTGTCCTCCGCCCGCCGTCAATTGACGGTGGGCGGGGGACAAGTGGTTAAGTTGACCACTACTGATCTAACTAATTAAGTACCTATCCACCTCTGGTAAACCCAGGGCCCACTTCCTGCACCTGACTCACAAAAAAATATTGCAGGAATTGCTGGTGCTGCTCTCTGAAGTATTCAAGATCTTTTTTTTAAACCATAAAGCTTTTATTAATGCTTAATAATAACATTTGTACAATCATACTAGCATTTGTACATAAGTATCATATAAAAGTATAACATTGTATAATTGAGTTCAATAGTAGAGTATTTTAATAATAAAACCATTGAAGTGGCTTCGTAATTAACCGATCATTGCATCGATAGTCTATTTAGAAATACTCTGAATATTTGTAGAAAAAATTGATTATTTAATCTCAAAAAGAAAGGAACAAAAGTAAAACTTTGTGGACCTCAGGGAGAAGCCCATAGAAGAAGGTATAATGATAGAAATGAAAGGGAATAGAAGGAAGGGAAATAAAAATAAGGAGAGAAAGTATTCAAGATCTGATGTGATCGCAAGTCCACATTTGAGCATCAAGGAAATAAGGATATGCAACATTCTTTTAGACAACTAGACCTTTTTGTTGTTGCTATCTACAGCTTTGAAGCTATACACCTCAGTTAGCATAAGCCACTGTTAGCATGAGCACATTAACCATCAATTAGACCTTGCAAGTAAAACAATGTCAATTTAAACAACTTAAGGCTGGGTTCACACTGCAGATGGCCGTGGATCGCAGCAGGGGTCTGGTGCGTCCCTGTTCTCCATTTCAGGGACGAATTAGGGCCGAATTTTTGCCTGAATTCAGCCCTGAAACTGAACCAGAGACACAGAGGACCCCTGTGCAAGCCGCTCCGCCCCAGAGATATGTGAACCGGCTCCATTGAGAGACGGTCACAATCTCCTGTCATGCAAAATTGGATGCGGAGAAAAACCCGCATCCAATTCGCACTAGTGTGAACCCAGCCTAGAAGGTGACTATTTCTCTAATATACACACAACAAGCAGTGTCACCAGGCTTGGATACCAGAAGAAAGTGAAATTTGGACTACAGCCTTTGAGATAGGATTATGGTAAGATATGAGGTTGATGTACGGGGAGATGGGTTTGCTAAGGAAACAGAAGGCTGCCATTTACAATCACCTTTTTAAACTATTGTTTTATCTTTTAAATGCTCCATACAGCAATTAGTGTTTATTGTACGTAGAAAGAAAATACAAGGTTATGTTATAAAGTTAATCAGGGAGAACAAAAGTCAAATTATACAGTTAGATTCTTCAGCATTTCACTTTGTCAAAAAAAAAAGTTTCAAGGTACGTAAAAGCAATTGTTCTTGTTTTTTTTTTAAACCCTACTTAGTTTGAATAAATTTCACGTACAAAGGTGCTCGCTTGACATAATAATAAGGTAATGTGACTAGATGATCGTAACAGACATATTATCAAAATTGAGAAATGATGGAAACATGGAAACATAGTGGTTGATTTACTGAAGAGTGCGAAATCTGGTGCATAAAAATCAGCTTCCAGGTCTTATTGTTAAAGCCTAATTGAACAAGCTGAAGTTAGAAGCTGAATGGCTACCATGCACAGCTGCACCAGATTTTGCACTCTCTAGTTTTATTAAATCAACCCCTATGCAACCAATCAGATGCAACCTATCACTTTTCCTTGAATGATGTGATGGAGGAGGGATTTGAATTGCTGCTATGATTTCATTGCTTTTATTGTAAACACAGAAATAAATAATCCTATAAAAAGAAGAGGCTGCAGAGTTTTCTCTTTCTGATATTCTTTACCAACAGCAATGAACCATAATATAGTTCCTAAAGCAATCATTAAATTATTTTACTGCTGTGCACACAGCCAAAAGTGAAAAACTGTAAAATAGAAAACACTGTAACCTTAAAGTGATCTTGTCCTTAGAAAGATAAATTACTTGTATAAGAAGATGCTCTATACGTACATTGTGGCATCCCATGTGTTGAAGAACTGCCATGATGCTGCTTTATGGCTGCTTTAAGTTTTCAACTCTTCAGGTGGGTCAAATGCCTACTTACCCTTCTGCCTACTGTGGCTCTCCCTACCGACTTGTACATCCTGTAGTGACATACAGGTAGATGGGAGGAACCACAGCATGTGGTGGGGAAGCAAACATTCTACACAACTGAAAGTATGCCATATATACAACAACTGGAGAGAAGAATCTCAGCAGTATTTCAGCACACCGGCCACAGGAAATGTAAGTATAGAGTCTTTATTTTAATAGTAATTTGCTTTTTGTTTTGACCCTGTAGTGACAGGATCTCTACAAGGGCTCATTATAGGTGAGGTTGGAGGAGGTAAAATCCTGTGGTTGTGACATGCTTCCCCAACGGCTATTTCCTTTAGCTGCAGAGGCAGTGGCTGGGGGTATACACATGCCAGGGCTGTGGCAAGAATTATACTCCCTGTCACTTTCAGCACCAACTGATTGCAACCCTTTCAAGTGAATCGGGCCGTCCTGCAAGCCCCCTACAACAATGTGCAATGCACGTGGTCGTGCCACACTAGTGCCAGGTTTAAGAAGTTAAAGCAAGCAACGAGGAGGTGATTCAATGCCTCCTGACCACCTGTAAAATGCAAGAAAGAGAGAAGGAAGCAGTCATGTGATGGCTTTAAAGGGTCATTTTGACACAAAGTATGCTAATGGCCAGCATGTAGACATAGGGTTGAATTATTGAAGCTGGAGAATGCAAAATCTGGTGCCGCTCTGGATAGAAACTAATCAGCATCCAGGTTTTTTTTTTTTTTTGTCAAAGCTTAACTGAACAAGCAGTAATTAGAAACGAATTGGCTACCATGCACAGCTGCACCAGATTTTGCACTCTCTAGTTTTATTAAATCAACCCCTATGCAACCAATCAGATGCAACCTATCACTTTTCCTTGAATGATGTGATGGAGGAGGGATTTGAATTGCTGCTATGATTTCATTGCTTTTATTGTAAACACAGAAATAAATAATCCTATAAAAAGAAGAGGCTGCAGAGTTTTCTCTTTCTGATATTCTTTACCAACAGCAATGAACCATAATATAGTTCCTAAAGCAATCATTAAATTATTTTACTGCTGTGCACACAGCCAAAAGTGAAAAACTGTAAAATAGAAAACACTGTAACCTTAAAGTGATCTTGTCCTTAGAAAGATAAATTACTTGTATAAGAAGATGCTCTATACGTACATTGTGGCATCCCATGTGTTGAAGAACTGCCATGATGCTGCTTTATGGCTGCTTTAAGTTTTCAACTCTTCAGGTGGGTCAAATGCCTACTTACCCTTCTGCCTACTGTGGCTCTCCCTACCGACTTGTACATCCTGTAGTGACATACAGGTAGATGGGAGGAACCACAGCATGTGGTGGGGAAGCAAGCATTCTACACAACTGAAAGTATGCCATATATACAACAACTGGAGAGAAGAATCTCAGCAGTATTTCAGCACACCGGCCACAGGAAATGTAAGTATAGAGTCTTTATTTTAATAGTAATTTGCTTTTTGTTTTGACCCTGTAGTGACAGGATCTCTACAAGGGCTCATTATAGGTGAGGTTGGAGGAGGTAAAATCCTGTGGTTGTGACATGCTTCCCCAACGGCTATTTCCTTTAGCTGCAGAGGCAGTGGCTGGGGGTATACACATGCCAGGGCTGTGGCAAGAATTATACTCCCTGTCACTTTCAGCACCAACTGATTGCAACCCTTTCAAGTGAATCGGGCCGTCCTGCAAGCCCCCTACAACAATGTGCAATGCACGTGGTCGTGCCACACTAGTGCCAGGTTTAAGAAGTTAAAGCAAGCAACGAGGAGGTGATTCAATGCCTCCTGACCACCTGTAAAATGCAAGAAAGAGAGAAGGAAGCAGTCATGTGATGGCTTTAAAGGGTCATTTTGACACAAAGTATGCTAATGGCCAGCATGTAGACATAGGGTTGAATTATTGAAGCTGGAGAATGCAAAATCTGGTGCCGCTCTGGATAGAAACTAATCAGCATCCAGGTTTTTTTTTTTTTGTCAAAGCTTAACTGAACAAGCAGTAATTAGAAACGAATTGGCTACCATGCACATCTGCACCAGATGTTGCACTCTATAGTTTTAGTAAATCAACCCCATAGTGCTATATGCCTGCATTGCAACTTTATATTTTTATCGTACAGGATTTGTGCATGTTGAAATATCCCCTAAGCATCTGCCGCGTACACTTGGTCAATAATTTCCATCTTTAATGAATGAACTTTCAGAGATATTCACACTAAGTATTTACTTCTGTAGACTCTTGCTTATACATAATAACACATTGACAGAACATTTTCATTATTATATGATTCCCTTTATTTCCCAGAGCATATAGTGCAGTACTTCCTGTGAGCTCATTATAGAAAAGCATGGTAAATCAAGTCTATATATAAAAACATGTAAAAATAAATGTCTTGCAGATGGAGCTATAAAATAAGTGTTCTCAGTATTGTGTCTACTGTATTTCCACTTCAAAGTTTAGACTGTTACTTTGAATTGGCTCTGCCTGTATGATTAAAGATTTCTGGTCTGCACAAGTGAATGTCTCTTAAGACAAGGTTCTGTTAGAGAAATAATACATGCAATTACACATAGCTCATTATATCTAGCAACTAAAATGAGCTTTGTTACATTTATTTACACATCGACTGCATTTTATTATTACTGTTACTGCATAAGATCAGGCTACAGCTACAGTGAGCTATATTGGGGTGACTCTAATGCCGCGTACACACAATCGGACCTTTGTCAGACCAAACTCACGTCGGAATTCTGACGGAATTCCAACGGAGAAAAATAGAACATGTTCTATATTTAAACTCCAATGGAATTCATCGGAATTTCACCGATGGGGCACACACACGGTAGGAATTTCCGATGGAAAAAGTCCGTCTGACTTTTTCCATCGGAAATTCCTATCGTGTGTACAAGGCATAACAGTATATGTATTTTATCATTTGTTATTGTTCAGAAATCATTGTTTTGATTTTGACACATTCTAGCTCAAGAATAGATTCAAAAAAAGCCCTCAGAGCTATGGAGATCATTGTCCGAGCCTGGCAGGTTCTAACGCAAAGGCTACAATAAGATAGACGTTTGATATTTTGATAAATCTTTGTGTACGCTGAGTGCTTTGCGGCTCAGCATCGTATTTATGTTTGAAGAACCCAAGTTACTGTACTATGAGTCAGGAAAAGGTCAGACATGAGTGATGTAGAATTGTATCACTACAATTGAGTTGAAACAGAAATTGCTAGTTAACCAAGATCACAAAACAATAATGTAGCTTAGGTCATCAAGGAAAATAACTATCAGGCCTATGACAAAAGACTTGCGTCAAGTGTTTCCGATTCTGTAAGTACAGGAAATCAATGGTGAACAAATGGTAAATTTTTGATTTTCAGTAAATATTATCTCTCAGATGCATTTTCATTCTGATACAGAATTAGTAGATTCTATAGTATTCTATCTACCTAGAAGAGAACTACAGGACCTACAGTGAATCTAGACATTCATGTGATCACTGATTATTGTATCGTTTTGATTTCCAGGAAAGTAATTATAGTTACATAGTTAGTCAGGTTGTAAAAAAGACCATCAAGTTCAACCACTAAAAAATAAATAAAATAATCATACAATCCCATATACACAATCCTATACCCACAGTTGATCCAGAGGAAGGTGAAAAAACCCCAGCAAAGCATGATCCAATTTGCTACAGCAGGGGAAAAAAATCCTTCCTGATCCCCCCGAGAGGCAATTGATTTTCCCTAGATCAACTTTACCTATAAATGTTAGTATCCAGTTATATTATGTACATTTAGGAAAGTATCCAGGCCTTTTTTAAAGCAATCTACTGAGCTGGCCAGAACCACCTCTGGAGGGAGTCTATTCCACATTTTCACAGCTCTTACTGTGAAGAAACTTTACTGTATTTGGAGATAAAATCTCTTTTCCTCCAGAAGTAAAGAGTGCCCCCGTGTCCTCTGTGATGACCTTAAAGTGAATAACTTAATACCAAGTTCACTATAGGGACCATTTATGTATTTGTACATGTTAATCATAGCCCCCCCTTAATCTCCTCTTCTCAAGAGAGAATAAATTCAGTTTCTCTAATCTTTTTCCATAGCTGAGCTCATCCATGCCTCTTATCAGTTTGGTTGCCCTTCTCTGCATTTTCTCCAGTTCCCTGATATCCTTTTTGAGAACTGGTACCCAAAACTGAACGGCATATTCCAGATGAGGTCTTTAATTATGTATTGCAAACAAAGGAAATGCACATACATGCATTGATTTACTAAAGGGAAATAGGCTGTTAATTTTTCAAATACATTTCCCCCTAGCTTAAAGTGATTGTAAACGATCACCTTGTAAAACAAACCATTCAGTTTAAAATAGAAATGAAAGGTAAAATATTTTAGTATAAATATATAAAAAAAATGTTATAAATACCTTTTTTCCCTTTTTTATAAGTTCTCTTATACATTACCTCTGTTCTCAGCTACATAAGAGCTGGGGGAGGAGAAGCAGCAGCACACTGAGCTTCCCAGTGAATGGCTGTGTCAGTACAAGTCTGATCATTGAAGTAGAGTACACCACCCTGCCCCACCTCCCAGCACACCTAGAGAACTGACCATGATGTGCTCTCCTGTTTAGTGTGTTCAGTTTTTAATAGTAAAGCTAAGGGAATAGCAGGAACACCAAAGATTTCACATAAAGGAAGCAATACAAAGAGAACAGGATACTTTCTCATACAAGTACATGGTACAGAAAGTACTGTACATATCAGGAATATGAAGTGTTGGGGTAAAAAACGCTTTAATTAATGTGTTTAAATATCACTTTGCAAAGAATAGCCAATCAGGTGCAAGAAAAAAAAAACAGTATGTTTGCTTGCTTATGATTAGATGATGGAAGTCAGCAGAGCCTCACCTCATTCACTAAGCTGAGGGAAAATTCCTTTAATAAATTTACTCCACTGTGTGTAAACCATTTTAATCCCTTGGCACCAGCCGTACGCATATATGTGGCCTCTCGGGGCCTGGTCCTTATATCCTGGTCCAAGGGGCCGCATATTTGCGTGAATTGCTCCCAATACACCAGTGCCGAGAGTGCGCACGCTGCGTGCTCCCGGCACAATTACCGTTGCCTAACCAAAAGCTCCCGATTGCTTCTTTGCGATCTGGAGTTTTCGTGCCACGTGACCGCTGTGACAGCCAATCACGGCAGTCACATGATCTTAAGCCACACCCCACCTCCCAGCGTCATAAACCTTTTAATGGGCTGGGAGGCTTCAGCAATAAGAGGTTAAATATTATTTTGGATAACTATTAGATTACTAGCTAAACTCTTTAGGAGAATGTAAAAATTAACATTTTCAAATGTATCTGTGTTCAAAATTTACAAATATATTATTTTCCACATTGTATTTCAAATATTTCCAGCCTGCTCCAATAATCTGAATAACCTTGAAGTTTGCAAACTTACTATGTGAAGCCTCACACATTTACTTCCATTAATTCTGTGACAGGTATTCACTATGCCCTGTTAATAGGCACTGCTGTGTCACAGAATCCACAGAGCCTGCTTTCTGTACTATAGAGGTGCTGAGAGGAGGAGATTCAGGAGGTGGAGTCAGTATAGGAATCACTGCTTGCAGACAGCAAGGTACCATGGGATATGTAGTCCTCAGAAATTGAACATAAATAGCAGAGAAGATGCTGCAAAGCATTCAGAAAGTACAAGAAGTTATGGAAAGAGATGGGCAGCAGATAAGCAGCACTCACAACATGGAAGGAGATTTTTTAGGAAAGCTTATACTGGATTGTCAAAATAACTATTGTTTGTACTGCTATTACAATGCTGAGTTATAATATGAAAGCATGGGCTGTGATTTTAGAATTCCTATTAGGCTTTAGAAGTTTTTAGGGATGGTCATCATGTCTTTACTAAGCAAAAATGTTAGTTTTAGGGCTGATGCCAATACAATTTACATAACACATTTGAGCACTATTTTGTAAGAATGTAAAAGGATTCAGTAGCACCATTAGAGCAGTGTTTCTCAACTCCAGTCCTTAAGGCGCCCCAACAGGTCATGTTTTCAGGATTTTCTTCTGATGAAACGGCTGTGGTAAATTCTAAGAAAGTGAAACTGATCAAATCATCTGGGCAAAATAATGGAAAGCCTGAAAACATGACCTGCTGGGTGCCTTGAGGACTGGAGTTGAGAAACACTGCGTTAGAGTATTAAAGCAGACCTGTGTTTACCCCCCACCACCAGAAAAACATACCTTCCTGTAACCCCTGAGTTGCTATGTTCATCTGCCAGTACTTGAGAGCATAGGGGGGCATTTGACTGATTTGCCTATTTCCATTATTCATATGGGACTGCATTTGGGTTTGGAGACTGACCCAGTAGAGTCACATTTGGGTGGAGACAGAATCCTCAGCCTTGTGTAAGACTCAGGAACGCAGAACATATTCAGGGCTTCTTTTCCTTGCTTCTGGCAGCTTAGCATTGTGGTGGAGCAGTGAAGGAAAGGTATGTATGTGCTGCTGAGGGACTGCTGTGGCAGGAATAGAAACCTATGGTCAGGGTATTATTAGCATTTGTACCTTCCTTTCCCAGTAAAAACCAGTCCCCACATTTCTTCTCTGGGAAATCTGCCCAATAGGATCACGGACAGCAGTAAAAACCTCACTGAAGCATTTACCCTTGCTAAATGTCTCCAAAACTAAAAAAAACTATTTAGATGGAGTTGGGCTTTTGAATGTCCAATTGCAAAGTCCATATTCTGGTCTAAAAAGAACACATTTTTTTCTTATACCTACTCCTTAGTGTAAAATATTTGGGATACAGTACTGCCTGCACATCAGCCAATTATATTTTACTAATTACCGTGCGGTGACATCTGGTTGCTGGGACTGTTTCAGGGGAAAAAGTAACTTGGTAAATTAACCATAAATGACTGTTCTGGAGGTCAGAGAGCAAAGAAAAACTGCTGGAGGCCAGTGGTGTGAAAAATCACTAATACTAGTCTCTGTCCACTGACACAGATGATAGGCTTTGTATTATTTGCTGCTTTGGAAATGTTTTTTCAGTGGTTATAGAATATGAGAGACGATGAATCCTACATTGTAGGTTTATCCTCAGATAACTAATTACTGCACTGTCCAGCTTTGTAAGTTCAACACAGTACCGTACTTAAAATTGTGGATCTTGAGATAGCAATAGAAATACTCATATAATGACAGTTTACGTAAGAATCATACTACATTTTTAAGGGGATACTGATTAAGGGGACAGTGTCCCACATAGGAGCCAATTATCAAACTATTTATGGATTGCTATAAAACAACTCCAAATTACAATAATTTGACAACATATTGACATATTATCAGATTTCCTTAAAAAAAATCATGTTTAATGAAATGTATTTAACTTATTACAACATTAATGTGCAATTGTGCAGTAATAATGAAGATGAATTAAAATTATGGAATAATCAATCTACATACTATAAAATTGCTATTTCTGAAGTTTTGTTCATTTCAAAGAGTGCATAAAGCTCTAAGGAATTGAATGTCATCTTGTGTAACAATAGCAAAGGCAATGGCCTAGAACTGACCTGTTGCTGACGCCATTCTTATTATTACTGGAATATGAGCATTTTAGTTACATACGGTGTGTGTCCCACAGAGCTTGGTCCCTAGACATCATAATTTTCACTATGTATTTACACCTCTGATGTACATTCTTTGTGATGTGTTGCTACACCTTCAGGGCAGGCCTAAGTCAGACAATATGTTGTTCTTAAATGGATTGTTGGAAAAACAGTTTTTTTGTTGCAGTAAATAAAACAGTAACTTTTCTATATAAGTACCTTAGGATTATAATTATATTTAATCGAATGTAACAAATAATGGAAGGTCAAACAAGGACTAATGTAAATAAGAGAAATGATTACCGTATATACTCGAGTATAAGCCAAGTTTTTCAGCACATTTTTTTGTGCTGAAAATGCCCCCCTCGGCTTATACTCGAGTCACCTTTTTGCGCCTGATCTCCCGGACTTTGGGGAACCGGTACGCCTGGACCCAAAATTGGGCACACATGTAGCCTCACTCTTCCTCTACAAGTGTGCAAAGTTTATTGTCTGGGGGACCTACAGCCGTGGAGCACCGATTTTTCAAAGCTGGGCACCCCTTCCATAGACTCCCATGTTAAACGGTCATTTCTCCGGTGATTTGGGGACCTGTTACCGGCCAGTCGTAGGTACTCTGGACCCGAAATCTGGCACACATGTAGCCCCATTTCTCCTCTATAAGTGTGCAAAGTTTTTTTATCTGGGGGACCTACGGCCAGGGAGCACCAATTTTTCAAACCGGGCACCCCTTCCATAGACTCCCATGTTAAACATCAGTCTAGTCATGGGCACAGTGAGGCATGGGCACAGTGAGGCATGGGCACAGTGAGGCATGGACACAGTGAGGCACAGTGAGGCATGCACATGAACACAGTGAGGCAAAGTGAGGCACAGTGAGGCATGCAGATGGACACCCTAGGCTTATACTCTAGTCAATATGTTTTCCTAGTTTTTGTGCTAAAATTAGGTGCCTCGGCTTATATTCGGGTCGGCTTATACTCGAGTATATACGGTAAACATAATGCAGTTCTGGACATAGTAAAGCTGGTCATAGATTTTGGTGGCCCTCCAAAAACCACCCAGCTTGACAAAGATCAAGGAAAAATTCCACTAACTAGGTGGAAAATTATCAGCTAATCAGTGATAGCATTTTATCGGATGTAGTCACTGTTGACCAGCACAACTGTAGTCAGGCAGCTGCAGGTGTGGTGACTGTCTGAACACAATAGTCATCAGTGGAAGTGCCTCCATCCACATTCTTTGCATGGATGGGGGAATCGAGTAATTGTATAGTATGCGAGCTGAATAAGAGAAAACTGAGCTGCGTAAGGCTAGTATACAGAAAAATATTTTTCTTTCATTTTGGATTGAGTAAAGGAGGGTTATACTCTGTCAGTTTTTTTTTTTTTGTCACCTGTGTGCTATAGGGGAGATTTCCCTTCACTTCTTTCTCCATAGCCAAAGCAAGAAGTGAGAGGAAATCCCTCCAAAGTGAGGGAATCCCAATGTGCCACCAGAACTTGTGTCCCCAAAGTCCGGGAGATCAGGTGCAAAAGGGTGACTCGAGTATAAGCCAAGGGGGGCATTTTCAGCTGAAAAACTCAGCTTATACTCGAGTTTATACAGTATGTTTGTGGGAGGCATTTTTGGTTGAAGAATAGATCTTTGTTTGCTTATGTCAGAGCAGTCCACTAATGACTGGTGATGTGATAACTGGCGGGGGATATGTAAGAAGCAGCAGTAACGTGACATGCCTATTTGTTGTAAATGTCAGAGAGCTGAGAGTGACTTGCTGCATATGATTTGGATTTGTAGCAAAGTCTAAACCATTCCGGTCAGCAGTCATAGAGTTTACATCTGACAACTTTTCTATCTCTGAGAATTTCACTCCAGAAGGATGCTTGTTGGGTCGTCTGGGAGAGATTGAAATGAGCTCTGCTAAAAAGCAATTTACCTATTTACTGTACTTTTGTGAAAAATCAAGTGGTCTTACAATGGATGAACACTGCTCTCATACACATCTGTGACTGAAAGTGGGTGATAAACCAAGTTTTACAGCTATACAGGCTGACTAAGACAGAGGGTTCCCTAATAATTTTGAAAAGATATGGACACTTGTGAACTCTTCTAATTCCCATCTTACTCACTACCAAGAAAGCCTTTTTTTCATTGAAACTTCATTTTGTAGCTCTATATAGCTCAATGACAGACATAAAACCAAGATAACAGAAGCAAGAAATTCACCCACCATTGCCATTGCTGGTTTATGGTTTCACTGATTTATTTTTCTTCCTTTCATGTGTTTATTTCACCCTACCTGTTTTTGATAAAGACTTGCGTAGCAATATTATGTCTTATTATCCTCTTCAGTGTAGGCACTGTAATACTCTCGTGTTCTGCATATATTTCTTACACTGTCAAAAGGATGTCTCCTGCACTGATTATAACTCTGTACATGCTAGATTGCTTCAATAAACAAAAGAAGCAGCAGAAGGTTCACAAAGCACAGCTCCACAGAATAAATCAAGCAAAAACAAGAAGATGCATGCAATACAGATTCATCGCAAACAAGCGGCACAATAGTGACACCACCAAATCTCATGAGCCTAGCAGGCACAGGAAGCAGTGCTTCGCACATTGCAGATATACAGTACACCAATGAGGCTATGTGCACAAGAGTGCCGAGGCACATTTCTGGAGGAATTCCAGATTAAAAGTAAATCTTTCAGGACACTGCTTAGGTAAAATAACCATGTTTAGTTATTTCCCTAAAACCTGACACATTTTACCATTACGCTTTAAAATGACCATGTTCTGATTCATGTAGACCAGGGGTCTCCAAACTATGGCCCTCCAGGAAGTACAATTTCCATCATGCCTAGTCATGTCAGTGAATGTCAGAGTTTTACAATGCCACATGGGATATTTAGTTCTGCAACAGCTGGAGGACCAAGGTTTGGAGATCCCTGATGTAGACTATTGTATTCAGGCTTTTTAGCCTAGGTTCTCCACTAGCTAAGTAGTTCAGTTTTTATATTAAGGCAGCTCAAAAAGCCTTGACAAGGGAGTATACCACTGCATACGTTGGTTGGGGTGCTAACCTTAAGGATTTTCTTTAAAACAAAAAAAAAGAGGCACTATACTTTACATTTCTGGGGACCCATCTGTTGAAATGCCTCTTTGCTGCTCCTCAGCCACTGCACATATTTGACTGGTTGGATGGGTACCTGTTTCCCCCACCACACATTGTGGTTCTTCCCACATGCTTATGTCCTAAAGTGACATGGAAACTCATGGAAGAAACCGCAGAATGAAGCAGGGAGCAAGTATTCCACACACCTAGAAGTGTGGAATACATGCAGCGGGCGAAGAACAGCGAAGAGGAAGCACTGTAACAAACAGGCTGCCCAAAAGCTAAGTATATTACGGTGTGCTGACAGGATCACCTTAAAGTCGTTGAAAGAGACGTAATATCTATTTGTAGAAATATTACTGCAAGGATATCTTTGTAACTAGTGAAATGTTAACCACTTAAGGACCGCCACACGCCGATGTACGTCGGCAGAATGGCACGGCTGGGCACAAGGGCGTACAGGTACGTCCGCTTTAAGATCTCAGCCATGGGTCGCGAGCGTGCCGCCGGCGGCGCACTCGTGACCCTGTCCTCTTCTCCGTGACCGCCCCCGCGGGAACAGCGGACCCGATTGCCGCCGATGTCCCGCGATCGGATCACAGAGAGGAAGAACGGGGAGCGGTAAGTGTAAACAAACTTCTCCCCGTGCTTCCTAGTGAGCCTGTCACTGATCGTCTGTTCCCTGTCATAGGGAACGACGATCAGTGACATCACACGCTAAGCCATGCCCCCCACAGTAAGAAACATACATCAGGGCACACTTAACCCCTACAGCGCCCCCTCCTGGTTAACCCCTTCACTGCCAGTGTCATTTTTACAGTAATCAGTGCATTTTTATAGCACTGATCGCTGTAAAAATTACAATGGTCCCAAAATAGTGTCAACAGTGTCCGATGTGTCCGCCATAATGTTGCAGTCATGATAAAAATCGCTGATCGCCGCTATTACTAGAAAAAAAAATATTAATAAAAATGCAAAAAAATTATCCCTTATTTGGTAGATGCTATACATTTTGTGCAAACCAATCAATAAACGCTTATTGTGATTTTTTTTTACCAAAAGTATGTAGAAGAATATGTATCGGCATAAACTGAGGCAAAATAGTTTTTTATATATTTTTTGGGGATAGTTATTATAGCAAAAAGTAAAAATATTGAATTTTTTTCAAAATTGTTGCTCTATTTTTGTTTATAGTGCAAAAAAAAAAAATCGCAGAGGTGATCAAATACCACCAAAAGAAAGCTCTATTTGTGGGGAAAAAAAGGACGCCAATTTTGTTTGGGAGCCATTTTGCATGACCACGCAATTGTCAGTTAAAGCGTCGCAGTGCCGAATCGCAAAAAGTGGCCAGGTCTTTAAGCTGCATAATGGTCCGGTCCTTAAGTGGTTAAAGTGTATGTCCAGCCCAAACTTTTTTTTTTTAATAGGTTGGGTAAGGATTAAACACCTGTTAAGTTGTAACTACTATCTGAGGCTCTTTTACATAGATCTTTCCTCACTTACATAGTGAGGAAAAGAGAGGAGATCTCTAGCACATCCCCAAGACAGGAGTTCTAACCTTTCCCCACTTGAATTGTAAATGAGGACAGTCTATGCACAGAAAAAAGACCTCCTCTATGTTGTAGCCAAGGCTAAATTTCAATAACATTGCATGTTCCTATAGATGCATACTGCTCCTTTTACTGTGAATACAGAACTTTATAGCTTCATAGTTCCATACATCTTACATAAAATATGTAACTGTAAGCTTCATGCAATTTGAAAATCCTTCCTATGCAGCTGGTACACATCTATGCGCTGCAGTTTAGTGTGAAAAACAAAGGGAAACTCTGTGGGCCCATTCAAACTTACATGTCTACAGGTAAATCCTTCTAGTTTGTTTACATCAAATTATAAAAGGTGCAGCCTGTGCAAATTTGGTTGTCCTTTCTGTGTTGTCTTACATACATCCAAGCCTAACCGTACACACCTAAAACACCTAAAATTATTGAACTACGTGTAAGGATATTGAATACATGTACAATAGTTAATGCAATCCTTCTAACACTGTTACCTACATTATCTGTATAAACATTTTTTTTTCTTACTCTTCTGTTTATAAAGCAAATTGTTTCAGGGTATTGCAGTCAAGAAATGTAACTTCGTTCAACTGTCTCAACATTTGCTAAAAAAAAAGATGGGTTTATGTAGCTTGTAAATGAAATGCCACATTTGTGCTTGTGCTTCCACTGTAAATTAGAAAAGGCTTTTAAATTCAGATTAAGCTTTGGGGAGCCATAATATTTTATATGCCCAATTGCTGTTAAATTAGTGGCTTTTCTCTTGCAGTGGTGTTTATCTATTTACAGCTTTCTCTCCCTTCCTCCAAAACAGACACCAGGCATTGAGATTGGGTCTAAAAACTGTACTAGGGCATCAACAAAGCATTTTCACTTTAAATACTGAAACGGATACAGCAATGAGTTTGGCAGCAAATCAGATTCAGACCCATGTCAGTCTGGTCAGTGATTTGAAGATCACATAGAAAGTAGAAAACATTGTGTCCGGAAGCTGTACTATGCCTTACTGGTTAACAATTTGTGCTGGCATATGGGAGTCTTTCATCTGGAACTTGGGGTCTCAAGTGATTGCTGAACTGGCAAAGAAACATACATATCAAATTTTGTTTCAAGAATTTTTCTTTTCATCCATCACTATCAAAAGCTAGCAGCACTCCCTACACCTATCGTACTGTTCAAGTTCAAAAAAGGACAGTGCCTGCTTTCCATGTCTCCTTCTATAATCTAAGTGACATTCTGTAGACGTTAAGGATTCAACAGTGTATATTTTGCTGTATCTTGTCTCATTTGATAAATGCTATGGATGATATTTGTGAACCAGCAAAACTTTCATTAGTTCAGTTTTCTTGTGTTCACACTTTGCAAAAAAAAAGTACGTAGACTGTTTTATCCTCAAAATAAAACCTATATGAAAAGACAAAACATATTTATATTTTATCACATTGCCTTAGATTAATAGGTGACCTTCTTTCCTAATCTCCACGTTCTGGTCATTACTTTATTATTTATAGTATTACTGCTAGAACATTTAGCTCTTGAGTTCAGCACATAAAGTGGTGCAAAGTACAGACATTATTTGTAGGGTATAGTAATCAATAGCAGCCAATCGGATTCAGTTTATTGAAGATAAAAAAGAGGTGGCTTCTAGTTGGTTGCTATGGGTTACTGCATTTTACCCATGCTCATCATACTATTTACTGCATTATGTTAAAGCAACTTCACTAAAGGTATTTAGCAGCATATCAATATTTTATGCATATGGATTGTCTTTTCTATACGACACTTGTGTGATTGCATATGGCACCTCCTTGGAAAAGCACCTATTGCTGGATTTTTAAGTCTGCATCCTAAAATTTGTTCTAGTAAGAGGCAGGAGTCCGCTTTCACCCCTCCTATTTGTACTATCTTTGGAACCCTTACTGGCAACCATCCGAAACAGTGTAGACATAGGAGGTGTGAAGATTGGAGATTAGGAGCATAAAGTATGCAGCTGATATTTTGCTCTACATCTCCAACCCTAGAATAACACTACCAAATCTAATGAAAGTGCTAAAATACTATGGAGAACTATCAAACCTAAAAATTAGCCCCTTAAAATCAGAGATCCTGAATATAAATGTAGGTAAGAAAGATGAGCAAGACTTGCAAAGGGAATTCCCATTTATATGGAGGAAAACAGAACTAAAATATTTAGGAATAAAATTAACGCCATCCCTGAAAAATATATATCAAGCAAACTATATCCCTTTATTAAATGAGATTAAAAGGAAAATTAAAAAGATAACAGCAAGACCTCTCTCTTAGGTAGGTTGAATAAATATGGTGAAGATAGCGATACTACCGAAAATCCTGTACAAATTCAAAATGTTACCGATTCAATTGCCTCAGAAATATTTTAAAACGCTAATGGTAATGGTATCAAGATTCATATGGCAGAATAAAAAAACAAGAATACATGCCTCAGTATTGAGTAAAGATAAAACACAAGGGGGTTTAGCTGTACCAGACTTTAAAAGGTACCATAATGCGGTAAATCTAGCACGAATGGTTGAGTGGATAAGAAAAAAGATGGGTACAAACAGAAAACACGTTTAGTAAAACACTGTTGGGTAAAATGATATGGATTCCACAACAATACAGAAAGTTAGAGTTAACGTTATAAAACACGTTTTATCACAGAATGTATTAAGGGTATGGGATTTAAACTATAGTCAAGCAAAATGGAAGTACAATTCACTGGTAATCCCACTTATGGAGACAAATACATTTTTACCCAGAAACGGGGCACAATTTGGGGAATGGATAAAAGATCATAATGCACTGTAAACTACATAATGAAAAAGGGGAAGATAGGCACATATTTGGAGTTTAGACACAAGAGGGAAATAATGGTAATATATGAATGGCAATATTTTTAAGTTTAGTCATTTTGTGACAACACTACCACAGCCAATTGAGCGCCTGTGTAATTCACAGATGAAGCCAGAACACTGTATTTCCCAGATCTATAAAATACTCACAGTGATGGTTGAACCTAAAATACCGCCATACATGGAAAGATGGGTGAAGGAATTAGGAACACAGTTGAATGAGCAACAATTAGGACAAGTTTTGAGAATAATAAATAGTTCAGCAGTAGATATAAACACCATAGAAATGAACTATAAATGTCTGGCAAGATGGTATATTACACCTGTTAAAGCACGAAAATATCAACCAGAAAAATCATCTTTGTAATGGAGAGGATTTAACTTGAAAAGAACTATGGCCCATTTATGGTGGGAATGCCCAAAAATACAAGAATATTGGCAGAAGGCACTGCAACAGATACGGGAGATAATGGGTATAGATATCCCTGACAACCCGTGGTTCTGCTTATTCCACAGTATGAAAAGTACAATAAAATGATATAAGAGTACAGTGATCCCACACTTAATGAATGTTGTAAAAGGAGACATACCAAATAGGTGGCAAGAACTAGAAAGCCCTACAAAAATAGGGTTAAAAGAGTAGAATATATATATATATATATATATATATATATATATATATATATATATACAAAATGGAATACATGTGGTGCAGTGGAGAAGATGAGATAGAGACATTTTGTGACATCTGGAAAAGCTGGGTGGAGCTTAAAAATACAAGGAAATATACTGAAATATGGGGTGTAGAAGAGGGGAGAAGAGGGAGGGGAGATGAAAAGAAAAAAGAAAAAGAACTAAAGGGCGGGTTATAGGAGGGGGGAGGGGGAAGGTGAGGGAATAGTGGGTAGGATGTTGTAAAATTGTTTTGTTCTTTTTATCTATTTTGAAATGTCTGAAAAATAATAAAACATTAATAAAAGAAATCCCACACATGCATATAAGTCAATTTTACGGCAGTGTCAAGAGCCTGTAGATAATAGAGATCCCCCCTTTGACCTGCATCTTGCGAACACCATCTCTCATGAGGGGTCACCTTAGGATTTTTAGTTTCCACAGAGCCCAAGGATTGGAGGAAGTAGGAGATTTGAAGGAATCTAAAAGTCCCAGAGGCAGGCATCTTTAATTGTGTTCCACAGATGTAAAATTTATTTAATGGTCTCTGTCAGGAACCATACAGCTTGAGGTCAGAGGGTCAAGTGACCTGGCCAAAAGACACCAGAAAAAGTTAAGTATAAAAAAGCAAAGCATAACAGGGAGCCTTAGGGGGCAGTTTGGTGAAACTGGGGAAGTCCAGAATTAGGCTTTAAGCTTCTCCAATAGCAGCTTAATGCATATGTCAGACTGAACACACACAAAACTTTTCATTTTAGAACTATGTGAAAGTAACTGCATGTGTTAAACTGGGTGTAAATAGATTGTGGCCTTCACCTGGGAAGAACTACTGGTATTAGCATGTCCTCACAACAGCTGGAGGGTGTATGCTGTCCATGGCTGCACTTTAGTTTTATATGGTGATATTATTTTCCTACAAGGCTATGCTGTGAATTATTTATGAGATGCATCCTCTGGCATTTTACTTTAGTATTTGGTTCAAAACTACAGCCTACCTTCTGTACGCATGCATTCAGTTGGTTTAAGAAACAACCATACATATTCAAAGAGTATTTTGCCTAGTAACATCATATTTACAAATGACATAGCCATGTTTGTCCATATGAGTATTTTATTATTAATATTCTCTGTTGATTGTAACCTCCACAGTTTGAGCACAGGTGATAGTAATGTGATTTTTTTGTCATTATTAATCTGCCTTAAAAATGGAGTGATTAGTATTATAAATCTGTTTATACTATTTGTTCAGAATGTTAGGATGCTAGTACCATAATTAATGTTTACTTGAAAATCACAAGCAGACCCAATTAAATGATTTCTTTTCAGATAAGTAGTGGAAAAGCTGTATATTCTTTCTTAAATTATAAATGACCACTACAGATTAGGGGTGAGCAAATTGGTCTGGGTTCAATTTGTGACCAATTTCATAAAATGTCCTTAAAATTCTGAAAAAAAACACTGTACCTTGAATCTGATTGAAGCTTATGTGGAACAACTCTTGATATTCAATTTATTCCTTTTGTAGGGCTGGTAAACTATAGTCAGAAAAAAGGCCTATGAATCTGGATACTACCATGTGGTACATGTACCAATGTCAGAGCCTCCAACATGATGAACAGTAAGCAGTACAGTAGTGACATCACCCTGTCTCGCTCCAAATTTTGTAAGGCTGGAGACAGGAATGTGCCTAGGTACCCTCACATACCAGGGAATGTACTGCAACTCCTCAGGAAGAATTCAAGACAAAATTTACATTTTGGCATAATAACTTTTCCAAATGTCCCCTATAACATATCACTTTTTGAATTCAGGTACATTTTAATGAACTATATAGTTTTGCTAATATTTCTCACTATTTCTTGACTTGTGGTCATTGGGTAGATCCATTACACCAATATAGATGGCAGGATTAGTATCTATTCCAAAGTTTATAGATGGTTTGGGAAGTGACCGTATGTATGTTGTGACAGTGCTGTGCCATTATGGTGTGAAAACGGTTAATGTCACCTAGGGTTCTCATCCAGGTGGACTCAGGATGCTTGCTAAAACCTAGTTTGGTTCCTGGAGCCTGGAGGCTTCATAAAGACTTGGGAGAGATAAAACCCCCAAACCAAGGTCCAGGTTTTGCAGAAACTAGCACATTGATTGTGCAGGTGTACGCAGGGATTTTGTTATAGAGTTGTCTAGAGTTCAGAGTTCCACCTGGGGAAGAGAGGAAGTCTTCACCCAGGGTGTGGGCCAGTGCTGTACTGCAAGGTATTCAGAGTGTACATGTGAGCATAGTGCTTCTTTAAGAAGACTGTCTGAAAGATACACACGAAGGGCCTGATATGTAAGGCCAGAGCAGCAGTGCTGCAAGTAAAAGCCAGGAGGCTAAATGTGTATTTATTTTATGTAAGAGACATGCTGAAAAAAAAACATGTGGTTACCCTTGTGTTGAACTTGAACTTTGTTTTAATAAGAGTGGGTAAGAAAAACCCTTAAAAAGAAGATTTAAGCCAGTGGCTGATTCCTTCAAGCACTATACTTCGGCTATTTCCCACAATAATACTACTACTACTACTACTACTTTTAGAATACTTGTTCTGTTTTGTACAGTTTTAGAGCACCCTGCTCCACTAAACCCACTGTCCTAGAATTGGCTTCAGCAAAAAAGACTAAAAAGACTAAAGTGAATGTCCCTCAACTTGTTTTTCACTTCACCCTACACCAAGGACTAGACCTGGAGATTGAAATGTTAGTTGCCACCCTTCTTAGGGGTTTATTCCTCACCACCCCAAGAGGAGGAGTGCTACACTTGTAAACTTTTAACAGTGTCTGTGTTTTTCCTCAAATGAGGGGCGTGGGAAGGTCCCCTTATGTCCACAAACCCCAATGCTATTACATGATCCCTGCCTCTCCGTCCCTGCCTCTCCGAAAAGTCCTACTCTAATAAAAATGTTATTCTAATAAAAGTACAACCCCAATTCAATGGGACACTATGTAAAATCTACATAAAAACAGAATGCAATGATTAACAAATCTCATTAACCAAAATGTTATTAGACATGTGCATTCGTTTTTGTCAGAATGCATTTTCGTCCGAATTTCAGGTATTTTCGTTATCATTTTAACAAACGAAAATGAACGAGCAGAATCTGAAATCCGAAAGATCCGACATAAAAAAATGCTTTATTTTCATTTTCATTGCTACAACAGTTCGATATAGATAGGAGATTCGACATGACGTTGACAATAGCGATCTGTGTCTATCGAACCTGTGGTCGAACATGCCTAACCTTAACTCTATTAGTCCAAGATTATTCTACATAGGGAGGAAAGATTCGACATGGAGAGAAAAGATTTGACATTATAGAGACAGTGTTGGGGTAGACCATTCGACATTAACGACGAAGATTCGACGAAGCAGTGAAAAACATACAAACGTTGAATCTGTCATTGAAGGCTTATGGTGTCTGTCAAAATTTCTAAGAAGATTCGACAAGCAGCTAAACTGTACGACGCCGCAATCGTACATTTCCAGTCAAATGCTCGGCCCATAGGTTGACTAGTAATAATAATTTATAAATATAATTATTACTAGTGTCATACAACATTAGAATTCTTCTATAGCTTGTAGGTGGAACATTCGACCGGAAATGTTTAGCTGCATTGTCGAATCTTCTTAGAACATTCGACAGACACAATAAGCCTTCAATGACAGATTGGACCCTAATTAATTCGGATTTTCGGACTAATGCATTTTTTAACAAAACAAAATAAATAAAAACGAATTTCGGGAGTAACTAAATAAATTTATTTTTCGGACGAAAACAAAATTTCGAAACAAAATATTTCAGTGTGCACATGTCTATATTTTATTCAGAATTTAAAGTAATAAACATATCAAATGTTTAAACTGAAAACATTTAAAATTTTAGAAAAAATAAGGTCACTTGGAAAATTGATGGCAGCAACACGTCTCAAAAAATTTTGGGCGGGGGAAAAAAAAGGTGGAAATGTAAGTGGTACTAAAAAGAAAGAGCTGGAGAAACATATAGTGTCTAATTAGGTTAATTGGCATCAGGTCAGTAAAATGATTGGGTATAAAAAGAGCATATTAGAGAGTCAGATTGTTTTAGAAGTAAACATGGGCAGAGGCTCACCAATCTGTGAAAAGTTGCACCTAAAACTTGTCGAACTATTTCAGAATAATGTTCCTCAACATAAAATTGCAAAGACTGTCACTATATTATCATCTACAGTGCATAATATCAAAAGACTCCAGAAATCTGTAGAAATCTAGAGACTGCTAAACTGGGGGCCTTGGAGCAACGTTGGGTGGCACGACTGGCCCGGTTCAACTATACCATTCACTACAAGCCAGGACGCTCCAATGATAATGCTGATGCTCTCTCCCGATTTCCCCTCGACGGGCCTCAGGATGATCTAGATCAACAACTCGAAGAGGTTGAGGTTGTTCCCTCCGGGACCCACCGGCAAGAGCAACTGGCTTCAATGGCTCTGCAGAGCAACCAAGTTCCGCCAAGAGGGCCAGAGATTCATACTCCTCGAGAGCAGCTGCAACTCCAGTGGAAAGACCCTGACATTGATCAGCTCATGAGATATTGGGACAGGAATCGGAAATCAGATTCTCGAGAGCGAAGGAGGCTCTCGCCGACGTTGTGTCAGCTTCTAAAGCAGTGGGATAGGCTGGAAAGATATAATGGACTCTTATACCAAAAGGCACGGGTTCCAGGGGAGCCGCGAGTTATTCATCAACTGATTATCCCTCAATCGGAGGCCTTAGAGGTTTGTCAAGTCTTTCACCATATTGGAGGACACGTCTGTGCAGAACGGACAGAGGAAAATATTCTGAAGTACATATTTTGTCCGGAGTTATCCAAGTGGATGCAGAAGGCATGTCAGGGGTGTAAGAGTTGTGCCATCCACAAAGGGAGAAAAGAGAAAACTACCCCTTTGGTGGTGAGCACAGGAGAACCCTTTGAATTACTGACCATGGACTTTCTGACAGTGGCTGACACCTCTTCAGGGTATCGCTATGCCTTGGTTTTTGTGGACCACTTCTCTAAGTTCGCCATTGTGGTGCCAACTAAAGATCAGACTGCCGCCACCACGGCTAAACTGTTCTGGACCCATGTAGTCCAGCCCTACGGGTGCCCCAAACGGATTTTGTCCGACCAAGGGTCGAACTTTGAGTCCGAGGTGTTTTCTGAACTGTGCCGTCTTAGTGGTATTCGGAAGTCTCATACTACTCCTTACCACCCCCAGGGAAATGGGGCCTGTGAACGCTTTAATCGCACATTGTTGTGATTGATTCGCACATTAGAGCAAGAGCATCGAGAATGTTGGCCGCAGTATGTAGGAGATGTTGTTTGGGCTTACAATCAGAGCCACTGGTTATACTCCCCATTTTCTGATGTTTGGGCGTTTACCGGTGGATTTACTCTTGGAAACTCCAGTCCAGAGCCTATTACGTCAAGGACCCCAGAGGAATGGGTCCAAGATCAGTGGCACCGTCTGGATCAAGCCAAAAAGCTAGTACTGGGAAAGCACCAGGGTTTAGCTGAGGAAAGTACTGTTCAATTGTTGCCACTTACACCAGGAGACTTGGTGATGAATCCTAAACACCTGAGGGGCAGCAAGCTGGAGCCCAAGTGGGAGCCCTGTTTATATCGAGTCAAGCAACAACCTTTCCCTGGGCGGCCTGTGTATGATCTGGTTTCAGAGAAGCCGAATGGACCTCACAAGAGACTGCATCGTAATCTCCTTCGTCCCTGTGTGTTCAGTGCTGATTCACGAATGGATAATCCTATTCCTGTCTTTCCCCCATCTGCTAGATGGGACAACAGCCAGGATGTCCATAACAGTGACTTTGCAACCTGGTACCTGCCCCCTCTGCCGACGGTAGAGACCTTATCCCTAGCTGGGGGAGATACCGAGAACCAGGCTGCTGCTACTGAATGGGACTTATCTGTGAGGGAGCCAGATGTGCACGGTGCCCCCACTTCTGAGGAGGATGAGCCTCTTATGGATGAAATAGCGCCTACCGATCCTGTTGTGGAGAATGGACAGTGCCCTGCTACCTCAGAGGGAGATGGACATTTGGAAGTCCCGGAGCCTCGCTTACCTAATCGTATTACCAGGGGACTGAAACCTGTCAAGTATTCTGACTATGTGATTTGAACTGTTATGAATTGCTTGTTTTCTTGCTTGCTATATTATTGCACTGTGTTAATTACCTCTCCCTAGGGGCGTGCAAGGGATTGCAATTCTTTAAGCGGGGGTGTAGGCAGCTGTAGTGCAGGGCAGATAGCTGGCTGCAAGAGGAAGTGGGTTAGCAAGTGTATTATATACTCACTTTTCACCCGATTTGATATGTTTATGTGTACATATGTTCAGAGCTGTTTGGCCTCTAATTGTCTCCAGCACCATTTTGGAGAAGCCTGGTGTCCTGATAGGACAAGCACATCTCGGGAGATTTGGTCAGCCATGTTTGGGTGGATACCTTATATTAGGAAAGCCCAGCCACGTTTAGGACAGAACACGTGTGTATATAGACAGGGACAGAGCCCCCGCTTGTGAGGGAGAGTTAGGAGAAGGTAGGGAGAGTGTTCCAGGCTGTGAGGGATAGCTCAGGGTTCCTACGGAGTCCTATATCAGCAATCCTGGTCGGATGAAAGACTCCCCGTTGTGGATAATAAAACCGGTGTCCTCGCTGTGAGGGAGGGACAAGTGTATCAGATGCCTATATCCATCTGCTGAAGGAATACCGCTGTTACCGGGTAACATGTGTGAATATCAGCCTCTACAGATACGCATTGTGTGCTTGGGTTTATACTGTGTCAGTCAGTGGAAAGTGCCTATAGTGCTGACGAATACAACTACCGCTTACATCTGAAGTGACTGTGCTGTGTATTTGTGCCTCCATGTTTGCAGTGAAACTACTTGCATTACTGCTGTAAATACTCTTTCTACTACCGTCTCTCCGGTAATAAACATTGCCTGGTTTATAAAGTCAGTACATGTGATTCCCTCTGTGAAGCCCCTACACCCTACTCCCACTTACAAACATCTTTTACAGGGAAGACCTTGCATAATTCAGCAGGACAATGCCAAACCACATTCTGCGGCTATGACATAAGCATGGCTTTGTAATAGAAGAGTCTGGGTGCTTAACTGGCCTGCCTGCAGTCCAGACCTTTCACTAATTGAAAATATTTGAAACACATAATACAACTAAGAAGACCCAGGACTGTTGAGCAGTTAGAATCTTATATCAGGCAATAGTGGGACAACATTCCACTCCTAAAACACCAGCAACTGTTATCCTCAGTTCCCAGGGGATGCTACACTGCGGTAAACATGGCCCTGTCCCAACTTTTTTGAGACACGTTGCTGCCATATTATGTAATTTATATATATATTATACATTTTATATATATATATATATATATATATATATATATATATATACACACAGTATCTCACAAAAGTGAGTACACCCCTCACATTTTTGAAAATATTTTATTATATCTTTTCATGTGACGACACTGAAGAAATTACACTTTGCTACAATGTAAAGTAGTGAGTGTACAGCTTGTATAACTGTGTCAATTTGCTTTTCCCCTCAAAATAACTCAACACACTTAAAATGTCTAAACCACTGGCAACAAAAGTGAGTACACCCCTAAGTGAAAATGTTCAAATTGGGCCCAAAGTGTCAACATTTTGTGTGGCCACCCAGTGCTGGCAGCACTCATGCAACCCCAGACCATGACACACCCACCACCATTCTTGACTGTAGGCAAGACACACTTGTCTTTGTACTCCTCACCTGGTTGCCCCCACACACGCTTGACACCATCTGAACCAAATAAGTTTATCTTGGTCTCATCAGACCACAGGACATGGTTCCAGTAATCCATGTCCTTAGTCTTCTTGTCTTCAGCAAACTGTTTGCGGGCTTTCTTCTGCATCATCTTTAGAAGAGGCTTCCTTCTGGGATGACAGCCATGCAGACCAATTTAATGCAGTGTGCGGTGTATGGTTTGAACACTGACAGACTGACCCCCCACCCCTTCAACCTCTGCAGCAATGCTGGCAGCAGTCATACTTCTATTTCCCAAAGACAAACTCTGGATATGACGCTGAGCACGTGCACTCAACTTCTTTGGTCGACCATGGCGAGGCCTGTTCTGAGTGGAACCTGTCCTGTTAAACCGCTGTATGGTCTTAGCCACCATGCTGCAGCTCAGTTTCAGGGTCTTGGCAATCTTCTTATAGCCTAGGCCATCTTTATGTAGAGCACCAATTCTGAGTTCAAGTTTAACATGGCACCTCTGAGTTCTTTACCATGAGGTGCCATGTTAAACTTCCAGTGACCAGTATGAGAGAGTGAGAGTGATAACACCAAATTTAACACACCTGCTCCCCATTCACACCTGAGACCTTGTGACACTAACGAGTCACATCACACCGGGGAGGGAAAATGGTTAATTGGGCCCAATTTGGACATTTTCACTTAGGGGTGTACTCACTTTTGTTGCCAGCGGTGTAGACATTAATGGCTGTTGAGTTATTTTGAGGGGACAGCAAATTTACACTGTTATGCAAGCTGTACACTCACTATTTTACATTGTAGCAAAGTATCATTTCTTCAGCATTGTCACATGAAAAGATATAATAAAATATTTACAAAAATGTGAGGGATGTACTCACTTTTGTGAGATACAGTATATACAGTATATATATTTATATAAAATATGGGTTTATGAGATTTGCAAATCATGGCATTCTGTTTTTATCCACTTCCCTACTGTGCACGAAAACCCCCTTCCTGCCCAAGCCATTTTTCAGCTTTCAGCGCTGTCACACTTTGAATGACAATTGCGCGGTCGTGCGACGTGGCTCCCAAACGAACTTTGCGTTCTTTTTTTCCCACAAATAGAGCTTTCTTTTGGTGGTATTTGATTACCTCTGCGGTTTTTATTTTTTGCACTATAAACCAAAGAAGAGAGTCCAGTTTGGAAAAAAAACACTATTTTTTACTTTTTGCTATAATAAATACCCATTTTTTTTTTCAAATAAAATTTTCCTCAGTTTAGGCCGATACGTATTCTTCTACAAAAAAAAAAATCGCAATAAGCGCGTATTGATTGGTTTGCGCAAAGGTTATAGCGTCTACAAAATAGGGGATAGATTTATAGCATTTATTTTTTTATTAGTAATGGCGGCGATCTGTGATTTTTATTGTGACTGCGATATTGCGGCGGGCACATCGGACACTTTTGACACATTTTTGGGACCATGCACATTTATACAGCGATCCCTGCTATAAAAATGCATTGATTACTGTATAAATGTGACTGGCAGGGAAGGGGTTAACCACTAGGGGGCGGGAAGGGGTTAAATATGTTCCCTCAATGTGTTCTAACTGTGGGGGGAGGTGACTGACTGGGGGAGGTGACCGATGGTTGTCCCTATGTACAAGGGACACACCATCGGTCCCCTCTCCCTCACAGGACGTGGATCTCTGTGTTTACACACAGAGATCCACTTTCCTGCTCATTTCCCGGGCAATCGCGGGTGCCCGGCGGCAATCGCGGCCGCCGGGCATGCGCATCGGGGCCTTGGGAACGCGGCGTGCGCGCGCCCCCTAGCTTGTTTTAAAGGTAGGACGTCATATGACGTCCTGTCAGAACGAGAGTGTCCTCCGCCCGCCGTCAATTGACGGTGGGCGGGGGACAAGTGGTTATGTAGATTTTACACAGTGTCCAAATTTTTAGGGAATTGGGATTTTTAGATGTAATCAGAATTTAGGCAAAAAAAAACAATAAATTAGACTTTCTGTTGTCTGAAAGTGCCTATAGATACTGGATAGCAGCCGATTGTGTACCCTATATTGTCAAAAGTATTGGGACGCCTGCCTTTACACACAAATTAACTTTAATGGCATCCCAGCCTTAGTCCGTAGGGTTCAATATTGAGTTGGCCCACCCTTTGCAGCTATAACAGCTTCAACTCTTCTGGGAAGGCTGTCCACAAGATTTAGGAGTGTGTCTATGGGAATGGTTGACCATTCTTCCAAAGTCACATTTGTGAGGTCAGGCACTGATGTTGGACAAAAAGGCCTGGCTATCAGTCTCTGCTCTAATTCATCCCAAAGGTGTTCTATCAGGTTGAGGTCAGGACTCTGTGCAGGCTAGTCAAGTTCCTCCACCCCAAACTAGCTCATCCATGTCTTTCATGTAGGTTTTTCAGGGAGCATTACTTCCCTCATTCAAAGAATGAGGGAAGCAACCAGAGGCTGCACTACACATGCACAGAAAGAAACCTGGCACCGTATCTGTTTACCTATTGTTTTATTAATAAGAAAAGTAATTCCCCCTGGGAAATGCTATGTCAATATCCCAGGAGACATTAGTATCCTACATATATATAACAATATGTAAACAGGCACACCATCAAATTTATGTCTGTGAAAGATCTGGTGCTGTTTCATTGGGGGCCAGCTGCAAGAAGCAGGAAGAGATAGTCGGCTCCCTGAGACCAAAAGAAATGAAGGAAAATAGCGGTGCAGCACAGGACCTGAAGTAGGAGAGCGGTGCCAGCAGGGCCGGCCCTACCATGGGACCCGATGGTACCTCGGTCCCAGGCGGCACTTTCAGGGGGGCGGCAAATTGCCGCCTATCAGCCAGCCGCAGGGCCACCATCAGGGGGTACAGGCAGTAGTAGTACTCCTGTAAGGGGCCAGGCCGCTACTGCTCCTCCTTCAGCAACAACAACAAAATAAATGAACCTGTCAAGCGCCGGCCGCTCCCCCGCTATAGCGAAGGAAGCTGTGACAAGGGAGAGAGGCGAGCTGCGGGACGTCAGTATATCTCCCCCGCTCGCCCCCTCCTTTCTCCTGTCAGCAGTGGAGAGAGAGCGGCTCTCACCTGGTTTGCCGCTTAGTTCTTTTCCCAGTCTGTTTCCCTCCCGATTGGCTGCGCTCTGGCCAATCAAAAGAGACTAGGGTCTAGTGGAGCATCATGGGACATGCAGTCCCAGAAGCTTGACTGCCCCATTGTTGTGCACAGCCAGCAGACTTCAGCCCCCAGCATGCACTCTGCTGGGAGAGAGAGTCTGGAACCCAGGAAGAAACTGAGGGAGTGATTGCTACAGGACAGAGGGAAAAGAGAGGACTGTGCTGGGGGAAGCCATGCTGTGCCTGTGCCATCAGAGAGGGAGCCACGCTGTGCCCGTGCCATCAGAGAGGGAGCCACGCTGTGCCATCAGAGAGGGAGCCACGCTGTGCCCGTGCCATCAGAGGGAGCCACGCTGTGCCCGTGCCATCAGAGAGGGAGCCACGCTGTGCCTGTGCCATCAGAGAAGGAGCCACGCTGTGCCCGTGCCATCAGAGAGGGAGCCACGCTTTGCCCGTGCCATCAGAGAGGGAGCCATGCTGTGCCATCAGAGAGGGAGCCACACTGTGCCATCAGAGAGGGAGCCACGCTGTGCCATCAGAGAGGGAGCCACGCTGTGCCATCAGAGAGGGAGCCATGCTGTGCCCGTGCCATCAGAGAGGGAGCCATGCTGTGCCCGTGCCATCAGAGAGGGAGCCACGCTGTGCCCGTGCAATCAGAGAAGGAGCCTTGCTGTTCCTGTGCCATCAGAGAGGGAGCCACGCTTTGCCAGTGCCATCAGAGAGGGAGCCACGCTGTGCCTGTGCCATCAGAGAGGGAGCCACGCTGTGCCTGTGCCATCAGAAAGGGAGCCACGCTGTGCCTGTGCCATCAGAGAGGGAGCCACGCTGTGCCTGTGCCATCAGAGAGGGAGCCACGCTGTGCCCGTGACAATCTGCAATGTGTGACATCGTGGCAAGTGACAATCCACATTGTGTGGCAGGTGACGTCGTGGCAAGTGACAATTCACAATGTGTGGCATCGTGGCAAGTGACAATCCGCAACATGTGGCAAGTGACAATCTGCATCTGGTGGCAGGTGACGGTGGCAAGTGACACACTCGGGGCTCCCACTGATTCTGCATTATGGTGAGTTGAACTATTTTATTTTATATAACAATGTAATAATAGAAATAATGCACTTCAATCATTTTTTTTGTGATTCGGCACTGCATCAATTTAACTGACAATTGCGCGGTCGTGCGATGCTGTACCTAAACAAAACTGACGTCCTTTTTTCCCCACAAATAGAGCTTTCTTTTGGTGGTATTTGATCACTTCTGCGGTTTTTATTTTTTGTGCTATAAACAAAAAAATAGCGTCAATTTTGAAAAAAAAAAAGTTTTTTTTTGCTATAATAAACATCCAAAAAAATAAACATTTCTTCATCAGTTTAGGTCGATATGTATTCTTCTACATATGTTTGGTAAAAAAAACGCAATGTGTATATTGATTAGTTTGCGCAAAAGTTATAGCGTCTACAAAATAGAGGATAGATTTATGGCATTTTTATTATTATTATTATTTTTTTACTAGTAATGGCGGTGATCTGCAATTTTTAGCGAGACTGTGACATTGCGGCAGACAGATCGGACAGCGATCTGTGCTATAAAAATGCACTGATTACTGTGTAAATGTCACTGGCAGGAAAGGGGGTTAAATGTGTTCCCTGGGGGATGGGACTGACTGGAGGAGGAGAGAGATCTCTGTTCCTAATCACTAGGAACAGGAACAGCAGATCTGTCTCTCCTCCCCTGTCAGAATGGGGATCTGTCTGTTTACATTGACAGATCCCCGTTCTGGCTCTCTGGAGCGATCGCGGGTGGCCGGCTGACAACGCGGCCACCCGCCACGCACAGGTCCTTTTATACTCCTACATACATGTATAGAGCCATGATATACTCCTACATACATGTATAGTGCCATGACAGGTCCTCTTTATACTTCTATACATGTATAGAGCCATGACAGGTCCTCTTTAGCTATCATGATATTAAATAAATAAATAAAATAATGAATGTGGGGTATTTGGTAGGCGTGATTTTTTTGGGGGGGGGGGCAGCATTTGATTCTTGGTACCAGGCAGCACAATTTCTTGGGCCGGCACTGGGTGCCAGAGAAGTGGACAATGTTGGATCTGATGGACTTGTTTATGTATTAAGCTAGCATAACAAAGGATAACATCTATAAGGGGAAAAAATACTGAAATTTGCATTGAGAGGGTGAAGTTCCTCTTTAAGTTAAGATTACCAAAATCTGCTCAGTTAAACGTAATGAAAATGAGGTGACTGTTTTTAACTTCATGTGTTGTTAATGCCAAAACTGGCATTTATTGATGTCTGTGAATCTGCTGATTTGTGTGTATTGAGTTGGGGGTGACATGTCATTGTAGAGCAGAATTATTTATAATGAGATAGCATTTCAGTTGGAATAAATCCCAACACTGTTATTGCTGAATAAATTAGGATTGTGGGAAGCGCTGGCTTAGGTAATTAGAAGCCTGTTTTTCTGCGTGTGGCATAGGCAATATTGTACCTGGACTTGAGAAATAAGCCCTCATTAGAGATATTATAACATAATGGTTTTCCCTAAATATAGGAAAAACCTGTTTGCTTTAGTGGTAAAAAGCAGCAGGAGACAACATTGATTTATTTTTCTTTCCTTGAAGTGAAGATAGCTCAGGGAATAGTTCTTTATCAGGATTTCAGGTGGTGTTGCAATATTTACTAAGTAGCTAAGCCCTCAGGGTGGAATTTAGCTGTTCAGGTCTGTCAGATAATTTCCTTTGTAATTGCTCTTGGACTGATAATGCCCTAAAATCATTTTATGGTTTAAAGGAAAGCGTTCTAGGTTTAGCTCTGGTGGATTGCATGAGACTTCCAGACCAGACCAATTCATGGATTTATATATAATTGCTACAGAGAAAATTAAGTACTGTCCGTGATACTTTTTTTATTTGCACTAACATAGAATTTTTCAGGACAAGCTTTCGGGGTATGTCCCCTTCTTCAAGGTCCAAGCAGTACTGATTCACAATTTTTTTAGCAGAATGTTAAAACAAAACAAGAAAAAAATCTCAGAGGGAAAGGAAAAAAAAACACATACAAATCAATGGTAATAAAGATAGCAGCAGAGTTAGTGAGATAAGACAGAGTTAGTGAGATAAGACAGAGGGAGAGCTATAGACTTGAGGGGGAGATGCTAGTCACAGAGGGGGTCATAAAACCTTAGTATAATGGGTAAGGAAACCAATATCTAAATTTAGGCCATTCGTTTTTGTGTCAAAAAGAATTATCATTCTTAGTTCAAATGTTTTCCTTTCCTGGATAGTTCTGAAATTCCCTTTAAGAACTAAAACATTGAGGTCTTCTATAGTGTGGTCTGGTTGTGAGAAGTGATGTCCCACAGGTGTGCAGAAACTCTCTTCTTTATGTTCCTTGATGGTATGTCTGTGAAAATTCATCCTCGCTTGCAACTTCTGTCCTGTTTCACCAACATAAGATCCTTTGCCACACCTGTTGCATTGGATGAGGTACACAACATTACTGGAGGTACAGTTGTAAGATCCCATGATGGTGAAGGTCCCATTTGTGTGTGTGACACTTTTGGATGGATTGATCTGGTTGCACAGTTTGCAGCGTTTTTTATTGCAGGGTTTGCTTCCATTATTTGTGACTTCATAATCAGAGTGAAGTTTCCTGCTGATTAGTTTGTGTCTGAGGTTGGGTGGTTGTCTGAAAGCCAATAATGGGGGTTGTTGGAATATTTCTTTCAGAGTTTCATCCTCTGTTATAATGGGCTGTAAATCTTTGATTATCTTTTTGATACCTTCTAGTGTTGGGTTGTATGTGGTGACCAGAGGTACTCTGCTATTTGTTTTTTTCTCTTTGTATTGGAGGGGATTTTCTCTTCGGGTTTTCAAGGCTGTGTTTATGCTGTTGTTGATGGTTTTGTCTTTATATCCTTTCTTCTGGAAAGAGCCTGCCAGTGTTCTGAGATGTTTATCTCTGACTTCTGGGTCTGAACAAATTCGGTGGTATCTGATGGCCTGGCTGTGTATGATGGCTCGTTTAGTGTGTTGGGGATTAAAACTGGAACTATGAAGATAGCTGCATCGGTCAGTCGGTTTTCTGTATATGGAAGTGTGAAGCTTGTCATCCCTGATGTATACTGTAGTGTCTAGGAAGTTGACATGTGTGTTCGAATAGTCCATTTTTAGTTTGATAGATGGGTGAAAAGTGTTGATCAATGAGAAGAATTGGTTTAGATTTTCTTCACCTTCAGTCCATATCATGAAGATATCATCAATATAGCGATAATATCTGTATGGCTTTTGTTGTATGCTGTTCAGGAATTTGTCCTCCAGGTCAGCCATAAATAAGTTTGCATATTGGGGTGCCATTTTGCTTCCCATAGCAGTACCCATACATTGGAGATAGATGTCATTGTTGAAAGTGAAGTAGTTGTGTGTCTATAGCTCTCCCTCTGTCTTATCTCACTAACTCTGTCTTATCTCACTAACTCTGCTGCTATCTTTATTACCATTGATTTGTATGTGTTTTTTTTTCCTTTCCCTCTGAGATTTTTTTCTTGTTTTGTTTTAACATTCTGCTAAAAAAATTGTGAATCAGTACTGCTTGGACCTTGAAGAAGGGGACATACCCCGAAAGCTTGTCCTGAAAAATTCTATGTTAGTGCAAATAAAAAAAGTATCACGGACAGTACTTAATTTTCTCTGTCACAATTGCACTAATACGGCTACAATTACGTCAAGTATATAATTGCTGAATTATATCAAACAATATTTCTTCTCCAGTATGTGTTTTGTTTTTTTCTGTTGGATGTCTTTACTGTTGACTAAATTAAGTATCTAGGAGTAGTTTAGTTACATTAAAAATGTTATAGTGGGAGAACATCAGGGTAAGTTAAACATTTTTAGTCCCACAGGCCACAAGAGTGTAGTTTTTAAACTGTGTGTGGGTGTTTGTGTTCTTTAGAGAGTTTGAGGCTGGGTTCACACTAGTGAGAATTGGATGCGGGTCCAATTCACATGACAGGAGATTGTAACCGGCTCTCTATGGAGCCGGTTCACATATCTCTGGGGCGGCTGCAGATCGGATTGCACAGAGGTCCTGTGCGTCTTTGGCTCAGTTTCAGGGCCGAATACAGGCAAAAATTTGTCCCTGATTCATCCCTGAAACGGAGAACAGGGACGCACCGGATCCCTGCTGCGAGCCGCATGCGGCTTTAATGTGAACCCAGCCTAAAAGTAAAAGTTTAGATTTATGGAAACATGTGGGCCCAGACTACAACAGATACAATTCAGTCTGCTGGATTTGAACCAATGGTTGATGAGGCTGATTTAGTTTACATTCAGGTGCACTTGACTGAGGTATTCAATGAACAGGAATTTCCTATTCACATGGTGGGATAAATGAGGCATTAAAAAAAAACTTTTCAGTGAAGATTGGCAAATTCAGTAAAATCAGTCTCAAAATAATAAGCCTAAGTTTAGCTAAAAAAAAAAAAAAAAAAAAAATCAGCACTAAGGACAGTATTTACAATCCATCCAATGTGTCTCTTATGCTGCTGGATGAGGAATTAGCAAACTTCTGTTGTGTTACCTCTGAAAGAGCCGCTCTGTAATTTTGGGTTCTTTGTTGTGTGCCTCCAATGGAATGGCTAGGGTATGGTGTAGCGTCCACTGAGAGGTACCTCTAAGAAAGGGGCAAGGGTCTCTGGGTAGCAACTGTAATGGTAGTCCTTAGTCCTGACTCTTCAGACAGCTAGCGTTGGAGCCCAATAACACTGTTGGTGCACTAGGGGACAGTCAATAATGTATGCAGGCAGCTATTTAGCTATAAAGTATCTGTGTAGTCAGTTTCTAAGGGCTCAGTCTCTAATGGTAGTAACAAGTCATGGCTGCAAGGCCCTCTCACCAAACCCTTTCTGCCCACCTCATCTATCCCAAAAAATATGTTCTATAGCTTCTATGAATGAAACACAATCTCTATGAATAGAGGAGAGGAGGATGTGTGAAAGGTCTGCCCAAAATAGTTAATAATAATAAAAAATCAAGTTTGTGCTCACATTTATTCCCGGGACTCCTGCACTGTGGACCAGCAAGATAGATGGTATGAGATGTTACAGTGATGCTGATTCCCTGAGTGTGCATCGGAGTTTCCACTACTCTCCTCCACTGGACCGGGTGTTCCTCCAGTGTTAAAGTCCGCCTATATGCCCCATTGGTTTGGCCACCCTTATGGGCAACATCTCATACCAACTATTTTGCCCTATTTCAATAAAGTGAACATTCCAAATGAACCTTATGCTGCCCTATAAACTTTCCTTCATGGTTGAGTTTTTATGGACAACATTATCAAGTGATATAAGAGTTCAGCTCCTACAATCCATGTGATATTATATCCATCTCAAAGGTCGAGAAGCATCATTTAGCTTAGTAACAATTTGACAATAGGAAACTCTGTGTGCTTGGTTATTTGTTTTGGTTTTTAATGGTCACCACATCCAGTGATTCAGGTAAGAGCAGCAAAAGTTTGGGATAATTTCAACAAGAGACCTGGAAAGGTTTCCTTTCAAAGACAGCAGCTTTAGATTGTGTTTGGTTGGTTCTATGCATGAAGGAGCTGATTAAAAAGGAGGGGCATAGTCGGCACTCTTGATGTTTGCCTGTCACAGGACCCTCAGCTCTAATAACCCCCGATTATGGAGGATAGGGGGAAGGTCAGAGGAGATTGGCACATTAGATTGACTTAAGTAATGTTCCTTGTGCTCATTTTTTTTAAACTTAGGCTTTAATTGCTTTCTACTGCCAATGTACTGTAAAAAAAAAAATCTAAAAATATATATAAACACATATTTTTTTTTTTGGGATAGAGTAAGGTATTGTGAATATGCCATAATTCATTTTGTGCAAATAGGGGCAAAATAAAATGTTATTAGGCTATTTTTTTCCAGGTCCAGTGTTCCTTATTCATTTAGGATAGCGCGAATCAGGAAAATATTGCATTATGGCCACTAGATAGAGCTGATGATCATAGAAAATAAATATTTATTTATGAACATCAGCACCCTCTAGTGGCTATAATGTGTGATTTTCCTGTTTCATTATATTCTTTGTGAATGGATTACCATTAACCTGGAGAGAAAATGGCCTAATAACATTTTATTTTGCCTCATTTGCACAAAATTGATGTATATGCAATAGGGATGCACTCTGCCGGAGCGTCCCCGCGGGTCGGGCGGGCTCGATGTCTGCTGGCGACCCGCGATCACCTATTACAAAGGTAGAATGGGGATCTGCCTTTGTAAACAAGACGGATCCCCATTCTGACAGGAGATATGACAGAGATCTACTGTTCCCAGTGATCAGGAACAGTGATTCCTGTCATGCCCCAGGCAGCCAATCCCCCTACAGTTAGAACACAGCTAGGGAACACAGTTAATCCCTGCATCGCCCCCTAGTGTTAACCTCTTTCCCTGACAGTGTAATTTTTAATTTGATCAGTGCATTTTCATAGCACTGATCAATGTAATAATGTCACTGGTCCCAAAATAGTGTAATTTGGGGTCAGATTTGTCCGCTGCAATGTTGCAGTCGTGCTAAAAATTACAGATCACTGCTATAAACAGTAGAAACAATAAAAAAATAAAAGTCCCTAAATCTATCCCAAAGTTTGTAGACTCAATAACTTTTGCGCAAACCAATCAATATTTGCCTATTGCGATTTTTTTACAGAAAATATGTAGAAGAATATACTGGTATATCGGCCTAAACTGATGAATACCTTTTATTCATTTATTTTTTGGGGGATATGTATTAGAGCAAAAAGTTAAAAAAAAAAAAAAAAAATGCAAAAAATTTACGCTTTTTGTTTATAGCGCAAAAAATAAAAACCGCAGAGGCGATCGAATACCACTAAAAGAAATCTCTATTTGTGGGGGAAAAATTACGTAAATTTTGTTTGGGTACAGCTTCGCATGACCGCATTATTGTCAGTTAAAGCAACGCTGTGCCATATCGCAATAAATGGCCTTGTCATTAAGGGGGCAAATCCTTCCGGTACTTGAGTGGTTCAATTATTAATAGTTTATAAAGTAGAAGTGAAATGAGCAGGAAAATAATAATTAAAAGAAGAAGGAGAATAAGGAGTTAATTTGGGCTGATTAGAGTAAATTAAGGTTTAATAAGGGGTTAAACCGAGGAACATCTGCAGATCGAAGTTAATCAGTTTGATCTGTAGATGAATAAACAGAAAGATACACAAAGAAACAATGTTTCTTTTTATCTTTCTGTTTTGGCGGCTGAGCAATGTTGTTGATAAACATTGCCTGGCTGCTTTTTTTTGACAGCTCTAATTGCCGGGACCGATACTCATGCAAATGCAAATGCTTTCTATCGGTGCAACCCTAATATGCAGTATTACAGGACAAATTGCTGTGCAATTTCTTTTCTAAATACACCATTCTGGAGTTACAACACAGAGCAATTAGAACTCCACATTTACTGTTTAAAGTTATTATTGCAATATAGTGCTTCCAATTCCCCTGAGTGCTGTTTCTTAAACATTATGCTTGCATATAATAAATACAAATATCCCTTGTATCTTCCTTTATGACATTGCCATGTCAAAGTGAAAAATAAAAATTCATGCGAAGCAGTGCTGATGTAAACCCTTTCATTTTTTAGTCTCTTGTGCGTATAAATTATAAATTAAACAGAATGTTTTCAAGTAAGACCAAAGTGTTTTGAATTTTGTAATTATATGAATAGAATTTTAATTCAGGAGACCTCTTTTTTGAAAGTTTAACAATTGCCTTGCAGACTAAAATGGCTTTGTAAACTTCAGGAGGTCATTAAGGTATGCTGGGACTTCTAGTACAAGGACATGCGATCTGCAATCCACACAAGATTGCCTTGTAGCAAATTCATATTTTTTTTTTATTCTTCCTCAGATGTGATATGACTTTTTTCACCCATTAGCAGGATCTTGCTTCAAACTGAATAGCTGATATAAGGTCAGCGCTGCATCTTGAGTTTGCATCAAAGGAAATAAACTAACCCAAGAAATACATAGAAAATGATGCCACCTAGCAGCAGCAGTTGAGATACAACTAAAATGTTAACATCAGGCACAAAATAAATTAAATATATGGAAGCCATTGATTATTGTACACTCTGATTAGGTGTTATTAGCAAAACACTTCCCTTTCCAAATGTTTAATGCAGAAAGTCTTAGTCGGGGTCGCTGTAAAAATGCTGAAATTGTTACATAATGAGGAGGATTTTTAGCTTTATTATTACAACAGTTTCTCGGAGTATGGCATGTGCTGTAAGAAACCTGTGACTTTGCCATCACAGGAGATCCAACGGACAGTTTTGCCCAATTAGCATTGATCCCTGCCAAAGCAGTGGAGATAATTGCTGCTGCTAGTCTACTGCCTCATAGCTAGAGGTGGGTGATCATCTGTTCAATGGGCATTCATATCCAGTGATGGAAAGAGCACCTGAGGATCTGATCTCTTTGAGACAATGGGGTTGATTTATTAAGGGGAAACAGACTGTTCGCCTTGGAAAGGAAATAACACTTTCAAAGGAATTTGCCTAGGAGCCTAGTGAACGTGGTAACATTTCAATTTGTAAAGAATACCCAATCACATGCAAAGAAAATAAAAAAACAGCATTTTTTCTTGCACATGATTGAATGATGGAAGTCGTTAGAGCTTCACTTCATTCATTAAACTCTGGAGCTAAATTCCTTTTAACATGAACAGTCTATTTGTCTTTATTGAATCAACCCCTATTTTTCATCTTTAAAGTGATATTAAAGGCAGTTTTTAATTAAAAAAATAACAAGCATGTCATACTTCTTTTCCTGGTGCTCCTGGCCCCTTCCTCCTGCCAAGTGCCTCCATAACTAACAGCTTGACATGGGGACACCCAAGCAGGCTTGCTCCTGACCTGTTGCTCTGCGTGTCAATTCACACACAGAGCCGCAGCTTGGCCCCGCCCCCTCTCTCTCCTTATTGGTTTACAGCCAATGGGGAGGGAGAATCCCCAGAGCGCCGAGGCTCTCATGCACATCGCTGTATCACGATGGCGCTCAGGTAAGTATTAGGGGTGCTACTGCACACAGAAGGTTTTTTACCTTCATAAATGAAGGTAAAAAAGAACCTTGAGCCTATCGAACCTCTTTAAAGGGGTTGTAAAGTCAGAGGTTTTTTTTATCCTAATGCATTCTATGCATTAAGATAAAAAAAACTTCTGTGTGCAGCTCCCTCACCCCACCCCCTATACTTACCAGAGCCTCATCTCTGTCCAGCGATGTCCATGAGTGTTTCGGCCATCCAGGGCTCTCCCTCCTGATTGGCTGAGGCACAGCAGTGGCACCATTGGCTCCTGCTGCTGTCAATCAAAGTCAGTTTGCCAATCAGAAGAGAGAGGATACGGGGCCAAATTGCAGCTCCATGTCTGAATGGACACACGGAGCTGCAGCTTGGCTTGAGTGCCCCCATAGCAAGCTGCTTGCTGTAGGGGCACTTAACAAGAGGGAGGGGCCAGAAGAGCAGAAGAGGGACCCAGTGAAGAGGAGGATCTGGGCTGCTCTGTGTGAATCCACTGCACAGAGCAGGTAAAAAAACGAGACTTTACAATTACTTTAAGCTTCAAGTTTGTTTGTCATTGAGCTATAACAACATCAGCAGAGAATGTTGTGACTTGATTTCATTAACCAATATTTTAATAAACATTTGACTACAAGTGCTTAACATCTTCCCGTTCTTAGGACATACCTGTATGCCCTGGGACGGGAGCAGTGATATCTAAACTAAGCCAAGATCCAGGTATCATTTTCTTCAGCCTGCAATTCCCTACAATAAAAAAGGGATCCAAATGGCTATACAGCTGCCTGATCACTTTTACAGGCGGCAGAAGGGGGACCTTTCGCCTCCACCTTCCACCTTTACTGGGCTGTCCTGTCACATCAGATGCACTAGACAGAGTGAGAGGAACATACATTGTTCTTCCCCCTCTTTACGTCAGAACCCGGAAGCGGCTAGGATTTCATTACTTCCAGTTTGTTTTTTACAAGCTGTTAGAAACTTCATTGGTTGCTTTGGAAGACAGAGAAGAGATCTGGGGTCAAATAGATCTAATAAAGAGGACCTGTCAGAGTCCATGCTATCACAATGCTATCCATGCTATCCATGCTATCACAAGGGATGTTGTTCATAAAAAAAAGAAAAGAAAAAAAAAAAGAGATTTAAATAAAATAAATAAATAATAATAAAAAAATCTTTACAGTGTCGACACCACATAACCCCCTCACCACTATGCTTACACACACGTAGGTCTCCCATTCATATGTAACTGTTGATCAAATGTAAGGTTGTAAGGTATCGCTGCGAATGTCAGAGTGAGAGCAATAATTCTAGCTCCAGACCTCCTATGTAACTGGTAATCTGCACATACTTTTAAAACATTACCTATGGATAATTTAATGTACTATAGTTTGTCTCTATTCCACGGGTTTGGACATGTTGGATATCTATTCACGCGGCGTATCATCTTTTATATTTTACTCAAAGAGTGGGTGTTATTTTGTGTTTGTATGGACTAAAATTTATTCAAGTGTGTATTTTTTTTCCTGAAAACTTGCTTTGAAAATTCCGCTGTGGAAAAAATAGAAAAAGAACAAATTTATTCTCCAGGGACTCTGATTAAAAATATATACGGTGTATATATATATGTAGCGATACCTCCAACTAAGAAGGCCGCAGATTTAGTTTGGGCCCTGAAGACAGCTCCGCCAACCCCCGGCAATATGCTCTACCCCCTACTGGCACAGCTAGTACTGACAGTAAATTGTATATCTTATACTGTATGAATAACTGAGCATTGAGACAATACTAAATTGAAATAAATGTAAGATTTTACTTAAGCTCTTGGTAAAGAAAAGGGTAACATCAATAACAGTTTACAGGATAATCATTTGTAATGCAGAGCCCAGCCACACTAACACACTATAGGGTTAACACATAACAAGTGCGCCACGCGGGCGACCGTTAGCTAAGTGCCCTGTGGCGCAGTAACCAAAACACCTTAGAAACCCCACCAGGCCTGGTTCTAATATCTACAACTTAGTCTTTTTTCTTCACCGGCAGATCTTTAACGGTGGTGCACATTAACAGAGTACAAACTTTGTAATCCAATGGGGTAGGTAAAGATGGAGTAGAAACTTGGCTATACGAACGGTAGGTTCAGCTCTAACAAGGGTCTTCAATAAGAGCACTAAGAACAACTCATAGGCCACGGCAGTCTATAGGCCTATATGCAGTAACAGTATATCGGTTGGGCATATGCCCTCTCACCCGCCCGGACTACGGTCCCAGTCCGGGAACTTCCACCAACTGTGTCTCACACACACACTCCGTCTCTTCAGCGATCGGATCCCCGATCCAACAAGGCTGTAGTCGAGCGAAGTCAGATGCCACCCAGGCTCGCAGAGGGGTGGAAGGCTCTTTGGTGCTGCGCAAGGCCTCAGGCTTCAGGCCCTGCACTCCGACACATCCGCACAGGAGGATCAGTCTCTGAAGTCTCGTGTCCCAAAGAGGCCGAGCCCAGCCTCGCCTCCTCCTCTTATAACCCCTCCCATGAGTCTCTGCGGTGGAAACATTGCCGAACAGGGTTCTGGGTAATGTAGTCTCTCTGCATTAAAGGGGAACACCCGGCTACACACTCCCCCCACTTGAACTCTTTGGTCCCCAAAGATAAACCTTAACAAAGACTATGTACAACTCTAGACAATTCTACAAACGATGTTGGCATAGGGAATTCCCACAAAAACTGAGGGGTAGAATTCCCTTGCCCACAGGTCACATTATCATGGGTGGCCTGCCTAGCTGTGCCAGAGAGTGAGCTGGGGTTGCCCTCCACTAAATGGACAGTGCAGGGATCCGGATTTTCAGCATTCCTCCTAGCGGTAACTACAGAATCCTCTGAGCTATTCCCCATTTGTGGGTAGGTCAGCTTCTTAGGAGGCCAGATGACTCTTCGAGCCCTTTGCTCTCTTGGGATTTCTGGCTCTGGTGCCACAGGCTCCTCTTCCTCTGAGCAACCATCATGGGCATCTTCCCAGTAATCTGCTGAAGGACTAGAGGGGATGAACTCTGTGGCTTCTGGGTTCAGTGTTTCATCTGTGGTGTCTTCAGTGGTTGGAAGGTCTATGGTAGAAGTTCCTGGAGTTGGGGAAGGCCACAGCCAATTAAGTTCTCCATCCTCATCTCCACTAAGTTGAGAGGCCTCTCCATCTTCAGCTCGGGAGGCCTGCGACCGAGTGTTCGGCCTAGGAGTATCCAGGATAGAGGCCGGTTCAGGGGAGTCTCCCACGGGAGGTATTCTAACTGCCTCAGCAAGTGGGAGCAGGTGGTTTCGATGCCACGTCTTCAGAGGGCCCACCTTTCCTTCCGGCTTCAACTTGTAGACAGGCAGGCCCGGCAACTTCCTACAGATGACATAAGGTTCAGATCTCCATCTATCTGCAAGTTTGTGCTTCCCAGGGACCCCCAGATTGCGTAACAGTACTCGATCCCTGGGCTGTAGGTCTTGTACCCGGACCTTCAATTCGAAGTTTCTTTTGTTTCGAGCTCCCCTTTGATCTGAGGCCGCTTGAGCTTGTTCATAGGCTACTTTCAGGCTGTGTCTGAGCCTGTCCACATATCCTTTGTGGGATGTGGCTGAGGAATGATCCAGAGAGGTGCCAAAGGCCAAGTCCACAGGTAGTCTCGCTTCTCTCCCAAACATGAGTCGATATGGGGAGTAGCCTGTAGCATCACTGATGGTGCAGTTGTAAGCATGTACTAGGGCTGCTATGTGTTTGCTCCAATGTTGCTTTTTCTCACTTTCCAGAGTCCCCAACATGTTGAGCAAGGTTCGGTTAAACCTTTCCGGCTGAGCATCTCCTTGTGGGTGGTAAGGTGTAGTTTGAGTCTTCTTGATTCCCAACGAATCCAGGAGTTTCCAGATCAGTTTACTCTCAAAGTCCCTTCCTTGATCTGAATGAAGTCGCTGTGGCAGCCCATAATGGACAAAGTACTTCTCCATAAGTACCTTGGCTACGGTGGAGGCCTTCTGATCTTTGGTTGGGAAAGCTTGGGCATACCGGGTGAAATGGTCGGTTATCACCAGAACATTTCCTAGTCCACTCAGGTCGGGTTCAAGGCAGAGAAAGTCAATGCATACCAGATCCCATTGGGCCTTGACTTTTTAGATGGCCCATTGGGGCAGCTTGATGGGGTAAAGTCTTCCTCTGGATGCATCGTGCACATGAGTGGCAGTACTCTTCTACCTCTGCCCTCATGCAGGGCCAATAGAACCGACTTCTGACAAGTTGAAAGGTCCTTTCAGCCCCTAGATGGCCATGATTGTCATGCAGGGCAATCAAAACAGTCTCTCGATGTTTCTCTGGGAGGAACAGTTGCCACTTATCTTCTGAGTCATCAGAGGGGCCCCTTCGGTAGACCACTCCCTGATGTACCTGCAACCTGTCCCATTCTTTCCTCAACAGGCGAGCTTCCTTTGAGGGATGACGCAGGAGTTTGTTTGGATCCTGATTCTCCAGGGCCTCCAGGTCCAATCTCCCCATGGGGTCTTCCAATTGGTCACTCCTCAACTCCTTCTTGGACAATCTCGGCAGGTTGTCTTCGTCCAATTGAGTCACTCCACAGTAGTGTTTTGGGACTCCCACCATGGTAACTCCTATTTCTTCTGCTCTGGAGCCTCCTCTGGCCTGGAATTCAGCTCCTGACAAAGGGCCCGCACCCCGTCCGGTGCCACTTGGGTCCAATCTTCTACATCACTGGTGGGGGCATGAGATCTCCTGGACAGAGCGTCTGCTTCTCTATTCCCAGCCCCTGGCCTATACTTTAGGCTGAAGTTGAATCCAGACAGTGCAGCCAGCCACCTGTGTCCAGTGGCGTCCAGCTTGGCCGTGGTGAAAAGGTAGGTAAGGGGGTTGTTGTCGGTCTTCACAGTGAACTCCGCCCCATACAGGTAGTCTTTGAGCTTGTCTACTACCGCCCACTTAAGGGCCAGGAACTCCAGCTTGTGAGTGGGGTAGTTCTTCTCAGAGGGGGTCAGGCTCCTGCTCACATAGGCAACAGGCCGTTGTTGCCCTTCGTGTTCTTGATAAAGTACTCCTCCCAGACCGTCATGACTAGCATCTACGTGTAGTTCATAGGGTTTGGTTGGGTCTGCGTAGGCCAAGACTGGAGCAGTGGTCAGGCTCTTCTTCAAGGCCTGGAAGGCCTCTTCACACTTCTGATTCCACTGATCTCTGATGGACTCTCCTGGCTTCCTGGGCCCTGAGTCATCCTCTTCTCCCTCAGTCTTGAGCAGTTCATTCAATGGTCTAGCAATTCGGGCGAATCCCTCCACAAACCTCCTATAGTAGGAGCAGAAACCCAAGAAGGATCTGAGTTCTGTTACTGTGGTGGACCGTGGCCAGGAGGTATCTGCCTCCAATTTCTCGTGGTCTGTGGCCACCCCTTCTTCGGACACTATGTGCCCCAGATAGTTCACAGAAGACTGGTAGAACCGACACTTTTCAGGCGAAAGTTTGAGTCCCTCCTCACTGATTCTCCTCAAGACTTTTTCCAGCCTCTCCTCATGTTCCTCCAGGGTTCTTCCCAAGACTATGACATCGTCCAGGTATACAAGGACTTCAATAAGGTTCATGTCTCCTACAGTCTTCTCCATGAGACGCTGGAAAGTAGCTGGGGCTCCAGACAGACCTTGGGGCATCCGGTCGAATTCAAAGAACCCTACTGGGGTTATGAAAGCTGTCTTCTCCTTGTCTTCTGGGTGCATAGGGATCTGATAGTACCCGCTTTTGAGATCCATAACGCTGAACCACTTGGCCCCAGACAAGCTCTGTAAGGCATCCTCTATCCTTGGAGTGGTATACTGGTCGGGTATGGTTCTCCTGTTGAGAGTCCTGTAGTTGATACAGAGCCTCAATGACCCATTCTTCTTCCTGACCACCACTATCGGGGATGCATAGGGGCTTCTAGATTCCCGTATCACTCCAGTCCTCTTGAGTTCTGAGAGTTGTTCCCTTAGATCCTCCAGATCTGCTAGGGGGACCCGCCTGACTCTCTCTCTGAAGGGCTTATCTTCCTGGAGGCGGATCCAATGGGTGGCACTCCTTGCACACCCCACATCGAACTCATCTTTAGAGAAGATCTTCTCCCATCTGTTCAGCTGGGCCTTGGCTCTCTCTTTCCAAGCCCTGGGCAGATTCGGGTTTTCCATGGATATCTTCTCCCAAGCATCTCCTCCTTCGCCCACCTCTGACAGGTTGACAGGGGCAGCAGGGCTCACCTGGCCTAGCAGCATCCTGGCTGGGACCTCCATGGGGCCATCCGTATTGTTCCTAACACTCACTGGGACTCTAAAATGGGCCTTCTTTAGGGCCTTCAGCGGAATCACTTCTGGTATCACTTCCAGACCGTGGGACCCTTCTCTTGGATCAGATTCCAACATGACAAAGGGTCCAGGCTGCTCCCAAGTAAGCTTCACAGTGCCTCTGAGACAGGTTACTTCGCCGGGCTGCAGCACTATCCCTCCTCTTCCAAGTCTCCACACCTTCCCTATCCCCTCTCCTGGGGTCTTCTGCTCTAAGCACAGCCTTTGGTAAGCTGTCTTCAGCATGGGGTGGATCTTGGTGACCACTGCCCCTTTCTCTTTCACTAGAGGGGTCAGAAGTCTTCGGACCAGGTCCGTGTTTGTCCCTATCATCAGGGAACTCTTGTTGGCTCCTGGTGGCCGAGGGCACACAACTGCCAGGGTGTCAAACACTTCGGCTTTTCCAACCACAGATGGGTCAAAGGTCATCCTGACAGGCAGATAGTCATCGTAGGGGAAGTTCTGGGCTCCAATCCCACATATCTCTAGTCCCTCTATTTTCCGGATGGGTAGGTGACTCAAGTACTTATCGTAAAAGTCTCTGTATAGCAGGGTTACTTGCGCCCCAGTATCCAAGATTGCTCTGATGTAGACTCCCTCCACTTGAATGGACACTATAGGAGATGGGCCTACCAGCTTCTCCGGGTAAGGCCCGGCAGGGGTCGCTTTCTTCAGACTTTTTTTCTTTGAACCTCCTCTCGTCCAATCCCCTTTGGACTTCAGTCTTTCTTGAGTCTGGTATGCATTGACTCCCCCCCCTTTACTGGGTGTAGGGACCCGCTGAGGGATACTATTGTTTTTCTTAGGTGTGCACCCCCTCTGGGGAGTGCTGTGCCTCTTCTGAGGGGTCTTACCCCCTTTCGCTGGGTTGTATCTCTGTTGAGGAATGTTGTGTTTCCCCCGAGGCATTTTATCTCCTGTTGTTTTCTGCTTTGCTTTCAGCTTGGAGCTCACTGAAGGTGATGGGCACCCGGTTGACTCCTTCACCGGGGCCCTCTGAAGTTTCCCGCCGGCTTGCGGTTGTCTATTTTCTTCTTTTTGGGACTGAAGCATGTAGCCGCAATATGTCCAATTCCTCCACAGTTAAAGCAGACTATATCTCCCCATTCTTGTAAAGATGCGGGTGCTGAGGCAACTGGGAATAATTCCTTCCTTGGTACTTCTCTCTTGGGACCCTCTGTGTCTTTTTCCATCAGAGAGGTCAACATCTCTTACACCTTGGACATTTGAGCTTTCAGGGTGTCTATCTCCGAATCTCTTTCAGGGGTCATTACTGGATTGACTAGCACCCGTGCGGGTACAACATTTTCCTTAATCATCTGCTGGTCCTGTTGTAGTGCCTCCTCATCTCTGATGATTTTTATCAAGTCAGCATAAGTCAGCAACGTTCCTCCTCCTGAGGTTTTCAGGTGCAGCCAGACTGGATCCGAGCGCAGCGCTCCCTTTAAGACTTGCTTCATTCTTGCCGCATCTGTATCTTGGGGCCTCATCCCCTTCTTCAACACAATCTTGCACAACAACCTGTTCAGTCTTCTAACATACTCGGAAAGTTTCTCCTCTGGTTGTTGGAAAGTATGTTCAAATTGGTAGACCATCTCTGTCACCTTTTCCAATTGACCAAACTCTTCTTGCAGCATGGCTAGACAGTCTTGAGCCGTGCAATCTGCATTCCCAAACCGAAAACTTTTCACTGCTTCTGCTGCTGCGCCTTTAAGGCTTTCCATCACTCGTTGCCTCTTCTGCGCTTCAGGCACCTCCCATGCCTCTACTGCCTGCAATGCCTGCTCCACCCAGGTGTCAAAGTCTTCTTCCCCTGCGGGGACAGGGAGCTTCCCTGAGAATGTCTTTAGTCTCCAGTAGCTAGTCTCTACATGCACCGTGCTTGCCTTCTGACACTTGGTTAGCAGATCCCCTATTGCACCTATCAGTTCTGGTGATATAGCAGTGATAGGTGCAGGCGTCACCGGAGGCGTCGCCCTGCCTCCTTTTTCCGGTGGGGTACGGGCCGTAGCCTGCGGTGATCCCGTTGGTGATGGTTCCTTTTTTTCAGTTACTGCGTGCGCCAACCTATAAGTTCTGTTGTCTGGCGTCCGCACACACTTGCGCTTACAGGCCTCTAGCATCCCGTTCCAGTACTCCACTAATGCATACTGATATGAGATGTCTGGGTCTGACTTTATCTCCGTCACCCAAGGTGTGTAATTTGGGGACACTGACTTCATCAAGTCCTCTACCGTTTCAGTCGACCATGCCTCCCCAGGGAGGCTGATGACTATCGACTGGTTTGGCTCTGCGTTAGAGGCTTTGCACCACTCTTCTACCGCTCGTGGATCCATGGGGTCCATGCCGGCACCTCTGGCGTTCACTTGCTGCATCAGGATCCCGGACGAGAACCCCCACGTGTAGCGATACCTCCAACTAAGAAGGCCGCAGATTTAGTTTGGGCCCTGAAGACAGCTCCGCCAACCCCCGGCAATATGCTCTACCCCCTACTGGCACAGCTAGTACTGACAGTAAATTGTATATCTTATACTGTATGAATAACTGAGCATTGAGACAATACTAAATTGAAATAAATGTAAGATTGTACTTAAGCTCTTGGTAAATAAAAGGGTAACATCAATAACAGTTTACAGGATAATCATTTGTAATGCAGAGCCCAGCCACACTAACACACTATAGGGTTAACACATAACAAGTGCGCCACGCGGGCGACAGTTAGCTAAGTGCCCTGTGGCGCAGTAACCAAACCAAAACACCTTAGAAACCCCACCAGGCCTGGTTCTAATATCTACAACTTAGTCTTTTTTCTTCACCGGCAGATCTTTAACGGTGGTGCACATTAACAGAGTACAAACTTTGTAATCCAATGGGGTAGGTAAAGATGGAGTAGAAACTTGGCTATACGAACGGTAGGTTCAGCTCTAACAAGGGTCTTCAATAAGAGCACTAAGAACAACTCATAGGCCACGGCAGTCTATAGGCCTATATGCAGTAACAGTATATCGGTTGGGCATATGCCCTCTCACCCGCCCGGACTACGGTCCCAGTCCGGGAACTTCCACCAACTGTGTCTCACACACACACTCCGTCTCTTCAGCGATCGGGTCCCCGATCCAACAAGGCTGTAGTCGAGGGAAGTCAGATGCCACCCAGGCTCGCAGAGGGGTGGAAGGCTCTTTGGTGCTGCGCAAGGCCTCAGGCTTCAGGCCCTGCACTCCGACACATCCGCACAGGAGGATCAGTCTCTGAAGTCTTGTGTCCCAAAGAGGCCGAGCCCAGCCTCGCCTCCTCCTCTTATAACCCCTCCCATGAGTCTCTGCGGTGGAAACATTGCCGAACAGGGTTCTGGGTAATGTAGTCTCTCTGCATTAAAGGGGAACACCCCGCTACATATATATATATATATATATATATATATATATATATATATATATATAATCTTTGGGGGTTCTAAGTAATTTTCTAGCAAAAAATGCAAATTTTTACATGTATGAGATAAATGTTAGAATTGGTCCAGGCTGGAGGTGGTTAATGCCTTACCCACTTCAATAAATGATTGATTTCTTTTCTGATCAATCTCATCTGATAGGAATAATCGATCTATAGTTGAAAACCTTGATCAATATGCCACACACAGGGAAGTGGATTTTGATTGATGGTTAAGATATAATTGTAATTTATTGCATCTCTGCATCCGCCATGTAAACTCATGATGTAGTCGCTCAAAATATGATGTTAATCACAAACAAAGTATCTCAGTGCTGCCAATCAATGCAAAGAGTTCAATCATTTTCCACCCCAGCTAATGAAATCATTTGGATCCTAGCTAATCAAATCATTTGGATCCTATACAATCCAAATCCAGTCTAAATCAATTGGAAGAAGTTATGGCTATGCTATTGTTCGCGGATTAGATTGTTATGATTGCACATCATTCAGATAAGAAATCAAAGCGTGTGCAGCCACAATAATGAAGTTAATCAATTTATCTCAGAGGAAACAGAAATCAAAACAATACAGAAATCAGGCTCATTGTGGCTTACTTAATGAACACTGCAAGCATTATGCTTACTGCAAAATACAAACTAACATGCTTAGTGCAAAATACAAAGGGATTGTATAGTCTCATGAATGATTTTGAAAAAGAAAATTTGATGAAAGTAAGGTTTTATATGTGTTAGGACTTCTTTACCCTTGCCGTTGTGGAGCGGTAAGAACACATGGCTGAGCTGTGTTTTTACCACCCACCAACCATTAGCCATCAAGTTTCAAGGGCAGTGGGCAGAGGTGTACATATACCTCAGCCACAATGCCCTGCATCACAACGTGGCAATATTTATGCCCACTGTCACGCATTAAACTAAATGGGGCCACACCACAACCTCCCTGCAACAGTGTCCAATGCGTTCTATTGCGGGATGGGGGTTCAGGTTTTTAGGGGTTTTCCTCCGCAAAACACCGTATATATAAGGTGGCTCCTTTAAGAGCCATAGCAGGTGCACGCGTCCAATGCACAGGGGGGACCCGATACACGTTGCTAGCAGGCGTGATCGCCACCAGCCACCCGCAATCGTGGGCACGAGAGCCAGAACAAGGATTTGTGTGTGTAAAAACACAAATTCCTGTTCTGACTGGGAGGAGAAACAGATTGTCTGTTCCTACTAAGTAGTAGGAACAACGATCTGGCTCCTCCTCTAGTCAGTCACATCCCCTCCCAGTTAGAAACACACCTAGGGAACACACTTAACCCCTTGATTGCCCTCCTAATGTTAACCCGTTCCGTGCCAGTGACATTTTTACAGTAATTAGTGGCTATTTTTTAGCTCTGATCGCTGTATAAATGTCAGTGGTCCCAAAAAAGTGTCAAAAATGTCAGATTTGTCAGCCGCAATGTCGCAGTCCCGATAAAAATCGCTGATCGCCAACTAGTAAAAAAATAAATGAAAAGCCATAAATGTATCCCCTATTTTGTAGACGCTATTACTTTTGCGCAAACCAATCAATTATATGCCTATTGTGATTTGTTCACCAAAAATATGTAGAAGAATACATATTGGCCTAAACTGGTGAAGAGATTTGTTTTTGTTTTTTTAAATTTGGGATATTTATTATAGCAAAAAGTAAAAAATATTGTGTTTTTTTCAAAATTGTCGCTCTTCTTTTGTTTATAGCGCAAAAAATAAAAACTGCAGAGGTGATCAAATACCACCGGAAAAAAAAAACTCTATTTGTGGGGAAAAAGATACATAAATTTTGTTTGGGTACAGCGTTGCACGACTGCGCAATTGTCAGTTAAAGCGACACAGTGCCATATCAAAAAAAAAAATTGCCTGGTCAGGAAAGGGGTAAATTCTTCCAGGGCTGAAGTGGTTAATGTATAATGTACAAATCTATACATTCTTTACAGTAACAAAAAACATTAAAAAAAAATAGCTTTGGGCTGAATTCACTTTATGTGAGATGACCGGCTTTTTACTGCCTTGTAAAGCAATTGTGTTCTGTGCATCCTATTCACATTGCAACGCAGCCCAGAGCTGTACTGCAACAAGCTGTGATAAAATGCAGACATGCTGCATTTTATCGCAATGCTCCATACAGGATTGCATGTCACTGTACAGCAGTGCAGCACATCATTCTGCTGTACAATGGCATTAATGGAGTGTCACTTTTGTACACTTCAAATAAAGTTAATTGAGGGAAAAAAGGGGGAGTATTGTCATGCGCTGAATAGTGCTACCACAGCCAGAACAGACAGCTGCCAGAGAGGAAACCCCTGCCATTTACCTCCTCAGCAGATGTCCATTCTGTGTGAATAAGCCCTTAACCACTTGCTTACTGGGCACTTTTGCCCCTATCCTTCCCAGGCCAAGTTTCAGCTTTCAGCGCTGTTGTACTTTGAATGACAATTGCGCCGTCATGCTACACTGTACCTATATGAAATTTTTAGCATTTTTATCACACAAATAGTTTTATTTTTTGCTGGTATTTAATCACTTCTGTTTTTTTTTTTTTTTTTTACTAAACAAACCAAAAAAATAATAATTTTTGAATAGTTTGTTATAAAATTTTGCAAACAGGTGATTTTTCTCCTTCATTGATTTGCGCCGAGGAGGCTGCACTGGTGGGCACTGATGGGCACTGATGAGTGGCACTGAAGGGCACTGATAGGTGGCACTGATGGGCACTGATAGGCACTGGTAGGTAGCACTGATAAGTGGCAATGATGGTCACTGATTGGCAGCACTGATGGGCACTGATAGGTGGCACTGGTGGGCACTGCTTAGCAGCAGTAGCTATCAGTGTGTGGGACCAATGTCTCATTTACAAAAATCTGGTAGCCGGCTTATTTTTTTCTCCTCACGCCATCACGTGAGGAAAAAAAAGGCGATTACCGGCTTATTTTTACATCATGTGATCAATTGTCATTGGCTGACAGCAGATCATGTGGTAAAGGCCCGGGATTGGTGGCCACAGAGCGTGCCTCAGCAAAAGCCCTCCCGGCAACTTAAGCCAGCGCTGTAGCCGTCTTTTGGTTATAGCGCGGGCATCAAGTGGTTAGGAAAAACACTGGAAAATTAATATTCTGTTCTATATTAAGGGCCACTGAAGTATTTACCAGTTCTAGCAGGCCGTTGCACCCTTAGAATTGAAAAATAAAGACTGAAAGGTCTGTTTAAAGGGGATGGCCAGTCTGCCTAGATCCCATCTTCAGCTTGGTGCAGGCATTGGACTTTAATGCAGCTGAATGGCTATGGACGTTTTCTGCAGAAGACTGGAAAGGAGGCAATGCTGATGTTTTAGATTAAAGTGCCTTTATTAATGTTCTTTGGTATTGATGTTACTATTCATTTTAGCTTTATCACATCTGTTTGGCAATGTTCATTTTGATGTTCCAGCTTTGTGGCTGTAGTAGCAAGATTTAACACAACTCAACGCTCTTATGAAAGTTTTTTATTGTCTAATATTTCCTGATTTTTATAGTGCTAGCAGAAATAGAACATAAACAGCACAGATGACTTTGAATTTAACCAGCCCTCCCAATTCATTTTTCCCACTTCAAACTTGACTGATAGCCAGAGGAGCCTTTTCACCCAGATAAGACAAGGCATGTCACACATATATAATGGCCTGGCTTCAGCTTCTTCAGTAAGCCTATACATAAATAAACCAATTACACTGACATCTATTCACCCCTGGGGATGCCACAGTGTTTTTGGCAGCAGCCCCACAGCCATACACGTCCATGAGATAAAATCTTCAAGACAAAATACACACCAGTCATTCAGCTCATCACATTTTATGGCCTTTCCAGGAACAGTAGAGCAGCACAGTGAATTAAGCTGTATGCCAGGGGACATGTTTGAAACTTTTACGCAACTGTCATATGCAATCTGAAACTGAAGTCTTGTTTCTGATCCCCAGGTTTTCAAGTCATATAACCTGGGTTTCTGTGGATCAGGATACAATAAAAAGATATTATAGCATTTTGAAATATCATATTGTTCAAGTGTTAACTTGGAATGTGGTGTATTTTCTAGGTTTTAGGGCTATCTATAGACATCAGATGCCGGCTAGATGTGCAGGCATTATTTAAAGCGGAGTTCCACTGACATATTCCATTTTTATTTTTTTAAAGCCATCTGCTGTTATCATCCTAATGTAATGCAGCATACACTATTCTCATCAATCGCACCGCTATCTTTATTATTTTATTTTGAAAAATAACCCTAATTTCTATGTCTTGAGCGTTTCCATCTTGCTAGTGGGCATGCAAAGCTCACTAGGATAGTCTTCCGGGATATGATGCTGCTGAATAACCAGCATGCACCGCTCGTTCTCACGCATGCGCATTCTAACAAACTCGCAGGGCAGGAAACTTCTATGGTTGCCATCACAACGACTTTGTATTATCGCGATGAGGAGAATAGCCGATGCCCACTGACTCCTGGGAATTATGACAAACATCTCCCAGAAGCCAGTGCGCATCCGGATATTGCACACTTAGCCGCAGATGGGAGAGACAGGAAGTGGAGAAGAATGCTTTCTAAATAAGGTAAAGAAGTAGCTAAAAAAAATGTCCATCGAAGAAAGTATGTTAGGGTCTAAAGTGGCTGTAAACCTCTAAAATGTAAAATTAACAATACATATCCCTCCATAGTGTTTACTTGCCTCTATTCAAAGCACAGTGCGATTTCTGTCTTCTCTCTGCTATCTGCTATCACTTCTGACATGCCGACACCAGACAATCCTGGGAGATGGCCCCACCCCCCTCCAGCACACAACAGGTGATTGACAGCCTCAGCTGTGCATGTTTTCCTATGATATTGTGTAGAGAGGGGTGTGTCATTTCCCTCCACTCAGGTCTCAGATTACATTCAGCTCTGTGCTCTATGTTGTGCAGTGTGAGACATTAGATCCCCAGCCCCTGGCACGGAAACTCAGAAATGCTCTGTAAATTCTGTACTTTGATTGGCTGTAGAGGAGAGAGGGCCTCAGATTAAAAGGTACAACTTATGTAGGAGCATTTGTTTCATCTCTGTGTACCACCCAAGGTTAGTTACTTAAATGAATATATGTAAGGGTTTGCAACCACTTTAAGCACAATCAGACCAATGAAAAACCTCACCTTTCCTACGAAAAACCTTACCCAATGGTTGTCTAACAATGTTAGAATTGTTTATTCCAACAGTATTTGCTGTATCTCACATCCAATTTTACTGGCTTCTGTGTACACCTTTGTTCACTTAATCTGTTGTTAGCCTTGGAAGTAGAGCTAACAAGTTTCACTACTACTACATCACAGTAATAGAAACTATTTACAAACTCAAATTTCTTTGAGTCAGAATACTGGCATTCTGAAAGCAAAAACTCTGACAGAGCCAGGTCCTTTTTCTCATGCATATAGAAACATACATTATGGCTCCAGGGTCTAGACATACATTTTTTCACACAAGATTCACATAGTTTTCACCCAAGGCTCACATATATTGCTAATTGTAAGCTAATTGTAAGCTGTAAGGAGCAGGGCCCTTTGATTCCTCTTGTACCAAAATGTATTGTACCTGTAATGTCTGCCTTGATTTTGTAAAGCGCTGCACAAACTGTTGGTGCTATATAAATCCTGTATAATAATTAGAGTTGAGCGGACACCTGGATGTTCGAGTTCGACGGGTTCAGCCGAACTTAGCAAAAAAGTTCGAGTTCGGGACCCGAACTTGACCCCGAACCTGAACCCCATCGAACTTTTGAGGACTAAAATGGCTCTAAATAAGTAATGGAAAGGGCTAGAGGGCTGCAAATGTCAGAAAAATGTTGTTAAGAGCATGGCAAGTTCTCTGCGAACAAATGTGGATAGGAAAATAACTTAAAATAACATAAAATACATAAAAATTAAAAATAATAATCTTGACCTAGGAGGACGAGGTCCATATGGAGTAGGAGGTTGAGGTGGCGGTGGATGTGGCGGTGTAGGTGGAAGCGGCGGTGGAGGAGGACGAGGTAGCCAACACTGGTTTTTGTTTTAAATATTATTTTTTTAATTAGGGTACACCCCAAAAGAGTGAGAAAGATCAAAAATACAACAATGGCTGGGTAAGGCCGGTATACATGTCTATTCTGCACAAGGTACGGACAAGTCCTGTGGGATCCATGCCTGGTTCATTTTAATGAACATGAGCTTGTCCATATTGGCTCTGGACAGGCTGCTGCGCTTGTCTGTGATAACGCCCCCTGCCGTGCTAAATACACGTTCAGATAATACACTGGCTGCAGGGCAGGCCAGCACCTCCAAGGCGTAAAGGGCAAGCTCAGGCCATGTGCCCAATTTGGAGACCCAGAAGTTGAAGGGGGCAGACCCGTCATTCAGTACGTGTAGGCGTGTGCACGCATACTGCTCCACCATGTTGGTGAAATGCTGCCTCCTGCTAAGACGTTCCATATCAGCTGGTGGTGCTGGTTGTTGTGGCGTGCTGACAAAGCTTTTCCACATTTCGGCCATGCTAACCCTGCCTTCTGAGGTACTGGTGGTGCCCCGGCTGCGTTGGCGACCTCTTCCTCCTCCTCTGCCTTCGCCTTGTGCTTCCACTGTGCCCCCGCTGTCAGGTGGGAATGCCACCAGCAGCGCGTCTACCAGCGTGCGCTTGTACTCGCGCATCTTACGATCACGCTCCAGTGAGGGAATTAAGGATGGTACGTTGTCCTTGTAACGGGGATCCAGCAGTGTGGCCACCCAGTAATCAGTACCTGTTAGAATGTGGGCAACTCGGCGGTCGTTGCGGAGACACTGCAGCATGTAATCGCTCATGTGTGCCAGGCTGCCCAGAGGCAACGAAAATCTGTCCTCTGTGGGAGGTGTATCGTGTGTCCTCTGTATCCCCCCAGCCACGCACCAGTGATGGCCATGAGCTGGTCTGGGTGCCACCCTGCTGTGAACATGGTTCCTCCTCCTCCATCTCCTCCTCCTCATCCTCCACCTTGTCATCCTCCAGAACTGTGCCCTTGCTGGACAATTGTGTACCTGGCGTTTGTTGGTGCAGGAACCCACCCTTGGAGCCACTTGTGAATGACTGCCCTGAAAGCCTTGGAAATGATCCCTCTTCCTCCTCCTCCTCCTCCTGTGCCACATTCTCTTCCATCATCGCCTGAAGCGTTTTTTCAAGGAGGCATAGAACTGGGATAGTAACGCTGAGAATGGCGTCATCGGCACTGGCCGTGTTGGTGGAGTACTCGAAACAGCGCAACAAGGCACACAGGTCTCGCATGGAGGCCCAGTTATTGGTGGTGAAGTGGTGCTGTTCCGCAGAGCGACTCACGCGTGCGTGCTGCAGCTGAAACTCCACTATCGCCTGCTGCTGCTCTGGCCAGCATGTGCAAGGTGGAGTTCTGCCTTGTGGGCACCTCACATATGAGGCGGTGAGCGGGAAAGCCAAAGTTACGCTGCAGCGCTGACAGGCGAGCAGCAGCAGGGTGAGAACGCTGAAAGTGCACACAGACGGCCCGCACTTTCTGCAGCAGCTCTGGCATATCGGGGTAATTTTTAAGGAACCTCTGCACCACCAAATTCAGCACATGCGCCAGGCAAGGGATGTGCGTCAAACCGGCTAGGCCCAGAGCTGCTACGAGATTTCGCCCATTATCGCACACCACCAGGCCGGGCTTGAGGCTCACTGCCACCAAACACTCATCGGTCTGTTGTTCTATGTCCCTCCACAACTCCTGCGCGGTGTGGGGTTTTTCCCCCAAACAGGAACGTTTTAAAACTGCCTGCTGTCGTTTACCCCTGGCTGTGCTGAAGTTGGTGGTGAAGGTGTTACACTGACCGGATGAGGAGGCGGTAGAGGATGAGGAAGCGGAGTAGGAGGAGTTAGCAACAGGAGGCAAACTGAAGCGGCCTGCAATCTTCGGTGGTGGAAGGACATGCGCCAAACTGCTATCCGCCTCAGGCCCAGCCGCCACTGCATTTTTTTTTAATAGAACAACAGTATCTAAAGTGTGTATCTCACACGTACAGATATGCAGGAAACACTGCAAAATATTTTTTTTTGCCCTAAATGTGTTTTTTTTTTTTGAATACCAGAATAGAGCAACAGTATCTAAAGGGTGTACCTCACATGTACAGATACAGACTAGGCCGCAATTTAAGACTTATCCCCTAAACGTGTTTTTTTTTGAATAGCAGAATAGAGCGACAGTATCTAAAGGGTGTATCTCACAGGTACAGATATGCAGAAAACACAGCAAAAAAATTTTTTTGCCCTAAATTATTATTTTTTGAATAGCAGAATAAAACAACAGTATCTAAAGTGTGTATCTCACATGTACAGATATGCAGGAAACACTGAAAAATATATTTTTTTTGCCCTAAATGGGTGTTTTTAGAATAGCAGAATAGAGCAACAGTATCTAAAGGGTGTATCTCACATGTACAGATATGCAGAAAACTAACCCAAAAAAATTTTTTTGCCCTAAATTATTATTTTTTGGAATAGCAGAATAGAAAAACAGTATCTAAAGGGTGTATCTCACAGTAACATATGCAGTGCTGGTGCACTGAGCTTGCATAAAATGCCCGCCGACGCCAACCTAACTAACAGACGGATAAAAGTTATCTTTTCTCTGGCACTGCACCCACACAACAAAATGAAGGTAGATCGCTGAGTAATTTAATTTCTGAATCAGGACTCCTATCTAATTCTCTCCCTCAAAGCAGGAGCAGCAACCTTTCCCTACACTATCTAAAGCAGAGTGACGTGCTGTGCTATGTGCCTCTAGCTTATATAGAGGCTGGGTCACATGCTGCACTGGCCAATCACAGCCATGCCATTAGTAGGCATGGCTGTGATGGCTTCTAAGGGCACACGAGTTAAACGAATGTTTATTGGCTGCCCTGGAGCTTTTTAAAATGTGCCATTACATTGCTGAACACCGAACTCGAACCCGAACATGCAGTAAATTGTTCGGGTTCGGGTCCGGGTACCAAAAACCCAAAAGTCCGGTATGAACCCGAACTTTACAGTTCGGGTTTGCTCAACCCTAATAATAATATAATAAAAGTTGTGTGAATCTTGTGTGAAAGCATCTATAAATAGACCCTTTTGTGTTAAGAAAACACAATAAGACCCCTTTCACACTGAGTACGTCTTGCAGGCGCTATAGCGTTAAAAAAATAGCGCCTGCAATCCGTCCTAAAATAGTTGCTCTATTGTCTCCATTGTGAGCGGTGCACTGGCAGGGCGTCAGGAAATGTCCTGCCAGCAGCAGGTCTTTTGGGCAATGGGCAGCGCCGCCATACCGCCGGCAATACGCTTAACACTTTCTCGGCCGCTAGTGGGGGTTAAAAGTGCCCCGCTAGCGGCCGAAATGCGCCGCAAATCCAACTGTAAAATAGCAGCGTTTTATCCCTATTTTACCGCTGGCGCTATGGTTTGAAATGGCTCTAAAGGCTCAGATAGAGGCTCTCCCTTGCCACAGTATCCAAAATTAAGGCTTAGCTTGAGTTATACCTTAATGATATGTAGCACACAGACCCCCTTTTACCTGGCTGCTTCGGCTCCTCGCAGGAAGAAGGGGCACACCATGCCACAAGCCCGTACCCTCCTGTAATAAGAGGTTGAGCGGTGTTGTTGATGGGTCTTCCACAGTCAGATAACCACTAAATGTCTCTCACCTCTGTGTATACATACAGAGATAAGTCCTTGTTTCCCCCATTAACTGAAATGTCCACACTCGCTCTAACTCCAACACAGAGTTTATTTTAGTAGAACAACAGTCTCTGATAGGAAAGAGGTTGAAGTAAAGACAGGACAGCATAAGATATGGGAGAGGTCAAGGCACAATCTCAATCACTTCACTATTCGGCTTCTTGAACAGACTCAGCCTCACATGGATAGTCTACTTAGGACAAGACTAGCAGCCAAATGACACTCCAACTCTACCCAAGGTCTCTGCCACAGACCTGGTGAACTCGGTCTCTGCCACAGACCCGGTGAACTCGGTCTCTGTCATAGACCTGGTGAACTCGGTCTCTGTTTAGGGAGAAGACGTCCCTCCGGAGAGTTACTGGGACCCTTCCTTCACTGTGACTTCCGCACCAGTCCCTCGGAACGGTTCCTCCCCCAGCCTCCTCCTCCAAGATACGGGTCCCCTCGCAAGGCAGCACCCTGAGACTCCTCGATCCCCGGTAGGCTCCAGATGAAGGTGCTGGGCCCAGGTCTTTGTTGCAGCCCCAGGACTAAAGGTGCCTGGGACTGATCCACCGACCACGAACTGCAGACCCGCCCCTGGGCTAAAGGTGCCCAGGGCGGACAGGAACAAGAACCCTGGGGTAGGACCCCCAACAACGAACCCTCAACAGGCAGCGTCTGCGTGGTGATCGGGGACGGGGTGTGTCCCTCGGACACAGCGCTTCCCCGATCACGGTAAACAGCCAATTTCATTGGCTGTTTACCATGTGATCGGCTGTGTCAAAGTCACAGCCGATCACATGTCACAACAAACGCGGCGGCGCGCTCCGTGCGCGCCGCCAGAGGCTTGCAGAGCGGGGGTCGGGGAAGGCGAGTGTCCCTTGGACACAGCGCGTCCTCGATCAGGGTAAACAGCCAATGAAATTGGCTGTTTACCACGTGACCGGCTGTGTCAAATCACAGCCGGTCACAAATGTAAACAAACCGCAGGAGTTACTACCTGATCCCTGCTCTCTCCTCACACACCGATCTGTGAGGAGAGAGCAGAGATCAGTAAGTGAGATCAGTGTAGTTTGTCTACATTAGTTTACTGTGCACAACACGGCCCCCCCCCCAATAAAGAGGACCTGTCACACAGCCCAGCACATCAATCAGCCCATCTGTCAATCAGCCCAGCCAATCAGCCCATCTGTCAATCAATCAGCCCATCTGTCAATAAATCAATCAGCCCATCTGTCAATAAATCAATCAGCCCATCTGTCACAGGCCCACTTCAATCGGTACCGCCATTGGTACCGCCACACAGGCTACCAGTACCACGATCGGTACCACTACCAGTACCGCCACTAGTACTGCCACCAGTACCGCCACTAGTACCGCCATCAGGCCCAGCATCTATACTTCCAGGCCCGCTACCAGTATCGCCACTAGTGCCGCCATCGGTACCACCACCCGTACCACCGTCGGTAGTGCCACCACCACCTGTACCACCACCTGTACCGCCATCGGTACCACCACCACCCGTACCGCTATCGGTACCACCACCAGCTGTTCCGCCATCGGTACCACCACCACCCGTACCGCCATCGGTACCGCCACCACCACCACCACCCGTACCGCCATCGGTACCACCACCACCTGTACCGCCATCGGTACCTCCACCACCTGTACCGCCATTGGTACCGCCACCACCACCACCCATACCACCATCGGTACCACTACCACCTGAACCGCCATTGGTACCACCACCACCCATACCGCCACCGGTACCACCACACAGGCCCACCACTAATACCTCCATCGGTACCACCACACAGACCGCCACCACTACCACCAGCAGTACCATTACACAGGCCCACCAATAAGCACTGCCATAATGTCCCAAAGGGTTTACACACCTGAGGAGGCTATGCCATTCTTGCCATGTCGGATGAGGAGAGCAGCAGGGAGCTCCCATTATCTGATTCTGGTTCGGAATACGAGCCAGTGGAGGATAGTGGCTCAGAGTCCGAGTCCCCGGAGAAAACCGTCCCTCCCAAAAGAATGCGATCAGGACCAAGATCAGGACCAAGATCAGGAGAACTGCCCACCACCAGCGCCATACCCCAAGAAGAGGAGCCCAGTACAAGTAATGGAAATACACGCCCAACCAGAAGAATCCAGCCCCAGTTCTACCTTCCCGATGCCCTGGCAAACCCCTTATGGTTGCCTGCCAACTCAGGATCCGCTATCATCCCCCCTTTCACCGCACAGCCAGGTGTGCAGCCGGACACTACAAATTTTTCTAAATTTGATTTTTTTTGTTTATTTTTCCCACAAGATTTGCTGCAGAATGTAGTGGATCAAACTAATCTGTATGCATCTCAATTTATTGCTGCCAACCCCAATTCTTCCTACGCCCGCATGTTCCAGTGGCGGCGTCTAACATTGGACAAATGTAAATTGTTTTTGGGCCTTACGTTCAATATGGGGCTTACAAAAAAGAACGAAGTCCATGCGTATTGGTCCAAACGCCCCATCCAACACATGCCCATATATTCCGCTGTCATGTCCAGGAAAAGATACGACATGATTATGCGTTTTCTCCACTTCAATGACAATTCACAGTGCCCTCCCCAAGATCATCCCAACTACGACAAATTGTACAAGATATGCCCCCTAATCAATGCCTTTTCCCAGCGATTTCAAGAAGTTTTCATCCCAGACCAAAAAATTTGTGTGGACGAGTCCCTCATATATTTCACTGGCCGACTGCAGTTCAAGCAGTATATACCAAGCAAAAGAGCCAGGTATGGGTTACAATTAAATAAATTATGTGATCGAGCCACTGGATACGTTTTCACATTCAGGATCTACGAAGGCAAAGACTCCCAGCTCCAGCCCCGTGATTGCCCCACATATATTGGAACCAGTGGGAAAATTGTCTGGGAGTTGGCATACCCCCTGTTCGGAAAAGGTTACCATTTATATGTTGACAATTACTATACCAGCCTGCCCCTTTTTCGCCACCTTTACAGTAAGCAAACCCTGGCCTGCGGTACCTTCAAAAAAAAAAACGGAAGGAATTCCCACAAAATGTATTGACCAAAAAATTGCGACCTGGAGAATCGGCATTCATGAGGAACGAGGAGGTGTTGGCCATGAAGTGGAGGGACAAGAAAGATGTCCACATCCTCTCTACGATCCACAATGACACCGTAGTGGAGATCCAAAGAAGACGCGGCCCCATTGTAAAGCCCGAATGTGTCCACGACTACAATTTGTACATGGGGGGGTGGATTTAAACGACCAGATGCTACAGCCCTACTTATCAACCAGAAAGTCCAGTTATTGGCACAAAAAAGTTGTGTTACATCTGTTTCACATGGCCCTTTTTAATTTGTTTGTCTGCTACCAAAAAGCAACTCAAAATCAACAACTCCCCTACCTCCATTATATTGAAGATATCATCGATGCCCTCATTTACCAACAAGATCCCACCCCAGGAAGCATTCGCTCTGATAGTGTGAGTCGGCTTCATGAGCGACACTATCCCTTTAGCACCCCCCCCACAGAATCTGGAAGAAGACGCCAAAAGAAATGCCGTGTATGCAGCAGAGGAGGAGTAAGAAGAGACACCACCTATTATTGTCCCGATTGTCCCTCCCAACCTGGCCTGTGCATCGGAAATTGCTTCAAAAATTATCATACATCCATTAGTTCCCCTTATTATTAACAGACTGCCATTTCCCCATTTGCCTGCTACCATGTTACTAACTACCTTCCATGTTAATTAACTGACCCTGGCCTGTTTACCGACGATGTCTTTGCTTGCCGATTTAAACCACGTTTCTGACCTCCACGTGCACAAACCTCAGCCTGTTTACCGTCAATGCCTCTGCCTGCCGATTTAAACCACGTTTCTGACTTCCACGTGTACCGACCTTGGCCTGTTAATCGACCATGTTTTTGCCTGCCACTTGGACTGATCTTTTGGCCATCTACTTTTAGTACACAGGGGTCTCACATATGTGAGGGGCTTCAGAATAGCGTTCTGAGTAGAGAAAACCGTTTTTTCGTTTTCTGTGCTCCAAGAAGAGGGTCTGATTGCCCGGAGGCTTCAAAGCGATTTGGGTGGGAGAAGCCTCTACCCCTGTCCCCCTGGCCCAAAGCTTGATGGTCCTTCCTGCTGCCTGGACCAATACTTTGGCTGTGCTGACAATATTACTGCCTGTAATGACCCATGACATTATGGACCATGTTTCTTCCTGCTGCTTGGACCAATACTTTGGCTGTGTTGACCATATATCTGCCTGCTGCCTCTACTGACTTTGGACAGCATTTCTGCCGGGACACCTCTGCCTGCTACCTGGACCTGTGCTTTTTGCTGTGCTTTGGCTGTGCTGACAGTATCTCTGCCTGTACGAACTATGGACAGTATTCCTGCCTGCTGCCTGGATGATTGCTTTTGCTGTCGCTGACCTCATCCCTGCTTGCTGCCTGGGCCAATGCTCTCCTCTGTGGACCACTGCACTTCTAAAACCACAGGTAATCTTTTGTCATTTGGTATGCACCTGCTATGTGTTAGATATATGAAGGGCCTTCAAAAATGTGATCGGTAGTCAGAAAATGATATGTGCAATTAATGCTGCTAGAATGCCTGGAGGTGCTACTTGGATGTTGGGCCTCTGTATGTGGCCAGGCTGTATAAAAGTCTCACACATGTGGTATCACCATACTCAGGAGGAGTAGCAGAATACATTTTGGGGTGTCATTTTTTGCTATGTACATGCTATGTGTTAGAAATATCTTATAAATGGACAACTTTGTGTAAAAAAAATGCATTTTAATTTTTTCCCACATTTTCCAAAACCTTCTGGAAAAAAATGAACCGTTCAAAAGGCTCATTATGCCTCATAGATTATACGTTGGGGTGTGTGCTTTCCAAAATGGGGTCATTTTGTGGACAATTCCATTGTCCTGGTGCTCCAGGGCCTTCAAATTTGTGATCGGTAGTCAGAAAATGATATGTGCAATTAATGCTGCTAGAATGCCTGGAGGTGCTACTTGGTTGTTGGGCCTCTGTATGTGGCCAGGCTGTGTAAAAGTCTCAAACATGTGGTATCGCAATACTCAGGAGGAGTAGCAGAATACATTTTGGGGTGTCATTTTTGCTATGTATATGCTATGTGTTAGAAATATCTTATAAATGGACAACTTTGTATAAAAAAAATGCATTTTAATTTTTTTCTTCACATTTTCCAAAACCTTTTGGAAAAAAATGAACCGTTCAAAAGACTCATAATGCTTCATAGATTATATGTTGGGGTGTGTGCTTTCCAAAATGGGGTCATTTTGTGGAAAATTCCATTGTCCTGGTGCTCCATGGCCTTCAAAAGTGTAATAGGTGGTTGAGAAAGGATATGTGCGATTTATGCTTGTAGAATGCCTGAAAGTGCTACTTCAATGTTGGGCCTCTGTATATAGGCAGGCTGTGTAAAAGTCTCACACATGTGGTATCGCTATACTCAGGAGGAGTAGTGGAATGCATTTTGGGGTGTCATTTTTGCTATGTATATGCTATGCGTTAGAAATATCTTATAAATGGACAACTTTGTGTAAAAAAAATGCATTTTCATTTTTTCTCCACATTTTCCAAAAGCTTCTGGAAAAAATGAACCGTTCAAAAGACTCATAATGCTTCATAGATTATACGTTGGGGTGTGTGCTTTCCAAAATGGGGTCATTTTGTGGACAATTCCATTGTACTGGTGCTCCAGGGCCTTCAAAAGTGTAATAGGTGGTTGAGAAAGGATATGTGCAATTTATGCTTATAGAACGCCTGAAAGTGCTACTTCAATGTTGGGCCTCTGTATATGGCCAGGCTGTGTAAAAGTCTCACACATGTGGTATCGCTACACTCAGGAGGAGCAGCAGAATGTATTTTGGGGTATAGTTGCAATTATGCATATGCTGTGTGAGAGAATTATTTTTTTAATATGACCAGTTTGTGTAAAAAAAAAAAAAAAAAAAGAAAAATCCAAATTTTCCCAAGAATTGTGGGAAAAAAATACAACTTCAAAAAACTCACCATGCCTCTTAGTAATTACCTTGGACTGTCTACTTTCCAAAAAGGGGTAATTTTGGGTTATTTGTTCTTTCCTGGCTTGTTAGTGTCTCAAGAAATGAGATATGCCTTCAGTACATCAGGCGTGATCAGATGTGATACATTTTCAGTGATTGGCACCAAAGTTTGTAGACTCCATAACTTTCACAAAGAACAAATAATATACACTAATTTGGGTTATTTTTACCAAAGATATGTAGAAGTATACATTTTGGCACAAATTTATGAAGAAAAATTACTTATTTGCAAAATTTTACAATAGAAACAAAAAAAAGTGTGTTTTTTTGCTTATATCACAAAAAATGAAAAACCCAGTGGCGATTAAATACCACCAAAAGAAAGCTATATTTGTGAGAAGAAAATTATAAAAATGTTGTTTGGATACAGTGTAGCATGACTGAGTAATTGTCATTCAAAGTGTGATGCCGCGTACACACGATAATTTTTCCGTCGGGAAAAATTACATTTTTTCCTTTGACGAGAAAAACGATCGTCTGTGGGCTTTTTGCCATTTTTCCAGACGGGAAAAACAGCATTAATCACGACGAGAAAAATTAGAACATGCTCTAATTTTTCTCGTCGTGATTCCCGTAGTTTTTTTCCGCTGCAGTTTTCCCATAGGGAGACACTGCCGGGGAGCCCACACATGCTCGTTTTTTTCGACCAAAAAAAAAATGTCATTAAAAACGGCCGTGTGTGGGGGGAACAAGCTGTTCCTCGTTATTCACGTCGATTTTCTCGACTGTGTTTTCACCGATCGTGTGTACGCGGCATGAGAGTGCTGAAAGCTGAAAATTGGTCTGGGCGGGAAGGTGCATAAGTGCCTGGTATTGAAGTGGGTAATATTATTATTTTTTCTGTACATTTTCTTTATTTATTATGATTAGGAATTAAAAATACAAATTTAAAAATAAAAAAAATCTATTTTTTTATTAATAATATACAGAGTATCCACAGTTAAATCATTTATTCTGTATCATGAAACCAAAAGGGTAATTCACCACTGTGAGAGAAAATAGTACACAGCTAAAAGGAACTACTTTCAGCTGGATAGCAAACTTAGAAGATGGAATCTAGAATTGAAGACTAATGTACACAGCAGTGGGGGTTGTTGACGGTTTTCACATGTAATTCAGTAACACAGAAGAAGATTGTGGCAGAGATCATTAAGGCTGTTTGGGTGGTAAACGCATTCATGGCACATGACAGAAGTGGTATTTATTTTAGCTGAACACCTTAAGGCTAAAGAAGCTGAGGATATTTGCCGAAAAATACCCAATTTATGCACACATATTTTTCACATGATTGGATAATTAAAAAAAAATTTCAGGGAAGATCCTTCACTTCTTCTAAATCAGCCTCTTCAGCTCTTATTTTATGGAGAAGTGATCCTTTTGGTTGAATGGCACAAAAGTGGTCCAGAGCCCAGGAGACCAAGGTAAGCCATGAGACCAGGACTGGGAAATGGGAGGGGGAAGAGAAAGGGGCAGACCCAGAAACCCATGTTAATGAGATGACAGTTGCAGCTAGAACTATATCTTTGCAATGACCTAAGCTTAACTTGGCAGTCATTTAGTCTTTTAAGGCCTCTTTAATTCTTCATAATATTTCATTAGCCACTCCAGCCCCGGAAGATTTGGCTGCCTAATGACTGAGTAATTTTTTGCAATACGGCACTGCGCCGCTTTAACTGACTAATGCGCGGTGGTATGACGCTGTACCCAAACAAAATTGACGTCCTTTTTTTCCCACAAATAGAGCTTTCTTTTGGTGGTATTTGATCACCTCTGCGGTTTTTATTTTTAGCGCTATAAACAAAAGAAAAGCGACAATTTTGAAAAAAACACAATATCTTTTCATTTTTGGTATAATAAATATCCCAATTTAAGAAATAAAATACATGTTTTCCTCAGTTTAGGCCGATATGTATTCTTCTACATGTTTTTGGTAAAAAAATCGCAATAAGCGTATATTGATTGGTTTGCGCAAAAGTTATAGTGTCTACAAAATAGGGGGTAGTTTTATGGCATTTTTATTATTATTATTTTTTTTTAACTCTGTGATTTTTATCGGGACTGCGACATTATGGCAGACACATCGGACATTTTTGACACATTTTTGGGACCATTGGCATTTATACAGTGATCAGTGCTTTAAAAATGCACTGATTACTGTAAAAATGTCACTGGCAAGGAAGGGGTTAATACTAGTGGGTGATTAAGGGGTTAAATGTGTTCCCTAATGTGTGTTCTAACTGTAGGGGGGGTGGGACTGACTAGGGGAAGAGATTGATCGGTGTTCATACTCCTGTTTACACACACACATCCCCATTCTCGCTCTGTAACGAGTAATCGCAGGTGTCTGGCGGTCATCGCGACCGCCGGGCACTCGCATCGGCTCCGGGAACACGATTTGGGCACGCACACTTCGACGGAGGCGCCTTAAAGAGCCGACGTACAGCTACGACGGCTCGCGCAGGGGGGCCAGCCTGCCGCAGTATAACTGAGGCGGCTGGTCAGGAAGCGGTTAAAAAGGCTGCATATGTGGGTCAACTTATTACACATTTTTGTCCAAGTAATTTTTGGGTGCTTTGATTAGGATTAGGGAATAGTTAGAGCACCTGCCAGTAGTTTTTTTGTTTTTGTTTTTTGGGGGGGGTTGTTTTTGTTTTTTATGTGTCACATTGGGGAGATGTTCCTTTACTTTCTGCCCGAGAAACAGAAGATAATAAGAATAATTTCCACAACGTGAGGTGAAACCAGAGCAGGTGTTTGTGAAGATATCCGCTCACCTTCTGTTGTGGTGACAACTATATCATTTTAGATCTGTATAAATTCATGTCCTGCTAACAATGGGCACCAAGACAAATAGAAAGGATTAATCCCAAAGGAGGGGAACAGACAGTGATGAGAACCTGACACGGGCTCTAAACTTTCCCTACACCATCCAAAGTTAGAAAAATATCTACAGACATCTTACTACCAAATACAATGACAACAGCTGCAACATGCCCTAACCTACCTTATTTAGGATATATAATGTGTGTAGAAAAGAATAACCCCCTTTAAAATAATCAAATTTTGGTGCTTTGCAGCCTGAAATTTAGACAGATATCGTTTTTTTTTTTTTTTTTATCTAGCTGTATTTACTCAGTGCAACTTATAACATCCAAGGGAAACATATAACACCAACATGTCAGAAAAAAATAAAAACAATTTTTAAACAGAATCACTGAGTTGGAAAAAAGATCACCCCCTTGTGTCAGTATTTTGTTGAACCGCCTTTTGATTAATTACAGCCTTTAGTCTGTTGGGATATGTCTCTACTAACTTTGCACATCTAGACTTTGAAATTTTTGCCCACTCTTCTTTGTAGAGCTGCTCAAGTTTAGCTAAATGTAATGGTGACCATTTGTGGACTGCAGTAGGGATGGGCTATCTGTTCGAGTCGAACATGAGTTCGACTCGAACATTGCCTGTTGGCACGTTCGCCGAACAGCGAACAATTTGGGGTGTTAAAAGTCTATGGGAGAAATCTAAAGTGCTCATTTTAAAGATTAATATGCAAGTTATTGTCATAAAAAGTTTTTGGGGACCTGGGTCGTGCCCCACGGGACATGCATCAATGCAAATAAAGTTTTAAAAACTGCCGTTTTTTCGGGAGCATTGATTTTAATAATGCTTAAAGTCAAACAATAAAAGTGAAATATTCCTTTAAATTTTGTACCTGGGGGGTGTCTACAGTATGCCTGTAAAGTAGCGCATGTTTCCCGTGCTTAGAAAAATCCCTTCACAAAATGTCATTTCTAAAGGAAAAAAACATTTAAAACTGATCGCGGCTATAATGAATTGTCGGCTCCCGGCAATACAGATAAAAGTAATTGAAAAAAAAACAGCATGGGTTCCCCCCTTAGTCCTTGGGTCTGGTATGAATATTAAGGGGAACCCGAAACCAAAAAAAAAAAAAAAAACGTGGGGTCCCCCCCCCAAATTCCATATCAGGCTCTTCAGGTCTGGTATGGATTTTAAGGGGAATTCCACACCAAAATAAAAAAAAATGGCATGGGGTTCCCCCCAAAAATCCATACCAGACCCTCATCTGAGCACGCAACCTGGCAGGCCACAGGAAAAGAGGGGGGGACGAGAGAGCGCCCCCCCCTCCTGAACCGTACCAGGCCACATGCCCTCAACATGGGGAGGATATCCCTATGTTGATGGGGACAAGGGCCTCATCCCCACAACCCTTGCTCGGTGGTTGTGGGGGTCTGCGGGCGGGGGGCTTATCGGAATCTGGAAGCCCCCTTTAACAAAGGGGACCCCCAGATTCCGGCCCCCCTATGTGAATTGGTAACGTGGTACATTGTACCCCTACCATTTCACAAAAGAAAGTGTCAAAAATGTTAAAAACCACACAGACACAGCTAAGACAAGTCCTTTAATAAAAAGGAAAAAAAAACATTCCAGCGTTGTTATCCATTCTCGATGTCCAACGATGATCCATTCTCCAGCGAGGAATAAACCACGGTCCTCCCTGCACCGGAGCCCCCCCGGCTAATGACGCACAAGCTGTTTGACAGTTCTTTTATAACCAATGGCGGGGCCACCCATGACCCCGTCACGGGGGTTTCCTCGCTGGGGTTTCCCATGACGCGTTAGAGGGGGCGGGGTCACCCATCCACATCACAGGTGGCCACGCCATCGGTTATAAAGGAACTGTCAAACAGCATGCGCGTCATTAGCTGGGGGGCTCCGTTGCAGGGAGGACCGTGCTTCGTTCCTCGCTGGAGAGCATCGCTGGAGAATGGATCATCGTTGGACATCGAGAATGGATAACAACGCTGGAATGTTTTTTTTTCTTTTTCTCTTTTTATTAAAGAACTTGTCCCAACTGTGTCTGTGTGGTTTTTAAATTTTTTTACACATTATTTTGTGAAATGGTAGGGGTACAATGTATCCCGTTACCAATTGACATAGGGGGCCGGAATCTGGGGGTCCCCTTTGCCCCCTGCCCGCAGACCCCCACAACCACAGGGCAAGGGTTGTGGGGATGAGGCCCTTGTCCCCATCAACATGGGGACATCCTCCCCATGTTGAGGGCATGTGGCCTGGTACGGTTCAGGAGGGGGGGGCGCTCTTTTGTCCCCCCTCATTTCCTGCGGCCTGCCAGGTTGCGTGCTCAGATAAGGGTCTGGTATGGATTTTTGGGGGGAACCCCACACCATTTATTTATTTTTTGGTGCGGGGTTCCCCTTAAAATCCATACCAGACCTAAAGGGTCTGGTATGGATTTTTGGGTGGAACCCCATGCCATTTTTTTTTAAATGGCGCAGGGTTCCCCTTAATATCCATACCAGACCTGAAGGGCCTGATATGGAATTTAGAGGGGAACCCCACGCTTTCTTTTTAATATATTTTGGTTTGGGGTTCCCCTTAATATTCATACCAGACCCAAAGGGCCTGGTAATGGACTAAGGGGGGAACATATGCTGGTTTTTTTTCAATTACTTTTATCTGTATTGCCGGGACCCGACAATTCATTATAGCCGGGATCAGTTTTAAATTACTTTTTTTCCTTTAGAAATGACATTTTGTGCAGGGACTTTTCTAAGCACGGGAAACATGCGCTACTTTACAGGCATACTATAGACACCCCCTAGGTACAAAATTTTAAGGAATATTTCACTTTTATTGTTTTACTTTAAGCATTATTAAAATCACTGCTCCCGAAAAAATGTCAGTTTTTAAAACTTTTTTTGCATTGATACATGTCCCCCGTTGCAGGACCCGGGTCCCCAAACACTTTTTATGACAATAACTTGCATATTAGCCTTTAAAATTAGCACTTTTGATTTTTCATGTTCGTGTCCCATAGACTTTAACAGTGTTTGCGTGTTCAAACAAATTTTTTGCCTGATCGCATGTTCTGCTGCGAACCGAACCGGGGGGGTGTTCGGCTCATCCCTAGACTGCAGTCTTCAAGTAATTACGAAGGATTTAATGGGTTTAAGTATTGGCTCTGACTAGGCCATGCAAGGACATTCACCTATTTCTCCTTCAACCGATCATTTTTGCTGTGTGCCTTGTGTCATTGTCCTGTTAGAAGGTAAACCTCCCTCCTATTGACATCTTTCTGGCAGAGGGCAGCAGATTTTCTTCAAGAATTTGACGATATTTAGCCCCATCCATTTTTCCTTCTATCCTGACAAGTGCTCCAGTCCCTGCTGCAGAGAAACACCCTCATAACAGGATATTACCACCTCCATGCTTTACTGTAGGAATGGTGTTATTTGGATGGTGAGCTGTATTGGATTTTCGCCAGACCTATCGTTTGGTGTTGAGGCCAAATAATTAAATTTGACCATAACACCATGTGGCCGCAGAATCTTCAAGGTCCGTTTTGGCATAGCTCAGTCGTGACTGCATGTGACCTTTCTTACCTTTCTTGAGGAGTGACTTTTTTCTTGCAGCCCTCCCATACAAGCCACATTTGTGGGGAATTTGTGATATTGTTGTCACATGCACACAATGGCCACTCTTTGTCATTAATTCCTGCAACTGCTTCAGAGTTGCTGTAGGCCTTTTGGTAACCTCTACTGACTTTTAAAAACACACACACTCACCTGTCCCACGGTCCAATGATACGGCCGCCCGAACCCTTGTTTCTCTCCCTCGCCTCTCCGTCGCGCTGGCATTGCAAGTGTGGGCCCCCGGATGTGAAAGCTTACGGCTTCACAGCTGGGTGTCCACTGCGCATGGGTGAGTCGCACATCGCCTCCCCATTGGTCGGGCAATCTTCTGGAACCTGTGCCTTGTCCCAGAAAATTGCAAAGAACTTCTGGCCCGAATGGGGGTGGGAGCAGGTACCTGTCAAAATTAGGTACCTGCTCCCCCCCCCCAAAAAAATTATTACATGCCAAATGTGGCGCATTTGGGGGGCATATTTGGGGGGGAGGAGTGCTTAAAGTGGAACTTCCCCTTTTGGGTGGAGCTTCACTTTAATAATCAAGACTTCACTGTGCTTCTAGGCATTGATAAAGCCTTTGAATTTTTTTGTATCCATCTCCTGACTTGTGCCTGTCCACAACTTTATCCCAGAGATCTTTTGACAGTGCCGTGTCACCCATAGTTAATAGTTTGCTTCAGTTGCACTGCCAGGGAAGCTCTTATCGTGCTGAGCTAATCAAAATGACCACAGATGATCACAGTTAAAAGTCAAATGGCTTTGTGTGCCCTTGAGAATGTTATTAGCTACACCTGATTGAGTTTACAAATAATTTTTAGGAGAGGTAATCTTTTTTCCAACTCAGTGATTCTGTTTTTGAATTTTGACACGTTGGTGTTATATCTTTCACGTGGATGTTGTTAAGTTGCACTGAGTAAATATAGCTGGATAAAACAAAAACTATGTCTGTCTTCATTTCAACAAAATGTGAGTATTTTAAAGAGGATGATTCTTTATACCCATTGTAAACTAACTGCACTCATGTATTTTTGGGGTGAAGGAAAAAGTTGATATGTTTCTTAAGGATTGAATAGCCAAAAGCTATAGGCATTTTCTTAAAGTGTATTTTAAGGTGCAAAAAAAAAAGTATTTGGTACTTGACTACAATACATGCGCACTTCTCAATGTTTTATCCTTTACCAAGTTGGTGATCTTCACTACCCCTTTGGATTACAGTTTGTTCTTTATGTGCACCACCGAGAGTTGCTAGCGAAGATTCTTCCATAAACTATACCCCAAGTTATAGTCAGGCCTGACTGGGTAGTATAGGACATTGCTGGGCGCCATTTTTTTTGCTCACGAGGGAGGATAGCTGCAGCGGGGCTATTATATTATCATTGTATTGCTGAATGTTATACCCTTTTAATGTGTACACCTATATTGCAGGGATCTGCATGAGATATTGTAAACAAATTAACTTTTCTACTTTTACCAATAGTAAAAAGTTATAGTTAAGTAATTTGGTTGTCAGTGTCAATTACTGTGCTGGGATATAAAGGGGTTGTGCCATATAACATTATAGATATAGTACAGTTATACCATCCTTCCCCTTTCCTAACTGTGCCACGAGAGGTTAGAGCCGATTGCCAGGGGTTGACAGCGGTGCATTACAAGGCCCAAAACAAACAAGCAGCCCTCTTAAACTGAGGGTATCCCTATACGTGGGGGCTCGGTTCCGGGATCCTTGTATATTGCAAGCTGCAATCAAGCGGGTCTGAAGTACCAGCATGGACCCGCAGGCAGTGACACAATGGTGCGCAGAGCAGGGTGTGGATCCAGCCCGGGCGGTGGCTGTTGAACTCCCAGAAGGGATCCAGGGAAAGGAAGAGGCAAAGCAGTTTATAATGTCAATATCGCCACAATGGAAAGCATGGGCAGTGGATGTAAAATCAGATACCTCAGGGACATACACACTAGTGGAGTGGACAAGAGGAGTCCCAGCAGAGTTCAGAGGGCAGAGTGTAAAGGCAAAAGATGACCAAATGTATCGCTTAGTGCATACTCAGGCTGTGAAGAAACCTCCCCATCATTGTCTCCATCACTTTTCCACAAAATGGGAGGCAGTCAAGAGACGAAAGCTCCAAAGTCACCCCTGGCCGCCATAGGGCCGGAACTGCTGACTGCCCTGGGAGACTTTGTTGCTAAGTGCCAGAAAAACAGCACGGTGCATGTGGAAGCCGGGTACCGGAAACTCCGGGTGTTTTCAGGAACACAACCTGTGCCACCCGGGGAGGAAGACTTCGATACCTGGATTGAGCAGGCAATGCAGGCAGTAGAAGGTTGGGAAGTTCCAGAAGCGCAGAAGAAGCAGCGCATCAGTGAAAGCTTGAAGGGTCCTACTGCTGAGGCTGTGAAAAATCTTAGGTGCAGCAACACTGTGTGTACTGCAATGGATTATCTGTCTATGTTGCAGGAGGAATTTGGCCAGCTGGAGAAGGTGTCGGAGCTGGTGTATCAATTTGAACATACTTTCCAACAGCCGAGGGAGAAGTTGTCCGAGTATGTCCGGAGACTGAATAGAATGCTGTGCCAGATTGTACTGAGAAAGGGAATGCAGCCACAGGTCATAGACGCTACCAGGATGAAGCAGATCCTAAGGGGAGCCTTGCGGTCGGATCCAGTTTGGCTTCACCTGAAGACCTCTGACGGAGTCATGGCTCTGAATTACACAGACCTTGTGCGGATCATAAGGGATGAAGAGGCCTTGATGAAGGATCAAGAGGGGGTTGAGAAGACCACCCCACCTGTTTCGGTGGGAGTCAGAACAGCAGTAGTTACCGAACGTGACTCAGAAGTAGAAACCTTGAAGTTTCAAATGGCCCAAGTACTGGATTTATTGACCTCTTTATTGGCCAAGAACTCAGGAGCCAAGGAGAAAGAAGAGACCCGGAAGGAACCGGACCGGAATGTTCCCACTCCAGCATCCCCAAAAATAAGTAAGGAAATTATCTGTTTCAATTGTGGAGGAATTGGTCACCCTGAAAGAGTGTGTACCAGCCCAAGGAAGATCCGAGGCACTCAATACCAGCCGGCGGAAAACTTCAGAGGGCCCCGGTGAAGGAGTCAGCCGGGCGCCCGCTATCTACAGAAAGCTCCAAGAAGATCCAAAAACAAGCAGAGCAAAAAGAGAAGGGAAACAATGCCCCTCCTAAAACCTCCCAAACCGCCTGTCGGGAGTTGAAATTTGAAAACCGGAAAAAGATCAATTCATACCAGGTCCAAAAAGTGTTGAGGTCCAGAGAGAAATGGAAAAAGAAGAAAATACCATTGGAAAAATCAAGGAGTCCAAAAGAGAAAATACCTCCTAAGAAGTTCCCGGATAAATTAGTTGGACCCTCCCCTCTAGTCTACATTCTAGTGGAGGGAGTTTACACAAAGGCACTCCTAGACACAGGAGCCCAAGTGACTCTCTTATACAGAGACTTTTATCAGAAGCATTTGAGTCACGTGCCTTTGCAGAAGCTGGAAGACCTGAAGATAGGGGAGATTGGCACTCGTAGCTTCCCCTACAACGGTTATGTTTCAATCAGGTTGGCCTTTGACCCCTCTGTGACTGGGAAGGCCAAAGTTTTTGACACCCTGGCGGTGGTTTGCCCTCACCCACCAGGAGCCAACACGATGTCCATGTTGATAGGAACCAACACTGACTTGGTCCGGAGACTGCTGACCCCGTTAGTGCAAGAACGGAGTTCTCCCAAACAGAAGATTCACCCCATGCTGCAACAGGTCTACCAGAAGTTGATCCTGGAGCAAAAGGCCCCGGAAGAGGGGGTGGGAAAAGTCTGGAGACTGTCTAGAAGAGAGAAGATGCTGCAGCCTGGTGAGGTGACCTGTCTTCAGGCTACGGTAAAACTCTCCTGGGAGCAGCCGGGTCCCTTTGTGGTCATGGAGCCAGACCCTTTCAACACTCATAAAGGATTGGAAGTGATTCCTGAAGTGGTCCCGTTGAGGGCATTGAAGAAGGCGAAGGGCCAGATTCCAGTGAGTGTCAGAAATGTCACTAATTCTCCTGTGAAGATCCCAGCCCGGGTACTACTGGGCAAAGTGAATCCTGCTACCCCAGTGACCCTGACTGAATTGAAGTCCAAAGAAGGAGAAGCCACCCTGGAGGAGCTCTGCCTTGAAGATACCGTCTTGCCCCTGAAATGGAAGGAGAGAGTCAAGGCTCAGCTGAATAGGTGGAGAAGAATATTCTCAGAAGATGAATTTGATGTGGGGTGTGCGAGAAGTGCCACCCATAAAATCCGTCTTCAAGAAGACAAACTCTTTCGGGAGAGGGTCCGAAGAGTTCCACTAGCTGACTTGGAAGATTTGCGCGAGCAGTTGGCAAAGCTAAAGAGGACAGGTGTCATCCGAGAGTCCAGAAGTCCATATGCCTCCCCCATCATGGTGGTAAGGAAGAAAAACGGGTCGCTGAGACTCTGCATAGACTACAGGACTCTCAACAGGAGGACCATACCCGATCAGTACACTACCCCAGGATAGAAGATGCTTTGCAGAGTCTGTCTGGGGCCAAGTGGTTCAGTGTCATGGACCTGAAGAGTGGGTACTATCAAATCCCAATGCACCCTGAAGATAAGGAGAAGACGGCCTTCATCACCCCAGTGGGATTCTATGAATTCAATAGGATGCCCCAAGGCCTGTCGGGGGCCCCCGCTACTTTCCAGAGGTTGATGGAGAAGACTGTTGGGGCCATGAATCTGATCGAAGTCCTGGTGTACCTAGACGACATCATTGTCTTCGGGAAGACTCTGGAGGAGCATGAAGAAAGATTGGAGAAAGTCCTGAAGAGACTCAGTGAAGAGGGATTAAAACTCTCCAGAGAAAAATGCCAGTTCTACCAGTCCTCGGTCCACTATCTGGGACACATGGTATCTGCAGAAGGAGTGTCTACAGACCCGGATAAACTGGATGCAGTCACCTCCTGGCCCAGACCAACTACAGTGACCGAGCTCAGATCCTTCCTAGGCTTCTGTTCCTACTATAGTAGATTTGTGGAAGGGTTTGCAAAAATTGCCAAAGCCCTAAATGAGCTACTGAAGATGGAAGGGGAGGAAGATGATACTGGCCCCAGGAAGCCTGGAGAGTCCGTGGAAGACCAGTGGACAGGGGAGTGCGAAGAAGCCTTCCAGATGTTAAAGAAGAGTCTTACCACTGCACCAGTCCTGGCCTATGCTGATCCCAAAAAGCCATATGAACTGCATGTAGATGCCAGCCATGATGGTCTAGGAGGGGGGCTATACCAAGAATGTGAAGGACAGTTGCGCCCAGTTGCTTACATTAGTAGAAGTCTGGCACCTGCAGAAAAGAACTACCCCACCCACAAGTTGGAGTTCCTGGCCCTAAAGTGGGCAGTCGTGGATAAACTCAGAGATTACCTGTATGGAGCTGACTTCACAGTAAAGACTGACAATAATCCACTCACCTATCTCTTCACCACGGCCAAGCTGGATGCCACTGGTCACCGTTGGTTAGCAGCCCTAGCCGGATTCAACTTCATCCTGAAGTATAGGCCCGGAGCTGGAAACCGTGATGCAGACGCATTGTCCAGGAGAGCCCACGCACCCACCCACCATCCAGAAGATTGGACCCAGGTAACCCCGGATGGGGTACGGGCCTTGTGACAAGGAGTACAACTTCAAGCTAGTGGTGGGTCAAAGGCTGAAGAGATCGGTGTTTCAGCGGTGGGGGTGCCTAAGTGTTACTGCAATGTGACCCAAGTTGGAGAGTATGACCTGCCAAAGCTATCAAAAAAAGACCTAAGGAGAGACCAGTTGGAAGATCCCTGGGGAAGATTAGCATTGGAGACATTGGAGGACCAGGATCCAGGCAGACTTCTGAAGGACCCCTCAAAGGTGGCCCGAATGGTCCATAAAGAATAGGGCAAGTTACAGGTGCATCAAGGGGTGGTCTACCGAAGGGGCCCCTCTGATGACCTGGAAGAGAAGTGGCAGCTGTTTCTGCCGGAGAAATACAGAAGAACGGTTCTGGCTGCCTTACATGATAATCATGGCCACTTGGGGGCCGAACGAACATTTCAGCTTGTGAGGAATAGGTTCTATTGGCCCTGCATGCGGGCTGAAGTGGAAGAGTACTGTCACTCCTGTGCTCGCTGTATCCAGAGGAAGACATTGCCACGTCAAGCTGCCCCAATGGGCCATCTGCAGAGCCAGGGACCCTTGGACTTGGTGTGCATTGACTTTCTCTGTCTAGAACCTGACTTAAGTGGACAAGAAAATGTTCTGGTGATAACCATTTCACCCGTTATGCTCAGGCCTTTCCAGCCAAAGACCAGAAGGCATCCACTGTAGCTAAAGTCTTAGTGGAGAAATACTTTGTGCATTATGGGCTGCCACAACGCCTACACTCAGACCAAGAGAGAGACTTTGAGAGTCGATTAATTAAGAAGTTGATGGACTCTTTGGGTATTAAGAAAACCCGTACTACCCCTTATCACCCCCAGGGTGATGCTCAGCCGGAGAGATTTAACAGGACTCTGTTGAATATGTTGGGAACTCTGAGTAGCGAGCAGAAGCAGAATTGGAGCAAGCACATAGCAGCCATCGTGCATGCTTACAACAGTACCACTAACAATGCCACAGGGTACTCTCCATACCGCCTAATGTTTGGCAGGGAAGCAAGACTGCCTGTGGATCTAAAATTTGGCATATCAACGGATCACACTTCAGCCACCTCACATAAGGGATATGTGGCAAGACTGAGGAAGAGTTTGAAGCTAGCTTTTGAACAGGCCCAAGTGGCATCAAAGCAAAGAGGAGCCCGGAACAAGAGGAACTTTGACCTCAAAGTTTGAATCCAGGACTTGCAGCCAGGAGACAGAGTGCTATTGCGAAACCTAGGAGTTCCAGGGAAGCATAGACTGGCAGACAGATGGAGACCTGAACCATATGTGATCTGTAAGAAGTTACCAGACCTGCCGATATATCAGCTAAAGCCAGAAGGAAAGATAGGGCCGCTGAAGACATGGCACAGAAACCACTTACTTCCACTTTCAGAAGCGATTCGGATACCTCCTGTAGAAGATTCCCCTGGGCCATCATCAAGCTTGGATACACCTAGGCCCAACACTCGGTCTCAGGTATCTCAGTCTGGAGAAATGGATGTCTCTGAACAGAGCGAAGAAGAACAGCTTGGATGGTTGTGGCCCTCTCAGGCCCCGGAGCCCATGTCTATAGATCTTCCACCCTCTGAAGGTACTGTGGATAGTACATTGAATGTGGAAGCCACTTTTGTTTGTTCCGTCCAGCCCTCTGTCTGAAGAGTGGGAAGATGCCACATGGTCACCTTCTGCTGATCATCAAGATTACTCGCAACACCTTCCTGCACCTGATTTGGATGTATCGGAAGCATTGGAACCCAGTGTACCTACTCCAGAAGAAGAGCCTGTAGCGGATGAAACAGTCACCCCAAGAGAACAGAGAGCCAAGAGAACCATTCGTCCTCCTCGGAAGTTAACCTATACCCATATTGGGGAAAGTTCAGAGGATACAGGAACCACTGCTCGAAGAACAATACCAACATCTGGTCCCTCCACTGTGCATTTGGTGGAGGGCAACCCCAGCTCACTTTCTGGCACAGTTAGGCAGGCCAACCCCATTGATGTGACCAGTGGGCAGGACAAGTTCCCTTCCCCGTTTTGGTGGGAGTTTCCTCTGCCCACTTCTCTAGCAGCCCTTAATGAGTTTGTATTTTCTTACTGTTGATACTGTCTTTGGGGACCAAAGATTTCAAGTGGGGGGAGTGTGTAGCGGGGTATCGTTTCCTACCCATAGACTACAGTTCCCAGCACGCTTTGCGGCACCCAGGGTGCAGTTCTCCACGCAAGGACTGCTGGGGTGGACTTTAAAAGAGGGAGGAGGGGCCTCTCTCTTTCTCTTTGGATGCCGCCCTCCCTGCAAGAGGATCCCTTCACTTACCTGCTGCGTGTGCAAAGCCTGAAGCCTGGGCCTTGCATTTGTTCCAGAGAGCCTTCCGCTCCACCGAGAAGCCTGCGGAGCGTCCGATCCACCTGAGGTGCCACCATCTTCTGGAGGACCGAAGACCCGGCGCATCGTGGGCACTGTGAAGCGACTCACAGTAGCGGAGGTACCGGATAGGAGTCGGTCTGGTCTGGTGAGGGAGCGCCAGCTCAGAATCGCATCTAATTAACTTTGTTGCCTACTAACTTTGCCTAGGCCCATCAGTGATTGCAGTTGGACTCTAGAGAGACTGTCTGCTGAACTGAGTTTGTTAGTCTCTCCAGCTTTACCAAGTTGGTGATCTTCACTACCCCTTTGGATTACAGTTTGTTCTTTATGTGCACCACCGAGAGTTGCTAGCGAAGATTGTTCCATAAACTATACCCCAAGTTATAGTCAGGCCTGACTGGGTAGTATAGGACATTGCTGGGCGCCATTTTTTTTGCTCACGAGGGAGGATAGCTGCAGCGGGGTTATTATATTATCATTGTATTGCTGAATGTTATACCCTTTTAATGTGTACACCTATATTGCAGGGATTTGCATGAGATATTGTATACAAATTACCTTTTATACTTTTACCAATAGTAAAAAGTTATAGTTACGTAATTTGGTTGTCAGTGTCAATTACTGTGCTGGGATATAAAGGGGTTGTGCCATATAACAGTATAGATATAGTACAGTTATACCATCCTTCCCCTTTCCTAACTGTGCCACGAGAGGTTGGAGCCGATTGCCAGGGGTTGACAGCGGTGCATTACAAGGCCCAAAACAAACAAGCAGCCCTCTTAAACTGAGGGTATCGCTATATATATTATAATGTATTCATATTTTTTCTTATTTTTACATATGTGTATAAACACTAGGCCACTCTCTATTAGCCCACAGGTAAGGCACTTTAAGACTTTTGCACGCTGATTTTTCTTAAACAGTATACCTTACACATATAAACTGATTGTATATTGTGACCACAATATATTTTTAGTGGAGGTAGGGGGATTATACTTATAGGGTTCTAGTGTTGGTTACAGTCACATGGATGAAAAAAAAGACAGGCACTCATACAACACTAAGCAATGGTAGGGCTTATGCTGATTATGGAAATTAGCTCATTTGCATATTATCAGCCCGCTCAGCTTCAAATATACTTGTTAATCGGTTATATTTATAGAGCTCAGCAGCTCTGCCTCTAGGAACTATAGAAACATTTTAGTTCACATCTGGCCTCTGTGAAATCGTAAATAAACGTCTGTTACTGAGTTTAAATTATTGTTTTTGTTTCATCAGAACCCATATAAGGTAAAAGTCAGACATTTGTTTCAAATATCTATAATTAAAGTGATATTAAACTCAAATGTAAACATTTATTATATTGCAGCTTACCAATTCTTAGATGTTATGGCTGCATTCATTTTCTTCTTAAGGCTTTCTTTCTTTAATTTTCACTTGGTGATCCTGCCAGTAAGTCTGTTGTTTTTCAAAATCATAAGCTGCCCTGCAGATGTAGCAGTTAGAGGCCTGAGACCATTTAACTGTAGCGGGGTCTCCTTTAAGACTCTCAGGACTACCTTACCCAGAACCCCATTCGGCACCCAGGATGCAATGTTTCCACCCCAGAGACTCATGGGTGGGGTTATATAAGGAGGAGGCGAGGCTGCGCTCGGCCTCTTTGGGACACGAGACTTCAGTGAGAGATCTTCCTGTGCGGATCCGCTGTGGTGCAAGGCCTGAAGCCTGGGGCCTTGCGCTGCTACCAAAAAGAGCCTTCCACCCCCATCGCGAGCTTGGGTGGCACCTGACTCGGTTGTCCTCAACCGCTGCTGAGCCGGAGACCCGACCGCTGCAGACGCTGTGTGTGGAGACACAGCAGGTGGAAGTTCCCAGACTGGGATCGCGTCCGGAGGGGTGAGCGAGCACATGCTCAATCCGCAAACTGTATGCCATTGTTAGGCCTATAGACTGCCGTGGCCCACTAGTTCCTATTTCAGTTCTTTCCCCCTACTGGAGATCCATAGCAGAACTGAGCCGAACGGATCTCTAGTGGAGTGTTCTGTGTTGGTACTTTTAACCCTTTGGATTACAAATGTGTTCCTGAAATGTGCACCACCGTTTAAAGACTTGCATGCGAAGAATTCATCCCCTAGAGACTGAGTTAAATGGTCAGGCCTGGCCATCTAGATAGTTTATTTAGTTGCTGCGCCATAGGGCGCATAGTGAAGTACTGTTACACGTGGCGCGTGTGCGCCATATCTGACTAGTTATAGTGCGTTTATTGCTGCAGGGCTCTGCAGATATATTCCTGTGATTTGTGATAACTGTTTATTTTTATTGCCAGTAGAAGTAAACTCGTTATTCTTCTATCACTGCATTGGTGTCTGAATTTAACCATAGAGCATAACATATATATATATTACCCTAGACTAGCTGTGCCAGGGGGGGTCGAGTAAATTGCCGGGGGCTGGCGGAGCTGTCTTCGGGGCCCAAACTAAATCTGCGGCCCTCTTAGCTGAAGGTATCGCTACACGTGGGGGTTCTCGTCCGGGATCCTGATACAGCACGTGAACGCCAGAAGTGCCGGCATGGACCCGCAAGCAGTAGAAGAGTGGTGCAAAGCCTCTAGGGCAGAGCCAAACCGCTCGATAGTCATCAGCCTCCCTGGGGAGGAATAGTCGACTGAAACGGTAGAGGAGTTAATGAAGTCAGTGTCCCCAGATCACACACCGTGGGTGACGGAGATAAAGTCAGACCCAGACACCTCATATCAGTATGCACTAGTGGAGTACTGGGATGTGATGCCAGAGGCTTGCAAGCGCAAGTGTGTGCAGACGCCAGACAACAGAACCTATAGGTTGGCGCACGCAGTAACTGTAGAGAAGGAGCCATCACCACGGGATCACTGCAGGCTGTGGCCCGTACCTCACCAGAAAGAGGAGACAGGGTGACGCCCCCGGTGGCACCTGCACCTGCCACTGCTATATCACCAGAATTGATAAAGGCAATAGGGGATCTGCTAACCAAATGTCAGAAGACAAGCACGGTGCATGTAGAGACTAGCTACCGGAGACAAAAGACATTCTCGGGGAAGCTCCCTGTCCCTGCAGGGGAGGAAGACTTCGATACTTGGGTGGAACAGGCATTACAAGCAGTGGAGGCATGGGAGGTGCCTGAAGCGCAGAAGAGGCAACGAGTGATAGAAAGCCTTAAAGGCGCAGCAGCAGAAGCGGTGAAAAGTTTCCGGTTTGGAAATACAGACTGCTCGGCTCAAGACTGTCTAGCTATGCTACAGGAAGAGTTTGGTCAGCTAGAAAAGGTGACAGAGATGGTCTACCAATTTGAACATGCTTTCCAATAGCCGAATGAAAAGCTTTCAGAGTATGTCAGAAGACTGAACAGGTTGCTGTGTAAGATTGTCTTGAAGAAGGGAATGATGCCCCAAGATACAGATGCGGCAAGAATGAAGCAAGTCTTAAAGGGAGCGTTACGCTCGGATCCAGTCTGGTTGCACTTGAAAACCTCAGGAGGAGGAATGTCACTGACTTACTCTGATTTGATAAAAATCATCAGAGATGAGGAGGCACTGCAGAAGGATCAGGCAATGATAAAGACAAGTCATGCCCCTACACCAGTGATGGTCAACTCGCTCATGACTCCAGAAAGGGACTCAGAAGTGGAGACTTTGAAATCACAAATGTCTCAGGTGTTAGAGATGCTAACCTCTCTGATGGCGAAAGACACTCAGGGTCCAAAGAAAGAGGTAGCGAGAAAGGAACTGTTCCCAGCTGTTTCGGCACCCGCATCCCTGCATGACTGGGGGGACATAATCTGTTTTAACTGTGGGGGAGTTGGCCACATTGCAGCTACATGTTCCAGTCCCAAGAAGAAGAAAACAGATAACCGCAAGCCGGCGGGAAACTCCAGAGGGCCCCGGTGAAGGAGTCAACTGGGTGCCCATCATCTTCAGTGAGCTCCAAGCTGAATGAGAAGCAGAAGAAAAGAGGAGACAAAACCCTTCAGAAGAAACACAACATTCCTCAACAGAGATACACCCCAGAGAAAGGGGGCAAGACCCCTCAGAAGGGACACAGCATTCCCCAGAGGGGATGCACACTTAAGAAAAACAATAGTATCCCTCAGCGGGTCTGTACACCCATTGAAAGGAGGGAAAGCAATGCATACCAGGCTCAAGAAAGACTAAAGGCCAAAGGGAGTTGGACGAGAGAGAGTCCGAAGGGAAAGGACCAGAAGAAGGCGACCCCTGCCAGGCCATATCCGGAGAAGCTGGTAGGCCTATCTCTTATAGTGCCCATTCAAGTGGAGGGAGTCTACACCAGAGCCATCTTGGATACTAGGGCACAAGTGACCCTATTATACCGGGATTTCTACGATAAGCACTTGAGTCACCTGCCCATCCAGAAGATAGAGGAACTGGAAATATGGGGGACTGGAACCCAGAGCTTCCCCTACGATGGCTACCTGCCCATCAAGATGGCCTTTGACCCATCTGTGGCTGGGAAGGCCGAAGTGTTTGACACCCTGGTGGTTGTGTGCCCTCGACCGCCAGGAGCCAACAAGAGTTCCCTTATAGTAGGGACAAACATGGACCTGGTCCGAAGACTCCTGACCCCTCTAGTGAAAGAGAAGGGGCCAGCGGCCACCAAGATCCACCCCATGCTGAAGACGGCCTACCAACGGCTGGTCCTAGAGCAGAAGACCCCTGGAGAGGGGATAGGGAAGGTGTGGAGACTTGGAAAAGAAGGGGTAGTGTTGCAGCCCGGCGAAGTAACCTGTCTCAGAGCCACTGTGAAGCTTACTTGGGAGCAGCCTGGACCCTTTGTCATGCTGGAGTCCGACCCAAGGGAAGAGTCCTCCGGTCTGGAAGTGATACCAGAAGTGATTCCGCTGAAGGCCCTGAAGAAGGCCCATTGTAGAGTTCCGGTGAGTGTTAGGAACACTACAGGTGGCCCCATGGAAATCCCAGCCAGGATGCTGCTGGGCCAGGTGAGCCCTGCTGCCCCATTACCCTGTCAGAAGTCAAGGGGACGGGTGAAGGAGGAGATGTTTGGGAGAAGCTGTCCATGGAAAACCCGAATCTGCCCAGGGCTTGGAAAGAGAGAGCCAAGGCCCAGCTGACCAGATGGGAGAAGATTTTCTCCAAAGATGAGTTCGATGTGGGGTGTGCAAGGAGTGCCACCCATCGAATCCGCCTCCAAGAAGACAAGCCCTTCAGAGAGAGGGTCAGGCGGGTCCCACTAGCAGATCTGGAGGATCTAAGGGAACAACTCGCAGAACTCAAGAGGACTGGTGTGATCCGGGAGTCTAGAAGCCCCTATGCCTCCCCGATAGTGGTGGTCAGGAAGAAGAATGGGTCGTTGAGGCTCTGTATAGACTACAGGACTCTCAACAGGAGAACTATCCCCGACCAGTACACCACTCCGAGGATAGAGGACGCTTTACAGAGTTTGTCTGGAGCCAAGTGGTTCAGCGTTATGGATCTCAAGAGTGGATACTACCAGATCCCTATGCATCCAGAAGACAAGGAGAAGACAGCCTTCATAACCCTAGTGAAGTTCTTCGAGTTTGATCGAATGCCTCAGGGACTGTCTGGAGCTCCTGCTACCTTCCAACGTCTCATGGAGAAGACTGTAGGAGACCTGAACCTTATTGAAGTCCTTGTATACCTGGACGATGTCATTGTCTTTGGGAGAACCCTGGAAGAACACGAAGAGAGGCTGGAAAAAGTGTTGAGAAGACTCAGTGAGGAGGGACTCAAGCTTTCGCCTGAGAAGTGTCCGTTCTACCAGTCTTCTGTGAACTATCTGGGGCACATAGTGTCTGAAGAAGGGGTGGCCACAGACCCTGAGTAATTGGAGGCAGTTACCTCCTGGCCACGACCCACCACAGTAACAGAACTCAGATCCTTCTTGGGGTTCTGCTCCTATTACAGGAGGTTTGTGGAAGGATTCGCCTGAATTGCCAGACCTTTGAATGAACTACTCAAGACCGAGGGGGAAGAGGACGACTCAGGGCCCAGGAAGCCGGGAGAGTCAGTCAGAGATCAGTGGAACCAGAAGTGTGAAGAGGCCTTCCAGGCATTGAAGAAGGGCCTAACCACTGCCCCAGTCTTGGCCTACGCAGACCCAACCAGACCCTATGAACTACATGTAGATGCTAGTCATGACGGTCTGGGAGGAGTACTTTACCAAGAACACGAAGGACAACTGCGGCCTGTTGCCTACGTGAGCAGGAGCCTGACCCCCTCTGAGAAGAACTACCCCACTCACAAGCTGGAGTTCCTGGCCCTTAAGTGGGCGGTAGTAGACAAGCTCAAAGACTACCTGTATGGGGCGGAGTTCACTGTGAAAACCGACAACAACCCCCTTACCTACCTTTTCACCACTGCAAAGCTGGACGCCACTGGACACAGGTGGCTGGCCGCACTGTCTGGATTCAATTTCAGCCTAAAGTACAGGCCAGGGGCTGGAAATCGCGATGCAGACGCTCTGTCCAGGAGATCTCATGCCCCCACCAGTGACACAGAAGACTGGACTCAAGTGGCACCTGACGGGGTGCGGGCCCTTTGTCAAGGGGCTGAATTACAAGCCAGAGGAGGCTCAAGGTCGGAAGAGATAGGAGTTACCATGGTGGGAGTCCCCAAACAATACTGTGGAGTAACCCAACTGGAGGAAGACAATCTGACGAAACTGTCCAAGAAGGAACTGAGATGCGACCAATTAGAAGACCCCATGGGGAAATTGGTTCTGGAAGCCCTGGAGAATCAGGATCCAAATAGACTCCTGCACCACTCCTCAAAGGAAGCTCGCCTGTTGAGGAAAGAGTGGGACAGGTTGCAGGTGCATCAGGGAGTGGTCTACCGAAGGGGCCCCTCTGATGACCTGGAAGATAAATGGCAATTGTTTCTTCCGGAAAAACATTGAGAGACTTTTCTGATTGCCCTACATGACAATCACGGCCACCTAGGGGCGGAAAGGACCTTTCAACTCGTCAGAAGTCGGTTCTATTGGCCCTGCATGAGGGCAGAAGTAGAAGAGTACTGCCATTCATGTGCACGCTGCATCCAGAGGAAGACTTTACCCCATCAAGCTGCCCCAATGGGCCATCTACAAAGTCAAGGCCCAATGGATCTGGTATGCATTGATTTTCTCTGCCTCAAACCCGACCTGAGTGGACTAGGAAATGTTCTGGTGATAACCGATCATTTCACCCGGTATGCCCAAGCTTTCCCAACCAAAGACTAGAAGGCTTCCACAGTAGCCAAGGTACTCATGGAGAAGTATTTTGTCCATTATGGGCTGCCACAGCGACTCCATTCAGATCAAGGAAGGGATTTTGAGAGTCGGCTGATCCGGAAACTCCTGGATTCGTTAGGAATCAAGAAAACTCGAACTACACCTTACCACCCACAGGGAGATGCTCAGCCGGAGAGGTTTAACCGAACCCTGCTCAACATGTTGGGAACTCTGGATAGTGAGAAAAAACAACATTGGAGCAAACACATAGCAGCTATAGTACACGCTTACAACTGCACCACCAGTGATGCTACAGGCTACTCCCCATATCGACTCATGTTTGGGAGAGAAGCAAGGTTACCTGTGGACCTGGCCTTTGGCACCTCCTTAGACCATTCCTCAGCCACATCCCACAAAGGATATGTGGACAGGCTCAGACACAGCCTGAAAGTAGCCTATGAACAAGCTCAAGCGGCCTCAGATCAAAGGGGAGCTCGAAACAAAAGAAACTTTGACTTGAAGGTCCGGGTGCAAGACCTGCAGCCCGGGGACCGAGTACTGCTACGCAATCTGGGGGTCCCTGGAAAACACAAACTTGCAGACAGATGGAGATCTGAACCCTATGTCATCTGTAGGAAGCTGCCGGGCCTACCTGTCTACAAGTTGAAGCCAGAAGGAAAGGCAGGACCACTGAAGACGTGGCATCGAAACCACCTGCTCCCACTTGCTGAAACAGTCAGGATACCTCCAGTGAGGGACTCCCCTGAACCAGTCTCTATTCTGGATACTCCCAGGTCAAACACTCGGTCCCAGACCTCTCGGGCTGAAGATAGAGAGGTCTCTGAACTTAGTGGAGATAAAGGAAGAGAACTTGACTGGCTGTGGCCTTCCCCAACTCCAGGAACTTCTGCTATAGATCTTCCAACCACTGAAGACACTATAGATGGACAACTGAATGCAGAAGCCACTGAGTTCATCCCATCTAGTCCTTCATCAGATTACTGGGAAGATGCCTGTGATACTTACTCTGAAAAGGACCCTAGAGACTCTATGTATCCCTCGGCTCCTGAAGCAGATGTTCCAGAGCCCGTCGTTTTTCGCCGAACCTGCTACAGAAGAAGAGCCTGTGACGCCAGAGCCAGAAACCCCAAGAGAGCAAAGGACTTGAAGAGTCATAAGGCCTCCCAAAAAGTTGACTAACCCACAAATGGGGAAGAGCTCAGAAGATTCTGTGGTCACTGCCAGGAGGAGTGCAGAGAATCCGGATCCCTCCACTGTTCATTTGGTGGAGGGCAACCCCCACTCACTCTCTGGCACAGTTAGGCAGGCCACTCATGATAGTGTGACCTGTGGGCAAGGGAATTCAACCCCTTGGTTTTGGTGGGAATTCCCTATGCCAACATCATACGCAACGTTGTCTAGGGTTGTACGCAGAGTGTGTTAGGATTATCTTTGGGGACCAAAGAGTTTAAGTGGGGGGAGTGTGTAGCGAGGTCTCCTTTAAGACTCTCAGGACTACCTTACCCAGAACCCCATTCGGCACCCAGGATGCAATGTTTCCACCCCAGAGACTCATGGGTGGGGTTATATAAGGAGGAGGCGAGGCTGCGCTCGGCCTCTTTGGGACACGAGACTTCAGTGAGAGATCTTCCTGTGCGGATCCGCTGTAGTGCAAGGCCTGAAGCCTGGGGCCTTGGCGCTGCTACCCAAAAGAGCCTTCCACCCCCATCGCAAGCCTGGGTGGCACCTGACTCCGTCGTCCTCAACCGCTGCTGAGCCGGAGACCCGACCGCTGCAGACGCTGTGTGTGGAGACACAGCAGGTGGAAGTTCCCGGACTGGGATCGCGTCCGGAGGGATGAGCGAGCACATGCTCAATCCGCAAACTGTATGCCATTGTTAGGCCTATAGACTGCCGTGGCCCACTAGTTCCTATTCAGTTCTTTCCCCCTACTGGAGATCCATAGCAGAACTGAGCCGAACGGATCTCTAGTGGAGTGTTCTGTGTTGGTACTTTTAACCCTTTGGATTACAAATGTGTTCCTGAAATGTGCACCACCGTTTAAAGACTTGCATGCAAAGAATTCATCCCCTAGAGACTGAGTTATATGGTCAGGCCTGGCCATCTAGATAGTTTATTTAGTTGCTGCGCCATAGGGCGCATAGTGAAGTACTGTTACACGTGGAGCGTGTGCGCCATATCTGACTAGTTATAGTGTGTTTATTGCTGCAGGGCTCTGCAGATATATTCCTGTGATTTGTGATAACTGTTGATTTTATTGCCAGTAGAAGTAAACTCGTTATTCTTCTATCACTGCATTGGTGTCTGAATTTAACCATAGAGCATAACATATATATATATTACCCTAGACTAGCTGTGCCAGGGGGGGTCGAGTAAATTGCCGGGGGTTGGCGGAGCTGTCTTCGGGGCCCAAACTAAATCTGCGGCCCTCTTAGCTGAAGGTATCGCTACATAACCACCGACAGGGGTGCTTACAGTGGTCAGTTTTTTGTTTTTTTGTTTATGCAAAACCCAAAGCTTTAATTGCTTAAAAATGTCAGCTGGAGTTCAGCTTCAATTGTATGTTCAATATTCAATATATTCAGTATTCAATAGTGTATTTATATCTGCTAGTACATCTAACACTACCCTCTCCCAGACTGGCAACACTGCTATCCAAATGTTTCTCTGTTGCCCCTCCAGAGTGGAGGCACCCTAATACAGGAGGTGTGTTACTGGCCAGACACCACATCTAATGATTGGTAAGCTACAATATAATACAATTTAGATTTTGGGTTTTAGGCCCCTTTCACACGGATGGATAGAATGGTGCTTTTAGCTGGGGATTGTCTAGTTTTCTACCGCAGCTAAAAGCACACAATGCTTTCCTATGGCCCCATTCACACACAGCGTTTAGCTGCGATTTCTTTACATGCGGTTTGATGCGAATAGAAAAAATAGAATTGAATACATCCAGGTGCGATGTAGCGCAGCTATATGCACATAACCGCAGGTAATCGCAGTCTTTTGCGTCAACTGCGGATAGCAGCGTGAACAAAAGATAAAAACAACAGGAAGCACATCAAAATAAAAACGGTTGCTATGGGGATGACAATAATGGTCAACCGCAGCTAAACGCAGCGGCATGTAAACGAAGCTAATCGCAATGTACAAATGCAGCTAATCGCAGTGCCTGAAGCCTTGAATTTCACAGAACAAAAACATGCTTTTTACTGCGGCAATTTTGCCGTCCGTGTGAAAGGGGCCTAATGCTGCTTTAAAATGGATTAGTATTTCTCATGTATTTGAAGAGGAACTAAACTTTGAAAGCTGTGCCCAGAAAAGGCAGGCAGAGGACAAAGAACTAGTCACCGGTTTTGCCTGAGGTCTCCCTGAATCACATCTCTTCCCCATTACAAACCATGCCTCATTCTGCACTGTGTCTCTGTTTGAAGGTTCCCATCCTGTTAGAGGCAGGGCTTTACTTCCTCATGTCAGACCCTCCAGCAAGGAGGCATCACCAAATCTCATCCAATCTCCTGGGACTGGCAGCCACAGGCAGATCCCACACTGCAGATATACAATCGCTTTAAGACAAAATATATATTTTAGATATAGATGTTCACCAAAAACATAAATTTATAGTGGGTTTTTATCATCTTCTCTTTTCTTCAATTTTTTGATCTAATTTAGTCAAGTGGAGCAGCTCAAGTCATAAAGCAGCAGAAGTAGTTGCCCTGCTGTGAGGAGTTTTAGCATGAATAATGTAAACTGAAATAAATCCTCCACAATTTAACCATTATTGTCAGTTATGATGCTGTATATAAAAGATTTGTATATGGAAATAAATCCATTTTAGATTGTAATATGAGGATATACAATGATTCTTTAATAACTTGCATTTACTTTATTTATTTTCTGTGATTTTTTAAGAATTTTTATTTCTACTGTAAATAAAATTGTGCTGTAGTGTTATGTGGATATTTTATTGCTGTTCATTTGCAATGTGCACCAGTCAAGTAAAAACAATATAGAAAGCCGGAAACATTGATATCCAGTTATTAGGGGATAGTAACAGTGCCATATTACTATCCCCTAAGAACTGGATATCAATGTAATGTAAAGTGCATGTAAACCCTAACAAAGAACTTTTCTCTTTTGTTCCCCTTTTCTGGTAAATATACCATACCTTCCAACATTTTGATATAGGCATGAGGGACACCTACTACCAAACGTATGTAGGCATAGGACACGCCCCCTGCCACACCCCCTTAAAGGAGAATTATCCCAAAAAATGGTTAATTAAATCCACAAGGGCTTTATTTTACCACTACTATTCCTTTATATTGGCTTCTAAAATTTACAAATGCAGCAATTTAGAATTTGGATGAAAGGTTTAGCACTGGGAAACACTTTTTGAAAGATAAAAAGTGCATTTTATATACAACTATATAGATCAGACCAAAATGAGGGACAAATGAGGAGGAAAGAGGGACAGAGGGACATTGCTCCAAATCAGGGACAGTCCCTCAAAGTTATGGACAGTTGGGAGCTATGATATACTGTAGCAACCTCCTAGGTAGGTGCTAGGATTCGTCAGATCTAGTGCTGGCTCACTGTGTTCAGTGGAGCTGTGTGTATTTTTGTTGCTAGTAGGCTTGTGCAATTCGTTTCGTGATGAATCGAAATTCGTCCGAATTTAGCAACTTTCGGACATTCGGAAGCATTCGAATTTCCGAACAAAGCAATTACGAATAAAACCGAATCCAAAATAAATTATATCGCAAATAGCGAATGCCCGAATGTCTTCGGCATAATTCGTTATGAAAAAAGTTACGATCCATTCAAAGTACAATAACACTCTGCTCTGCTCTCTGCTTCTCCCTCACTGTGCTGAACTCCCTCTCAAAATGGTGTACAGGGGCGGAGGCTATAGCCGCATGTAAAAAACAAAAGTAAAATACGAGATTTTGAATCCATTCGAAGCACAATAACACTCTGCTCTGCTCTCTGCTTCTCCCTCACCGTGCTGAACTCCCTCTCAAAATGGTGTACAGGGGCGGAGACTATAGCCGCATGTAAAAAACGAAAGTAAAATACAAGATTTCGAATCCATTCGAAGCACAAAAACCCTCTGCTCTGCTCTCTGCTTCTCCCTCACCATGCTGAACTCCCTCTCAAAATGATGTACAGGGGCGGAGGCTATAGCCGCATGTAAAAAACGAAAGTAAAATACGAGATTTCGAATCGTTACAAATAACCGCTATGTATTTAGAAAAGTACAAATCCATTTGAAGCACATTAGGCATAATAGGCAGCGTCGTCATGAGAGAGACACAGAAAATTACGAATCAACGAACACAGAAAAAGTTACGAAAGTAGGAGTTGTGTCCTGAATCAACGAAAAACAATGTACTCTCCGAAAGTACGAATTATAAATCAACTAAAAATAAGGCTTACATTAATACGAAAAAATATATATAGTCGCGCTAACTTATGAATATAAACATAAGCCCACCACTGAGTAATTGAAAAAATTGTTTCCAAATCACCACAGTGATAAATTATGTGAGTGCTCAGTGAAGAACAATAACTAAACAATGTAAACAAAGCATATAAATTAATAATAATACAAACTTAATTAATAATATTATTACATGCTTGTATAGGACCCTTAAATGATCAAGTCTAAAGTCCATACAAAAAAACACACCCGTGATCAAGTGTCCATACTAGATAAAAAAGAAAAAAGGAAAAAAGAAAGAAAACAAAACAAAAACGATTCCAAATCTTCTTGTATTCGTGACTTTCACCACCACCAGTAAAAATTCCTGCTTACCAAAAAGCGATGGTCCCCTATGACGGAGGACCCCAAACAGCCTCAAATGGTAATCAATAGGACTCCAAGCTTCAGTATATGTTGAGCCTCAATTGATTTGGTAGCCAAAACGCTCATATGCCATCATGCAGTACTCGATGCGGAACATGAAAGGAAGGGAGGACACTACATAGTGTAAAATCCTTGGTGGATGTTTATTTAAAAGAAGAAAACATACTTACAAAAATGCAGTTTAAAAACAGCCTTAGAAGTGTGACAGCGCCGACCGGTCAAAGGCGCTAGTCACACACATACGTCCGTGGAAGTCGAGCAGTGGAGGGTGACGTCAGCACAAAGCTCGTATCCTGCCCCGAGACGACGTGAATTTTCACGAAACGCGTAGGGCAGGATACGAGCTTTGTGCTGACGTCACCCTCCACTGCTCGACTTCCACGGACGTATGTGTGTGACTAGCGCCTTTGACCGGTCGGCGCTGTCACACTTCTAAGGCTGTTTTTAAACTGCATTTTTGTAAGTATGTTTTCTTCTTTTAAATAAACATCCACCAAGGATTTTACACTATGTAGTGTCCTCCCTTCCTTTCATGTTCCGCATCGAGTACTGCATGATGGCATATGAGCGTTTTGGCTACCAAATCAATTGAGGCTCAACATATACTGAAGCTTGGAGTCCTATTGATTACCATTTGAGGCTGTTTGGGGTCCTCCGTCATAGGGGACCATCGCTTTTTGGTAAGCAGGAATTTTTACTGGTGGTGGTGAAAGTCACGAATACAAGAAGATTTGGAATCGTTTTTGTTTTGTTTTCTTTCTTTTTTCCTTTTTTCTTTTTTATCTAGTATGGACACTTGATCACGGGTGTGTTTTTTTGTATGGACTTTAGACTTGATCATTTAAGGGTCCTATACAAGCATGTAATAATATTATTAATTAAGTTTGTATTATTATTAATTTATATGCTTTGTTTACATTGTTTAGTTATTGTTCTTCACTGAGCACTCACATAATTTATCACTGTGGTGATTTGGAAACAATTTTTTCAATTACTCAGTGGTGGGCTTATGTTTATATTCATAAGTTAGCGCGACTATATATATTTTTTCTTATTTGTATGCACTGTTAGTTTTCAGAATAGTTGCTGCTTTTTCCCTTTGTTTGTTCCTAGGCATTTGATATATCTGCCTAGTTCCATACCTGTAGCGCAATTTCTTTTTTCACTTTCTTACATTAATACGAATCATTCCGATTCAACGAAAAATGTCGCTTGCGAAAATACGAATTAGTCCGAGCGCGAAAAATCCCGTCTAGCAAAATTACGAACGATTACGAATCAACAGGACCGAAAAGAAACGAACCGAAACTAAACAAATGTTTCCATTGTGCACAAGTCTAGTTGCTAGGTAAATTTAGCTCTGCTCGCTGTAACCAGTGCAGCTGCCTTTGATTAGCTAGGTCTGTTCAGTGGTCAGCTGCTGCTAGTTTGACTGCCCCCTCTGCTTTTCCAGAGAGCTGTAGAATTCTCTGCAACATAGGTGTAGGGAAATGCAAAGAGCAGTATGAAAATGTATACAGCCCTGGCCAATCCATGGGAGTGTGACCCTGAAGGCTGCTGGAAATCTATATAAATACTCAGAGACATAGAGCTAGGGGTCTTTTCCTGCAGTGGATCATTCCAGGCTGGAGGGCTTGCTGTTTTGCTGTCTATGTCCCTGTTCAGAAGATTTCACCTCACTTTCTGTCTCAATGACAATTGGTTTTGAAAATTTGGGGTTGTTGTGGAAACAAGCCTTGGTGATAAAGCTTCAGTGGAGACACCTTTTTGCCATAATAACTCTTATGGGAGTGAATTTCCCTTCCTATGGGTAGATTATCTCTCACTTCCAGTTGTCTCCCTCCGTTAGTAAGTAGGAGTCGTTTGTAAGCCGGATGTTTGTAACTAGGGGACTGTCTGTAGTACAATTACCATCTCTTTCAAAAAGACTTATGTAGCGGGTATCAATATTTAAGGGAAGTGTCTGGGCGGTAGTATGGCCCAGATGCACTAATTACTAGGGTTTATGGCCGTTTTGGTTTGTGGAAGATATCAATGGTGTCTAGTTCCCTGCGGCCCCTGGGTGGCGCTGTCGCCTTGGGCTGGGGTTGAACTACCATTGTAGGGCCGTGCCTTTTTTGTCCTCTCGCGGCAGTAGTACAGCGGGGCGGGGAACCCGCTGTGCCTGCTGGGAGAGGGTATAAAGGGGGTGGACATTTTGCTTACGAGGTCGAGCACCAGGCACCTTCAGCCTGGGGGCTGCTGTCTGTTCGTCCGTGTCCAGGTGCCCTTGGCCTGGGCACGTGGAGTCGAGTTCCATCCCAGGCACCTTAAGCCTGGGGTGAGGTACTTTGCAAGAAGGCCTGGGGCCCAGTACCTTCCACTGGGTCCCGCGAGGGATAAAGTATTCCTAGGGTGCCCCCGGAATTGGGTGTCCGAATCCAGGGCGTAAGGGACCAGAGATGTGACCCTCCCAAAGAGCTGGTACAGCATAATGCTGGTGACGGTGTGGGCCTCTGGAGACCGTCCGGATGGATGTCTTTCCCTGACAGGGGCCATTTATCCTAACGGAGGCATTCTATGTTCTTATGGTCAGTGGCGGGGATCCAACTGAACCAGGTTGGTGGCAGAGACCTATCATCAAGGTCTGTGGCAGAGGCCTCTACGTTCACCAAGGTTTGTGGCAGAAACCAAATTTACAGTCGATGGCATCGACTGTACGCCAAGCCTGTTTGCGCTATACGGAACAGGAGAGAACTTTAATTCTTTGATTGTGCCTGGACCTTCTCTTTCCCACATCTGTCTGTTCTTTAAGTTCAACCAGTCTACTCTTCTAGGACTATTTGTTGCTCAAACAGAATAAATAAGTGTTGGACTTTATTTGGTGTGGAACTCAAGTTACTGGGAGCTAAGGGCCCTGCCTGCAACAGTGGCAATCATCCTCCACAAGGAAGCTGAAGCTCCGGACGTGAACACAGACCCGAAGGTAAAAGGTTTAGCTCACACCTCTGCATAACACACATCAGAGGGCACGAGCTGGTGGTGCATCCCCCCATTCTTCTCCCTGGTACCCCTAGACGAGTCAGCCAGACGCAAAGAGAGAAAGAGAGAGAAGCGGGTAAAGGGGGTGCCGCTACACTTATATGACAATTCGTTTAAATATAATGTAACTTTTGCATCACTTGTTTCCCTTCAGTTGTTTGACCTTTTCCTGTCTGCAATCTGTATATTAAGCACTTGCCACCAGGCCGTAGACAAATGATGTCCTGGATGGCAAGGTGGAATACCTGGGGTTATGGCTGCAGCAATATGCCATAAACCCGGTATTGAGAAATTGAGAAAAAATAGACCTCGAAAAACTTACTTTATAGGCACCACTAAATAAAAATATACATTTTATTAAACACACTACATAAATATAAAAACTGAATTAAAAAAGAAACAGTAATTGAGAAAACACACCACAGTCAAATATATGTCTCCAAGACAGCCATCTACATTAGGGGTTTACTGGTGACAACCCAAGTATTGTCATGAAGGCTTATTACAAAGTATGAATTACATGAAGCTACCTCTTATGCTATCCAAAAAGCTTAAAAAAATATTTTTGGGCTGGAGCTACACTTAAAAAATGTACCTGTTCCAACTTGAAAACAAATTCAACTTAGGAACAAACTTATAGACCCTATCTTGTTTGTAACCCGGGGACTGCCTCTATTTATACGTTTATCGGTATATTTTTTTCCTGTGCTAAACTTTGTGGAATATTCCTGCTTATGTTGTAAAACAAAAGAATATAATAAATTACCCATGGAGGTCATAAGTATGTAACTAATTCAGTTGACAAAAAACAATAAAACAGTACCTTGTGCAAATAAAAACAAGGATTACATCACAAACACATTAACACAAAATTATAAGTAGTTTGGATTTGTGCATGTTTGATTTACTGCTTGCAGATTTAGTGTATTGAATATTTCAGAGTTTAATCAATCAATGCTTACTCACATATGAACACACTGTGTACAGCAAGATATACAATGAAATATTGAAGTATTAAAGTGAGTAAAGTTAGGCAGGAATCCCATTGTTCTTGAAATACAGAGAATTCATTTATATAAAAAATGTGGCAATATAAAGGAAATGGGAAAGGAGAGAATTTATTACTAAATATAATTCATCTGTAAAAGTAATTCTACAAAAAGTACTGGCAGAACTGAAAACGAGCCTATACATATTATAATATATATATATATATATATATATATATATATATATATATATATATATATTTGCCAAACTATCACTTATGCTTGAGGCTGTTCTATGTACACTGAGCAGAGTTGCTTCTAAAAGCCTAGAAAGACATTAGGCAGTGCTGTTAAAGCAGCTAATTAGAATGGGTTCCTTTTGGGAATGTCAGAAACCATGAATCAGACCGAGACAGAAGTACAGTTAAATCACACTTGTTTAATAATAAAAGTAAATAGAACAAACATAGTCAAAACCTAGCCAAAGTTCGGTAACCGGAATGGATAGCCAGACATGCCAGAAAGTCAGGAAGCCAAGGATCAGCAAAGTGGAACAACAAACTGGATCTGGAGCCAGAAGGAATGTCAGCCAAGCAAGTATTTAACAGGAATAAAGGAGATTGTCTCTGTGATGTTGACCAAGCCGAAGGCAGAGATCATCTGGGTTGGACGGCTTAAGTAGGCAGGACCGACGAGCAGGATATCAACAGGTGCGTCACTGTGGAGAGATAGGAGCTGGCAATTAGCCAACAGCTGAACAGCCAGCTCAGAGAAGGAAAGGCTGAGCCCAGCCCTGACAGGGAAGAACCGTTCCATTTAACAGCAGCATGGTGGAGGGCATGTAAATGGCTTTTCTAGAAATGTTCAATTTCTGATTACTGTTAAAGCATAAAAATTTAAAACATCTTTTTTTTAAGGTAGATCCTGTCAACGGGATGGTTTTACATGCACAGGGAACCCTGGGGATGTGTACTTTCCATATTTGGACTAAGTACAATTACAGCCAATGATATCACAGGAAACTTCAGACAGCCAAAATTTAAATACCTCCCATGAGGTTGATTAACCACTTCCCGCCCGGTCAATAGCAGATTGACGTCCGGGAAGTGGTTCTGTTATCCTGACTGGATGTCTATCGACGTCCAACAGGATAACATGCCGGCGCGCGCCCGTGAGGGCATGCATCCTGGCGATCGCAAGTGTGGCGTGTCATTCTGACACCTCGCATCTCCGATCGTGATATGAAGCCTCTTTAAGAGGCTTCTTACCACGTGATCAGCTGTGACCAATCACAGCTGATCATCGCGTGAACCAGGAAGTGCCGGTAAACGGCATTTCTCGGTTCACGCTGACAGGGAGACCCGATCGGCTGCTCTCCCTGTCAGAGGGGGGGTCTGTGCTGATAATCAGCACATTGATTATCAGCACAGCCCCCTCAAATGTAAAAATGACATGCCCAGCAGTGCCCCATATAATAAACTCTGCAAGTGCCAATCCCTGCTCACCACAGTGCCAATCACTGCCCACCACAGTGCCAATCACTCTCCACCACATTGCCAATCACTGCCCACCACAATGCCAATCACTGCCCACCAGTAACACCTGTCAGTACCTCACCATCAGTGCTGCCCATCAGTGCCACCTGTCAGTGCCAATCAGTACCGCATATCAGTGCCAATCAGTGCCGCCTGTCAGTGCCCATCACAGTCGTGGGTCAGTGCCCATCAGTGCCGCCTGTCAGTGCCCATCAGTGCCACCTGTCAGTGCCCATCAGTGCCACCTATCAGTGCCCATCAGTGCTGCCTATCAGTGCCCATCAGTGCTGCATATCAGTGCTGCCTATTGGTGCCCATCAGTGCTGCATATCAGTGCCGCCTATCGGTGCCCATCAATTCTACATATCAGTGCCTCCTCATCAGTGCCCATCAGTGCCACTTTATCAGTGCCAACTCATCAGTACCCATCAGTGCCACCTCATCAGTGCCCATCAGTGCCGCCTCATCAGTGCCCATCAGTGAAGGGGAAAACAAAATTTTATGACAGAAAAAAAAATGGTCTTTTTCAGCAAAAAATAAAAACCGCAGAGGTGATCAAATACCACCAAAAGAAAGCTCCATTTGTGGGAAGAAAATGATAAAAATTTAGTTTGGGTATAGTGTTGGATGACCGCGCAATTGTCATTCAAAATGCGACAGCGCTGAAAGCTAGATATGTGCATTCGTTTTCGTCCGAATGCATTTTCGTCCGAATTTCAGCTATTTTCGTTATCGTTTTACAAACGAAAACGAAAGCACAGAATCCGAAAACCGAAAGATCCGACATAAACAAATGCTTTATTTTCGTTTTCGTTGCTACAACAGTTCGATATAGATAGGAGATTCGACGTGACGCTGACAATAACAATCTGTGTCTATCGAATCTGTGGTCGAATGTGCCTAACCTTAACTCTATTAGTCCAAGATTATTCTACATAGGAGAGAAAAGATTCGACATTATAGAGAGAAAAGATTCGACATAGGAGAGAAAGATTCGATATAGGAGAGGAAAGATTCGACATAGGAGAGGAAAGATTCGACATAGGAGAGGAAAGATTCGACATAGGAGAGGAAAGATTCGACATAGGAGAGGAAAGATTCGACATAGGAGAGGAAAGATTCGACATAGGAGAGGAAAGATTCGACATAGGAGAGGAAAGATTCGACATAGGAGAGGAAAGATTCGACATAGGAGAGAAAAGATTCGACATAGGAGAGAAAAGATTTGACATTATAGAGAGAAAAGATTTGACATTATAGAGAGAAAAGATTCGACATAGGAGAGAAAAGATTCGACATTGGAGAGAAAAGATTCGACATAGGAGAGAAAAGATTCGACATTATAGAGAGAAAAGATTCGACATAGGAGAGAAAAGATTCGACATTATAGAGAGAAAAGATTCGACATAGAGAGAAAAGATCACTGCTTGTGGGCAGAACATTCGACAGACACCATAAGCCTTCAATGACAGATTCGACCTTAATTAATTCAGATTTTCGGACGAATGCAATTTTTAACGAAAAACGAAATAAATAAAAACGAATTTCGGGAGTAACTAAATAAATTTATTTTTTGCACGAAAACGAAATTCCGAAACGAAATATTTCAGTGTGCACATGTCTACTGAAAGCTGACAATTGTCCTGGGCAGGAATGGGCGTAAGTGCCTGGTATTGAAGTGGTTAATATATCTCCAGTTAGAAACATTAAAAATTTTGATTCCCAGATATGTTTTTGGCAGTGAACACTGGGCAAAAGATATAGAAAAATAGACCTTTCAAGTGAAATAAGCTATAAAAAAAACATTGTGCAAACAGTCCTACAGTATCAACGGAGCAAATTAATATACTGAACTAATGAAGCAAGTTAATATATTTCTGCAAATAAAGGCTATAGCACTGTGCTTTTTAATGGGCATTTTAACAAAATGTCTAATTAATCATTTATATAAATACTTCACAAATTGTTATTAAAGCCTATGATTGACTCAATGGGGCTTTCTTACTAAAACTGGAGAGTGTAAAATATGGTGCAGTTCTGCATAGAAACCAATCAGCTTCCAGTTTTCCTTTTTTTTCTTTTTTTTTTGTCAAAGCTAAATTAAACAAGCTGAACCAGATTTTGCACACTCCAGTTTTAGTAAACTAATTCCAATGTGATCTATTGCATTTTAGGGCAATTGTTGTGTCCAAATTCATATATAGCAATGGTATTTTACATACAGTATATAGGAAAAAGGTAGCTAGTACATTAATTATATGTGGCACAAAATGTACATTTCATGAACATATTGTAATATTTGTCTGGAATTTTTATAGTGTTGCATGGCCTTACTGAAAAAAGTTTATGACTAAACCCACCTGCATTTAATTTTCCAATAATTATCATTTTGTACACACAAGATTATTTTCATTTTACAGTATCTCCAGTGTATTTGTTTGGCCTCCAGACCTGACAGCCTTTGGACAGGAATCATCAAAATGTCATGATAAAAGTAGACATGTTGGGTCACAAAGTGTCACGTCAAGTTATGTCTGTTTCCCAAAGTTGATTTGTTGCTCATGAACATATTGCTGACAAGAAATGAAGAGAGATGTGGTTTGTCCCTGCAGGATGTTTATATTTTAGGCACCACTATACGAAAGAAAGTGAAATATAATATGGAAATATATGCTTCCCAACCTCTTTTGTGCCACACTCTTCAGTATGTGAGAGGCAGTACTTGTAGTATTGTTCATTATTTATATTTTGGATTGTTATTCATGTTTAGGATTATTATGCAGACCTCTGTATGCATTTTTTATTACTGTAAAATTATCTCATGGTTATACATGACAATGATCATGTCAAAAGTATTCACAAGGGATATATTCAAATGACAAATAAAAAGAACCATAGTTATTTTAAACCATGTAGAATTCGAAAATAGGCAGCGACAACATGAAAAAAAAAAAAAAGTATTTTGCTAATCTTTTCTCACTACTTCTATGACTTTGGTTACTTCAACTGAGCCCGGAAAACTGGTTGATGATGTATGTCTGCACAGAGAAATAACAAACTTCTAAATCAGGCAAATGACAACCATTAGTTCCTTATCTGCAAACTACTGACTGATAGACTGGACAGTCCTATGAAAATGTAAACAAGTAGGCAGAGGCTAATCTAAATGTAACCCTAAGCCTAGGTTCATATTGCTGCGGGTTAGAAATCATGCGAGTTCAGCTGAACTCGCACAATTTCAACTCGGCAATGCAGTCTGACTTCGGGGGCAATTTAACAGACATCTGTGCGCGTTCCTGCACAGATGTCTATACAAATCGCTTCCCAAAGTCACCAAAACTACTTTTGGGAATCAGGACAGAGCCGTAAAGTCAGTGCCGCACCATTTCAGATGGTGCCATTGCTGGCAATAGCTGCAGATTTGGCATGCGATTTGACATGAACCATTATCCTTCCTACAACACCCATATTGACAGTGACAAAAAGTATAGTGTTACAACAAAAATGTAAGTTTCCCTCAATTTGTAGATAGGTGTATTCTATATTCTCCACTGCACGTGGTGCTCAATCACAGGGAGATGAAGTCAAGAGGAATATGGTTCCTCTGTGTTTTTTTGGGTCACTGGGGAAGTTTTCAGTTTGGATGCTGCTGCCCTTGGGTCTGTCAGAGTCAATTTAAGACCCCAGCTTCCAGGCTAGGCATGCATTTTGCCTGTGGGTAGTGTAGGGACAGCTCACCCATCTGGTAGGGACAGTGATTAGCGGTAGGGGGAGTTTCCAGGTTAGTAGGAAAAGAATAATGAAATACCATCCTTCCTGGAGACCACCAAATTTCAGTAGGGACTGGCCAAACTGCATTCTGCCCTTGAAGACAGTTGGCACATCTAGGCATACTCTGCTACATATTGTTGTTACCAGGCCCGGACTGGGACAAAAAATAGGCCCGGGCAATTTAGACTGAGCAGCCAATTTTCCAGCAACCGTCGGTTCGCGAGGGCGGTTGGTGACAGGATAATCACGGTGCAGTTCCCTTTTCATCACAGTGCCCCTACCAATCACAGCCCCCCATTACAGTGCCTCTTGCAGTCATGCCCCTTCCTTTTTCTCTGTAATCACAGTGGCCACTTTTACTCTGCCTCCCCTGCACAGTCCTACCTTTGGCAGGGCAGAGGTAGGATTCAGTGTGTGTGTCCTCTACTGGCTCTCCCACCCTTCCAATGATGTCATTCTATCAGCAGAGTAGGGGGTGGGAGGAGCTGTAGATCTGGATCATATTACCCGCATGTTGATATGAAAAGACTCCCGCTCTCTGTGCAGATCTCCAGCTCCTCCCTCCCCCTACTCTGCTGATAGGATGACATCGTTGGAAGATGTGTGAGAGCCAGTAGAGGACACATAGGCATGGCCGCATTGCATCCCCCTCCCTTAAGCACTCTGTATATCAGATCTATGTAAGTAGATCACTCTCTCAAATAATGATGGGGTTGGCTTTAAATGCTGTGATCATTCTAATTGTACCTTCCCGTGTGTATATATATATATATATATATATATATATATATATATATTGAACCTGTATTACCATTGATTAGGTCCTTCTGCACCCAGGCTTTGTTCTCTTCCTTTTTCACCTATAATATTTTCGGTTTTCCCATTTTCCATTTTTCCCTCTTTCCGGTTTTTTATTCTTCGTGTTCTTTCATTTTTATCCTTTATTTATTATTATTTTTTATTTCTCCTTTTTTTTTCTTTTCTTTTTATTATTATTTATATTTTATTATTTTTATATTTATTATTATTTTTTCACTTTATTTATTTATAAAAAAAAATCTTACTTTTACTTATACTTTTATTTTTCACTCATATTTTTCTCTTATTTTCCTCTCCTTTGTCTCCTTTTTCTGTTTCTTTTTTCCTTTTTTTCTCTCTTTCTCTTTATATACCCCCCTTTTTTTTCTATCTGTTCTTCTTCCCTCCTTCCCCTCTTCTTCCCCTCTTCTTCCCCCTTTCTTATCTCCTTTTTGCCGCCATTCATCTTTATCTATTTACACTTTCCTGTGTCCTCCATTACTCCTTGGTCTGCCTTTTCTCGTTTACCTGTTTTCCTTCTGTGTCTCCTTTCCTTGTCCCCCGGTCTGATGGCTTCACTTCTCTCTACGTTTAGTGTCTCCTTCACTCACCTTGGTTTTTTGAATAGACGTAATCTGCCTAGGTGGACGGGGTCTCCAGACGTCATACGTTTCCATGACATCAACGGCCCCAGCACTGGCAGCGTCCTCGTTGCCTAGCTATTTCCGGCAGCAGCGTGCATGCGTGGACAGCAATCGCTGTTTTTATTGGATCCAACCTGCTGCCTAGCAACCCCTGCACTCATGCTGTTCAGTGTCCAGATCTCCGGCTCCTCCAGCCCCTGCTGTGCTGATAGATGACATTGTCGGCAAGGCAGGAGAGCCTGGAGAGGAGACACAGGCACGGCCGCACTGCGGGAGGTGAGCGGTGACCGCGGCCTGTGTTAACCCTCTCCAGGCCGGGGTTGCCGCTTACCTCCCGCTGTGTGGCCTGGTCATCAACAGGTATCGGGCAAATGCCAGGTGTGCCCTATGGCCAGTCCGGGCCTGGCTGTTACATCCTACAGTATGAGTGTTCCCAGTTGAGTGCCTTCCCACAGAGCTTGTTGTGAATTCTGCAACTGGCCTCTGAGTGTTTACTGCCGCCGCACCATGCTGCATCTCCCCACAAATTACTAGCTCCAACAAATGTAAAGCATCAAAACAAATATGTTGTAACTAGGGATGAGCTGAACACCCCCCCGGTTCGGTTCGCAGCAGAACATGCGAACAGGCAAAAAATTTGTTTGAAAACGCGAACACCGTTAAAGTCTATGGGACACGAACAGGAAAAATCAAAAGTGCTCATTTTAAAGGTTAATATGCAAGTTATTGTCATAAAAAGTGTTTGGGGACCTGGGTCCTGCCCCAGGGGACATGTTTAAATGCAAAAAATGTTTTAAAAACTGACGTTTTTTTGGGACCTGGGTGGTGTCTATAGTATGCCTGTAAAGTAGCGCATGTTTCCCATGCTTAGATAGTCCCTGCACAAAATGACATTTCTAAAGTAAAAAAGGCATTTAAAATTACTCGCGGCTATTATGAATTGTCGGGTCCCGGCAATACAGATAAAAGTCATTGAAAAAAACTACATGGGTTCCCCCCCAGTCCATTACCAGGCCCTTTGGGTCTGGTATGAATATTAAGGGGAACCCCAAACAAAAAAAATGCGTGGGGGTCCCCCCAAATTCCATTACCAGGCCCTTTAGGTCTGGTATGGATATTAAGGGGAACCCTGCGCCAAATAAAAAAAAATGGCGTAGGGTCCCCCTCAAAATCCATACCAGACCCTTCAGGTCTGGTATGGATTTTAAGGGGAACCCCACGCCAAAAAAAAATGGCGTGGGGTTCCCCCCAAAAATCCATACCAGACCCTTATCCGAGCACCAACCTGGCAGGCTGCAGGAAAAGAGGGGGGACCTACAGATCCCGGGCCCCCCCATGTGAATTGGTAATGGGTACATTGTACCCCTACCATTTCACCCAAAAAAGTGTCAAAAAAGATTTAAAAAAACACGCACACAGCTTGGGACAAGTCCTTTAATAAAAAAAAATAATAATTCCAGCGCTGTAATCCTTCTACAACCTGCGGCCACGAACGATACAGCCTCCACAGGAGGCGCCCGGCTAAATGACGCTAGACCCATCTGACAGCTCTTAAATAACCGAGAGCGGGTGACCCTGCCCCCCTCTGACGCAACGGCGGTTTCACGTGACGGGTTCGACCCAAACATAAAGCTCATCCCTAGTTGTAACGTACAAATAAAGAAACCTTTGATGGCAAAATACAATCTGATAAACTACCTCTGCCAAAAAAACTAACAAAAAAAAACATGTACACATGATTTGGGCACCAACCCCATTTTTCCTGTGAAAGAGTCGGGAGCTTTGAAACTTAATAGAGATTACAAACGATTAGGTTGATATACAATCACATTACCAGTTGTGACTTAAACTATGCTTTTTGTCATTTAGAAATATAAGCAGCAATGAATAGTACTGCTTTCTAAGTGTAGCGCACCAACCTAAGACTTTACCTGCTTTTCTTCTGCTTGGCTCCTCGGCAGGAGAAAAATGAGGCACACCGCACCACAAGCCCGTACCCTCCTGAATAGGGAGGTTGAGCGGTGTTAGTTTCTCGGGTCTCCTTGCAGCCGGTGTAAAAAAGCCTCCAGTGCTGACCATGTTTCTGCAGTAGTCAGAAACAAGTCTTTAATTCTCCCCAGTAAGCAACAATCCACACCAACTGAAAGGTCCAACGCTTATTTATTCCTTCTTGCACAATAAACAGTCTCTTTGAGAGCAGACGAGTTGGGACAAGACACAGGTCAGATAAGGTGAGAGGAGGTCCAGGCACAAACTTGAATTTGGGTTTCTCCTGTTCTGATCAGCACGAACAAGCTTGGCCTACGGTCTCTGCCACAGACCATGAGGTTGGTCACTGCCACTGACCGGGTGAAAAAGGTGAAAGTCACTGCTACTGACCTTGGGTGCGTAGTATCACTGCCACTGTGATTTAAAGAACTTGCACTTCCTTCCGTTAGTGAACTAGCCCTTATAGGACAAGAACATCCCTCCGGAGAGTTATCAGAGGCCCCATCTGTCACCACGACTCTGCGCTGGGTCTTCAGAAAGGGTCACCTCCCTGCCCTCCTCGTCCTGGATACGGGTCCCTTCGCAAGGCAGATCCCTGGGAGTCTCGGTCCCCGGCGGATCCCAGCCGAAGGCTGCTGGGCTCCGGGCCTTTCTCCAAAGTACCTTACCCCAGACTGAAGGTGTCTGAGATGGAACAGCAGCTCCGTCTCCGGGCCTAGGGCACCCAGAGACAACCCGACCAGGCCTCAGGGCCTAGGGCACCCGGAGGCGACACACACGCACCCAGGCCTAAGGTGCCTGAGCACGGAACCGACGACCCCTCTGGAAGATGGCCGCCCTCTTTTATATCCTCTCCCATCAGGCACAGCAGGTTCCCCCGCCCCGCCGTACTGCTGCCGAGAGGGGACAAAAAGGACACAACCTTGTACTGTGGTTCAACCCGGGCCCATGGCAACAGCGCCACCCATAGGCCCCAGTGAACTTACGCACCAGTACTATCTCCCAGGGATAGAAATGGTCCATGAGACCTAACAATTAGTGCATCTGAGCCTAGTTACCACTCAGATGCTTCCCCCTAAATGTAACCACCCACTACACAAGGTTTATTCTTTGTTAGCACAACGCAGTGCTTAACAGAACATAATGACAATAAAAGCATGTTTAGATATCTTACTAGTAATTCCATGCTTCGATTGTAAGATTATTCTTGAGAGCTCTTCTGAGTTCTTGTGAGTGCTGCATTACTGATCTCTTCTGCATTACAGGTCTAGGCAAGAGTTGAATATATTCAGGAATATATAGAAACCTTTGATGGCAAAATACAATCTGATAAACTACCTCTGCCAAAAAAACTAACAAAAAAAAACATGTACACATGATTTGGGCAACAACCCCATTTTTCCTGTGAAAGAGTTGGGAGCTTTGAAACTTAATATAGATTACAAACGAATAGGTTGATATACAATCACGTTACCAGTTGTGACTTAAACTATGCCTTTTGTCATTTAGAAATATAAGCAGCAATGAATAGTACTGCTTTCTAAGGTTTATTCTTTGTTAGCACAACGCAGTGCTTAACAGAACATAATGACAATAAAAGCATGTTTAGATATCTTACTAGTAATTCCATGCTTCGATTGTAAGATTAATCTTGAGAGCTCTTCTGAGTTCTTGTGAGTGCTGCATTACTGATCTCTTCTGCATTACAGGTCTAGACAAGAGTTGAATATATTCAGGAATACAAACATAAAAATCAAACAAATCAGTCGCAGATTGAAACTTACTTAATAATTTTATTACATGAGTTTTAAGTGTCTTGGGATGCTATTTGTTTTCACAATATATTAAATCATTTCAAATAAGTAGCTTTTAATACAGCTTTCATCATGTTTTATGCAATAAAAAAATTCTTTGACTTTAGAGTAAATCAAGCACATACTTGAATCAAGGAAGATTAATTTTAATGAATATAATATCACCAAAGAATATGAAATCATTTGCACATTGAATTAATTTAACAACAATATTATAGATTGAACTTTTCTACATCTAACACACTGATTGCTTCTCCTCCATGTTTAATTACACATTAATTTATTGTTTACTTGCACTCCCTGTTTCTGTTTTGCAATTATTGGGCTCTCAACTAATTAAATGTAATTTTCCTCAATATTATCAACAGAAGTTTTAGAGCTGATTTACTAATGTGATTGAAATCACGCAGCTGCACAACGGCAAAGAAATCTAGTACAATAATCATGTGAATACCTGCCTGTGGAAGGTTGTTGATCAATTGCTGTAAGCTAAACTTTGTAAGATTATTTTTATACTCAGTTGAAAAACAGCAGTCTATACTTTTATTTGTAGTCAATATATTGATCCGTTTATGTGAAAAAGGTTTATTTGCTGAAAGTTTTTAAGACTGTGAGCATTTCATCAGTCACCAAGATCGCAGTATTTGCAAGCATTGCTTTAGGAAGTAGAGCCACGAAGAAGGGGAGGGGGTTATGTGAGTCTAACTAATAATGCTTTAACTGTGTAACATCATACATTGGCAAGATCAGGGATAACAATAACAGATCTACCTTGGACAGAGGGGTGGCGGTGGACGTGGTATACTTGGATTTTGCAAAAGCGTTCGATACAGTTCCGCACACACGGCTAATGTGTAAGGTAAAGTCTACAGCCTTGGAAATATCAGTTTGTAAATGGATAGAAAACTGTCTAAAAGACAGAATTCAGAGAGTAGTGGTTAATGAGTCTTACTCTGAATGGTCTAAGGTTATCAGTGGTGTACCCCAAGGTTCAGTGTTGGGACACTTACTTTTTAATATCTTTATAAATGATATTGGGTCTGGGATCAAAAGTAACATCTGTATTTGCAGATGACACCAAGCTATGCAGTGGAATGTGAAATGTAAAGGTACTAAAGCGCTACTATGTATCTCAATTGTGAGCAAATCCAACGTGTAAGATAACCAAATAGTGACAGCTGCAACCATTCAAGGAAATCTGAAATCCCAATGGTAAATGTGAATAAAAAATTATGGTGCGCTGAAACCAACCCAAACGTCAAGCACAGAAAATTAAATAAAAACGTACATTATTATTTATTTATTTATTTATTTATTTATTGCACATTGCACATTGCACATGCTGTATTTATTTACACAGCTTACCTATTCCGTGCACAGAGTATTATTTAATTAGGATCCTGGCATTGCACATGTATTGTGTTTATTAGCACGTTATCACTTTATGAGGATTTATTTATGCAATCAGCTTTTATTGGATGTAAGTTTTTATTTCATTTTCTGTGCTTAACAGTTTGGGTTGGTTTCAGCGCACCATTATTTTTTATTCACATTATGCAGTGGAATAACGTCCTTACAGGATGTCTCCAATTTACAAGCCGACCTCAATGCTCTGTCTAATTGGGCGACTATTTGGCAGATGAGGTTTAATGTTCATAAATGTAAAGTTATGCACTTGGGGGCTAAGAATATGCATGCATCATACATACTAGGGGGAGTACAACTGGGGGGATCCGTAGTGGAGAAGGATCTGAGGGTTTTGGTAGATCATAAGCTCAATAATGGCACGCAATGCCAAGCTTCGGTTTCCAAAGCGAGAAAAGTCCTTTCTTGTATTAAGAGAGGTATGGACTCCAGAGAGAGAGAGATATAATTTTGCCCCTGTTCAAATCATTAGTAAGACCTCATCTGGAATATGAAGTTCAGTTTTGGGCCCCAGTTCTCATAAAGGATATTGGGGAACTGGAGAAAGTGCAGAGAAGGGCAACCAAACTGATAAGAGGCATGGAGGAGCTCAGCTATGAGGAAAGATTAGAGGAACTGAATTTATTCACTCTTGAGAAGAGGAGATAAAGGGGGATATGATCAACATGTATAAATACATAAGGGGTCCATATAGTGAACTTGGTGTTGAGTTATTCACTTTACGGTCAACACAAATGACAAGGGGGCACTCTTTACGTCTAGAGGAAAAGAGATTTCACCTCCAAATACGGAAAGGTTTCTTCACAGTAAGAGCTGTGAAAATGTGGAATAGACTCCCTGCAGAGGTGGTTCTGGCCAGCTCAGTAGATTGCTTTAAGAAAGGCCTGGATTCTTTCCTAAATGTACATAATATAATATAGTATATAACTGGGTACTAACATTTATAGGTAAAGTTGATTCAGGGAATATCCGATTGCCTCTCCGGGGATCAAGAAGGAATTTTTTCCCCTGCTGTAGCAAATTGGATCGTGCTCTGCTGGGGTTTTTCGCCTTCCTCTGGATCAACTGTGGGTATAGTATTGGGTATATGGGATTGTATGATATTATTATTATTAACAATTTTTTATGGTTGAACTGGATGGGCTTGTGTCTTTTTTCAACCTGACTAACTATGTAACTATCTACCTGTTCATTACCACCATAGTCCAACATGGGATAGTGAGACGATATATGGAACTATGTGGTATTCACAACTTTTGAGAAGCTTTGGGATCTGAGCAGATATATGGGACTATCTGTTAGCCACAGCTTTTGGGAGAGATTTGGGAGGAATTGCTGTATTAGTGGGTTTGCCCACCCCAAGCAAACCAATTAGTTGGTCTGGCCTGTTTGTGGCCTGTGTCAACGGGCTTTGGGCTTGAGTCAATAGTATCAATTTGACATTGGTTTCAGGCCCTTTTGAGCTCATTCTGACATGCATTTGACCTACTTTGTGTGGTTTGTGCATTCCTTTTGACTTGTATTGGAATGCAAAATCTATGTGAAGCGAACAATTCACACAATGTGCAGTGACTGGCATTTTACTGATCACCTTAAGGACACACAGGAAACAATTGTTTTCTGTGTGCCCTATTCACACTGAAATGCGGCCGGGAGTTGCAATAAAATGCAGACATGCTGCATTTTACTATAGCGCACTGTATAGGATCGCATGTCACTGTACAGCAACATAGCACATCACTGGGAGTAGAATCAGGAAGACAATAGCGAATGTTAAAAAACAAACAAAAAAACATTGAAATCCATGTGTCCGGTACCCGGCGTGTAGATTAGGGGGCCAGACGCATGGATGGAGGGACGGGGCTCATGCGCTTTCTATGGGCGGGCCGCCACTGCCTTAGACATAGGCCACAGTTGAAAAAACAGACTTTAGTATTTATGCTGAGTGACAAATGACAACAGACAATATTATAATCAAATCAAGGCTTAGCAGCATCCTATTAAATTCCCAGATTCTCACAAATCTGGGAGCTTTGCATTGGTATGAAATCTCTTCCAACAACCTCATTCGTTCTACCTTTTCTTTGCAGATTTAGGTTGGGAATTGTATCATATTTTTAATGCAGAAGATTTTATTATTATTTACTGGAAAACCAGAGCTCTTCACTCCTCTCCTGGATACTGCATAAAATGTTAGGTATGGAAGGGTGGAGAAACTGGGCCAGCACGGAAAGTAATTAGACACTTCCAGAAAAGGTGAGAGCTATGACATGCAAGGAGGGCTTAGGCCTACAGAATTGATGATTGCTGAAGTAGATACATTTTATAAAACTGTGTATATTTCCACATCTATATACAGTGCCTTGAAAAAGTAATCATACCCCTTGACATTTTCCACATTTTGTCATGTTACAACCAAAAACTTATTTTATTGGGATTTTATGTGATAGACCAAGACAAAGTGGCACATAATTGTGAAGTGGAAGGAAAATGATAAATGGTTTTCCTAATTTTTTTACAAATAAATATCTGAAAAGTGTGGCGTGCATTTGTATTCAGCTCCCTTTACTCTGATACCCCTAAAGTCTGGTGGAACCAATTGCCTTCAGAATTAAGTAGAGTCCATCTGTGTGTAATTTAATCACAGTATACATACAGCTGTTCTGTGAAGCCCGCAGAGGTTTGTTAGAGAACCTTAGTGAACAAACAGCATCATGAAGGTAATAGAACACACCAGACAGGTCAGAATAACGTTTTGTAGACTTTTAAAGTAAGGTTAGGTTATAAAAAAAATATCCCAAGCTTTGAACATCTTATGGAGCACTGTTCTTTTTTTTTATAATCAAATTTTTTTTATTTTATTATAGGCTTCAACATTTCCATTCAACATTGTACATTTACATAAGAACAAATGAGCATTGTGAGAAAGAACTAGGTACAAAATGATCTTATCAAAATAATATCACAGTAGGATAACACATGACATAAGTAGAAGGAAAGGAGTGAGTGGGGACGGAGCAGACTTACTCCACCGCAGCCAGGGATGGCGTTGAGGGAGGGGGGAGAGAGAATTACATATATTTTTTTTTATATTTTTTTTTTTTGGAGGGGGGGATATTATGGAGCACTGTTCAATCCATAATCTGAAAATGGAAAGAGTATGGCACAACTGCAAACCTACCAAGACATGGCCGTCCACCTAAACTGACAGGCCGGGCAAGGAGAGCATTAATCAGAGAAGCATGGTAAATCTGGAGGAGCTGCATAGATCCACAGCTCAAGTGGGAGAATCTTTCCACAGGACAACTATTAGTCGTGCACTCCACAAATCTGGCCTTTATGGAAGAGTGGCAAGAAATCCATTGTTGAAAGAAAGCCAAAATAAGTCCTGTTTGCAGTTTGTGAGAAGCCATGTAGGGGACACAGCAAACATGTGGAAGAAGGTGCTCTGGTCAGATGAGACCAAAATTGAACTTTTTGATCTAAAGGCAAAACGCAAAGTGTGGCGGAAAACTAACACTGCACATCACCCTGAACACATCGTGAAACATGGAGGTGGCAGCATCATGTTGTGGGGATGCTTTTCTTCAGCAGAGACAGGGAAGCTGATCAGAGTAGATGGGAAGATGGATGGAGCCAAATATAGGGCAATCTTAGAAGAAAACATGTTAGAGACTACAAAAGACTTGAGACTGGGGTAGAGGTTCACCTTCCAGCAAGACAACGACCCTAAACATACAGCCAGAGCTACAATGGAATGGTTTAGATCAAAGCATATTCATGTGTTAGATTGGCCCAGTCAAATTTCAGACCTAAATCCAATTGAGAATCTGTGGCAAGATATGAAAATTGTTGTTTACAGACACTCTCCATCCAATCTGACAGAGCTTGAGCTATTTTGCAAAAAAGAAATGTCACTCTCTAGATGTGCAAAGCTGGTAGAGACATACCCCAAAACACTTGCAGCTGTGTTTGCAGCAAAGGTGGTTCTACAAGGTATTGACTCAGGGGGAATGAAAACAAATGCATGCCACACATTTTTTAGATATTTATTTGTAAAAAATGTGGAAACCCATTTATCATTTTCCTTCCACTTCACAATTATGTGCCACTTTGTGTTGGTCTATCACATAAAATCCCAATCAAATACGGTTTTGGTTGTAACATGACAAAATGTGGAAAATGTCAAGGGGTATGAATACTTTTTCAAGGCACTGTATATTTATACATATATACTGTAAATATATATTTTCATACATATTTATCCATCACAGAAACCTTACACTGCCAAACACCTAAATGAATAGTAACACACACATACTGTATGGTTTACCTGCCAAAGCAGCTGCAAAATAATGCACAAGGTCCTCTGATCCACCTGGTATAATTTAGTGTTGCATACAATAATTATAGTTTGTAACTGTTCGTTAATAGTTAGGTACTATTAATTTTGGAGCTTGTGCATCATTCTGAACTGTAAGAAGGAAAGGTAATTTAAGAGTCCAGTCCTAGTAAAATTCTGTCTATCTGCAGATTATATTAGCCCAATATCTTGAAGCATATGAACTATCAGAAAAGTTATTTGTCTTCTACTATCACTGTTATTTTTGTAGGAAATTAAATACTTAAAAACTGAACAAAAAATAATACAGAAGTGTTGTTCTCATTTCCATGCTGCTGTAGCACCATTTAAAATATAATTGTATTCCATTCTCTCACTTCTACCCCATACACACAGCAAAATATAAAAAATTAAAATATATTTTTATGCTATTATTATAAACAAATTACTTCCGCGCTAAGCTCTTGTAGTTGTTGAGTCATATATTTTTAAAGCATACGTGTTTTTTTACACTTTTGTGTAAACAAAATAACAATATGAATAATAGGGAAACATTTTCATGTAGCTAATTATTATGGTATGGATTAACTTGTATAATGAGAGAGAATCTCATAATTAAAGGGGACAGGTCATATTCATGATTCAGTCCCTTAGGGTAGAGAGTATTTCATCTCTTTATTCAATATGCTACCTAATTTCATAAAAATATTTTTCCTGTCAGCTTCTATCTTTAAAGTAGGTATTGTTTGAAAAATCCACTAACTCATTTGAGGTACCATACAGGCATACCCCACTTTTAAGTACACAATGGGTCTTATTTACTAAAGCTGGAAAGCGCAAAATCTGTCTCACTTCTGCATAAAAACCAATGAGCTTCCAGGTTTTATTACCAGGCTTAATTGAACAAGCTGGGCTTAGAAGCTCATTGGTTTCTATGCAGAAGTGAGCCTGATTTTGGGCTTTCCAGCTTTAGTAAATAAAACCCATTGTGTACTTAAAAGTGGGGTATGCCTGTATTATTCATTTCAACACAGTGCACACAAACAGTTTGCTGCACTATTTTCTGTCTAATCAGTGATTTGTGTGCGCAAAAAACATCTTTATCTCTGTGTTTCACGGACAGTTGATGCAATGCGTTGCATGTCATATTGCAAGTATAGGGACCTCTAATATCAAAAGGTTCCCTACCCTTCAACACAATGGGACAAATTTACTAAACCTGGAGCACTCAGAATCTGGTGCAGCTGTGTATGGTAACCAATCAGCTTCTAACTTCAGTTTGTTCAATTAAACTTTGGCAATAAAACCTGGAAGCTGATTGGTCTGTATGCAGAGTTGCACCAGAGTTTGCACTGTCCAGTTTTAGTAAATAACCCCCAATGTTACACAGGTCACAACTCAGGCAAATAAAAGGCCTCTATGCTTCCAATGCCTCTATAATTAAGCACTAAATGGGCAAAAATGCATTTGTTCTTCTATGGGTGGAGAACAGAGCTGAAGTAAATTCTCATCATCATATTTTAGCCTTAAGCCTAGTACACACGGCCGAGAATCTCGTCAGGAAAAAAACGTTGTTTTTCCTGACGAGATTCTTGACAAGAATTTTGTACTGGCCGAGTGTACACACACTCCATTCCAAAGAACTTCCATTCTTTTGAATGGAACGAACGCGGTGACGTCATCAACTACGATGAGCATGCGCTCGTCACATTCGATGCCGTCGCCGCCATCTTGCTACACCCTACCTATGCCTAGGAAGCTACCGCGCATGCGTCAAAGTCATTTCGAGCATGCGCGTGTTTTCATGGCGAAAGGTAAGTACACACACTCTCAGGTTTCTCGTCGGGAAACAGGCCGACAAGAATCCTGAAGAGAAAATAGAGAGCAGGTTCTCTATTTTTCTCGTCGAGATTCTGGGCAGTTTTCTTGACGAGAAACCTGAAAGCCTTGTACACACGCACGGTTTTCTCTGCAAGAAAGCTCTGCCAGCAGTTTTCTTGTCGTTTATTGAAGAGAAAACCGGTCGTGTGTACGAGGCCTCAGCGTCTGCTGATCCTGTGTGCAGCCATCATTTTCCTGTATTAAGGCAAATAAAAGTTACTAACCAGTGGTTGGCTAGTGTATCTTTTTTTTCTATGAAATTGAACCCCAAGATAGGCTCCAAACATTTTAGCTTATAATAAATATGTCCTCTTGTAAATATTAACCAGCCTAGCGGTATTCCCGAGTGTGGCTCGGGGTGAGATTTTTGTGCCATTATCGGTAACCCCTAGCCACACTCGGGGTTGCCTCGCTGGATCCAGGAAGAGGTGACTTACCTTGTCCCCTGGATCCCGTGATGTATTCCCGCAGTGTACAGCGGCTGGGTCTTCCGCCTGATGCTGTGTGTTCCCCTGATTCCCTTCCCTGCGAGCGTCGTGACGGCGGTAAATTCAAAATGTATAAAGCACAAACACACTGATACAATGTAATCCTATTGGATTACAATAAAAAATAAACTAAAGTGACCTTAGATTGCCCCCCAGTGCTTTCTCCAGTACCCTTGTCTGCAGTTTACTGTAGTTTGTGTCTGTAAACTGCACAGCGACCATGGCATCAAAAAAGCATGCCTCCACCTCAAAATCGCTATTTGACCTGCTGGAAAACAGCGACAGCGACTCATGGGGAAGTTCGTCATCAGATGCAGAAAGCGATTTCAGCGATGATCCTGCGACTGTGCCCAGCGATGTGCGGACTTGGTGCTCGATTGATTGCGGTATGGAGCACGTAGCGCCACCAAGATTTCCGTTTACCTGGGATCAAAGTGGAAGTTGAGGACGATAACCTCTTGGCATACCTCAAGCTCTTTTTGACTAATGAGGTTATTGCCAAAATTGTTCTGGAGACGAATCGCTACCAGGAGCAACAAGCTGCTACCCATCATCGCTTTTCAAGGACCAGAAAATGGGAACCGTAACCAGAGAGGACATCTGGAACTTTTTGGGCCCTATAATACTTCAGGGAGTGGTGGGGTAACCCCTGCAAAAATGGTACTGGACAACCAACAAATTGCTGGCCACTCCTTTTTTTGGCACCGTTATGTCGGAGTACAAATTTTCACTCATAATGAAATATTTGCACTTTGCAAATAATGAAGAGTTTGATGAGAGTTCTCATCCAGCTCCAAAATTGAAAAAAAATTGGGATATTTATCAACTTATTCTGAATAATTTCCAGCAGACCTATGTGCCGGACAGAGACATAAGCATCGATGAAAGTCTTATGGCCTACAAAGGTAGACTTAGCTGGATACAGTTCATCGCATCAAAGCGAGCTCGTTTTGGCATAAAGTCATTTATGCTGTGTGAATCCAGCTCTGGGTACATCTGGAATTCAGTCCTTTACACCGGGAAATGTACCAAATTCAGCGAACGATTCAGCAGTTTTGGATTGGCAACAGCTTCGGTCCTTTCGTTGATTGAGCCACTGCTGAACCAGGGCTACTGTGTCACCACAGACAATTTTTACACGTCCCCAGAACTCTTTGAGTTCCTGCTCCTGAACAAAACAGATGCCTATGGGACCATTAGGCCTAACCGGCGTGACATGCCGCCAACCTTTGCCAATAAAAAACTCAAGGCAGGAGAAATAGTTGCCTGGCAGAAAGGCAAAATTATGGCACTGAAATGACGTGACAAAAGAGACGTGTGCCTTATGAGTACCATCCACAACACCTCTACTGTCATGGTACATACCAGTAGTGGAAAGGATGTCATGAAGCCACAGGTCGTGTTGGATTACAACAATACCATGGGAGGTGTGGACAGGGCTGACCAGGCCATGACCTTTTATCCTGCGATGAGGAAGCAACAACAAAAAATATTATAAAAAAATCTTCAGGCATCTGCTTGAACATTGCCTGTGGAATGCTTTCATACTCCTGAAAAAAAAAAAGTGACAGGCCTATGATTCATGCAGACTTTGTGTGGAAGGTTGCCGAACTTATATTTCTGAAGTACCAGACGCCAATGGCCGTAAACAGATCTGGATGTCGGGCTGCTGGCGTTGTGAACCCGGAACGCCTGACTGGTCGTCACTTTATGGACCACATTCCACCAACTGAAAGGAAGTCAGCACCCACAAGGATGTGTGTGGTTTGCTGCTCCAAGCGTGACGACACCGGAAGAAAAATCCGTAAAGAAACTCGGTTCTATTGTCCCGATTGCGACATAGGACTTTGTGCTGTACCTTGTTTTAAAATTTTCCATACCCGAGACGTTTACTGAAACAATATAATTACAAATATAAACCCTTGTATTATAAAAAGGGGGGGAAGGGGTAGGAGCGGGACTTTGTGTGAAGCATGTGCGGGAAAGATTTTGTTATCAAATCTTTCCCAGACATGCTTCACACAAAGTCCCGCTCCTTCCCCTTTCCCCCCCCCCCTTTTTCAAATACATGAATTTAGGGATGTGAGGTGATAAGTTGACCCATACCTCTGGAAAGTCCCAACCCCTATGGCCCCCCACATTTAATATATCGCTTAGGGATGGAAGCATGTGTTTGGGAAGTCAGTACTTTTAACATGCGATTTGCATATATCATACATTTTGTTAGTTCAGTCCTATCCATCCATTTTGTTTTTGTGTTCCAGTTTTCTGTTTTTAATGTATAATGTGACATTTGTATACTATCCATCTTGGCTATCCATTTGGGGTTTTTCCGGATCATTGCAAACTTCTATACAGGTCCCCATTGTTACCTTGGTTGTGGTTGGTATGCCCTTCCGGCCCCCTGCGGGCCGTGCTCCAATCCGGGGGTTGCGACGTGCTTTTACCACGCCCCCTGTCCTATGCTACCTAGTAGCAGGGAGGTGTGGGCGGGTATTGCGGGTCGACGTCACGCCGTCCCTTGCCGCACACTGAGCTCCCACTCGGTGCGGCGATTTGGTTGACAGCTACGAGCTACTGTGGGGAGACATTTTGGCGTCCTACTACCAGGCGACTCTTCCGCATTGGTGTAGATGTCCTCTCTCCCCACCCTCTCGCGTGCGTGACATTGGCGGGAATTCTTGGCGGCGGCGCCTACATAGGGGGCGTCATCTTTGGTCGGCAGGCATTTGACTCCTATCTACTCACGGATCCACAAGGCAGCACACTCAGACATCACAGGTATCTTCCTTTCCCCATTCAGCTATCTCATACATATTCCTGCAACACAGAGGGTTAATCAAGCGCACTCAGGATAAGGGTCAAAAATAACAAAATAGGGAAGATAGTGAACACATTGGGTCAATGTCATATTAATTCATACTTGTAAACATGACTATACTGAACACATTGGGGCAATGTCATATTAGTCCATACTGGTGGAAATGAAAAATGACTAGTCCACAGAGAAGGCTGCCAGCTGACAGATAGAAGGGATCTGGAATATGACAAAAAAGACAAAAAAGCAGCGCCTTCTAAGCGTAGCAGTCAGTAAAATTTAATAAAATATAAAACCAAGTACAGGTAATGCACTCACAAAAGAAGAGTAAAGGTGAGTTTATCTGAAATGGGGGTCCAGGGTAGTAAAGTTCATCCGCTTGTCCCGGAGATGTAATGCTGTATGTCCAGAGATGGAGGGAAGGTGGTGTCTCTGAGCCTCTTCTCAGGAGTCGTCGATGTTCCCCGTGGAGCAGAACCACTCACTCACAATAGCGGAGCGGGGGACGACTTAGCTGGAACAAACCAGCAGACTACTTCCGGGTCGTGGGGTCAGCGGGGAGGATGCGTGCGTTCGAAGCATCCGTGCTTCTTCATCAGGCTAGGTGCATTATTTGAAAGTAATAAATTATCAACTTTTAAATGTATTCTAGCCATATTCATTTCCCCCAACCAATTTATTAAATCTTTCCCGCACATGCTTCACACAAAGTCCCGCTCCTTCCCCTCCCCCCCCCCCTTTTTACAATACATGAATTTAGGGATGTGAGGTGATAAGGTGACCCATACCTCTGAAAAGTCCCAACCCCTATGGCCCCCCACATTTAAAATATAAACCCTTGTTTGAGCAAAAAAAATGTCAGTGTTTTTGATTATATTATTTACTAAAATTTATTGAATAAAAAGTATTATTATTATTAAATTATTATTTGTTATTATTTATTATATTATAATTTATGATTTTGTGTTTCAAACTTTATAATACCTGGGATGTCTACTAGACTCTAGTTTGGACAGATTTAAGTGAGTTATTCCTAAGAATTCCAGGCCTACAATGTAAAACGCCAAATTTCCATGCAAAATAATGGTACCGCTTTCAGCACCTAAAATCTGAAATAATCATACCGCCAGGAGGGTTAAGGGAACGGGTAGGAAATTAAGGAATGACAATTTCTACAATCCTTAGTATAGACCATATTTCATATAACAATTTATTAAGGATTGGCAAAAAACATATTCAGCACAACCCTGCAATACAATCACTTCCCCTAGCATTTTATCCATTTAAAAAGACTGCAAGTACTGAACAACACCTGATGGTGCTGCCATAAATTCAGTCAGCTCCTAATTTCCTGTAGTAAGTTAACAATGTTGCACCTGCTGCATTTAAATTCCAACCAGTGCAGTCAGCCCCGCATAAGTTGTCCTCGGTAGGACTACAAAAGCACACCCCCCTCATCTTATCTCCATAATCCTCCTTGTGTAAATTCTGCGCACTGCGGCTTCCCCCATGCTATTTCTACTGTCTGCTGCCCCCCCTCCTTCCCCCACCCCAAGGTTTCAGTGCAGAAGTTGCAACATTGTCAGCTCACTACATGGAGTTGGGAGCCAATGCATATCTGCTAGGGTCTGAGGAAAAAGCAGATGCTTTGAAACACGTCACCTGGCACGTCTTGACATCACGTCCGGTTCAGCTCCGAGTGCATTCTACACTGGTTCCTACACACCGTGAGGCAGGGACCTGGCCAGTCACATAGTTACATAGTAGGTGAGATTGAAAAAAGACACAAGTCCATGAGATTGTAGGCCACACCCACCCGGACCAAAACTTCCCCAGATACAAATCATTAAATAAACACTCAAGAACCATTATTTGGCAAAATTTTGGCCGCGACACCTTTATTGGTTTAAACAATTAATTTCCAATAACTGTTTATTATCACTCATATTTATTATCACTCATAACTTCAGATATATAATCACATAACAGATTTCTACCTGCTCAGTTATTAGAACTCGAGCAGTAGCTCAAACTTCAAATAACAATAACAGTCCCCCCCAGAATCCGGGGTGACCCAACCACATAAGAGGTGTACGCGACTAGGGCGGGAGGGAGGGAGCTCCAATCTTCTTCAGCTGTCAGCTCCAATCTTCTTCAGTTGTCCTGCAGGCAAGAGGATGAGCCCCACACCTGCTTACCCTTAAATAGCCCAACCCCTTGCTTCCAGAGTATTCCCTGAAACCTCATTGGCTACTCCTGAAAACTCCCCCTAGCCTCTTAAAGAGGCAGTAACCTGACTGACTAACACCTAATGCTGCTTAATAATTTTTATTAAATCCTGGGATGGGGAGGCCACAATCTCAAGAAAGTGGCCCCATATTGTGCCCCCTTTTTTCATGAGATTGTAGGCCACACCCACCCGGACCAAAACTTCCCCAGATACAAATCATTAAATAAACACTCAAGAACCATTATTTGGCAAAATTTTGGCCGCGACACCTTTATTGGTTTAAACAATTAATTTCCAATAACTGTTTATTATCACTCATATTTATTATCACTCATAACTTCAGATATATAATCACATAACAGATTTCTACCTGCTCAGTTATTAGAACTCGAGCAGTAGCTCAAACTTCAAATAACAATAACAGTCCCCACACGACGGTCTTGAGCATCAAGACCGTCCCACCCCAACCGTCGCGGCCAACTCAATGCTGTTCTGTAATCCTAAATTAAAGATATCCATACCCACTTCTGACAAGTGAACACCATCCGACCTGTATAGACCCGGATAACCACCCTCCAGGTCCACATGCCGATAGGATAATCCACCAATCTGAGGCATGAACTTTTCCAGAGCCCTATTGACTCTTTTTCTCATCTTTTCCATAACCCTCCTCTGGTCAGAGGAGAGCCAGGAAAGACGAGCAACTACCTCGGAAAAAACTAGTGTTGTACCTGGGGAAGTAACAATAAAACTATGCAAGTCACGCTTGATCATGTATAATAAATCCAACGTTTTTACATTACCCAAATCATTTCCTCCCAAATGCACAACCAAAATAGAAGGCGGCGGCCATACTTGACATAACCTGTTCAAATGAAAGTACAGTTGGGAGCACTGAAGGCCTCTGATACCTTTCCAAAATAACCTAAAAGAGTCTGGATGTAGAGATAAATTAGTTGTATAACTGCGTTGGGCTGCTCGTTTGTGGGCCCAGTAGATAAATGAGTGCCCCAGAATCCAAACTGTGAGCTGGGAACCTAGAATTTAAACAAATAAATTAGGACGAACATATAACTTAAAACATTGAGACTTCCACCTCCCCATTTCTTTAATATCAGAATCCGGGAACCCTAACCGGGCCGCCTCAGAGGCTGCGCCTATCCGAAAGGAGTGGGAGGAAAACTTAAAGTTATTTAAACCCATTCTAACCAAACATTTCTTTAAAACAGCATCAAATTGGTATTTGGTCAGGGGATGTAAATTGACGTGAACTAGAAAAAAAACCCCTCCGGAAGGCCTAAACCCCATAAATTGCCTAACCGTGGCTACCGGGCACATGAATGCCTCATCGTGCTCCCGTAGATTGACCCAACGGCCTTTTCCACATTGATCAGTTTTTGAATGTTGTAGCCAAATGTGAACACCCGACTGATCCATCAACACCTGATCAAAAAGAATCCCTGAATTACCCTGCTTATTTGCCGGCACCAACTCCGAGATGCGGAAAGCACCAAAAAAGGCCAGCACAAAGGCTGTCTTAAATAGCAAAGCTTCATACGGGGAAAAACAAACTACTACCAAACTTTCGCAAAGGCCCCTGAGGATGTCCAGAGAGATCGGCCTCCTATCATCCGAGACATACGTCACTCTCTTGTACCCCTTCAGTGCCTGTTTCACAGAAAAATATGAAGTACAGGCCCTTAAACCCAACAATCTGAAGAAAAATTAAATGCCAGCTAGCGTCTTCGTCACATGACTACTGGAAAAACGCTGCCGCATTAACATAGACAAAAATGCCAGAACATTGCCCTCAGAAGGCCTATTGAAATTAAAACCTGCAGTGCTAGCAAAGGACAACCAACTGCTCCATGCAGCGGTGTAACTGGACCAGGTCTTGGGAGCTAAGGAACCTCTAATAGCGTCTGTCACTGTCATCAAATCATAACCCACAAATGGTCTGGGCATGGGGTGCCCTCTGTGTCCGCTTCTGGAAGCAGAATCCGAAAACGGTCCATCTGGAAGCGAGACAGAGAATCGGCAATGTTATTCAAGATACCAGGAGTATACTTAACTTTCAACCAGATGTTAAATTTGAGGCACCTAAAAACCACCTGACGCAGTACTTTTATCACTAACCAAGAACTGGAAGAAAGACAGTTAACCGCATACAGCACTCCTTTGTTATCGGATTCCACCAATATGCGCCTGTTCGCAAATTCTGAACCCCACAACTCCAAAGCCACCAAAATCGGGAACAACTCTAGGAGAACCACATTCTTGGTGGCCCCTGACCTTACCCAAGACTCCGGCCAAGCCGCACATCTTCCATATAGCGCCGAAGCCTCTAGAGCCAGCAGCATCCGTGAATAGACAGAAATCTCGTGCTACCACAAAATCAGATTGAAAAAAAGGACTTTCCATTATAGCAGTCAAGAAAAGCAGACCAAACCTTCAAATCTTCTCTAAGCGGACTCGTCAGTCTGATGTGCGCCCGAGGCGATTTCAGACCTGATATTGCCATGTAAAGACGACGTGAAAAAATCCTGCCAACTGGCATGATTCGACATGCAAAGGCCAGGATACCCAAAAGTGATTGCATCTCCTTCAACTGTATCTTTTTCTTTTGCAACACCCTCGCAATCAACCATTTCAATTTCTCCAATTTTGCCACTGGCAAACGAAATTCCAACTTACAAGTATCTATTTCAATACCTAAAAATTCCAAAGTTGTGCTAGGGAGACAAGTTTTCTCTTCCGCCAGAGGGACACCAAAATCCAAAGCTAGCGCTTGAAATGATAGCAACAAATCAGAACAGATCCCAGAACTTGCTGGACCGACAAATAAAAAGTCGTCTAAATAGTGAACTATGCTATCTGAACTGGACTGAACACAAAGAACCCAATGGAGGAATGTAGAAAACGTCTCAAAATAAGCGCAAGACAGCGAACATCCCATTGGGAGACACATGTCAAAAAAGTACTGACCTTCAAAAGAAAAACCTAAAGAATTAAAAGCAGATGGGGAAACAGGCAGGAGCCGAAATGCCGATTTTATGTCGGCCTTTGCTAACAATGCACCAGGGCCAAACGCCCTAATCTTACTGCTGGCCTCCTCAAAAGTGGCATAAGAAACTGAACATGCATCACTATTTATATCATCATTCAATGAATCACCATTTGGATACGATAAATGGTGTATGAGCCTAAATTCATTAGGCTCACGCTTGGGCACCACCCCCAACGGGGAGAGACGAAAATTACAAAAAGGGGGTTTCTCAAAAGGTCCTGCAATCCTGCCAGCCACAAGTTCCTTACACAATTTATCTCTTACTACCTGAGGAAAATGATCTACCGACTTCAAATTCCCCACCATTTTACACCCTTCCCCCAGAAAAGAAGGTAGCGGAAAACCCTGAGCAAAGCCCTCAAAGAGCAAACGAGCCTTCTCCCTGTTTGGGTAGTTGTCCAGCCACGGGCGTATTTTTTCCAGCCTCACTGGAGTGCAGGCTCTTGGGAAAAATATGCTGTGCCGAACTCGGACCTACGTTTGCGTGCCGCTTAAAACATTTAGTTGCTGGATGCGCCCCAGCGCAGACAGAACATTCGTGTCGGTACTTGCACAACGTGTTCCATCGGCATTGACTATCATTAAATGCGAAACAGCAGCCTTTTCTAAAAACTGCTGCTGTAGGGGTAACCGTCTAGGTGCAACCGGTTTCTGCGGTAATATTAAGTTGAGCCACAGACCCACATCTTTCATTCCCCACCTAAGGGACTGGTGTATGGACAATTTTTGACGGAAGGACTCGTCATAATAAAACCAACCCAGGCCCCCAAAGTTCTTATATGCCTCTAATATATGATCCAAGTGCTGGAAAAGACCCCCACACCGTTCTGGGTACTTCTCTGCCATAATACCAGAGTAGATACAAAAGGCCTGCAGCCAATTGTTAAAAGACCTGGGGATCAACTTACGCCGCTCATCCTCCCCTCTCTCATCACCCCTCCAATTGACCATGGAATTATTATGAAATGGCAGGAGAGAAAGAATGTCTACATAATCCCCTTTCCAGATTTTATCCTTAATTGCGGCATTCAAATGGTATCCTAAAGGGGATATTTCACAGGGCATGACATCTTTCATCAATGTCTCAGGGACATTAACACTAGCTGTGTGTAATGACTCAGGAGGTAACAGATCATTAACAGTTAATAAATTACTATGTGGAGCAGACAGTACAGGAGAAGCAGAGGCAACAAGAGGGTTAACTGGCATAGAGACCAGAGCAGAAGGAGAAACAGCAGGAACTGACATTTTAGTTAAGGAATGAACCAAAGAGGACAGAGAACCTACTAAGCCAGTTAACATGGTTAATTGATTTAACTCACCCACTGCTGGAGGCTGTGATACATGGTGTTGAACCTCCTGCTCCAGCAGTGCTCTGGGGTCTGGGACTTGTAGAGCTTGCCCAACTGATAACTGTTGAGGCACCTCTGTGCCTTGCTGAGATTTACTTGTATGCTGCTGGGGAGACTGCAGCGCAGGCTGACTCCCCCTAGAGTCATTTGCGGGCTGCTGGGGCTGACCCCGCCGTCTTGCTCCTCTTCCTGCTGGGGACTGTGAGCAGGTCCGCCTCTTCTTGGTGCCGCGGCGGCCTCGTGTTGCGCCATCTGTATCAGACCGTCCGTGTGGCACACTAACCTCTTCGGCTGCTTCCACAGCCCGACCGCAACGTTCAGGAGCTGCGCTCCTCCTCGCTCTCTCCCGCAGGGCGGGCACAGGCACTCCCCACCCTGCGCCATTAGCATGAGAATGCTCACCGCCCACCTCTAAGCCGCCTCCTTCAGTGACCTCCAGCCGTACCTCTTCCTCCGGAGCTAGAGCCAGGCACTGACGTAGCCATGCTTCCCCGCCTGTGCTGCCAGCCTTCTCAAGTAACTGCTTCACCAGGGCTTCCATCATTAAAGGTAGGCGAACTGCAGAGCACCAATCTTCTTCAGCTGTCAGCTCCAATCTTCTTCAGTTGTCCTGCAGGCAAGAGGATGAGCCCCACACCTGCTTACCCTTAAATAGCCCAACCCCTTGCTTCCAGAGTATTCCCTGAAACCTCATTGGCTACTCCTGAAAACTCCCCCTAGCCTCTTAAAGAGGCAGTAACCTGACTGACTAACACCTAATGCTGCTTAATAATTTTTATTAAATCCTGGGATGGGGAGGCCACAATCTCAAGAAAGTGGCCCCATATTGTGCCCCCTTTTTTCATTAAGTCCAACCTATGTGTGTGATTACCGTATATGTCAGTATTACATTGTATATTCCTGTATGTTGTGGTCGTTCAGGTGCTTATCTAATTGTTTTTTTTCAACTATCGATGCTCCCCTCTGATACCACCACCTGTGGAAGGGAATTCCACATCCTTGCTGCTCTTACAGTAAAGAATCCTCTACATAGTTTAGGTTAAACCTCTTTTCTTCTAATTTTAATGAGTGGCCACGTGTCTTGTTAAACTCCCTTCCGCAAAGACTTCTTGCATAATGCTTGTTTATCTCCAATTTCATGTGAGTAGCCATTTGGCTGTTGTTGAATAAATCCCCCTTTGACTAAACTGCTACACATAGTTTGGCTCACCTTGCTGTTCCTTTATATCTGCTAGGGTCACCAGGTATTTTCTTTGCTTGCAGTGGTGTAAAAAGATCTGTGTTTTCGATTTTGCCCACACATATACTTTAATGTGTGAAAAAGAAAAAGAATCTCGAAATCAATGCAATGCAGGCATTTTGCTTCAAGTGCATCTCCCTTATTGTACTCATTAAAAGTTGCTGAAATATTTATTCAGAGGTTAACACCTTTTTAGATACGTGAAATTTTTCCTCAAATCATACCTGTTTTAGTTCAGGTCTATCCATCACAATTCCACCAATTCTCAAAGTTGTAATTTTAGAATAATCTTTTTAAAGTTTGATGGATTAAAACTATCATACTGGTATGATTAAATTTTTATCTATTTGTTTAAAAGTTACAGTATACATGTATTACGTGCTTGCTACCCACCCTCATCAATCTCACATCAATAAATTGTAACTCATTTATTTCATCCTGCAGTGCAGTGTAAATCTTATAAATTGTGCTGAACATTACCCCACCCATACCAAAAAGATCAAAATAATGAAACCAAATTTGAAAAAGGTATAAACAAAAGCCAATACCCAACATTAATTAAATCCAAAACACCCTGCTGACCTTTACTATGTGAATAACACAATGTGTGAAACTAGAAATATAAGCAAGGCAGCGTGAATAACTACAATAATAATATATGCAAATGTGTTAAATAAAATACCAGTGCAATATATAATTATATAATAAGCAGTGCTAATTTCACAAGAAAACTCAACACTAAAAATTCATCCAAATTAAAGCGGAGTTCCACCCAAAAATGGAACTTCCATTTTTACGGTTCCTCCCCCCCTCCGGCGTCACATTTGGCACCTTTCTCGCACATGCGCAGTAGGGAACCAGGCTGTGAAGCCGCAAGGCACCTGGGAGCCGAGGGACAGATCGGCTTTGGTGAGAACATTGCGGGCGACCTGGATAGGTATGTGTCCTTAAATTAAAAGTCAGCAGCTGCAGTATTTGTAGCTGCTGACTTTTATTTTATTTATTTTTCGGCTGAACTCCGCTTTATGTCCAGTGCAAATAAACCACAGTCTCCATTCCACCATCCATAAATAGGGTTCCACCCAAAAATGAAAATAATAATATGCAGTTCCAAATAGTGACAATTTTCAGTATTCCACAAGCAGTGCTCCACCCAAATAGCAAGTCCTGTTTATTACCACAAGGGTCCCTCCCTTGTTGGCAGATTTGATAACCTAATCCCTATTCATGACAAGAAGGGATATAGATTCAACTTATAAAACTACATCTTCTATCATATTCTTATTCAACACTCTAAAATGGCCGATACACTATTCTAAGTCATGTTAAAAAAAACATAACATTTTTCCAAACTATGTAAATGCACTTTGCTCAGAATAGCAATTTGTTCATCAGTAAATATAACATGATAAATGAATTACCAGTTTATAGGTAGTATACGTTTATTCTTATTTCCAAGCCCTTGTCACCAAGGACACATTGCTGGCACATTGCCTGTTGCTGTATCTAAAAAATAACTTTTGATTGAGGCATGTCATTTTTTTAATATGCTGTGTTAACTTGGCCGATTTAATGCTTTTAATAATGGCTTACATTATAGTAGAGATGAGCTAAGTGTTCTGTCTCAACAAAAGTACAGACTGAATATTCGCTGGTCAGATGTTCATCCTAACCCTGAACTTTTTTTTTTTTTGTGTGTGTATTATTTATATATTTTTTTTTATTTGTGGTATATAATTATAGTTGGAGATTGTTGGAAATAAGAATCAGGAATTTAAAAATATAGATTCTGTAAAATCAGTGTTAAGTTTGATGTATGTTTGTATGCTGTAAAACTGAAAAATCTGAATAAAAAAAAAGTAAGTTAACCCTGAACTTTTGGAGCATTTGGCGCCAATTGTTTCATAGAACATCCCATAATGCATTGTCAAATCCATCATTGCAGCTCAAACACTATAACAAACTAGTTTCCCAGCAGCCCTTTGTCATTGTGTTGGGAGTTTAGTGCAATTCTAGATGTGGTACAAACCTGTATGTTGTTTCCATTATCAGCGTCCAAGAAAATATATATATATATTTTTTTTCCAAGGATGCTAAATACATGCTCAGTCACTGCATAGGTTGCTAAAACAGTCTTTCTAGCTGTGTTGCAAACCTGTATACTACTTCCATTGTCAGTATCCAAAAATACACATTTTTTTACAGTCGCTAAATGCCTGTTCAGCTTACAAACTGTACTGCAAAACTGTCACATTTTATCCATCTTTCATTTCCAAAAGAAGAAACAAGATTTTAGATTTCAAGGTGCAATCTGATTTCTCTCTCTCCTTCCAAAAATGCTGACCTACTCAATAAAAGCTTAAAAGGTGTATTTTAAAACTGTTCTCTTATTCAGTCTTAAAACGTATTATTATTATTATTATTTAGGTGCCATATATACTCGAGTATAAGCCGAGTTTTCAGCACATTTTTTTGTGCTGGAAATGCCCCCCTCGGCTTATACTCGAGTCACCTTTTTTGCGCCTGATCTCCCAGATTTTGGGGACCCGATACCGGCCAACCGTAGGTCCCCTGGACCCCAAACTTGGCACACATATAGCCCCACTCTTTCTCTACAAGTGTGCAAAGGGGAGCAGCGATTTTTCAAAGCTGGGCGCCCCTTCCATATACTCCCATGTTAAATGGTAATTTCTCCGGTGACTTTGGGGAATCGGTACCGGCCGGTCGTGGGTCCTCTGGACCAGAAACTTGGCACACATGTAGCCCAATTTCTCCTCTATAAGTGTGCAAAGTTTTTTGTCTGGGAGACCTATGGCCGGGGAGCACCGATTTTTCAAAGCTGGGCACCCCTTCCATAGACTACCATGTTAAACGTCAGTCTAGTCATGGGCAAAGTGAGGCATGGGCACAGTGAGGTATGGGCACAGTGAGGCATGCACATGGACACAGTGAGCAAAGTGAGGCACAGTGAGGCATGCAGATGGACACCCTAGGCTTATACTCGAGTCAACAAGTTTTCCCAGTTTTTTGTGGTAAAATTAGGTGCCTCGGCTTATATTCGGGTCGGCTTATACTCGATATATACGGTACTTATATAGCGCCGTCAATTTACGCAGCGCTTTTACATATACATTGTACATACACAACGGTCCCTACCCTCAAGGAGCTTACAATCTAAAGTCCCTAACTCACATTCATATACTAGGGCCAATTTTTAGACAGAAGCCAGTTAACCTACCAGCATGTCTTTAGAACTTATAAACATAGCTCTAAATTAAAAAAAATTGTATATATGTTTCACTCCCTCTGGAATAGTGGGATAGCAAAAAAGCTAAAGTCTGTATCAAATTATCAAATTTTTTAAATTGTTGGGGTCTACGATCTGAGAAAAAAAAAGATCTTGTGATTTGTTTATCTCAGGTCGGTTTTGCCAGATCTTCTTCTGTCATAGAATCTTAGCAAATAAGGAGTACATACTATTCAGCTCATCCGTTCAGTTTTCGTAGCTTGTGGCCCAGAAATAAAAACGCAAAAGTATATTTTAGGGTGAATCAAATCTGCCTAGTCCCTCTGTATTGCAGCCTAGTAAATACACTTACATGTCGTCTGTGCAATATTTCTGGCTTTTGATTGTGACATAATAAACTGATTTTTTTTTTATCCAAATAAAATATGCCTCATCTCTTCTTCTGATATAGTAGCCAGGTACAAATTTTGGCTTTATGGCTAGTGAGTTTCCACAAAATTTAGAGCTGCTGTGTTTGGAATATCATACATCGAGGGAGATATACTAAAACGGGTGCACACAGAATCTGGTGTAGCTGTGCATAGTAACCAATAAGCTTCTAACTTTAGCTTGTTCAATTAAGCTTTGACAATAAAACCTGGAAGCTGATTGGGTATTGGCACAGCTGCACCCTATTCTGTGTGCACCAGTTTTAGTAAATCCCCCCCTACCCCCATTGTTTTTTCTTGGAATAAAATGACTATTATATTATATTGCTGCCTTGGACCCCAATCAAACGTATCAATAGGGTTCGGACTCTGGATCCAAACTTTGATAACTTTCACCTAATGTTTACCCAACATTTGGCTCATCAATACTTTATAGCTACAGTGCATAAGGACTCCTGGATTGGAGGATGGCATGGCCCAATCAGTACAGTATGTATATATATCTATATATAGATACCGTATATACTCGAGTATAAGCCGAGTTTTTCAGCCCTTTTTTTAGGGCTGAAAGTATACCCCTCGGCTTATACTCGAGTCAGTACCTCAAAATCGTGAAATTCCGCGGCCGGCGTCTATTGTTCAAATCTCGTGCCGTTCTCCCTGTCCCTTCGGCGATAGGCGTTTCCAGAAAACACAGTGATGAGTGTTTGCGCCTATCACGGAGGTCCTCTTGTCCGACGTCCGTGATTGGCCGAGCACTGAACACAGTGCCTGCTGGGAAACGGAGTCGGCGAATGAGAGGACCTCCGTGATAGGCGCAAACACTCAACACAGTGTTTGCTGGAAACGCCTATCACGGAAGGGACAGGGAGAACGGCGCGAGATTTGAACAATGGACGCCACCGCGGAATTCAAGATTTTGAGGTACTGACTCGGGCACAGGGAGGCGGAATCGACACAGTAAGGGGGCACAGTGAGGTGACAGTGGGCAGTGAGATGGCAATGGGCACAGTAAGGGGGCACAGTGAGACGACAATGGGCACAGTGAGGTGACAATGGGCAGTGAGGTGGCAGAGTGAGATGCCAATGGGCACAGTAAGGTTGGGCAATGGGCACATCCTCCCCCCCCCCCCCCCCCCTCGGCTTATACTCGAGTCAATAAATTTTCCCAGTTTTTTTGGTAAAAGTAGGTACCTCGGCTTATACTCGAGTCTGCTTATACTCGAGTATATACGGTATATATACTGTATATATCTATATATATATATATCTATATCATAGATATATATATATTATTACAGTAGAGTAGAAATTTAACAGCTCCACGTTTACTTGCTGGATGCATCTGTGACTTCCAAGGATCAACGGGAAACACTGTTTGGTGTCATGTATCCATATGTTCCCCAACAAGATCTAAAACTTTGTTATTATAGAGTTGTTGTTTTTTTTTGTTTTTTTTATGGATTTACCATCTAAGTTTGTTATTGTCTGTTCAAGTTATTTAATCCTTGAACAGAAGGCTATGGTGCTGACTCCATTCATATAAAAGCAAATGAGAGTGCTTAGTAACAAATATGAAGAGTAGGAGGAAGATAGCAAAATCTTAATGCACAGTAATGGTATTGTAATGTTGGATATGTTGTACTGCTGCTTTTCAAGATTTGTGTCTGGTTTTGTGTGTTGGCTGCAGAGTCCACTTTGCTGGATAAGATGTCTTCTGCTGTGTGGAGTATATGCTGGGTAAATTGTGTGCATTTACCTAAACTAATATTACTTCTTTCTAGAATACTTCTATAAAAACTACTTCCTACTCGGCCACTGCACATATACGGCCGGGTGGGCATTTCCTCCTATTGAGTGGACCGTTAGGAACGTCCCTCAGAAGGAAGGGGATCGTGCACATGCCCGCGCAGTGGCGCGATCCCGATGCGCTCGTGTCACCCGGACACGGCGCATCTCCGATCAGCAGGAGGGCTCTGTGATTGGCCCTCCTGATCACATGATGGCTGCGTCCAATCACAGCCATCATGTGATGTAAATAGAGAGCCGGTTGCTAGGTGATCGGCTCTCCTCTCCTCACACGGAAGTTGTCAGTGAGGAGAGGAGAGCGGATCTCTGCAGCCGGCCGGTGATCAGTGAGTATGAGTTTTTACACACTGATCACCGGCTCAGTGTCCCCACACATGTCTCCACACAGTATAAACACACAAGTCCCCAAATTAGTGTCCCCAAAACACTGTCCCCCCACACATGTCCCCCACATATGTAACAGTAAAATCACATGTCCCAATGATCATCTGCACACATCTGTACATGATCATCTGCGTACATCTGGCCGTGATCACACAAACAAATTATTATACACTTAACAGAATTTTTTTTACCAAAGACATGTAGCAGAATACATTTTGGCTTAAATTTATGACAAAATTCGATTGTATTGAATTTCTTTTAAAATAGAAAGAAGAAAATATTGTTTTTTTTTCCAAATTTCTGCTCTTTTTTGGCTTATATCGTAAAAAATAAAAAATGGAGTCATGAATAAATACCACCAAAAGAAAGCTCTATTTGTGTGAACAAAATTTTAAACATTTCATTTGGGTACGTACAGCGTAGCATGACCGCGCAATTGTCATTGAAAGTGCAAGAGCGCTGAAAGCTGAAAATTGGTCTGGGAAGGAAGGGGGCGAAAGTACCCAGTATCGAGGTGGTTAATTATTCTTTTTAGATCATATCCTACTAAATCATTTTTTTAATTTGTTGTTTTGTTGTTGTTTTGGCTATCTACAGTATATACCATCTTTTACAAATATTCAGGTAATATTTGAAAAATGATGCCCAGAGTATTATGTCTTTTAAAGAGATAGCACAACAATAGCTGCTTTTTTTTGTCTTACTTTTAATGAAACTTAGGACTAAACCATCTGGTAAGGGATGAATCACTGCTGTCATCTACTTCTGTATGTAATCTTGAGCTAGTGAGTTCTAAAAACACAAGGCTTAAAGCAAAAACCTCCACCTGCTAGCTCAATAAAATGTAAAATATGTATGGTATATGCAATGTTTTACATTTATCAGACTCAAAAATATATATATTTTTTTAATATTTGCCCAAGCCCTGGCCTTAATAAGAAAATAAATTAAATACAAATCCGTTATAAATCTCCTTGAACCCCCATCCATCCCTCTTACAGTCTTGCTTTTTGTGATTTAAAAAAAAGTGTTGAGCAATAAATGTACTGAATTACTGAATAAAATGCAGACTGCAACCTGTACATTAGTGGATTCACACAGGGACACATTGCCAGTCAAGTCACAGTAAGCATAATAACATCCTGCAATTTTTCTGGATTTTTGTTTTTTTTAATGCTCCCAGAAATAGTAGAAGCCTGACTATTGCTTCTTACAAAATAAAGAATAAATGAACAGCTCAGCAGTGGAAAATAACAGTCACACTCATGCAGATTTGGTCAGATTATGTAAATATTATCTGAAGTGAATACTACACTAATGTAGTATGAGTGCTAATAAGTTTCATCATTAATACAGTACAGGCATACCCCACTTTTAAGTACACAATGGGACCAGAGCATGTATGTAAAACGAAAATGTACTTAAAGTGAAACAATACCTTTTTTCACTTCTAGGGTGTAGTGGGGGGTCAGGGGCTGTAGTGGGGGTGTCAGGAACTGTAGTTGAGGTCTCAGGGGCTGTAGTGGAGGTGTCTGGGGCACACTGGAACAGGGCGGGCTATGCTCTCGGAGCTTCAGCTCTTTCTACTGCGGCTGCAAAATGTCTGTACAGTACTTGTGAGGCACTTTACATACACTCGTGGGTATGTCCTTACTCGCGAGTGTATGTAAAGTGAGTGTACTTAAAGCGGGGTATGCCTGTACTTATAATTGTGTATTATAGAGATTAAGAAATCAGCGATATAAAGCACAGAGATGCAAAAAGGTATGCAGCAGAAATATGTCAGAAGGGGCATAACTACAGATCATGGGGTTCCATAGCAAAGTTAAAGTGTTTTTAAACCTAAAAAAATGGCTCTTTAATTTGTTTAAATGTGAACTGTCATGTCACTATTTAATTTCTACCTGCTGATGTTCTGTTTTACCTGGTTGATGTTGCCTGCCTCCCTCCTCTTAACAGTAAACTAACCATGCTAACATGGATTATGATCCTTGCTAGCTTGTTCAGTTTGCGTTTTTTGTCATCCCGCTGAAGATACAGGCACATTGCCCAAGAGCACAGTGTGCCTATGTCTTCCATAGTCAGTACACAAGCCGCGTCCCCCACCACTGCGTTCGGCTAGGAAAAGGAGGAAGTCATGGTAAGCCACAGAGTCTGATTGCATTCCATTGCCATGGAAATGCAGAAGCTCTGTGGCAATGTCACTTCCTGTCATGACCTACATGCCCCAACATTAGACACGCCCACCGTCAGATCAGTGCATCAGTGTGGAAGCTACAACGATCACGCACGTGACTTGCACTAATAAAGCCCAAGGGGGATTTTTTTTTTTAATAAAGCAAGAACAATCTTAACCACTTAAGCCCCGGACCATTTGGTAGCTAAAGGACCAGAGGTGAATTCAGAATTTTGCACTGCGCTGCTTTAACTGTAAATTGTGCGGACATGCAATGTTGTACCCAAACGAAATTTGCGTCCTTTTCTTCCCACAAATAGAGCTTTATTTTAATGGTATTTGATTGCCTCTGCGATTTTTATTTTTTGCGATATAAACGGAAAAAGACCGAAAATTTTGAAAAAAATGATATTTTCTACTTTTTGTTATAATAAAAATCGAATAAACTCAATTTTAGTCATACATTTAGGCCAAAATGTATTCAGCCACATGTCTTTAGTAAAAAAAATGTCAATAAGCGTATATTTATCGGTTTGCGCAAAAGTTATAGCGTTTACAAACTAGGGTACATTTTCTGGAATTTACACAGCTTTTAATTTATGACTGCCTATCTCATTTCTTGAGGTGCTAAAATGACAGGGCAGTACAAAACCCCCCCAAATGACCCCATTTTAGAAAGTAGACACCCCAAGGAAATTGCTGAGAGGCATGTTGAGCCCATTGAATTTTTTTTTTTGTCCCAAGTGATTGAATAATGACAAAAAAAAAATGACAAAAAGTTGTCACTAAATGATATATTGCTCACACATGCCATGGTTATATGTGGAATTGCACCCCAAAATACATTCTGCTGCTTCTCCTGAGTACGGGGATACCACATGTGTGGGACTTTTTAGGAGCCTAGCCACGTACGGGACCCCGGAAACCAAGCACCGCCTTCAGGATTTCTAAGGGCGCAAATTTTTGATTTCACTCCTCACTACCTATCACAGTTTTGAAGGCCATAAAATGCCAAAATAGCACAAAACCCCCCCAAATGACCCCATTTTAGAAAGTAGACACCCCAAGGAAATTGCTGAGAGGCCTGTTGAGCCCATTGAATATTTTTTTTTTGTCCCAAGTGATTGAATAATGACAAAAAAAAAAAATTACAAAAAGTTGTCACTAAATGATATATTGCTCACACATGCCATGGTTATATGTGGAATTGCACCCCAAAATACATTCTGCTGCTTCTCCTGAGTACGGGGATACCACATGTGTGGGACTTTTTAGGAGCCTAGCCACGTACGGGACCCCGGAAACCAAGCACCGCCTCCAGGATTTCTAAGGGCGCAAATTTTTGATTTCACTCCTCACTACCTATCACAGTTTTGAAGGCCATAAAATGCCAAAATAGCACAAAACCCCCCCAAATGACCCCATTTTGGAAAGTAGACACCCCAAGCTGTTTGCTGAGAGGCATGGTGAGTATTTTACAGCTCTCATTTGTTTTTGAAAATGAAGAAAGAACATTTTTTTTTTCTTTTTTTTTTCAATTTTCAAAACTTTGTGACAAAAAGCGAGATCTGCAAAATACTCACAATACCTCTCAGCAAATAGCTTGGGGTGTCTACTTTCCAAAATGGGGTCATTTGGGGGGGTTTTGTGCCATCTGGGCATTCCATGGCCTCCGAAACTGTGATAGGCAGTGAGAAGTGAAATCAAAAATTGACACCCTTAGAAAAGCCTGAAGGCGGTGCTTGGTTTTTGGGGTCCCGTACGCGGCTAGGCTCCCAAAAAGTCTCACACATGTGGTATCCCCGTACTCAGGAGAAGCAACAGAATGTATTTTGGGGTGTAATTCCACATATGCCCATGGCATGTTTGAGCAATATATCATTTAGTGACAACTTTGTGCAAAAAAAAAAATAATAATTTAATTTTTTCCGCAACTTGTGTCAACATATAAAATATTCCATGGACTCGACATGCCTCTCAGTATATAGCTTGGGGTGTCTACTTTCCAAAATGGGGTCATTTGGGGGGGTTTTGAACTGTTCTGGCATTTTATACACAACATTAGGAAGCTTACATCCACTCTTCTAACCACTTGAAGACAAAGCCCTTTTTGACACTTTTTGTTTACATGAAAACATATTTTTTTTTGCAAGAAAATTATGTTGAACCCCCAAACATTATATATATTTTTAAAGCAAAGGCCCTACAGAATAAAATGGTGGGTGTTGCATTTTTTTTTTCTACACAGTATTTGCGCAGCGATTTTTCAAACGCATTTTTTGGGGAAAAAATACACTTTTTTTAATTTTAATGCACTAAAACACACTATATTGCCCAAATGTTTGATGAAATAAAAAAGATGATCTTAGGCCGAGTACATAGATACCAAACACGACATGCTTTAAAATTTCGCACAAACGTGCATTGGCGACAAACTACATACATTTTTAAAAGCCTTTAAAAGCATTTACAGGTTACCCCGTTAGATTTACAGAGGAGGTCTACTGCTAAAATTACTGCCCTCGATCTGACCTTCACGGTGATACCTCACATGCATGGTGCAATTGCTGTTTACATATGACGCCAGACCGACGCTTGCGTTCACCATTGGGCAAGAGCAGGGCAGGACAGGGGTGCTTTTTTTTTTTTTTTTTTTTTTTTTATTATTAATTTTGCTTTTTTATTTTATTTTTAAACTGTTGCTTCCATATTTATTTAATTTTATCACTTTTATTGTTATCTCAGGGAATGTAAATATCCCCTATGATAGCAATAGGTAATGACAGGTACTCTTTTTTGAAAAAACTGGGGTCTATTGGACCCTAGATCTTTCCTCTGCCCTCAAAGCATCTGACCACACCAAGATCGGTGTGATAAAATGCTTTCCCAATTTCCCAATGGCGCTTTTTATATTCGGGGGGGACATTCCCTCCCACTGCTTGTAAAAGCAGTCCAGAGGCTAATTAGCCACTAGGATTGCTTTTACATGAAAGCCGGCCGCTGGCTGAAAAGAATGATACCAAGATGATACCTAAACCCGCAGGCATCATTCTGGTATAAACATTCAAAGTCCAGCAACATACCAGTACGTTGCTGGTCCTTGTTGGACATGTATTGTAATCTTTTTTTTCATGCAGCCTGTTGGCTGAACGAAAAAAAAAGATTGATCGGTGGGTATGCCCACCATTAGAATACCGCCCTTCATCCACCCACTTCTAATGATGGGCATACATGCACCATTTATATATGCCGAAGCATGGGGGCATCTTCTCGCAAAAGTTATGCCGCGTACACATGGTCAGACTTTTCCACGGGCAAGCCTCCGTCGGAATTTCGACCGTATATACGCGGCATTAGGAGCAAAATCGCTCCTCCGCTCCTGCTGCCCCAATGCTTCAGCATATATGCTTTTTTTTTTTAACTGTGGTGGTGAAATTACCTCCTACAGCACTGGAGTCGCAGGGATCAGGCCTGTCTCTGCGAACGCTGCAGTTATGTGTGTTGTGTTTTGTAAGTGACAGTGATCGATCGATACTGCACTTGGGTGGCCTGGGCTGGACGGAGGGGCAAAACACAGGTGCTAGCAGGTATCTGGGCTGATCCCGCTAACACTGCGTTTTTGGGAACCCTAAACTGCTGGGGACGCTAGTATAGATCTGATCAGATCAGATATTGAGCTGATCAGATACTATACCACTAAGGGGGGTGTATGCTTCACGTGTGGGTGTTAGCGCTACTGGCACTAACCTGACGCTGCCTGGGGTGTGACGCAGACCCTCTCTGACGCTAAAACCTAACTGATATCACCCGCCGGGCGATCAGGGGGTTAAACCTTTATTGGGTTATATACGGCGGGTGCCCTGACACTATAAAAAGCAAACTAACTAACCAGCGTCACCCGTAACACTTATATGATGATCACTGGTGAAAGGGTTAACTAGGGGCAATTAGGGGGTTAAAACCTTTATTAGGTAATATATGGGGGTACCTGACGCTATATAAAAACCTGACGGCGAACCTAAAAAAAAATTACTGGCTACCTATCGGCATCACCGACACTAAGACAACGATCATAAAAACGATTGCTTAGCGACAGTGGTGATAGGGGGTGAAAGGGTTACCTGGGGGGCGATCAGGGGGTTAAACCTTTATTAGATAATATATGGGGGTACCTGACGCTATAAAAACCTGCGGCGAACCTAAAAAAAATTACTGGCTACCGATCAGCATCACCGACGCTAAGACATCGATCAGAAAAATGATCGCATAGTGACGGCGGTGCTAAGGGGTGAAAGGGTTACCTGGGGGGTGATCAAGGGGGTTACACCTTTATTAGGTAATATATGGGGGTACCCGACGCTATAAAAACCTGCGGCGAACCTAAAAAAAATTACTGGCTACCGATCAGCATCGCCGACGCTAAGACATCGATCAGAAAAATTATCGCTTAGTGACAGTGGTGATAGGGGGTGAAAGGGTTACCTGGGGGGGGCGATCAAGGGGGTTAAACCTTTATTAGGTAATATATGGGGGTACCCGACGCTATAAAAACCTGCGGCGAACCTAAAAAAAATTACTGGCTACCGATCAGCATCACCGACGCTAAGACATCGATCAGAAAAATGATCGCATAGCCACGGCGGTGCTAGGGGGTGAAAGGGTTACCTGGGGGGTGATCAAGGGGGTTAAACCTTTATTAGGTAATATATGGGGGTACCCGACGCTATAAAAACCTGCGGCGAACCTAAAAAAAATTACTGGCTACCGATCAGCATCGCCGACGCTAAGACATCGATCAGAAAAATTATAACTTAGTGACAGTGGTGATAGGGGGTGAAAGGGTTACCTGGGGGGCGATCAAGGGGGTTAAACCTTCATTAGGTAATATATGGGGGTACCCGACGCTATAAAAACCTGCGGCGAACCTAAAAAAAAATACTGGCTACCGATCAGCATCACCGACGCTAAGACATCGATCAGAAAAATGATTGCTTAGTGACAGTGGTGATAGGGGGTGAAAGGGTTATCTGGGGGGTGATCAGGGGGTTAAACCTTTATTAGGGGGGGTTAGGGGGCTACACTGGACCTAAAACTAAATGTACTGACACTTTTACAGTCACAAATGTCACTGATTGCAGTGATCACTAAATAAATGGCCACTGCAATCAGTGACACTGTGACTGGGGGCTGGGGGGGCTGGGGGGTGATCTGGGGGTGTCTGGGGGGGCCTGGGGGGGGGCGATTTATGTGCCTATGTGTCCTGGTGTCAGTGTGCTGTTTTGTGTACTAACCTGGCATCTTCTCCTGTACGGCGCTCGGTATATGTGAGCGCCCCAGGAGAGATGGCATCACTTCCTCCTTCCTGGCAGGCAGGGGAAGCTCTCTCATTCGCCGGGAGCGATCGAGAGGGGGTGGCCGGAATCGAACGGCCGTCCCCTCATGCCGGATCGCTCCCGAAGGTAAAACGACCGCTCACTGTAAAGAAGGGGGGTCCGATCGGACCCCCCAACTATACAAAGGCAATCACGTACATATACGTGATTCTGCCTGTCGGTGCCATTCTGCTGACGTATATTTACAGTGGGCGGTCGTTAAGTGGTTAATAGAGGGATACATTACTCTAGTGAAAAATTATTTTATGGTAAATAAGGTTCACAACTACTTTAACTACTCTGTCCTCAGTAGATCTATATGCTATTTGCTATTTCAACATCTCAGATCTCAGCATATTAGTGCAAACTCGAATCCCTCCCACCTAAAATGGTAGTCCAGTAGTCAGTAAAAAAACAAACAAAAGACTTTTAGTAGTCACTACTATAGTGATTGCTGCTATTTTCTGGATCCTAGGCCAAGCGGCTACCCTGATGTAGAACACAAGGGGTCAATGATTGGATGAGTTGGAAATTGTGTCATCACCACCCCAATTCTCTATCTAGTCAATGCAATGAAAAGTTCAAGGTGTTTTGTGAATGGTACCGTGCTGAGCAAGCCACCCCCTGTGTTCACTTTGCAGCAGGGCAGCCAATTGGAATGGAATTCAACATTTTAAATCTACTGAAAACTGTTTTCATATTGAAAACATTACAGTTTAATTTATCTCAATAGCCTCCTTCACAGACCCCCCTCTAACTTCCAAGCCTCTTAGCAGCTCCATGAATTCCTATGGTTATAGTTACACTACTGTATGTCAGATAAAAAAATGCTAGGCTAGGTCCTAGAAAGCTTTACAGGTTAAACGAATATTTTAATAATCCATAAAGAACATTTTTTTTTATTCCACCAGAGAAAAACGTGTGCTCACTAGTTGCCCCTTCTTTTCTGCTCCGTGTTACCCTTTACAGACTATCAGTGAGAAAAAGGGAGCCTGAAAGCAAACAGTCACTGCTCTGCTCTCTCTTTCAAAACTCATAAAGCTCTTTCTCATCAGTGTCACAACACTCCCTGTAATGAATGTTTATTTTTAAAGATTTTATTAAAATAGCAAAAAAAAAAACACCAGTTGAAACTTACAAAAAAATCGGTCCAAAACAAAACCATCATCATTTCTCTTTAATAGCATCAATACTTTTATGTTTACGTATTGGTTATATGACTATGGATGTAAGTAATTTGTGGACATGCAAAAAGTATGTGCAGGCGTCGGGAAAGATGTTATATAATTGCACTAAAGAGTAAGTAAAATTCCACATCTACCGCCTTGAAATTACCTAACTGAAAAGTTTTTTGCATATTATGTGTATCAAGGGTTCAATATATTATATCAGTGATCTAATCATATTTGGTTTTTGGAACAGTACCTGTATTTGTTTGACTGTTTAAGTTTCAGCCATAAAAACAGAAGGGGAAAAAAGCAGAAAATAAAAAAATAAAAACTTTCCTAAGAATGTTTGTTTTTTGGGGTTTATTTTGGCATTTGGTACAAAGACTGGTCTGGTAGTTAAAGTGAAACACGTTCAATACAAAGTAAAATGCCCTCTTGATATCCTCCCCTTTAATTGATACTTACTTTCCCCAAATATCCCCCACTGCTTGAGTTGCCTCCCCAGAGCTCTGTGTATTAAACCCTGTATTAGTCCATATTAGAACATATACAAGACACATTCCCACATATGACAGTGTTTGGGCCTGAACTCATATGCCAATCACTACATTGTGGAAGAAAGGGGAGAGAGTCACATGCTCTTTCATATAATATAGTACAAGGTATTTCAAAAACCACAAGAGGGTGACCAGTAGCATGCAAAAGGTAAGTATCTACAAACAGAAGGAACAAAGTGTCAGTTGTACATTTGACCTTTTATTATGCATGGTTATTAGGACAATGAGTGTGCATTATTATGTTTATGACTGTTGGATGGATGATTACTACACATATATATTCTCATGCATTCGTATTTCTTTTGACAGCTCCATTTATTCCTCTAAGTGCAGACAGCTATGTGAAGTTCGATGCTTATGGAGATGGGCTTGGTCTGTACAATGTATTCAATTTCCAGTACAACAATGGAAAATACTCCTATTTAAAAATAGGCCAGTGGGCTGAAACCCTGTCCTTGGATTTTGACTTGATACAGTGGTCGAAGAGTATGGTGCCAACTTCACAGTGCAGTGACCCATGTGCACCAAATGAAATGAAGAGTATGCAACCAGGAGACGTTTGCTGCTGGATCTGTATTTCATGTGAAACTTATGAATACCTGGCAGATGAGTTTACATGTATTGACTGTGGTCCAGGCCGGTGGCCAACCTCAGATTTAACTGGTTGCTATGACCTACCAGAAGACTACATCAAGTGGGAAGATGCATGGGCGGTTGGACCAGTGACCATTGCGTGTCTTGGCTTTATCTGTACATTTCTAGTTGGAGGAGTTTTTGTCAAGCATAACAGTACTCCTTTAGTAAAAGCTTCAGGGAGAGAACTTTGCTACATTCTACTGATTGGTGTATTTTTTTGCTACTGTATGACATTTTTCTTCATAGCCAAACCTTCCCCAGTTATTTGTACTCTACGCAGATTGGGACTTGGGACCTCTTTTGTAGTTTGCTACTCAGCTCTCCTTACAAAAACAAATCGCATTGCCAGAATTTTCAGTGGGGTGACAGAAGGTGCTCAAAGACCTAAATTCATCAGTCCCAAGTCTCAAGTCATCATATGTCTAAGTCTTATCTCAGTTCAGATTGTCATTGTGTCTGTGTGGTTAATGTTGGAGTATCCTGGAACCAGGCGGTTTACAATTCCCGAGAAGAGGGAAACTGTCATACTAAAATGCAATGTCAAGGATTCCAGTATGTTAATATCTTTGACATACGATGTTGTTCTAGTAATTCTATGTACTGTATATGCCTTCAAGACAAGGAAATGCCCAGAAAATTTCAATGAAGCCAAGTTTATTGGATTTACAATGTACACAACTTGTATAATCTGGCTTGCATTCCTTCCCATATTCTATGTGACATCAAGTGACTACAGGGTAAGTTCATGAATATGTTAAATTGTTTTATTATGACCTTAATAAGATGCCTATAATATACCTATGAACATGTATGTAATATGTAGTATTTTTAATATGTGTACAAAATAGATTAACACAATTTAAACAATATTATATATTATTGTTAAAGTGGTTGTAAACCCACTAACACAACATGCACCTACAGGTAAGCCTAGATTAAGGCTTACCTGTAGGTGTATGAAATATCTCCCTAACCTACACGGTTAAGGAGATATTTGCTTTTAAAACCGGCGCCACTGACGTCACGCGCATGCGCACTAGCGGGCCGGCATAGTAGCCGGATTTCTGAATGGATTTAGCTGGCCCGAGCGCGCATGCGTGTGACGTCATCGCCGCTCAGGGGCCAATCACAGCGCCGGAGCGGCAATACACGGAAGGGACATCGAGGCAAGATGACGGCGGAGGTGTCTGAGCACCGCTGCGGGGGCTTTGATCTAAGGTAAGTAATTCATAATGAGCTAGTATGCTAGTCATACTAGCTCATTATGCCTTTGTCTTGCAGGTATTTATTTTTTTATTTTTTTTATTTTGGGGTTTACAACCACTTTAATCTTTAAAAGCCATATTTGTTTCTAGGTATAATTTGTAATTATATATGTGCATGAGGGTAGGCATTTTTTTTTACTAAATACGCATGTTATGCTTGATGCTTAGCAGCGCTACACAATGGTTGCACATTACTGCCCTGCTAAGCACATCCTGTTAGAAAAATGTCAAAGTCTCTTTGTAAAGGCAAGTGTCTCCAACCCTTCACTCTTGAGCTTTCTAATGGAGTGCCGGAAAGCAGTAAATCCTGACAGGGTTCTAATCCTTCCCCATTCTATCAAATTATGTAAGTAAAGACTATATATATATATTTTTTGTGCTCTGAGCTCCCACCTCCTCAAACCAGCTATATATACAGTGTATATTTATATATATATATATATATAGTCACAGGGCTTCTTCCCCCTTTCTTTTTCGTACATCACGGGACACAGAGCGACTTAGTCATTACTAATGGGTTATATAGTTTACCTTCAGGTGTTGGCACTGGCCAATTCCAAACCGGAAGTACCCTCCCCTATATAAGCCCCTCCCACCCGGGAGCACCTCAGTTTTTTGCCAGTGTCTAAGGTGTTGGCCAAAGAGTAACATGTGTTTTCACTGGGCTTGCGTACAGGTTCTTTTGGGCCTTAGTAAGCTGTTCCGGATCCCACCAAAAAAGCTTCATAGCTAAACGGTCGGTACCCGGGCCTTGCAGCAGAAGAGCAAGGTTTTGCCTGTAATGCTTCTCTTAGGAGGGCTGGACCCTGGGATCCAGAGCTCTGGTCATACCCACGACCAAGACGCTGTCTGTGCAGGGTGCTATACAGGTCCAGGGGAGTGGAATCCTTGGGAACCCGGTCCCTGAAGGTTTAATTACAATGCCTGCCGTGATAGGTGAAGTTTGGACTTTTGTGGACCAAACAAAGTCCTGCGGCGGGGATCAGGTAAGTGGGGGCCCTCAGGAACTTGGTTCTATTGGGGGACCCCCAAGCCTAATTTGTCTTTCTGTCTGTTACCTAACGGTATTCCCGCTAAATATCTGTGTTTGCCTATAACTACTGAAAATGTAAAATTTTAATAGTAGTCAAGAAAAAAAAAAAAAAAACAGGGACCGCGGTACCTGTGTTAAACCACTAGAGGCCGCTGTAGTCCATTTTTCTTGTAAATGTGGATCTTTGGTTTTCTCAACTCAAAAGATCCAGGCAGCTGGTAAGTTTCTCTGAGGGAATCCACTTCCTCTGCCCTGTTGCTGCGTTCATCCACCGCACAGGCCCTCCGGCAAAAAGGGCCCTGGCTCCTAGTCCTCTGTTGGTTTTCGAAAAGGGCGCCATTGGCGCACGGGCGCGCGCGCGGGCGCGTGCACGCGCCTCCTATGAAAAAAAAGGGGCGGGGCGGGTGGATGACGCTCGATGCGCGCCGCGGCGCTTCTGCGCATGTGCGGGCGTCCCAGCATGGTTAAAAGACACAGTACAAGTGTCAGCTGCATGCAAACAGAGCTAGCAACAAACAGTGGCACACAGAGGCGGTTGATGCAGGCATCCCCATAGAAAGGCACTTTAGTGGACACCAGCTGGTATATAGCAGCACCTGTGTTAGACTATTACCAGCAAAAATTGGTGTATGACGACGGGAATACCTCAGCTTTGTGCTTAAAGGATATGTCGTCCAGACGCTCCGGAAATAAATCTTCCAGGAAGCCAAAGGGGTCTCCATCGGGCTCTGAGGATATTGGGCATGCTTGCACTGCACCAATCTCCCCTGAGAATGCAGAGGTCAGTAGCCGTAGAAACCCCGCAGGAATGCCTGGTGCTGCGGCTGTCCCCAGTCCACCTGCTCCTGTATATATAACAGAGGAGGTTTTATCCTCAACTCTGGGAGGATTGGAAGAGAGATTAACAGCATTGATCGCTGCTTCCCTGTCACAGGAAAAGCGCGTCCGATCTCCGTCTCCTCCTTCAGAGTGCCTGTTAGTGGAGGAACAGCCCCACACAGAGATCGACCTACCTGAAGGGGATCAGGATGAGGTTGATTCACTTATAGAGGAATCAACAGTGGAAGAACCTTTCTCAGCTTCTCAGGCTGAAAGATTATGGGTTCAGTCTCTGACTAACATGGTCCGATCAGCATTTAAAATGCCTCTGGCGGAACCACCATCCACTACGGTTTCCTCGCTGGGGTCGCTAAAAGCTCCCCAGGCGGTCTGTTCCTTCCCAATCCACCCTTTATTAGAAGGGCTTATTTACCAGGATTGGGAGCATCCTGATAAAATATTTGCTCCCCCCAAGAGATTTCCGGTGATCTATCCCATGGAGGATAAGTTCATAAGAAAATGGAGGGTCCCTATAGTGGACGCAGCCATCTCTTCTGTTAACAAATCACTGACATGTCCAGTAGATAATGTTCCAATGTTCAAAGACCCAATAGATAAAAAATTGGAGTCTTTACTAAAATCTGCTTTCTCTACAGCAAGTATGGTGACACAACCTGCGGTAGCAGCGATTGGAGTCTGCCAAGCAGTGAAAGATCAGTTGAAACAAGTCTTAAGGGACTTACCAGATCAGCAGGCTCATGCCTTAGCTGACCTGCCTAGAGCCTTGTGTTTTGCGGTGGACGCCATAAAGGATACAATCCAACAGGCCTCCCGCTTTACGCTGTCTATAGTACATATGCGTAGGCTTCTGTGGCTCAAAAACTGGTCTGCTGAAGCTCCCTGTAAAAAACTGCTGGTTAGCTTCCCATTTCATGGAGAACGCTTATTTGGAGAAGATCTGGACAAATATATCCAGAAAATTTCTGCCGGTAAAAGTTCACTCTTACCGGTTAAGAACAAGGGTAGAAGTCCTTCTTTTAAGAGGCCTACCTCTCCAGTCCCGGGCACATCGGCTGTGAAGCAGTTCCGACGGCCTCCGCGGTCAAATTCAGGGGGCAGAAATCAGGGACAATCACAGGGTAACAAGAAGCCCTGGATCAAGAGAGGTACAAAACCTCCCCCTAAGGCATGAAGTATTGCCCCCGCTCAATCGGGTGGGGGGAAGACTTCAGTTGTTCACAGAGACCTGGCGGGACACCATCAGAGACAGATGGGTGCTCTCCGCAGTAAGTCTGGGATACAAGCTGGAGTTAAAAGGCACTCCTCCTGCCCAATTTATGAGGTCAAACGTGCCAAGAGATCCCCAAAAGAGAGGATCCCTCCTTCTGGCACTAGAACAACTATTGCTCCAAGGGGTAATCATGAAGGTTCCCCTGGAAGAAAGCGGATTCGGGTTTTACTCGAACCTTTTCACAGTCCCCAAACCAAATGGGGACGTGAGGCCCATATTAAATCTAAAAGGGCTAAACAAGTTCCTAAATATCAGGACCTTTCGGATGGAGCCGATCCGATCAGTGGCCACCGCCCTACAAGGGCAGGAATGGCTAGCCTCGATCGACATAAGGGATGCTTATCTGCATATTCCCATCTTTCCGGCCCATCAGAAATTTCTACGCTTTGCAGTAGAAGGGCGCCATTTTCAGTTCAGAGCCTTACCTTTCGGTCTGGCCACAGCACCACGAGTGTTCACAAAAATTCTGGCCCCATTATTGGCCAATCTAAGAACACAGGGTGTAACGATAATGGCGTATCTAGACGACCTGCTACTAATAGACCACTCAGTGGAAAAGCTGGAAGTAGCTATTCACAAGACAATCGAGTATCTGGAATATCACGGTTGGATTATCAACCGGGACAAGTCAGCTCTAAGACCAGTCAAAAGTCTGGAATACTTAGGGCTAAGGCTGGATTCAAATCAGAGAAAGATTTTCTTACCTCCAGAGAAGGTGTCGTCTTTAAGAAATTTGACCCACTTAGTGGGTACAAAAAGAAAACCATCCATACGTCTCTGCATGAGGCTGCTGGGAAAGATGGTGGCTTCATTCGAAGCGGTACCCTACGGTCAATTCCATTCAAGGAATTTGCAAAGGGCCATACTGTCAGCCTGGAACAAAAAAGTTCAGGCTTTAGACTTACCAATGTCCCTGTCCCCTTCCGTTCGCAAGAGCCTCCATTGGTGGTTGGTGCCCCAGAATCTGGAAAGAGGGAAACCCTTCAGTCCGGTTTCTTGGAAGGTGGTCACTACAGATGCCAGCCTCATCGGCTGGGGGGCAGTGCTGGAGCAATGGTCTCTCCAGGGCAGGTGGTCAGAAGCAGAAAAGGCCCTGCCCATCAATCTCTTAGAGATACGAGCAGCCCGGTATGCCCTAGTAGCATGGACATCCAAACTCCAGGGGTCCCCTGTCAGAATTCAATCAGACAATGCCACGGCAGTGGCATATATCAATCATCAGGGTGGCACCAAAAGTCGTGCAGCCCAGAAGGAAGCAAATTGCATCCTGGAGTGGGCAGAAAGATATGTCCCAGCCATATCTGCGGTTTTCATCCCAGGAGTGGAAAATTGGAGAGCGGACTTTCTAAGTCGCCAACAATTATGCCCGGGGGAATGGTCTCTTCACCCCGAGGTTTTCCAGGCAATATGCCAGCGGTGGGGAACACCGGATGTAGATCTGCTAGCATCCAGATTCAACGCAAAGGTGGACAGGTTTGTGTCTCGCACAAGGGATCCCCTAGCTTGCGGCTCGGATGCCCTAGTGTTCCCTTGGGATCGGTTCAAGCTGATATATGCATTCCCACCGCCACAATTGTTACCGCGATTACTCCACAGAATCAGGGTAGAAAAGAAACCAGTGATTCTGGTGGCTCCAGCGTGGCCCCGAAGGGCATGGTACGCGGAGATGGTAAAAATGTCAGTGAGGAGTCCTTGGACCCTCCCACTTCGTCCGGACCTGCTGTCGCAAGGACCGATATACCACCCTTCCTTACCAGCCCTAGGTTTGACGGCCTGGCTATTGAAGCCCACATTCTGAAAAAGAGAGGGCTCTCTAATTCTGTGGTATCTACCATGATCAATGCCAGGAAACCGGTATCCAGGCAGATCTATTATAGGATCTGGAAAGCGTACATTACGTGGTGTGAGACCAAGAAATGGCATCCACGTAAGTACATGATAGGGAGGATTCTGGACTTCCTACAGTGGGCTGTAGATAGGAAGCTGGCCTTGAGTACTATCAAGGGTCAGATTTCGGCCTTGTCAATATTTTTTCAAAGGCCCTTGGCTTCGCATTCACTAGTCAAAGCCTTTATACAAGGAGTGATGCGTATTAGCCCTCCGGTTAGTATTCCCATATGTCCTTGGGACTTAAACCTGGTTCTGTCGGTTCTACAGAAACAACCGTTTGAACCATTACAACACATTTCCTTGGTTCTTCTCACCAGGAAATTGGTTTTCTTAGTAGCCATTTGTTCGGCTAAAAGAGTGTCGGAATTAGCAGCTATGTCCTGTAAGGAGCCATATCTGGTTGTCCATAAGGACAGAGTAGTATTACGTCCTCATCCAGCCTTTCTTCCTAAGGTGGTATCGAGGTTTCATTTGAACCAAGATGTGGTTCTTCCTTCTTTTTTCCCCAAACCTATCTCAGTAGAGGAAAAGTTATTACATTCTTTGGATGTGGTAAGAGCAGTTAAAGCTTATCTAAAAGCCACTGCTCAGATTCGCAGAACGGATTCTTTGTTTGTTCTGCCGGAAGGCCCCAGAAGGGGTCAGGCAGCATCAAAATCTACTTTAGCCAAGTGGATTCGACAGGTCATAATACAAGCCTATGGCTTGAGAAAGAGACCGCCTCCGTTCAAAGTTAGGGCGCACTCCACAAGAGCGGTTGGAACTTCATGGGCAGTGCATCACCAGGCCTCCCTGGCTCAAGTATGTAAGGCCGCAACATGGTCTTCGGTACACACGTTTACTAGATTCTATCAGGTAGACGTTAGAAGTCAGGAGGATGTCGCCTTTGGGCGCAGTGTGTTGCAGGCCGCAAAAGATCCTCATGCCTGATGGCGCCCAGCTTATGTACCCCCCCCCTCATTTGGCATTGCTTTGGGACGTCCCATTAGTAATGACTAAGTCGCTCTGTGTCCCGTGATGTACGAAAAAGAAAAAGGGATTTTTATAACAGCTTACCTGTAAAATCCTTTTCTTGGAGTACATCACGGGACACAGAGCTCCCACCCCTCTTTTTGGGACACTTATTGCTTGGCTACAAAACTGAGGTGCTCCCGGGTGGGAGGGGCTTATATAGGGGAGGGTACTTCCGGTTTGGAATTGGCCAGTGCCAACACCTGAAGGTAAACTATATAACCCATTAGTAATGACTAAGTCGCTCTGTGTCCCGTGATGTACTCCAAGAAAAGGATTTTACAGGTAAGCTGTTATAAAAATCCCTTTTTTCTTCATTAAGCAGTGGTGGGTTCTGCATGCTGCAGAAAATGGCACTATGTAATGATGAGGTACCACTCTCTACAGCATTCTTCTGTGAGTCCACAGGCCTTTTATTCTCTGTGCTCACAGAAAGTGTGTTTAAAAATGCTGGGAGTTATTCAACTTGAAAGAGCATCCAGTGGCAGAGAGGACTTACTGTCACGTAAGGAAAGGGCAGGATGTGTCATACACCTAATTGGAGGTAACTTTGATACTTACGGAAAGCTCTTTGCCTGGAGTTCCACTTTAACAAGTGTTGTAATGCAGGGAATTAGACCTTGATGTTAGAATTGTTAGGGTTGCATCACAGAAAGTTTTAGAGACATGTCAGCTGGTCACTTTACACAACAGTGATTAACGGTGGAAGTAAATAGGAAACTCTCTCACTTTTCGTACTGTAGTAATTAATCTTTAGAGACCCTTGAAGTGGCATCCTTACTGTATAATTGCTGCCATATGACAAGGGACAAGCACTTTCAATTCAGTATTACATGTCTGTTCAGCAGAATCAGGGTGCTTTACAAGCTAGATCTTTTCCTAGTAGCTAAGTGCCCATTTAAAAAGTACTCATGTAACATCAATACTAAATCCTGTAAATTTGGAATTCAAACAAAATACTCAGGTACATGATTAATTATCTGAAAGCATGAGCGTTTCAGTTTGATGTAAAAGACTGTCCCTGAATTTGAGTTACTTCATCATTTTCGTAATGATGCTGCTTTACCTTTTATGCTATAAAAAACGATTTAAGATCTAGCCAAACTATACAAATCTTAATGGCTTCTTTACCAGGTATGGATTTTAATGAAAACACCAGCTCCCACCTCAGATATGCCTCTGTGATCAGGTGAATGATTCTTGGGACCAGCTTTGTGTTAGTGTACAACCCAACACAAAGAATGCCTCACAGTCTAATAACTGGAAACAAGGGCATAAGAGGTAAAGAATCCTTACAAAGTTAAGCAAAAAATCTGAAAAGATACTAACCATATACAGAGCTGCAGTCATATATTGTAACCACAAATACATTTACTATTATTTATTCGTTTTAGTTTAAAAATGTATAATGCATTAAGCATGGCAACAGTAAGCACGGCAACAGTTATTTGCAGCATGTAGCGCCATCGAGAACTGAATTTAGCAGTCACATGGCTGACTGTTGATATGGCGACAATTATGGCTATAACTTTTTGAACTACGCTGAGAACTGAGAGAGCAACGGCCACTGATTGCTCAGTTCTTGGGTCTGTTCTGAGCACAGAGTGGTAAATGTCAGTCACCGCTCAGTGCTCCCCCCCCAGCGCTCACTGGAGCACCGGGCTGGGGTGGGGGCAGGAGCAGCTGGCTCAGGCTCTCAGCAGTGCACAGAGAGACTGAGCCAGCTGCTGGTCAGACATCTGGGTGGATACTGGCATTATCATCCAGATCACTGCAGAGCCTGGACCACCTTTGAGATGTCAGCCAACAGCGGGATTTAGCCCACTGCAGGCTGAATCTGGGTCACAGGAGTGCAGAACTAAGTGGACTCCTGTGACCCACAGGAGAAGTATGGTCAAAAGAGTTTTGACCATAGTTCTTTTAAGAATATTTTCTATATTTAGGCACTTGGCCTATAACCATAGCTGCATCATGGCATCTTAATAGGTTATATTGTCTCTGAAGTGTTTCTGAAATGAGATGTAATAGTTAATGCATTATTTATGCAGAGGATTATGTCACGCTGGCAGTCTACATTACATTCAGTATATATCTGAGAAAATTTACTTTTTGATATTTTTGATCTGCAATTTCTTATGAACTGAATGAATTCCTGTAAACTTTGCAGGTGAGAAGGATGTGTTGTGGGAAAAGTGAGTTATTATGGTATTTTTTATTTCTCTGGGTAACAGCTGGTCAATCTTTCAATGTATATGTATAATGCAATTTTATGGGTAATTTTTTTGGAAGGCTGGTTTACAAGCATAATTTTATTCTTTCTTTTGTTTTAGGTCCAGACTACAACTATGTGTATTTCTGTAAGTCTAAGTGGTTTTGTAGTGCTAGGATGCCTGTTTGCACCAAAAGTCCATATCATCCTATTTCAACCACAGAAAAATGTTGTAACACACAGACTTCATTTAAACAGATTCAGTGTCAGTGGAACTGCAACTACATATTCCCAGTGTGAGTATTTCAGAAAGCAGAATTACACCCTATCTTATGCCAATAAAATATATTATATTTTACCTGAATAAAAAAATGTCAGTATGTATTATAATTTATTTTTACATGCTCAGATTTGGACTTATAGTGTACTGGTCAGATTCTCACTAACCTGTAGAATGGTCAGTCCTGTGTACTCCAGCAAAGACTAAGGATGAGCTCCGGCGTGTTCGCACAGTCCACGTGCAGAGCCCGCCAGGAAGTTGGCACTGCGCTGCGTTAATCACAGGCAGTGAGACATTTCCCGATCTCTGCAGCCGCGCATCAGGACAATGTCTCATTGCCTGTGATTAGCGCAGCGCAGTGCCGACTTCCTGGCAGGCTCTGCACGTGGGCTGTGTGAACACGCCAGAGCTCATCCTTAGCAAAGACCAATTAACGACTGAAAAGTGCCACAGGTAAATCTGTCCTTATGCTTCCACTGCGGTCACGTCATTGAGAGTTGAGAGAAATTAGTTCAGATCACATGGCCTATATAAAACATCTTTTGGCTCATGCAACGGCAGTTCTGCATTGTGGGTGATTGTGTCAGTACAGCCTTCTTTCACTTTCAGTGAAAACTATTTAAACATATTTACTGCACAGTTTTTACCGTTTAGTTTCCCTCACTACACCTTCTCCATAAAGCTGAACTGGGAATTACACAAAAAACACTGTTGCAGTGTGGAAAGGAGGGGATGAGGGTTCCTGCAAGCACATTTTTAGATTTGTTAAGTATAGGGGGAGAGGAAAAGGATATAATTCTTACCTTATTGCTCACTGCACCAGGCTCCAGGCACACAGTCTTCTCTTGAATGCTTCAGGCCTTCACCATCTTCGCTTAAAATGCAAGACCATTCAAGAGGGCCGAGATATATGCCTGGTAACTACAGACCAGTCAGCCTATGATCAATAGTATGTAAACTATTTGAAGAAATTATAAAGGACCATATCCAAGAATTTTCAGATGAAAATAGTATTAATTGTAACCAATATGAATTTATTAAGAACCATTCTTGCTAGACCAAACTTTTATCATTCTATAAGGAGGTAAGCTTTAATTTGGATAGAGGAAGGCCTGTGGATGTAGTGTATATAGAATTTGCTAGGCCATTTGATACAGTACCTCACAAGTGATGAATCTACAAGTTAAGGTCATTTGGCATTGAGGACATGGTACAGTATGTACCTGGACATGAGACTGGTTGCAGGAGCATGTCCAGAGGGTGGTGATTAACGTCATATTTTCTGAATGGTTTGGTGTTGTGAGTGGCATGGCCCAGGATTCTCTTCTGGGACCAATTCTGTTTAACTTGTTTATAAATGACATAGAGGTTGGAATAAATAATTTAATGCCAGTATCTGCTAATGATACAAAGCTAAGCAGAGCAATGACTTCCCAACAGCATAAAGAATCTCTACAAGAAGACCTATATAATACAGATGAGATTCAATGTATGAAAATGTAAAGTAACGCACTTGGGAGTAAAAAATATGCATCCAAATTACACACTAGGGGAAGAACCTCCAGGGTAATCAAGGATGGATAAGGATCTGGGGGTACTAGTAGATGATAGACTAGTAGCTGTCAAGCTGTGGCATGCAAGGCCAGCAGACTATGAACATGCATTAAAAAGGGTATTTACTCAAGAGATAAAACTATAGTTCTACCAGTTTACAAAACACTGGTTCGGCTGTATCTTGAGTATGCTGTTCAGTTCTGATCACCAATCGTCAGGAAGGATGTTCTTGAACTAGAGAGAGTAGGGAGAAGGGCAACAAAGCTATTAAGGGGGCTGAAGGATCTCAGTTATGAGGAATGAAACTTAATCTCCTGGAGAAGAGGCGCAATATACAAATCCATGAATGGTGACTCTAGCATTGGGAGGAAATTGGGAGGACATTTTTTAATCTTAGGTCTCTAAAGAAAACATGCAGCAACACTATAAAGTTGGACGAGAAATGGTTCATTCTTAAACTGCGTAAGGAGTTCTTTACTGAGTGATGAGGATGTGGAACTCCCTTCCACAGTTGGTGGTGTAAACAGCCAGTGTAGATAAGTTCAAAAACATTTAAATGTGTTTCTAAGGCCTGGTTCACGCAAGTATGATTTCAGATGTGATTTGAGTAGCACAGAATTGCATGACAGTGGAAATCCCATTGTTTTCAATGGTGCCTGTTCAGGGTCCTGTGCTACTTTGGTGCAATTCCAGCACGATTCTGGCCCCATAGAATACAATGCAAACCACATCCTAGTAGCGTCCAAGCTGCATCACATTATCGCACTGAAAGTTGGATCAAAATCTGGTCACAGCAGTGTGAACTTTAGCTTGAAATAGACACTAAGGCATGTGTGAGAGGGCTGCACATCCCGAAATCGAAATGGAGAAGAACAGGTATTTTTCCTGTGGGATTTTTTAGCAGCAAACAATATGAAACAGAATGTTTTAAGTATAAAATATTTTATTCAATGGTTTGGATTTAAAAATGGATTGTACAATTATTTCTATGAACTCCGGTATGTATGAGGGCCAAATACATGTATACAAGGATAAACAGTATGGTACACGTATGGTACAGTATAAAAGAAAGATAAAGCGTATATATACACATGTACAGAACAGAGAGGATACCCCGATGCATTTCGACCTAATTGCAGGTCTTCCTCAGGGGGGGTGGGTTTTGTTCATACATTCTGAAGGATATAGATAAATAAGTATATTAATTACATAGTGCGTTGCAAAATATCTCCCAGCAGTTTTCAATGGGTCAGTAAATACAATTATTTGTAGTGATTGCTTAATAGTAGTAATTTATCATCGTATGGGAGAAAAATAACTGGGAGAAATGCAAACTTAGTTACATAATTACCCTCTTGATTCCATGGATGGGCCCAAACCAGAGATTTAAAATCCTGACTCTTCTTGGTCTCTCCAATTCCCCCACGGGCAAAGCTCCTGGGACAGTGCCAATGTAGCGTCCTCCCCCCCGCCCATAGGCGGGTCCAACTCACAGACAGAGGCTGCTCTCAGGGTGTCACACTTATGTGGAGGCAAACAATTATGGACTGGTGGGCGAATGGGGTGAAGACCCCCGGGAGCCTATTCCAAGCACCTGGGGGTGATGAGGATATATACAATTAAATAAAAATCCATTACCTATATTGTGATTCTCTGAATTGCAGATTAATGTTTTTATGTGTATGTATGCAGATTGGCAGCAGTGTGAACCTAGCCTTAGCAAACACAATGTACAGGGATGTGGAAAACAGTAGTCACACACACAGCCTCAGATTGAACTGGATGGACCAGTGTCTTTATTAAACATTATCAACTATGTAACTATGTAGCCATTGGACCTGCTTTGTATTTGACGAAGAAGGCGTGTGACTGCCAATCAGATCACCTTAGAGAAGAACTCAGTCCTAACAGAAGGAAAGTCCAGTGTAAGCTATGAGTCAGTAGAGGCAGAGTGACAATGCTAATTGTCTCAGGGCTGTCACAGGGCATGAGTGAAAATATCCTTCACATTCAGAAGTATAGGGCATATCAGAAGTACCAGGTATAAATATTTCTAATTTCATTCCCAATGCTTAATGGAGCAGTGGGGCAACAAAGAAAAGGTAAGTATAGGCTGGGTTTGGGTAGCGATTCATTTCTGTAGGAAGAGCATAGTCTATCATTAGGGTGGGCATGGCCAGGCGGGCAGGCACAGAATCTGTGCTGCTCCCAATTATGTCCATTAGTAACACTACAGCAGAAAAGATAGAGTGGGTCCAGGTGCCTGTGACAGTTTATAGGCGACAAGCAAAGAAATTAGAAAGCTATTAACAATTCTTTGCATGACTGGCAAGCAGCATTTGGGCTCCATACATGTTTGTCACTGGAATTCACTGGAATGCTTTAAATTCACCTTTAAATATTTGCAATCATAAACGTATTGCTTGTGCAATTATTTGTCTTCCCTATTTTTCCGGTAGTTTAAAATTACTTTTTTCTTATTTTTTAAGTTTATTCTAAACACTTTTTAGCTGTGGGATAAAAACCCTCTATCGCTGTTTCCTACTGTTACCTGCTCCATTTGAGTGGTGCTAAAAAGCCTTAAATCTAATCTGCGGTTTTCTAAATTGAAAACAAGGCATCCCTAAGACTTTCTACAAATTACAGAGAACACATATACTCCATTTAAAAGCTTGGTCAGCAGGGCTCTGCTAAATAGTTTATGACAAGTCATATATGTGTAAATGTATGAAGAATGTACACAGAGGCAGGCACAAGTGTCCTGTTGGACAAGAAAGCCAAACATGTTTTAGCCTCTTACTGACTTTAATAAATGATGTTTGTATAGTAGAGCAAAGTAAGGCTCAATCAGCTTTATTTTATTATGTAATTTCCAGGGCTCTTTTGATGCTAAACCAAAGTATTCCCCATCTGACAAACACAATTGAACACTATATAGCCAATTATTACTTGTGTCCTTTACAAATGAAATGCTTTCGTTAGTAACATTTTAGTAGTCTAGGTTCACATCTATGCAGTTACTGCTTTTTGAAGGCACGTTTACAGTGCATTTTGCTTTTTTAAACCCACACTTTGATGCATTTTTCATGGATTTTAGCATTTTTTTATGTACCTTTAACCACTTAAGCCCCGGACCATTTGGTAGCTAAAGGACCAGAGGTGAATTCAGAATTTTGCACTGCGCTGCTTTAACTGTAAATTGTGCGGACATGCAATGTTGTACCCAAACGAAATTTGCGTCCTTTTCTTCCCACAAATAGAGCTTTCTTTTAATGGTATTTGATTGCCTCTGCGATTTTTATTTTTTGCGATATAAACGGAAAAAGACCGAAAATTTTGAAAAAAAATGATATTTTCTACTTTTTGTTATAATAAAAATCGAATAAACTCAATTTTAGTCATAGGCCAAAATGTATTCAGCCACATGTCTTTAGTAAAAAAAATGTCAATAAGCGTATATTTATCGGTTTGCGCAAAAGTTATTGCGTTTACAAACTAGGGTACATTTTCTGGAATTTACACAGCTTTTAATTTATGACTGCCTATCTCATTTCTTGAGGTGCTAAAATGACAGGGCAGTACAAAACCCCCCCAAATGACCCCATTTTAGAAAGTAGACACCCCAAGGAAATTGCTGAGAGGCATGTTGAGCCCATTGAATATTTTAATTTTTTGTCCCAAGTGATTGAATAATGACAAAAAAAAAAAATTACAAAAAGTTGTCACTAAATGATATATTGCTCACACATGCCATGGTTATATGTGGAATTGCACCCCAAAATACATTCTGCTGCTTCTCCTGAGTACGGGGATACCACATGTGTGGGACTTTTTAGGAGCCTAGCCACGCACGGGACCCCGGAAACCAAGCACCGCCTTCAGGATTTCTAAGGGCGCAAATTTTTGATTTCACTCCTCACTACCTATCACAGTTTCGAAGGCCATAAAATGCCAAAATAGTACAAACCCCCCCCAAATGACACCATTTTGGAAAGTAGACACCCCAAGCTATTTACTGAGAGGCATTATTAGTCCATGGAATATTTTATATTTTGCCACAAGTTGCGGGAATATGACAAACTTTATTTTTTTTGCACAAAGTTGTCACTAAATGATATATTGCTCACACATGCCATGGGCATATGTGAAATTACACCCCAAAATACATTCTGCTGCTTCTCCTGAGTACGGGGATACCACATGTGTGGGACTTTTTGGGAGCCTAGTCGCATACAGGACCCCAAAAACCAAGCACCACCTTCAGGATTTCTAAGGGCATAAATTTTTGATTTCACTCCTCACTACCTATCACAGTTTTGAAGGCCATAAAATGCCAAGATGGCACAAAACCCCCCCAAATGACCCCATTTTGGAAAGTAGACACCCCAAGCTATTTGCTGAGAGGCATGTTGAGCCCATTGAATATTTTTTTTTGTTCCAAATGATTGAATAATGATAAAAAGAAAAAAAAAAGAAAAAATGTACAAAAAATTGTCACTAAATGATATATTGCTCACACATGCCATGGTTATATGTGGAATTGCACCCCAAAATACATTCTGCTGCTTCTCCTGAGTACGGGGATACCACATGTGTGGGAATTTTTGGGAGCCTAGCCGGGTACGGGGCCCCAAAAACCAAGCACCGCCTTCAGGATTTCTAAGGGCGTAAATTTTTGATTTCACTCCTCACTACCTATCACAGTTTCGAAGGCCATAAAATGCCAAAATAGCACAAACCCCCCCCCCCAAATTACCCCATTTTGGAAAGTAGACACCCTAAGCTATTTACTGAGAGGCATGTTCAGTCCATGGAATATTTTATATTTTGCCACAAGTTGCGGGAATATGACAAACTTTGTTTTTTTTGCACAAAGTTGTCACTAAATGATATATTGCTCACACATGCCATGGGCATATGTGAAATTACACCCCAAAATACATTCTGCTGCTTCTCCTGAGTACGGGGATACCACATGTGTGGGACTTTTTGGGAGCCTAGCCGCGTACGGGACCCCAAAACTCAAGCACCGCCTTCAAGGTTTCTAAGGGCATAAATTTTTGATTTCACTCCTCACTACCTATCACAGTTTTGAAGGCCATAAAAAGCCAAGATAGCACAAAACCCCCCAAAATGACCCCATTTTGGAAAGTAGACACCCCAAGGAAATTGCTGAGAGGCATGTTGAGCCCATTGAATATTTTTTTTTTGTCCCAAGTGATTGAATAATGACAAAAAAAAAAAATGTACAAAAAGTTGTCACTAAATGATATACTGCTCAAACATGCCATGGTTATATGCGGAGTTGCACCCCAAAATACATTTGGCTGCTTCTCCTGAGTATGGGGATACCACATGTGTGGGACTTTTTGAGAGCCTAGCCGCGTACGGGCCCCCGAAAACCAAGCACCGCCTTCAGGATTTCTAAGGGCACAAATTTTTGATTTCACTCCTCACTACCTATCACAGTTTTGAAGGCCATAAAATGCCAAGATAGCCCAAAACCCCCACAAATGACCCCATTTTGGAAAGTAGACACCCCAAGCTATTTGCCGAGAGGCATGGTGAGTATTTTACAGCTCTCATTTGTTTTTGAAAATGAAGAAAGACATATTTTTTTTTTTTTTTCAATTTTTAAAACATTGTGACAAAATGCGAGATCTGCAAAATACTCAACATACCTCTCAGCAAATAGCTTGGGGTGTCTACTTTCCAAAATGGGGTCATTTGGGGGGGTTTTGTGCCATCTGGGCATTCCATGGCCTCCGAAACTGTGATAGGCAGTGAGGAGTGAAATCAAAAATTTACACCCATAGAAATCCTGAAGGCGGTGCTTGGTTTTCGGGGTCCTGTACGCGGCTTGGCTCCCAAAATGTCTCACACATGTGGTATCCCCGTACTCAGGAGAAGCAACAGAATGTATTTTGGGGTGCAATTCCACATATAACCATGGCATGTTTGAGCAATATATAATTTAGTGACAACTTTTTGTACATTTTTTTTTTCTTTTTGTCATTATTCAATCACTTGGGACAAAAAAAATGTACAATGGGCTCAACATGCCTCTCAGCAAATAGCTTGAGGTGTCTACTTTCCAAAATGGGGTCATTTGGGGGGGTTTTGAACTGTCCTGGCATTTTATGCACAACATTAGGAAGCTTATGTCACACATCATCCACTCTTCTAACCACTTGAAGACAAAGCCCTTTCTGACACTTTTTGTTTACATGAAAACATTTTTTTTTTTTGCAAGAAAATTATGTTGAACCCCCAAACATTATATATTTTTTTAAAGCAAAGGCCCTACAGATTAAAATAGTGGGTGTTGCATTTTTTTTTCCACACAGTATTTGCGCAGCGATTTTTCAAACGCATTTTTTGGGGGAAAAACACACTTTTTTTATTTTTAATGCACTAAAAAACACTATATTGCCCAAATGTTTGATGAAATAAAAAAGATGATCTTAGGCCAAGTACATGGATACCAAACACGACATGCTTTAAAATTGCGCACAAACGTGCAGCGGCAAGAAACTACATTCATTTTTAAAAGCATTTAAAAGCCTTTACAGGTTACCACGTTAGATTTACAGAGGAGGTCTACTGCTAAAATTACTGCCCTCGATCTGACCTTCGCGGTGATACCTCACATGCATGATGCAATTGCTGTTTACATATGACGCTAGACCGACGCTTGCGTTCGCCTTTGCGCAAGAGCAGGGGGGGACAGCGGTGCTTTTTTTTTTTTTTTTTTTTTATTATTTATTTTGCTTTTTTATTTTATTTTTAAACTGTTCCTTCCATATTTTTTTTTTTATCATTTTTATTGTTATCTCAGGGAATGTAAATATCCCCTATGATAGCAATAAGTAGTGACAGGTACTCTTTTTTTGAAAAAAAATGGGGGTTAGACCCTAGATCTTTCCTCTGCCCTCAAAGCATCTGACCACACCAAGATCGGTGTGATAAAATGCTTTCCCAATTTCCCAATGGCGCTGTTTATATCCGGGGGGGGCATTCCCTCCCACTGCTTGTAAAAGCAGTCTAGAGGCTAATTATCTGCTAGAATTGCTTTTACATGAAAGCCGGCCACTGGCTGAAAAGAATGATACCAAGATGATACCTAAACCTGGAGGCATCATTCTGGTATAAACATTCAAAGTCCAGCAACATACCAGTACGTTGCTGGTCCTTGTTGGACATGTATTGTAATCTTTTTTTTCATGCAGCCTGTTGGCTGAACGAAAAAAAGAGATTGATCGGTGGGTATGCCCACCATTAGAATACCTCCCTTCATCCACCCACTTCTAATGATGGGCATATATGCCGAAGCATGGGGGCATCCTCCCGCAAAAAAGTTATGCCGCGTACACACGGTCGGACTTTTCCACGGGCAAGCCTTCGTCGGAATTTCGACCGTATGTACGCGGCATAAAAGGTTATGCCGCGTACACACGGTCAAACTTTTCCACGGGCAAGCCTCCGTCGGAATTTCGACCGTATATACGCGGCATTAGGAGCAAAATCGCTCCTCCGCCCCTGCTGCCCCCATGCTTCGGCATATATGCTCTTTTTTTAACTGTGGTGGTGAAATCACCTCCTACAGCGTTGGAGTCACGGCTTTATGTATCGTGGGAGCAAACGCTGTTGCTGTCAAGATAAATAAATCCGCGATGCAACTAAATGGCGTACCTGCTAAGCAAATGATGGTTAACATTAAAACAAAGTAACATTACAGTACAACGGTAAGACCTTACCATACCATACCTGCAAAGCAAATACCAAAACAAAACCTAGTAAAAAATAGAACATTTTTTTAACGCAACCTGTGGCTAAAATATATATATGCCGAAGCATGGGGGCATCCTCCCGCAAAAAAGTTATGCCGCATACACACGGTCGGACTTTTCCACGGGCAAGCCTTTGTCGGAATTTCGACCGTATGTACGCGGCATAAAAGGTTATGCCGCGTATACACGGTCAAACTTTTCCACGGGCAAGCCTCCGTCGGAATTTCGACCGTATATACGCGGCATTAGGAGCAAAATCGCTCCTCCGCCCCTGCTGCCCCCATGCTTCGGCATATATGCTCTTTTTTTAACTGTGGTGGTGAAATCACCTCCTACAGTGTTGGAGTCACGGCTTTATGTATCGTGGGAGCAAACGCTGTTGCTGTCAAGATAAATAAATCCGTGATGCAACTGAATGGCGTACCTGCTAAGCAAATGATGGTTAACATTAAAACAAAGTAACATTACAGTACAACAGTAAGACCTTACCATACCATACCTGCAAAGCAAATACCAAAACAAAACCTAGTAAAAAATAAAACATTTTTTTAACGCAACCTGTGCCTAAAATATATATATGCCGAAGCATGGGGGCATCCTCCCGCAAAAAAGTTATGCCGCGTACACACGGTCGGACTTTTCCACGGTCAAGCCTCCGTCGGAATTTCGACCGTATATACGCGGCATTAGGAGCAAAATCGCTCCTCCGCCCCTGCTGCCCCCATGCTTCGGCATATATGCTCTTTTTTTTTAACTGTGGTGGTGAAATCACCTCCTACAGCACTGGAGTCACGGCTTTATGTATCGTGGGAGCAAACGCTGTTGCTGTCAAGATAAATAATTCCGCGCTGCAGTTGAATGGCGCACCTGAAAACAAAAAATTACATACCTGAAAAGCAAGCATGATAAAACATTGCAGAATGGAATACAGTAAAAAAAGAGCAGAACAATAGAGAGAAAATAGAGAGAGAGAGAGAGAACAATAAAACGACAACTATTTTTGGTTTTTTTATTTTATATTTTTTTTGTGTTTTGTTTTTTCCTTTTTTTTTTTTCTTTTTTACACTTTTTTTTTTAAACTTTAACAACTGTAATGGTTCGGGTCTCTCAAAATGTAATGGCATCTTGGGAGACCCTGTGTAAGTGTGTCCTAGTCTGTGAAATGCTGTACCCTACGCTAAAACTTCACTTTTGAGTGGTAGCGTTCAAAACATTCACCAAGGCAAAGACCAGGTTTGTCAGGACAGAGTGGACAATAATAACGGGTGTCACGCCTAAATCCGCGCTTGCTACAGACACGACATCTTTTTTGGGGGGCTCGTTGGGTAGGGGTACTCGGGAGGAGATGCGTATAATGCCTCTCATGCAGCCGGCTTACTGCATTTGGTAGGGGATGGTGAGGTGCAGAACCGCCTGGATACAGGAGTTCTGTGACTATCTCATTCTGGAATTTTAGAAGAGATAAAGTCCCGCCTGAAGCTCTGTATAGCACATGAGCATTCAGCAAAGCCAATTGGAATAAGGCTAGAGACACTTTTTTGTACCAGCGTCTCGCCTTACGGTCAATTAGATACGGCGCCATCAACTGGTCGTTGAGGTCCACCCCTCCCATATTTTTGTTATATTCGTGGACACAGAGGGGTTTCTCCACAACACCAGTCGCCGTAGGAATTTGGACTGTCGTGTCTGCATGAAGGGAGGTAAGAAGGAAAACATTCTTATTGTCCCTCCACTTCATAGCGAGCAAGTTATTACACTTTACGCAGGCTCTCTCCCCCAGCCTAAGACGGGCATCTACAAGCCGCTGGGGAAAGCCCCGGCGATTAGGTCGCACGGTGCCACATGCTCCAATCTGATGATCAAACAAGTGACTAAACAGTGGCACGCTCGTGTAATAATTGTCCACATACAAGTGGTACCCCTTTCCGAATAAGGGTGACACCAAGTTCCACACTATCTTGCCAGCGCTCCCTATGTAATCCGGGCAGTTGACCGGCTCAACCTGACTATCTTTTCCCTCATAAACCATAAAGCTCCATACATAGCCTGTTGCCCTGTCACAGCACTTATAGAGCTTGACCCCGTATCTGGCACGCTTGCTGGGAAGGTACTGCTTGAAAGCCAAGCGGCCAGAAAATTTAATCAGGGACTCATCAACGCAGACAGCTTGATCGGGAATAAACAAGGCTGCAAAACGTTCGTTGAAGTGGTTTATGAGGGGCCGAATTTTATAGAGCCGGTCGTATTCAGGGTCCCCACGTGGACGACAAAGTTCATTGTCGTTGAAGTGCATGAACCGCAAAATCTGCTCGTATCGTTTCCTGGGCATGGAGGCAGAGAACACGGGCATGTGGTCAATTGGGTGCGTGGACCAATAAGCACGCAATGACGGGAATTTATGTGTGCCCATGTTGAGGGAAAGGCCCAGAAAGGTCTTAAATTCGGAAACCGTAATTGGTTTCCAATCTTTGGCAATGGAAGGCAACTGGGGATTAGCGGCGATGAATTGACCAGCATATAAATTACTCTGGTCCACAATAGATCTATAGAGCTCTTCCGTGAAAAACAGCGAATAATAATCGATTGGCATAAAATCAGCTGTTTCCACCTGAATACCGGGTTGGGCAGTGAATGGGGGAAGTACGGGTTCTGCAGAAGTGGTGGGGACCCAATCAGGATAGGCGAATTCTGCAGGAAGAGCACTATGGGTACGACGGGCCTGCCTTTGTCTTCTTGGTGGCAGCGGGACACTACTTGTGCTTGCCACCTCGCCAGCTTGAACTGCACTTATGGGACTCGCCACGTCACCACGTGATACTGCAGTGCTGGATGTACGCCCAGGCTGTACTAGGCCGCTGGTGCTTGCCAATTCACCAGAAGGAATAGCGGCGCTAGTACTCCTCTGCTCCATGATACAAGAGCCCTGCGGTTCTTGCTCCTCAACAACCTCAGAAGATCGGGATCGGGTACGTCTGACCTTAGCAGGGACCTCAACTTCGTCGTCAGAGCTATCTGACGTGGGGCCGCTGACGTCACTGTCTTCTACGGGAAGATATTCTGAGCCTGAATCTGACAGATACGTGACCTCCTCTTCACTATCTGTCATGCTCAGAATCTCGTAGGCCTCTTTACTAGTGTACCTTCGACTTGCCATTTTGGGCTCTAAATTTAGGGGTACACTAGTAAGATTCACAGGAAAAAAAGCACCCGACTGTCGTCAGCAAATATATCAAACGCTACAGAAAAAACTGTTAGCGGTCGCAGGGATCAGGACTGTCTCTGCGAACGCTGCAGTTATGTGTGTTGTGTTTGGTAAGTGACAGTGATCAATCGATACTGCACTTGGGTGGGCTGGGCTGGGCTGGGCTGGGCAGAGGGGCTAAACGCAGGTACTAGCAGGTATCTGGGCTGATCCCGCTAACACTGCGTTTTTGGGAACCCTAAACCGCTGGGGACGCTAGTATAGATCTGATCAGATACTATACCACTAAGGGAGGTGTATGCTTTGCGCGTGGGTGTTAGCGTTACTGGCACTAACCTAACGCTGCCTGGGGCGACGCAGACCCTCTCTGGCGCTAAAACCTAATTGATCTCACCCGCCGGGCGATCAGGGGGTTAAACCTTTATTGGGTTATATACGGCGGGTGCCCTGATGCTATAAAAAGCAAACTAACCAACCAGTGTCACCCGTAACCTTTATATGGTGATCACTGGTGAAAGGGTTAACTAGGGGCAATCAGGGGGTTAAAACCTTTATTAGGTTAAATATGGGGGTACCCGACGCTATATAAAAACCTGACGGGTTACCTAAATAACTAAATAATTAACTGGGTAACCAGTGTCACCAGTGACGCTTATACGGTGATCACTGGTGAAAGGGTTAACTCTAGGGGCAATCAGGGGGTTAAAATAATATATGGGGGTACCTGACGCTCTAAAAACCTGCGGCGAAACTAAAAATAAATGACTGGCTATCTAGGGCACCACCGGCACTAAATACAGCGATCGAAAATACGATCGCTTAGTGACGCTGGCGTTAGGGGGTGAAAGGGTTACCTGGGGGGCGATCAAGGGGTTAAACCTTTATTAGGGGGGGTTAGGGGGCTACCCTAGACCTAAAGGGGCCTAAACCTAACTGCCCTGCAACTTTTTACTATCACAGATGACACTAAAAGCAGTGATCAGTAAAATAAATGATCACTGCAATCAGTGACACTGTGATTGGGGGCTGGGGGGTGACCTGGGGGGTGATCTGGGGGTGACTGGGGGGTGAAATGTGTGCCTATGTGTACCTACGTGTCAGTGGACTGTTGGTGCACTAACCTGCTTCCTCTCTCCTCGGCGCCGGAATCGAAAAGACCGCCGCGAGGGAGATGACATCACTTCCTCCTGCCTGTGTTTACATCACATGGCGGAGGAAGCATTTTCATTGGCCGGGAGCGATCGCGAGGGGGTGGCCAAAATCGAATGGTCACCCCCTCATCTCTGATCGCTCCCCAACGATTAACGGCCGCTCACTGTATAGGAGGGGGGTCCGATCGGACCCCCCAACTGTACAAAGGCGATCACGTACACTCTACGTGATTGTGCCTGTCGGTGCCATTCTGCCGACGTATATATACAGTGAGCGGTCGTTAAGTGGTTAAAAACACTGTATATAGCTGGTTGCTAAGGAATGGGCTGGGAAGTCAGCCACCACGTCCTTAACAATCATTTATTTATCAGCTGTCAGCAGGAAATAGCTGAATGTATAAAACAAAATTGGTAAAAACATTGAGAAAATAACGACGTGGGGTCCCCCCCACAATCCATACCTGGCCCTTTGGGTCTGGTATGGTATTGGGGGGCCCCCATGCCGAAAAACAATGGCATGGGTCCCCCAAATCCATACCAGACCCTTATCCCTCAGCATGCAGCCTAGCAGGTCAGGAAAGGGAGGGTATGAGCAAGTGCCCCCACCCCCTCCCTGAACCATAACAGGCTGTATGTCCTCAGCATGAACCACCCCAAAGCACTGTTGATGGGGACAAGGGCCTCTTTCCCACAACTCTGGCCTGTGGTTGTAGGGGTCTGTGGGCAGGGGGCTTATCAGAATCTGGAAATGCTCTCTTTGAGAAAGGGGGCTCCACAGATCTCGGACCCCCCATGTGAATTAGTATGGAGTACATTGTACTCCTACCCATTCACCCAAAAAAAGCAGTGTAGTGTTACAAAAAACAAGAGATGTTTTTTGACAAGTCCTTTATTAAAAATAAAGGATGTCTCCCATCACAGCTCCAATGTCAATCCTGATGTTTTCTTTCTCCGATTTCTCCTTCGATTTCTTCTATCTCTGCTTCCCCCGTCAATGTCTTCTTTCTCTGCCGCAAAATTGGATTGGATCCTCTTATGGGACATTAAAAGGCAGAGAGTCTAGATAAACCAATGATTATATTAAAAATAATATTCATTAGAATAAAGTTAAAATTAGTTGATAGTTAAATGAGAAATGGATGCTAATTGTACAAAACATATGACATTGGAGCAGCAACATTGGTTACAATGATGCAAAAACAAAACCACTTGATTCCGTCCTGGTATAAGAGCCAGGGCAAGGAGGTTCTGACGTGTTTCAAGGTGAAAGACCTCTTCTTCAGGGGCTAGTGGTAATTTGCATGTGTAATCTAAAGGTTTAACAAAAAACACAGATATGAACAATTGCATTACAGAAATCATGTGAATACATTTGCATGTGCAAGAAATTAATCAATAAACACAATGTATATTAAAACAAATGATCATATGCTAACCATATGTTGCTTGAAAAGTTCATCATGACATCAATTTAAAAAACAGGAGTGAATGTTCGCTGCCGGTGACCAAAGAGACGGATGACCTCACATGGGGGGCACGCACACACCGCGCCACAGCCCAACACAAAGGGCGCCTCACAATCGAAGTATAGGTCCACAGACCTGCCGGCCTCCTATATTCCCCCTATCATCTGAGTGCACAAAGGAGAACAAAAGCCAAATAGTAAAAGGCTAAAATTGGTCTGATTATATGAAACTGTCTATGGCCTGCATCAGAGATTTAAAATATAGTTGTTGCATACATACCTATTAAATTGGAAGCATATAGAAGCAGGAGATGTAGTCTCTATAGGGGACAGGTGGATAGAATGGATGAGTGGATACCAAACGCACTGTGGCATATAAAAAGTAAACTTGGTCTAAAGAAAAATGTAATTGAAAATATATTATAATGGATCATCACTTTATATAAAATGCCTATGTTGCACAATATTGTGCTCTATAAAGAGTCCCAGATAGTATGAATGCCAAAAGTAGTCGTACCAAAAATTATGGCAGACTAAGGACATAAAAATACATACAGCACTGTCCATGATATATTATCAAGGAGATATTGTGCTTTCAATGACAGCAAAAAGGATTTAGAAGATGATCAAAAGTACAAAAAAGAAAATAATCAAAAAACTAGCTAGCTATTATTAATACCTGTAGCAGTGCGAAATAAAGGCAGTCCACTCAAGCCCAATAGCAGCATGGAAATGAACATCCAGGCATTGGATCCAGGCGTTATATGGTGCTGTTTAATAGTAACAACACCTAACAGCTGGTCTGCTCTCAGAGAGGTGAAGGGAAGGGGGCTGGACGGAGGTGGCGCCCTCCGAGTCCCCGGTGCGCAGGCCCGCCCCCCTGTTATCAGGATGTACCAGAGACGTCGATGAGCGGCGTCATGACATCACACGCTACACAGTGGAGCGCGGCGTTAAAAGAGGACGGGGGACCGGCGTCCGCGGCTCGCGGCGCAGTGGTTGTCATGGCGACGTGGAAACCTCAGCCATGAACAACCATACAAATGGAGGCCTATGGCATTGCCCCCTGAAGGGAGACATCGCAAAGGCCCCCGTGTGCCGAGTGAAAGATCGGTAGCACAGGGAACACGTCCACCCAGAGGAGGATAAATCAATCATCTTATGGTCCGTGGCAGAAAAAGAAACACAACTGTATAATAAATGACACCTTATAAAGAAAAGAAAGAACACAAAACATATGAATATAGTACATCATTACATAAGTTGGGTTTGAAAAGGTCATTGAAAGAATCTTGTTCAAACATATACAGAGCTGGAAAGGGATGACAAATACTAGAACATACCGGCCCATGTCCAGCATGTCATGAATAGAAAAGAGAAAATATGATTGAATAGCCGACACTTCTTTAGCAGTACATCCAAAAACAAGAGTGTGCATCAAAACAAATTCAATAAATTCTCCAGACAGTCTCTTTGTGAAATTTGTCACAAAGGGAATGTGTGCATATACTTTTCAAAATATTAAGTTAGAACAACAGAGTCTGTATCACTGGGCTCCCATTTGGATCCATCCGATGCAAATCCCTCCAAAAAGGGTCCAAAAGAGATAGCTTCATTCAGACCCGGGGGCTGGGTTGCGTGGAGGCGAAAGATCCATCTCTGTTCAACCTGCAACAGGATTTTGTTCCAATTGCCGCCACGCAAACCCGGGTGTACCCGATCAAGAATCAAGAATGAAATCTTAGGGAATTTTCCCGCATGTATGGCCGAAACGTGTCTGCCCAATGGTAGACTGGGATTGCAGGACTTTATCGAAGTTACAGTATGACGGTATGCTCGTTTCCAAAATTCTTGATTTGTTTTGCCCACGTAGAAGCAAGCGCAGTCGCACATGAGCAAATAAACCACACCAAAGGTGCGACAGTTCTCATAGTGCTTGGGAGCATACTTCTCACCTTTGGGCAAAACTATGTTGGACTTAACATTGATGAACTGGCAGTATTGGCAACCGCCACATTTAAACGTTCGAAGGCATTTGCAAGTGTCTTGTTTAGCCCCACCTCCCGTATATTTGCTCATCACCAATTGGTTCCTCAAAGATTTCGCCCGTTTAAAGGTAAAAGAGGGATGGTCCTGTAGGGGCCAATGGTTAGGTCCAATTTAAGAACATGCCAATATTTCGCAATGATATTTTTTATTCTAATGTGCTGATTGGAGAATTTGGTAATGATTCGAATAGGATTCATTTTGTTTATGTTCTTAGCGGACATAGGGTTATAAATAAGCTCATGTCGCGTTTTCGAGCAGGCTCTTTTAAACGCCTTCCTTAAACAAGTTTTTGAATACCCACGCATCAGGAGTCTGTCCCTAAGGGAATCAGCCTCTTGTTGAAAGACTGTATCATCGGTACAGTTTCTCCTGACGCGTAGGTATTGACTGTAGGGGTTCGAACAAATGAGTTGTTTGGGATGGAAGCTACTGGCATGTAAAATCGAATTGCCTGATGTAGGCTTACGGTACAGGGAACTCGTTAACAGCCCATTGGTGTCTTTCTGAATAGTGACATCCAAAAAGGTGATAGAGCTCTCATGGGAGGTCAGGGTGAACGTTAAATTGAACGCATTAGTGTTCAATTCACACAAGAAGCTTTGCAGCTCCTCCGATGAGCCATCCAATACCAACATAACATCATCGATGTAACAATGCCATACCACCACCTTATCCATGTACGGACGCAGATGATTGGATAATGATAACATGCGCTCCCATTCCCCCAGGTACAGGTTGGCATACGATGGGGCACACGAAGTTCCCATTGCAAACCCCCTGTACCTGGAGGAAAAATGCACCATTAAAAGAAAAGTAATTGTGGTTCAATATGAAATCCAAAGCATCAATCAGGAACTGATTCTTCTTTTTTTCGAAACGACTGTTTTGAGAGATCACTTGCTGTATTCACGTGAGTCCCTTATCATGGGGTATTGAGCAATATAGTGCCTCTACATCCAATGCCACAAGAATAGATGTAGGAGGGATGCACAGACCATCTAAGATCTGTAATAAATGCATAGTGTCTTTTACATAACTTGGTATGTTTAGCACAAAGGGGCGTAAATGTCCGTCTATAAACTGGCTCAGTTTTTCGGTCAATGAGCCATTCCCAGATATTATTGGAAGGCCAGATGGTTTGTGCATATCCTTGTGTAGTTTGGGTAGGGCATAGAAAGTTGAGGTACGAGGCAGGGTAGTCCTAATATATTCCCACTCACACTTAGTGAACTCCTGGTTAAATTTTTTAATTTTAGTCGATGAAGTCCTGCAATAATTATACTATACTAATAGTCTATTAGATAAGGTCTTATTACAAATCTCCTCATATTGTTCATTGTTTAAAATAACAATGTCCCTTCTCCCTTATCAGACGGTTTGATTGTGATAGAGGGGTTCGAGGATAAGGTTTAAAGTGCTTCTCGTTCAGCCCTATTTAAGTTGTATTGCCCGCCTGTCTTTGGAAATTTTGATTTTGCTAGTTTCATTACAAGACAATTTGACAAAAGCTAATACATTTGAATTAGTGCCTAAGCGTAGGGAATTTATTAGATTTTTTCTTGAAATTGGGTATAGGGATATTGGGAGATTCTGATTGATCAAATCGACCAAGCAATTGCTCCAGGTCGATCTGATCGATCAGATCGGGGGGGGTTCATTTTCTTCAAGAAGTGCCACCAAATTGTCTAAAGCAATGAGCTCTTGTGACTTAAATTTTGGTTGTTGGGGAATCTCTTTAGAATACAATTGCTTAAGTATCAATTTCCGTGCAAATAGTTGGATATCTTTCGTCACTTCAAAGGTATCCATATCCTGATTAGGACAAAAGCTTAATCCACGTGACAATACCGAAATCTCTACCTTATTTAGAATGTAAGAGGAACGATTCACAACATTTAGGTTGTGATCATTTGAAGATGTAGTTAATGCTTGCTGTGGTAGTTGATCAATCACATCTCGACATTGTCTAGTGGTTTGAATAAAAAATTGTCTTGAATTAATGGGGATATTTGTGCATTACTAGGTGCTGGATTAGATCCCACTAGTGGAACATTAGTATCTGGGTGAGAAAAAGAGAGACCACCACCGCCTATGGTACCTAACACGGAGTGTGAATTATGAGAGCCCGTCGATGTGAGTGAATCCGTGATGCGTTTTTTCTTTTGGATTTAAGCGATTGCTTCTGTTTGGTGGATCCTTTCGACGAGATTGAGGAAAGAGAAGAGGCATCAGACAAAACTGCATGGTTTTACTATTTCTTTGATATTGATTTTTATTCACATTTAACCTAGAGTTCTTCCAATTGTAAGCTTTTCTCTCCAGATATGCAATTATATCTCTTTGAAATTTCTTTTCTTTTTTAATTAGAATATCCCTATTATATTGTTCTAAATGCTCATGCAGAGTTTTATCATATTGTTCATAAAGCGCATGATCTTTAATTAAAAAATTACCTTGCGCCAATAAGTGTTGTTAGGAAGTGTAAACAATTATTAGTTAATCAAATGGTGTTAAAAAATAAATAGCTGCTACCCCTGAACTAAATGATTATATGACTAGTGCAAATTTGAAAAAGAGTGGTGGGGACGCTGGTAATTGCTAAAAAAAAGTGTGAATATCTATAATTGAGTCTCTATATACAATTATACATACATTAATATTACTAATAAATAGTGGTAAATCCTGTAAAGCATATATCTACCATGTACACAATATGTGATACCATGTGACCAAAAAAGCATTTCCACAATGGTGTTTGATAACACATAAATGCTGTATGAAAAGAAAGTCCAATGTGATAACCAAAGAAAATTCTTCCAATATTACTGATGAATTGCTGCCACCTTCACCACCTATGTTGCCACCCGAAGTGCTCTACATATGGGTATCTGCTTACCAGATGGTGTTGACCTTAATGTTACAAAAGGTCAGTTGCGCTTTAGCAAGATTTTGCTTGCTACAGTAATGGAGACTGTGCACTGGGTCCGTACCTCTCCCCAATAGGAAAATCACAGGCAGAGTATGCATGAAAAAAATAAAAGGATCCAAAATAGAGTAATCCCATTTATTAAAATAACAATTAAAAACAAAGAAAGGCCAAGTGGCTGCTTACATTCAATAGTGCCTTAGCCCGGCACTGAGGCTAGATGGCATGTGGATGTATAAATGGAGATCCGCGATCAGTGTGGTGACTGGCGTGCGCTCCATATGCTGACATAATTAGTCATATTCGATTTCCATGTTTAAATTAGATAAAAAAATATCTGAAAATAGTCCAAAAGAGTTTTTGTCACTGAGGAAGCGAGGAATGGGTGTTTTCTACCTGAAAATCTATAATGTATGGTAGTGACAAAGACTAGTTTGGAAAGAGACACTTTGCCCACATCACTAATTAAAGTGCAAAATTGGATTGGATCCTCTTATGGGACTTTAAAAGGCAGAGAGTCTAGATAAACCAATGATTATATCAAAAATAATATTTATTAGAATAAAGTTAAATATAGTTGATAGTTAAATGAGAAATGGATGCATATTGTACAAAACATATGACATTGGAGCAGCAACAATGGTTACAATGATGCAAAAACAAAACCACTTGATTCCGTCCTGGTATATGAGCCACTGCCGACGTGCTGAAAAAAAAAAATGCTCATTCTCTGACACTGGCTCCCGCCGTTCGGTCAACTCTGGTGTCTTACAGTTCTTATTTAGCTATGGGGCATGGCCATGCAGTGACATCACTCTGAGACCCCGCCCCCTTGTGACATCATGGACCCATCATGCCCATATCCTTTCATGCCGCGCCTTCCCCAAAGCACCCCCCATGTTGAGGGCATGTGGCCTGGTATGGTTCAGGAAGGAGGGCGCTCGCTCATCCTCTCCATTTCCTGACTTGCCGGGCTGCATGCTCAGTTAAGGGTCTAGTATGGATTTAGAGGGGGAGCCCACGCCATTTTTTTTTGGCATGAGGGTCCCCTCCAAATCCATACCAGACCCTTATCTGAGCATGCAGTCTGGCATGCCTGGTATGCATTTGGGGGGGACCACACGTAATTTTCTTCTAAAAAAAATTAACCAGAAATTATTTTTTAACATTCATCAGTGGTTAAGGACACGGTGGCCAGATTCCCGGCCCGCTCCTTAGCAACCAACTATATACAGTGTTTTCAAAGGGGAAATTAAAAAAAAAAGGATTAAAAAACACAACACTTGGGTTTTTGGTGCGACTCCATTGAAGTCCATTACACGCAAAAGGCAATCTGCTGTGGGAAGAAAAGTCCCTGACCCTTTCCAAAAAACGCATAGATGTGAACGTATACCATAGGAAACCATGTTAAAGTGCGTTTCTGCAAAACCGAAAATAAAATAAAAAAGCGCATAGGTGTGAGCGTAGGTAAAAGAAAAAATATATAGAATTTTTATTTTTTTTATATTTTTTAAATATACATGCACAGGAGTGAACAGCAAAGTGAATAACTTTAAAATATGCATGCACAGGAGATAAATTGATGGAAACAATATTACTAATGTGTGGTAATGACACATAGTATGTAAAAAATATATACAGGTTTACAGCTATATTTGTTCCCTATATGCTAAGTGTCTGCTTCCTGCTTGCATTGCTATACAAAGGTTGTGCACCTTCTAACAATGCAAACTTGCAGGTCTGCCAATCAACAAAAAATAATGCACTTCCTATGTGGTGGATATTTCTGTGTGGACTTACTAAATGAGTATAGGCTTTTCCCCTTGAAAAGTGAAGCTCATAATGGATAAGGTGAAGCTATGTACGCTTTAAATACTCAATTATGTGTGGGGGGATATTTTAAAAAAAAACAAGATTCTTTCTAGTGCATGATTGGATATTTAAAGTGAACACAAGTTTCACCTTATTTACTAACTCTCACTTAGCCGTTTGACTGTGCAGTTTGCAAAACAAACTGTTTCTCTTGCAACCCACAGTTGTAAAGTACATCTAAAGGCTTTTTTTTCGGATAAAGTATGCAAGAGTTAAAACTTTTTTGCAGTCTGTGCCACATTGAGAAAGTTTACCTTCACTCCCTCTCCCATAGAATCATCAAGAATTGAGAAAAATCTCTGCAAAGTGAGTGAAAGTGAAGGAAGTCCTTCCTTAAAAAGTTGAGACAGTAATAAGTGTCTCCATTGGAAGACTTCTCATCTATTACTGTTCCAGTGGCAATTCCATAATTTCGTTTTTTTTTTCTACTTACAGTTCAGTTCGGTGGTGTGTTATGACAAATAAAGAGGGTGAATTTCTCCAGAGGGAACACAGACATCAAAATACGCAAACGGTTTAGATAATTTCTCTCTACTCTCTCCAAAACCTGAAAAAAAAATTGGCTTTAGATAGTTTAAGCAGGAAGGTTTAAGGATATCAGTAGAATACAGAGTTCCATTTATTTTGTTAAAGTGGAAGTAAACCCTCCTATCATTTTCAGCCAATGAAGCTGCCATCTTGGCCTCTGTTTAATCTTCAACTGTCATGATGCTGCACATGTGATCAGTTATGATACCAGACATTGGATGGTGTGATAGTTTGGTTGAGAGCACAACCAATGTGACAATTAGCATTTCCGGCATGCCAGGAATGTAACTGTTTTTTGAAACTATTAAATCGTTGGGTTCACTTCCGCTTTAATTACAATTAATGTCTTCATTTATTAAAACAACAAAACTTTGGAGCAAAAAAAAAAAAGTTTTGCCCATGCATACACTTTAAGGTAAACATCAAACTTTAAGGCCCCTTTCACACTGAGGCGTATTTCAGGCGTTTTTGCGCTAAAAATAGCGCATAAATAACACCTGAAATACTCCTGCCCCAGCATTCTCAATGTGAAAGCCCGAGGGGCTTTCACACTGAGGCGGTGCGCTGGCAGGAGACCGCTCCTTTACCGCTCCTTGCCATTGAAATCAATGGTACACCGCGGTAAAACCGCACCGCGGTAAAACCGCATCGCTAGCGGCCGCATATCGCGGTAAAACACGACAGTATAGGGCGCTGAAAATCGCGCCGCTGTACCGTCACCGCATATGCCCGCCCCAGTGTGAAAGGGGCCATACAATGGAACCTTGGATTATGAGCATAATCCGTTCCAGGAGAATGCTGGTAATCCAAAGTACTCGCATATCAAAGCGAGTTTCCCCATTGAAGTCAATGGAAACCAAAATAATTATTTCCGCATTGACTTCAATGGCATGCAATACCGCATGTGGCCAGAGGTGGGGACGCCAGAGAGCATCTGAGACACTCAGAAAGGCCCGAGGACACCTTGACTGAACTCAGAAAACCTCAGAAAGGCTCAGAAATGGAGTATTTCTGAGATTTTCCTAGCATTTCAGAACGGCTCCGAACGGCACGGATCAGCTCCGATTGGCGCAGTTTGGCCCTGTTTGGCTCCGGCACCTCCCACCACAGGCCAAACGTGGTATTGCACACCGCTTTGGCTTGAATCCTGCTTGTTTTGCGAGGCAACACTCGCAAACCGAGTCAGGATTTTTTAAAATATAGTGCTCGTATTGCGAAACGCTCGTTAACCACGTTACTCGCTATCCGAGGTTCCACTGTAATTCAGTGTATTCCCACAGAATTTACACTATGCTTTCTCTTTTATACAAACAAGAGAATATTAAATATTTCAATATTAAACTTTAAAGCCCAACTCTGGGCTGGAAAAAAAAACCTCATTGCTCAAATGCTCATTACGTATAAGGAGAGATGAGAAGGCTGTATTACTTACCTTACCCCCATTCTGTCTGGTTCCAAAATAATGGGGTGGGCAACTACATGGCAAATGAGGTTTAATGTTCAAAAATGTAAGGTTACTCGCTAGGGGGAGAACCTCTGGGGGAATCTAGGATGGAAAGGGACCTGGGGGTCCTAGTAGATGACAGACTCAGCAATGGCATGCAATGCCAAGATGTTACAAGCAAAGCCAACAGACTATTGGCATGCATTAAAAAGGGGATTCACTCCAGCGATAAAACGATAATGCTCCCACTCAACAAGACTCTGGTCTAGTTGCATCTTGAGTATGCCATCCTGTTCTGGGCACCAGTCCTCAGGAAGGATTTGCAGGAACTGGAGAGAGTTCAGAGAAAGGCAACAAAGCTAATAAAGGGACTGGAGGTCCTCAGCTTTGGGGGAAGACTACAAGCATTGAACGTTTTTTCTCTGGAGAGGTGACGCTTGAGAGGGGATATGATATCAATGTACAAATATCATACTGGCGACCCTAGCAAAAGGAAAAACAAATTCAGTGATAGGGAATTTAAAAAGACACGTGGCCATTCACTAAATATGGAAGAGAAGCGGTTTAACCTTGAACTGCGTAGCCAGAAGAATCTTAGAGTGGAGCCTATGCAGAACCAGTCACACCACTGGATGGAGCAAGATATAAGGTAAGTATTACATATTTTTCCTCTACCCTTAAGCATAAGCAAGCATTTAACCCCTGAAGTGTGAGGGGGCTCCACTGCAAGGGTATATTTTTCTTGTGCCCTGGGTTGTGTTCTAAGGGATATTTGCAAGGACAAAAAATTTTAGGAAGACATTTTGAAAACATGGTACTTTCCCTAGAATTTGGAAACAGCTCTGTGGACAAAACTATAAAATACTGTATATGAAAAATCAACAGATTGTTAAGTGCTTCTAGGCACAATTTTGTGAGAGAACACCAAACAAGCACAGGGGTCCGCCATTCTATGTACAGAAGAGGGTAGTATATCTTGTACTTATTCTGCTGCCAGCAAAAAATAAGAAATCAATAGAACATTTATTGAAGAATACTTGCTACAATGGAATAAGTGATGCATTACTCCACATATAATTCTGAGTTGCTTTATGAATGGACTTATTTTAACATTCTACTCGACTGGCATCTCCTATTGTCTCAGGTTTTGGCAAGCATAGAAGATTCCTGTATGAGAAATTCTGTCAATAACTATTTTAATTTTGAGCTACCTTAGCACAGTGTTTTCTTGGAAATCTTTATTACTACTCTGAAAAGTACCAGTATTGGAAATTTCAATCGATGAAAAGCGCTAACCTAGAGGGACAATAATACCATTAGTTTGCAAGCACAATAAGGCAGTTAATGAGAAATATCACACTAGAAGCAGTGTTTGCAATAAAAGTATTTTCTCATAAAGTATACCAAAATCAGTCTTGTCTTTATGGACCATGCTAACTTGGGATATTTTTCAGACTATGTTGTAATAGCAGCTATTTTCGTTAATGAAAAACAGTCTAGCCTTTTCACGGTGAACCTGATTTGGAATTGAAACTGCTATTACTATCTCAGTGTAGCCACCGATAGGTAACTGCACTTACCTCTACTAGGGACCAGTAGTCAAGCACAGGGAGGGGAGAGGGAGTGGACCTGAATGCTGATTTCTTAGTTGAAGTTAGTATTTGCATAACAGAGAGTAATAGAAGACTACTACTGATAAGTGCAGACACATCTAATTGCAATAATGCATTTCATGATGGCAATTTATTTGCTTAAATTCCAATGCAGTTATGCTGACACTGACATTTTCCCTGCCTCATAAGGAAAAAGTGACAGTGTCTGCAGACAGGCAAACTCGTCTCCATGATTTTTTACTTACCATGTTATAATCTTATGTAACTCCACCACTGCAGCATCCCAGTCTAAACTCCAATGTCAAACATCGTGACATCAATTGACATCAGTTGAGAAGCTCTTAGTACCAGGAGTACTAAGAGAGAATAGTGGTATTCTGTGGCACCAGAAACAAGAGAAGCAAATATAAGAATGAAAAGCCTTTTTGCAAATCATATTTGGGTTTGGCTTAGGACATTGGAAATAATTATTTTTGATTCAAATGTCATCTGAATTTCAGAATCAGCTCTATTAATCAACAACACTTTTCCCAAACAATCAGTTTCCTTAGTGAATAGCTCTGTTGCCATCATTACAGTACTGCCCTGTATATAGTCAGACTGTTGTATGATAACGTCAACATAGTTTGGATCAGGAAACAATCTCATCCCTATAACCTAATTACATTCTCTGTAACCTTTGCAAATATGATGGTTTTACCTAAACACCCAGCAGAAACAAACTTTTAGATAACAACGTATTGCCTAAATAAAAATGTAACTGTGCTGGCAACACACTCATTAGAATTGACCCAATTATCCATACCTCATGTCCAATAATGTTTAAAGTGAATTTCATTTGTCATGACAGTTGATTAATGTGATGAATATTTTTCCTTTTCTTCTGTTTTTCAGCTTCAGCCAGTGCACACTACACACCAACCATTTGCAATGGAGGAGAAGTGTTAGACTCCACGACATCTTCCTTATAATCCTTCTAAACATTTCAATCCAATTGGTTTTTAGACTGTTAGAATATATTATGCACTTGCTGTGCAGTCCTGTCTTTTTTTTAGAAGAAATATTTTTGAGGACTGTATAAAATGCTGTTCTAGAGGTTTAATGAATACCGGTACTGTAATCTACAGATATAGAGACCATGTAAATATGCTTTTATTTGCATTCTCTACACATCTCGCTGTGCCCACCAATTAATGATGGCATCGACCATTTCATATATTGGTTGTGTCATTTTCTATTTTTTTTTTTTGTAAGCTAAGTTAAGGTTGTAACTAATTTTAAAATGCATTTACGTTACTGATAGTTACATAATATGTAACTGGTTGTTTTGCACAACTGCAGCAGTATTAATGTAAAGAAGCCAGTAAAAATCCTTTACAATGGTTTCCAGCATGTGTTTCTTGGTTGAGAATATTTTTTTATTTCTTGCCCTTCCTAGGGTGTTTCAGGAGAGATGATTAAGTAAACTGAATGTATGGCTTCTGCATTGTCCTGCAAAAGACTGAATGCCAAATATGGCTCTAGCGATCCTCATAACTCTTAGTATTATTAAAAGGCAATGAAGCACATTTATTTACATGGTACCAAGGAAAACAGAGCACAAAAATCTTAATGAAAAGTATTTTCTGATGGGTTGCTGTGGGTTATTATACACCACTTTTCTTTGCACTGTTTTATTAAATATGCTGGTATGTGCATCTAATGTAAAACTTCCTTTATTAAAACACAACAAAACGAATAAACAACATGCACTCACATGGTTCCAATAAAAACACGCCTGTCTCAAAGCTGCAGGTGCGAGCCGGAGTGATCCAACTAACCAAGCCGGGTGGTTATCCTTAGGTGTACTTGTGGATCCAGTTGAGAGCTCTGAGCCGGAATGCCACCACCAGAGCCAGGACAGAGGCACTCAGAGCCACTGAAGCCTGTAGAAGTCTGTGTGCTCCCTAGCCTTAGCCACTGAAAGGAACCGAGCTGGCTAAGGACACCGAACCATTGTGCTAGAGGAGCCGCAGGACACACAAGAACTGTCACAGGCTTCAGCGGCTCTGAGTGTCTCCGTTTTGGCTCTGTCGGCGGCATCCCGGCTCAGAGCTCTCAGCTAGATCCACGAGTACACCTAAGGATAGCCCCCTGGCTGGGTTGCTCGGATCACTCCAGCTCGCCTCTGCAGCTTTGAGACAGGTGTGCTTTCCATTGGAACCATGTGAGTACATCTTGATTATAAGTTTTGTTGTGTTTTAATAAAGGCGGTTTTACACTAGGGGAGCGCTTCCCTTGTTTGTTCCCTTTCTGTCTCATAATATAGGTTGCAGCAAAATCCTTGTTGCCAATTTCCAAGGAGAGCAGCTGAACCTGGTTAACCTTGGTTTATAACAAACAGTGGAATTAAGGTTTAATAGCACAGGATTAGATCACGTTTCTTATTGATATTTGGTATGGTATGTGCATCTAGTATCAATGAGCTTAATGCATTTTCTCTACAATAAATTCTAGCACTCACCAAACATACATTTTGCAGAAATAAGTCACATTGTTTTTCATTAACCACCCCTTCTGCCTACATGTATGTATCAGTTAATTAAAAATTTTCACATAGTCCTGTTGTCTCCAATTGAATAGATAGGGCATAAATAATGAGGGTCTTTTACTATAGAGATAGCTTATGTGAAATGTGGAGGCACCTATAAACTCATGTGGACCTATAGTGGCAAGTTATCTTGCATTCTACCTCTGAGATAGACTTATTCCGCTGACGTAGGCACATACAGTGTATATTGCTTATCACTGTATCACTTTGTCAAGAAAAAAAAAGTGAGATTGTGACTGAAGGGCCAGAATGAGGGATGTATTTATTTGTTTCTAGTTGTGCAGGTGTAGTGTCAACTTGTAATGTAAGAATTCCTCGCAGGTGAATTTTAGGGACCCTAAAGTGCACCTGAAATGTGAAAGCTGTGCCCAAAAAAGGCAAACTGAGGGCAAAGGACGAGTAATCAGTATAGTCTTTAGGCTCCCCCCTGAATTTTAAGAGTTCTTCAGGAGATCAAGGACAGCTGCACTAACATGCAGTGTGTAGAATGCATTGAATGTAGTACAACTTCAGGCATTTACAATATATCCACTTTTACAAATTATTTTACAGTAGCAATAACATATAATAAAAGTTATATTTGCATAGAAAGGAATTTTAGAAAAATCACAGGATCAAATGGCCATAAAAAGTTGCTATGTTTTTTAGCCATGCACATCATCCAATGAGTTTTATCCTTTCTTTCTTTTTTAGATCTGAGTCTTGTAACTAATCTATATCAATAGTCACACCACTAGGATATATAGAAATTCAAAATTTACATGTGAAGTTGATCCATTTAGCACACGATTACTATTTTATTGTTACATTTCATCCATTAAAACCTCTGTTAAAGCCACTTCCTTGTTCTGTTCAGTTGTTTTACTGCAATAGAGCATAGTCAAATATATCTTCTAATTGGGCAGATATTTCTGTCCAATAAGTAGCCTGTGCAAAAAAATTATCATTTGACTACATAAATATACATTTTATTTTTTATTTTATTTTTATTTTTTAAATATACAAATTTATTTAAATCATCAAATATTAATTTACTACATAGTGTATAATTACAAAAACACCTCACAGACTTTGACATTTAGAAATGATCAAATTATGAAAAATCTGCATATGCAGAGGTTCCATTCAGTGCAAACTGCATGTGAAATCAATAGATCCAGACATAAAGGCTGCTGAATGTGCAACTATACACATTTTTTGTAAAATTTAGCTCTCTTGTGCCCTCTAAGCCTCCCTTCTGATCCTTGAATGTGATTGATGGCCTCAATGAGGCACCTAAGGTTGGAGGGACAGGTCTATACTTTACTTTTGCAGAAAGAAAAAAAAACATTTTGGATATCAGATCAGTTGCCTATACCTCAGAATCTAATAAGTATTTGGCCATGTGGTTTTCATTGAAGGTAACCCCTGCATTATTTTCGATTAGTATATACAGTATGTGTTTGAATTGCCAAGGATTGTGAAGCATTTACCTTTGTCATCCACTCACTGCATTCATTATGCCTAGTCTTTTTTTTATTTTAGAGAATCATATCAATTTAATGCACAAGCTCAGTGGTACTATACATCTTGTTTGGCAAACTATTAAAAGTAAGTCTGCAATTAAAGTAAAGGGTTAGTAAACATTAACTAGATTGGCTTCTATAAAAGAGGTTATAGGGGCCAGCCTACCCAAAAGTGATATTTTGGTGATGGAGGAGAGTATATAACCTTAATTTACTTGTTCCAGTCTCTTCTCTTACCTACAATGGAGTCTCACATCTTAAAACAATGTTTCTGTGGATTCTCACTCACTATTTTAGTCATTATAGTATAAAATAAATGCAAAAATCAACAGGAAAGAAAGACCTTCTCGCAACTACCATGGCAAATGTAAAGCCACAGAACTTTCACTACCAAGTACCTGGTTGTTATAATGATTGATGGGTGATTTAACTCTGCATTGGAATTTTGGGTGGACTGACATTTCTTAACATTTACCAATATACATATGAAAGCTTCATTAGCTTACTTTATATTACCTGAATATGGTCAAAATAATAGAAGGATAGGAGATGATGTCCTACCTATAATTAATATACTGATCCCATCAAAAAATTACTTTTACATTTGTGAAGGTGAATATTATAAGTGGCTCTTCTATGTACCGTAATTTCTTTCTTTGGTTTACTTATTGCTCCTATTACATCATTGTTTGGGACATGCGGTTTTAAGAAATTTTTACATTGTTACAAAATCCAATGATATGCATTGATTGAGCACAATCTGTACTTTGAATAAATGATGTGGTGCTTTATTTGATTGCTAATGGAGATAGCAACTTCCCTTTCCATAATCATATACAGTAAGCACACATAGGAACAAGAGTGTGACTAAAGGTACGTTAAAATAGACGATAAAAGCACAGAGGACTACTTACCACTGTTACCAGTACCAGAAGATATCAAGCAAAAGCACAAGACTACTGAAATAGGAAAAAAAGACTAATTAAAGAACTTAAAAGAAAAGCACAAGAATTCTTCCTTGGCTATTTTACACTGGAATGGATAATGTGAAAACAAATATATGGTTTACTCTTGACAGTTCTACCTTTGATGAGCACCTAAGCTCAAGAAGTTTTTTTTTTTTTTTTACTAGAGAATATTGTTAATACGAACAATGTAAATCACTGTGGTCACATTAATCTAAATGTGTGTACTAAAATATAAAGGAAATTCAGCTATTATGCCAGATGTCTAGACTGTCTATTTAATATAACGTACTGAACACATATAGTATAGAGACAGAATAGTTGTTTGATAAACCTAAAATAATAATAGTACAATACTGGAAAGCCACATAAATTATTTTGAGTGGGCACTTTTAAAGTACTGTATCTTGGTATATATAAATGACAGTGCTGCTTGTCTTATCGTATAACAATCAGAATGTCCATTTCAATTCTTCCAATAAATATTTTTATGTTTGACTAAATGTGTTTCTTTACTTCAAAATGTATTTACTGTATACTGAAAAGGAAATCCTTCATCTGCTTCTGACTCTTCCATGTCATAAATAGAATTGCAGTTATTTTTATAAGTGAGATAGGTCCTGCTCTTGTGCATATTTTTTGTGTAGCAATCCTAGGAAAACATGCAACCTGCAGTTCAGGAGGAGGGATTTCATTTAAGTTCAGTGGACCACTTTGTTTGACTTTTTTTGTATAAGATGGCAGAACTACAATGGTAGTTTGCATTGTTTGCACTATTTCATAATGACCTTTAATGGGCTCTTTCGTGTTGCGCTGCATGAATGTCCCTTCCTCTTATATTTCTGCCCAAACTTTCTCACACTCAGCCAGGCAAGGTGGTGGTATCAGTGTCAGGCACAACCCACATACAGGATCTCACAAAAGTGAGTACACACCTCACATTTTTGTAAATATTTTATTATCTCTTTTTATGTGACAATACTGAAGAAATTACACTTTGCTACAATGTAAAGTAGTGAGTGTACAGCTTGTATAACAGTGTAAATTTGCTGTCCCCTCAAAATAACTCATCACACAGCCATTAATGTCTAAACTGCTGGCAACAAAAGTGAATACACCCCTAAGTGAAAATTTACAAATTGGGCCCAATTAGACATTTTCCATCCCCGGTGTCAAGGTCTCAGGTGTAAATGGGGAGCACCAGTTTTAGTAAATTTATTCCATTGTATTCTGACAGCAGGGAGTCTTTGCTGCCATCCAGCTATAGCCATAAACACTAATGATTGTATGCTGCCGGCAGGGAGGACTCCCTGCACTCCCTGCCGGCAGAACACAATTGAGCTGTGGGAGGGACTGACTGTGTTGATGGGGGAATAAAGGCTAAATTGCATAACCTGCCCTAGAGGTTTAGGGATTGGACTTGCATTGTATGAAAATGAGGACAGACTTACGCTGGCCATACATGGGTCCGTTTTTTTCTTTTGTTCAACCAGTGAGTTGAAGGAAAAAACTGACCAAGTTCCCCCATCCACACATTTGATGTGCATGCGCAAAGCCTCCCCACTATGTCATTGGGGGAGATTTACTAAAACTTCTGCAAACAAATTTGGTGCAGCAGTGCTAGTAACCAATCAGCTTCTAGTTTTTTTTGGCAAAGCTCAATTGAACAAGCTGAAGTTAGAAGCTGATTGGTTACTATGCACAGCTGCACCAGATTCTGTGTGCACCAGTTTTAGTAAATTTCTTCCATTGTATTCTGACAGTGGGGAGTCTTGGCTCTCATCATAATATACAGACATAGGTGTGTGCACAGAGTGTGCCTGTGCACACCCTAATCACCTGTGCAAATTGCCCCTGCTGCTTGGCTGCAGAGGAAGGGACTGGGGAATCTCTGTCCTCAGTCCCTTATTTTTTCTCCAAAGTGAGACATCAGGGGTCTGTTTAGAAGCCTGATATTTCACCAAAGACCCCCAATGGGGCTCAGAAAAAAATTGTGGAAAAAAAAGAATTAAAGTATTATTGTAAAAAAAATATTGAAAAAAGGTAATAAACTAAATAAACGACTGACACCAACCTCTGACCCACTGACACCCTTCACTGCTCTACTGACACCAACCTCTGCCCGACTGACACTGTCCATTGCCCTACTGCCCTATATATATTTACACACGTGCATGTATGTTTGAGCTTTTGGGTGCACACCCTAATGCAATAGGCTGCGCACACCTATGCATACAGATCTGTACTGCAGCCTACTGCCTGTGGCACTGATCGAGTGAAAATATACAGACAGAACGTATGAGCAGAAGTTGATCGCAAAATCACCTTCTATGCAACCACAGTGACCACACATGGATCTAATGGATCTAAATTCCTCCGGTCCAAGTTGAACCGCTAGAATTTGAATCCATGTGTGACCAGCTTGAAGGCAGACTCACTCTAGCATAGTTCAAAAAAACTTGCAGCCAGTCATGACATCTCCTCCTGAGGAACATCTAAAAAGTAAGAAATATTTGGAAACATTTTTTATTTTATTTTTTTGGAATGCTATGTGAATGGGAAGACATAACAAAAATATAGAGTGGGATTTTCTCAAATTTGTCAGCAAAATTGGAAGTATGCTTTACAGTCTCTTTCTCTACAAGTAGCCTTACGCACATCTCACTTGGTATTTTGGTGATAGCTTTTAGTTTGTTTTCTGCATGAAAGAAAACACGCCGCTCTGTTGACAAAGTTCTTTGTTAAAAGCCAGGCCAAGTCTCAGAGAAATAAGTCTGAGAGTGTAAGTCATAAACTGTCGGTAATAGATAAATATATGTGCCCACCAAGCATCTGCAATAATCTGAACTACAGGCAGCAGACTGTGGAACAAGCACGAAAGCAGGCCAGGCACAGCTGGACTAAACTATAATTCTAACAGGCTGATACGAAGAAGCTATATCATGCTGGATTGAACAGATGGAGAAATACATAAGATGTAAAGCTGGGCTTCAGACAGAGAGAGGCAGCGTGACAAAGAGAGGCCACACCAAACAGCATTACAGACTGAATATATAAAGCCATGCCAACCTCGGCTGCAAGCATTGAGGCATTACATTGGTAAGCAAGCTGGACTGCAGAGATAAAGAGAACTAGACATCTGTTGTTGATCATGGATTTTGTACACAGAGGGCTATACATTACAGGAGGCTTACATTTTGCACAAGTGAAAGTGATAACTGTAATTGATTAGTCATCTCATATCTAGAAAATGACTACTGATATATTGGATGTACTGCACACCAGGAATACCCAGCATAGATACTACCTTCATAACTCAAATGTGTCCTGCAGAGTGTGTGAGGTTCTGCCAGTATAATCATATTTTTACTTCAATTTAGATTCCAGCGGATGAATATTTTCAAGCAAGGATCAGGCAGATTATGTGACTATGTTATTATATACAGTGGCATTCTCTCAATATTAGGTGAAATACATCTTTTTTATCTCTCCCATCCACAGTTAAGATTTGTAACCGAATTTTGCTTGGAAATGCTTTAAATGTATTTATTTTTCTAAGTAAAAATGCTTCTTCTAGCTCTCTCTCTCTTCAATGCTCTGTCCTGGCAGAGCTGAGTAACAGCAACATCCTTCCTCCCACAGACAGAGGGCGCATGTCTGACTAGCTCTGATAGTTAGTGCTAAATACTGAGAGCACTCTGTCTAACTATGGTATGCCTGTTTGACTGCATAGTTATATTTAGACAACCTCCACAACTGTTGTAATAGCAAGATGGAAACAAGATTCCATTTCCATCGGTTCACATAGCATCCACTTACTTATATTTGCTGCTTGTTGCACTGTAATGTAAGTTGTAGACAATGGAGAATATATGCTTTGACACAACTTGCAAAGAAAGATATTCATAGTAAAATGTACCTTTGTCTATAATCTCTTTCCAATACCAATACAGTTTGGGGCACCTCCAGACCATATGTATCAGGTCTCCCTCATCCTTTCCACATCTCTGACACTTCGCATCCGGTCTCCTGCCAAACTGAAACATTCTTTGGGGTATGTAATATGCTCTGTGTATTAAGTACAGGTGAGATACCATTTGAGAGGGGGAGAGTGATACTCTGGGACCTGCTTCTAATATCCTCTTACACTGTTCTTGTGTTATTAGGGCCACATCTCTCTCCCATTTATTTTTGTTCTTAAAGCGAAGGTTCACCCCAAATCCTGACATTATATTATACTCATCTATGTAGCAGATACATATACATATGCCTATTGTTTTTTTTTTGCGGTTGTACTTACCGTGAATCAGTCGTTCCGAATCAGGACTTCCGGGTATTTCTCCTGCGGGAGTGGGCGTATCTTTTTCTTTCCCCGGCGCCCCGTTGATTTCTGGGAGGTGTTCGCTCATGTCTTCATTGTTGTGGGCGTGTACTTTGAATGACGACACCCGTTGTCATGGCAACCTGAAACCGCTCGCCGTCAATACTGGTGATACAGCGGTGAATGCTGGGATGCATTCACCGCATCCCGGAAGTCTCTGCTTGTGGGCTTCACAGTGCCCACAAGCAAAATGGCAAAGAAGATCAATTTATAAAAGTTATTATTTAGAACTGAAATAGACGGGGGATGTTTCTAATCGCAGGACAAGTGAGTACTAACATGTTTTCTGTAACCCCATTACATGCACCTAGAAAAAAAAAACGAGGGACCGCGGAACCTCCGCTTTAATATCAGATCCCTTTTCCTGGTCCGCCTCACTTATACACCTATACATCTCCGAAATCATTCTGCTCGATGTATCCGCATTTACTAATCTGCGAAGATGGGGTATTTCATTCCATTCTGGTGACTCCTGACCGAATTGTGCATTCAAAGCATGCCTTACTTGCAGATACCTGTAAAAGGATTTATTTGGGACTCCGTATTCCTCCCTAATCTCCTGAAACAACTTTATTCTCCCCCTCTTAAAAAGCTGCGTCAAGAGATGTACACCCTACCTGTCCCATTCCTCAAATTTCCCCATATTTTTAAGCTCTTTCAAGTTGCTATTATCCCATATAGGGGAGAATTCAGAGAATCCCTTATACCCCAGTATCTCCTTGACGGTCTCCCAACACTTCACCATCAATTGCACTGTGGGGCCCCTAGAGCAAAAAGAATCAGCCTCCACTGCCTCTACTACTGTGTCGTGACTGGTGTCATTCAATATCAAGCTCTTCCCGACCTCTCTACCCGCCGCTAGATTACTTCCTCGCATATGTTGCATTTGTGCAGCTAAAAAATAGTATCTTGAGTTTGGAAGTGCCAGACCCCCCTTCTTTCTAGGTTGTTGTAGGGTTCGGAGGCTGATTCTTGCCGCTCCATTTTTCCATATCAACTCCCTGAACACACTATCCAATTTCTTAAACCAGTACTTTGGGATCCATACTGGGGAATTGTGTAAGACATATAGGATCTGTGGCATCCACACCATTTTAACCAGATTGCAACGTCCGGCCACCGAGAGTGGAAGCTTGTTCCAAACTCTGCACTTTTGCTTCAATTTTGTCATTAATGGTACTAAGTTTCCAGCTATATATTGACCTGGGTCTCTTGTTAGGTTTATTCCCAAATACCTCACCTGACTTACAACTTTTACTTGGGTTATCTGCTGTAGTAATGGGTCGATCGGCAAAAGTGCCGATTTATCCCAGTTGATCCTTAATCCTGAGAACTTTCCAAAGTCCCCAATTATCCCCATTGCTGCATCCAATGAAGACTGCGTGTCCCCTAAAAAAAGCAGTACGTCGTCGGCATACATAGCAACCTTTTCTTCCCCCGATCTCCTCTTAAATCCCTGTACTTCCGTGGATGCCCTTATTAAGATGGCCAGGGGTTCCATTGCAAGGGCGAAAAGCAGGGGTGATAGTGGGCACCCCTGTCTTGTCCCCCTCGCCAACTGGATAAAAAAATTTTTTGGGACAACTTCTGGAGAAAAGTGGAATCCCAGGGGACACACAAACGGCAATAATAAGGTGCTTGTTCCAGGGTAGGAAATTGATCGCACAAAAGTGGCAAGCGAAGGACCCCCCAACAGGGACAGAATGGAGGAAAGTAATAGATAACACTATTAGGAAAGAAGATTTTATATATAACAAGAGAGGAAATAGAAAGAAATTTAAAGATATATGGAAAAAATGGGTAGAAGTGGAGACACGGTAGAGGGTGAGGGGGTGGGGGGGGATGAGAGAGAGAGTAGAATGAATGGGAGGGGGAGAGGGGGGAAGTGGAGGAGTGAATGGGGGGAAGGGGGTGGGATAGGAAAAGGGTGAAATAGTAGGGTTTGTCTGTGGTAATGTTAGTGGTTAGTCAGTACGTATTTATATATTGCTGTATATGAAAGATAATGATTGTATGCATAAGAATGTTTATAAAATACAAATAAAGAATATTTGATAAAAAAAAAAAAAAAATGTACCTTTGTTCCCATGGAACTTTCCCCCACTGGGTCTCTGCCTTACATGGGCTTTTCTCTCATAGACTCTCCCTCCCTGTTTACCCAGAAAATACCATTGCAGTTTATTATTGTATTGAACTAATAAGTCAGGGCTCTTGCCTGAACAGGAGCTCACACTGCTCCATGCTAGGTATATTAGTCTACAGTAATGCCAGCCATGGATGGGTAGCAGTGGCGGCTGGTGCTCAATATTTTGGGGAGTGGCAAACAAACCCCCCCACTCACACCAACAATACTCCCCCTTGTCCTCGAGGATGAGGAGTAGGGCTGCTGCTCCTCGCTTCACCCGGGGTTTTTCCTCCCTTGTAGGGCCGTTGCTTCTCCTCCGTCTTGAACAGGAAGTGGGTCCTGAGACCCGATTGGCCAGGAGTCCTAAGAATCGGGTCTCAGGACCTGCTTCCTGATTGGCTGGGAGGAGAATCAGGAAGACAATAGCGAATATTAATTTGCAACTGGGTGGACTCAGACTACTTTTTTGAAGGCAATTAGAGCCTCAGGCTGTAATCATGTGCTTCCAAAAAAAAAAAAACCCCATTGAAATCCATGTGTCCGGCGCCCTGCATATAGATTAGGGGCCGGGCGCATGGATTAGGGGGGCAGCTCTTGACGGGCCGCCATTGATGGGTAGAATTATTTTTTTCCATTCAGCCATAAAGCCATAGATTTCTCCATCCACACAAACAAGGTGGATGGTTATTGAATTCTGGGACTCACCACTGTCACAATACACTGGGTAGCAGTTACAGCTGATTGACTGACTATCGAATGAACAAGTTGGTAAACTTTTGTCAATCAATTGACTTTTGTCGAACAGGGATGGCAAAAAACTGATTAAAATTCATCAAGTCCCTGCTAAACTGGCTGGATTTTTAACCATTTATGGCTAGCTAAATTAGATTAGTCTTACTCACACTTACTTACAAGACTCTGGTAGTGATGAACATCTACCATGAGCATAATAACGTTTTTTCCACAGTCCTTATTGGATTTATTTTTTATTTTTTGCCTGCTATGTACCTGATTAGTTGTGACCTGATTGAATAAACCTTTAGCAAATAAAGTCAGGGAACAAGACAATTAGAGGTACAGATCCACAGCTGAATAGAAGTGGCCAGAGGCAGACGCTGGCAAGAATCAGTAGATTCTTGCCAGCAGTTGTAAACGCTGTCAGTTGCACAAATCAATGCTTGGTACCGCTGCTGTTCACATGTAACTGTTCATCCACTATCTAAATATCTACAGATTAGGGATGAGCCGAACACCCCCCTGTTCGGTTCGCACCAGAACCTGCGAACAGACAGAAAGTTTGCGCAAACTTTAAAACCCTATTGCCGGCTCCCGGCAATACATAGAAAAGTCATTGGTAAAAATGGTAAAAGACCTGAAGGGCCTGGTAATTGAATTTGGGGGGACCCCCATGCATTTTTTTTTTCTTACCAATGACTTTTCTATGTATTGCCGGGAGCCGACAATTCATTATAGCCGCGAGTGAGTTTTAAATGACTTCAGAAATGACACTTTGTGCAGGGACAGTTCTAAGCACGGGAAACAAGCGCAACTTTACAGGAATACTATACACACACCCTAGGTACGAAATTTAAAGGTATATTTCACTTTTATTGTTTCACTTTAAGCATTATTAAAATCACTGCTCCCAAAAAAACTGCAGTTTTTAAAACTTTTTTTTGCATTGATACATGTCCCCTGGGGCAGGACCCGGGTCCCCAAACACTTTTTATGACAATAACTTGCATATAAGCCTTTAAAATTAGCACTTTAGATTTCTCCCATAGACTTTTCGAATTTGCCGCGAACACCCCAAATTGAATTGTTCGCTGTTCGGCGAACGGGCGAACGGGCAATGTTCGAGTCGGAGATGAGTTTGACTCGAACTCGAAGCTCATCCCTACTACAGATATGTGTCCGTGTGAATGTAGCCTAAAGCCTCGTACACACGGTCAGACTTCCATCGGACTTTTCCGTGGATTTTTGTCTGAACGGAGTTGGCCGGGCACACCCATAGCATACACACCACAGGACTTTTCTGCAAACTTTCCCCAAACTTTTTCCAACATCACGTGGTTTTTCTGCTCTTTACCGCCACCCTTTGGTCAACTTCTGCTATTGTTGGTTGATTTTAACATTATTTGTTTTGTCCATCGGACAAAAGTCCGATGGTTTTCTGTACACACGGTCAGACTTTGCTCCATCGGACTTTTGTTGGCCAAAAGTTTGTCCGTTATCAGACCGAACTTTTGTCAGATGAAAACCAAAAATGTTTGTCCGATGGAGCGTACACACGGTCGGATTTTTTGTCAAACTTGCTCAAAATGAAGTTTGTTGGCAAAAAGTCCGACCGTGTGTACGGGGCTTTAGACTATACACAACCTGTAGCCTGTTGCAACGTTTTTTCTTAGTACCACTTTCATTAAATCACTTGTAGCCTTCTTTTGGGGGGTATTCAAATGGTCCTACCCAAACAGAATATTGCACTAAATCTGTAGGTAAATAAGAGAACCAGAACCTTAGCTAAGTGGGAGATTGGGTTTGATAATAAAGTTGGCAGTGCCTCCACCCTGGGCATGGTCTCTGTGAACAGAGGGGTTTCCCTTCCTAGGAAAATAATCAGTAATCTAATCAAAGTAATTGAGAGCAGAGGAATTACTACAACCAACATACAACATTAGCCATAAGTATATAGATCCACACTAGTATGGAAATAATACAAGCTTTATATAAGCAAAGATTAATAATAGTACATACATAGAGGGCAGCACAGTGGTGTAGTGGTTAGCACTTTCACCTAGCAGCAAAAGGGTCGCTGGTTCAAATTCCGACCACGACACCATCTGCCTGGAATTTGCATGTTCTCCCTGTGTCTGCGTGGGTTTTCTCCGGGTACACCGGTTTCTTCCCACACTCCAAAGACATGCTGGTAGGTTAATTGGATCTTGTCCAAATTGGCCCAGTATATATGTGTACTAATGTGTGTCCCAAGCGTATCAAGATCCTACGTGGTAATTGACCGCACTAGCCAAGCAGACACTGGCTGCAAAAAGCACCTTGAGACGATTCAATTCGCATTTGTAGCGCTATACAATACAGATGCCTAACCTGCCTCTAGCCTATGCTGGTTATTGAGCCCTAAGCTAAAACTAGCTAAAGAATCCCAGACCAGAAGGGACAAGGTTAACTAAAACAACAGGAGGATGTATTACTGTATATAACACATATTGGGCAAATTAGCTTCCCTTTATATATATAAAGTAAAACTACTAAAAGTAAAAATATTTTCACTGGATTTTAATGTTGCCTGTGATCTCATTGAGAAAACATTCGCTCTTCCTGTTCCACTAATATACCACGAGGTAAGGTAATCGTGGAAACAAGATAACAGGCAACAACAGTGAGGAGAGCATTTCCTCACTTCCTGTCTAGTAATACAATATGAATTTGGTAAAAATCACTCCAACAGTGGTAAAAACAACAACAAAAACTTAACACAGACTTTGCCCACTCTATCCAAGGGTAAAATATATATATATATATTTTCCATACATTATGCATTTTCCTATTGTAGCGCTACCCCCAGTTAAGAGAGCCGCTGGATTTGTTTGCGGGCCCTGAATACAGCACCACCAACCCCCGGAAATCTACTCGACCCACTCTGGCACAGTTAGTCTAGGGATTGTCTTGTATCACAATCTATCTGTATTGTAAGGTTAACCTCTTTGCAATCCAAAGGGGTAGACAATAAAGAACACTTCACCGGAGACTAACTCAACTCAGTTCCGCCACTAGTCTCCAGTGGAACAGTAAATAAAGGCCGGTGGGCCAAGGCAGTCTCTAGGCCTAACAACAGTACAGCCTATAGGATTGAGCAGGTGCTCGCTCACCACTCCGGACGCGATCCCAGTCCGGGACTTCCACCTGCTGTGTCTACACACATAGCGTCTGCAATGGTCGGGTCTCCGATCCAACTGATGTAAGAAGTCAGCGAAGTCAGGTGTCACCCAGGTTCTGCAGTGGGGTGGAAGGCTCTCTGGAAGTTGTGCAAGGCCCTGGCTTCAGGCCCTGCACTGCAGCAGATCCGCACAGGAAGACCTGTTGATTGCAGCGCAGTGTCCAAAGAGGCCGAGCTCAGCCTCGCCCTCCTCTTATATAGCCCCTCCCATCAGTCTCTGCGGTGGCTGAATGCACCCTGGGTGCCGAACAGGGTTCTGGGTAAAGTAGTCCCGGGGCCTTAAAGGAGACCCCGCTACACACTCCCCCCACTTAAACTCTTTGGTCCCCAAAGATAACATTAAATTACAGTACACACAACATTAGCCAAAGTTGCGTATGATGTTGGCAGAGGAAATTCCCACCAAAAACAAGGAGGTGAACTCCCCTGCCCACAGGTCACACTGTCATTAGTGTCCTGCCTAACTGTGCCAGAGAGTGAGTTGGGGTTGCCCCCCACCAAATGAACAGTGGAGGGATTAGGGTCTTCCATACTCCTCCTGGCAGTAACCACAGTGTCTTCCGAGCTCCTCCCCATCTGTGGGTAAGTCAATCTTCTGGGAGGTTTTATGGCTCTTCTCATCCTTTGTCCTCTTGGGCTTTCTGGTCCGGCTAAAACAGGTTCCTCTTCCGGAACCGACTTGGGAGTGTCCACTGGTCCTGGGGCACTTGACTCCGGAGCAGGGAGGTACATGGAATCTCTTGGATCCTCCTCTGGGAGTAAGACATAGGCATCTTCCCAAGAATCTGACAAAGGACTGGACGGGATGAACTCAGTAGCTTCTGCATTCAGTGTTCTGTCTATGGTGTCTTCATCAGGTGGAAGATCAATAGCAGAAGTTTCTGGGGCCTGGGAAGGCCAAAGCCAATCAAGTTCTTCTCCCTCATCTTCACTTAGCTCAGAGGTTTCTATATCCTCAATCTGAGGGGTCTGGGACTGAGTGTTTGGCCTGGGAGTATCCAGGATGGAGGTTGGCTCAGGGGAACCCATCGCAGGGGAATCCGAACTGCTTCAGCTAGTGGGAGTAGGTGATTCCGATGCCAAGTCTTTAAGTAGTTTCTTGCAAATAACATAGGGTTCAGGTCTCCATCTGTCTGCAAGCTTGTGTTTTCCAGGGACCCCCAAGTTCCGTAGCAACACTCTATCTCCAGGTTGTAAATCTTGGATCCGAACTTTCAGATCAAAGTTTTTCTTGTTGCGAGCCCCCCTTTGGTCTGAGGCTGCTTGGGCCTGCTCATAGGCCAACTTTAAATTTTGTCTGAGCCTATCAACATATCCTTTGTGGGAAGTGGCAGAACAATGGTCTATGGAGGTGCCAAAGGCCAGATCTACCGGTAGTCTTGCTTCTCTTCCGAACATAAGTCGATAGGGTGAGTACCCTGTAGCATCACTTGTGGTGCTGTTATATGCATGCACAACTGCTGCTATGTGGTTGCTCCAATGCTGCTTCTTTTTACTGCTTAAGGTCCCCAGCATGTTGAGCAGGGTTCGGTTGAACCTCTCCGGCTGAGCATCACCTTGTGGATGGTAGGGGGTAGTTCGTGTTTTCTTGATCCCCAAGGAATCCAGGAGCTTCCGGATCAATCGACTTTCAAAGCCCCTTCCTTGATCTGAGTGAAGCCGTTGTGGTAGCCCGTAGTGTACGAAGTATTTCTCCATAAGTACTTTGGCTACAGTGGAAGCCTTCTGGTCCTTGGTTGGGAAGGCCTGGGCATACCGGGTGAAATGGTCGGTTACTACCAGAACATTTCCTAGTCCACTCAGGTCGGGTTCGAGGCAGAGAAAATCAATGCATACCAAATCCAGCGGGCCTTGGCTTTGGCTTTGTAGGTGGCCCATTGGGGCAGCTTGATGGGGTAAAGTCTTCCGCTGGATACATTGTGCGCATGAATGGCAGTACTCCTCCACTTCAGCCCTCATGCAGGGCCAATAGAACCGGCTCCTGATGAGTTGAAAGGTTCTTTCAGCCTCCAGGTGGCCATGGTTGTCGTGCAGAGCAACCAAGACAGTCTCTCAGTGTTTCTCGGGCAGAAACAATTGCCATTTGTCTTCCAGGTCATCAGAGGGGCCCCTTCGGTAGACCACTCCCTGATGCACCTGCAACCTGTCCCACTCCTTCCTCAACAGGCAAACTTCCTTTGAAGGGTGACGCAGGAGTTTATTTGGATCCTGATTCTTCAGGGCCTCTAGGACCATTCTCCCCATGGGGTCTTCTAATTGGTCACATCTCAACTCCCTCTTTGACAGTTTTGGCAAGTTATCTTCCTCCAACTGGGTTACCCCACAGTATTGTTTGGGGACTCCTACTATGGTAACCCCTATCTCTTCTGCTCTTGAGCCGCCACTGGCCTGGAGTTCAGCCCCCTGACAGAGGGCCTGCACCCCGTCGGGTGCCACTTGGGTCCAGTCTTCTGTACTGCTGGTGGGGACATGAGATCTTCTAGACAAGGCGTCTGCATCTCGATTTCCAGCCCCAGGCCTGTATTTTAGGCTGAAATTGAAGGCAGACAGTACTGCCAGCCATCTATGTCCTGTGGCATCCAGCTTTGCTGTGGTGAACAGATAGGTGAGGGGGTTGTTGTCGGTTTTCACGGTGAACTCTGCCCCATACAGATAATCTCGGAGTTTGTCAACTAACGCCCACTTGAGGACCAGGAACTCCAACTTATGAGTAGGGTAGTTCTTTTCAGAGGGAGTCAGACTTCTGCTCACATATGCAACGGGTCTCAGTTGCCCTTCGTGCTCCTGATAGAGCACTCCTCCCAGACCATCATGACTGGCATCTACATGGAGCTCATAAGGCTTCTTTGGGTCTGCATAGGCCAGGACGGGGGCAGTGGTTAGGTTTTTCTTCAACATCTGGAAGGCTCCTTCACACTTCTCGTTCCACTGGTCCTTGACTGACTCCCCTGGCTTCCTGGGCCCCAAGTCATCCTCTTCCCCTTCCGTCTTGAGTAGCTCATTCAGAGGTCTGGCAATTCGGGCAAACCTCTCCACAAACCTTCTTTAATAGGAACAGAACCCCAGAAAAGATCTGAGTTCTGTTACCGTGGTAGGCCGTGGCCAGGAAGTAACTGCCTCCAACTTTTCGGGGTCTGTGGCTACCCCATCTTCGGGCACTATGTGTCCCAGATAGTTAACTGATGACTGATAGAACTGGCATTTTTCAGGTGAGAGCTTGAGTCCCTCCTCACTGAGTCTTCTCAAAACTTTCTCCAGCCTTTCTTCATGTTCTTCCAAGGTTCTTCCAAAGACAATGATGTCATCTAGGTATACAAGGACTTCGATGAGGTTCATGTCTCCTACAGTCTTTTCCATGAGACGTTGGAAGGTGGCTGGGGCTACAGACAGACCTTGGGGCATCCGGTCGAATTCAAAGAACCCCACTGGGGTTATTAAAGCTGTCTTCTCCTTGTCTTCTGGATGCATAGGGATCTGATAGTACCCGCTCTTGAGGTCCATAACGCTGAACCACTTGGCTCCAGACAAGCTCTGTAGGGCATCCTCTATCCTCGGAGTGGTGTACTGGTCGGGTATGGTTCTCCTGTTGAGGGTCCTGTAGTCTATGCACAGCCTCAACGACCCATTCTTCTTCCTAACTACCACTATCGGGGAGGCATAGGGGCTTCTAGATTCTCGAATTCAGTTCACTTGAGCTCGGCGAGCTGTTCCCTCAAGTCTTCGAGGTCTGCTAACGGAACTCGCCTGACCCTCTCCCTGAAGGGCTTGTCTTCCTGGAGGCGGATTCGATGGGTGGCACTCCTTGCACACCCCACATCGAACTCATCTTGGGAGAATATTTTTTCCCACCTGGTCAACTGGGCCTTTGCTCTCTCTTTCCAAGCTCTGGGCAGGTTTGGGTTCTCCATGGAAAACTTCTCCCACACAGTCCTTTCTCCCTCTGTCTTCTCCACATCCGACAAAGCAACTGGGGTAGCAGGGCTCACCTGGCCCAGCAACATCCTGGCTGGGATCTCCATGGGGCCATCCGTAGTATTCCTGACACTCACAGGTATTTTACAATGTGCTTTCTTCAGGGCCCTCAACGGGACCACTTCTGGGACTACTTCCAAGCCCGAGTGTTCCCCCTTTGGGTCGGGTTCCAACATGACAAAGGGCCCTGGCTGCTCCCAAGTGAGTTACACAGTGGCTTTTAGACAGGCTACTTCACCGGGTTGCAGCACTATTCCTCTTCTTCCCAGCCTCCAGACCTTTCCTACCCCCTCTTCCGGGGCCTTCTGCTCCAAGATCAATCGCTTGTAGGATGTCTTCAGCATTGGGTGGATCTTTGTGACTGTGGGGCCTTTTCTTCTTGTTAGAGGGGCCAAGAGTCTTCGGACCAGATCCGTGTTGGTCCCTATTATTAAGGAACTCTTGTTAGCTCCAGGCAGTCAGGGACATACCACAGCCAAGGTATTGAACACTTCGGCCTTCCCGGCTATGGACGGGTCAAAGGTCAGTTTTATAGGCAGATTGCCATCATAAGGGAAACTCTCGGTCCCAAATCCCCATATTTCCAGCTCCTCAATCTTCTGGATGGGTAAGTGACTTAGATGCTTGTCATAAAAGTCCATGTACAACAGGGTCACTTGTGCCCCAGTATCCAATATGGCTCTGGTGTAGACTCCCTCCACTTGGACAGGTACTATCGGGGAGGGGCCTACCAGCTTCTCTGGATACCGCTTCAAAGGGGTCTTTTTCTTTGGATCTTTGCATTTCCCTTTGGACTTAAGTCCCTCTTGGGCCTGGTATGCATTGATCTGCTTCCTTTTATTGGGTGTAACTACCCGCTGAGGGACATTATTCTTTTTCTTGGGTGTACGTTCCCACTGAGGAACCCTATGCTTCTTCTGAGGGGTTTTGTCCACTCTTTTCCTGTGCTTCTCATTCAGTTTGGAGCTCACTGGAGATGATGGGCACCCGATTGACTCCTTTACCGGGGTCCTCTGGAGTTTTCCACCAGCTTGCGGTTATTCAGTTTCTTTTTCTTGGGACTGGAACACACTTTGGCGACATGGCCAACCCCTCCACAGTTGAAACAAGTCATGTCCCCCCAATCTTGTAGGGACGCGGGCACTGAGGTGTTTGGGAACAGTTCCTTCCTTGGTCCTTCCCTCTCTGGTACCCTTGGATCCTTTTCCATCAGAGAGGTCAGCATCTCCAATACTTGGGACATCTGTGACTTCAAGGCATCCACCTCTGAGTCTCTCTCCAGGGTCATGGCTGTCCTGACCATCACTGGAGGAGGATTAGCTGGCTCAATTGGTTGATTCCTCTTCTTTTCCTCCAGCATAGCTTCTTCCTCTCTGACCACTCGGATTAAGTCAGGGTATTCCAGGCTCTTCCCGTCCTGTCGCGTGCGTAACGCTAATGCGATGGGGTCCAGGGGCTGAGATCCTCTCATCACCTGCTGACCACTGGCCTCATCCACCTTCCGTGGGTCGATCCCCTTCTTCAGTATCATCTTATGCAGGATCTTATCCAGGCACCTCATGAATTCTGACAGTTTCTCTCCTGTCTTTTGATAGCAGTGCTCCAGCTGGTAAGTGAGCTCAGTGATTTTCTCTGTTCCACCAAACACATTCTGCAGAATATCCAGATAATCCTGTGCATCACAGTCTGTTTTGCTCATCTTAAGGTTGCGTATGGCCTCTAGAGCAGGCCCTTTCAAGCTTTCAGCAATTCTCTGTTTCTTTCTGTGTTCTGGGACTTCCCATTCTTCTAAGGCCCGGGGTGGCGCCATCTAACCACTCCTCAAACCCCTCTTCACCCGAAGGTACAGGCTTCCTTCCAGAAAATATTCTAAGTTTTCTGTATCCCGACATTTGGTAGTCTGTAGGATCCTTCTTACACTGGGCTACAATTTCCCCCAGGACTGCGCATAATTCTGCGCTGAGGGTGGCAGGTGGTGATCTGGGACTCTCTTTCTTCTCCCGTTTTTTTGCTTTTGGGGACGATGGTGGAGATAGTTTCGGTGTCTGAAACCATCCTCCTGACTTGAGTGGCAGCGCATGTATTAGGCTATAAGTCTGATCATCTATTGCTTCTATACTTGGATTCTTGAAATGCTCTGGGATTCCATTCTTCCACTCTATTAGTGCATGGGTCAGTGAAGAATTCGACCTGACATCCACCACCCATTCCTTCTGGTGCGGGGACAGTGACATCACTAGCTGCTCCACCGCTTCTTCTTGCCAGATCCCTGGAAGTTCTATGACTACTACCCTGGCTGAATCTGTGCCGACCGCCTTGCACCACTGTCCTACTTCTAGTGGGTCCATGCTGGTACTTTTGCTGTATCAGGATCCTGGACTCGAGAGCCCCCACGTGTAGCGCTACCCCCAGTTAAGAGAGCCGCTGGATTTGTTTGCGGGCCCTGAATACAGCACCGCCAACCCCCGGCAATCTACTCGACCCACTCTGGCACAGTTAGTCTAGGGATTGTCTTGTATCACAATCTATCTGTATTGTAAGGGTAACCTCTTTGCATAATGATAACACACTGATAGCAAGTGATGAAGTATAACGTTTTTTTTTACTTTGGGTAAAAGGCACAAGGTTAACACATAACACATATATGTCTGCAGAGCCCTGCAGCAGAAAATATAGTACACCCTGATAATGCAGGCTATTTCCCTTCTAGTGCAGCTATCTCTATCTATGCGCCCTTATGGCGCAGCAACAAAAAGTTCTAACTCCTGGTCAGGCCTGACTCAGATTTAACTCAGTCTCTAGCAGAACGATTTCTTCGCATGCAACTTGACTGGTGGTGCACAACAGGAACAGTATTTGTAATCCAAAGGGGTAGACAATAAAGAACACTTCACCGGAGACTAACTGAACTCAGTTCCACCACTAGTCTCCAGTGGAACAGTAAATAAAGGCCGGTGGGCCAAGGCAGTCTCTAGGCCTAACAACAGTACAGCCTATAGGATTGAGCAGGTGCTCGCTCACCACTCCGGACGCGATCCCAGTCCGGGACTTCCACCTGCTGTGTCTACACACACAGCGTCTGCAACGGTCGGGTCTCCGATCCAACTGATGTAAGAAGTCAGCGAAGTCAGGTGTCACCCAGGTTCCGCAGTGGGGTGGAAGGCTCTCTGGAAGTTGTGCAAGGCCCTGGCTTCAGGCCCTGCACTGCAGCAGATCCGCACAGGAAGACCTGTTGATTGCAGCGCGGTGTCAACAAAAAAGCCTGCAAACAGATTGCTGGAGACAAGCAGACTAAGTACATGGATTACTGGAACCATGTCCTGTGGTCTGATGAGACCAAGATACATGTATTTGGTTCAGATGGTGTCAAGCGTGTGTGGTGGCAACCAGGTGAGGAGTACAAAGACATGTGTCTTGCCTAAAGTCAAGCATGGTGGTGGGAGTGTCATTATCTGGGGCTGCATGAGTGCTGCCGGCACTGGGGAGCTACAGTTCATTAGGGGAACCATGAATACCAACATGTACTGTGACATACTGAAGCAGAGCATGATCCCCTCCCTTTAGTGACTGGGCCGCAGGGCAGTATTCCAACATGATAATGACCCCAAACACACCTCCAAGACGACCACTGCCTTGCCAAAGAAGCTGAGGGTAAAGGTGATGGATTGGCCAAGCATGTCCAGACCTAAACCCTATTGAGCGTCTATGGGACATCCTCAAACGGAAGGCGGAGGAGCGCAAGATCTCTAACATCCACCAGCTCTGTGACCTCGTCATGGAGGAGTGGAAGAGGACTCCAGTGGCAACCTGTGAAGCTCTGGTGAACTCCATTCCCAAGAGAGTGAAGGCAGTACTGGAAAATAATGGTGGCCACACAAAATATTGACACTTTGGGCCTAATTCGGACATTCTCACCTAGGGGTGTACTCACTTTGGTTGCCAGCGGTTTAGACATTAATGGCTGTGTGTTGAGTTATTTTGAGAGGACAGAAAATTTACACGGTTATACAAGCTGTACACTCACTGCTTTACATTGTAACAAAGTGTAATTTTTTCAGTGTTGTCACATGAAAAGGTATAATAAAATATTTACAAAAATGTGAGGGGTGTACTAACTTTTGTGAGATATTGTAAGTATAACATGTTTGTTATTTTAATATAAAAAAAAAACAAGACTTTAGAATCACTTTAAGGCCTAACTCCAGCTCAAACCCTGTACACACGATCGGTTTTACCGATGAAAACAGTCCGATGGACTTTTTTCATCGGACAAACCGATCGTGTATGGGCCCCATCGGTCTTTTTTCCATCGGTGATTAAAAATAGAACATGTTTTACATTTATCCGATGGGAAAAAAAAACAATAGCAAATTCCGATCGTCTGTGTGGAACTCTATCGGAGAAAAAACCCACGCATGCTCAGAATCAGAATCGAAGTCGACGCATGCTCAGAAGCCGACGCATGCTCAAAAGCATTGAGCAATCAAGTCGACGCATGCTCAGAAGCATTGAACTTAATTTTTCTCGGCTCGTCAGAGTGTTTTACGTCACGGCGTTTGGGACGGTCCGAGCTCAGCCTCGCCCTCCTCTTATATAGCCCCTCCCATCAGTCTCTGCGGTGGCTGAATGCACCCTGGGTGCCGAACGGGGTTCTGGGTAACGTAGTCCCGGGGCCTTAAAGGAGACCCCGCTACACTATTAAACAGAAGCCATGATTTCAAATACAAAATACACACAGAACATGTTATTAAAATTAAGCTGAGCATGTTTCCATTTATAATGTAAATATACAATATTCTGTAGTACGATGCTTTCATCATACACCTGGAACAAATAACTGTGGTGTTTGAATGGGGTGCAAAGTAAACATTGTAAGTGTATGATGTACAGTATATGAAGAAAGCATAGTCCTTTATTTAATATTATTATCTTATTAATAACATATGGAGACAGCATTGTTCTGAAAAATAATGTATTGCTATATTCATAAATCACATTTCAGAAATGCAAATATAAACTACCATATACCTCTGACCAAGCTTAATATATTGCAATACAAAGCATTTTGTTTACATGGCTTTCTTCTTCTTTTCCCTGATAAAATTAATATTAACATTGTCATTGGTTTAGTGAAGATCTACTTCTACAATAGTCCAACCTAAATAACCTGCATGTATGTTAGTATATGTATGTATAAATATAATATGCAAGTATAAAAATATAAAGTCAGCAAGCAAGAAATACCCACCCAAAAATCGCTAACCCTACATCAAGTGTAAATATTGCAAAAATCAAAACAGACATATATGATACAGTCTATCACTAGCATTAAGGTCTCTTTTACACAAATTTGTTGTGGTTTCACTGCGCTGCACCTGCGGTTTATGGTGCTTTCAGAAGCGCTTTTGATGCGCTTTCAGAAAATGCACTTAAACCACACAATCTAATGGAAGCCTATGGTAAAGCGCAGGTAACCCACACAAAAACCGTTCTTGCACTGCATGCACACGCAGTGTGAAAGGAACCTAACACAGCAGTCTTTGTAACTCACTATAGTTATATTACCACCTTGTAATCCAGTCAGCAAGTCTGTTATTTTTCAACTTCCTTTAACAGATCAAGTTGTCCAGCAAAAGTGGTAGTTAAAAAGTTGAGACAAAACATTTAACACTTGCAGGGGTGTCTACAATGATCAGCTTTTGTTTATTTATGTAAAACCTTTATCCCACATGGAAAAAACTGATGCTTTAACAGCCTAAAAAGAGTTGAGCCCTGTACACACGATCGGATTTCCAATGGAATAAAATCCGATGGATTTTTCCATCAGATTTCCGATGAAGCTGACTTCCATCCGTCTTGCCTACACACCATCAGTCAAAAATCCGACCGTCCCAAACGCCGTGACGTAAAACACTCCGACGAGCCGAGAAAAATTAAGTTCAATGCTTCTGAGCATGCGTCGACTTGATTCTGAGCATGCGTGCGTTTTTTCTCCGATGGAGTTCCACACAGACGATCGGAATTTGCTATTGTTTTTTTTTCCATCGGATAAATGTAAAACATGATCTATTTTTAATCACCGATGGAAAAAAGACCGATGGGGCCCATACACGATCGGTTTGTCCGATGAGAAAAGTCTATCGGACTGTTTTCATCGGTAAAACCGATCGTGTGTACAGGGTTTGAGCTGGAGTTAGGCCTTAAAGTGATTCTAAAGTCTTGTTTTTTTTTTTATATTAAAATAACAAACATGTTATACTTACAATATCTCACAAAAGTTAGTACACCCCTCACATTTTTGTAAATATTTTATTATACCTTTTCATGTGACAACACTGAAAAAATTACACTTTGTTACAATGTAAAGCAGTGAGTGTACAGCTTGTATAACCGTGTAAATTTTCTGTCCCCTCAAAATAACTCAACACACAGCCATTAATGTCTAAACCGCTGGCAACCAAAGTGAGTACACCCCTAGGTGAGAATGTCCGAATTAGGCCCAAAGTGTCAATATTTTGTGTGGCCACCATTATTTTCCAGTACTGCCTTCACTCTCTTGGGAATGGAGTTCCCCAGAGCTTCACAGGTTGCCACTGGAGTCCTCTTCCACTCCTCCATGACGAGGTCACAGAGCTGGTGGATGTTAGAGATCTTGCGCTCCTCCGCCTTCCGTTTGAGGATGTCCCATAGACGCTCAATAGGGTTTAGGTCTGGACATGCTTGGCCAATCCATCACCTTTACCCTCAGCTTCTTTGGCAAGGCAGTGGTCGTCTTGGAGATGTGTTTGGGGTCATTATCATGTTGGAATACTGCCCTGCGGCCCAGTCACTGAAGGGAGGGGATCATGCTCTGCTTCAGTATGTCACAGTACATGTTGGTATTCATGGTTCCCCTAATGAACTGTAGCTCCCCAGTGCCGGCAGCACTCATGCAGCCCCAGATAATGACACTCCCACCACCAACTGTGGGTATAGAATTGGGTATATGGGATTGTACGATATATGTTTATTTTTATTTTTTTATTTTTATTTTTTACGGTTGAACTGGATGGACTTGTGTCTTTTTTCAACCTGACTAACTATGTAACTATGTAACTATGTAACTATGTAACATGCTTGACTTTAGGCAAGACACATGTCTTTGTACTCCTCACCTGGTTGCCACCACACACGCTTGACACCATCTGAACCAAATACATGTATCTTGGTCTCATCAGACCACAGGACATGGTTCCAGTAATCCATGTACTTAGTCTGCTTGTCTCCAGCAAACTGTTTGCAGGCTTTTTTGTGCATCCTCTTTAGAAGAGGCTTTCTTCTGGGACAACAGCCATGCTGACCAATTTGATGCAGTGTGCAGCATATGGTCTGAGCACTGACAGGCTGACCCCCCACCCCTTCAACCTCAGCAGCAAAAATGGCAGCACTCATACATCTATTTCCTAAAGACAACCTCTGGATATGATGCTGAGCATGTTTACATAACTTATTTGGTTGACCATGTCGAGGCCTCTTCTGAGTGGAACCTGTCCTGTTAAACCGCTGTATGGTCTTGGCTCAGCCCAGTTTCAGGGTCTTGGCAATTCTCTTATAGCCTAGGCCAGGGATATGCAATTAGCAGTCCTCCAGCTGTTGCAAAACTACAAGTCCCTCTGCCTCTGGGTGTCATGCTTATGGCTGTCAGAGTCTTGCTATGCTTCATGGGACTTGTAATTCTGAAACAGCTGGAGGTCCGCTAATTGCATATCCCTGGCCGAAGCCATCTTTATGTAGAGCAACAATTCTTTTTTTCAGATGCTGAGAGAGTTCTTTGCCATGAGGTGCCATGTTGAACTACCAGCGACCAGTATGAGAGAGTGAGAGCGATAACACCAAAATTAACACACCTGCTCCCCATTCACACCAGAGACCTTGTAAAACTAACGACTCACATGACACCGGGGAGGGAAAATGGCTAATTAGTCCCAATTTGGACATTTTCACTTAGGGGTGTACTCACTTTTGTTGCCAGTGCTTTAGACATTAACGGCTGTGTGTTGAGTTATTTTGAGGGGACAGCAAATTCACACTGTTATACTGTACACTCACTACTTTACATTGTAGAAAAGTGTAATTTCTTCAGTGTTGTCACATGAAAAGATATAATAAAATATTTACGAAAATGTGAGGGGTGTACTCACTTTTGTGAGATACTGTACCTGCTCTGTGCAGTGGTTTTGCACAGGGCAGCCTGGGTCCTCCTCTTCTCGGGTCCCTGGCTGGAGCTTCTGGCCCCTCCCACCTGTTGAGTGCACCCCCAGCAAGCAGCTTGCTATGGGGGCACCTGAGCTGAGCTGCAGCTCTGTGTATCTATGATCCACCCCCTCTCTCCTCATTGGCTAATTGAGTTTAATTGACAGCAGCAGGAGCCATTGGCGCCACTGCTGTGTCTAAGCTTATCAGGAGGGAGAGTTCTGGTCGGTCGAGGCGCTCGTGGATATCGCTGGATAGAGATGGGCTCAGATAAGTATTAGGAGGGCTGCTATACACAGAAGGTTTTTTATCTTAATGCATAGAATGCATTAGGATAAAAAACCTTCTGCCTTTACAACCACTTTAATCTGTTTGCCACGTATGTAAAGTCCAACTAAATGAACTAGTCCATCTAACCAACACAGCCACCATATCCAATGACTGGTAAGCTACAATATGTTACATTTTTGTTTTGGGGTTTAATTATGCTTTAAGATGTTTTTTTTTTAAATTTAGTTACCAGCTCATCCAGTGTTGTGTAATGTAGAGGACATTATTCTCATGTCAAGTTGTGACTGAAGGGATGGAATCATTTACCTACAATACCACCTGCTAGTCATTTCAGTGGGAAGAAGTGTTCCTGTTAACTTTCATTATGGTGATAGTTAACAGAAAAGGCATTCTTAAACAGCGTATAGGAACTAGTCACAGCAGCATCAGCACTAAGGTGCCCAATGCTTCAGTGATATTAGCACTTCTTAAGCAGATGATAGTCTGAAGGTTCCATACTAGATTAGATTACACAAGATATTATGTGCTGGATTCTCCCTGTGTAGATAACAGGTACGCGGTTCATGCCTGGGGTCCGGTGCATGTCTGTTCACCGGTTCAGGTACGAATTAGGTCCGAAATTTTGCGTGAATTCGCACCTGAATCAGGCCCAAACACACAAAGGACCCTTTTTCAATCCAGACCGCGGCCGCCCCAGACATGTGTTAACCTTCTCAATTGAAACCCACATCCAATTTACATATGTGTGAAACCAGCCTAAAACTGAGATAAACAAAATGCTATTTCAGTGCATATATATTGAAACACATTGGTTTTTCCCATAGGAATGTACAAAATTCTGGACAAGATAAGTGTTTGAAATAAAATGTTCTATTTATTTTGGAATCATTATAATATTATTATATTGTCCATATGCCACAAAAAGAAGCCTGTGAAATTTCTATGAAGCACTTTAGCCAGTTGTTGTTTCATGAGTTGCCAGTGAGGATATTCCCAATTCTCACTAGGATCATCCAGCTTTACATTAAAACTGGCTACACTTCCATTGTTTGAGCTCAACAGTATTGTAATTCACCAACAAAAATTATTATATCAAAATTTATTAAGAAGATATTTTATAGCTGCCTATTTCATTCTTCAAATACAGTATATATAGTATTCAACTTTGTCAGTTTTAATTTTCTCCTTTACGGCTCATTAAAAATAAGTATCTGTTTTTCACTGTGCAAGCATTTCTAGAGTTCAAAGGGGTGTATGGGAAACGTTAGAGATGTACCTACAGGTTATTAGTGCATACAATATTTAATAAAGAGATCTTAGATAATTCTTTCAGCTGGACTCCAATTGAATATAAAAGAACTACCAATTAAGTGACACTAAACAATATCCTTGTTCTCCAAAAATAATTCATTTACATTCACTTCTTAATGACCCTTAATGACTCACTCCCATTTGTTTGGAACAAGCAGTGCACATGAGTGTTCATGTGCACTGCTCTATTCACACTGCAAATTCTGTTGTCCATAGTCCATAGTCCTTAGTCCTTCTCGGGAGCGAGCATGAGAGTGTGGCTACATTCCTACATACAGTACATGGATAACAAATGTAGCTACCCTCAAACAGTAAGTAAAATCACAGCAACAAAAAAAACGAATTTTCAGATTTAGTTGAGGCTGTGAACAATAGAAGATACTTTTTTGAGTTAGTAATATGTAGCGCTTACCCAAAAGGAGCCGTTGCAAAATAAGATATAACTTCAAAAACAACAGCCGACCAATATCTTTGACCCTAAATCCTATAATATTGGTGATCCTAACTAAAGGTAATGCAAGAATCATGGATCCATAGTCCAATCCCCTACAACTGGCCAATGCGTTAGTGAACTTTGGGGATCAAATCGGTGTTGGACCGCTCAAACCTGAGTTCCACTAATACCCCGGCATATGTGCCAAAATGTTGTTCCAAACAGGTATTATTATTGTAAAACAGGATTTATACAGCACCAACAGTTTGTGCAGTCCTTTATATTATAAAGGGAGACACTACAGTTGAAATACAATTCAATACAAATGGTTTAGGAGGCCCTGCTCCTGAGAGCTTACAAACTAGGGGCTAGTGGTACAAAAGGTAATAACTGTGAGGGGTGAGCTGATGTGAGAATTAAAATTTCAGTTGTTAGGTGAAGGTGGAATAGACTGCTCTGAAGAATTTTTTTTCAGGGACTGCCTAAAAGCAGACAGAGTAGGATATAGCCAAACATATTAGGATAGAGAGTTCCAGGGGATGGGAGAGGATATGGAGAAGTCTTGGAGACAAACATGGGAGAAGGAGACAATGGAGCCAGAAAGCAGGAGGTTTTGGGAGGCACGGAGAGGACAGTTTGGGTGATATAATGAGACAAGATTGATGATGCAGCTTGGGACAAAGTTGTAAATGGGTTTGTGTCTTGTTAGTATTTTGAATTGTATTCAGTGGGCAATTGGATGCCAGTGGAGGGTTTGACAGAGAGGAGTGGCAGACACTGACTGGTTGGTAAGGTGAATGAGTCTGGCAGCAGCATTCATGATAGACTGAAGGGGGATAGCCTGTGTAGAGGTAAGCCTATGATGAGGGAGTTGCAATAGTTAAGATGAGAGAGACAAGGGAGTGAATAAGTTGTTTGGTGGTTAAAAGGGGACTATTTAATTTGCCCACATATCGGGATTAGTCATAAACCGCAAAAATCGAAGGCCTTAAACATCTCTTTACCCCCACATATATTACAGCAATCAAAATGATCTCTCTCTTTTACATGGTCTTCATCCCACCTTACTTACCTAGGTATTATGCTTACCGCTAATTTGGCTGACTTTTTCTCAGCTAACTACCCTCCAATATTACGAAAAATGACAAATTATCTTAAACAATGGTCCACACTACCAATATCCTGGATTGGCAAAACAAATGTTATAAAAATGTAAATTCTACCCAAAATCTTATATCTTTTCAGGGTTCTGCCGATACCTATCCCAGCGTACTTTCTTAGAAGCCTTCAACGTAAAACATAAGCATTCATATGGGGTTCCTTAAAACCTCGTCTACCTATGCACACGCTCTACATACCTAAAATTAAAGGTGGGTTAGGTTTCTCTAATTTTACTACCTACTACCATGCAGCACAATTAGCAAATATCCCTAAATATCATGCCAAATGTGAGATCCCTCTTTGGGTATCGATCAAAACTATAGATAGTGACCGAATTTTATTTCCAAACCTAATATGGTCTACTTCTTCTAACCATAAAATAATCAAAAATGAAATTACCAGACACACAATTGCTATATGGGACAGATTTAAAACAGTTAAGGAACTACAATCTCCACATACCCCCCTTATTTCTTATCTTAGGAATCCTAACTTTTATCCAGCCCTCATATATCCTAACACTTTCAAAAATTGGATAAAAGCTGGCATGACACAATTTTCTGATTTTATATCATCTAATTTATTCAAATCATTCCCAGACATATGTGATACACACAACCTTCCGATATCCGAGCTCTTCCGATATTTACAGATCAAAAACTTTTTTTCTTCCTATTTACAAGATACTAGTAGTGTAAACGATATGACACAATTTGAACGTATTTGTAAACGGGATCCTCACTCAAAAGGACTAATTTCCTTATTGTATAATCACCTTAATAATGTATCTAATTCTAGTCCACCTTCATATGTTGAAAAATGGGAGAAAGATCTCGGATATCATTTGGATACATCCAACTGGAATAAAATCTGGACCAATACCAACAAATTTTCACAAAATGTAATAGCATTGGAAACAAACTATAAGGTACTCATGCATTGGTATTTGGTTCCATTCAGACTTGCAAAATATGGTCCCCACTCTTCCCCCCTCTGTTTTCGCGGCTGCGGTGCTTTGGGAATGCAAATTCATATATTTTGGGAGTGCCCAGTGGCAAAAAAAATTTGGAAAGATATTTTCATTTTACTTTCTAAAATATTTAAATTAACTATTGACTAGGGTTGAGCGAACCCGAACTGTAAAGTTCGGATCCGTACCGAACATTAGAGTTTTTGGGCACCGGACCCGAACCCGAACAATTGCATGTATGTTCGGGTTCGGGTCTGGTGTTCGGCGATGTAATGGCGCATTTAAAAAAGCTTCAGGGGGCAGCCAATCAATTTTTGTTTAGCTGGTGTGCCCTTAGAAGCCATCATAGCCATGCCTACTAATGGCATGGCTGTGATTGGCCAGTGCAGCATGTGACCCAGCTCAGTGCAGCATGTGACCCAGCTTCTATATAAGCTAGAGGCACACAGCACAGCACATCACTCTGCTTTAGACAGGATAGGGAGAGGTTCCTGGCTGCTGTTGCTTATTAGGGAGAGATTGAAATACATGAGTTAGTCCTGATTCTGCAATCTGAGAGAAAAGATAGAGAGACAGTGTAGGGGAAGGTTCCTGATGGTGCTTTCAGGGAGAGAGATTTATATAGGAGTCCAGATTCAGAGATCTAATAACTCAGCGATCTGCATAGGTTTACCTGTTTGCCCTGGTTCACACTGGTGCGATTTGACATGCGATTTGACATGTCAACTCGCATGTCAAATCGGCGAAATTTGCCGCAAATTGCGGGCAATGGCACCGTCCTAATTGGTGCGACGCCGCATCTGCGGCGCTGCACCGATTACAAAAAGTAGTTTCTGTACTACTTTTTGCGATTTCAGCCGCGATTTACATTGACATCTGTGTCAGATGTCTCTGTAATCGAGCTGAAATCGGGACTGACAGGCAGGAGTGAAATCGTGCGAGTTCAGCTGAACCCGCACGGCTTCACTCCCGCAGCCCCAGTGTGAACCTGGGCTTTGTGTTGCAGTGCACAGTCTTTTTACACTGCCATGAGCCCAGTGTCAGAGAAAATCTAACTTTTATCTGCAAGCTCAGTGCACCAGCACTGCATATGTTACATTGAGAGATACACCGTTTCCATACTGTGGGTGTATTGTGCTCTTGCAAAAAGACCCATTTAGGGCAACAAAAAAAAATTGCAGTGTTTTCTGCATATATGCATGTGTGAGATTTCCAAATTTATATATTTTTCTTGTATTGTGCTATTCCAAAAAAAATTTTTAGGGCAAAATTTTTTTTTTTAATAGCATTTTCTGTATTGCTGTAGATGTGAGATACACCATTTCCATACTGTGGGTGTATTGTGCTCTTGCAAAAAGACCCATTTAGGGCAAAATTTTTCTTGTATTGTGCTATTCCAAAAAAAAATTTTGCAGTGTTTTCTGCATATCTGGAGGTGTGTGAAATAAACAATTTATATATTTTTCTTCTACCGATACAGTCAGGATGACCTTGAGCTTCTCTTTCTAAGAACTAGCCCATATCAAGGGGAAGACATCTCTCCAGGGAGTCAACAGACCCTTCCTTCACCGTGCCTCTAGCATCAGGCCATCAGAAGGTTCCTCCCTTCCTTGGAACAGGATCCCCTACACGAGGTGGCACCCAAAGACTCCTTGACCCTTAGCAGACTCCAGACAAAGGCTCTGGACCCCAGGCTTTACTCCCGCCCCTAGACCTCCATACCCAGGGCAGCAGGAACTCCAGGATAGTACCTCACCCCGGGCTAAAGGTGCCCAAGATGGAACAGGAACACGTGCACCCAGGCCGAAGGCACCTGGGTGCGGACCCCACTGGACATCAGCCCCCAGGCCAAAGGTGCCTGGGGCTCGGACCCCGATCAGGAGGCGTCTGCCCCCTTTATATCCTCTCCCAGCATGCACAGCAGGTTCCCCGCCCCGCTGTACTACTGCCAAGAGGGGACACAAAAGGCACAGCACTGTATCGGCGGTTCAACCCTAGCCTACAATGGCAACGCCACCTGTAGGCCGCAGGGAACTGCACACCAATACTGTCCCCCGAGGACAAAATGGTCCATGAATCCTACAGAATTAGGGTGTTTGAGCCTATTTACCACTCAAACACTTCCCTTAAATTTAGCACCCCGCTACATTTTTATTTCAAAGTATTTTATTTTCCCACTAACTTATCCATTAAATTGAATAATGTTTTCCAGAAAGGGCGTATTCTGGGGCATTCCCACCATATGTGTGGCATTGTGACGTTGAGTTTCTGAGGTTCTTAATGACTTCCTGTACCTCTTCTGCTGAAAAATGGGGGCCTCCAGCATATTTTTTTATGTTATTTTAAGTTATTTCCCTATCCGCACTTCCCATGCTCTTAACAACATTTTGCTGCCATTTGCAACCCTCTAGCCCTTTCCATTACTTTTTTAGAGCCTTTTTAGTCCTCAGAAGTTCGGGTCCCCATTGACTTCAATGGGGTTCGGAGTAAAGTTCGGGTCAAGTTCGGTCCCGAACTCAAACTTTTTTCCGAAGTTCGGCCGAACCCATCGAACCCGAACATCCAAGTGTCCGCTCAACTCTACTATTGACCCTAAACCAACTTTAGCACTTCTAAATTTAAACCCAGCTCATATTTCCAATTCTCAATTTAAACTCCTGTTACAGATCACCACCGCCGCAAAACAGACCATCACTAAAGCTTGGAAGACCTCATCCCTAATGGTATCTGAAACCCAAAATAGAGTAAACCAAGCTATGCTCTTTTCAAAATCAGAAGCAATCTCAAACGATAACATCCATTTGTTCGAGACAATATGGACCCCATGGATGTCATATTTCCACCCTACAGATCTAAATAATTCTCTTATGCGACCTTGGTAACAGAAATATGTAATATACATTATTAATTATTCTACATATAATGCTTTCCTTTTATCTATAGATACCCCAGAGAGTCTGTCCTTTTTATTTAGATTTTCTACCATTTGACTTTTTCTTATTTTTATTTTCTTAGATTTCTGCCTTTCTCTCTCTTTGATTTTATTTTTTCTTCTCCTTTTTATTCCATAAGTGTAGTGGTAATATGTTATATCCTTTTACTTATAACAGTTATAAATTATATTTGTTAATTGTATCCAAGGTTTTTATTCTTATAAGGCGATTAACTTTCAAATTTCATACTTTTCCATCATCACAGTATACTATTTACAATAGGTTTATCTACTATCTTTTTGTTATATTACGGTTCTACAAGATTTAATTACTCCATTTATCATCTTATAATTTAATATTGAATATGATTAATACCACTTGTTGTAACCATTTATTGTTCATATTATCTATGTTCGTAATTTTAAAACTCAATAAACAAATTTGACAAGATGTTATGGAGGTGAAATCTTAAAGATTTGGACAAAGATTAGATAATATTTTTCCCTTAAATAATGGTAAGAAGGTCATGGTCAGCCGACACTTATCACCACATAAGTTGATGACTCGTCATTTTCTGACTGCTGCGTGTTAGTGCCAGGTTGCAGCCCTCAGGATCACCACACCAGGTGAGCAAGCTGGGGTCCAGTAGCAGATATAGCAGGTAGGGATTAAGCAGAAGCGTAGTCGAGGAACAAGTCAAAGGTCTGTTACGAATGGTAGCAGATATACGGACGGCAGCAGGAGAGACAAAAAATAGATATTGGCTAGAGAGAGCACAATAATCTGGCAAACAGGGAGTGCAAATACATGGCTTAAATCAGGAAGTTAATGGGAGGAGCAAAGAGTTGAAGGTCCAGGACAAACAAGATTCAAGGCAGGATCATTCAAGGAATTGTCCAGGGAACTGTACAGCATTCCAGGTGGCTCAGCAAGCAGAGACATTGCCAGACACAGCAGAGGTCCCAGTTTCAAGCCCAGACCTTGACATAAAGTATCAACCTTATATAGGATTGTAGAACAGTAAACTGAATATTAAATTAACATCGACAAGGCTTCCAACCAGTTATTAGAGGCTAAGTAACTACCCTTGTCATGAGCCACAGATAGTTGGACTTCCCACTCAGGTATGTCAGAAGGTAGGCCAGAGCTGATATCCACCAAAGCCGTAGTGGAAAGTACCGGCATCTCTTCGGACTGTGGACACACCTAGTTTCACTGTCTTAATAACTGAAGTTACCAGCTAATATTAAGAAAGTTATTAAAGCTGTAAATAGAAGGCAGAAGGAAAAGTACCCATGAATGGAACTGTCAGCAGGGACATTGTTCCCAAAGTGTTGGAAATAAGTGACAAATAATAATTAAAGTGGAGCTCCGCCGAAAAAAAATATATTAAAAGCCAGCAGCTACAGCTACAGCAGCTGCTGACTTTTAATATTTGGACACTTACCTGTCCTGGAGTCCAGCGACGTCCGCAGCAGAGGACGAGTGATCGCTCGTCACTCTGCTGCCCCCTTCGCCATCCTCGCTGAGGGAACCAGGAAGTGAAGCCTTGCGGCTTCATGCTCGGTTCCCTACGGCGCATGCGCGAGTCACGCTGCGCTGTTCTGATTCATCCTCCTGTGTTCTAGGCACCGAGTGTCTCCCAGAACACTACGGGAAGTCTGGGGGAAGTGATGTCACTCTCGCAGATTCCCGGAGAGAGGACTCCCGGATGTGGGTGAAAATACCTGTCTTAGACAGGTATCTTCACCCCCCTGAAAGGTGTCAATTGTGACACCGGAGGGGGGGAGGGTTCCGATTAGCATAAGTTGTAATTTAGGGTGGAGCTCCACTTTAAGTCCTTTGCTAAAATATTTGAGTTGTTTTATTGCGTTTTCAAGACTTATTTACACAAATGTATTGTTTTAAGAAAAAAGATTCACATTTATGTGAAAATTATATAAAATAAAAGCAAGTACATTTTTCAAGTAGTAAGCAAGAAGATGAAAATCGACATATGGTGTAGCCTGAGTGTCCCCTTGATGTTTTATCTTACTAAAAGCTAAACTACAAAGCCTGAGGGATTTCTATGCGAAGCACAGGTTTCCTAGAAAGATGAAATTTTAGTATAAAATCATCTAATGAAAGGTCACAGCATTAAGCTGGACCACCATGGGTTAGCTCAAAGGGGAAAGGATTGCAGTTCTCCTGCTTTGTTTTATCCCCACAGGTTGTTTGAGCTTGAGGCAAAATCCCTGGGCAGCAACAGCCAAGGGATTGGTGGACAGTGGCGAGCAGCTGATTGGCCAGTTCAGCTCTGACTAGCCCGCGCGGGTGAAGCTATCAGAAGAGCGGGGAGCAGTTTACCTCAGACCGTTCTGGACCAGGCAGCGGCGCAGAGCTCCTGCACTATGAAGCGTCGTTCTCCCAGCAGCCGTGAGGCCCTCTTGTGTCAGCTGTTGGAGAGGGCGGAGAGCAGAGGCGGTGAGGAATGGTTAGTGCGGTGCCTGGAGGAGGAGAGCGACCCAGCTCCACCTGTCCATATTCCCCCTGAAACAGAAGAAGGCTCGTCTGCGGGCGGGGGTGGAACAAGACAGCAGCCTGCTAGGAAGAAGAAGTGTCAGAGGACAGCGGCTTCTCCTCAGCTGACAGGTCAGGAGAGAGCAGTCAATATCCTGTCACAGAGTGCTTCTCGTCCGCGGGAGTGCAGCGCTACTCACCCTATACCTGAGGAGGCGAGTGAGCACAAAGAGGTGGTCCATGATGGTGAGATGTCTGTCATTTCTCCCAGTTCTAAATTTTCAGTGTTAATTGATTCTTTGTCTAATGTTTTACTACAGTTTAAAGGGGCACATGTTAATGGTGCAGATAATATTGCAAGTTTGCAAGGGGCACAGGTGGCTGGTGCAAAACACACTGTACATTCCAGTGAAATTTTAGGGGCACAAGTTATTGGTGCTGAGCAAGGCATTCAGCTGCGGTGTAATGCATTGGATGAATGTCAGAGGGCACAGAAGGCTGGTGCTGAAAATATGTGTTTTAACCCTTCTAATGAAACTAATAAAAGCATGGCTAATAAGCATTTTATGAAGGATGTTGGTGCCATTTGGCAGGATGTTAATGTTCCTATTGTACAGGACCAAGAACAAATGTCTACCCGCTCTAGGGTTGTTACCCCTCAATTGTCTATTAACCCCTCACAGCTTCTTAGACCCTCTGCGGGCATGGTGAGTGAATCTTCTTTTAAAGAGCCCCTCCCATGTGAGATATCACCACTGGGTTTTCATTTACCCAAATCAGTTAAAGACAAGATTTGGAGGGGAGAATTCCTTGATATACTATCATTGTTACCGGCCTCCAAAGAATTCTTATTCAAATCTGATAGGCAGGCTGGTGATAGGTCGGAGGAAGATAGGAGAAGGGCTATCCCTAGAACTTTCCAGAACTGGTTGCAAGCCTTTTGCATCTATGCAGCAGTTATGGGGGAACGCTTCCCTGGTAAATGCTCAGGTTTGTTTCAACACTTGGACATAGTTGCTGAAGCATTTCGCCACTTTGGAGGTTCTGTTTGGTTCACATACGACGAGAATTTTCGTCAAAAATTGGCAGTCCATCCCTCATTACACTGGGGTTCTAAGGACGTGGGTTTGTGGTTGAATCTAATGTTACCAACTAAGCCGCAGTTCACCCCTAGACTGCAACCCAGCACTCAAAATGCATTTCGCAGAGGTTTCTGCTTTGCCTTCAATGAAGGTCAGTGCAAATTCCTGACAAATTGTAGATATAGACATGAATGCTCCCACTGTAATGGGGCGCACGCAGCTAGTAGGTGTTTTCGCAAATCAAATGCAACCTCTTTCCAGTCATTGCCCAGGGACACTCCTGGTAAAAGCTCAGACTCCAGTGAATCTGTCAAAAATGCGCCCATGGCTAGAGCGCTATCCAGATCGCAGGATGGCGGCTCTGTTAATTGATGGATTCCAAGAAGGTTTTTTGGTCCCTTCTTTTAAAGGCCCGGGTTGTACCCGGGTACAGAATTTGATATCCGCTTATAAACACGCGGAGGTGGTCCAGGAAAGATTATCTAAGGAACTATCAGATGGTAGGATTGCTGGCCCCTTTTCGGTTCCGCCATTTCGGGATTTTCGCCTTTCACCGTTGGGAATAGTTCCTAAAAAGGAGCCGGCTGTTATAGGATGATACACCATCTTTCTTATCCTCCAAAATTTTCATTGAATGATGAGGTCTCCGATGTTTTAGCCCCGGTGTGCTACTCGTCTTTTGATGAGGCGTTAGTCTTGTTAAGGCGGTCCGGCCAAGGTTCTTTGTTAGCCAAAGCTGACATTAAATCAGCTTTTCGCTTACTCCCAGTCCACCCACAAGGTTTCAACTCCTTGGGTTTTCAATTTATGGGTCAATTCTATTTTGACAAATGTATGCCCATGGGGTTTTCATTATCTTGCTTTTATTTTGAAGCATTCTCCATATTTTTACATTGGGTTTTGTCCGAACTATCACCCCATGGGGCAATTCTTCATTATTTGGATGATTTTTTATTTATCGGTCCGGCTGAGTCAGCGGAATGCCTGGAAACTTTGCAGGCATTCGTTGATGTTTGCAAGCACTTCGGTGTGCCTCTGGCATCCGAAAAATAGTTTTTTCCCTCTACCTCCCTCAAATTTTTGGGCATTATGATTGATTCTGAACACATGGAATTCAGGTTGCCGGAGCAAAAACTCCAGAAGATGAGATCTTTGATCTCAGTTTTTCTATCCAAGAAAAAGGTTCTGCTGAAAGAAGCCCAATCTCTTTTGGGACTTTTTGCTTTTGCAGCTAGAATTATTCCTATGGCTAGGGTTTTTTCACACAGATTTTCCCTTGCTATCGGGGGTATAAAAAACCCATTCGCTCACATTCGTATCTCCAAGGGGATCAGGGAGGACCTAAAAATTTGGGATTCCTTTTTGGGTAATTTTAATGGTTCCACGATATGGCAACAGGAGTTTGCTGACAGCACCCAGTTGGAATTCTTTACTGATGCATCTGGGTCCGTAGGCTTTGGGGCCTTTTTGAAGGGCCACTGGTGTGCTGGTAAATGGCACAAGGAATGGCTTCAGAAGGACGTCCTGCAGAACTTGGTCCTTTTGGAACTATTCCCGGTCCTAGTTTCAGTTGTAATTTGGAAGGAGGACTTTATGAATCGTAGGATCCTGCTGCACACTGACAACAAGGGTGTACTTTTTGCTGTCAACACTTTATCTTCTAAGTCGGAACCTGTGATTAAATTATTGTGTTTTCTGGTTTTACATTGTATGCGTTTTAACGTTTGGCTGAAAGCAGAACACATACCGGGTATACATAATAACATTGCTGATGCTTTGTCTCGTTCACAGTTCAAGAAGTTTCGGGATTTGGCACCAGCAGCGGACCAACAAGGGACCCCTTGCCCAGATTTCCTCTGGGGCTTAATCTGGGACTGATACTCTGTAACCTCAGGAATTCAGTGTCAAAAAAGACGTGGTTGGATTATAAGCTTTCATGGTCTAGATGGTGTTCTTTCTGTCAAGTTTTGAGTTTGGATACTTTGAACGTCACCTCTTATGTAGCTTTAGCGTTCTTATCTTTCCTTATCCAGTCAAACCTTAGCCCTGCTTCTATTAGCAAAATTTTAGCCGGGGTCTCATTCTTTCTAAAATTTGCAGGTCTGCCTGCTCTTACCTCTTTCTTTCAAGTTACTCAAGTCCTTAAGGGATTCAGGAACTCTAGGTTTTTTTCAGGACAATAGGCGTCCAATTTCAGTTTCCTTGTTGGCGGATCTCCTTAGAATTCTTCAGGAGGTTTGTTCATCTGATTTTGAGTCCTTATTTTTTTAGAGCGGCATTCTCAGTAGCTTTCTTTGGAGCCCTTAGGATTGGTGAATTAACGGCTGCAAATAAACGTTGTTTATCTTTTCTTAGGTTTTTTCATGTTGTAATAGAAGGAGGTTTCCTTCATTTTTTCATTTGTAGGTCCAAATCTTCCCTGGTTGGTAAAGGTCAATGGTTCTCTTTAGCCAGCTCATCGAATGAGGCTATATGTCCTGTCCGTCAAGTTGCTATGTATATGTCAGTTAGACCTGTTTCTTTTGACTCCTTTTTTGTTCACGAGGACTTATCGTCGTTGACTAGGTTCCAATTCTCAGCTGTTTTGGCTGCCTGTTTAAAACGCCTCAACCTCTCCGGTTTCCGCTTTTCTTCCCATTCATTTCGGATTGGGGCGACCACTACAGCTGATTCATTGGGTCTTTCAGAAGAAAAATTAAAACGTATAGGCCGTTGGGGTAGTAACAGATATAAGTTGTATGTTTGTCCTGAGCTTCTAATTTTGTAATTTTTCTTTTCAGATCACCTCAAGACAATTGTTTGGATAGTGGGCCACTCCTACGTGTTTTGGGCGGCCAAACATGCTGAATCCAGAACTTACTCCTCCAATTTAGGTCTGGACTCTAAGTCTTTTAAGGTTTTTTGGTCAGGTGTCAGGGGTTTGCGTTGGATGAATCTTAAGGAGCAATTATCCTATTTGGCCAGCATTTGGGCTCCCCCCCAAATTTTGGTCATTCATGCGGGAGGGAATGATATCGGGAAGATGGGTACATGGGATTTATTATGTGAAATGAAGAGGGATCTTTGTTTCATAAAACTTATGTTCCCATCCACGACCTTGACAATTTCGGAAATGATCCCGAGGCCTTTGTGGTCTCCTCAGGGTGGCCTGTTTTATTTGGATAGGATACGGAGGAGACTTAATAGAACAATTCATAGTTTTCTAATTTCATCTGGCGGTCTTTCCTTTCGCCATTCGGAATTGGAAGGTTTTGTCCCAGGTTTGTTCAGGAAGGATATGGTCCACTTATCTTTTATAGGCCTGGACATTTTCAATATGGGTCTGCAAGATTTGATTGTATCAGCCACGGTGGTGGGGGGGCCGCAGCCAGTACCTATGTTACTGGCTCCGGCCGGTGGGGAGTAGTCGTCCAGCTTGGACTGGATGGACACCAGTTACATTTTTGATAATATAATTTGGCCATGATGGCTTATTTAATTTTTATTTAAAAGATTTATGTTAACACCCTATGGATAACACCGTGGCCATATAAATATCCAAGTAAAATAAATATGTGTTGGATTATATTTTTTGTGTGGTCTTTTTTATTCAAAATACCTTTGTGCTAGCCCATGAAAGGTCACAGCATTAAGCTGGACCACCATGGGTTAGCTCAAAGGGGAAAGGATTGCAGTTCTCCTGCTTTGTTTTATCCCCACAGGTTGTTTGAGCTTGAGGCAAAATCCCTGGGCAGCAACAGCCATGGGATTGGTGGACAGGGGCGAGCAGCTGATTGGCCAGTTCAGCTTTGACTAGCCCGCGCGGGTGAAGCTATCAGAAGAGCGGGGAGCAGTTTACCTCAGACCGTTCCGGACCAGGCAGCGGCGCCCGCCCTCCCTCCCTATTTTTAGAAGTCATGTTGTTGTCCAAACGGGGGAGTAGTCGTCCAGCTTGGACTGGATGGACACCAGTTAAATTTTTAATAATATAATTTGGCCATGATGGCTTATTTAATTTTTATTTAAAGGATTTATGTTAACCCCCTATGGATAACACCGTGGCCATATAAATATCCAAGTAAAATAAATATGTGTTGGATTATATTTTTTGTGTGGTCTTTTTTATTCAAAATACCTTTGTGCTAGCCCATGCATGAGCTAACTTTTCTATAACTATCATAGCATTAGATGTATTTTTTTACCTGGGGAGCCTAGAACAAAATACACCAGCTTTAAAAGTAATTGTCCCATGGACTGTGTTCAGTATGACTGTAAATAACTCTTTGTGGTATCTTAGAACCTTTGAGCTTGTGAATAACATGAAAGCATTTGGCATTTATAATGCCTTCTCAATTTTTTTTTATCTATTATGCTTCATGTACACTGCTGCTGGTAAATGGACGTTTAGGAGAAGTTTGGCGTTTTTTTCAGCTGCCCCTGAACTCTTCTCTAAGTTATCTTATCAGTACATGTACACAAGGTCGTTTATAGGCAGTTGAGTTTAGAAGCATTAGGACGGATGTTCAGAGGCATTTGAAACGCCAAATGCCTGTAACAGCTTGTAAATGCATGTAAATGTGGTAACTCCCATTTGGGGGCGTTTCAGTTACAGGCGTTACAAACTTTTGACTATTTAAAAAAAAAAAAAACTTCTAAACGCAAATAGCCAACTGCCTTTTATTGTTTGTAGGCTTGTAGCTAATAACGTGGCAACTGGTGTTTATAGGCACTTCAGCTTCAGAAGGTTTACCCCCCTTCATGACCAGGCCATTTTTTCGGATACGGCACTGCGTTACTTTAGCTGAAAATTGCACGGTCATGCGACACTGTACCCAAATAAAATTTATGTCCTTTTTTTTCCCGAAATAGTGCTTTCTTTTGGTAGTATTTGATCACGGTTTTAATTTTTTGCGCTATGAACAAAAAAAAACGACAATTAAAAAAAAGGGGGAAGGGGTTAACATCAGGGGTGATCAAAGGGTTAAATGTGTCCCCAAGGAGTGCTTTCTAACTGTGTAAGGGGGGGGGGCTTTAACTGTGGGAAGACAGAGATCCATGTTCCTGCTTAGAAAAAACACAGGATCTTTGTCTTTCCTTGTCACAGAACGGCGATCTGGCTCGTTTACATAGGCAGATCACCGTTGGGAATGATCGGCGGGTCCCAGCCGACATATAGTGACTGAATAGAGATTAGGCAGGTAGTTAGGGTAGTGGGCAGTCAGTCAGTGTAGTATATATATATAATACAGTTCAGAATACTGTTTACAGTGCAGTTAGTGTAATATATATAATACAGTTCAGAGTATATAGTGCAGTTAGTGTAGTATATATATATATAAAACAGTTCAGAGTATATAGTGCAGTCCGTATAGTATATATAACACAGTTCAGAGTATATAGTGCATTCCGTATAGTATATATACTACAGTTCATGGTAGATAGTGCAGTCTGTATAGTATATATAATACAGTTAAGAGTATATAGTGCAGTCCGTATAGTATGTACAGTCATGGCCGAAATTGTTGGCACCCCAGAAATTTTTCCAGAAAATCAAGTATTTCTCACAGAAAAGTATTGCAGTAACATATGTTTTGCTATGCACATGTGTATTCCCTTTGTGTGTATTGGAACAGAACAAAAAAAGGGAGGAAAAAAAGCAAATTGGACATAATGTCACACAAAACTCCAAAAATGGGCTGGTCAAAATTCTTGACACCCTAAACTTAATATTTGGTTGCACACCCTTTGGAAAAAATAACTGAAATCAGCCTATAACCATCTCTAAGCTTCTTACACCTCTAACCCGGAATTTTGGACTACTCTTCCTTTGCAAACTGCTCCAGGTCTCTCTTATTGGCAGGGCGCATTTTCCCAACAGCAATTTTAAGATCTCTCCACAGGTGTTCAATGGGATTTAGATCTGGACTCATTGCTGGCCACTTTAGAACTCTCCAGCGCTTTGTTGCCATCCATTTCTGGGTGCTTTTTGACGTATGTTTGGGGTCATTGTCCTGCTGGAAGACCCAAGATCTCGGACGCAAACCCAGCTTTCTGACACTGGGCTCTACAGTGCTACCCAAAATCCTTTGGTAATCCTCAGATTTCATGATGCCTTGCACACATTCAAGGCACCCAGTGCCAGAGGCAGCAAAACAACCCCAAAACATCATTGAACCTCCATCATATTTCACTGTAGGTACTGTGTTCTTTTCTTTGTAGCTCTCATTCCGTTTTCGGTAAACAGTAGAATGATGTGCTTTACCAAAAAGCTCTATCTTGGTCTCATCTGTCCACAAGACGTTTTCCCAGAAGGATTTTGGCTTACTCAAGTACGTTTTGGCAAACTGTATTCTTGCTTTTTTATGTCTCTGTGTCAGTAGTGGGGTCCTCCTGGGTCTCCTGCCGAAGCGTTTCATTTCATTTAAATGTCCATGGATAGTTCGCTCTGACACTGATGCTCCCTGAGCCTGCAGCTTGAATTTCTTTGGAACTTGTTTGGGGCTGCTTATCCACCATCCGGACTATCCTGCGTTGCAACCTTTCATCAATTTTTCTCTTCCGTCCACGCCCAGAGAGATTAGCTACAGTGCCCTGGGTTGCAATTTTCTTGATAATGTTGCGCACTGTGGACAAAGGCAAATCTAGTCCTCAGACAGTTCTCGTCTCCTCTTTCTGTTGTCCATGCTTAGTGTGGCACACACAGACACACAATGCAAAGACTAAGTGAACTTCTCTCCTTTTTATCTGCTTTCAGGTGTGATTTTTATATTGCCCACACCTGTTACTTGCCCCAGGTGAGTTTAAAGGAGCATCACATGCTTGAAACAATCTTATTTATCCACAATTTTAAAAGGGTGCTAAGAATTTTGACCAGCCCATTTTTGGAGTTTTTGCTTTTTTTCCTCCCTTTTTTTGTTTTGTTCCAATACACACAAATGGAATAAACATGTGTATAGCAAAACATCTGTTACTGCAATACTTTTCTGTGAGAAATACTTGATTTTCTGGAAAAATTTCTGGGGTGCCAAAAATTTCGGCCATGACTGTATAATGCAGTGCAGCGTATATAGTGCAGTCCGTATAGTACAGGGGTCTCAAACTGGTGGCCCTCCAGCTGTTGCAGAACTACAATTCCCATGAGGCATTGCAAGGCTAAACAGTTACAAGCATGACTCCCATAGGCAGAGGCATGATGGGACTTGTAGTTCCGCAACAGCTGGAGGGCCGCAGGTTTGAGACCCCTGGTATAGTATATATAATACAGTTCAGAGAATATAGTGCAGTCCATATAGTATATATAATACAGTTCAGAGTATATAGTGCAGTTTTCTTGCATTGATACATGTCCCCTAGAGCAGTACCTAGATCCCTTTACACTTTTTATGGCAATAACTTGCATATAAGCCTTTAAAATGAGCGCTTTTGATTTTCCATGTTCGTGTCCCATAGACTTTAATAGGGTTCGCATGTTCGCTAGAACTTTTTGCCTGATCATGGTGTTCTGGTGCAAACCGAGCCGTGGGGTGTTCGGCTTATCCCTATTTAAAAAGTAATGAAACCAAACAGTCAACATAACAACCAGACAACCAGAATTTTCAGAAGGCTTTTGCAGCTTTCATATTTATTTTCTAGAGAGATTTATTGTAAAGTACAGCTACAGTATGGGCATTTTTTTTATAACTGGGTTCCCAGGAGGTGTTGAAAATAAAAAAGCACCTCTGGCTGCAATACTCACCATTTCTCTGCAATTGTCCACTGCAGTAAATGCTTTCTGCCACTAGATGTCCCCATTGTACCGGGTTGACTTTTGCCACATGTCCTTAAAGGGGTTGTAAAGGTTCGTTTTTTATTTTCTAAATAGGTTCCTTTAAGCTAGTGCATTGTTGGTTCACTTACCTTTTCCTTTGATTTCCCTTCTAAATGTTTTTTTCTTTGTTTTCTTTGTCTGAATTTCTCACCTGTTCCTCCTCAGTAAGCTGTTCAGTAAGCTGTTCTGGCTGACTCCACACCACTCGGATGATGGTGTGAAGTTTAGTGAGGAGAAACAGGAAGTGAGAAATTCAGACAAAGAAAAAAAACATTTAGAAGGTAAATCAAAGGAAAAGGTAAGTGAACCAACAATGCACTAGCTTAAAGGAACCTATTTAGAAAATAAAAAACAAACCTTTACAACCCCTTTAAGGCTGGGATCACACTTGTACGACAAACGCTCCGACATTGGGAGCTCATGTCGCATGACGTGTGAAAATCAATGTTTCCCTATGGGAGCCGTCTTAACTTGTCCAACACAAGTCGGTCCGACTTTGAAAATGCTCCCTGTACTACTTTGGTCGGACTTTGATCCTACTTCAGCCCATTGAATATCACTGAAGTCGGATCAAAGTCGGATTCCCGTCTTGCATGATCCGACTCTGGCATGCGACTTGTGCTCTGATGATCTTGAGGGTATGGTTCATGAAGGGGGGGGGCGCACTCGTCCCCACTCCCTTTCCTGACTGGCTGGGCTGCGTGCTCGGATAAGAGGCCGGTATGAATTTTGGGGGGACCCCTACGCCGTTTTTTGGGCGTAGGGGGTTCCCCTTAAAATCCATACTAGACCGAAGGGTCTGGTATGCTCTTGGAGGGGGAACCCATGCCGTTTAAAAAAATAAAAATTGGTGTGGAGTTCCCCCTCAAGATTCATACCAGATACAGTACCTGGTATTGTTGGATCCCTGTTCATTGAAGTCGGACGCATGTCTGGCTTCAAGTCGCAGGGCAAAGTCGGATCCAAAGTAGTACGATTGTCATGTCGTACCAGTGTGAACCCAGCCTAAGGCAGAGTTCCACTTGTTTTTCTGTTTATTAAAGGTCAGCAGCTACAAAAAGTGTATCTGCTGACTTTTAATAACCACACACTCACCTGTCCCGCAGTCCAGCGATGCAGCCGCCCAAAGCCTTGCTTCTCTCCCTCTCCTCTCTGCAGCGCGGCGCAGGCATTGCAAGTGTGGGCGCCCGGCTGTGACAGTTTGCAGCTTCACACCCGGGTGCGCACTATGCATGTGCGAGCCGCGCTGCACGTCCTGAATGGCCGAACAATTTTCTGGGACCTGTGATGTGTCACAGAAGATTTCAGGGAGGAAGGGGGAGAGGAGGAGTCGCCTAGGCAGTACGAGTGGTAGTGGAAGCTGGGTACCTGTCAAAACTAGGTACTCACTCCTTCCGCCCCTCAAAAAAATGACATGCCAAATATGGCATGTCAGTTAGGAGTCCTTAAAGTAGAGGTCGACCGATATATCGGTCGGCCGATATATCGGCCGATTTTTGCCACTTTTTAATTAATCGGCATCGGCCGATATTCTGAAAACAAAAGCCGATATGAAAAAAAAAAAAAAAAACTTCAGCGCGGCTTGGAAATGACATCTCTCATAGAAGTCAATACAAGTTGCCTGAAGTTTCCCGTGCAGTGACTCATCTCTGGGCAGCCTGCCAAGTGAGAGGGAAAAGAGTTACAAATGTTTCTTCTTATCAATGAACTGAACTCCTTGTGAAGAAGTTCTCAGTTTAACCATTTAAAGACTAAATCTTTTCTGACACTTGTAGCTTACAAGTAAAAATCCTGTATTTTCTGCTAGAAAATCACTTGGAACCCCCAAACATTATATATTCCCTAGGGAATAAAATGGCGGTTGTTGCAATATTTTATGTCACACGGTATTTGCGCAGCGGTCTTTCAAACGCAATTTTTTGGGAAAAAATACACTTTAATGAATGTTAAATGAAACTAAACTTTTTTTCGTCAAAGTTTTGATTACCTGTTTCTTTCTCGTACATCACGGGACACAGAGCGGCATAGTCATTACTATGTGGGTTATATAGATACCTTTAGGTGCTGGCACTGGCAACTTCCAAAACCGGAAGTACCCTCCCCTATATAAGCCCCTCCCATCCGGGAGCACCTCAGTTTTTTTGCCAGTGTCTAAGGTGTTGGCCAAGAAGTAACATGTGTTTTTCACTGAGCTTGCGTACAGGTTCTTTTGGGCCTCAGTAAGCTATTCCGGATCCGACCAAAAAAGCTTCATAGCTAAACGGTCGGTACCCGGGCCTTGCAAAGAGAAGAGCAAGGTTTTGCCTGTAATACCTCTCTTAGGAGGGCTGGACCCTGGGATCCAGAGCTCTGGTCATACCCACGACCAAGATGTTTTCTGTGCAGGGTGCTATACAGGTCCAGGGGAGTGGAATCCTTGGGAACCCGGTCCCTGAAGGTTTAATTACAAAGCCTGCCGTGATAGGTGAAGTTTGGGCTTCTGTGGAACAAACAGAGTCCTGCGGCGAGGAAAAGGTAAGTGGGGGCCCTCAGGAACTTGGTTCTATTGAGGGACCCCCAAGCCTATTTTGTCTTTCTGCCTGTTACCTAAGGTATTCCCGCTAATATTCTGTGTATGCCTGTTACTACTGAGAAAATGTAAAAATTTTAATAGTAGGCAAGAAAAAAAAAAAAAAAAGAATGTAAGACCGCGGTACCTGTGTTAGACACTAGAGGCCGCTATGGTTCTTTTTCTTGTAATGTGGATTTTTTTCTTCCAAAATCAAATCCAGGCAGTTGGTAAGTTCTCTGCTGGGAAGCTGTCTCCTCTGCCCTGTTGCTGCGTCATCCATCCCCGGGCCCTGCGGCAGGGACCCTGGCTCCCATCTAGCTCCCTATTTTTTCAAAAAAGGCGCCGAAGGCGCACGTGCCCGCGCGCGGGCGCGTGCACGCGCCTCTATATATAGAGGCGATCTGGAAAAAGGGGCGGAGCGGGTGGATGACGCTCGGTGTGCGCCGTGGCGCTACTGCGCATGTGCGGGCGTCCAGCGTGTTTTAAAGCACAATCATAGCTGGCTATTGAAGTGCACAGACAGAGCTAGCAACAGTAAAAAGGCACACAGAGGCGGTTGATGCAGGCATCCCCTAGAAAGGCACTTTAGTAGACACCAACTGTTATATAGCAGCAATTGTGCTAGACTATTCTCAGTAAAAGTGGTGTATTACGGCTGGAATACCTCAGCTTTAGGCTTAGGAATATGCCGTCCAGAAGCTCCGGAACTGAATCTTCCAGGAAGCGAAGGGGGTCTCATCGGGCTCTGAGGATCTTGGGCATGCTTCTGCTGCACCAGTCTCCCCTGAAGTTCAGAGGTAAGTGACCGTAGAGACCCCGCAGGGGTACTTGGTACTGTGGCTATCCTCAGTTCACCTGCTCCTGTGTATGTAATAGAGGAGGTTTTTTCCTCAGCTCTGGGAGGATTAGAGAGAGATTGTCAACATTGATCGCTGCCTCCCTGTCAGGGAAAGCACGCCCGATCTCCGTCTCCTCCTTCAGAGTGCCTGTTAGCAGAGCAACAGTCCCATACAGGGATCGACCTGCCTGAAGGGGATCAGGATGAGGTTGATTCTGTTATAGAGGAATCAACAGTGGAGGAACCTTTTCTCAGCATCTCAAGCTGAAAGATTATGGGTTCAGTCTCTGACTAACATGGTCCGATCAGCATTTAAAAATGCACCTTGCGGAACCATCAACCACTACTGTATCCTCGTTGGGGTCGCTAGAAGCCCCCAGACTGTCTGTTCTTTTCCACTTCACCCTTTACTGAAAGGGCTCATTTACCAGGATTGGGAACATCCTGAGAAAATATTTATTCCCCCCAAGAGATTTCCGGTGGTCTATCCCATGGAGGATAAATTCATCAAAAAGGTCCCTACAGTGGACGCAGCCATCTCTTGTGTGTATAAATCACTGACATGTCCAGTGGATAATGTCCAAATGTTCAAGAACCCAATAGATAAAAGATTGGAGTCCTTATGAAAATATGCTTCTTTCTACAGCAAGCTTGGTGACACAACCAGCAGTGGGGTCTGCTAAGCAGTGAAGGATCAGTTGAAACAGGTCTTGAGGGACTTGACAGATCAGCAGGCCCTTTGACGCCATAAAGGATTCAATCCATCAGGCCTCTCGCCTTACGCTGTCTGTAGTACATATGCGTAGGCTTCTATGGCTCAAAAACTGGTCTGCTGAAGCTCCCTGTAAAAAATGGCTGGTTAGCGTCCCATTTTCATGGTGAACGCGTATTCAGGGAAGACCTGGACAAATATATCCAGAAAATTTCCAGCGGTAAAAATACACTCTTGCCGGTTAAAAACAGAGTTAGAGGTCCCTCTTTTAAGAGGCCTGCTTCTCCAGTCCCTGGGGCATCGGCTGTGAAACAGTTCCGACGGCCTCCTCGGTCAATTCCCGGGGGTAAAAAACAGGGACAATCGCAGGGTAATGAGAAACCCTGGGTCAGGAGAGGTACAAAACCTCCCCCAAAGTTAAATTCATTGAAGGGTTGCCCCCACTCAGTCGGGTGGGGGGAAGACTCCAGTTGTTCGCAGAGACCTGGCGGGACACGATCAAAATAGATAGGTGCTCTCCGCAGTATGTTTGGGATACAGATTGGAGTTAAAAGACTCTCCTCCTTCCCATTTTTTGAGGTCAAACGTGCCAAGGGATCCCCGGAAGAGAGAGTCCCTCCTGTTGGCACTAGAACAACTATTGCTCCAAGGAGTAATTATGGAGGTTCCCCTGGAAGAATGGGGGTTCGGATTTTACTCAAACCTCTTTTCAGTCCCGAAGCAAACGGGGACGTGAGGCCCATATTAATTCTAAAAGGGCTAAACAAATTCCTGGAGGACTCCCCACTGACATTTTACAATCTCCGCGTACCACGCTCTTCGGGGCCATGCTGGAGCCACCAGAATCACTGGTTTCTTTTCTACCCTGATTCTGCGGAGTAATCGAGGTAACCATTGTGGCGGTGGGAATGCATATATCAGCTTGAACTGATCCCAAGGGAACACTAGGGCATCCAAGCCGCAAGCTAGGGGATCCCTTGTCCGAGAGACAAACCTGTCCACCTTTGCGTTGAATCTGGATGCTAGAAGATCTACATCCGGTGTTCCCCACCGCTGACATATTGTCCATAAAACCTCGGGGTGAAGGGACCATTCCCCTGGGCATAATTTTGGCGACTTAGAAAGTCCGCCTTCCAATTCTCCACTCCTGGAATGAATACCGCAGATATGGCTGGGACATATCTTTCTGCCCATTTCAGGATGTAATTTACTTCCCTCTGGGCTGCACGACTCCTGGTGCCCCCCTGATGATTGATATATGCCACTGCTGTGGCATTGTCTGATTGAATTCTGACAGGGGACCCTTGGAGTTTGGATGTCCATGCTACTAGGGCATACCGGGCTGCTCGTATCTCTAAGAGATTGATGGGCAGGGCCTTTTCCGCATCCGACCATCTGCCCTGGAGAGACCATTGCTCCAGTACTGCTCCCCAGCCTATAAGGCTGGCATCTGTAGTGACCACCTTCCAAGAAATCGGACTGAAGGATTTCCCTTTTTCCCGATTCTGGAGAACCAACCACCAACGGAGGCTCTTGCGAACGGAAGGGGACAAGGACATTGGTAAGCCTAGGGCCTGAACTTTCTTGTTCCAGGCTGACAGCATGGCCCTTTGCAAATTCCTTGAATGGAATTGACCGTAGGGTACTGCTTTGAATGATGCCACCATTTTTCCCAGCAGCCTCATGCACAGGCGTATGGACGGCTGTCTTTTTGTACCCACTAAGTGGATCAAATCTCTCAAAGACAACACCTTTTTTCGAGGCATGAATATTTTCTTCTGGCCTGAATCTAGCCTTAGCCCCAAGTATTCCAGACTTTTGACTGGTTTTAGGGCCAACTTGTCTCGGTTGATAATCCAACCGTGAGATTCCAGATACTTGATTGTCTTGTGAACAACCACTTCTAGTTTTTTCACTGAGTGGTCTATCAGCAACAAGTCGTCTAGATATGCCATTATCGTTACACCTTGCGTTCTTAGATTGGCCAACAATGGGGCCAGAATTTTTGTGAACACTCGCGGTGCTGTGGCCAGACCGAAGGGTAAGGCTCTGAACTGAAAATGGCGCCCTTCTACTGCAAAGCGTAGAAATTTTTGGTGGAATTTGTTTAGCCCTTTTAGATTTAATATGGGCCTCACGTCCCCGTTTGGCTTCGGGACTGTAAAGAGGTTTGAGTAAAACCCGAACCCCCATTCTTCCAGGGGAACCTCCATAATTACTCCTTGGAGCAATAGTTGTTCTAGTGCCAACAGGAGGGACTCTCTCTTCCGGGGATCCCTTGGCACGTTTGACCTCATAAAATGGGAACTCCTAAAATGGGAGTCTTTTAACTCCAATCTGTATCCCAGACTTACTGCGGAGAGCACCCATCTGTCTCTGATCGTGTCCCGCCAGGTCTCTGCGAACAACTGGAGTCTTCCCCCCACCCGATTGAGTGGGGGCAACCCTTCATGAATTTGACTTTGGGGGAGGTTTTGTACCTCTCCTGACCCAGGGTTTTTTATTACCCTGCGATTGTCCCTGATTTTTACCCCCGGGATTTGACCCAGGAGGCCGTCGGAACTGTTTCACAGCCGATGCCCCATGGACTGGAGAAGCAGGCCTCTTAAAAGAGGGACCTCTAACTCTGTTTTTAACCGGCAAGAGTGTACTTTTACCGTTGGAAATTTTCTGGATATATTTGTCCAGGTCTTCCCCGAATAAGCGTTCACCATGAAATGGGAAGCTAACCAGCAATTTTTTACAGGGAGCTTCAGCAGACCAGTTTTTTAGCCATAGAAGCCTGCGCATATGTACTACAGACAGCGTAAGGCAGGAGGCCTGATGGATTGAATCCTTTATGGCATCAACCGCAAAGCACAAGGCTCTAGGTAGATCAGCTAGGGCAAGGGCCTGCTGATCTGGCAAGTCCCTTAAGACCTGTTTCAACTGATCCTTCACTGCTTGGCAGACCCCAATAGCTGCCACTGCTGGTTGTGTCACCAAGCCTGCTGTAGAAAAAGCAGATTTTAATAAGGACTCCAATTTTTTATCTATTGGGTCCTTGAACATTTGGACATTATCCACTGGACATGTCAGTGATTTATTCACACAAGAGATGGCTGCGTCCACTGTAGGGACCCTCCATTTTTTGATGAACTTATCCTCCATGGGATAGACCACCGGAAATCTCTTGGGGGGAGTAAATATTTTACCAGGATGTTCCCAATCCTGGTACATGAGCCCTTCCAATAAAGGGTGAACTGGAAAGGAACAGACAGTCTGGGGAGCTTTTAGCGACCCCAGCGAGGAGACAGTAGTGGTTGATGGTTCCGCAAGGTGCATTTTAAATGCTGATCGGACCATGCTAGTCAAAGACTGAACCCATAATCTTTCAGCTTGAGATGCTGAGAAAGGTTCCTCCACAGTTGATTCCTCTATAACAGAATCAACCTCCTCCTAATCCCCTTCAGGCAGGTCGATCCCTGTATGGGACTGTTGCTCCGCTAACAGGTACTCTGAAGGAGGAGACGGAGATCGGGCCTTTCCCTGTGACAGGGAGGCAGCGATTAATGTTGACAATCTCTCCTCTAATCCTCCCAGAGCTGAGGAAAAAACCTCCTCTGTTACATACACAGGAGCAGGTGAACTGAGGACAGCCACAGTACCAGGCACTCCTGCGGGGTCTCTACGGTCACTAACCTCTGAATTTTTCAGGGGAGACTGGTGCAGCAGAAGCATGCCCAAGATCCTCAGAGCCCGATGGAGACCCCTTTTGCTTCCTGGAAGATTTAGTTCCGGAGCTTCTGGACGGCATATTCCTAAGCCCAAAGCTGAGGTATTCCAGCCGTAATACACCCTTTTTACTGAGAATAGTCTAGCACAATTGCTGCTATATATCAGTTGGTGTCTACTAAAGTGCCTTTCTAGGGGATGCCTGCATCAACCGCCTCTGTGTGCCTTTTTACTGTTGCTAGCTCTGTTTGTGCACTTAAATAGCCAGCTTGATTGCTTTTAAAACATGCTGGACGCCCGCACATGCGCAGTAGCGCCGCGGCGCACACCGAGCGTCATCCACCCGCTCCGCCCCTTTTCCAGATTGCCTCTATATAGAGAGGCGCGTGCTCGCGCATGCGCGCGGGCACGTGCGCCTTCGGCGCCTTTTTTGAAAAAAACAGGAGCTAGATGGGAGCCAGGGTCCCTTGCCGCAGGGCCCGGGGATGGATCAGCGCAGCAACAGGGCAGAGGAGACAGCTTCCCCGCACAGAACTTACCAACTGCCTGGATTTGACTTCGGAAGAAAAAAATCCACATTACAAGAAAAAAAGAACCATAGCGGCCTCTAGTGTTTAACACAGGTACCGCGGTCTTACACTTTTTTTTTTTTTTCTTGCCTACTATAAAAAATTTTTACATTTTCTCAGTAGTAACAGGCATACACAGAATATTTAGCGGGAATACCTTAGGTAACAGGCAGAAAGACAAAATAGGTTTGGGGGTCCCCCAATAGAACCAAGTTCCTGGGGGCCCCCACTTACCTTTTCCTCGCCGCAGGACTCTGTTTGGTCCACAGAAGCCCAAACTTCACCTATCACGGCAGGCATTGTAATCAAACCTTCAGGGACCGGGTTCCCAAGGATTCCACTCCCCTGGACCTGTATAGCACCCTGCACAGAAAACATCTTGGTCGTGGGTATGACCAGAGCTCTGGATCCCAGGGTCCAGCCCTCCTAAGAGAGGCATTACAGGCAAAACCTTGCTCTTCTCTTGCAAGGCCCGGGTACCGACCGTTTAGCTATGAAGCTTTTTTGGTCGGATCCGGAATAGCTTACTGAGGCCCCAAAAGAACCTGTACGCAAGCTCAGTGAAACACATGTTACTTCTTGGCCAACACCTTAGACACTGGCAAAAAACTGAGGTGCTCCCGGATGGGAGGGGCTTATATAGGGGAGGGTACTTCTGGTTTTGGAAGTTGCCAGTGCCAGCACCTGAAGGTATCTATATAACCCATTAGTAATGACTATGTCGCTCTGTGTCCCGTGATGTACGAGAAAGAAAAGAGAGGGCTCTCTAATCCTGTGGTATCTACCATGATCAATGCCAGGAAGCCGGTATCCAGGCAGATCTACTATAGAATCTGGAAGGCGTACATCGCGTGGTGTGAGGCCAAGAAATGGCATCCACATAAGTACGTAATAGGTAGGAGTCTGGACTTCCTACAGTGGGCTGTAGATAGGAAGCTTGCCTTGAGTACTATCAAAGGTCAGTTTTCGGCCTTGTCAATATTTTTTCAAAGGCCCTTGGCTTCGCATTCACTAGTCAAAGCCTTTAGACAAGGAGTGATGCGTATTAGTCCTCCGGTTAATATTCCCATATGTCCATGGGATCTAAACCTGGTTCTGTCGGTTCTACAGAAACAACCATTTGAACCATTACAGCATAGTTCCTTGGTTCTTCTCACCAGGAAATTATTTTTTCTAGTAGCCATTTGTTTGGCTAAAAGAGTGGCGGAATTAGCAGCTATGTCCTGTAAAGAGCCAAATCTGGTTATCCATAAGGACAGAGTAGTGTTACGTCCTCATCCAGCCTTTCTTCCTAAGGTGGTATCAAGGTTTCATTTGAACCAAGATGTGGTTCTTCCTTCTTTTTTCCCCAAACCTAGTTCGGTAGAGGGAAAGTTATTGCATTCTTTGGATGTAGTAAGATCAGTTAAAGCTTATCTAAAAGCCACTGCTCAGATTCGCAGAACAGATACTTTGTTTATTCTGCCGGAAGGCCCCAGAAAGGGTCAGGCAGCGTCAAAATCTACTTTACCCAAGTGGATTCGACAGGTCATAATGCAAGCCTATGGCTTGAGAAGGAGACCGCCTCCGTTCAAAGTTAGGGCGCACTCCACGAGAGCAGTTGGAACTTCATGGGCAGTGCATCACCAGGCCTCCCTGTCTCAAATCTGTAAGGCCGCAACATGGTCTTCAGTACACACGTTTTACTAGGTTCTACCAGGTGGACGTTAGAAGTCAGGAGGATGTCGCCTTTGGGCGCAGTGTGTTGCAGGCCGTAAAAGATCCTCATGTCTGATAGCGCTCAGCTTATGTATGGTGTATCCCCCCCCCCTCATTGGGCATTGCTTTAGGACATCCCACATAGTAATGACTATGCCGCTCTGTGTCCCGTGATGTACGAGAAAGAAAATAGGATTTTTATAACAGCTTACCTGTAAAATCCTTTTCTTGGAGTACATCACGGGACACAGAGCTCCCACCCCTCTTTGGGGACACTTATTGCTTTGCTACAAAACTGAGGTGCTCCCGGATGGGAGGGGCTTATATAGGGGAGGGTACTTCCGGTTTTGGAAGTTGCCAGTGCCAGCACCTGAAGGTATCTATATAACCCACATAGTAATGACTATGCCGCTCTGTGTCCCGTGATGTACTCCAAGAAAAGGATTTTACAGGTAAGCTGTTATAAAAATCCTATTTCTCTTATCATCCATGGACTGACACGGTGTCTCTTTACACTTCACACGTGGGTTTATGTCCCTGCTTGCAGGAGAAGACCTAGGCAGAATGTGAGATGTTATACATACATTCTAAAAGCCAGAGCTGAACAGCCCCACCCAGGGGGCGGTCCCTCCGGACATAACCCTCCCACTACAGTCAGCAGACTTCAGTTTTTTTCTGCCTAGCAGAAGGAGAAGATGTGGCTCTCTCAGGAGCCAGTCTCCTGACCTATTTTTATTCCTTTTCTGGAATTCTTTTTTATTTTATTTTTGAGAATTTTCTATCAACTGTCGGCTGGGCAACAGGTTGGGTACAAGATATCCTCGTAGTCTTCCCTGTCCGACCATCGAGCGTGCTGATCCTCACCTTGTGTGCGTGAGACTCAGTTCACGACAGGCCCCATGACTCCAGGGGTGGCCGGGTTGCTTTCATGCTCCCACGGTCCTCTCAAGACTGAACAGTTCCTGACTGACTGTATCTTTTGCGGTGGACCGGGCCGACAGCTACTCAGTACTGCACTGTGATAGTCCTGTCAGAAACACACCAGTGGGTCCCTCAGGGGACGGGTAAGTAGTCTCTCCTGCCTGCAGGTGAGTACAAAAGGCTGTGTGTTTCTCTGTGGGGGATTTTCCCTGTCTCCCCCTGTATTTCATTGTCATTCTCTGTCACCATTGCTGTGCTGTGTGGGGTGCCTGGGGGTCACACTGTTATTGGAGGGGCTAATGCTGGTCTGCAGATATGCTTGGGGCCTTTTTTTGTGTGTTTTGGGGCCTGAGCGCCGAGTGGCGCTGTGTGTGCTGTTTTTTTCACTTCTGCTGAGTCATGGCGGCCATCTTGCCGCGGATCGCCTCAGTGAAGTGCGGTGGCCATTTTCTTGTAGCCCGCGCGCTCTTCAGCACTAGTTTTGGCCTCTAGCGCTGCTGTAACAGCGGAAATCTCCTCACAATCTCCTCACAGCTCACCAGCGCGGTACAGACAGCGGAACTGAGCGGTCCCTGGTCCGGTTTGGTGAGTCCCCTGGGCGTCCCCTCCTCAGTCAGCACAGCCTGTGGGGGTGGACTTTTTATCTGAGGAGTCTCAGAGGGGGGCAATATGGAGTCTCTGTCACCAGCTTCCCCTAAATGTCAGTGGACAACAGGCAGTGCTTCAGCACCTGCGGTCCCTAGGGACCAGTTGTGGGCAGTCCTGGAATCATTTCTGACCAGGATGGGAGCTGTGTGCAAGCGCAAGGGAGCAAAAAAGCGCCCTCTCCCCACTTTACTTCATGAGGGCAGTGCGCTGATTCAGATATGGGCCTAGCCACTACCGCTCAGGACCCTAGTTCTGAATGTATTGGATGGTTTTGAACAGGACATTCCTTATGAGGAAGACTCCAGTTCTGTGTCAGTAAATGACAGGGCGCTTGTTAGTGTACTCATGTCTGCGGTGAGGGACACTCTCAAGCTAAAATGCTGCGGATGCAGAACCTCAGGCGGATACAGTCTCCTTTGGTTCTTTTAAGGCCAGGCCTTCTAAAGAGGTTTTTCCATATGTACTTTCTTTGACCAGCTCATTGATAAGGTCTGGGAAAAGCCGCAGAAGAATTTTTTTATGGTCCCGCGGCGTTTGTCTATCAGATACCCCTTGAAGATGCCCTACTTAAAAAGTGGGCTTCTCCCCCAGGGTCGACCCTCCAGTCGCTCGGTTGAACAAGGCCATCACTCTCCCGATGGAGGGGACTCCTGCATTTGAGGACCCCACTGACAGGAGGTCAGAAGTGGTGAGCAGAGCCATGTTTGCCTTGTTGGGATCCGCCCTACGGCCTGTGGTAGCGGTGACCCTTGTGTCTTAAACACTTACAGGTTGGGCAAAAATGTTGCACCTAGCTGTACAGGAGCATAATCTTCCTCCAGACACAGTTGCTCTGGCCCACCAACTGGTTCAGGGCCTGGTTTATGTGTGCGACGCCACGTTGGACGCGGCCCCTTTAATATCCAGGGCCTCTGTCTCGGCGGTGGTATTGCGTCGTCTTATCTGGTTGAAGTGCTGGTCTGCTGACCTAGCCTTAGGAAGCTCCTGACGGATCTACCATTTAAAGGTGGTAGACCTTTCGGTGCTGCTCTGGATGACATCGTCATGGATGTCATGGGAGGTAAAAGCACTCTTCTACCTTAGACTAGCAAGGGTGAGGAGGCCCACCGCAAACAGGGGCCTTCCTTTCCAGCAAAACTGGGTTTTTTCGTCAGTCAGAGTCCACGGGTAGGCCCTCTCAGACTGACGGCAGTGTGGCTGGTGGGCACAAGTGCCCCCTGGGTGCGTAAGCCGAACAAGCGGCTCCCAAGCCCGCCTCCGCGTGAAGTCTTGCCTCCGCCCGACTCTGGGGTGGGGGGACGACTTCGCAGGTCACGAATCGGTGGTCCTCCCAAATCTCCGACTGGTGGGTGTGCGAGGTGGTCACCTCAGGATACAGGATAGTATTCCGATCCTGGCCCCCAGACAGATTCTTTCCCTCAAATCTTCCTCTCCTTCCTACCTGTCGGGCAGCCCTCTTGGGGGCTGTACAGGATTTGATCAGGTCCGGAGTGATTGTGCCGGTTCCGTCACAGGAGAGTTTTCAGGGATTCTACTCGAATCTGTTTGTCGTCCCAAAAATAGGACGTGGTTCGACCTATCCTGGACCTCAAGGCCCTGAATGCCTTCGAGAAGGTGCAGAAATTCCGCATGGAATCCATTCGCACGGTGATCGCTACACTCCACCAAAGGGATTTTCTTCTGGCGTCCTTGGACTTCAAGGACGCCTACTTGCATGTTCCGATCTGCGCAAGTCACCAGAAGTTTCTGCGCTTTGCGATCAGCGAAGTCCACTATCGATTGTGGCTCTTCCTTTCGGCCTAGCCTCGGCACCAAGGGTGTTCACCAAGGTGTTTGCTCCGGTTCTAGCCTTCTGTTACAGCGAGGTATTGCTGTCGTGGGCTATCTGGACGATCTTCTGCTAAGAGCAGAAAGTGGATCAGACTTAGAGGAAAGGTGACTATCGTCAATTAGACCCTCAGGGACTCGGGTGGTTCCTGAACATTCAGGAGTCAGTCCTGGTCCCGACTCAGTGTCTGGAGTATCTAGTTCTGATTCTGGACTCCTTGGAGGCAAAGGTATCCTACCTCTGGAGAAGTTGCTGACACTTCAGTCTGCGGTGCGGGTGCTGACATCCCAAAAATGGTTGTCAATCCGTTTTTTGTATGAGAGTCCCGGGACTCGTGGTGGCCTCCTTCGCGGCCGTTCCGTATGCCCAATCACACACCAGGGCATTGCAGAAGGAGATCTTGTCCACTTGGGACAAATCCCCATTGTCCTTGGATCTTCAGATCCAGGTGATTCACCTGGTCAGGGCGCCCCTGACATGGTGGTTGAGATCCTCGGCTCTTCGGTCCGGAAAGTTGTTCCCCTCCCATCCAATGGACGGTACTCACGACGGACACCAGCCTGACGGGCTGGGGTGGAGTCTGGGGAGTCCTGTCGGCTCAGGCCTTGGACTCCGGACGAGCCCGTTTACCAATCACTGTTCTGGAAATACGGGCCATCGGACTGTGTCTCTCCTCAGGTCGGAGAGAGTACGGGGTCGCTCCATCAGGAGCCAGTCGGACACCGCCACGGCGGTGGCGTATGTAAACCATCAAGGGGGAACTCGGAGCTCAGCTGTGGCTTCCGAGGTAGTCCGTATCCTGAAGTGGGCCGGAAGAAATGTGCCGGCTCTGTAGGCCATTTTACATTCTGGGCATAGACAATGGGCAGGCGGACTATCTGAGTCGCCAATCGCCGGACCAAGAAGAGTGGTCCTTGCATATTTCAACTCCTTTACCGACGGTGGGGCACGCCGGATGTGGACCTGATGGCCTCTCGACTCAATCGCAAGGGTCGAGGTTGTGGCCAGATCCAGGGATCCTTGGGCGATGCCTCGGATGCGTTGGTGGCCCCATAGGGTCCTTATTGCCTGATATAAACTCCGGCGATCCTAATTGTTCCGGATTGGCCTCAGCATCACTGGTACGCTGATCTGGTACGTCTCGTCGCGGACATTCCCTGGCGGTTGCCGATGAGGGAGGACCTTCAGTCTCAAGGTCCTATGTTTCATCCGGCTTACAGTCTCTGGCTTTTAACGGCAGGGCTGATAAAAGCCAGGTGTTGAGGGACCGAGGTCTCTCGGACTCGGTCATTTTGACCATGTTAAGGACACGGAAGTCTTCCTCCAGGCAGATCTATCACCGTGCCTGGAAAGCTTATATCGCCATATGCGAAGCGCTGGACTGGCGTCCTCGGACGTATTCCGTCCCCAGAATCCTGCGTCCTCTGCAGTGTGGAGTGACCCAAAAGCTTGCTTTGAGTACCCTCAAGGATCAGATTTTGGCCTTGGCCGTCTTCTTTCAGCCACCTCTAGCGGGTAATTTCTTGGTTAGCACCTTGTGTTGGGGGTTCGCCATGTGCTCCCTCCTGTCAAGCCTCCTTTCCCACCGTGGGATCTGAATTTGGTGCTCTCGGTCCTCCAGGAACCTCCTTTTGGGAATATCCGGGATATTCCCCTCTTGTCTTGTCTCAGAAGGTTGCCTTTTAGTGGCAATCACTTCTGTTTGACGGGTGTCTGAGTTGGCGGCTTTGTCCTGCAAGTCGCCATATTTAGTCATCCATAAGGATAAGGCGGGGTTGCATCCGCGACCTTCCTTTTTGCCAAAGGTGGTGTCGACCTTTCACCTACATGAGGGCATTGTCCTCCCGTCTTTGTGTCCTCACCCATCGCATCCCAGAGAGTTTGCGCTGCACATATTGGATGTGGTACGAGCCTTACGGGTGTACCTGTCTGCTACTGCTTCTATTCGGAAGTCCGACTCACTGTTTGTGACTGTCTCTGGTCCATAACAGGGCCAAGCGGTTTCGTCTGCCATCATTTCTAGGGGAATCAGACAAACCGTCATTCAAGCCTATGCTCTCAAAGGGCGGGCGCCTCCCTTTCCGGTTACGGCGCATTCCACCAGGGCAATTGGTGCTTCCTGGGTTTTCCGACGTCAAGCGTCTGTTGCACAAGTGTGCAAGGTGGCGACCTGGTCGTCTGTTCATGCCTTTTAAGTTTTATAAGGTTAATGTGGCTGCATCTTCGGATGCTTCCTTCGGCGGCAGGGTGCTGCAGGCCGATGTTTAAAGTTGCGACTCCTCTGTTGAGGAGCTCTGCCTTCTTGGAGTGAAGTTTTTGGTTTTTCCATTTATACTGCTCCCATCCCTCTTGACACTGCTTTGGGACATCCCACGTGTGAAGTGTAAAGAGACACCGTGTCAGTCCATGGATGATAAGAGAAAATAGGATTTTTTGTACTCACCGTAAAATCCTTTTCTCTGACATCCATGGACTGACACGGCACCCACCCTTCCTTTTTAAGTTTGTACTGCTTTGTTACGAACTGAAGTCTGCTGACTGTAGTGGGAGGGTTATGTCCGGAGGGACCGCCCCCTGGGTGGGGCTGTTCAGCTCTGGCTTTTAGAATGTATGTATAACATCTCACATTCTGCCTAGGTCTTCTCCTGCAAGCAGGGACATAAACCCACGTGTGAAGTGTAAAGAGACACCGTGTCAGTCCATGGATGTCAGAGAAAAGGATTTTACGGTGAGTACAAAAAATCCTATTTTTTTGTGCCTGCTTCCTGATTCCCTTATCGAAGATGGCGGCGACAGCACCCGAGAGCCGAGAGAGAGATCGGCTTCGGGTGCCGACATCGCGGGCGCCCAGAACAAGTGTCCATATATTAAAAGTCAGCTGCTGCAGTATTTGTAGCGGCTGACTTTTAATATTTTTTTTTTGGCGGAACTCAGCTGCTTTCACACTGGAGCGGGCAGGCGTTGGCGGTAAAACGCAGCTAGTTTTAGCTGCGCTTTACCATCATTTTAGCGGCGATATTCGGCTGCTAGCGGGGTGCTTATAACCCAGCTAGCGGTCGATGAAGAGGTTAAATGCGCCCGTGTAGCACTGCTGCAGAAGCGCTTTGCAGGCGCTTCAGCAGCAGTGCCCATTCATTTCAATAGGCAGTAGTGGTGGAAGAGCGGTATACACCGCTCCAAAGATGCTGCTTGCAGGACTTTTTTTTAACGTCCTGCCAGCGCACCGCCTCAGTGTGAAAACACTCAGGCTTTCACACTGAGACTGCAGGGGAGCCGTTTTGCAGACATTTTTACAGGTGTTATTTTTAGCCCAAAAGTGCCTGAAAAACGCCCCAGTGTGAATTATTCTTGAGGGGGTTTAGTACACGCCCCACACTATAAAAGGCCGCCAGCGCGGCGGCCTTGTGTAGTGTGTTCCGGAGAAGGGAAAGAGAAGCATAGGCAGGGACAGTGTCATTTTTTTTCCTTTACTAATCCTGGATTCCTTGTGTTTAGGAACAAATAAGGATAGGTAGGGAGAGTGTCAGTGTGTTATTCTGTGCTAAACCTTGTTTGTAGGGACAGAGAGGTACAGTGAGGGAAAGTGTCAGTGTGCTATTCTGTTCTAAACCAATCTTGCTGAACCATATTTGAAATCCTTGAGTTTAGGGACAGAGAGGTACAGTGAGGGAAAGTGTCAGTGTGCTATTCTGTGCTAAATCTTGTTTGTAGGGACAGAGTAGGACAGTGAGTGAAACTGACAGTGTGCTATTCTGTTCTAAACCAATCTTGCTGAACCATATTTGAAATCCTTGAGTTTAGGGACTGAGAGGTACAGTGAGGGAAAGTGTCAGTGTGCTATTCTGTGCTAAATCTTGTTTGTAGGGACAGAGTAGGACAGTGCGTGAAACTGACAGTGTGCTATTCTGTTCTAAACCAATCTTGCTGAACCATATTTGAAATCCTTGAGTTTAGGGACAGAGAGGTACAGTGAGGGAAAGTGTCAGTGTGCTATTCTGTGCTAAATCTTGTTTGTAGGGACAGAGTAGGACAGTGAGTGAAACTGACAGTGTGCTATTCTGTTCTAAACCAATCTTGCTGAACCATATTTGAAATCCTTGAGTTTAGGGACAGAGAGGTACAGTGAGGGAAAGTGTCAGTGTGCTATTCTGTTCTAAACCAATCTTGCTGAACCATATTTGAAATCCTTGAGTTTAGGGACAGAGAAGGACACTCGTGGAAACTCTCAGTGTGCTATTCTGTGCTAGATCTTGTTTGTAGGGACAGAGTAGGACAGTGAGTGAAACTGACAGTGTGCTATTCTGTTCTAAACCAATCTTGCTGAACCATATTTGAAATCCTTGAGTTTAGGGACAGAGAGGTACAGTGAGGGAAAGTGTCAGTGTGCTATTCTGTGCTAAATCTTGTTTGTAGGGACAGAGTAGGACAGTGAGTGAAACTGACAGTGTGCTATTCTGTTCTAAACCAATCTTGCTGAACCATATTTGTGTAGCGGGGTCCTCAATTTAGTGGGATACACTTGGGGGTAGTGTGACCCAAGTGTGTAATTGTGTTAGGGTTCAGACCCCTTTTTGTTATTCGTGGAGGATTGGGTGGTGTAATATTCTCTTTGACCAGTGGGTGTCAGTGTACCTACTGGCTCGGGGTAGAATCACTACCGCAGTGCTACCCTTCTTTATCCCTTCCTGGAGATGGTACGGCCGGGGCAGGGAACCCGCCGTGGTATCGACGGGAGGAGATAAAAGGGGGAGACGCCCTTGCCACGAGGTCTTTTTCGGGGGGATCATCTCTTCACGCACCCAGGCACCTTAGGCCTGGGTGCGGGCTGTTCAAGGTTCCGGCCTAGGCGCCCTAGGCCTGGCCGGAATGAAGATGGAGTCCATCCCAGGCACCTTCAGCCTGGGATGAGGTACTATTGAGGAGGCCTGGGACCCAGTGACTCCGACCGGGTCCCGCGAGGGTGAAGTTGCTCCAGGGCGCCCCTTGCGAGGGGACCCGCATCTGAGGTGAGGAGGCTGGGGAGGTCACCCGTTCGAAGACCCGGTGTAGTGTCAACCCGGTGACGGATGGGCCTTCGGTAACTCTCTTGGAGGACATCTTCCCCTGATAGAGGCCGCAACGCAACGGAGGTATTCATGTCAAGACTCCTACAACCCTTGGTCATAGCATAGGGGATGTAGGGACCCAGATCAGTATAGTGCCTCGACCTGCTCATCTCACCGTATCATGCCATCGCATTGCCTGTATGTGGAGATACGAAATAAATCAACAATTGGACTGTGATCGGTGTATGGACTCTGTTAATGGGAGCAAAGGGTGGTTCGGTGATTTCTGCACGACAGACTCGGTACATGCTCAGGACACACCGGCCCGAGGAAACATCAGGTATTGGCCTTCACCTCGCCCGCCGTTGTGGGGAGGACATGGGCCGTAGCGCACCTCACCCTGTCGCGTGACATACCCCTAGCTAAAGGGGACGGGGTGAGGGGGTGGCTACACGTGGGGGCTCGTTCGTCCGGGATAGTGTGTGTCTTGGCGATGGAACTGAGAACGTCTGTGTTTGAACTTTGCTGCCCGGAGGAGTTCTGAACAGGTCGGCCATGTGATTGGCCAAAGTGCATCCCTGCTCGGAGTTGTGGACATGACCCTAAGTCGGGAAAGGCCCACGCAGAGGAGCGTAAAAAGGGAAAGGTCCAGCCGTGTGAAGTACTACATGTGGGGACTGTTAATGCACTGCGCCACGAGGCACCCCATGACTGTACAATTCGTGGGCGGAGGCTGGCGGAAGCCCGCGAAAACGTACAAGTTGTGGGAGGAGTCTGGCCACGTGTGGAGATACACGTGGAGACTCCGGCGCGTGGTCAGCGCGTGATGGAACAGCAAGTGGTCGGGATGGCCTCAAGCTCCCCGTGGATGCCGGTATCTTACCCCACGAAAATGACTGCATTTGCTGCTCCCCTGACAGACACGGGAATAAGGCTCAGGCCCCGAGGACAGTTGGCTCTGTATTCATGCAGAGACACGGAGGCTCTCGGTGTGATCTGTCCCGGATGCTCGGGACTGGTGGTCCAACTAAAGCCATTCGGGCGATGTGAGGCATGCAAGGAGTTCCTTTTTGAGGTTGAACCATACACGGAAAGGCCCCGGGCCCTACGCCTCAACTGCATCACAGGAACCGCCACTCCGGAGGGAGAGATCCAGGCCTCTGCGGAGGTCCCCGTACACGCTGACCAGGGCGAAGTGACTGCCCAACCAGAGATTGAGAGAGAAAAATCCGAAGACACTGCTTCGGTCACCACAGACTCCCTGCTGCCACCCCCGAAGAGGAAGATAGGCCTGGTACAGGCATCCTGTGGTCGTGGTCGAGCTTCACCCTGCCGCTTGCCTGGCCTGGATGACACCGGTAGAGAAGAGAGTCCCGGACATCCCAGTTCTTCAGTAGGTCCAGGTGAGCTAGGGGCTGGGACTGTGGTGTTGGTTGGAGGTGTTGGGAGTTCACAGCCGGTGGAGCCCGAAAGGGAGGGTAGCCTTCCGTCTACTAGAGACTACCTTCCCGCCGAGATGTATGACACCTCCGACCTAGAGTCGTTGTCAGACTGTGGGGATGACGGGGAAATAGACGAGCTGTTTCACCGGAAGGGCTGGGACAGACGTGCTGAGTAAACCACAGGATTCCTCCATGTCCATAGAAGACAGTACGCTCCGGGCGCAGGCCCCGGAGTTCCCGAGGAAATCTAGCCCTCTGACCAACTTTCCTCATTCAACTACATCACCCGCTCTGATGGTGGGGACTCAGCGTGCTTCGTTGCGGACACCAAAGACAAAGCAACCCGAGATGGTGAAGGTACCTCGGCACCCGGAGGCCATCGTACAGCCAGGAGAAGGTGAGCGAGATGTGATGCCGCCCCTAGCCAGATTGCAGAGACTTTTCTCCCAGAGAGTCGCCCGTGAATATGGGTGGGAGTACCCCTACTTGCCTCGGGACTTATTGTATGAAGTTGAGGTCCTGCGACCAAGGTGGTATGACGAGTTTGTATGGGAAAAGCTTAAAGTACCCCATGCCAGGCGATACCTGTCATGTTCGCCGCCTGTGTCTAAAAAGTTCAAGGACTGCAGAGCTGATTGAAGACTTGGGCGCCATATTCATGCCGATAAGGTGCTCATCTGTAGAAAAGAAGGAGAGGATGTCGAGTATTCAGTGGAAGTGTTTGATGGGCACCTGAAGCCTCTGTTTCTGCCGGATCCAAGGTTCTACTTATAGGAGAAGTGAGCTCCTATCTTGTTGCTGTTGAAACTTTCTGGATGAGACATTCCCAGATGCCTAGAACTGTGCCCTACTTTTGTTTTGATTTGGGCTTTTCTTTTACTCACTGGAGACTTGGGAGCTGTTGTTTTTTTTCTCCCTTTTCTTCATGTGCCAAAGGCAGAGACTTTTGGGGTAGAGTCAGAGTAGGAAAGCAGGAAGAATGAAGATCTCACCAAGTGTCATTACCGCAGCTCTGTCACCAGGTGGCAGTGTTGTGCAACGGTTGTTCGAAATGCTACACATGCATTACTTACTTATTGGAGTGAGCGGGTCTCTCGGCTGACGGACCCACTCATGCCAAGTTAACACCGAGTATTAGGATGTGTTTTCTTTTTGTTGTTTCCCTTCTGCAGGAGATTCATCGGTCAAGACTACTGAGAGTGGGGTGGTTCTTAGACAGCGATGGGAGGGATTGTACATGTGTACAGAATAGATGTCTTATACAAATGTTTATCATTTTATATTTCCCCTTTCCCTTTTGAGCAGGTCTTGGCACATTTAGTTTCCAAAAATTTGAGGGATAGCCTCTGGGGCCCACTTCATGTCACCACTCTTTGGGAGACATGGGTGTGCACCTGACGCTGGGGACCAGCGTCAAATCACAGGGGGGAGTGTGTAGCGGGGTCCCCAATTTAGTGGGATACACTTGGGGGTAGTGTGACCCAAGTGTGTAATTGTATTAGGGTTCAGACCCCTTTTTGTTATTCGTGGAGGATTGGGTGGTGTAATATTCTCTTTGACCAGTAGGTGTCAGTGTACCTACTGGCTCGGGGTAGAATCACTACCGCAGTGCTACCCTTCTTTATCCCTTCCTGGAGATGGTACGGCCGGGGCGGGGAACCCGCCGTGGTATCGACGGGAGGAGATAAAAGGGGGAGACGCCCTTGCCACGAGGTCTTTTTCGGGGGGATCATCTCTTCACGCACCCAGGCACCTTAGGCCTGGGTGCGGGCGGTTCAAGGTTCCGGCCTAGGCGCCCTAGGCCTGGCCGGAATGAAGATGGAGTCCATCCCAGGCACCTTCAGCCTGGGATGAGGTACTATTGAGGAGGCCTGGGACCCAGTGACTCCGACCGGGTCCCGCGAGGTTGAAGTTGCTCCAGGGCGCCCCTTGCGAGGGGACCCGCATCTGAGGTGAGGAGGCTGGGGAGGTTACCCGTTCGAAGACCCGGTGTAGTGTCAACCCGGTGACGGATGGGCCTTCGGTAACTCTCTTGGAGGACATCTTCCCCTGATAGAGGCCGCAACGCAACGGAGGTATTCATGTCAAGACTCCTACAACCCTTGGTCATAGCATAGGGGATGTAGGGACCCAGATCAGTATAGTGCCTCGACCTGCTCATCTCACCGTATCATGCCATCGCATTGCCTGTATGTGGAGATACAAAATAAAGCAACAATTGGACTGTGATCGGTGTATGGACTCTGTTAATGGGAGCAAAGGGTGGTTCAGTGATTTCTGCACGACAGACTCGGTACATGCTCAGGACACACCGGCCCGAGGAAACATCAGGTATTGGCCTTCACCTCGCCCGCCGTTGTGGGGAGGACATGGGCCGTAGCGCACCTCACCCTGTCGCGTGACATACCCCTAGCTAAAGAGGACGGGGTGAGGGGGTGGCTACATTTGAAATCCTTGAGTTTAGGGACAGAGAAGGACACTCGTGGAAACTATCAGTGTGCTATTCTGTGCTAAATCTTGTTTGTAGGGACAGAGAGGTACAGTGAGTGAAACTGACAGTGTGCTATTCTGTTCTAAACCAATCTTGCTGAACCATATTTGAAATCCTTGAGTTTAGGGACAGAGAGGTACAGTGAGGGAAAGTGTCAGTGTGCTATTCTGTTCTAAACCAATCTTGCTGAACCATATTTGAAATCCTTGAGTTTAGGGACAGAGAAGGACACTCGTGGAAACTCTCAGTGTGCTATTCTGTGCTAAATCTAGTTTGTAGGGACAGAGTAGGACAGTGAGTGAAACTGACAGTGTGCTATTCTGTTCTAAACCAATCTTGCTGAACCATATTTGAAATCCTTGAGTTTAGGGACAGAGAGGTACAGTGAGGGAAAGTGTCAGTGTGCTATTCTGTGCTAAATCTTGTTTGTAGGGACAGAGTAGGACAGTGAGTGAAACTGACAGTGTGCTATTCTGTTCTAAACCAATCTTGCTGAACCATATTTGAAATCCTTGAGTTTAGGGACAGAGAAGGACACTCGTGGAAACTATCAGTGTGCTATTCTGTGCTAAATCTTGTTTGTAGGGACAGAGTAGGACAGTGAGTGAAACTGACAGTGTGCTATTCTGTTCTAAACCAATCTTGCTGAACCATATTTGAAATCCTTGAGTTTAGGGACAGAGAAGGACACTCGTGGAAACTATCAGTGTGCTATTCTGTGCTAAATCTTGTTTGTAGGGACAGAGAGGTACAGTGAGTGAAACTGACAGTGTGCTATTCTGTTCTAAACCAATCTTGCTGAACCATATTTGAAATCCTTGAGTTTAGGGACAGAGAGGTACAGTGAGGGAAAGTGTCAGTGTGCTATTCTGTGCTAAATCTTGTTTGTAGGGACAGAGTAGGACAGTGAGTGAAACTGACAGTGTGCTATTCTGTGCTAAACCAATCTTGCTGAAGCATATTGCAAATCCTTGTGTTTAGGGACAGAGAAGGATAGGCAGGGGACAGTGTCAGTGTCATTGTTGCTAAGCCTCCTGCACAGTATACACCTGAAGGTAGCCCTTATTGCTGTTTTTCCCATCTCCCTGCAGGCCATCCATTAAAATGTCTGGAAGGCAAACAAGGAGAGGCAGACAGTCAGGAGGCAAAAAAAGAGGGCAAGCAGGCTCTGTGTCTGGGGGCAACAGTGCTGGTCGTGGACGCGGTGCATTGTCATCAGCACATGGCCATGGGACACGCTTGTCCTTCTTTTCGGCAGCTGGACATGTTGAGCCACATCATGCCGAAGACTTGGTAGAGTGGATGACCAAGCCCACCTCATCCTCCTCATCCTCTCTCACCCAGGCTCAGGGTACTGGCAAAGCAGCTGCCAAAGCGTCCTCTTCTCTGGTATCATTATCTTCATTAGTCAATCCTTCCCTAGACCCACCATGTCCTCCTCCTGAGGAGTCCCCCGAACTGTTTGAGCACAGTGTTGGGTACATGCTCCAGGAGGATGCCCAGCGTTTCGAAGGATCTGATGATGATACCCAGATAGAGGAAGGCAGTAGCGTGAGAGCAGAGAGAGGGGATGCTCAAGAAGGACACCAATCTGGCAGTCATGCTCCAGCAGCTGCAGCATACTGCCAGATTGGCTCCAGTGATGAGGAGGGAGGGGATGATGAGGTCACTGACTCCACGTGGGTGCCTAATAGAAGAGAGGAGGAGGAGGAGGATGAGGAGGAGGCACATCTCCAACGAGGAAGGATGCCCTTGGGTGGCCAGAGTATGGGCAGCACACCGACGGAATCACACCGCAGAGCTCCGCCTGTGCAGGGCGCTGCCTCTGCCCGTCATTCAAAAAGTTCTTTGGTGTGGGCCTTTTTTGAGGCGAGTGCATCAGATCGCACAGCTGCTGTTTGCAACATATGTCTCAAGCGTATATCGCGTGGCCAAAACATCAGCCGCTTGGGCACCACATGCTTGATCAGACATATGTTGACCTGCCATGCAGCTCGTTGGCAAGCCTACCTTAAAGACCCACACCAAAGAACAAAGCTGACCTCTTCTTGCACCGCATCAGCTGGGATCTCCAACCCCACTATACCTTCAGTCCTTTCTGAAACCTGCTCTGAGAGGAATGAAGGTGTAGAATTAGGTGTGTCACAGCCAAGTACTTGCGGGCACTCTGCTAGCAGTACACCGACGTCCGATTCTAGCAGGCAAATTTCCCTGCCCCAGCTGCTGGACCGTCGAAAGAAGTTCACTCCCAGCCATCCACATGCCCAGCGGTTGAATGCTAGCTTGGCTAAATTGCTAGCGCTTCAACTGCTGCCTTTTCAGTTGGTAGACTCGGCCCCCTTCCGTGAGTTTGTGCAATGTGCGGTTCCTCAGTGGCAGGTTCCCAAACGGCACTTTTTCTCACGGAAGGCGATTCCGGCTCTCTACAGGCATGTGGAAGGCAATGTCTTGGCCTCGCTGGACAGGGCGGTCAGCGGTAAGGTGCATATTACCGCTGACTCATGGTCCAGCAGGCATGGACAGGGACGTTACCTTTCTTTCACGGCCCATTGGGTCACACTTTTGGCAGCTGGGAAGGATGCAGGACAAGGTGCAGTAGTGTTGGAGGTTGTTCCACCGCCACGCCTCCAAAATGCTACTACTGGTTGTGACACACCTCTCTCCTCCACCCCCTCCTCTTCTTCTTCCTCCATGGCCTCTTCCTGTGGTTTGTCCTCGGAACCAGCGGTGCTCCGTAGGCGTTCAAGGGGCTACGCAAGTACGCAGGCAAAAAGATGCCATGCCGTGCTTGCGCTGGTGTGTTTGGGGGACAGGAGCCACACTGGGGCAGAGGTCCTGTCTGCTCTGCAGGGGCAGGCCGAGAGGTGGTTGACGCCACGCCAGCTTAAGCCAGGAATGGTGGTTTGCGACAATGGCACCAACCTCCTCTCCGCCCTCCGACAGGGACAACTGACCCATGTGCCCTGTATGGCTCACGTCCTTAACCTGGTGGTGCAGCGGTTCTTGGGCAGGTACCCGGGCTTACAGGATGTCCTGAGGCAGGCCAGGAAAGTCTGTGTTCATTTCCGCAGATCTTATAATGCCAGTGCTCGCCTGGCTGAGCTGCAAAAGGAGTTGAACCTGCCCAAGAACCGCCTTATATGTGACATGCCCACCAGGTGGAACTCAACGTTGGCCATGCTGCAGCGGCTGCACACGCAGCAGAGGGCCATCAATGAGTACCTGTGCGACTACGGCACCAGGACAGGGTCAGGGGAGCTCGGGTTTTTTTCACCACGCCAGTGGGGCATGATCAGGGATGCATGCACTGTCCTGGCACCATTTGAGGAGGCCACGAGGATGGTGAGCAGTGACAGTGCATGCATCAGTGACACTGTACCTCTTGTCCACCTGTTGGAGCACACGCTGCGTGGAATAATGGACAGGGCACTTGAGGCAGAACAGAGGCAGGAAGAGGAGGACTTCCTTGCCTCTCAAGGCCCCCTTTACCCTGACAGTGTTCCTTCTGTCCCACCCATCGCACAGGAAGAGGAGGAGGAGGAGGAGGATTGTGTCAGCATGGAGGTGGAGGCTGGCACTCAGCATCATCAGCAGCAGTCTTTTAGGGATGATTTACAGTCCCAAGAAACCAGTGGACTTGTACGTGGCTGGGAGGAGGTGGCTGCGGATCATGTCGTCCTTAGTGACCCAGAGGACTCCGGACTGAATGCCTCAGCTAACCTACGCTGCATGGCCTCCCTGATCCTGCAAAGTCTGCGGAAGGATCCTCGTATTCTTCGGATCAAGGAGAGGGACCATTACTGGCTGGCCACTCTCCTTGATCCACGGTACAAGGGTAAGGTTGCGGACCTTATGTTACCGTCGCAGAGGGAGCAGAGGATGAGACAACTCCGGGAGGCCTTGCAGAAAGGTCTGTGCAACGCGTTCCCAGAGACTGGGAGGTTACAAACTCCTGGTCCTGGACAACGAGTTGCTGAGGCTTCTGGCAGTCAAAGAAGGAGCGGTGGGGAAGGTGGCCGTCTGACCGATGCGTTCAGACAATTCTTTAGTCCGCAGCCCCAAAGTATGATCATTTCCTGCAACCATCGCCAGCGTCTGATATACATGGTGCAGGAATACCTAGGGGCAAGGTCAGACTTGGACACCTTCCCCACCGAAAATCCTCTGGCTTACTGGGTCTTGAGGATGGATCACTGGCCAGAGCTTGCACAGTATGCAATTGAGCTACTGGCCTGTCCTGCATCCAGCGTTCTTTCAGAACGCACATTCAGTGCTGCTGGAGGATTTGTCACGGATCACAGGGTGCGCCTATCCACCGACTCGGTTGATCGACTGACTTTCATCAAGATGAACCAGTCTTGGATCACCACCAGCTACCACACACCTGATGCTGATATAACAGACTAATTGATTTTAAAATGTCACATCCCTTCAAGACTGATGCTGATGCTGAGTTCCTGTGCTGTTATGTTGACTAGCTATCCTCCTCCTCCTCCTCAATGATCCAATTAATGATGATAGCTTGGAAGATCATTTTGGTTTATGGGTGCCGCCACCAGTGGCTAAGGCCCAATTTTTCAGCCCCTGTTTAACAGGGGCGTGTAATTACAATTTTTGATGCAATACTTTGCAACAGGTCTCATTGCTGTGCTCCAAGTACAGTATCTGTGAGGGGTTGCAGTGTTGTGCCACCAGTGCCTAAGGCCCAATTTTTCAGCCCCTGTTCAACAGGGGCATGCAATTATAATTATTGATCTAATAATTCACAGCAGGGCCCATTGCTGCGCCCACCAAGAGTAACTGTCAGGCCTTACAGTGTTGTGTCAACACCACCACCACCACCACCACCACCAAAGGCCCAATTTTTCAGCCCCTGTTCAACAGGGGCATGCAATTATAATTATTGATCTAATAATTCACAGCAGGGCCCATTGCTGCGCCCACCAAGAGTAACTGTCAGGCCTTACAGTGTTGTGGCACCAGCACCACCATCAAAGGCCCAATTTTTATTACCACTGTTCAACAATTATATGTTATTACAATTCCTGATATAATAGTTGACAGCAGGGCGTGCCAGCACCCACCAAGAGTAACTTTGAGTGCTTACAGTGTTGTGCCAACACCAACACCTAAGGGGCCAATTTCTGCAGAGTATATACGGCAGGTCCCTACTTTCAAACATCCAACTTACAAACGACTACTACTTGCAAACGGAAGAAGACAACAGGAAGTGAGAGGAAATCTACCCCTTGGAAGGAAAATTCTCTCCTGTAAGAATTAATATGGGAGAAAGGTGTCTCCTCTCTACTGATGCTTTATCACCAATCCTTGTTTCAATAAAAACACCACATTTCAAAATCAGTTGTCATTGGGACGCAAAGTGAGGTGAAATGTTCTGAACAGGGGCACAGACAGCAAAACAAATGTTACAGGGGTGATAACCCTTCCCTATGTTTTCCAAAAAGCTTAAAAATAGGTATTTGGGCTGGAGCTACACTTAAACAATGTAGCTGTTCAAAATTACAAACAGATTCAACATAAGAACAAACCTACAGTCCCTGTCTTGTATGCACCGCCTGTATACGGCTGTTCAGAGTATATAGGGCCTTTTTTATTTTGTGTGCGGGGTTCCCCTTAATATCCATACAAGACCCAAAGGGGCTGGTAATGGGCTGGGGTGGGGGGGGGGTGATGGGGTAGCTATGCCATTTTTCTTAAAGATTTTCATCCATATTACCGGGACCAGACATTACATTAAAGCCGCAAGCAGTTTTAAATGGCTTTTTTTTCCTTTAGAAATGTAATTTTGTGCAGGAACAGTTCTAAACACGGGAAACACGTGGCACTTCACAGGCATACTTTAGACACCCCCCAGGTACAATATTTAAAGGAATATTTGACTTTTTTTTTTCACTTTATGCATCATTAAAATGACTGCTCCCGGAAAACGTCCGTTTTTAAAACTTCTTTTTGCATTGATACATGTCCCCTGGTGCAGAACCCGGGTTCCCAAACTCTGTTTAGGACAATAACATGGATAATAGTCGTTATAATTAGCACTTTAGAATCCGAACGTTCGCATCCATTGTATTTAATAGGGTTCTAATGTTCGTGCGAACTTTCGGTCCGTTCGCGGGTTCTGGTGCGAACCGAACCCGGGGGTGTTCGGCTCATCACTACTGTGCACCTGTAATAGAGACGCACTCTCTCTATTTGTCCTGTTTATTGTTATCATTGAAAGTGAAAGTGACAGAAATTTCCAAAGTCTCCTGTTTTGGCAAGGGACAAGAGGTGAAGGAAAATCTCCCCAATGAGACACAGATGGCAAAAATAAACATTACAAGTCATAACCCTCCTTTACTCTATCCAAAATTAAAAATAAAGTTTTGCCTTTAGTTCTACTTTAATACAGAAGACCAAGAAAATTCTGTGAATGTAGGGTAACATGGATCCTGTATGCCCTGTACTCACATATAATTTTACAGAGAATGACACTGACCTACCAGTGTCAGGAGAAGACCCAAAGAAGAAGCCTAAAGACCTCTATTACATGCATATATAAAAAAAAGCATACATTACAACCAGGTAACCTCCAAGATGGCGGGGGACAGTATTAGAGGGGGACGGAAGAGCCCAGAGCCCTGAGATATGATTAAGCACCATACCCGGTGTGAAACGTGTTAGCTGTGCATGTTGGTCTGTATCGATCTGTGGATGCTTTGGACTTTGGTTTTAACACAATAAAAAGGTGAATATTGGAGTGCGGCTAGCCAGCATATCTTTGTTTCTTTGTCTTTGTTGCAAATTGAGCAGGCACCTATTTCGTTGTGGAGACAGCTGATCTTATGAGGGGTGATTGTCTTAAGCCCTGTACACACGATCGGATAACCTATGGATTTGCGTCTGATGGATTTGTCCATCGGAAATCCGATGAAACTGTTTTTCATCAGTCTTGCCCACACACCATCAGTCAAAAAACCGACCGTTCCAAACGCGGTGATGTAAAACACTTCGATGAGCCGAGAAAAATGAAGTTTAATGCTTCTGAGGATGCGTCGACTTGATTCTGAGCATGCGTGGGTTTTTGATCCGAAAATTTAAAACATGTTCTATTTTTTAAAACCGATGGAAGAAAGACCGATGGGTCCCATACACGATCGGTTGGTCTGATGAAAACCATCCATCGGACAGTTTTCATCAGTCAAACCGATCGTGTGTACAGGGCTTTAGAGCGGTGAACTTCCAAAGACCAGAACCCTGAGTTGTGCTTTTTTAAAGTTAACACCCAAAGTACTTAGATTATCTAAGCAATCTTTTACCTTATCAACAGGTTATATTCTCAGACTTTCAGGAAGAACCAAAGGTTTGTTAGAAGCAAAAATATATTTTTGTGAAAATGTGTTCTGATCCTCTCAAGAGCTGCAAGATTGCTTCCTATAGCACCCAGAGTTTAAAGAGCATATTGAATGGCTCAATATGCATCAGTGCTTAGTGAAGCTTTACCTTGTGTACCTTGTGTACAGTGTTGGTCCTCTGATGCTGCAATAGCTAAAGCTAATGCCCTGTACACACGATAGGAATTTGCGATGAAAAAAGTCAGACGGAGTCCGTTGGGGTTTTTTCATCGGAAATTCCGACCGTGTGTGGGCCCCATCTGAGAAATTCCGATGAATTCCATCGGAATTTTCAAATAGAACATGTTCTATTTTTTTCCAATGAAATTCCATCGGAATTCCGATGGATGTTTGATCGGAAAAAGGTCCGATCGTGTGTACGGGGCATTCGATTTCTTTTTTATATATATATATTTTAGCTTACCAGTGGTGGCTTCATTCGTTTTCATTTTTCAGGCTAATAACATTTGTATTCTTCTCACTAATTAGGTGCACTGTCACAAGCCTAGACTCTGCTTCCCTGATGATGACTGTGTGGCGGAAACATCTTGGGCGGAGTCTAGGTTTGTGATGTCATCTTGGTTTCTGTATACTGTAATTTTCCCATTTACCTCAGGTGAGTGGATTACTGCAATACATTTTTATGATTTTAAAGGGGTTGTAAAGGCAGAAGTTTTTTTATCTTAATGCATTCTATGCATTAAGATAAAAAGCCTTCTGTGTGCAGCAGCCCCCTAATACTTACCTGAGCCCCCTCTCTATCCAGCGATGTCCACAAGTCTCTCTTTCCTGATTGGCTGAGACACAGCAGCGGCACTATTGGCTCCCGCTGCTGTCAATCAAAGTCAGTTAGCAAATCAGGAAAGAGAGGGGCAGGGTCAAACCGCAGCTTCTTGTCTGAATGGACACACAGAGCTGCAGCTTGGTTCGGGTGCACTTGGCAGGAAGGAGGGGCCAGGAGCACCAAAGAGGGACCCGAGAAGAGAAGGATCCAGTCTGCTCTGTGCAAAATCACTGCAACAAAGCAAATAAGTATAACATGTTTGTTATTTTATTTTTTTTAAACGAGACTTAACAATCACTTTAAGATTTGCTGCACTTTGAGTTTGCCCTTTTTTCTGTCATTATCTCGTATGCCATATGAATGGAGCCATGGTAGACCTGAGTAACTGTTGACATATTGTGGCTGGGTCACCATGAGGCAAATTTGATCTCTATATGTTGCGATCTTTCCATCTGGCTGTGGCCGTAGCAAACTTGAATTGCTGTTGGGTATATTGTGGCTGTATCACTGTTTTTGAGATCTTTCCATCTGATAAGGAGTGAGTGAGCACTGGTGTCATTCAGTTGAAGGGCACTTATCATTCAGATTCATTCACAGTGCGATACTTTGGAGATTTTGGCACTCTATTTTACATATATGGACTTTTTATTGATCTTCGATTGTTTTTATTCCTAATTTTCCTCATATTTTTCCACAAAATTTATTAGAAAAATACATTGTTGTTGTATCTACATTAGTATGAATAGCACCTTAAAGTGACAGTGCACCTATTTAGTGAGAAGTATGTTGTGATATCCAGTATTTCGATATTTCATAGCAGGGAAACTTTTTTCTTGTCAGAAATATATGTCCTTGTCACTTCCTGTAAGATGAACAGAAAGCAATTTTATCTTCCTTCTGTAAACTACTAATCGCCCACTCACCCATGTAATGAAAATGAAGATATGTCTGTTGTCCAGACTGGGTGGCAACCATGGATACGATGGAGTGAGTGAGTGTAGCCACCCTAAGACAGGAAGTGTTATTCACAGGTTTACCAGGTAGACTGAAAGCAGGGAGTAGCTTAGTTCTTTCTCATCTCTCCCAGCACTCTGTCCACCTCTGGTGCCGCTCTGAGAGTACATACTTTAGTTGTCATGGTCTGACTCCCCGGGCACACGTCTCCCTGTCCTCCTCTTCCTGGTATAGAAATTCCTATGTGTCTCTGCACTCACATCTGACAGTTCATCTTTCAGTCCCTGTTCTGTCCAGTTGGTGTCTCCTTCACTCCCCTCCTCCGCAGAGGATCGGCCATTCCTCCCCAGTGCCCTCAGCACTCGCCGAGTAAATAGATACCTAAAATGTCATGCTTTAAAATTGCGCACACTCGTGGAATGGCGAAAAACTACTGAAAAACCTCCATAGGCGATGCTTTAAAAATGGAGGAAGTGCTAGAATTTCTTATCTCGCTCTAACGATCGCGACAATACCTCACATGTGTAGTTTGAACACAGTTTTATATATACGGGCGCGACTTACGCATTCGTTCTCTTCTGCGCGTGAGCACGGAGGGACGGGGCGCTTTCTTTCTTTTTTTACACTGTCCCTTTATTTTTTATTTTTTTTGTTTGATCACTTTTATTTTGCTATTACAAGAAATGTAAACACCCCATAGAGGAGAAATAAGCATGACAGGTCCTCTTTTTTGAGAGATCGGGGGTCAAAAAGACCCCCGATCTATCATTTACCAAAGCAAAAAAAAAATATTACACTTTGATTTTAACAAAACAAAAAAAAAACGTATCCCTATAGGCTCGAGAGGCAGAAGTGACGTCAAATGTCGCTTCGGTCCTCCAAGAGCATCGAGCCAAGTGGGGGCTATCTTGCCCTCACTCGACTTCCTGCCCAGGCATCAGAGGGATCAGAGGGATCAGAGGACCGTAAAGTGGTGGGAGGGGGGCGCCTCTCCCATCGCCTCTGAAAGTGATCCCGTGGCGAATCCACCGCTGGGACAACTTTTAACTTGCAGAGAATCGCCCATAGTAAAAAATTATACTGGTGTTATGACAGCTAGCAATGGTATTTAACGTCAAATAATGACAAAAATGTACTGTCGGCAAGGGGTTAACTAAACCCGAGAAAAAAAATGATAGTATTGCAACTTACTAGCCCATAGATGTGGTTGCAATTGTTTTTTTTTTTTTTTTTTTTCACATTTCTTTTTTTTTTTTACTTGGTAATCCTGCCAATAACACACCTCCTGTCCTAGAGTGGCATGAGCAGTGTTGCCACCCTAGAACAGGGAGTTTTTGTTAGGACTAACAAAAAGGTATATGTGGGACCAGTTCAGGGAGGGAATGTAAAGATCATAAGAATATATCCCTAGTGCAGACCATACATGGGTCGAATTCCAAACAAGTTTTCTTTCGAAAATCAGAAATTTTGTGCGTGCTGTGATCTGATGATGCCATTGATTTTCGAAATTCGACCAACCAAGCCTTTAATTTCACCTCATGTTGCTAATGTAAAGAATTTTCGTGGCCGGGAATTTTCTTTTCTTTCTGGAAATTTTCTTTTTTTTGGCGGGAATTCTTTTTTCTTTTTCAGTTATATTTCTCACACAATTCTCCCATCACTGATTAGAAAGTCCTTTGTTTTTCATAAAATTTCCAACATGCCCAATTCAAATTCGTTGACCGCACGAAAATCAGCCATCGCGGCAGCCCACTAATGGTGTGAAATTAGGACGAAAATTCTAAAGCCTCGTACACACGATCGGATTTTCCGACAACAAATGCGTGATGGCAGGGTTTTTTCGGATAGATATTTGTGTATTTTGAACAATAAAAGTGCAATTCTTTTGATTGATATTAACGCGTGTGCTGAAAACTTCCAGGGGGAGCATATTAAAAGTCACATTTTTTGAATGGTCCTATATTTGTGTTAGGACTACACAACACCTCCATCTCTTCTCCATAACATGGGCAGGTGTTTTGCCATCTCCACAGAGAGCGCAAGGAACAATGATAAGGGATAACAGTGCAGAGGCAGAGAGAACAGGAAATTACCAGCTCACAAGATTTTTGACTGGATAAACAGCTAATTGTTTTGCACAAATATAATAAAATGATTTCAATGGTATATCTTACAGACCAAAAGGGAGCAAAAAAGAGAATTGTATTATTATGTTTGCATCGACCTTCAGAGTACTGACGAACTAAGAAAAATTCATCTAAATTTCTCCATACAGCATTTTGCAACACTGTGTCTGGATCAAAGAGGGTACGTTTGTTAAATCAGTGAAGATACAAATGAAAATACTGCCTTCTTGTGGCAGTTTTGACAATTGTGCTTTCATAAATTTAATGAAATATTACAGTTTAATAAATGTACCAAACTTGGTTAAGCTGCAATTAAATGAAATTTCAAACAGAGATTTATTACCACAGTATTCATTTTTACTTCTTCATTCTTTTTATAAGCACTACTGTGACTAGGTTTGATTTACATACATATTAATATTTTCACAATTTATGGCAATTATGTTTAATAAGAAATATGGTAATAATGCATCGCTGGGCTAGACTTCAACATGGATTCTCATCCTGAGACCACTTAAATGAAAGCAGCTAAGAGTAATGAATAGGATTCATAGATAATGAGAATGAATATGCAAAACCATTGAAATTACATAAACTCATCATATCACACTCTTTTAATAAGCAGCACCCTCCTTCAATTAAGAGAGGGGTATTTTGTTTCAGTTTTTTGAGTAATGACAGTAGCTTGCATTTGCAAGGATTTTGTTGTGTTGCAAGAATTCTTAATTTTAGAGAAAAACAATTGGGTTGATTTACTAAAGGCAAATAGTCTGTGCACTGCAAGTTGCTCTAGATCTGAGGGGAACATGCAGGGCACAGTATATTTGCCTTCGGTAAATCAACTTCCCTATGTTATAAAGGGGATACCAATATATACAGGGTATAAAATAATGCCTTTTTTCAGAAACCATATTTTATTTCATAAATACACAAGTTATATTTTACTTGTGTTTAATATTTTCTTGGGCAGGTTAGACTGGAGGTCTGCATTTAGTAAAGTATATGTACAAAATCTAAACTGTACTACCAACACGTCCAGCTCCAAAACAGATAAGGGGACTGCTGACTAAGGATAATTACAGTGCAATAAGATTTTTTTTAACAAATTACAGTGGCCCATCGCCCTCCCCAGCCACTTTCCACCATCTCATCACTCCCCCAATCTTTAAAAATTGCTTTATTTTATTACTTTTTCTACCTTTTTGGGGGAAACTTTCTTGCTACTTTCTAGGTTCTCGTCCAGGTCCAGGAATGATGTTTCACTTGTCGCAGCCTTTCTGAAATACCACATCAGGCATCCTAGGTGTCTAATCCTAACACTTGAAGCTGACACCCTGATCACATACTGCAGAGCATACGTGTCATCAGGAGGCAGGCTGCAAGAACCCAGAAAAGATAGTCAGCTTCCTTTTGACATCACAGATGAAGATGGTGGCACGGGAGTCAGTAGACAGCAGTGGTGCGGCGGATCCCAAGAGAACACCATTGGATCACCATTGGATCACTGGTGTGTGGGGAACTACCCAGCGAAAAAGGTAACGTGTGGGGAAATGGAGAAAGTAACGTTCCTCTTAAGGGTCACTAGTTTTGTTAGTTTTTTATTTGTTTGGCATTAAAATTTACCCATGCAGATCTCTACCTTGGCATCAATCTGGCAATTTTTGGAAATAGTTAAAGCGGAGCTCCGCCGATTTTTTTTAATTAAAAGCCAGCAGCTACAAATACTGCAGCTGCTGACTTTTAATATTAGGACACTTACCTGTCCTGGAGTCCAGCGACGTCCGCGGCAGAGGACGAACAATCGCTCGTCACTCTGCTGCCCCCACCGCCATCCTCGGTGAGGGAACCAGGAAGTGAAGCCTTGCGGCTTCACTGCCCGGTTCCCTACGGTGCATGCGCGAGTCGCGCTGCGCCGTTCTGACTGGTCCCCGTGTGTTCTGGGAGCCGAGTGTCTCCCAGAACACAACGGGTATTCTGCAGGAGGTGACGTACTTCCCGCAGATTTCCCGCAGAGAGGACTCCTGGAAGTGGGTGAAAATACCTGTCTTATCTTCACCCCCCTCCCCCCTGAAGGTGTCAATTGTGACACCGGAGGGGGGGAGGGTTCCGATGAGCGGAAGTTCCACTTTAGGGTGGAGCTCCGCTTTAAATGGCTGCCAGCTTTTCATTAAATGTTAAAAGTTCTGAACTGAAAAAAGTACACAAAGCCAATGCCTTCTTCCATCTAAGAGATGACACTTTCTCTAGGGCTTAGCAGAAAAAGGTGTGTGGACTTGGTAGCAGTTGTTTGGTAAGTATTCTGACTGTGAATGGAGTGGCACATAAATTTTTCATCTTATTTTATCTTGGGATAAATTTGGACACGGACTACATCACTGACTGATTTATAGATTCACTCACTCCAGCCAGCTTACAGAGACACTGGAAGCTCAGCCTAGTGCCTAATCTATCCACCCCATTTTTATGTATCTGTACTGCTGTTTCTGCATTAACAGTGAATCCAAAAAACAAATCTCAAAACAGAGAGATACCCACCACATACTAAATGAAATACTTTAAATTGAATTTTTTTTTTAATTTTTTTTAGGAAATCTCCATACTCAAACCACCTTAGATTACCCATCTGATTGACTGCCATAGAAAATAGATCAATATTTTATAGTACACATCTTTCTAAAGAAACAATCTAAAGTGGAACTGCAGCCAAAACCTTATTTTTTTTGGGATAGTGGAGGGTTTAGAACGGTTAAGCCCTGTACACACGATTGGATTTCCTATGGATTTTAAACCGATGGATTTGTCCATCGGTAATCCCATGAAGCTGACTTCCATCAGTCTTGCCTACACACCATCAGTCAAAAAAAGGACCGTTCCAAACGCTGTGACGTAAAACACTCCGACAAGCCGAGAAAAATTAAGTTCTATGCTTCTGAGCATGTGTCGACTTGATTCTGAGCATGCGTGGGTTTTTTCTCCGATGGAGTTCCACACAGACGATCGGAATTTGCTATAGTTTTTTTTCCAGCGGATAAATTTAAAACAGGTTCTATTTTTTAACACCGATGGAAAAAAGACCGATGGGGCCCATACACGATCGGTTTGTCTGATGAAAAAAGTCCATCGGATTGTTTTCATCGGTAAAACCGATCGTGTGTACAGGGCTTTACAGAAACTCATTCTCAATTTTTTTTGGTGACCATTATCACTGAGAGTAAAATTGAAGAAAATGCAAAATTTTGAGTTGTCACCATAACAGAAATAGAGGAAAAATGATCTTAATCTGCCAGAGGAGACACTAGTTCTGATGACAACTGTCTAATGCCTTGTACACACAATAGGAATTTCTGATGAAAAAAGTCAGATGGAGTCCGGCTGTGTTTTTTCATTGAAAATTCCGACCGTGTGTGGGCCCCATCGGAGAAATTCCAATGAATTCCATCGGATTTTAAATATAGAACCTGTTCTATTTTTTCCGATGGAATTCCGATGGGAGTGTGGTCGGAAAAAGGTCAGATCGTGTGTACGCGGCATAAGAGGTTATTTACCTCACTTTGGAAATAACCTTGAGTTGTGGCTTTAGGACAGGAACAGAAGGGAAAAATCTCCAATCGGACACAGATGGTAAAAAAATTACAGGAGTTTTAACCCTCCCCTTCTCTATCCAAAATTTAAAAAAAAAAATCTATCAATAACATGACTCCAATATTCTGAGCTAATAATGCCCAAGTTCCATGCATGGAAGACTAAATAAACTTGAGGAATTGTGTATATAAATGTAAAACCAAAAAAGCAACAACCAAAGAGCCAAATGCTTTTTATTACACAGTGACTAACATTAAAACAAGTATGGCATGTATGTACCATGTTTCACAGAACATATCATTGAAAATAATCATACTTTACAAGATAAAAAATAAATAAAAAATCCGGTGGTGCATGGAAAATGCAGAGACATTATACACAAAAAAATACTTTTTTTGTTTTTGCTGTAAAAATGTCTGTTTGAGGAGTGCAATAATTTACTCTTAAAAAAAAAAAAAAAATCGGCAAACGTTATATTTTCCTCTTACAATAGCAGGTACTTTTTTTTTCAAATAAGCCATAAGCATTATAAAAAAAAAATCTATAATCCATTTAATAACAAAAATGTACACCAACAGCAATATAACATTTTTTTCTTTGATGGAACGTATTTACATTTAATATAGATGTCTATGTATGGACCAGATCTTCCTAGGCAACTGTTCTGGACACAAAAACAAAAGTAACATAACTAAAAGAATGTTTTTTATGTACACTTTCCAACTGCAATTGGCTTATTTCCTAATACAGGGCAAATGACAATTATAATTTTAAACTGCAGTAAATCATAGCAGCCAATAAGATTTCAGTTTTGCATAGTCTGCAAAATATGATCATAAAGTAAATTTGTAGCATCACCTTACCTTGTAAGGTGTTTCCATGTCCATGAAGCAGGCTCCACAAGATGCCTGAATGTTGGTTCAGTCTTATTTTAAAGTGCCTGAAATTCCCAAACCCCAGCACTTATTACCTGTCCCCCATCCTCATGAATTCCATGCCTTCTTATCAGTTGCTACCTTGCATTGGTCTCCATGTCCAATAAAGAGGAGTGAGGGAAGGGAGAAGGTGGGTCACCTATTGGCAATCTTTGAGGTCATTAATGGCCTACTTTTTGAGGAATCCCAGGCACTGTAACAATAAGCCAAGATGACAAACGGGTACCTGGAGATGTGCTGTCATCAGATACTGCAGTGTGCACACCGTTTTTCATCTTATTAAAAAGCATATGTGTGTTTTGTTGCCAGGCAACAAAATGTTTATTTTGGGCATTGAAAGAGAATTCATTATTGGCAGGGACTGACAGGTTTCCATGTAATGTTATCTTTCAGTGGCCAGTGGCCAATCATACCCTTTACATGGCTACTTAGTGTGATATGTCACACCAACCGAGACAGTCCATTGGCTTTTGGCAACTGAATCACTTAAGTGATACATCTACATCCCAGCAGACACAGTTGTTGGTATAGAACAGTATTGAACAGTATTGACAATTAAAGCAGATTAAGTAGACAGCTGTCAATCAAGTACTAAGTCTGCTGTCATCATATTTCATTTATGTTTTACATATTTACATGGCTGTAGAAGGAGGCACTACATTGGGATTTTTTATTAGAACATTTATTTGTGGACAATAAGTCTGATCTCTAGAGAAAAAAAAAAAGCAGGCCTTAAACTGTGTAAGGGGCCCCAAAATTTCTGATGGCTGCCCTGCCTGTATAAAAAGGTAAGTCATGGTCAGAACATATTGTGTGTGGCCCAGGAGCCCAGTACCTAAACATACTCAGAAGCCAGAACTCAACCTAAACTCAACTTAAGTCTTTGCAGCAAACACATCCCCAGCATCCCACATTGCAATGGTCATGCCTCGCTGGGCAATAAGGAGGGTCTCCCAGGTCCCACCTCTTGCTGAAGAAACTTTGATCACACCTAACGATATGCATATACCTTGTGATGTCTGCTCTCAAAAACTCGAGAAATAGATTCTCTTCAAGGGCAATTTCTCTGTATTTGAGATACATTTTTAGTTGCATTTTAGGAGTGTCTTACATGTGTTCCAACTTATATCTATGGAGAGTGCATTTTGCTGAAAATTACACCAAAGATGCAACAAACTGTTTTTGTTTTTTATTATTGTGCCACACTATAACTGCATAAAAAATACAGAGATGTAAAATATTCCTAATCTCACCAGTTTGCCACAAGTATGCTCCCACTGTAAATTTTAAAAGAGGACATCTGTGAATAATGTGATTAGTTGCTAAGGGTTGCAATGCAAATTAGCTTTTTCCTAGTTTTCATAAATTTGGCCATTATGCCCATATGTAATATAAAGGGATAGATAAATAGCATATATTTAACATTTTTAAATGGTTCATATTTCCAACTTTGGGCCCATTCACACATCCTACTTTACTGTATTAGTATAGATCATGCTGTGCATTATTGTACATTGCATTAAGGCATCCTGTTCATTTTGAATTGGCTGCCAATGCACTAGAGCAGATAGAAAAACTTACCCTGTTCAGCATACTACTAGTAAGTTGCTGGGTGGTGCAGTGTGCTGCAATGCAGGTGTTATGGTGGTGTGTTTGGGGTCTATTTTAAAATGAAAGGCACCACAATGCACATAAAGCATGTTACAGCAACGCTAAGGTGAGAATAGGCCCTTGGTCTGCTTGAAAGGAGGGTGTTATTCAGAGCCATAGAACAGTGCTATGGAAACTTCACTTACAAACAACAAAACATTTTTCATCAGTCTTTTTTTCATATATGCAGAGTAAGACCGCGCTATATTAAGATGCCTCTCAACTCAACTCAACTCAACGCATAATTAGTGGAAATCTTTTTAACATATACAATTAACTGCTGGTGGGAAATATGGAACAAATGACCTGTTACCAACCCTAATGGCCAGAGAAGTGGAAACATTGCCCTGCACAGTTGTACATAATGACTTACCTACAGCCAATTGTTTTTTGTCTTTTACGTCACAAAATGTCCTCACTTCCTAATTAGTGCCAAATAAAAATGATGGCAAAAAAAGCTGATTGTCATTTCAAAGGAGATGTACAACCACGTTCATATAATAAAATATAACTCAAATAATTTAGCAACTGTTTTTAGTCTTTTCAAACACATAAACCAATATATTTCACTTTTCCATCTATACAATACATATAAAAGATGTGATTTACTAAAAAAGTCATTTTTACACAAGTGCAAGGAAACTGTTTGCTTCAAGATATCCATCCATGTGCAGAATATTTCTTAATTGTTTCTACACATGATTGTGTGTTCCCTGGACAAGAGTTAAAAGTAAACCTTTAATCAACACCTACAAGGGTTACTTATTTGGTCCAAAGTAAGCCCTGACAACTCAAAGAAACTCAATCAAAATTCACCCTATTCTTACATACCCAAGTACCTGTTGCACTTTCAGTTCACTTACAACTGAGCTTATGCAAGAATCAAAATATTTAATAGCAAATTATATTTATGCACATTAACCCATGAATGATTTAGCTTTGCCCATTTACTTGACTTTACTTATTCTGTTTGAGCCTAACTTTTGGCCATGGAGTTATGGGTCAGAAGTCCCCTGAAGTCAGTGAGTTGCTGTCAGGATGAGAAGAATCTGAAAATGCCCAGGTTAAAAATGCCAAATCCCCCCCCCCCCCCACAAGATGTTTGAGCATTATGTATCAGCAAAAATCCCCCCCCCCCCGAAAATGAATTAAAATAAATCTGCATGCTTAGCTCGAATCCTCTCATTCCACATATGCTCCCAGCACAATCCCCCCACCCCCAAAATAAAATTTCCCTTCCTAACAGTGCGTGAAATCCAGCAGCGAAAACGCCGTCATTGTCAGAGCTCAGGTAACTTCTAATCTCTCACAATCATGGCTTATACAGAGTAAGAAAAATGAAATAAAGGGGTAGGAGTTTTCATTAGCGCAGTCATGACTGGTAGTCTTTAAAGTACCGGTATTACAAAACCCACAACAGTAAAGTCAGTTTGTATATGCAGCATAGCATGCTTGTTATACTCACTGTGGAACGTAAGGTGTTAATCCTATGCATTGTGTAAAAAGACTGTTTTATCCTGTATGCTTAGATCCTCCACCATCCTGCACTGTCTATCTGGGGAAGGCCAGCTAACACAGGCAGGGTAGCCGACCTGTACATGTTTAGGTGTGTCTTTTATGCTGGAGAGAACATTTACTTGTTCTCAGAGCTAGCCAGGTCACATGATATTGACATCACACATGTGGGCGTGTATACAGGCTGTAGTGGAAATCTCCTCCATCCTTAACTCTTAGCACTGGAGAAACTGTGCAGTTTATCATGTAACAGTGGTATACAGATCATCCAAAAGGGTATATAGTGGCAATATTTTAATGTAAAAAGAAGATTTATAAGCTATGGGCACTGTGGGGGGGGGGACTATTTTCATATTACTGGGTTTAGTAACACTTTAAGAATAAATACTCAGGCTGGGTTTTAACTTATGCAATCAAAGCATTATTGTGCACTGCATTTTTGCAGCCCTTTCATTATGAATAGGCTGCCAGTGCACTGTGAAAAACAAAAAATTCACATAACCCTTTTTTACGACGTAGCCCACCACAACACATAGTGGTGTACTGTACGTTGGCCCCCACTGTACAGTGTTTATGGTGTTGTTTACAATGAATGACATCACAACACATGGCAGTTGGCCAGATGCATGTAATGCAGGTTTAAATTGCCATTTTAACACGTTGCTGCATTGCATAGATGGGCCCCCAAAGCCTTGCCTAAATCCATTCAGGACTGGAGCTCTTCAAAAACTTCAGAGATTCACACTGGTCTCTGCTCTTTCATTTAATGAAAATACTAGTACAATTTTTTTCTATATTAACAAGGATTTTTTTAATTTGTTCCATTATTTTCCACCTGCCATATAACGGAAAATTTATATCAAATACTTACCGTAATTTTCCTTTCCTGATGGACTCCATGGCAGCCTACGTGTGGGTTAATCCCGCCCCTCATACCTCATAGGACCCTTCTCCCATAAATCTTTGCTCTGGGCCAGAGGCCGTGTTCCATAATTTAGCCTACTCCAGCCACTGGGAGGGAACTCCTGCTGCCATGGAGTCCATCAGGAAAGGAAAATTACGGTAAGTATTTGATATAAATTTTCCGTTTTCCTGACAGACTCCATGGCAGCCTACGTGTGGGAAATAACTAGCCATACACACCCGGGTGGGCAGAGTGCTGGACAAAAGAAAAAAGGTTTAATTGGCCCCATCAACAGACAAGATACGTAAACCACTACGCAGTAGTGTGCCATGAACGTGTTAATTGAAGACCACAAGGCCACCTTGCAAATAACTTCTGGAGGCACGTGACATGATGCCGCCCATGATGAAGACACTTCTAGTTGAGTGAGCAGTCACCGCTTCTGGAGGCGCCAAGCCCTTGGCTTTATAGGCCCACTGAATGGCCTGAACAATCCATGCTCCGATAGATCTGGAAGAGGCACGCATTCCCTTATACTTCCTGTGAAAAGAACGAGCAGGTGGTCGGTCTGACGGAAAGAAGCTGTAGCTTCAAGATACTGACTCAGAGCTTTTCCAACATCTAAGGGATAAACACTGGAATCCTCGGTAGATCTGAACGTTGGAAGAGCAATCTCCTGATTGTCATGAAACACAGATGCCACTTTGGGGTTTGAACCCAACATAGGAATTAGAAATGGCTCCTTGCATCCCTGAGAGCTGATTTCAGAGACCCTCTTGGCCGATGTTATAGCCACCAAGAAGGCAACTATTAGAGAGAGTCATTTGACAGAAGATTGATCTTCATGTTCCAACTCTCTACCTAAGAAAAAATCCAGGACAAGGGGAAGATCCCAATTAGAAAAACTTGGCTCTGAGGTCTGAGCCTTATTGCTCCTCTGAAAAACTACTGAGTAAGAGGGTGTCTAGCCCAGGAAACACCCATAAAAGGCAGAGATTACAGCAATTTGGACTCGCAGCGAGCTGACTGACAATGAGAGATCCAATCCTGATTATAAGAAGCCCAGGATATCATGTATCTTTGGGTTATTGCAAGAACCAGCAGTGGAAGAGGTGTAGTCTGAAAACTTTTTCCAAATCCTCTGGTAGACCCCGTTGGTGCCTGTTCTTCTGGCATTTAATATTGTGGAGATGGCCCTACTTGGACAGCCTAGGGCCTCCAACCTTCCCCTCTCAAGAACCAGATCATCAGATGTAGATGGGCCGGGCATGGATGTAGAAATGCCCCTTGTGATAGGAGATCTGGTCTGGAGGGTAGAGGAACTGGGTCCCGGAAGCTGAGTTGCATCAGCAGTAGAAACCATGGCTTGTTTGGCCAGTACGGGACTATTGCCACTATCTCTGCTTCTTCCATCCTGAGCCTCGACAAAAAACGGAGAATGACAGGAACCGGGGGAAAGGCATAGGCCCTGTGAAACCGCCAATGGTCTGTCAGAGCATCTACCCAAAAGCCTGGGGATACCAAGACCTCGTGTAGTATCTCTCTAGTCTGAAGTTGCATGGGGAGGCAAACAAGTCTACTTCCGAAATGACTCCCAGGGACAGGACCCACCTGAAGACTTTGGGGGGGGGAAGTCCACTCGTTGTCCAGAGAAACTCTCAACAGAAAATCTGCCTGAACGGTCGGGACTCCAGGGAGATAGACAGCTGTCAGGTTGGCCAGGTTTTTCTGGGCCCAGATCATGATGGGCTCTATTTCCTTTGACAGGGAGAGTCTGCGAGTACCCCCCTGTCTCTTGATGTATGCGACTGCCGTTGTGTTGTCCAGTCTTAGGAGGACTGAGTCTCCTGCTGTTAAGTGGTGAAAGGCCTGCAGAGCGCAGAACGCTGCCCGGAGTTCCAGAACATTGGAGACTATCCTGTGAGAGGGAAAATTCCATATGCCTTGGGCTACTTCTGTCGGCCCCTGTTGCTGGCATCTGTAGTGATGGTGACCCAAGACACAGGTGCGATGGAGTGACAATTGAGGAGGTTCCTCTGTTGTAGCCACCAAGGAAAGCTCTCCCGCATGGATGAGGTTATTTGGATAAAGTGATCCCGAAGCCCTGGATTATACTGCTGGAGGAAACCCTTCTGGAAGGGCCGCATTTTTCCACTGAGCCCACTTTACCATGGGTGTTGTTGCCACCATGGTGCCAATGATCTTTAGGCATTGAGAGGCTTGGAGATGAGGACGACATTGCAAGCCAAACTCTGTCCCAGATCACTGGGATTTTTCCAGGGGTAACAAGATGGTGCTCTTGATAGCGTTGAAGTGTGCCCCGAGGAATACCAGGGACTGCATAGGATCCAGATGGCTCTTTTCCAGATTCAGAAGCCAACCAAACTCGAGTAGAGTGGAGATGACCTGGGATCTGTGGATTAGCAACTGCTCCTTGTCCCGAGACAACAGCAGGTCGTCTAGATAGTGATACAGACGGATACCTCTGGTCCCGATCAGAGCCACGACAGCCAACAAGTTTTGAAAACACACGAGGCGATGTTGTAAGCCCGAAGGGGAGACAGGTGAACTGCAGACGGATTTGATCGACAGCAAAGCGAATGTATTTCTGGAATTCTGACGGAACATGGAAGAAGGCGTCCTTCAGGTCTATAGAGACAAGCCAATCGCCTGGTTGGATTGCTTGACTGATCATGAGTAGTGTCTCTATCTTGAACTTCTCCTTCTAGATAAAATAATTCAAGTGGGTTAGGTCTATAACTGGCCTCCAGGAGACGTTTTTCTTCAACACCATGAAGAGGGGCGAGTAGACCCTTTAAAACCTTTTGTCATCTGGAACTGGAATTGCAGCGCCCTGAGCCACAAGAGAGACAGGAGAATTCGCTTTTTCTCTTCCGAGAGAGGCAAGGATGCCGACTCGCTCTGTTTTAGGCAGGTGCAATATCATAAAGACTTAGGGGATTCTTGTCCACCGGAAGATGCCCCTTTTGAAAACTTCTGGCCTGAAGGCTGTTTTTTCTTCCAGGTCTTCTTGAACTCACGGCCAGGCCTATAGTAGCAAGCATTCCTTGCTCGATCTGAACTTTGCCTGGGCTGTGTTCTCTTCTGGTTTAGCAGACGGCGATCCTGGGGAAGGAACCCCGACTTGCCCCCTGTGGCACGGGTGATGGCACTGTCCGATATGTTCCCAAAGAGGGACGAACCCCCAAATAGAATCCTGCACCATGCTTGCTTGGAGGCAGGGTCAGCTACCCATGGGCGCAGCCACAAGGCACGCTTAGCCGTGACAGATGTCAGCATGATCCGAGCCACCAGGCGAATTATGTCTAGGGAAGCCCCACGAGAAAAGCCAACGTCAACCTTAGCCCATGAATAGGTGAGCTCCTGGCCAGTTCTTCCGAGATGCTCCTCAGAGAAGCATCTACGTCGTCTGCCCAGACTTGCAGCCCTTTCTAAAGCGATGGGAGAGCTAGAGCTGGTTTGCAGGTCATACCCGCTGTAATGTAGATCTGCTTGAGGTCGGTATAAATTTTCCACTCCAGGCAATCCCTAAAGGAAACAGTATCCTCCAATGGGAGTGTGACATGCCTCACCATCCTCATTAGGGCTGAGTCAATGAGAGGAGCCGACTCCAGGTGTTTTACATCCTTGCTTTTAAATGGGTACATTTTTGATACCTTCATTAACAGGCAATTCTTCCTTTCAACACCACCCCATTTGTCGGTAATTATTGCGCTGAGTTCACCCAAAAAGGAGAAATTAGGGTGTTCTTTTTTGAGGTGTTTAAAATATTTCCTCTGTTTGGAGGGTGCCTCCACTGGCTCTTCCATCTCAAAGCTTCTTTGACAGCTTTTGACCAGCTGTGGTACTAGGGCAAATTCAAAACCTGCACCAGGGTCATCTACCTCCACCTCACTGTCTGAGGCTTCAATTGAGGAATGGCTCAGCTGTGAAGGGCCTGGAGCCTTGAGATCATCCCTAATAGGGACTGACATAGTGTCGCCAGCAGGGTTGTGGGTATGACCAGAATCCCCTTTACTCAGGGACTTATGGACCACCTTTCTGACCAGTGCTTCCACTTGTTGGTCTCCACCCTCTCTTTCTTATGCGACTTTAGAAAAGCATCGCTTGCAGAGCAATTTGCCTTCAGGAACCTGGGCCCCGCATACCCAGCAGGCTTTCCTCACAGAGTGGCTGGAGTGGCGGTGAGAGTGACGCCCAGAGGTGGTTTTAGACTCCTATCTGTGGTACCTAGATCTAAAGGAAGATCTGACGCCTGGACCTTGAAGAGGAGTGACAACGTTGAGACCTAGGACGGTCTTTGCCGTGCTTTGGTGTTCAGACCTAGAAGAGCTGAGTGAAAAAGAAAGGGTTAAGAGCTCCTGAATGAGTGAACCCAAGCATCACAGGTAGAAAATAAATAAATCCTACCTGCAGCGCAAGGGTTGGCCACAAGAGGTTGGTGACAGATCCATGGCAAGGCAGTTTGATAGTGAAATGAATCATTAAAGCCTTATGAGAAACAGGCATGAGAGAGCACATAACAAAACATAGCCAGCACCCAGGGAGCCTGCAGCAAACAATTTACCTTGTAAACCAGAGCCCAGTGCCTGGGTAAATACCGCATAAGCCTGCAAGTCATCCCAAGTAATAGCTGCTTTGACAGCTATTTAAATCTGCCACCGTTAACGATGTCACCGCCCCATAGCGGTTGCCATCCGGTGGCAGCCAATCGCATTCGCGACCGCCGCCGCCATTTTGGCGAAACTGCGCCTGCACGAACCAAGCACAGAATCTTCGTTCGCGGCTTGCGGATGCGCAGCGACTTCCTGAAACGGCGAGCTGGAACGCAGCTGCGCTCCAGCCGCCGTGGCCACTCACTGGAGCTTGATAGAAAATAAGGAGACACACAAAACACAGAGATACGGCTGCCATATAAAAGGAATATCTTTTTACATTACCACCACCACGGCACGATCCGGACCAGAACCTGGGACTGGGGAGCTGTTCGCTCGACCCACCGCACGATCGGGCGTTTACAAAGCCTCCCGCTAATAGCTGGGACGTTTGGCCATATTGCCGCTTGCCTGCCAATGGCCAGGTTAGTAAGCTCTTCGTGGTATCACATCATATCGCCCATGTCCACCTGCTAATAGCTAGGATTGCTGGACTGCAGAGAGGATCACCGCTAACCACCAACGTATCGCCGTGCACACCGCCAGGCCTGGATTACAGGAAAACTTCATGAAAAGGTAAGACTAGATCTTGGTCCTAGGAGGAGGACAAAAAAAGGAACACGGCCTCTGGCCCAGAGCAAAGATTTATGGGAGAAGGGTCCTATGAGGTATGAGGGGCGGGATTAACCCACACGTAGGCTGCCATGGAGTCTGTCAGGAAACATCATTTTCAGTAGAAAAAAAAGTAAATTTCCCCTTTTCTCTCCATTGTTTCAAAGCACTTGTTGCACTGGGAGGTGATAAAAGAGATAATACAGCATACGCAAGCATTGTACTAGAAAATTAACATTGTCTGCGTCACTTTGCTCTTCCTGAGTAGAACCTGAAATCCAACTTCCAAACAATCCATTTTTGGCAAAATATTCTGTCATGTAATAAGGCAGCCAAGCTTTTTTTTTTTTTTTTCTTTGTTGTGATGTCTGCTTTCTTCTTTGATTCTTGCTTCATTGATCTTCATGGGTATCTCGCACTGATTTCTTCTAATGATATGTTTTTAATTTCTTTAAAAAATTTATTTTTTTTTCAGTCTAAAAGGCAATATTTGGTCTTTATATATGTTGCGATCTTGAGGATTTCAGTTGTACTGATTCAAAACGGTGTTCTTTATCCTGTAACGATGATAGCATTGATTATGAATATTTAATTTTAACAACAAATCAAAATCAAAAGGTTTTCTTGCTTAAAGTGATTGTAAAGTTTTGTTTAAATATTGCTTTAACTACTTTTTTTCCTCACGCCGTCAGCCTGAAGAAAAGAAGACAGCCGTTAACCGTCTTCAGTTAGAGGGACATCGGTCCCACACAGTGCACATCAGTGCCGCTAATCAGTGACCACCAGTGCCATCTACCAGTGCCCATCAGTACTGCTAATCAGGGCCCACCAGTGCCACCTATCAGTGCCAATCAGTACCGATCAGTGCCTCATGATCAGTGTCACCTATCAGTGCTGCCTATCAGTGCCACCGGTTATTTGTTCTTCAGGTGTTGTACTAGTGTGCAGTTCCCTGTGGCCTGTAGGTGGCACTGCCATGACAGGTCAGGATTGAACCACTGGTAAAAGTGCTGTGCCTTAGGGTGTCCTCTCTCGGCAGTAGTACAGTGGGCGTGGTCGGCCTGCTGTGCATGCCGGGAGAGGATAGATAAGGGGCAGACGCCGCCTGGAGGGAGGGGTGGTTCCAGGGCTCCGGAGTTCGGGTCGTGTGACCTGGCCCTCCAGGCCAGGGGTGCGCATATGCATCGGTCCCAGGCACCTTTTGCCTGGGGCTGCAACTTCACCATTGGGCCCAGCACCTTTAGCAGGGGCTCAGCTCTAAGAGGAAGAATCCCAGGGTGCCCCGGGAGAGGGGATCCGCTCTAAAAAGAAGAGACCGGGGAGGACCTTTTTTGAGGGACCGGTGAGAGTTTCACGGTGAAAGAGAGGCCCAATAAACTTCTGGAGGGATTTCACTAATCATCTGAGGCCTTGTAATGTGCAGCAACTTGCACCTGTTCTTTAATTACAAGCGCTGAGAGGTTCGGGGCTCAGAGATTCTGTGGCAGAGAATCTCCGGATTGTATCTCCAAAAGAGGGACTTAAGAGAAGTAAGCATCACTCCGGCTGCTAGTACCGTGAGAGGGGACTATCTGGGTGAGCAGAGCCCACTCGGGATTGAGTGGTGATGCCAAGTGCCTGAACCTGTCTCCCTGTTTCTTCATTCTTCAACTCCAACTTTCCTATCCAGTTGTCAGCATAAAGAAAATAAACCTTCCTTCATTAAGAATGGAACTATGTTCGGCACATACATGCAGACCGAGTGGTAGTTTGCAACAAGGAGCGAGAAGACGCTGTGTATTCTATTGAAACTTTCAACACAAAGTGGAAACTTCTTGTCTTGCCGGATCCTCACTATTATCTCTAGAGTGGGAGCTTGTGTTTTTTTTTTTGAGCCTACTCTGGGGGTTGTTCCGGAACTTGATAACTTTGCCCTCCACTACTTGGGGTGATCTACTCTGCTGAGGACAAGGAGAGCTGTTGCTGTTTGTTTCTCTCCATCTGCAGCACCACTAAGAACTGAACTTTGGGGTAGATAAGTTAGGGCAAAGGCTGGAAACCTGTCGTGTTCAAGATAGTAAATGCTTGATTTCTGGCCACATTTCTATGGAACAAGTGTTGGTTGCAGTGACTTTGCGCTGCCACCAGATGGCAGTGTTCTGCAGAACTTTTCAATAGCCTGCAATTAGGAGAAATCTTATAGCATGTACTAGGCTTAGTATGTGTAGTTCTTATTGAAGGAAGTTATCTCCCTCTTTTGGAGATGGCCGACTTCTTGTAGATAGTGTAAAGATAGGATGTTTTATTGTGTGAAATGTTTTCTTTCCCTCTACAGGTGAAACTGCAAGCAACTCTACTGAGAATGGGGTGGAGTAGTTAGTCAGGAGGGGGGTGGATTGTATAATATGTATTTCAGAAATATGGCATTGAGATTGGGATGTCAAAGTATTATTTTTTTTGTACACTTGTTCTTCTATCCTTTTTTTTCTGTCCCTTCCCTTTATATAGGTTCAGGCACCAATGTTAAAATTTGTATATAGGTTCGGAAATAAAATTCTTGCCTACTCAGGCTTGAGATAGCTCGAGTTTGTTTCAGACACTGGGGACAGTGTCTACTTTAGGAGGGGGCTGCGTGTAGCGCCCCTCTACTGAGGGGTGCTGTGTGCCTAAATTTAGGGGTTGGTCTGAGCTAGTAGCCAGGCTCAGACCGCTTTTATTGATAGGTTTGGTTATTTGTTCTTCAGGTGTTGTACTGGTGTGCAGTTCCCTGTGGCCTGTAGGTGGCACTGCCATGACAGGTCAGGGTTGAACCACTGGTAACAGTGCTGTGCCTTAGGGTGTCTTCTCTCGGCAGTAGTACAGTGGGCGTGGTCGGCCTCCTGTGCATGCCAGGAGAGGATACATAAGGGGCAGACGCCACTGGAGGGAGGGGTGGTTCCAGAGTTCCGGGGCTCTGGAGTTCGGGTCACGTGACCTGGCCCTCCAGGCCAGGGGTGCGCATATGCATCAGTCCCAGGCACCTTTAGCCTGGGGCTGCAACTTCGCCATTGGGCCCAGCACCTTTAGCTGGGGCTCAGCTCTAAGAGGAGGAATCCCAGGGTGCCCCGGGAGAGGGGACCCGCTCTAAGAAGAAGAGACTGTGGGAGGACCTTTTCTGAGGGACCGGTGAGAGTTTCACAGTGAAAGAGAGGCCCGGTAAACTTCTGGAGGGATTTCACTAATCATCTGAGGCCTTGTAATGTGCAGCAACTTGCACCTGTTCTCTAATTACAAGCGCTGAGAGGTTCGGGGCTCAGAGATTCTTTCCTTCCACCACAGCTGGTCAGTCAGTGTTGATAGGGGAATCCGTCCCGTAGTGCCATTGTGTTCTGCGAGTGGGGGAGCATGAGGAGCCTGCCCAGCTGGTAGAACACAATAATTACTGCTAGCGGCTATAGCTGCTGGTAGTAATGGAACATAGAAAAACTCAGGCTGGTTGTACCCACGTTGATCGATGGATGAACTTAAAGTATAATATCAGCCTGTCCATACATGGATTTGATTTTTGATCCATGTATGGCCGGTCTTATTTTGCACACTGAGACTGCTTTGAGAGAATTTATCAACTTTAAAAGGCCTTTTTAAAACAAAGACAATCAAAAAGAAGACTTAAGTTGAGGAGGAAATGGGGATCCATTCTGAAACGCATCAGACCTCTAATTTTAGGACCCTTATTTTTAATACATTTGGCCAATCCACACTGAACACAGAAAGAAATACATAAGCTTTGAAAACCGCAACTGTTGCAGAAGACCAATGTTGTGGAGAAATTTGGGAGAACAATAAACTCTATAGATAATGAAAAGCATTGTTACCTTGTGTGAGGGTGATTGTGATACCAACTGGGCAGACTGCAGAATAGCATCCCAAATATCATCTGAGATGGGTCTTCTACTAAGTAGTGGGAATTTAAACAAAAAATTGCTGAGGATAGACTTCCGATATGAGGCCTTTGGACTACGCCATCAAGCAGTGAGGTAAAGAAGATGGGTATGGTGAGGCAATTATTTTGTGCTTGTAGAGCAAGCTGAAGCTGCAGGTACCGGCAGAACCATAGCTGATATAGTACAAAATCAGTGCTTGATTATTAAAGAGGTTTAAGGCAACTATTGATGTACACACAGTAAAGGTTGAGATACAAGTCCTCCCCCATCAATGAAAGACCTGAAGTTTGTGCATCTCAGATAAAAACTCACTGGACCAAAGGAGCATAAACCTAGCGAACCCAGTGATCCCTAAAAGGCCCTTAGCAGTTTTCCAAATTTTACCTATTATTAGGGTAGTGGGCAATTGCAGAAGTAGCTCCAAGTAGGAAGCGGTATCTAAAATGTGTAGTATGAGTCTTCCCAGAAATAGTGAAGAAAGTATGTTACATAGGGATAAAGATAGGTGGCATAATTTTCAGCCAGCCATGTCTTGAAGCTAAGCAGACCTAAATTAAACCCACAGATTTGGAGCCTCAAGACCAGCAAAGGTCTTAGGATATTTTAAAAATTCCAGCAGTTTTTTTTGTCCATCAGCATTGAATCTCTTAAAAATACTTAGGAGGGCTTCAACAAGGTGAGCTGTGCAAGAAGTAAAACAAATGTGGCACCCATTGCTTTTTAAGTAAATTGGTGCAGCCCACCACCAAAAACAGATGTTTGCATCAGGCTTTGTTCTAATGCCGTGTACACACGATCGGTTTTACCGATGAAAACAGTCCGATGGACTTTTCTCATCGGACAAACCGATCGTGTATGGGCCCCATCTGTCTTTTTTCCATCGGTGAGAAAAAATAGAACATGTTTTAAGTTTATCCGATGGGAAAAAAAACGATAACAAATTCCGATCATCTGGGTGGAACTCCATCGGACAAAAAACCCACGCATGCTCAGAATCAAGTCGACGCATGCTCAGCATTGAACTTCATTTTTCTCGGCTTGTCGGAGTGTTTTACGTCACGGCGTTTGGGATGGTCAGATTTTTGACTGATGGTGTGTAGGCAAGACTGATGGAAGTCAGCTTCATCGGATTTCTGATGGAAAAATCCATCGAATTAGAATCCATAGGAAATCCGATCATGTGTACAGGGCTTAAGAGTTAAATTTGCCAAGTAAAGGAGGGGCTGAGGGGGACATAGTCATACAACTGTTTAGAAAAAACTACTCCTATGTATTTAGTTTGAAGGACCACATTAATGTGGGAAACAGCTGGTGCCAGAGTCTTGGGAAGTAGGATAACATGATTTTTACTAGTTGAAACACAGGCCAGAATATCTACCAAATTCGCGGATAATGGGTATTGCTGATGAAAGGAAGAATTAGATGTTGATTAAAAATAGAAGCATATTGTCGGCATAAAGCGTGAATTTCTCCTTGTGATGCTCCCTACAAAACCCAACTATTTCCACGGTTTATCACACTAAAATTTTTGGAGAAAAAGCTTTGGCAACATAGAGAGTCAATAGTGCCCTATTGCTCATTATATCAACCAGGTTCTAAATGAAGAAATGTCCACCTTTTATTGGCGGCTGTGAAAAGATTTAGGCATCAAGCTTATTTGACCAGAGTGTGTTATCGTAGATATAACAACATTTAAAAAAATAGCAAGTACCTTGCCAGAATCTTTATGTTGGTGAGATATACAGAAGCATTTTATCTTTAAGTCTCATTTTTCGTTAGGTAATGTCAAACTAGGGACGCGGCAAAATGCTTGATATTATATTATCTACTGATTTGCTGGGTTGTCCTCTTGTAGAATGCAGAAGCCCTCCCAAAATGCATAATCATAAGTGGTACTAAGTATCTTAAAAATCATAGTATATCACTATAAAATAAGCTTGGAAAGCACTGATCTAATAAAAAAAAAGTTGTGTAAGAAGTTAATATTCACCTACTTCACGTATTACATTAGGAATCATTTACATTCCCTTACCTTTGTTGCAAGAGATTTCAGTTTTCCCAGTATTGACTGCTTATTGGAATAGACCACGTCATCATCATTGTCTTCTCCCTCCATTATAGCACAGCTGTCAGGGGCAGGAAGCTCACACTCTTTGGAATTAGCAGTCATGATTAGTTTGGAGTATTTGTATTCAAGCCTATAGTAAGAGTTTAAGAATATATAAAGAATATTAATAGCTGCACCAGTTGTCTAATACAGAGTCCTCTTTTTCATCCTAATCACTAGAAATCCAACAGGCATATATTTAACGTTTTATTTACATGGGCGTATGTGTATTTTCTGCATGGATTGCAGATTCTTGCTGGCTGGGGGGGGGGGCGGGGCAGGTGCACCAGTGGGGGACCCCAAAAGAGAAGGATCAGGCTGCTCTGTGCAAAACTACTGCACAGAGCAGATAAATATAACATGTTAATTCCTGGTAATTTTTTTTGCCATCTGTGTTCCATTGGGGAGATTTCCCTTCACTTCCTGTCCCATATCCAATATAAGAAAAGAAAGGAAATCCCTCCAAAGTGAGGAACTCTCTGGTTGTCACCAGAACTAAAGTTCCCATTAGACAGAAAGCAATAAGAGCCTGACAGCTGTTCTAATCCCTCACCACTCTATCCAGAACTAAACAAAAGTTTTGCCTTTAGTTATACTTTAAGACCTTAATTGTTTTCTTATTTCTCCTAGTGACTGCCAGTATGAAAGTTAAAGTGGAGATCCAGTCAAAACATTTTTTTTATTAAACTGTGCCTAGGGTGCATTGTATTATGGTAAAATGCACCTGTGCCCAGGCTATGAACATGTTTATTCTTAAAGTGGATTCATATGAATTTGCCTCCCACCTATGCATTTCTGTGGGTTGTAGCTATGAAAAGTACATGCATTTCTACTTGGAAACAGTATGTTCTTAAACGCAGATTTTTGGATTCCGTGTTACAGATCTGAATGCAGTACATGTTTTTACAACTGTGAGACTGGCTCCTTTGAAAACAATGCAGCTGTGTTCACATCCGTCATTAAAACACTTGTATATGCATATTTACAAACCATGTGCAAAAAAAAGTCTGCACTTTAGAGTCTGCACTTTAATTTTACTCACTTTTGGTTTTTCTTCCAGAAGTAACAGGTCAGCGCTACAAGTAGAACTGCTACAAAGGCACCAATACCAGCTCCCACTTTCAACCAGAAGTCTATTGATTCACAGGCTGCTGTCCTTTTTTCTGGTAGAGGTACACCTTTCATGCACAATTTTGGTTCATTCCACACAAAATGAGTTTCCTTCAAATTAAATCACAAAAGATTACCATATAAATATTTTTTTTGTATCCCAAAAAATAATAAAACATAAAGGTTAAAAGTACCCCTAAAAACGATCCCCTTCCTCGCCCTCCACCTCAAATTATAAAACAGAAATTTAGACCTCATATTCATACAAGTCTGAGTTTATGTTGCCTTAGCCTGTTTGGATTTGAGTACTGCTCACTACAATCACTTGTAAACTTGTATCCTGCAAAAATGCCAGTGTCCTCTGAAATGTCACTTATGCAGCAGGCTTAGCCACAGGAGTGATCTTGTCCTGGGTGCATACGCCAAGTTTTGGATGACAGCTATTATTCTGTATTGTCAAGTGTGTGTGATGACATCAAAGGACATTCCTGGAAGAGCACTGACTTGTCTGTATCAGAGGTTTTCACTTCTCCTATACAGTTTGATGAAGACAGAAGAGAGGCAGGGTTGCCAACTTTCAGTAATTCTATGAACAGTTTGTAAAATCCATAATTGTTGCATTTGTCCATGAATGTCAGTTACGGACATGCAGCCTATATGTCTGTAATGGACATTCAAGGACAGATGCAAAAAGTATGAATTTTACAAACTGTTCATAGAATTACTGAAAGCTGGTAACCCTGAAGAGAGGTATGTGGCATATTCAGGGCTTTTTTTCACAAACAATAGGTGCTGGAACTCAACCACGACCCCCCCACACACCCTCCAAATCACATCAAATAGTGGGTGTGGTCAGATTTCACAAACAGTAGGAGGGTCTTAAAGGGACATTAAATACCAGGATTGCATTACATACAGAGTGCAGAGTTCAGGGGGGTAACATACAGAGTGCAGAGCTGTCACTTGTAAACACAGAAACCGGACTCCTGTGTTTACAAGTGATTGTAGTGAGCAGGCACCAAAGGGTCTGAGCCAGAGGTGGTGAAACTGAGTTTCACCAAGTTCCATCTGAAAAAAAGCCCTGGGCATATTATAATGGATCACCCAGTTGGTTTAGGCAGCTATGAGTTTAGCGCAAAACTGTATTGGTTTAATATCACCACTTTTAGAACGGATAAGGGGTTAAAGTTAAGTTTTACCGTAGGTTATCATTAAAGTGGATTTAAATCTGAGGTTTACAACTACTTTAAGAGTAGAGGTTGAGGTCAGGGTTAGGGTTATAGGAATGAAGTGACAGACTTTTAAGATTAACGTGATTGTAAAGTCTTGTTTTTTTTTTTTGCTTAAAATAAACAAACATGTTATACTTGCCTGCTCTGTGCAGTGGTTATGCACAGAGCCTCCTCGATCCTTGTCTTCTCGGGTCCCTCTTCAGTGCTCCTGGCCCCTCCCCCCTGATGAGTGCCCCCACAGCAAGCAACTTGCTATGGGAGCACATGAGCCAGAGCCACTGGTGTGTTACCATCCAGACACAGAGCCGGGACTAGGCCCTGTCCCCTCTCTCTCCTCATTGGTTCACTGACTTTGATTGACAGCATCAGGAGCCAAATGGCGCCAGGCTGCTGTCCTTGCCAATGAGGAGGGGAGTCCCAGGCAGCCAAGTCTCTCCTGCAACGTCGATGGATCGAGACGGGCTCAGGTAAGTATTAGGGGGGTGAGGGGGGCTGCTGCACGCAGAAGGTTTTTTATCTTAATGCATAGAATGCATTAAGATAAAAAAACTCCTGCCTTTACAATCACGTTAAGGATAAGCTTTAAAGTGGTTGTAACCCTAAAAGAAAATGATCATAGATCAGGGCAGGAGAGCGCCAGCAGATCACAAGAGTCCCCAGCGGCGCTGTAAAAAAAAGGTATTTTGCAGAATAATTTTTAAAAAACACAGATACTGCACATTATATCTTCCTGTAAGAGAGGGGGTTACAGTATTTCTCAGTAATGAATTTACAACCGCTTTAAGTGGTAAGTTTCAAAACTAGGGTGAGCCTAAGGGTTATGTTTAAAGGTGACTGGTTGGATGGTAATGGTCATGTTTTACTGGGTAAAGTGACAGGTTATGTTCTAGGCTTAAGGATAAGTGTTAAGGGTAAGTTTAAAAAATAAGGTGAAGCGAAGGGTTACGTTTTAAGGTTACTGGTAAAATGTTATGTTTTAGTAATCCTAAAAGAACAGGTGTTAAGGGATACGTTTCAAAAATAGGGTGAGGCTAATGCCCTGTACACACGATCGGATTTCCGATGGAATTTTCCGTCGGAATTCCGATGAAGCTGACTTCCATCAGTCTTGCATACACACCATCAGACAAAATTCCGACCGTCCAAAACGCGGTGACATAAAACACTCAGGCGAGCCAAGAAAAATGAACTTCAATGCTTCTGAGCATACGCCGACTTGATTCTGAGCATGTGTGGGTTTTTTCCCCTTGGAGTTCCACACAGACGATCGGAATTTCCTATGTTTTTTTTTTCCATCGGAAAAATGTAAAACATGTTCTATTTTCTTACACCGATGGAAAAAAGTCCGATGGGGCCCACACACGATCGTTTTTTCTGATGAAAAAAGTCCATCGGACTTCTTTCATCGGAAAAAACGATCGTGTGTACAGGGCATAAGAGTTACTTTTAGACCCCTTTTACACTGGGGGCGTTTTTCAGGCTGAAAATAGCGCCTGTAAAGCGCCTGTAAAGCACCTGAAAGAAGCCTCATCTGCAATCCCAATGTGAAAGCCCGAGTGCTTTAACACTGAGGCGCTGCGCTGGCAGGGAGTCAAAAAAAGTCCTGCAAGCAGCTTCTTTGCAGCGCTTTAGGAGTGGTGAATACACCGCTCCTAAAATGCTCCTTCCCATTGAAATCAATGGGAAGCACCTGCAAAGCGCCTTGGCAGCGGCGCTTTGTGGGCGCTTTTAACCATTTATTCGGCCACTAGCAGGGGTTAAAAGCACCCCGCTAGCGCTCGAAAAACGCCGGTAAAGCGCTGCTACTTTTAGCGGCGCTTTACCCGCGTTTTTCGGGCGCTGGCAGTGTGAAAGGGCTCTTAAGGTGAATGGTTAAAGAGGAAGTAAACCCTCTTTTTTTTTTCCTGAAAAAAAAAACCCTGCAAGAGAAAGGCATAGGCATAGCATACCAGCTCATTATGAATGACTTACCTGAGATCGAAGCCCCCGAAGCGCTTCTCGTTCCCCTCCACCACTGCCGCCATATCCCCTCCGAGCGCCTTCCGGGTATCGCCGCTCCGGCGCTGTGACTGGCCAGAGTGGCGATGACGTCACTGGCACTGCGCACAGGACCGGCACGATCCCGTGCATGCGCGCGGGACCGGCATAATCCCGGCAGGATCCCATTCATAAAACCGGGACGCTCAGTGCACCTGCGCCGTTGTCTACGGCGTGCATGCGCTATAGACATCGGTGCAGTGTTTTCTGAAAATATCTCCTTAACCGTGTAGGTTAAGGAGATATTTCTTGCACCTACAGGTAAGCCTTAATCTAGGCTTACCTGTAGGTGCAAGTTGTCAGAGTGGGTTTACAACCACTTTAAGGGTTGAGTTTTAGACAGTGAGGTTATGATTTTAAAGATGGGTGTTAAAGAGTACATTTAAAATATGTAGTGAGGCTTAGGGTTATGTTTTAAGGTTACTGGTTAAGTGTTAAGGGTTGTGTTTAGGTTTAAAGAAGAAGTTCAACTAAAAAAAAAAATACTAATAAATGCACTTTTTGCAGGTAAAAAAAACATGCATTTACAATTATTTTTTTTGGAGGAGCCTGGAAAGCATTGCACCCGCGATCAGCAGATGACAAATGGCATGCAGGACTCATACAGACTGTCAGTGTAAGCTGTGTGCCCCTACATCGTACGGGCAGTCAGTTTCAATAAAAACAGGAAGATTCAATTAAATGCTCAACAGCTTCCTGGTAGTTCATTGAGAGCTACAAGCCGACAGCTACAAAAGATGTCAATACTTGTAGTTCATTGACCCACAGGGATCTGTGAATCAATGACGTGGCTGTATGGGCGGAGCGGGGATCAGGGAGCAGCTCCAGGAACGGGAACATGTTACACTCCTCCCCTCCCCCTAAAAACCTAAAAACAGTTGGAACATGTTCCTGAAGGTGACCTTATCCTTCAAGGGATAAATACTAGGCTGACAATACGTGTTAAGGGTTCATTTTGGGGGTTAGATAACACTTTCAAGAACAGAAATCATAGACTGCAGCATATTAAATACCTGTTGTCCTTTTCGACAAGCTCCTTCTATCTTCTGATAGTCATTATCTGTACAGAGAGGACATGCTTCTGCTGTTTCCCAGAGAAAATGAAAATTGCAACCATCACATGTACCGGCAGGACATGATCTACAAAGAAAAAAGTTCACCTGTACAATAAAATTCTAAAATATCTGTTCATCTGTAAAAATGTACACAATGAGGCATACAGATCGAACATTTCTTATTTATTAACAGCCTGAAACAAGTTGTTACTCAAGAGTGAATCATTTTTACTGACATTATAATAAATCCACAATGGAAAAATTAAACATCCACAACCTTTTGGCCATTTTTATTACCTACTAATGCAGCCAAAAAGACATTTTCTCAAACATGCTTTAGCTGGCAAACATAGGATTAGAAATATTTTGTACACATAGCAACCATAGCAAATTTAAATATCAGGATAGTTAGCAAAGAACAATTACTGATAAGTGGATATAGGTGACTAGATTTTGATCTTTGGCTTGCTAGGCAAGCCCTAACGTTGTTTACTAAGCTGCTAAAAATGCCAAAGACCCAACTGCAGAAAATCTATTTGGATGACCCTTCAAATGTATACGCTATTACCAAGGCTGAGCTGTGTGTGAGAGAGACACAGCTTAGCCCTGCAGCCATCAACCTTGGAGGAAATACAGGCATTGCCGCACAGTGGTAGGTGAGCGGCGGCCGCGACCTGTGGTAACCCTGTCCAGGCAACGGTCACCACTCACCTCCCACTGTGCATCCTGGTCATCAACAGGCCTGGGCACCAGGGCCCAGCCGAGACTGAAAAAGATGGTCGGTGCATCGGTCGATTTGTCCCTGGGCTGGACCCAGAGTTCCAGTAGGCAGCGCCAACAGGCCCCCTTCCGCGGCCAGGCCCTCGGACCATAGCTGAATTGACCAACCGGTCAATCCCCCCCTGTCTCTGAGACATTATGTTTCGGTCCATCCGACGCCGCCAGGTTGCACCTCAGTCTGTTCAGGAGCTCAGTTATGTCCTGGTCCAGATCTGAGAGGAAATACCCCAGGACACCATCTGTCATCTCATTAGGAGCATTCCCCGACATTGTCAGGCATGGATATAAGCACGTGGGGGCCATACACTACTGAGTACCATTTTGAGTAGCTGCAATGAAATTTCAGAAAAATGGACTAGCCTGCTGCATCATTTTTTCACTTTGATTTTTGGGGTGTCTTTGAATTCAGCCCTCTGTAGGTTGGTAATTAAAATTTCCATCAAACGATTTGGCATTCTTTCGTTGCTAACACATTACCCATGCATATCAGTATAGATATCCAGCAAGATAATTTTCACTATTGAGATCTGATGTGTTTTCAAAGTGTTTCTTTCATTTTTTTTTTAACAGTGTATAATAAAGGGCATCTGCAATAAATTACCTGGGCACTGAAATATCTCCGTGACCAAGTTTTGTAGGGTTGCATCTCAAAGATATCACTGTAGCTCTCCCTTTTTCACATGATGATGTAACTGCAGAAGATCTAAGAAGAAAACATAACACACATAATAAGGAAACTGGCTTAAAGAAAAAAAAAATTGAAGTCAATTATGCAGCGTTATTCCTATAAACATTAAAATCTATCTTAAAAAAAAAAATTATACATACATATACAGTATATATATATATATATATATATATATATATATATATATTCAGCGGAAAATAATTCATTCCATTTTTTAAACATGATAAACAAATCTTTATAGCAATGAACGCTGATGTCATAAATTTAATATTTCTTAATTATTCCGCCAGTTTTAGACTAATGTGTATTTGTGACTGAAGTAGAGCAATGTTAACCACCTGAATACCAGACATATTCACCCCCTTCCTGCCCAGGCCATTTTTATGTTTTTCAGCGCTGTCACAATTTGAATGACAATTGCTCAGTCATGCAACAGTGTACCCAAATTAGATTTTTATGTTGTTTTTTTTTAGACAGATAGAGCTTTCATCTGGTGGTATAAATTCACGAATGATTTTTTTGTTGTTTTTTGCTATATAAACGGAAAAATACAGAAAATGTAAAAAAATTTAAATTTTCTTAGTCTCTGTTAAAAAAAAATGCAAATAAATTATCTTTCTTCATTTAATTTAGGCCTAAATGTACTCTGCTACATTTCTTTGGTAAAAAATATCCCAAATCAGTGTACATTATTTAGTCCGTCTAAAAGTTATAGAGTCTACAACTACAGTATTGTATATTCAGTATATATATATATTTGAAAATCAAATTTTTTGAGGCCCTGAAATGCCAGTACAAATACCCCTCCAAATTACCTCTTTTTGGAAAGTAGACAGTCCAAGGTATTTAGTAGGAAGCATGGTAATTTTTTTTAAGATGTAATGTTTTGTTAAAATTTTTTGAAAAATTAACAGAGAAAATTAAGTACTGTCCGTGATACTTTTTTTATTTGCACTAACATAGAATTTTTCAGGACAAGCTTTCGGGGTATGTCCCCTTCTTCAAGGTCCAAGCAGTACTGATTCACAATTTTTTTAGCAGAATGTTGAAACAAAACAAGAAAAAAATCTCAGAGGGAAAGGAAAAAAAACACATACAAATCAATGGTAATAAAGATAGCAGCAGAGTTAGTGAGACAAGACAGAGTTAGTGAGATAAGACAGAGGGAGAGCTATAGACTTGAGGGGGGAGATGCTAGTCACAGAGGGGGTCATAAAACCTTAGTATAATGGGTAAGGAAACCAATATCTAAATTTAGGCCATTCGTTTTTGTGTTAAAAAGAATTATCATTCTTAGTTCAAATGTTTTCTAAGAATGATAATTCTTTTTAACACAAAAACGAATGGCCTAAATTTAGATATTGGTTTCCTTACCCATTATACTAAGGTTTTATGACCCCCTCTGTGACTAGCATCTCCCCCCTCAAGTCTATAGCTCTCCCTCTGTCTTATCTCACTAACTCTGTCTTGTCTCACTAACTCTGCTGCTATCTTTATTACCATTGATTTGTATGTGTTTTTTTTCCTTTCCCTCTGAGATTTTTTTCTTGTTTTGTTTCAACATTCTGCTAAAAAAATTGTGAATCAGTACTGCTTGGACCTTGAAGAAGGGGACATACCCCGAAAGCTTGTCCTGAAAAATTCTATGTTAGTGCAAATAAAAAAAGTATCACGGACAGTACTTAATTTTCTCTGTCATAATTGCACTAATACGGCTACAATTACGTCAAGTTTGAAAAATTAAGAAATTAAACAAAGCATTTTTTTTTTTTCACAAAGTTGTAATTTTAACATATTTCTCACACACAGCACAAGCAGAATTGCACCCCAAAATACATTCTGATATGCCTCTTGAATATGGGGATACGACGTGTGAGACTTTTTCACAGCCTAGATGCATAAAGGTAGTCAAAATCCATAGAGTAACTTTGGGCTTTCAATGAGCATAAATTACACATAAATTGTGAATCTAATTACCGTGATTACCTATCACATTTTTGGAAGCCCTGAAGCACCAGGACAGTGGAATACCCTGTAATATGACCCCATTTTGGAATACAAACGATCCAATATATTTTCTAAAAGGCATAAAGTGTCTTTTGAAAATGTCATTTTATTGCCACAAGGTTTTGGAACAAGCAGGAAAGAAAATTAAAATGTATTTTTTTGCAAAAAGTTGGCAATTGATAAGATATGGGGATACCACATGTGTCAGACTTTTTTCACAGTCTAGCCACACAAAGGGGCCCGAAATCCAAGGGGTGCCTTCAGGCTTTCTAGGGACATAAATTATCGGCATCTAATTCCTGACTACCTATCACATTTGTAGAGGCCTTGGAGCAACAGGACAGTGGAAACACCCACCAAATAACCACATTTTGGAAAGCAAGCACCCCAGAGTCATTTGAAGACTTAAAGGGGTTGTAAAGGTTCGTTTTTTTTCACCTTATTGCATCCTATGCATTAAGGTGAAAAAAAACTGGCAATGACGGCCCCCCAGTCTCCCCCCCCCCCCCCCGTTTTACTTACCTGAACCCTGAATCTGCTTTGCGCATCCCCCGTCGCCCTCTTCTCTTCGGAGTCTGGCCGTCGATTGGCTAGATTTGCTAGATTGATAGCAGCGCAGCCATTGGCTCGCGCTGCTGTCCATCACATGCAATGACGCGGCGCGCCCGCAAGCTAACCCCCTTGGGAGAGCGCTTCCCATGAAGGGGATTAGCTGATGCGGGGAGGAGCCGAGACAGCCGCCGAGGGACTCCAGAAGACCAGGATCGGGGCAACTGTGTGCAAAACAAGCTGCACAGTGGAGGTAAGTATAACATGTTTGTATTTTTTTTTTTCTTAAACGGGAACCTTTAGCGTCCCTTTAACTTTTTTTTGCCACAAGTTTTAAAAAAAATGCGGAATGAAAATGTATTAATTTTTTACACAAATTTGTCAGGTTAATAGGATATTTCTCACAAACAGCAGGGGCATACTTAGAATTACACCCCAAAACACATTTTAATATGCCTCCTGAATATGGGGATACCACATGTGTGAGACTTTTTCGGTACCTGGACTGATTATGTACCAGACATTGTATCTTCTGTATCACACAAATCAACCAATTGTATCAAAACCAATGTGCTGTAATGTTCGACTCTATATGAGTGATCAGAGAATATAGCTTAGTGTAGTGTTACCTATAGCCATCCTTGTTCCTATATGCCTACAGGTACATGGCCAGGAAGCACGGGAGGATAAAGAAAAGAAAGAACAAATGAGTTTCTGTGATTTCAGGGGTGCAGTTGTCGACAGGGGATGGCTGGGACTGGTATCTTGCAGAAACATAGTCAATCAGATGCAGAGGCATATCTAGTGGAAATGGCACCTATGGCAAGCACCAAAACTGCGCCCCTGTCAAAACATTCACCCCCACAGTAGTGTAGTAGTATATCCTCCTCTGCCCAATTCACCCACCACAGTAGTGTAGTGTCCTGACCTTCTTTGTTGTGGGGGAGTGCCACTGCCTCAGAGCCGCCGAGACCGTCACCGAGTGCCTTGCCTTTCTTTGATCCTCCATCACACCATCCGTCCTTCCTCCATGATCCATCCCTCCTGTCACCATCACACCATCCCTGCCGCCTCCATGATCCATCCCTCCTGTCACCATCACACCATCCCTCCCGCCTCCATGATCCATCCCTCCTGTCACCATCACACCATCCCTCCCGCCTCCATGATCCATCCCTCCTTCCTCCATGATCCATCCCTCCTGCCTCCATCACCGCCTCTATTGATTACCTTAAGGCGTGCCTGCCTGCCCTGGGCTGATCCGTTTGTGCTGTGGATGCCTTGGCTTGGCTGTCACACTGTCCCCTCTCCTTCGTTCCGCCTGCACAGCTCGCCTACTCCTGCTCCTGGTGACTGATTTTCAATTCTGGCGCGCCTTGTGGGTATGCGCCATGAGATGACATCTTTCGCCTTGCCACCAGTAGTAGCGCGTCGCCAGCTCAGCCTCTGTCAAGTCCGCCCTTGTGGCTGGGCGGCCCCGCCTGCTGGCCGAATACAGGATCGGATCGGGCCGCTCCGGAAACTGACGAAAAATACAGGCGGCCGCAGTTTGCATTGGCAACACTGCTTTTTGCCCAGCCACTCGCCTCACCTCACGAGCACCCCCTTCATATGGCGCCCATGGCACTTGCCATATGTGCCATATCGTAGATACACCGCTGATCAGATGGGTCAGGTCAGGCACAGGCAAAGACATGATCAGCATATGGGCAAAGGATCAGTCCAGGCAACAAGCAGAAACATGGTAAAAAAACAGGCAAATCAGGAACACTGATTCCAGCTACACTGATCTTGCGACACTGTGGCTGTTGTAGTGGTGATCGTAGAACTGTGACTGGCTGCAGTATTAATATTTAACCAATTCCTAACTTACTTGAAATAGAAATTTATATCTGGTATCTTGTTCACGGCAGGAAATGCATCAGGCTTAATGTTGGTTCCACTTAGGCTTGTGTTGGCTGTAGCCCCTGCATTCATAAAACCGTAGTAAATAGGTAAAATAACACAACAGTATCCATTCTTAGTTTACATTTGCATGCTCACAGATGACAGAAATGTGTTTAGGTAATAAAACAAGCATTTATATACCTCTGAAACTCTGCAGCCTTAGGCCAGGAGTTTTAATGTTCAGGCTTGACAGCTCTGCAGTGATTACTTTTATAATAGATTACTTTGTATTTTTAGGCAACTCAGGTGCAAATCAGGGGAAAAAGGCAGTTGTACATACACAGCACGAGATAATATCCATATACAGTAGCATTAACTAAGAAAAAAGTATCTCAAAACTGTTAAAGGAATTTCACAATGGAAATGTGCAATAGTGGGGATAATAAATAAAAACAAAGGGGGGAGAGGGAAGGGGGGGGAAAAGGAGTAAAGAAGAGGGGAGGGAAGAAGGGGAGGAAGGGGTAAAGAGGTATCAGAGACTGCAATCCAGCTGGAATTGGGAAAAACAGTTAAGTCAGAAAATAGGCTTAGAATTTGGAGGTGCCCTCATATATTATGCAGGCTGCCAAGATATTTTGAAAACCTTTAAATGGATTTCTCAGTTGTCATATAATCACATTACATTTAGCCTGTATGTTGTTATTCACAGAGTTGAGCTGGTCTGATTTATATGGGTTTATTCCTGTTTGCAAGTACATACATTACAGAAAACACAACAAAAAAATTTCCTTTTATGAGTTACTGTTGAGTTCTTGCCTTTTAGTGACAGGTACATTTTAATAAGGAGTATAGAGCTGCATTGAAACATACCTAGAAAAGAATCAGCCAAACTGACTGACTGTGATGACAAAGCTGTTCGGAATCCCTTGCTATCAGATGGAATGACAGTGGATTGGCAGACAAATGTTTTTACTAAATTTGAAATGTCTTCAGGCTCTGCTTCCATGTCTTTGGCTGTGACGTCAGTAATGTTATCAGTGCATACAGCCATCCTTTCCCCCTTAAAAAAAAGAACACACTACTTCAGCAATTTTGCAAATTGTTATTATTTTAGAAATTTTCTAAATTGTCTGCTTTGTATAAATATATACAGTACAAAATGCAAGAAATAATATTTTTGGAATGCTTCTCCTGAACAATGTTCCATAGTAATATACCATTTAACTTGAAACCTTAAGGCTGGGTTCACAGTATTGCGAATTGGATGCAGGTTTCCCCGCATCCAATTTGCATGTCAGGAGATATGAGCTGGTTCACACATCTCTGGAGCGGCTCCGATGCAATTTGCACAGGAGTCCTGTGCGTCTTTTGGTCTGTTTCAGGTCTGAATTTAGCCAAAAGTTCAGATTGAAATCAGACCTGAAACGGTGAACAGGGACACCCTGGACCCCTGCTGTGAGCCGCAGTGTGAACCCAGCCTAAAAACTCTATCGCATGTGTGATTCCGGAAGGGGTGAAGTGATAGAGCTATTGGGTTCCCCAAGTGGTTAGCCTAAACAGAAGACAAATATGACCCATTGCACAAATGCGTCGTTGATGGCAGTGCACACGTCTGGACACATTATTGCTGCACATTCCATTACTTTTGGATAGTCACTCTTCTATATAAAGTGTGCAGGCACACAGCTTAGTGTAACTGACATCAATAGACTCTCCTAGCCAGTGGCGTCTCCAGCTTTCATATTTAGGGGGGGCACATGGGGGGATATTGACAAAAGTAGGGGGGCCAACTATAAAATGCAATTATATATATATCTATATATCCTGGGGCCTTTTACTACAATCCCACAATGGGCCCTTTCACATGTTCTGCAGCGAGCTCCCTTCCTACTATACTAGGGCCCCCCAGGGTGGCAGAAAACAAGAGATATATGTCACCAGCACACCAAGAAAATATAAGGGTCCAAAGCAGTGGGAGAACTATCAGGGTTGCAAAGGTTGTCTTGCCACCGGGCCCTGGTGTTCTGCCACTGTGGGGTTCCCCAGCTGTCCTGTCCCTGCTATTGACAGCAGTGGTCTGGCATCTGTCTCCTTGGCATCGGCGGCAGTCTATTAGGACCTAGTGCTGGTGGCATTATGGGTGCATGCAGGGGAAGGCTGGCACTATTGGTTATAGAGAGCCGAGCCCCCAGCTGATCACCTAGCAGCAGTAATGCTGTATAACCTTCTCTGTTGACATGCTGATCGGGATGTGATCCAGGTGATGCTCCCAGTCAGATCTAATAAACACAGTATTTATTAGCATCAAGAGTACAACCACATATATATAATCAAATATTTAAAAAAAGAGGGGAAGGGGAAATGGGGAATAGAAGTATATTCCTGTATATGTGTTTGGTTAAAAGGAGATACTATTAGTTAGTACTACCTTTGTAATCCAAAAACAAAACCCTGCACCTGCGATTAATTAGTTCAATTGTCGGTGTGTTTCTCTGAATCAAGTTTAGGCATATCAAAAAAGGGGGAAAGGAAGGAAAAGGTCCCTCCTAAAAAAGGATTCTTCAATGAGAAACTTTGGGTTGTAGAAAAATAATTTAATATTTATATATTAAATAATCCACCTGGTACATTATTATAAAAAAATAGTATAATACCTTCACCATTGATTTTTAGATTGATAACGTTATCAATATCACAGACAGTATATCTATTAGATCCACATTCACATCATTTATCCAGTTTTAACTACACACTTTTACCAAGTAATCACTTAAATCATAAATTATTTGTGTATCTTCTGCAGAGCTAGCAAGTTAATTTTAATCACATGTGTTACTGCAGAGTGTTTTGATTGGATTCCTGTAGTTGTGGAGAATCTTTTAACTGGAATTTTAGGCACTGTCCAATATAGATAGACCTGGTTAATTATCCTTATTGGATCTATGTAGATGTCAGTCTTGTAGTTCCATATGGGTTGGTCAGTCTTTATTATCTCCTTTTTAATATATAGGTATATGTATTGGTATTAAACTCACATGGTTACCCAGATCATCAATCAGATCAGATAGAAATCATAGTAATAGCAAAGAAGACGGAATAGTGAATTCCTTTGCTTACCCAGACCTGTTGTGTGCAGGTACAGGGAGCCGGGGAATGTTCAGTTCGTTCCGCTCCGTGGAGAGATTTTTTATCGATGTCTGTTTGGTGATCGGTCAGTGTATGCTGGCACAAAGATTAGCTTTTAGCAGAGAGTTTTCCACTCATGCACCTCTGCGGGGTTGTTAGTCCTTGCCTGATCGGCTTATATGACGTTCCCTCAGGTGCAAAAGATCTGTTTTCTTACTGTTGAATATATTTCAGGTACAAGCTGAGGAGATGGAGGGAGTAAGAGTATATATCGCCACTGTTCACATCCCAATAGAACTGGGTGTGCTCCGCTAATTGGATACAGTTTAGCGGGTTCTTCAGGTGTTCACTCTCCGGTTCTGTAAAGATAGTATTAGCTCCGAGTCTCCAAATGCAGTGCCGCATACACAGCTCTATGAGATTCCAATGCTGTCCTTAACGTTATAAGGAGGAAGTTGTGCCGGAATTGTGGAGGTTGTTAGGGGGGTAAATCCCCAGACAGGATATAATGTCCGTGATATGGAATAAGTTAGATGCGACTATGGTAGTGGCAGTGCTGGTCCAAGACATTGTGCTGCCTGGTACCAAGAATTAAATGCTGCCCCCCCTCCAAAAAAAAACACGCCCAGTCGCCCACCAAAAGGCCCCCACATTCATAATTGTATATCATGATAAATTAAGAGGACCTGTCATGGCTCTTTACGTGTATATAGAAGTATAAATAGGACCTGTCATGGCTCTATAAAAAGGACCTGGTATGGCTCTATTCATGTATAGGACTATAAAGAGGAGCGGTCATGGCACTATACGTGTGTATAGGAGTGTAAAAGGAAATGTCATGGCTCAATACATGTATGTAGGAATATAAAGAGGACCTGTCATGGCTCTATACATGCATGTAGGAGTATAAAAGGACCCGTCAGAGCTCTATACATGTATATATAGGAGTATAAAAGCATGTGTCATGGCTCAATAAAAAGGATGTGTTATGGCTCTATTCATGTATAGGAGTATAAAGAGAACTGGTCATGGCACTATATGTGTGTGTAAATCAATATTCAAGTGTAAAAACACCCCCCTGCACATCCGTTTCCCCCCTCCCCACACACACATATCTGTTCACCCTCTGTACCCAATACACACATATCTGTTCCCCCTGCACACCTGCCCCCCCTCCCCACACACACATATTTGTACCCCCTGCACACCTGTACCCCTCCCCCACACACACATATCTGTATCCCCTGCACACCTGTCCCCTCCCCACACACACACACACACACACATATCTGTACCCCCTGCACACCTGCCCCCCCCTCCCCACACACACACATATCTGTACCCCCTGCACACCTGCCCCCCTCCCCACACACACATATCTGTACCCCCTGCACACCTGTACCCCCCCACACACATCTGTACCCCCTGCACACCTGTCCCCCCCACACACACACACATATCTGTACCCCCTGCACACCTGTACCCCCCCCCACACACACACATATCTGTACCCCCTGCACACCTGTTCCCCCCCACACACACATATCTGTACCCCCTGCACACCTGTTCCCCCCCCCCACACACACACACACACACATATCTGTACCCCCCTGCACACCTACCCCCCCCCCCCCCCCCCACACACACACACATATCAGTTCCCTCTGTACACAGTGCAATGCACTATAAACTGACAGCAGAGTAAATTTTTGTTTCTTGTGAATGGGTGCAGGCTGCAGCAATGAGCTTCCACTATACCTGAGCCAGCGAAGGTGGTGGTAAACTTTACTCCAGGACTGGAGAGCGGCGCTGCTGCCTGCCAGTCCTCCCACAACAGATCCCTGAGCGACCAGGAGGAGGGGGGGCGGCGGGAGCAGATATCGCGGCAAGCCCGTAGTTACATGATGCAGGGCTTCCATATCATCTACCTCAGCCGGTTCCACTAAACATGCAGCACTTCCGGCCAGCTGCTCCTCGTCCCGGCTCTCTCCTCTCATCTTCTCACTGCAGCTGCTAGGGCGGCACTGCAGGCTGGGGATAGAGTGGTCTGTCAGGGATGTCTTCACAGCCCCAACCGCCCCCTAGGCTGGCGCCATAAGGCATGCATTTAAAAAATGCCGGGACCTTTCTCGGCAGAACACTGGCCCTGCTCGCAATGGGATAAGCAGCGCAGGGGAACGGGCTAGCTGGCTGGCGGGCGGCAATTTGCCGCCCCCTTTAAAGTGCCGCCTGGGACCGAGGTACCATCGGGTCCCATGGTAGGGCCGGCCCTGGGTAGTGGTATCAAGCTGGCTGACGCGTTTCCTTCGTCCAATGGGACGAGTTCTTCAGAGGAATCCAATCAAAACACTCTGCAGTAACACATGTGATTAAAATTAACTTGCTAGCTCTGCAGAAGATACACAAATAATTTATGATTTAAGTGATTACTTGGTAAAAGTGTGTAGTTAAAACTGGATAAATGATGTGAATGTGGATCTAATAGATATACTGTCTGTGATATTGATAACGTTATCAATCTAAAAATCAATGGTGAAGGTATTATACAATTTTTTTATAATAATGTATCAGGTGGATTATTTAATATATAAATAATAAATTATTTTTCTACAACCCAAAGTTTCTCATTGAAGAATCCTTTTTTAGGAGGGACCTTTTCCTTCCTTTCCCCCTTTTTTGACATATATATAATCAACCGTATGTTCAGCAGCCATGTGGGCTCTATGCCTGTAAAGTGTAGGCTTTGATCAATAAAATCACTGATATTTAACACTAGGATTTGACTAGGAGCATCACCTGGATTGCGTCACGATCAGCATGTCAGAGAAGGCTCCACTGCTGCTAAGCAACCTGCAGGGAGCTCAACTGTCTACAACTATAAGAGATGGGCTTAAGTGTGTTTGAAATCCCACATGCCAGATCCCGCCAGGAAGCTGACACTCCACAGTGCTAATCACAGCCAGTGAGACATTCCTGATCTGTGCAGCTGCGGACCGGGAAATGCCTCACTGCCTGTGATTAGCGCTGTGCAGTGTGGGCTTCCTGGAAGGCTCTGGCATGTGGAATTTTGAACATGCCCAGCCCATCTCTAACAACAAATTGTGCTGGCCCTCATGTACATCAGCTCCATAAAGTAACCGGCACTGGGTTCCAATGTGCTGCCGCCGCTGCCATGGAGGGGGAGGCCAGCTCTGTGAATAGCCGGGACAGGACAGCAACTCTGGTTGTTCCAGCACTGGTCCACACTGGGAACATTCCCCCATCCACCTGTAATGTGTAGATGGGGGAATTGGATCATTTTTTTTTCATTCAACCTAATAGTTGAATGAAAAAAAGTGATCAATGTATGGGCTGCCTAAGAGCTAAGACCAGCCATAGACAGTTTAAATCTCAGCTGGTCCAGCAGGAACTGGCTGAGATTTGAACCATTAATGAGCAGATTCTCTTATGCTTATCACTAGTGGTTGCTATAGCCACTAGTGATAATCACTGTTTGTCGGGAGAATACAATTGCTGGGCAGGAGGGCACTGTCTGTGTTGATGGGGGAATCATGCAAGTTTCTTTCCTGCAATCTGTGGATGCAGAAAACAAATTTGCACCGTATATTACCTGCCTAACTGAAAGTGAAAGTAAATTGTGAATGTCTTGAAAGAACAGGAGAGGGGGAGGGAGACAGATGGGGGAGAGAAGGGATGGAGATAATGCAGTTCAGTGATTAGCCACGGTCCAGGCTAGAATCTCAGGCATCATTCACACACAGCCAGGAATGCTGCTGATTTTCATATTTCCCGGCCACACATCCCCTCTCTTCAGATACAGCACGCCGGGATGGTGTGGGCGGGACTGGAAGGAGGAGGAGGAGCTGTATTCCTCCCTGCTTGTATGTGAGGAGAGTGAGGGGGGGTGGCTGGACTCGCTGGGCTGTGAAAGAGTGTCATAGACTGACACTCGGCTCAGCTTGCAGTCACCACTCTCGGAATTTACAGGCTGGTTCTCCTGTCCTAAGGATGGGAGAAATCAGTCTGTTTTTTCAGTAACTGAGATGAAGGTTTGGTGAGCAGAGGGAGGGGGGAGGAATCCCCCGCAGGAGCTGACTGGGTACGCTCTCCCTCTCAGGAGAGACTGTGTTACTCCAGCGGCGGCCCAAGCAAAATGCAAAAAAAAAAAAAATTCTTTTTGGGGGGGCACAGCATAATGTTGGGGGGGGCCAGGGCCCCCTCTGGCCCCCCCATGGGGACGCCATTTCTCCTAGCCTATCATAGATCAGTAATTGCTGGGGAACAAAAGGGGAATTGAGAAACTCATCAACACCACTATGTTGTCTAAGTCAAGGTTCTCTTGTATCTATCTGCAAACATTTCCATATTTCCATATGTTACATGTGATTTTTACATCCACAACCATTTCCAAATATCTGCAATTTACAAGTGAAGAGTTACTTAATCAGATTACTGAAAAGATTAAAATTGCATTTTGTTTGAGCCGATTATTCTGCTGTATGGTGTCACTAAATTAAGTATATGTGCAATATGTGTTAAAGTTCTTACTCCATTTCCGCATAGACTGATGTTGAATACGTGAAAGTATTTTGTTCCTTTGGAAGTAAAACTGGGTCCATTCGTAAGGGTTGTCACACTGCTTAGGCTGTTGAAATTGTATATTAAACTCTGATTTTCATGTATGACTGACCAGGAGCAGTCACTAAAGCAAGCTGAATGATCCTGAAACAAAGAATGCATGTCATTAGGCATAGGATGTTTTCATTCTAAAATATTGAACTGCTAATACTTGAACCTAATAAACCAAAATAAAATGTAAAAATTAAAAGAGCAATTTAACCACATAAGCCCCGGACCGTTTGGCTGGCCAAAGACCAGGCCACCTTTTGCGATTCGGGACTGCATCGCTTTAACTGACAATTGCGCGGTTGTGCGACCTGGCTCCCAAATAAAATTGACGTTCTTTTTTCCCACAAATAGAGCTTTCTTTTGGTGGTATTTGATCACCTCTGCGGTTTTTATTTTTTGCGCTATAAACAAAAAAAGAGCGACAATTTTGAAAAAAATGCAATATTTTTTACTTTTTGCTATATTAAATATCCCCCAAAAATATATAAAAAAAAACATTTTTTTTCCTCAGTTTAGGCCGATACGTATTCTTCTACATATTTTTGGTAAAAAAAAATCGCAATAAGCGTTTATTGGTTTGCACAAAAGTTATAGCGTCTACAAAATAGGGGATAGTTTTATGGCATTTTTATTAATATGTTTTTTACTAGTAATGGCGACGATCAGCGATTTTTATCATGACTGCGATATTATGGCAGACACATCGGACACTTTTGACACCATTTTGGGACCATTGTCATTTTTACAGCGATCAGTGCTATAAAAATGCACTGTTACTGTAAAAATGACACTGGCAGTGAAGGGGTTAACCTGTAGGGGGCGCTGAAAGGGTTAAGTGTGACCTAGGGAGTGCTTCTAACTGTTAGGGGGCGTGGCTTTCCGTGACACGTCACTGATCGCTGTTCCCGATGACAGGGAACACGATCAGTGACAGTGTCACTAGGCAGAACGGGGAGATGTTGTGATCGGATACGCGGGTCGTGCTGGCGCGGTCACGGAGCTCGTGACAGGCTCGCGAGCGCGCCGATGGCGGCGCGCGCGACCACATGGCTCACAAATTAAAGGGGACATATATATACGCCCATTTGCGCAGCCGTGCCATTCTGACGACGTATTTCTTCGTGCAGCGGTCGGGAAGCGGTTAAAGATCAATATATATGTCTATTACATTTGTTTCTGTAGTTTCATCATTGGTAATGATGATATATACACTTCATATAGGATAAATCTTTAAAAAAATCTATCACTTTCATTTCAATGCAATATTGCCATAAAATATAGTGCTTGTTGGGACAGTAGTTTAAGTTTATATACTTTTCCAGATGTATGTAGCAGCAGTGAAGCTGTCTACACCAACCACAATAACATGGACTAAGAGTGGTGGGGTTTAAAAGAAAAGGGGATATGGTTTCAAACCACCATAAGTATGGCATGTGCTTAAAAGGGTCTGCCCTGTGCGGTTGCCCCTTCCCTCCCACCCTTGGTGGGGGATCCCTGGATATGACGCCCTGTTCTGTGTCCCCCCTCGGGATATGACTCAGCAATCACTTGTTTTTAATACCTGGTCAGTTACCCCATTATGGACACAAATTTTCCAATACTGTTTAATTTTGCAACTATATTAGACCTGTATACTTTTCATTCTTTTTGTATATTGCATAGTTTTGATCCACCTGATATTCCCCGAGGAACATTATCTTTAATCTAAACGCGTTGGGAAGAATCTGTAGCTATCTACAACGCACTTTATGGTCACCCTTAGCTAGGCGATGATTATGTATAGTGTTTAGACCAGACATTTTCGATGCATGGATGCAATTTTTACTTTTTGTATAAATAAAGCCCTTTCCTTTTAATTACATTGTTTCAAATTTCTTGGCTGCCATAAAGTCCCATGGGAGATACCTTTGTTGTATTTAGTCTAAAGGGACGGAGCAACCCCTGACTCATGAGCTACTCACCTCAACCTAGTATAATATGATTAAAATTGTGGTACGTGCTTCTGACTAAGCCAAGAAAAAATTTAAAGGCTTAGCATGAAGATGCTTCTAGCGGATTTTTCAAATGTAAAGCAATATTTTATTTGTGCGCAAAAGGATGCCTTTTGTACGGTTTGGTTCAGATGAATTAAATGTTTTAAGATCTTTCATGCCAGATGATCCTGGCATTTCAAATACAGTATGAGATTGAGAGACAAGATTCTTCTTATGCATAAGCACTTAAAGTGTTACTAAACCCACAACAGTAAAATCTGTCTGTATATGCAGCATAGCATGCTTGTTATACTCACTGTGGAACTTAAGGGGTTAATCCTCTGCATTGTGTAAAAAAGGCTTTTTTACCCTGTATGCACAGATCCTCCCCCTTCTGTACTGTCTATCTGGGGAAGGCCAGCTAACACAGGCAGAATAGCTAACCTGCACATGCTCAGTTGTGTCTTTTTATGCTGGAGAGAACATTTATTTGTTCTCAAAGCTAGCCAGGTCACATGATATTGACATCACACATGTGGACGTGTATACAGGCTGCAGTGGAAATCTCCTCCTACCTGAACTCTCAGCAGTAGAGAAACTGTGCAGTTTATCATGTAACCGTGGTATACAGATCACCAAAAAAGGTATATAGTGGCAATATTTTAATGCAAAAAGAAGATTTATAAGCTGTGGGCACTGTGGGGGGACGGATGAACTATTTTCATATTACTGGGTTTAGTAACACTTTAAGGCCACTTCTCATTACAAAATGTAACAGCACATGTGTGGACTGTTTGTTTCCTCTGTCCTCAGCCTTAGCCCAGGTTCACACTGGGCTGCGGGAGTGAAGCCTTGCGAGTTCAGCTGAACTCGCACGATTTCACTCCTGCTGGCAGTCCCAATTTCAGCCGCGATTTCAAAGACATCTGAAACAGATGTCAATGTAAATCGCGGCTGAAATCGCAAAAAGTAGTACAGAAACTACTTTTTGTAATCGGTGCAGCGCCGCAGTTGCGGCGTCGCACCGATTAGGACGGAGCCATTGCTCGCAATTTGCGGCAAATTTCGCCAATTTGACATGCGATTTGACATGTCAAATCGCATGTCAAATCGCACCAGTGTGAACCAGGGCTAAGGATCAGACAGCAAACCGGTTGCTGAGAGCAACACTGCTTAAACGATCGGATCAGACAAAAAATAATGGGAGAGTAATACTACCTAAGCTATCAGATCAGACAGAAAGTAATGGGCACGCTATAGGGCACTTAGCATAAAGTACCTTGTTACTTCTACTTGCAGGACCACAAGGAATGCAGGCCTCCTTTCCATACACTTGATGTGAAGACAAGTATGTGTTGACGGGGCATTCTTTGCATGTACTGCTCTCTTTATCAATATAATGTCCTGCAGGACACGGGACACAGGAAGATCTTAGCTGCTGAGAACCCATGGCACAGGCACGGCAGGTTGATGCTACTCCATCCATAACATTGGTTACAGTTATTGAATAGATCTTCACAACATCATTTATATAACTCCGGCTCTGAAAGAAAACAAAGGTTTAGCACAAAGGTTTTTTTCACTCCCTGCTAAATAAACAATGAACAAATCAGTATAATTTAATTTCAACTCATATTTTGCTGCAATATTAACCATCTCAACACCTTAAACATGTGATCAATGGCCTTTTAAATAAATGGAGACAGTCTTATTAAGAGTGTATTATGCCTCTGCATACACAAACAACTAAGATAAAAAAAAAAAAACTGTTCTCGTTATTTCTAAAGTTATCTATGATAGCAAATGTAAATTCCATAAAGAAAGATATTTATGCAGGAGTTTATAAGATAGCATATTAAAAAGATTTGTCTATGGTATTTCCAGGGAACATATTTATGGTGCCCAAATCTTCTGAACTGAAACAATTTAATGCAAATCTTTCAGCCAGAGGAATAAGAATTGCCTTAATATGTTTCACCAGTCCAGTTTAAAAATCCATTTGTAGCAACTGCCCATAAAATGTTTCACTTATGAGTACTTTATTATACATACAAAAAGAGTAAATATTTCAGAATAAAACACACATAGACTGCTCAGGTTAGACAAAGGGGGTGATGAAAATAGTTTTTAGTGGAAACCTCAGTCATTTAAGAATCTGGTTAGCATTTGGTATCATGGTTGGCTGTTCTGATCATTGTGGTGGCAATTTATGGGTCAACTGGCAACAACTTGGGTAGGACAAAACTTCAAGTGACTCAAGGTAAGCACCTTCTTTTTACAGATATCTGTTGTCTTTTGACAACGATGAGTTTGCTATACTCTATGATGCTGTTATCGCTGTCCTATACACTGACTATTTCTATCAATCCCAGACATATAACTTTGGACATATATTAAAAGAATCAAAAAAATGCAATTGTCTTACGTAGTACATCTGCATGATTTGTTATTGATTAGTGGTATACTCCTGCTAGTGGTCTAGCATAAAAAAGTATATGCTTATAAATATGACATTACAATGTATAGTATGAGAAATGTAATTTCATATAATCCCTTCCTTCGCTACCAATCCTTGCAAAATCACTCTTAAATCTATTTTTAAATATCTATTTTGTCAAGTACAATGTATTATGAGTTTCCACTACTTGTCTCTTTTGGGTACACAAAATATAATCAGCAGTCCCGGGACAAGAGCCCAGGGAAAACATACCAAACCCCCCCCTAAGATGCACGAGCATTATGTGTCAGCAAAAATCACCCCCCCCCATCTGCATGCTTACCCTCAAACCTAAATAAAATGTTTCCCTCCTAGCATAAAACCTCTCCCCTCCAAGCACAAATCTCCTCCCCCCTCAAATTCCCCCACCTAGAATAAATACCCCCCAATCATCCCTACTAGAAAAATTCCCCCCCAAAAAATTCCCCTCTTAGCACAAATTACCCCCCCCTACCAAATCACCTGTTCTAGCACAAATGCCCCAAATCCACCCTCCTAGCACAAATCCTCTTCCCCAACACAAATCCCCCAAATCACTATTCCTAGCACCCCTCCTAATTTCCCCTCCTAGAACAATTCTTATCCCCTACCCCCCTCCGAATTCCCCATCCCAACACAAATCCTCACCCAAATCTCCCAAAGATGCCCCCACACACACATATCACAGTTCCCAGGGCAGTCGCCCCTTCTGCCTACCCCTTGTTCTAGCCCTGATAATCAGTATAAAATAATGAATGTGTGTTAGGTTCCCGTATCATTAAATCTGTTAATTTTGTTAAAGAATTCACACCATTTCACAGACTGCTGAAAGCACAGTGAAATAGAATGGTGAATACCATACTAGCTGACAAGTGTTTCATACTATCGTTAACTTGTACTCTCAATGAAATACGTCAGTAGGTAATATACTTACATATTGTGCTTGGTTGGTTTTCTGAAATGCCCATGTAAACATGTATGTAGCATTCTTGGGTATGATGTGAGTGTAAGACTGCTTTTCCCGGTTTCCTCCCCACGATTCTACCACACTTGTTGTTTTTCTGTTTATATCCTATAAAAAAAAATTAGAACAATTTCATAAAGATAAAATCAAATAAAACAATATCTCCAATGTCCAGGTTTTAACAGCCCCCCCATGTAATAGACTAACGATATGGGGAGAAAATATGGCAGGCTGACAACCCTGCTGCTCATTTGGAGGCAGCAGCTTAGCATTGTCAGTATGCACCAGGGAGTTCAGTTAATTATACCAGAATCACAAAATAATTATTTGCTTATAAAAACTGTATAGAACAAAATGTGATGCCAAACATACTTAAAGCGGTGTTCCACCCAAAAATGGAACTTCCGCTTTTTGGAATCCTCCCCCCCTCCGATGTCAGATTTGGCTCCTTTCAGGGGGGAGGAGGGGGCAGATACCTGTGTAATCCAGGTATTTGCTCCCACTTCCAGGCATAGGTCACCGCGGAGACCTACGCCATGTCCGGCGCCTACTCCGTCCTCCCCGCTGTCTTCTGGGAATCGCACAGGTCCCAGAAGACAGCAGGGACCAGTGGGATAATGCATGCGCAGTAGGGAACCAGGAATTGAAGTCGCAAGGCTTCACTTCCTGATCCCCATACTGAAGATGGCGGCGCCTCCACACCAGAGCCGAGGGAAAGATCGGCTTCGGGTGCCGACATCGTGGGGGCCCAGGACAGGTAATTGTCCATGTATTAAAAGTCAGCAGTATTTGTAGCTGCTGACTTTTAAATATTTTTTTTCAGCGGAACTCCGCTTTAAAATTAGATTTTGGTTTTATATACACATTAACAAAAAAAAAAATAGAAAGGACAGTAATGGAAAATGAAAATAACATTGCCATTAACAGACATAATAAATCTAAGTGCTCAGAGATACTACAGACACTGGCTACCCCTGTGAATCCTCAGAGAAAATGTTTAAAGAAAAAAAATGTGGAAGGGATGCTAGCTTAACCTAATAAAGGGCAGACATCTATCTCAGACACGGATCCACATGACCCTCTCTGAGAAGCCCTGTTACTGAGAAGTGCTGATCTATTTCCACTGGCAGTAAGGGAGCTTTTATTAAATGTATAACGCACCAATGACCACCAACTAGGATATACTTTTATTAGAGTGGGTCAAGCACAACTAACCACCAGTTAATGGGGTGCTTTATTGAGAGGCCCAGGGCACCATCAATAAAATGCCATTACTGACCTAGACATCTAAATATGCTAGTTATCTGCTTCCACCTAATGGCTTTAGTATACTTTTGCATTAGGGCTCATTTACACTTGCTTCGGCTTCAACACACATTAACGGCTAGTTTACACTTACTTCAAAACAAAGCTCCAGACAGGCTTTGTTAAAGCTCTCTGAACGCTAGTCAAAGCTCCTGTCACTAAATAAAATGGTTAGCTTACAGTCCTGTTTACACCTTGTATTTGCTTTGCTTTGGCTTCACTTAAAAAATTATACCCCATGTAGCTTTAGTGATGCTTTAAAGCGTCTTCAAAACCTCCATAGAAGTCTATTGCAAAGTTCACTTGAATCCCACTGAAGCCTCACCGAAGTCTCATCGAAGCCCCACAAAGCCTCACGAAGACCCACCAAAGTACCACCAAAGGCTCATTGAAGCCCCATCAAAGCTCCACCAAAGCCTCATCGAAGCCCCACCGAAGCCTCATCAAAGCCTCATCAAAGCACCAAGCAAAAGCTAGGTGTAAACAGGACTGTAAGCCAACCATTTTATTTAGTGACAGGGGCTTTGACTGGCATTCAGAGAGCTTTAACAAAGTGTGTCCGAAGCCTTGCTTTGAAGCAAGTGTAAACTAGCCCTTACTGACCCGGAACAAGTATGCAGAGGTCTAATTTCACCTGCTGCATCCCTGTTCCAGGTCAATAACCTAAAGTGTTAAAGCCTGAGACAGACAAGGAACTAGCGAATTCAGAATGAATTTAAGAGCCGCCTACATGTTGATTTTAGTACAGGTTTATATTAACCACTTCGGCTCTCACACCTCTTCACCCCTTATGGATCAGAGCAATTTTCAAATTTCTGCTATGAGCCTGTTTTTTTGGCGATAATTTTGTCATTACTTAAAGGAGAAGTCCAACCTGAGCTTTTTAGGCTGGGCTTCTCCTCTGGGTCACAGGAGTGCAATTCGTTTTGCACTCCTGTAACCCGTTTTCAGCGTAGAGCGGTCTGAAGTCCGCTCTCCACTGACGTCACTGCCATCAGTCGGGGCAGCGCGTCATCCCGACTTCCAAGTCTGGATCCGCCAGCTGCCTTGATTGATGGCAGTCTCAGCCGCCGCTGAGGCAGCCTCTCCCCGCCCCTCCACAGCTCATTGCTTCAATGAGCGTGGAGGACCAGAGCAGGAGCCATGCTGACTAACAGTCATCATCGCTCTGCTCGGGGAGGAGTGAGAACCGAGCCATCGGCAATGTTCGTGGCTCGGTTCTCAGTGCAGAGACGGTGGGGGGCAGCTGCAGCATCGGTCTGATGCTCCATCCACCTAGGTAAGTATGATTATGGAAAAAATGAAAACCCATACTTCTCTTTTAAGATAAGAAAACAATATATATAATATATATATATATATATATATATATATATATATATATATATGTAGCGGGGGCTCCTTTAAGACTCTCAGGACTACCTTACCCAGAACCCCACTCGGCACCCAGGGTGCAATGTTGCCACCGCAGAGACTCATGGGTGGAGCTATATAAGGAAGGGAGGAGGCTAAGCTTGCTCTCTTTGGGACACGAGACTTTGATGAACAAGTCCTCCTGTGCGGATCTGCTGGTGTGCAGGGCCTGAAGCCTGGGGCCTTGCGCAGCTACCAAAGAGCCTTCCACCCTACTGCGAGCCTGGGTGGCATCTGACTTTGTTATCCTCAACCTTTGTTGGATCGGAGACCCGACCGCTGCAGACGCTGTGTGTGGAGACACAACAGGTGGAAGTCCCGGACTGGGATCGCGTCCGCAGGGTTGAGCGAGCACATGCTCAATCCATATACTTTATAATGTTGTTAGGCCTACAGACTGCCGTGGCCCACCAGCTTACATTTGAGACCCCACTGGAGATCTATAGCAGAACTGAGTTAAGGGGTCTCCAGTGAAGTTTTCCGTGTTGTTACTTGACCTGTGGATTACAAATGTGTTCCTGAATGTGCACCACCATTTAAAGACTTGCATGCAAAGAAATCATCTCCTAGAGACTGAGTTTTAGAGTCTGGGTCAGGCCTGACTCGTTATTCTTTAATTGCTTTGCATTGGTGTCTGAATTTTACTATAGAGTATAAGAGATATTACCCTAGACTAACTGTGCCAGAGTGGGTCGAGTGAATTGCCGGGGGTTGGCGGTGTTGTGTGCAGGGCCCGAGACCAAATTCAGTGGCTCTCTTAGTTGGGGGTGCGCTACATGTGGGGGTTCTCGCCTGGGATCCTGATACAGCAGGTGAACACGCCAGAGGTACTGGCATGGACCCGCTAACAGTAAAAGCGTGGTGCGAAGCATCTAGAGCAGACCCAAACAAGTCGGTAGTCATCAGCCTCCCGGGGGAGGAGTGGTCAACAGAGACGGTAGAGCAGCTAATGATGTCCGTGTCCCCAGATCATACACCGTGGGTGACGGAGATAAAGTCAGACCCAGATATCTCGTATTAGTATGCACTAGTGGAGTACTGGGGCGGGATGCCAGAGACTTTCAAGCGCAACTGTGTGTGGACGCCAGACGACAGGACCTATGGGTTGGCGCACGCAATGACTATAAAGAAGGAGCCATCACCAACGGGATCACCACAAGGGGCAACCCGTGTCCCACCTGAAAGAAGAGACAGGGCCACGCCTCCGGCGGCACCTGCACCTGTCACTGCCATATCACCAGAGCTGATAAATGCTATAGGGGATCTGCTAACAAAATGTCAGAAGACAAGCAAGGTACATGTGGAGACTAGCTACCAGAGATTAAAGACATTCTCTGGGAAGCTCCCTGTCCCTGCAGGGGAGGAAGATTTTGATACTTGGGTGGAACAGGCATTACAAGCAGTAGAGGCATGGGAGGTGCCTGAAGCGCAGAAGAGGCAACGAGTGTTAGAGAGCCTGAAAGGCGCGGCTGCAGAAGCAGTAAAAAGCTTCCGGTTTGGGAATACAGATTGCACGGCTCAAGACTGTCTAGCCATGCTACAAGAGGAGTTTGGTCAGTTAGAAAAGGTGACGGAGATGATCTACCAATTCGAACATACTTTCCAACAGCCGAATGAGAAGCTTTCAGAGTATGTCAGAAGACTGAACAGGTTGTTGTGCAAAATTGTATTTAAGTAGGGAATGATGCCCAAAGATACAGATGCGGCAAGAATGAAGCAAGTCCTGAAGGGAGCGTTGCGCTCGGATCCAGTCTGGCTTCACCTGAAAACCTCAGGAGGAGGAACGTCACTGACCTACTCTAACTTGATAAAAATCATCAGAGATGAGGAGGCACTACAGCAGGACCAGCAAATGATTAAGACAAATGCCGCCCCTGCACCAGTGATAGTCAACTCAGTGATGACCCCTGAAAGAGACCCAGAAGTAGACACTTTAAAATCACAAATGTCTAAGGTGTTAGAGATGCTGATCTCTCTGATAGCCAAAGATCCAGAGGGTCCCGAGAGAGAAGTACCCAGGAAGGACCTATTCCCAATTTGCCTCAGCACCCGAATCTCTACAAGAGTGGGGAGATATAGTCTGTTTTAACTGTGGGGGAATTGGCCATATTGCAGCTGTGTGTTCCAGCCCCAAAAAGAAGAAAATAGACAACCGCAAACCGGCGGGAAACTTCAGAGGGCCCCGGTGAAGGAATCAACCGGGTGCCCATCATCTTCAGTGAGCTCCAAACTGAATGAGAAGCTAAAGAAGAGAAAAGACAAAACCCCTCAGAGGAAACACAGTATCCCTCAGCAGGGATACACCCAAAGAGAGAAGACAAGACCTCTCAGAAGAGGCACAGCATTCCCCAAAGGGTATGCACACCTAAGAAAGACAATAACATCCCTCAGCGGGTCTGTAAACCCATTAAAAGGAGGGAAATCAATGCATATCAGGTCCAAGAAAGACTAAAGTCCAAAGGGAGTTGGACGAAAGAGAGTCCGAAGGGCAGGGACCAGAAGAAGGTGACCTCTGCCAGGCCATATCCAGAGAAGCTGGTAGGCCCATCTCCTATAGTACCCATTCAAGTGGAGGGAGTCTACACAAGAGCCATCTTGGATACTGGGGCACAAGTGACCCTGCTATACAGGGATTTCTATGATAAACACTTAAGTCATCTACCCATCCAGAAGATAGAAGAGCTGGAAATATGGGGAATTGGCACCCAGAGTTTCCCTTACGATGGCTACCTGCCCATCAAGATGACCTTTGACCCATCCATGGCTGGGAAGGCTGAAGTGTTCGACACCCTGGCAGTTGTGTGCCCTCGGCCGCCTGGAGCCAACAAGAGTTCCCTTATAATAGGGACGAATACGGATCTGGTCCGGAGACTCCTGACCCCTCTAGTACAAGGGAAGGGCCCTGCAGTCACCAAAATCCATCCCATGCTGAAGACGGCCTACCAACGACTGGTGTTGGAGCAGAAGACCCCTGAAGAGGGGATAGGGAAGATGTGGAGACTTGGAAGAAAAGGGGTAGTGTTGCAGCCCGGCGAAGTAATCTGTCTAAGAGCCACTGTGAAGCTTACTTGGGAACAACCTGGACCCTTTGTCATGCTGGAGCCTGACCCAAGGGAAGAACCCTCAGGTTTGGAAGTAATCCCAGAAGTAGTTCCGCTCAAGGCCCTGAAGAAGGCCCATTGTTAAGTTCCGATGAGTGTCAGGAACACTACAGGTAGCCCCATGGAGATCCCCGCCAGAATTCTGCTGGGCCAGGTGAGCCCTGCCGCCCCGGTTGCCCTGTCAGAAGTCAAGAGGACGGGTGAAGGAGGAGATGTCTGGGAGAAGCTCTCCATGGAGAACCCGAATCTACCCAAAGCTTGGAAGGAGAGAGCCAAGGCCCAGTTGACCAGATGGGAGAAGATCTTCTCCAAAGATGAGTTCGATGTGGGGTGTGCAAGGAGTGCCACCAGGGATGAGCCGAACACCCCCCTGTTCGGTTCGCACCAGAACCTGCGAACAGACAAAATGTTCGTGTAAACTTTAGAACCCTATTAAATACAATGGACTTGAACGTTTGAAATCTAAAGTGTTAATTATAAAGGCTAATATGCAAGTTATTGTCCTAAAAAGTGTTTGGGGACTCGGGTCCTGCCCCAGGGGACATGTATCAATGCAAAAAGAAGTTTTAAAAACGGCCATTTTTTCGGGAGCAGTGATTTTAATAATGCTTAAAATGAAAAAATAAAAGTGAAATATTCCTTTAAATTTCGTACCTGGGGGGTGTGTATGATATGCATGTGAAGTGGCGCATGTTTCCCGTGCTTAGAACTGTCCCTGCAAAAAATGTCATTTTTGAAAGAAAAAAATGCATTTAAAACTGACTCGCGGCAATTAATGAATTGTCGGCTCCCGGCAATACATACAAAAGTCATTGATAAAAAAAAAAAAAAAAGCGTGGGGGTTCCCCAGAATTCAATTACCAGGCCCTTCAGGTCTGGAATGGATATTAAGGGGAACCCCGCCGCAAATTTAAAAAAAATTGACGTGGGGTTCCCCCAAATATCCATTCCAGGCCCTTCAGATCTGGCATGGATTTTAAGGGGAACTCCACCCCAAATTTAAAAAAAAAATGGCGTGGAGTCCCCCTAAAAATCCATACCAGACCCCTTATCCGAGCACGCAACCTGGCCGGCCGCAGGGGAAAAGGGGGGGACGAGAGAGCGGCCCCCCCTCCCTCCTGAACCGTACCAAGCCACATGCCCTCAACATGGGGAGGATGTCCCCATGTTGATGGGGACAAGGGCCTCATCCCCACAACCCTTGCCCGGTGGTTGTGGGGGTCTGCGGGCGGGGGGCTTATCGGAATCTGGAAGACCCCTTTAACAAAGGGGACACCCAGATCCCGGCCCCCCCTATGTGAATTGGTAAGGGGTACATTGTACCCCTACCATTTCACGAAGAAAGCGTAAAAAAATGTTTAAAAAAACACACAAACACCTTGAAAAAGTCCTTTATTTAAAAAAAAAAAAAAAAAAAAAAAAAAACATTCCAGCGGTGAAATCCAGTGTCCCGCGGCGATCCTGATGTCCAGCGCTGTCCTTCATTGGTTGTGCCTGAGCGGACCTGATGGGGAACTCCCTCTCAGTATTTTAAATGTATAGACCCGCCCCTTCTAAAGTTCCCTATCAGGTCCGCTCAGCGGAACATGAGAAGGGGCGGGTCTATACATGTATTACTAAAGTGAGAGCAGTTCCCCATCAGGTCCGCCTACTCGGTATGTCGGACCCGCCTACGTCATTGGCTTGAGCGGGGAACTTCCTTCACTATGTAAATTTAAATTACACAGTGAAGGAAGTTCCCCGCTCAAGCCAATGACGTAGGCGGGTCCGACATACCGAGGGGGCGGACCTGATGGGGAACTGCTCTCACTTTGGTAATACATGTATAGACCCGCCCCTTCTCATGTTCCGCATCTGGTCCGCTGAGCGGACCTGATGGGGAACTTTAGAAGGGGCGGGTCTATACATTTAAAATACTGAGAGGGAGTTCCCCATCAGGTCCGCTCAGGCACAACCAATGAAGGACAGCGCTGGACATCGGGATCGCCGCGGGACACTGGATTTCACCACTGGAATGTTTTTATTTATTTTTTTTAAATAAAGGACTTTTTCAAGGTGTTTGTGTGTTTTTTTAAACATTTTTTTACGCTTTCTTCGTGAAATGGTAGGGGTACAATGTACCCCTTACCAATTCACATAGGGGGGGGCCGGGATCTGGGTGTCCCCTTTGTTAAAGGGGTCTTCCAGATTCCGATAAGCCCCCCGCCCGCAGACCCCCACAACCACCGGGCAAGGGTTGTGGGGATGAGGCCCTTGTCCCCATCAACATGGGGACAACCTCCCCATGTTGAGGGCATGTGGCTTGGTACGGTTCAGGAGGGAGGGGGGGCCGCTCTCTCGTCCCCCCCTTTTCCCCTGCGGCCGGCCAGGTTGCGTGCTCGGATAAGGGGTCTGGTATGGATTTTTAGGGGGACTCCACGCCATTTTTTTTTTAAATTTGGGGTGGAGTTCCCCTTAAAATCCATGCCAGACCTGAAGGGCCTGGAATGGATATTTGGGGGAACCCCACGTCAATTTTTTTTTTCATTTGCGGCGGGGTTCCCCTTAATATCCATTCCAGACCTGAAGGGCCTGGTAATTGAATTCTGGGGAACCCCCACGCTTTTTTTTTTTTTTTTATCAATGACTTTTGTATGTATTGCCGGGAGCCGACAATTCATTAATAGCCGCGAGTGAGTTTTAAATGCATTTTTTTCTTTCAAAAATGACATTTTTTGCAGGGACAGTTCTAAGCACGGGAAACATGCGCCACTTCACATGCATATCATACACACCCCCCAGGTACGAAATTTAAAGGAATATTTCACTTTTATTTTTTCATTTTAAGCGTTATTAAAATCACTGCTCCCGAAAAAACGGCAGTTTTTAAAACTTATTTTTGCATTGATACATGTCCCCTGGGGCAGGACCCGGGTCCCCAAACACTTTTTAGGACAATAACTTGCATATAAGGCTTTATAATTAGCACTTTAGATTTCTCCCATAGATTTTTCGAATTTGCCGCGAACACCCCAATTTGTTCGCTGTTCGGCGAACGGGCGAACAGGCAATGTTCGAGTCGAACATGAGTTCGACTCGAACTCGAAGCTCATCCCTAAGTGCCACCCATCGAATCCGCCTCCAGAAAGACAAGCCCTTCAGAGAAAGGGTCAGGCGGGTCCCACTAGCAGATCTGGAGGATCTGAGAGAACAACTCGCAGAACTCAAGAGGGCTGGTGTGATCCGGGAGTCTAGAAGCCCCTATGCCTCCCCGATAGTGGTGGTCAGGAAGAAGAATGGGTCGTTGAGGCTACATATAGACTACAGGACTCTCAACAGGAGAACCATCCCTGACCAGTACACCACTCCCAGGATAGAGGATGCCCTACAGAGTTTGTCTGGAGCGAAGTGGTTCAGGGTTATGGATCTCAAAAGTAGGTACTACCAGATCCCTATGCATCCAGAAGACAAGGAGAAGACAGCTTTCATAACCCCAGTGGGGTTCTTTGAATTTGACCGAATGCCTCAGGGACTGTCTGGAGCTCCCGCCACCTTCCAACGTCTCATGGAGAAGACTGTAGGAGACATGAACCTTATCGAAGTCCTTGTGTACCTGGACGATGTCATTGACTTTGGGAGAACCCTGGAGGAACACGAGGAGAGGCTGGAGAAGGTATTGAGAAGACTCAGTGAGGAGGGGCTCAAGCTTTCGCCCGAGAAGTGTCGGTTCTACCAGTCTTCTGTTAACTATCTGGGACACATAGTGTCTGAAGAAGGGGTGGCCACAGACCCCGAGAAGTTGGAGGCAGTTACCTCCTGGCCACGGCCCACTACAGTAACAGAACTTAGATCCTTCTTGGGGTTCTGCTCCTATTATAGGAGGTTTGTAGAGGGATTTGCCCGAATCGCCAGACCGCTGAATGAACTACTCAAGACAGAAGGGGAAGAGGACGACTCAGGGCCCAGGAAGCCGGGAGAGTCAGTCAAAGATCAGTGGAACCAGAAGTGTGAAGAGGCCTTCCAGGCGTTGAAGAAGAGCCTAACCACTGCCCCAGTCTTGGCCTACGCACACCCAACAAGACCCTATGAACTACACGTAGATGCCAGTCATGACGGTCTGGGAGGAGTGCTCTACCAAGAGCATGAAGGGCAACTGCGGCCCGTCGCCTACGTGAGCAGGAGCCTGACCCCCTCTGAGAAGAACTACCCCACTCACAAGTTGGAGTTCCTGGCCCTTAAGTGGGCGGTAGTTGACAAGCTTAAAGACTACCTGTATGGGGCAGAGTTCACTGTGAAGACAGATAACAACCCCCTTACTTACCTCTTCACCACAGCAAAGCTGGATGCCACAGGACACAGATGGCTGGCCGCCCTGTCTGGGTTCAATTTCAGCCTGAAGTACAGGCCAGGGGCTGGAAATCGAGATGCGGACGCCCTGTCTAGGAGATCTCATGCCCACACCAGTGAGACAGAAGACTGGACCCAAGTGGCACCTGACGGGTGCGGGCCCTTTGTCAAGGGGCTGAATTACAAACCAGAGGAGGCTCAAGGGCAGAAGAGATAGGAGTTACCATGGTAGGAGTTCCCAAACAATACTGTGGAGTAACTTAACTGGAAGAAGACAATCTGCCAAAACTGTCAAAGAAGGAGCTGAGAGGTGATCAACTGGAAGACCCTATGGGAAGATTGGTCCTGGAGGCCCTGGAGAATCAGGATCCAAATAGACTCCTGCGTCACCCTCAAGGGAAGCTCGCCTATTGAGGAAGGAGTGGGACAGGTTGCAGGTACATCAGGATGTGGTCTACCGAAGGGGCCCCTCTGATGACCTGGAAGATAAATGGTAATTGTTTCTTCCTGAGAAACACAGAGAGACTGTCCTGGTCGTCCTACATGACAACCACGGCCACCTAGGGGCTGAAAGAACCTTTCAACTCGTCAAAAGTCGGTTCTATTGGCCCTGCATGAGGGCTGAAGTAGAGGAGTACTGCCATTTATGTGCACGCTGCATCCAGTGGAAGACTTTACCCCATCAAGCTGCCCCAATGGGCCATCTACAAAGTCAAGGCCCGATGGATCTGGTATGCATTGATTTCCTCTGCCTCGATCCCGACCTGAGTGGACTAGGAAATGTTCTGGTGATAACCGATCATTTCACCCGGTATGCCCAAGCTTTCCCAACCAAAGATCAGAAGGCTTCCACGGTGGCCAAGGTACTTATGGAAAAGTATTTCGTCCACTATGGGCTACCGCAGCGACTCCATTCGGATCAAGGGAGGGACTTTGAGAGTCGGCTGATCCGGAAACTCCTGGATTCTTTAGGGATCAAGAAAACCCGAACCACACCCTACCATCCACAAGGAGATGCTCAGCCTGAGAGGTTCAACCAAACCCTGCTCAACATGTTGGGGACTTTGAGTAGTGAGGAGAAACAACAGTGGAGCAAGCACATAGCAGCCATAGTACACGCTTACAACTGTACCACTAGTGATGCTACAGGCTACTCCCCCTATCGACTCATGTTTGGGAGAGAAGCAAGGTTACACATAGACCTGGCCTTTGGTACTTCCATGGACCATTCCTCAGTCACATCCCACAAAGGATATGTGGACAGACTCAGAGACAGCTTGAAGTTGGCCTATGAGCAGGCCCGAGCGGCCTCAGATCAAAGGGGGGCCCACAACAAGAGGAACTTTGACCTGAAGGTTCGGATCCAGGACCTGCAACCTGGGGACCGAGTACTGCTACGGAATCTGGGGGTCCCTGGAAAACACAAGCTTGCAGACAGATGGAGACCTGAACCCTATGTCATTTGCAAGAAGCTGCCGGGCCTACCTGTTTACAAGTTGAAGCCAGAAGGGAAGGTGGGACCGCTCAAGACTTGGCATCGGAATCACCTACTCCCACTTGACGAAGCAGTCCGGAAACCTCCTGTGAGGGACTCCCCAGAACCAGCCTCCATCCTGGATACTCCCAGGCCAAACACTCGGTCCCAGACCTCTCGAGCTGAAGATATCGAGGCCTCTGAACTAAGTGGAGATGAAGAAAAAAAACTTGATTGGTTGTGGCCTTCCCCAACTCCAGGAGCTTCTGCTATAGATCTTCCAACCACTGAAGACACTATAGACAGTACAGTGAATGCAGAAGCTACTGAGTTCATCCCATCTAGTCCTTTATCAGATCACTGGGAGGATGCCTGTGACACTTACTCAGAGGAGGACCCCAGAGACTCTATATATCTTCCAGCTCCTGAATCAGATGTTCCGGAGCCCGCCGTGTCCTCCGAGCCTGCTCCGGAAGAAGAACCTGTGGCGCCAGAGCCAGAAACCCCAAGGGAGCAAAGGGCGCGAAGAGTCATAAGGCCTCCCAAAAAGTTGACTTACCCACAAATGGGGAAGAGCTCAGAAGATTCTGTGGTCACTGCCAGGAGGAGTGCAGAGAATCCGGCTCCCTCCACTGTTCATTTGGTGGAGGGCAACCCCAGCTCACTCTCTGGCACAGTTAGGCAGGCCACTCGTGATAGTGTGACCTGTGGGCAAGGGAATTCAACCCCTCAGTTTTGGTGGAAATTCCCTATGCCAACATCATACGCGGCTTTGTCTAGGGTTGTACGTAGTGTATGCTGAAATTTATCTTTGGGGTACAAAGAGTTTAGGTGGAGGGAGTGTGTAGCGGGGGCTCCTTTAAGACTCTCAGGACTACCTTACCCAGAACCCCACTCGGCACCCAGGGTGCAATGTTGCCACCGCAGAGACTCATGGGTGGAGCTACATAAGGAAGGGAGGAGGCTAAGCTCGCTCTCTTTGGGACACGAGACTTCGATGAACAAGTCCTCCTGTGCGGATCTGCTGGTGTGCAGGGCCTGAAGCCTGGGGCCTTGCGCAGCTACCAAAGAGCCTTCCATCCTACTGCGAGCCTGGGTGGCATCTGATTTTGTTATCCTCAACCTTTGTTGGATCGGAGACCCGACTGCTGCAGACGCTGTGTGTGGAGACACAGCAGGTGGAAGTCCCGGACTGGGATCGCGTCCAGGGGGGTGAGCGAGCACATGCTCAATCCATATACTTTATAATGTTGTTAGGCCTACAGACTGCCGTGACCCACCAGCTTACATTTGAGACCCCACTGGAGATCTATAGCAGAACTGAGTTAAGGGGTCTCCAGTGAAGTGTTCCGTGTTGTTACTTGACCTGTGGATTACAAATGTGTTCCTGAATGTGCACCACCATTTAAAGACTTGCATGCGAAGAAATCATCTCCTAGAGACTGAGTTTTAGAGTCTGGGTCAGGCCTGACCAAGTGTTAGAGTTTAGTTGCTGCGTCACAGGGCGCTTAGTTAACGGCCGTTACACGTGGTATGCCATTAAAGTATTTCACTAATGTGTAGTATGTTATTCGCTGCAGGGCTCTGCAAGAAGCACGTGTTGATCTATTATACCAAGAGAGAGTAAACTCGTTATTCTTTAATTGCTTTGCATTGGTGTCTGAATTTTACTATAGAGTATAAGAGATATTACCCTAGACTAGCTGTGCCAGAGTGGGTCGAGTGAATTGCCGGGGGTTGGCGGCGTTGTGTGCAGGGCCCGAGACCAAATTCAGCGGCTCTCTTAGTTGGGGGTGCGCTACATATATATATATATATATATATATATATATATTATGTTGTTAAGGACAAACAAGGCTTTCTTTTTTTGTCCTGCAATTCTTTTTTTTTTATTCGCAATCCTTAGACAACCAAGCATAATAAAACTAAAGAAAAGGCACTTTTTCTTGTTTTGAGCAGTGTTAGTTTAAATAGAGTTACTGCACATAAAAAGTGTGCATTTTATTCTGTAATTTGTCCAGTTTAGAACAACACTAAAATAAGAGTTTGGTACAAAGCATTCCAAAGTTGTTTACAAATTAAGTAGGTTTTTTAAATTTTGCGCTTTTTTTCACTGCAATACATTTAACCTCTTGGCGCCGCTTAAGATCACGTGACCGCCCTGATTGGCTGTCACAGAGGTCACATTGTCCGAAAAATCCCTGATCGCAAGGATCTATCGAGAGCTTTCGGTAAAGCAACGGTAACTGTGCCAGGAGCATGCAGCGTGCGCCCTCTCGGCACAGGTGTATTGGGGCAGTTAACGCAAATATGTGGCCCCTCAGCGTCAAGAGGGGTTAAATATATGTAAAACGTGTAAAAAATATTAATGCACAAAGCAAACAAAAAAATAGTTTAAATCTTAGTTATTAAACTACAAAAAAAAAGAAAATTTACCAGGAAAATTATAATTGAATGGAGAAGGAGCATAGGGAGTTAATTAGGGCTGATCAGAGTAAACTAAGGAGTTAAAATGGGGTTCAATAGAGAAACATTTAAAGTGAATGTAAACCCAATTCATTAAATTTGAGCTCGGCACATGTCTGCAGTGTTTTTTTATCTCTCTTCAAAGCCCTAAGTCCCGTGGCTTTCTCCTGCTCCGTTCTTCTGTTAGCATGATACCTTCTGACAAGTTCTCTGTTAACTGTGATAAAACCAGCCTGAATTGTGAGTCAGGGCGGGTGCTGTAAATAGATTAGAAGAGAGCTGGTCTATTCACAGCACAGCTCTGCAAGTCTCTGCCCATGTGGAAATGGGGTGTGTGCCTTTCCACCAATCAGCTGTCTCACAATTCTAACAAGACATGCATTTTCTAAACAGTATAGAAAGCTGAAGACATACACGTAAAACTTATGTAGGAGGATTTGTTTCATCTCTGTGTATCATTTGAGGCTGTTTACTTCACTAGGTATATGTGAGGGTTTACATCCACTTTAATACAAAAACAATTATTTATTAATTTATTTTTTTATATGTCAGGTTACTTTAACTGACTTCATCTGCAGATCAAAGTTCACCCCTTTGATCTGTAGATAAATAAACAGAAAGTTACAAAATGTAATTGTAGCTTTCTGTATTCCTGACTGAGCAATGTTGCTGATAAACATTGCCAGACTGCTTCTTTTCTTTGACAGCTCCTGCTGCCGGGACCATCTCTGTGTACTCGGCAATGCAGCTGTGATTAATCAGAGCTGAATTGCCGTGTACTGGGACAGGGGGGATCCCGGCAGCAAGGCAGAAGGACTGGACGTTCTACACACACCCTGTGTACAATGATGACATTTTTATGGGCGTGTTTAGCACGCCCAGAGTCTGCAACTGGTTAAAGCCATTTCAAAAGTTGTTTTTAATTTCTTTAATCTGTAGCTGTAGTAATTATTTAACTGCTTACCGTCCACATTGTGGTTTGTACAACATCTTAAATGCTAGGCAGACAGAACATGTAAGGCCTATCCTCAAAGGTAAGCATACTGGTCAGGATGTTTTTAAAATAAATTCAATATAGTCACTGTGATTTTTTTCCATTTGTTTGTCCCAATTTATTGAATAAATAACCTTGATGTGCCTACAAAAAAACACTTTAAGCCCAGGTTCACACTGGGCTGCGGGAGTGAAGCCGTGGGAGTTCAGCTGAACTCGCACGATTTCAGCCGCGATTACAAAGACATCTGACACAGATGTCAATGTAAATCGCGGCCGAAATCGCAAAAAGTAGTACAGAAACTACTTTTTGAAATTGGTGCAGCGCTGCAGATGCGGCGTCGCACCGATTAGGACGGTGCCATTGCCGGCAATTTGCGGCAAATATCGCCGTTTTGACATGCGATTTGACATGCCAAGTCGCATGTCAAAACGCACCAGTGTGAACCTGGGCATAAAGCATACATAAAATTAACATTAAAGAGTGCTTCAAGTTATCAATATTTTTTGCCATTGCTGCTAACAAATACGCACAGGTACACTTGCAGAAACTGAAATTACTACAGCTTTATTTTTTATAAATGATCAAAATAATTGGCAATCACCAGCAATATTTCCAGAGGTATCACTACTTACCACCATGAAGTATAGCACGCAGTCTGCTGAACAAATAGTTTCAAACACAAAGGTAATCCTGCCCAGCTCTGCATCATTTGTCCCAGTCATTGATGTTAGAGGCCTAAAATTGTAAAGAAAAATTATTTGTACACTTCAAACTCCATTTTACAACTTTTATTTTATTATTCTATCCAGCCGTTTTAGGGCCTGTGGACAAATGGATCAATTGGGGAAGTGTGGGACTTTGGGACAAATGGATGGCTCAATATTCACTTCCACAGTGCTCAAAGCATTTAAGATAATACAAATATATACAGCAGAAGAGCAACTGAATCCTGTACTTCTCAGCTTTGTGTACAGATTGAGATCATCACAACTGTAATACAAAATATACACCAGAGGGCGCTGACATAGTGTAGAAAAAAGGGATTTTTATAACAGCTTACCTGTAAAATCCTTTTCTTGGAGTACATCACGGGACACAGAGCGACTTAGTCATTACTAATGGGTTATATAGATTACCTTCAGGTGCTGGCACTGGCCACTTCCAAACCGGAAGTACCCTCCCCTATATAAGCCCCTCCCTTCCGGGAGCACCTCAGTTTTGTAGCAAAGCAATAAGTGTCCCAAAAAGAGGGGTGGGAGCTCTGTGTCCCGTGATGTACTCCAAGAAAAGGATTTTACAGGTAAGCTGTTATAAAAATCCCTTTTTCTTTTTCGTACATCACGGGACACAGAGCGACTTAGTCATTACTAATGGGACGTCCCAAAGCAATGCCAAATGAGGGGAGGGATACATAAGCTGGGCGCCATCAGGCATGAGGCTCTTTTGCGGCCTGCAACACACTGCGCCCAAAGGCGACATCCTCCTGACTTCTGACGTCTACCTGGTAGAATTTAGTAAACGTGTGTACTAAGGACCATGTTGTGGCCTTACAGACTTGAGCCAGGGAGGCTTGGTGATGCACTGCCCATGAAGTTCCAACTGCTCTTGTGGAGTGCGCCCTAACTTTGAACGGAGGCGGTCTCCTTTTCAAGCCATAGGCTTGTATTATGACCTGTCGAATCCACTTGGCTAAAGTAGATTTTTGATGCTGCCTGACCCTTTCTGGGGCCTTCCGGCAGAACAAACAAAGTATCCGTTCTACGAATCTGAGCAGTGGCTTTAAGATAAGCTTTAACTGCTCTTACTACATCCAAAGAATGCAATAACTTTTCCTCTACCGAACTAGGTTTGGGGAAAAAGGAAGGAAGAACCACATCTTGGTTCAAATGGAACCTCGATACCACCTTAGGAAGAAGGCTGGATGAGGACGTAATACTACTCTGTCCTTATGGATAACCAGATATGGCTCCTTACAGGACAAGGCGGCTAATTCCGATACTCTTTTAGCCGAACAAATGGCTACTAAGAAAATCAATTTCCTGGTGAAAAGAACCAAGGAAATGTGCCGCAATGGTTCAAATGGTTGTTTCTGTAGAACCGACAGAACCAGGTTTAAGTCCCATGGACATATGGGAATACTAACCGGAGGGCTAATACGCATCACTCCTTGTATGAAAGCTTTGACTAATGAATGCAAAGCCAAGGGCCTTTGAAAAAAATATTGACAAGGCCGTCTGACCCTTGATAGTACTCAAGGCAAGCTTCCTATGTACAGCCCACTGTAGGAAGTCCAGAATCCTACCTATTACGTACTTACGTGGATGCCATTTCCTGGCCTCACACCACGCGATGTACGCCTTCTAGATCCTATAATAGATCTGCCTGGATACCGGCTTCCTAGCATTGATCATGGTAGATACCACAGGATTAGAGAGCCCTCTCTTTTTTAGAATGTGGGCTTCAATAGCCAGGCCGTCAAACCTAGGGCTGGTAAGGAAGGGTAGTATATCGGTCCTTGCGAAAGCAGGTCCGGACGATGTGGGAGGGTCCAAGGACTTCCCACTGACATTTTTACAATCTCCGCGTACCATGCCCTTCGGGGCCACGCTGGAGCCACCAGAATCACTGGTTTCTTTTCTACCCTGATTCTGCGGATTAATCGCGGTGGGAATGCATATATCAGCTTGAACTGATCCCAAGGGAACACTAGGGCATCCGAACCGCAAGCTAGGGGATCCTTTGTGCGAGACACAAATCTGTCCACCTTTGTGTTGAATCTGGATGCTAGCAGATCTACATCTGGTGTTCCCCACCGCTGGCATATTGCCTGGAAAACCTCGGGGTGAAGAGACCATTCCCCGGGCATAATTGCTGGCGACTTAAAAAGTCCGCTCTCCAATTTTCCACTCCTGGGATGAAAACCGCGGATATGGCTGTGACATACCTTTCTGCCCATTCCAGGATGCAATTCGCTTCCCTCTGGGCTGCACGACTCCTGGTGCCACCCTGGTGATTGATATATGCCACTGCTGTGGCATTGTCTGATTGAATTCTGACAGGTGACCCTTGGAGTTTGGATGTCCATGCTACTAGGGCATACCAGGCTGCTCGTATCTCTAAGAGATTGGTGGGCAGGGCCTTCTCTGCTTCTGACCACTTGCCCTGGAGAGACCATTGCTCCAGTACTGCCCCCCAGCCTATGAGGCTGGCATCTGTAGTCACCACCTTCCAAGAAACCGGACTGAAGGGTTTCCCTTTTTCCAGATTCTGGTACCAACCACCAATGGAGGCTCTTGCGAACGGAAGGGGACAGGGACATTGGTAAGTCTAAAGCCTGAACTTTTTTGTTCCAGGCTGACAGTATGGCCCTCTGCAAGTTCCTTGAATGGAATTGACCGTAGGGTACCGCTTCGAATGAAGCCACCATTTTTCCCAGCAGCCTTATACACAGGCGTATGGATGGTTTTTCTTTTTTGTACCCACTAAGTGGGTCAAATCTTTCAAAGACGACACCTTCTCTGGAGGTAAGAAAATCTTTCTCTGATTTGAATCCAGTCTTAGCCCCCAAGTATTCCAGGCTTTTGACTGGTTTTAGGGCTGACTTTTCTCGGTTGATAATGCAACCGTGAGATTCCAGATACTTGAGTATCTTGTGAACGACCACTTCTAGTTTTTTTCACTGAGTGGTCTATCAGCAACAAGTCGTCTAGATATGCCATTATCGTTACACCTTGTGTTCCTAGTTTGGCCAATCGTAGGGCCAGAATTTTTGTGAACACTCGTGGTGCCGTGGCCAGACCGAAAGGTAAGGCTCTGAACTGAAAATGGCGCCCTTCTACTGCAAGGCGTAGAAATTTCTGGTGGGCCGGACAGATGGGAATATGCAAATAAGCATCCCTTATGTCGATCGAGGCTAACCATTCCTGCCCTTGTAGGGCGGTGGCCACCGATCGGATCGACTCCATCCGAAAAAGTCCTGATATGTAGGAACTTGTTTAGCCCTTTTATATTTAATATGGGCCTCATGTCCCCATTTGGTTTGGGGACTGTGACAAGGTTCGAGTAAAACCCGAACCCGTTTTCTTCCAAGGGAACCTTCATGATTACCCTTGGGGCAATAGTTGCTCTAGTGCCAGAAGGAGGGATCCACTCTTCTGGGGATCGCTTGGCACGTTTGACCTTATAAAATGGGCAGGAGGAATGTCTTTTAACTCCAGCCTGTATCCCAGACTTACTGCGGAGATCACCCATCTCTGATGGTGTCCCGCCAGGTCTCTGTGAACAACTGAAGTCTTCCCCTCACCCGATTGAGTGGGGGCAACCCTTCATGACTTGGGGGGAGGTTTTGTACCTCTCTTGACCCAGGGTTTCTTGTTACCCTGTGATTGTCCCTGATTTCTGCCCCCTGGATTTGACCGCGGAGGCCGTCGGAACTGTTTCACAGCCGATGTGCCAGGGACTGGAGAAGTAGGCCTCTTAAAAGAAGGACTTCTACCCTTGTTCTTAACCGGCAAGAGTGTACTTTTACCGGCAGAAGTTTTCTGGATATATTTGTCCAGATCATCTCCAGATAAGCGTTCTCCATGAAATGGGAATCTAATCAGCAATTTCTTACAGGGAGCTTCAGCAGACCAGTTTTTGAGCCATAGAAGCCTACGCATATGTCTACAGACAGCGTAAAGCAGGATGCCTGTTGGATTGTATCCTTTATGGCGTCCACCGCAACACAAGGCTCTAGGTAGGTCAGCTAGGGCAAGAGCCTGCTGATCTGGTAAGTCCCTTAAGACTTGTTTCAACTGATCTTTCATTGCTTGGCAGACTCCAATCGCTGCTACTGCAGGTTGTGTCACCATGCTTGCTGTAGAGAAAGCAGATTTTAGTAAAGACTCCAATTTTTTATCTATTGGGTCCTTGAACATTGGAACATTATCTACTGGACATGTCAGTGATTTATTTACACAAGAGATGGCTGTGTCCACTGTAGGGACCCTCCATTTTTTTTTTTTATGAACTTATCCTCCATGGGATAGATCACTGGAAATCTCTTGGGGGGAGTAAATATTTTACAGGATGCTCCCAATCCTGGTAAATAAACCCTTCCAATAAAGGGTGGATTGGGAAGGAACAGACAGTCTGGGGAGCTTTCAGCGACCCCAGCGAGGAGACAGTAGTGGTTGATGGTTCCGCCAGAGGCATTTAAAATGCTGCTCGGACCATGTTAGTCAGAGACTGAACCCATAATCTTTCAGCCTGAGATGCTGAGAAAGGTTCTTCCACTGTTGATTCCTCTATAACTTTATCAACCTCACCTGATCCCCTTCAGGTAGGTCGATCTCTGGGACTGTTCCTCCACTAACAGGCACTCTGCAGGAGGAGACGGAGATCGGACGCGCTTTTCCTGTGACAGGGAAGCAGCGATCAATGCTGTTAATCTCTCTTCCAATCCTCCCAGAGTTGAGGATAAAACCTCCTCTGTTATATATACAGGAGCAGGTGGACTGGGGACAGCCGCAGTACCAGGTACTCCTGCGGGGTTCCTACGGCTACTGACCTCTGAAATTTCAGGGGAGATTGGCGCAGTACAGCATGCCCAAAATCCTCAGAGCCCGACGGAGACCCCTTTCGCTTCTTGGAAGATCTATTTCCAGAGCGTCTGGACGACATATCCTATAAGCACAAAGCTGAGGTATTCCCGTCGTCATACACCAATTTTGCTGGTAATAGTCTAACACAGTTGCTGCTATATACCAGCTGGTGTCCACTAAAGTGCCTTTCTATGGGGATGCCTGCATCAACCGCCTCTGTGTGCCACTGTTTGTTGCTAGCTCTGTTTGCATCCAGCTGACACTTGTACTGTGTCTTTATACAAGCTGGGACGCCTGCACATGCGCAGAAGCGCCGTGGCGCGCATCGAGCGTCATCCACCCGCCCCGCCCCTTTTTTTTCATAGGAGGCGCGTGCACGCGCCCGCGCGCCCGTGCGCCATTGGCGCCCTTTTCGAAAATCAAACAGGGACTAGGAGCCAGGGCCCTTTTTGCCGGAGGGCCTGTGCGGTGGATGAGCGCAGCAACAGGGCAGAGGAAGTGGATTCCCACAGAGAAACTTACCAACTGCCTGGATCTTTTGACTTGAGAAAACCAAAGATCCACATGACAAGAAAAATGGACCACAGCGGCCTCTAGTGGTTTAACACAGGTACCGTGGTCCTTTTTTTTTTTTTTTCTTGACTACTATTAAAATTTTACATTTTCAGTAGTTACAGGCATACACAGATATTAGCGGGAATACCGTTAGGTAACAGACAGAAAGACAAATTAGGCTTGGGGGTCCCCCAATAGAACCAAGTTCCTGGGGGCCCCCACTTACCTGATCCCCGCCGCAGGACTTTGTTTGGTCCACAGAAGCCCAAACTTCACCTATCACGGCAGGCATTGTAATTAAACCTTCAGGGACCGGGTTCCCAAGGATTCCACTCCCCTGGACCTGTATAGCACCCTGCACAGACAACATCTTGGTCGTGGGTATGACCAGAGCTCTGGATCCCAGGGTCCAGCCCTCCTAAGAGAGGCATTACAGGCAAAACCTTGCTCTTCTGCTGCAAGGCCCGGGTACCGAACGTTTAGCTATGAAGCTTTTTTGGTGGGATCCGGAACAGCTTACTAAGGCCCAAAAGAACCTGTACGCAAGCCCAGTGAAAACACATGTTACTCTTTGGCCAACACCTTAGACACTGGCAAAAAACTGAGGTGCTCCCGGATGGGAGGGGCTTATATAGGGGAGGGTACTTCCGGCTTGGAAGTGGCCAGTGCCAGCACCTGAAGGTAATCTATATAACCCATTAGTAATGACTAAGTCGCTCTGTGTCCCGTGATGTACGAAAAAGAAATGGGACCTGTTTATCCTTATAAATATGATTCCATTTACTATACTATTCCATCACCGTCTGATTTATTTTCTTTTGTATTACAGTGTCCATCATGCACAAGTGGATCTGCATTGTCACAAGAATGTTAAAGGGTAACTCCACTTTCATGGGGAAAAAAAGCAAATAAAAAAATATTATTGCATATATAATTGTTACACAATCCACATTGTAATTAAATGCTAATAAAAATGACCTTTCCTTTTCAATCTGCAGAGCTGTCGTTTTCTGTAAAATTCAATGCAATATGACAGCCTGGAGGCATTCTGTCCAGGGGTAGGCAACCTTGGCCCTCCAGCTGTTTTGAAACTACACGTCCCATGAGACATTGCAAGACCCTGACAATCACAGGCATGATTCCTAGAGGCAGAAGCATGATGGGATTTGTAGTTTCACCACAGCTGGAGGGCCGAGGTTGCCTACCCCTCCATGTACACTGTTGGTATATGAAACGCCCCCAGAAAAACGCCCTCAGAAATGTAATTATGTACTTGTGTGATTACTTTTCCCAGAAGTCTGCACTAAGACACAAGTCAGATTTTAGGCGTCTACTGCAACAAAAATGTAATTTATGGCGTGATGCTCTTAAGGGGTTAATCACTTCTAAAGGGACACTGACACAGCAATTTTCCTCATTAGAACAAGCTGATTGATAATGAAAAAGTCCCTCTTATTCAGATTCACTCTGCACACAACAAACAGCTCTTTCTTCAGAGCAGAAACAGGTAAGAATCTGCAACAAAGTTTATTGAGATCCCTGCAATGTACATAGATCTCCCAGAGGGGATTGTTTTTTTCTCAACAAAAAGTGGAGTTACTGTTTCAAGTGGAACTAAAATTGCTAGGTGGTAGGTGTTTGTTGCAGAATAGACTCTGTATGTATCCTCTGCCATAAAAGATTCTGCCTTATCTGCTACAAGTTTTCATCTGTTTGTACAATGAACCATGTCTGCACAGGTGTTACATCAGGTGATGTAACTCTCACATATAAGCACATTATGGCAAGTGACCACCCACCACAATGCCAATTTTAGTTCCACCTTAACATATTGTAAGTGCCACAGTCGCTTAGATGCTTTGGATAAATGCAGCAGGTTAAAATGTGCCTGGTCAGCAAAGCAGTGCAAACAGGCACCAATTTGCCTTACTCTGAGTCCCTGTAGAATATGTAGTAAATTATGTTCAAAACAGGTATAGAGGCACCCAGTGATCTTATAGTGGAGATGAATCAAAGCAGCAGTGTTTTATTGTCAACAATTCAATAAACTCAGGGTCACTTTTGCCAATTCTTCTTGAGATAGATGGACCAAGACAATTTAACTATACAGGGGGTCCCCGACTTACGAACCACTCCGGTGGGTAGTATGTGCAGGAAGTGGAGTGCAGAGTGTATGGTGGTGGGTAGTGAGTGCGGGGAGAAGAGTGCATATGTAGGAACCTAAATGGTGTGACCAAGTCATTGCTCCAAAGCTCCAAGCTTTATTTATTCTGTACTTTGAACGGATGTAGAGAAGAGAAAACTGCAGATAAACGGGTACAACTCATTTAGGAGTATTTGTTTCATCTCAGCAGCACCTGAGGCCGGTCACTTTACTGGGTATATGTAAGGGTTTACAACCACTTTAACCTATGAAGCACTGGAAGATTAGTGCTCTGAGGGGGATTCAGCATCACCGAAGGGAGGATTTTTTATAGTAACCAGTAGTGATGAGCCGAACACCCCCGGGTTCGGTTCGCACCAGAACCCGCGAACGGACCGAAAGTTCGTACGAACATTAGAACCCTATTAAATACAATGGATGCGAACGTTCGAATTCTAAAGTGCTAATTATAACAACTATTATGCATGTTATTGTCCTAAAAAGGGTTTGGGAACCCGGGTTCTGCACCAGGGGACATGTATCAATGCAAAAAGAAGTTTTAAAAACGGTCGTTTTTCGGGAGCAGTCATTTTAATGATGCATAAAGTGAAAAAAAAAAAGTCAAATATTCCTTTAAATATCGTACCTGGGGGGTGTCTAAAGTATGCCTGTGAAGTGCAACGTGTTTCCCGTGTTTAGAACTGTCCCTGCACAAAATGACACTTCTAAAGGAAAAAAAAGCCATTTAAAACTGCTTGCGGCTTTAATGTAATGTCTGGTCCCGGTAATATGGATGAAAATCTTTAAGAAAAATGGCATAGCTACCCCATGACCCCCCCCCCCCCTACCCCAGCCCATTACCAGCCCCTTTGGGTCTTGTATGGATATTAAGGGGAACCCCGCACATAAAATAAAAAAGGCCCTATATACTCTGAACAGCCGTATACAGGCGGTGCATACAAGACAGGGACTGTAGGTTTGTTCTTATGTAGAATCTGTTTGTAATTTTGAACAGGTACATTGTTTAAGTGTAGCTCCAGCCCAAAAATCTATTTTTAAACTTTTTGGAAAACATAGGTAAGGGTTATCACCCCTGTAACATTTGTTTTGCTGTCTGTGCCCCTGTTCAGAACATTTCACCTCACTTTCCGTCCCAATGACAACTGTTTTTGAAATGTGGTGTTTTTCTTGAAACAAGGATTGCTGATAAAGCATCAGTACAGAGGAGACACCTTTCTTCCATATTAATTCTTACAGGAGAGAATTTTCCTTCCAAGGGGTAGATTTCCTCTCACTTCCTGTTGTCTTCTTGCGTTTGCAAGTAGGAGTCGTTTGTAAGTTGGATGTTTGAAAGTAGGGACCTGCCGTATATACTCTGCAGAAATAGGCCCCTTAGTTGTTGGTGTTGGCAGAAACACTGTAAGCACTCACAGTTACTCTTGGTTGGTGCTGGAACGCCCTGCTGTCAACTATTATATCAGGAATTGTAATTACATATAATTGTTGAACAGTGGTAGTAAAAATTGGGCCTTTGATGGTGGTGCTGGTGCCACAACACTGTAAGCCCTGACAGTTACTCTTGGTGGGTGCAGCAATGGGCCCTGCTGTGAATTATTAGATCAAGAATTGTAATTGCATGCCCCTGTTGAACAGGGGCTGAAAAATTGGGCCTTTCGTGGTGGTGGTGGCATTGCCACAACACTGTAAGCCCTCAGAGTTACTCTTGGTGGGTGCAGGAATGGGCCCTGCTGTGAATTATTAGATCAAGAATTGTAATTACATGCCCCTTTTGAACAGGGGCTGAAAAATTGGGCCTTTCGTGGTGGTGGTGGTGGTGGCGTTGCCACAACACTGTAAGCCCTCAGAGTTACTCTTGGTGGGTGCAGGAATGGGCCCTGCTGTGAATTATTAGATCAAGAATTGTAATTACATGCCCCTTTTGAACAGGGGCTGAAAAATTGGGCCTTTCGTGGTGGTGGTGGTGGTGGCGTTGCCACAACACTGTAAGCCCTCAGAGTTACTCTTGGTGGGTGCAGCAATGGGCCCTGCTGTGAATTATTAGATCAAGAATTGTAATTACATGCCCCTGTTGAACAGGGGCTGAAAAATTGGGCCTTAGGCACTGGTGCCACAACACTCCAACCCCTCACAGATACTGTACTTGGAGCACAGCAATGAGCCCTATGGCAAATTATTGCTAAAAAAATTGTAATTACACGCCCCTGTAAAACAGGGGCTGAAAAATTGGGCCTTAGCCACTGGTGGCGGCACCCATAAACAAAAATGATCTTCCAAGCTATCATCATCAATCGTATCATTGAGGACTCGGAGGAGGAGGATAGCCAGTCAACATAACAGCACAGGCACTCAGCATCAGCATCAGTCTTGAAGGGATGTGACATGTTAAAATCAATTAGTCTGTTATATCAGCATCAGGTGTGTGGTAGCTGGTGGTGATCCAAGACTGGTTCATCTTGATGAAAGTCAGTCGATCAACCGAGTCGGTGGACAGGCGCACCCTGTGATCCGTGACAAATCCTCCAGCAGCACTGAATGTGCGTTCCGAAAGAACGCTGGATGCAGGACAGGCCAGTAGCTCAATTGCATACTGTGCAAGCTCTGCCCAGTGATCCATCCTCAAGACCCAGTAAGCCAGAGGATTTTCGGTGGGGAAGGTGTCCAAGTCTGACCTTGCCCCTAGATATTCCTGCACCATGTTTATCAGACGCTGGCGATGGTTGCTGGAACCGATCATACTTTGGGGCTGCGGACTAAAGAATTGTCTGAACGCATCAGTCAGACGGCCACCTTCCCCACCGCTCCTTCTTTGACTGGCCGAAGCCTCAGCAACTCGTTGTCCAGGACCAGGAGTTTGTAACCTCCCAGTCTCTGGGAACGCGTTGCACAGACCTTTCTGCAAGGCCTCCCGGAGTTGTCTCATCCTCTGCTCCCTCTGCGACGGTAACATAAGGTCCGCAACCTTACCCTTGTACCGTGGATCAAGGAGAGTGGCCAGCCAGTAATGGTCCCTCTCCTTGATCCGAAGAATACGAGGATCCTTCCGCAGACTTTGCAGGATCAGGGAGGCCATGCAGCGTAGGTTTGCTGAGGCATTCGCTCCGGAGTCCTCTGGGTCACTAAGGACGACATGATCCGCAGCCACCTCCTCCCAGCCACGTACAAGTCCACTGGTTTCTTGGGACTGTAAATCATCCCTAAAAGACTGCTGCTGATGATGCTGAGTGCCAGCCTCCACCTCCATGCTGACACAATCCTCCTCCTCCTCCTCCTCCTCCTCCTCCTGTGCGATGGGTGGGACAGAAGGAACACTGTCTGGGTAAAGGGGGCCTTGAGAGGCAAGGAAGTCCTCCTCTTCCTGCCTCTGTTCTGCCTCAAGTGCCCTGTCCATTATTCCACGCAGCGTGTGCTCCAACAGGTGGACAAGAGGTACAGTGTCACTGATGCATGCACTGTCACTGCTCACCATCCTCGTGGCCTCCTCAAATGGTGCCAGGACAGTGCATGCATCCCTGATCATGCCCCACTGGCGTGGAGAAAAAAAACCAAGCTCCCCTGACCCTGTCCTGGTGCCGTAGTCGCACAGGTACTCATTGATGGCCCTCTGCTGCGTGTGCAGCCGCTGCAGCATGGCCAACGTTGAGTTCCACCTGGTGGGCATGTCACATATAAGGCGGTTCTTGGGCAGGTTCAACTCCTTTTGCAGCTCAGCCAGGCGAGCACTGGCATTATAAGATCTGCGGAAATGCACACAGACTTTCCTGGCCTGCCTCAGGACATCCTGTAAGCCCGGGTACCTGCCCAAGAACCGCTGCACCACCAGGTTAAGGACGTGAGCCACACAGGGCACATGGGTCAGTTGTCCCTGTCGGAGGGCGGAGAGGAGGTTGGTGCCATTGTCGCAAACCACCATTCCTGGCTTAAGCTGGCGTGGCGTCAACCACCTCTCGGCCTGGCCCTGCAGAGCAGACAGGACCTCTGCCCCAGTGTGGCTTCTGTCCCCCAAACACACCAGCGCAAGCACGGCATGGCATCTTTTTGCCTGCGTACTTGCATAGCCCCTTGAACGGCTACGGAGCACCGCTGGTTCAGAGGACAAACCACAGGAAGAGGCCATGGAGGAAGAAGAAGAGGAGGGGGTGGAGGAGAGAGGTGTGTCACAACCAGTAGTAGCATTTTGGAGGCGTGGCGGTGGAACAACCTCCAACACTACTGCACCTTGTCCTGCATCCTTCCCAGCTGCCAAAAGAGTGACCCAATGGGCCGTGAAAGAAAGGTAACGTCCCTGTCCATGCCTGCTGGACCATTAGTCAGCGGTAATATGCACCTTACCGCTGACCGCCCTGTCCAGCGAGGCCAAGACATTGCCTTCCACATGCCGGTAGAGAGCCGGAATAGCCTTCCGTGAGAAAAAGTGGCGTTTGGGAACCTGCCACTGAGGAACCGCACATTGCACAAACTCACGGAAGGGGGCCGAGTCTACCAACTGAAAAGGCAGCAGTTGAAGCGCTAGCAATTTAGCCAAGCTAGCATTCAACCGCTGGGCATGTGGATGGCTGGGAGTGAACTTCTTTCGACGGTCCAGCAGCTGGGGCAGGGAAATTTGCCTGCTAGAATCGGACGTCGGTGTACTGCTAGCAGAGTGGCCGCAAGTACTTGGCTGTGACACACCTAATTCTACACCTTCATTCCTCTCAGTGCATGTTTCAGAGAGGACTGAAGTTATAGTGGGGTTGGAGATCCCAGCTGATGCGGTGCAAGGAGAGGTCCGCTTTGTTCTTTGGTGTGGGTCTTTGAGGTAGGCTTGCCAACGAGCTGCATGGCAGGTCAACATATGTCTGGTCAGGCATGTGGTACCCAAGCGGCTGATGTTTTGGCCACGCGATATACGCTTGAGACATATGTTGCAAACAGCAGCTGTGCGATCTGATGCACTAGCCTCAAAAAAGGCCCACACCAAAGAACTTTTTGAATGACGGGCAGAGGCAGCGCCCTGCACAGGCGGAGCTCTGCGGTGTGATTCCGTCGGTGTACTGCCCTTACGCTGGCCACCAAAGGGCATCCTGCCTCGTTGGAGATGTGCCTCCTCCTCATCCTCCTCCTCTCTCCTATTAGGCACCCACGTGGAGTCAGTGACCTCATCATCCCCTCCCTCCTCATCACTGGAGCCAATCTGGCAGTATGCTGCAGCTGCTGGAACATGACTGCCAGATTGGTGTCCTTCTTGAGCATCCCCTCTGTCTGCTCTCACGCTACTGCCTTCCTGTAGCTGGGTTTCATCATCAGACCCTTTGAAACGCTGGGCATCCTCCTGGAGCATGTACCCAACACTGTGCTCAAACAGTTCGGGGGACTCCTCAGGAGGAGGACATGGTGGGTCTAGGGAAGGAGTGACTGATGATGAGTCTGACATTGATACCAGGGAAGAGGACGCTTTGGCAGCTGCTTTGCCAGTACCCTGAGCCTGGGTGAGAGAGGATGAGGAGGAGGAGGAGGGCTTGGTCATCCACTCTACCAAGTCTTCGGCATGATGTGGCTCAACATGTCCAGCTGCCGAAAAGAAGGACAAGCGTGTCCCATGGCCATGTGCTGATGACAATGCACCGCGTCCACGACCAGCACTGTTGTCCCCAGACACAGAGCCTGCTTGCCCTCTTTTATTGCCTCCTGACTGTCTGCCTCTCCTTGTTTGCCTTCCAGACATTCTAATAGATGGCCTGCAGGGAGATGGGGAAAAAAGCAATAAGGGCTACCTTCAGGTGTCCTTCTCTGTCCCTTTACTTAAGGATTTCTAAATATGGTTGAGGATGATTGCTTTTGCACAGAATAGCACAACGACAATTTCCCTGACTGTCCAAAAAACAAGGATTTCAAAGATGGTTGATGAGGAATGCTTTAGCACACTATAGCACAAGGAGAATTTCCCTCACTGTCCTTCCCTGTCCCTAGAAACAAGGATTCGTACAGTAAAACACACTGACACTCTCCCTACCTATAGTTTTCTGTCCCTAGAAAAAAGGTTTTTTTAAAGCACACTATAGCACAAGGAGAATTTCCCTCACTGTCCTTCCCTGTCCCTAGAAACAAGGATTCGTACAGTAAAACACACTGACACTCTCCCTACCTATAGTTTTCTGTCCCTAGAAAAAAGGTTTTTTTAAAGCACACTATAGCACAAGGAGAATTTCCCTCACTGTCCTTCCCTGTCCCTAGAAACAAGGATTCGTACAGTAAAACACACTGACACTCTCCCTACCTATAGTTTTCTGTCCCTAGAAAAAAGGTTTTTTTAAAGCACACTATAGCACAAGGAGAATTTCCCTCACTGTCCTTCCCTGTCCCTAGAAACAAGGATTCGTACAGTAAAACACACTGACACTCTCCCTACCTATAGTTTTCTGTCCCTAGAAAAAAGGTTTTTTTAAAGCACACTATAGCACAAGGAGAATTTCCCTCACTGTCCTTCCCTGTCCCTAGAAACAAGGATTCGTACAGTAAAACACACTGACACTCTCCCTACCTATAGTTTTCTGTCCCTAGAAAAAAGGTTTTTTTAAAGCACACTATAGCACAAGGAGAATTTCCCTCACTGTCCTTCCCTGTCCCTAGAAACAAGGATTCGTACAGTAAAACACACTGACACTCTCCCTACCTATAGTTTTCTGTCCCTAGAAAAAAGGTTTTTTTAAAGCACACTATAGCACAAGGAGAATTTCCCTCACTGTCCTTCCCTGTCCCTAGAAACAAGGATTCGTACAGTAAAACACACTGACACTCTCCCTACCTATAGTTTTCTGTCCCTAGAAAAAAGGTTTTTTTAAAGCACACTATAGCACAAGGAGAATTTCCCTCACTGTCCTTCCCTGTCCCTAGAAACAAGGATTCGTACAGTAAAACACACTGACACTCTCCCTACCTATAGTTTTCTGTCCCTAGAAAAAAGGTTTTTTTAAAGCACACTATAGCACAAGGAGAATTTCCCTCACTGTCCTTCCCTGTCCCTAGAAACAAGGATTCGTACAGTAAAACACACTGACACTCTCCCTACCTATCCTTCTCTTTCCCTAAACTAAAGGAATCCAGGTTAAGCAAGAAAAAATAAATGTCACTGTCCCTGCCTATGCTTCTCTTTCCCTGCTCCGGAACACACTACACTAGGCCGCCGTGCTGGCGGCCTTTTATAGTGTGGGGCGTGTACTAAACCCCCTCAGCAATAATTGGCCACAGGCATCCTGCCTGTGGCCAATCATTGCTCTCCTCGCTGCCGGCGCTGTGATTGGCCAAGCATGCGGGGTCACAGTGCATGCTTGGCCAATCACAGCGCCTGGATGACACTGCGATGGCGTAGTGCATTGTGGGCCGTTCGCGTCACTCGAATTAGGCGCGAACGGCCCAAATCGTTCGATCTTCGTCGAACGATCGAACAGCCGATGTTCGAGTCGAACGTATGTTCGACTCGAACACCGAGCTCATCCCTAGTAACCAGCAACCAACAGCACAAGGGATGCACCTCATTACAGGCAAGTTATGTCCCTAGGTGCTGTATACCCCAAAACATTATAACTAAACTTCAGCTTTAATATGTTCTTACCTGCCCTGCTATGACTTAGAAGTTATTAAAATGTAAAGAAAGTGAAAGGAAATACCACAGAAAATATTTTTACCAGACAAACAGGCATAACTTACTTAAATCCAGGGATATGCAGATTCAGCAGAAGGTAGTCATTATCTGAGCCCCCAGATCCACTCCGGACATGATCACCTGCAACTTCCCAGCCTACAAAAAAAAAATGGCCGTATCAATCACTGCACCAGATCATAAATATAGTGACAAGACTGCTGCTATTTCAGTGGAAACAAAGCTACATTACTAAAGATATTGCATGCAGAAAGCTGGGAATCTCACAAAATAAGTTGGAATTATTTCGCCCCACGTAATTGTTTTGTGATTTATTGACATGTGATACTTACCATCTCTGTGCAATAGAATTGCACAGAGCATCCCCGATCCTCCTCTTCTGGGGTTTCCCGCTGGCACTTCAGGCTCCTCCTCTTCTCAGTGTGCCACCATAGAAAGCCACTTCCTATGGTGACACACCCGCGGTCTCAATTTCAGAGCACACTGCCTGCGTCCATAGACACAGGCAGCGCGGCTCAGTCCCACTCCCTCATCACAGGATTTGACTCCTGCTGCCTCAGCAAAGCCTGTGAGAGCGGGGAGCCAATACAGAGGGCACTGCGGTGGATCAACTGATGACTCAGGTAAGTATTTAGGGGATGAGGTGGTGATGCAGGTACTGGAATTTTTTTTTACCTTAATACAGGGAATTCATTAGGGTCAAAAATGTTTAGGCTTTAGAACCACTTAAACTTAATGTAGAGCTTTAAAGGGGTAGTAAACACTGTTTTGTTTATCTTGTACCTACAGGTTCCCCTATAATAATACTTACCTGTAGGCACAGTAAATATCTTCTAAATGTACATTGTTAAGGAGATATTCCAATGCGTAGCAGCCGGTGACATCACCGATGCATGCGCACTCTGCTCTCAGTGAGCAGCACGCTCGAGAACGCCGTCCATTGAGAGTGCTGCGCCGTGATTGTTGCTCCGGTGTGCACGCGTGGGATTGACATCCTTGCGGTTTAGTCATTCAAAAGGCCGAAACCCGCAAACCCAGAAAAAAGACCAGGTAAAGATAGAATTTCTGTTACCGGTGACAGCGCGCCGCTGGAGGGATCCGTTTTTTAGGTAAGTTGGTCATAATGTGCTAGTATGTGGTGCATACTAGCACATTGTGACATGAGCCTGCAAGGCGACCTTTTGTTTGCCAACGCCAGTACCACTGTATATACTCTTCTTGTGTTTTATTTTGCTTTTTTCAGTACTCTTGTCGAATTTTTCTTACAAGGCATATACTATTAGGTTTAAATAAGACACTTCAACCCAAGAGTGTCATGTTTTTTTTTTCATTCACAAAACTTTATGTGTATTGTATTTGACATTAGATTCAAGCTTTAACACCAGCTTAAGGCAAACTATTTTCAGCCATGTGACTGTAATTTTCAAATTTCATTGAGCTCATATTAAAATAAATGTAATTTAAAAAAAAAAAAGGATATCATGCGTTAAAGAGGAACTGCAGTCTGCTCATATAATTTGTAATAAAAACATCTTTGCCATTCTAAATCTTCCCTCCAACCACTTTGCATATGATTTTATAATATACTGTGATTCTGTACTTGCCAATAATGCTGCAAAAATCTCCCTCCACTAAGTCTGGCTGCAGCTATTTTAACCACTTAAGCCCCGGACCATTTTGTTGCTAAAGGACCAGGCCCCTTTTTGCGATTTGGCACTGCGTCGCTTTAACAGACAATTGCGCGGCCGAGCGACGTGGCTCCCAAACAAAATTGACGTCCTTTTTTTCCCACAAATAGAGCTTTCTTTTGGTGGTATTTGATCACCTCTGCCGTTTTTATTTTTTGCGCTATAAACAAAAATAGAGCGGCAATTTTGAAAAAAATTACATATTTTTTACTTTTTGCTATAATAAATATCCCCAAAAAATATATATAAAAAAAAAATTTTTTCCACAGTTTAGGCCGATACGTATTCTTCTACATATTTTTGGTAAAAAAAAACGCATTAAGCTTTTATTGATTGGTTTACGCAAAAGTTATAGTGTCTACAAAATAGGGGGTAGTTTTATGGCATTTTTATTAATTTTTTTTTTTTTACTAGCAATGGCGGCGATCAGCGATTTTTATCGTGACTGCGACATTATGGCGGACACATCGGACACTTTTGACACATTTTTTGGACCATTGTCATTTTTACAGCGATCAGTGCTATAAATATGCACTGATTACTGTGAAAAATGACACTGGCAGTGAAACGGTTAACCTCTAGGTGGCGCTGTAGGGGTTAAGTGTGACTTAATGAGTGATTCTTACTGTAGGGGGGCGTGGCGTGGCTTGGCGTGTGACGTCACCGATCGTCGTTCCCTATGACAGGGAACAGACGATCACTGACATGCCACTAGGAAGAACGGGGAGAGGTTTGTTTACACTTACCTCTCCCCGTTCTTCAGCTCTGTGACCCGATTGCGGGACACCGGCGGCCATCAGGTCCGGGTCACGAGCGCGCCAGCGGCGGCGCACGCGTGACCCACGGATGGGTTCTTAACCACTTCAATACCATGCACTTACGTATACAGCTTCCTGCCCAAGCCAATTTTGAGCTTTCAGCGCTGTCGCAATTTGAATGACAATTGCGCGGTCATGCTACACTGTACCCAAACAAATTTTTTATCATTTTGTTCCCACAAATAGAGCTTTCTTTCGGTGGTATTTGATCGCGTCTGCGATTTTTATTTTTTGCACAACAAATAAAAAAAGAGCGAAAATTTTGAAAAATACTAAGTTTTTCTTTGTTGCTGTTAATTTTTTTTGTAAATAAGTACCTTTTCTACTTCAATGACGGGCACTGATAAGGCGGCACTGACGGGCACTGATAAGGCGACACTGATGGGCACCGATGAGGTGGCACCAATGAGGTGACACTGATGGGCACTGATGATGGGCACTGATAGGCGGCACTGATGGGCACTGATATGTGGCACTGGTATGCGGCACTGATGGGCACTCATAGGTGGCACTGATGGGCACTCATAGGCGGCACTGATTGGCACTCATAGGCGGCACTGATTGGCACTCATAGGCGGCACTGATTGGCACTCATAGGCGGCACTGATGGGCACTCATAGGCGGCACTGATAGGTGGCACGGACGGGCACTGATAGGTGGGCACTTATGGGCACGGATGGGCACGGATGGGCACTGATAGGTGGCACTGATGGACACTAGTAGGTGGCACTGATGGACACTGATGCCCAGCAATGACAGCCACCACACATTGTGGTAGTGCCAGTCAGTGCCCATTTGTGGGCACTGATTGGCATATTTTTGTTATTTTTTTGTTATTTTTTTTTACTACATGTGGATGGCCATAGGGGCCATCCACATGCTTGGGGCTTCCCTGGTGGTCCTGGGGGGCTTCCCTGGTGGTCCAGTGTGGGTATCCGAGGGGGGGCTGCGCTAATAAACAATCAGTGCGAACCCCCCCTGTCAGGAGAGCCGCCGATCGGCTCTCCTCTACTCGCGTCTGTCAGACGCGAGTGAGGAAGAGCCGATCAACGGCTCTTCCTGTTTACATCGTGATCAGCCGTGATTGGACACGGCTGATCACGTGGTAAAAAGCCTCCACCGGAGGCTCTTTACCGAGATCAGTGTAGCGGTGTGTCAGACTGACACACCGCTCCACCGATCGCCGCGATGCGTGCCCCCCCGGGCGCACGGCGGCTGTTATCCTGCAGGACGTCATATGACGTCCAGTGTGGATAACACAACCACTTCCCGGACGTCAATATGCTATTGACTGGGTGGGAAGTGGTTAAAGGGGACGTACCTGTACGCCCTCGTGCCTGTCCGTGCCATTCTGTCGACGTATATCGTCGTGCGGCGGTCCTTAAGTGGTTAACTGTGGGCAGCTGAAGCTGCTGCCTGTTCACTTCCTGGATTTACATAGACACACAGAGGCTCTGCAGCTCTCATTGGCCCTCTTATGACTCATCCCTCCTCCCTTCCTGGCAAACTCTCACGAGAGTGAGACAGAGCTGTGCATGATGTCATAAGCCTAGGCTTTTTACCAGTCAAAAACCCGGAAGTGGACTGTATAAGGCATTTACTGGCAGAAAAAATAAATGTTTTACTATCCAAAGTTAAAACAACAAGGGCAGAAGATTTAATAGATGGAAAGTTAAAAAAAAAAATGACAGAAGGTGCGCTTTAACTTGATCAACAGGTAAAAAATGCACGATTTACTGGATTATTAATTATGAAAATACGATAAAGTGATTTATTGAGCAATGTGGATCCTAAAATTCAAAAAATTCAAAAAATGCCTGGAGTTCCACTTTAATCTCATCTGGTAAGTATGCAAATGCATATACTATATATACTGTATATATACTGTATATATACCGAATATGGCTTGCAGAAAAATATAGTAACAATAATTCTCCTGTAGGGGGAGACATTGTACTAAAAATAATGCCTGTGTGGTAAGAAACCTGCAAACCGACTTTCTCAGCCTTTTCTACCAATAATTGTTATATCCAAAAATCACAGTATATTAGTGTGATGGTCACTGGGGAGAATGTTCCTTATATTTGTGGTCATTGTGAACCCCCCCCCCGTTACAGATAGCTAAAGAGATCATTGGTGCCAGTGGTTGCTTATCTGAAAGGCACAAATAGCTCAAGAAACCTGTAGCAATCTCTGGATGAATCCTAGTGCTCCATGGTTGAAAATGGCCGGTCTAAATGTTTATTAGTTTGACTTAAAGCTCTGCTAAATAATTGATCAAATGTTAAACCCCGTACACACGGTCGGACTTTTTGCGAACAAACTTCATTTTGAGCAAGTTTGCCCAAAAAATAAGACCGTGTTTACGCTCCATCGGACAAACTTTTTTGGTTTTCATCGGACAAAAGTTCGGTCTGCAAACGGACAAACTTTTCGCCAACAAAAGTCCGATGGAGCAAAGTCCGACCGTGTGTACAGAAAACCATCGGACTTTTGTCCGATGGACAAAAAAAATCATGTTAAAATCAACCAACAATAGCAGAAGTTGACCAAAGGGTGGCGGTAAAGAGCAGAAAAACCATGTGACGTTGGGAGAAGTTTTGGGAAAGTTTGCAGAAAAGTCCTGTGGTGTGTATGCTATGGGTGTGCCCGGCCAACTCCGTTCGGACAAAAATCCACGGAAAAGTCAGATGGAAGTCCGACCGCGTGTATGGGGCTTAACACAATTCATTTGAAAAATAATGATGAATATAACAGTTGCTAGACAGCAGCAGCTTACCATTCATTCCGTCACACTTGGAATTTCCAACATTAAAGCAAGAGGTCTTCATATTGGACGGGAGGATGTTCCACCACTTGTACTCTAAGCCTAGGACCGGCTCTGTGCCAGCGGCACATTTCTTACACTCTGCAGGTAAAAAAAAGGCTTGAAACATATTCTAACACTGTTCTTATTAAATTACAGGAAATGCAAATCAACATACAGCAAAGACAGCTATTAACCACTTCAATACAGGGCTTTTTGTACCTATTCAATACCGGGCCTATTTTGGCACTTCTCTCCTACATGTACAAATCATCATTCTTTTGCTAGAAAATTACTCAGAACCCCCAAACATTATATATGTTTTTTTAGCAGACACCCTAGGGAATAAAATGACGGTCATTGCAACATTTTTTCTTGCACAATATTTGCGCAATAATTTTTCAAACGCCTTTTAAAAAAAAAAAAAATGGTTTCATGAATTAAAAAATAACAAAACAGTAAAGTTAGCCCAATTTTTTGGGAACATATGAAAGATAATGTTACGCCGAGTAAATAGATACCTAACATGTCACGCTTTAAAATTGCGCACACTCATGGAATGGCGCCAAACTTCGGTACTTAAAAATCTCCATAGGCGACGCTTTAATTTTTTTTACAGGTTACCAGGTTAGAATTACAGAGGAGGTCTAGTGCTAGAATTGTTGCATGCGCTCTAACGCACGCGGCGATACCTCACATGCGTGGTTTGAACGGCGTTTACATATGTGGGTGACTTACGTGTGCATTCGCTTCTGATCGCGAGCTACCGGGGACAGGGGCGTTTTAATTTTTTTTTTATTTATTTATTTATTTATTTTACTTATTTATTTATTTTTTTACAATGATTTTACTTTTTTTTTTTTTTTTGATCACTTTTATTCCTATTACAAGGAATGTAAACATCCCTTGTAATAGGAATGTGTGTGACAGGTTCTCTTTATTGAGAGATGCGGGGTCAATAAGACCCCACATCTCTCCTCCAGGCTGGAAAGCATGAGATCAGTGAAAAAATTTTCACTGATTTCATACTTACAGCCGCAATGGCGGCTTTGTTTACATTTGAGACCCGGGCGTGACGTCATCACATCGCGCCCGGGCCTCCGACGATCATAGAGATGACTGATGACCATCTGGTCACCAGTCATCTCTATGCTCATCACGTGACTCCACCAACGATGCCGGAAGATTCGCTCCGGGTCCCCGATCGCACGGGGGAGCCCGGAGAAGCACCGGATGGCGGTGGGAGGGGGGGTGTCCCCTCCCGCCGCCTATAAGAACGATCAAGCGGCGGAACCACCGCTATGATTGTTCTTATGGTGCACAGAATCGCCGGCACTTCAAAAGGATATCTGAATGATGCCTCTAGCTGCAGGCATCATTCAGATATCCCCCTACAAAGTCGAGGACGTCATATGACGTCCACCCAGGATGGGAGATCCCATCTGTGGACGTCATTTGTCTATGGCTGGGTAGGGAAGTGGTTAAGCTTGCTTATAAGCATCAAGTAACAGGAAATATGTTATAGCAGGGGTAGGTAGGCAACCTTTTAAACATAGTGTGCCGAAAAATATTTTCAAAGAAATTGAAAGTGCCGGCTACTTAAAAAAAAGGCCAAATCCAACACTCAGTTATGAAAAAGAAATTTTTATAAACGAAATGCTGTAAACGACTTGAATAACAGTAAGAAATAAACAATGAGCTTTGCGTCTTGACACCTCAAATCTGCCCAATTCCTGCACTATAGACCTCAGATCACCTCATCTCCTGCACCTGACCAGTGTACTCGAGATACCTCCCCACACCTTACCCCTACCAGTTTACCCCTCTTAACCACTATCTTAACTTATCCAATCTATAGTAATTTAGACCACACCAGAGTTGGAGTATAAAATGGCCACAACAGCCTTTTTATTAAAACCATATCATGTAAAGAACTCCAATATAAAATATATATATTTTCAATAACTTTATTAACACAATTTTACCATTATAACTCCCAGTCTGTTGGTCTCTGACGGCACCCCAAAACTTTTGAACCCCTTTTTACACCAATACACTGTGGTACAAAATTTTTGAACCATACCAGGCCTCCAGCCGTATAACAGCTCGGAGACAACCCCTTCCCGCAGTGCAACCATACCCGTACTCCAGCGGACACCATTCCACTGGAATACACCAGAGGGGCACATACCACCGATGAGCCCCCACCACTTTAATACCATCTGTTTTCTGCCACCGTCAAAGACCAAAGACACCGCCACAGCCTGCAAAGGGTAACCCCTTACCCTTAAGGGCCCCTCCACACCCGCAGGGCACACTGGATCCCATCCTGACTCCCCAATGCCCACAAATCCATCCCACGTCAGAAAGATGCACACCATCCCTCCGTAAATACATGCCCACATTAACCTCCAACTCCATGTGCCTACCACCAGCCCCCCGTTATTGGCAACCAACCTAACCACCAGTTCATTCAACTTGATTCCCGCCTTGTTAATCTGCGCCACTGATCTCTCCATCCGCCACGAGGTGTACTTCATAACGTCAGACTATACCACCAACGTCCCCAGGAAGACCTCTCTAAGCGCCAAGAAATCCGACGTTATGGCCGAGAACAGAGCCCCAATGGCTCTGATCCCCAAGTCATCCTCCCCCCACATGTAGTACCAAAACGACCGGTGGTCTATCCAACCGGGCGTAACGATCCACTCCTGGCACCACCCTACTCCACTCTATGCCCGGGAAGCCTATTCCTCCCAACGCAAGCCTCCATCCTGGGTATCCCCAACAGCCTGCCCTCCTGTCATGCATCTGCCCTCCTTTTTCCCCCAAAAGACATATGAATGCCCTACCGTCCAGATGAGGCGTGTAGAACCTCCATCCGAACTGAAAATACCACAACACAATTCAAAACCCCAGAAAATTACCCTATCATTGCCAATAACCACACTTGCGAACCCCTTCACTTCCCACATATTTCCACTCACATCCGCTAATAAATGGGGGGCGTACATAAGGACAAAACCACCTGGACTCCCATCTCACGATCCATTTTACCGCCGCCAAATCCAACCCGCCCCGGGCAGCCCCAGTGGCCGCCCCGATGCGGAAGGAGTGTGAAGCGATATGCGTGCAGTTGTTCCCAACCGCCCACAGGCCTTTCCGGAAACCCAGCCATGCATTGAAAACGTACTAGAAAACGATCCATCCCCATGCACCAAAAAGGCCCACCCCCGGGCGTCCTAACTTCCAGAACTTCTTACACCACCCTCACTGAACAGTCCTGATCCCCGGGCAATGAATACAGCTGTACCGTCACCCCTCACACAGGGAGGGTGGCCCATTTGATCCATCTGTAACCTCCTGACCCGCGACCTCACCCTACCGCCCGATAACTCCACGTCCTGTACCAGTAACCCCTCAGTCCTCCGTTTTAGACGGGCCCACAAGCTCCCCTACCCTAAATGCAACAAAAAACGCTGTATAGAACAACTTAACCCCTTAACAGATGAACACACCCCGGCCAATGCCCCGCAAATCCCTTGTGAAAGAGAAACAGAAAACAGGCCTTCCTGCATTCCTATGAAGGTGATCCTTCTGACACCCCTTTAACGCCTCCCTTACCCAGAAAACCGTAGTGAAATCTGCATGCCCTGGAGTTCGAATAGAAACGCCAAGCCTGCCCGCTTCTTCTCGATCCCTGCCACCGAACCCCTTGCCTCCATGCACCGAGTTACTAAGTAAACTACCCGCAACTCCGTCTCAGACACATCCAGCTAAGCATCCGCTAGCTGTCTGAATGCAGCCCATCCCTCCAGATTATTTGTATATGCCACCCATGTCGACCCACTTCCCTACTTCCCAATCCGGAAAATGGGGACAGTGAAACAGCTAAAGTGTAATCCAACCCCGGGATACGCCTAGCATAGAGAAAACGTTCACGTGTAAGCACTCCAGTCGATGACTTGCACCACCCCCAAATCGTCACCGTTCAATCTAAACTTCATGTCCTTACACATTGCCTCCCACAGCTCTGTAGCCAATACCGCCGGAAACAGGTCCAGCAATACCAGGTGATGACTGAGCCCCTCTTCCCCCAAAGACTTAGGCCATGCCTCTGCACTCCATTACCCCTGGCAAATGCCCCAAAAAACCCGTGGACTTTGCAGCGTCAGTGCCCCATCCTAAATCAAAAATTGGTCACGAAGTCCCACATCCACCCCCATTGCCCGTTGTAAGTTTCCAAGAACGTGTGCCCCACCTTCAAAACATCCCTAAGCTCCTCATTGAGTCAAATGAAATGCGTATTGGCCCGCACCCCCACTGCCGCAGCCGACCATCCTTTAACAAAAAACCCACCCATGGGAACAATTTCCCAGGAATTGGATCGCCCGACCCGTCACGGACCACCCTTTGCCAAAAGGAAGCTAAATTGTCAGACATGGCGCCTGAGAAGGAGCATACCATGGGCAGACACCGATTCACATAAAATTCCTCCCAGCAGCACCCCAACCGCCAAAACTGTCCGGGTGAAACGGCAGCCGCCGGAATGCTGACTCAACGTCCGCCTTTGCGTGAGTGCCCCCCACTGTGCCCACTGCAGGACCTATCAAGGAATTAACTGACCCCCTGTTTGAGAACGAGAGGTGGTGAATAAGCCGAAGCTTGATCGATTCCTTCTTAAGCACCACCCCCATCGGTGACACCACCAGATACACGATTGGGCTCTCCCGAAATGGCCCCCCCATACGATCTAAAGCCACCTTTTTAGCCAATGTTTTCTGAAACCACCCCCGGACTAACCATTGCGGACCCCAAAATTTGCGCCAAGGGCGGCACGACCTCTTGAGCGAACGCAATTTTAAAAACCCTCCTAGAAACCCGCTCTCAGCAACTCCGCCGACGCCCTAACCAAATATCTACTTAGAAAAAAATGCATCCTTACCTCCTGCACCGGTGTCATCCTTCTTGAAGCAAAATCCCCGGGACGCTTTCCGTCTTTGAAGCACCGAGACAAGGGGTGCGTCCCCCCGCATCCAGCATTCCTGTTAAGAACGACAGGACCCCACCCAACTTGCCAGATTCCTTGTTAAACTGACAGTACACCCCACCATGTTTTTCGTTCAGTGGTACAGAGTCATTTGTCCCCCCCGACCGACCCCCTTGAAAAATGGCTTGGTGTCCCAGCCGAGGACATCAAACGCAGCCAAAGGCTGATATCCTTATGCACCCAACAAAGCGTCTGACGAACTGCCCCACGCTGCCGACTGTTCGTAATAACGCAGTAAAGCAGTCCCAACCTAACCCCCTAGGCCTCTCCCAGCGCATCCATATAACAGCACAGTGCCGATCAATGTTCCCGGGTTTACTCACCTAACACGCTGGCCAAGCTGGCGAATGGCTGCAGCCTCTTGCCAAACCTCCTCGGGACCAATCGACACCTCCTCATCCCCTCATCTTCCTTTCCGGAATCGTCTGGCTTACCTTGTCCAAATAAAACTTTTCTAGTGGCAGTAATGAGAAAAACCTCGACATACTCACCTTTCCTATTTTACTCTCACCCCCTGGTCATGTGAGCCCACAAGGGCCCTCCAAAGTAAACGCAAACCTTACACTTACCGGCATCGGCGATACTCACTATAACTGCCCTAGCTACCACAGCCGGATCCCCTGCGTCCACCCCCCACAGCCTTACTCCCCTGAACACCTCCAACCTGTTCCGTCATGGGCCCCGCCGTGGGCACGGGCGACACCCCCTTTTCCGTCCCCCTTACCTGCCCGCCTACCCACGGCGCCGCCTGCGGGAGACCCCCTTTTACCCCTGAAAATCACTCACTAATCAGCAATGGGACCCCCCGCCCCAGGGGAGGCAGGCTGGTTGCCCGCCACCCCTGTTGCCGGTGCAACAGCCACTAACCCCCGGTGTGGCCCCCACACCGCTGGCAATGCCCCTGGCCCCACACCCCACAACTCACACCGTGCCTTCATTAAATCAACAGGAATATAGTGGTAGACTTACCAGGCTGACAGGGCGCGTCCCCCACAGCCGCAGACCTCGCCTCCCCCGGTGCTGCGACCCCTCTGAAATCTTCCTCCTCTGGTTCGGACAGCTCCCCCTCCGATCTCCGATCCCGGGCTGTAATCACGGGTGTGATGAGCCCCCCAGGCGAAGCCTGCCTGGAGGCCGCAACTCCCCAGGCGCCGAATTGAAGTCCCCTCCTGGGGATCCACCACCACCTCCCTGCAGCGCCTGCGCCCTCTTGACGAGCCCCGGGTAGACCACGACACCTGACCCCTGTTGTCCTCCACTTTAAGCCCCCCAGGCGACGCCTGCCTGGAGGCCGCGACTCCCCCTGGCGCCGAGTTGAAGTCCCCTCCTGGGGATCCACCACCACCTCCCGGCAGCGCCTGCGCCCCCTGGACGAGCCTGTTGGCCTTCACTTCAAGCCCCCCAGGCGAAGCCTGCCTGGAGGCCGCGACACCCCCCTGTTGCCAATTGAAATCCCCTCCTGTGGCCCTGCGGACGTGGCACCGCTTTCCCCCCCTCCCCCGCTATATCCCCCCTCACTGCCGTCTGTATAGAAGGGGGGATAGCTCTACAAGAGGTTCTCCGCCGCAGCCCGTAGCCCCGCCCCCCGCTCCCCACCGCTGCCGCATGTAACATCTGACTCACCCCCCGGCCGAAGCAGGCGCGTGCTTCCCCGGGGGAAGGGGGGGGGGACGAGTCAGTCTGTGGGCTACTGGGGTAGCCCGATCTATGGGGTGGGGTCGCGAAAAGCACTCCAGCGTTAGAGACCGCTGCGCACACTGTGAAGCCCCTACGCTGGCTGCAGAAACCCCCCCTGCCCAGTCCTGAATGAGAGCACCCACCTGTTCGCCCAGCCAGTCTGGCCCCTTGGACACCGCAGCCGCCCGCAACCGCGTGAGGATCGAGACACGGCCGCCATCTTAGCTGTGGAGAGAAGTGAAAAACTTCCTCTCCTTTCTGTCCCCACACAAAATGATGCCGAGTGCACCCGCCCCCAGCTATTTAAAGCGCCCCTCCCCTCACATTAAAATTCACCTCTGCCTCCACCCACTCACTTCTTCACCAAATGTTAACCCCGTCCTGTCTGTACACTCCACCTCGTCATGCACGGCCCTTCATTATTTTCTTTTTTGTCTCTTCATTCCGGGCCTCCCTTTCTCTCCACAGATCAGCCCCAATTCCTGCATCTTCTCTCCACAGATCAGCCCCAATTCCTGCACCTTCTCTCCACAGATCACCTCATCTCCTGCACCTTCTCTCCACAGATCACCTCATCTCCTGCACCTTCTCTCCACAGATCAGCCCCAATTCCTGCACCTTCTCTCCACAGATCAGCCCCAGTTCCTGCACCTTCTCTCCACAGATCACCTCATCTCCTGCACCTTCTCTCCACAGATCAGCCCCAATTCCTGCACCTTCTCTCCACAGATCAGCCCCAGTTCCTGCACCTTCTCTCCACAGATCACCTCATCTCCTGCACCTTCTCTCCACAGATCAGCCCCAATTCCTGCACCTTCTCTCCACAGATCAGCCCCAATTCCTGCACCTTCTCTCCACAGATCAGCCCCAATTCCTGCACCTTCTCTCCACAGATCAGCCCCAATTCCTGCACCTTCTCTCCACAGATTAGTCCCAATTCCTGCACCTTCTCTCCACAGATCAGCCCCAATCCCTGCACCTTCGCTCCACAGATCAGCCCCAAATTCCTGCACCTTCTCTCCACAGATCAGCCTCAATTCCTGCACCTTCTCTCCACAGATCAGCTCCAATTTCTGCACCTTCTCTCCACAGATCAGCCCCAATTCCTGCACCTTCTCTCCACAGATCAGCCCCAATTCCTGCACCTTCTCTCCACAGATCAGCCCCAATTCCTGCACCTTCTCTCCGCAGATCAGCCCCAATTCCTGCACCTTCTCTCCACAGATCAGCCCCAATTCCTGCACCTTCACTCCACAGATCAGCCCCAATTCCTGCAACTTCTCTCCACAGATCAGCCCCAATCCCTGCACATTCTCTCCACAGATCAGCCCCAATTCCTGCACCTTCGCTCCACAGATCAGCCCCAATTAGGGTGACCACATTTCCAAACTACCATTCAGGGACGCCCCCCTTCCCAAAAATCAGCTTGTGCTGTAACGAATCACAGCACAGTGTTTGGTCACAAGAGGCGGGATTTATGATTTCACCAATCACAAGCAGGGGGTGGGGATTGTACTCCTCCAGGCATTCCCGGCCAGGGCAAGTACTGTCAGTGAGTAAAGCAGTGATGTGGCGGCCTTTTTTGGGTGCATGAGATTGGCCCGGGGGGTAGCTGTGTCAGTTTTATTTCGGGACACTGTATTGTCCTAGAATGAAGGTGCCCGGGACAGACCTGCAAAATGCGGGACTGTCCCGGGCAATCCAGGACACGTGGTCACCCTAGCCCCAATTCCTGCACCTTCTCTCCACAGATCAGCCCCAATCCCTGCACCTTCTCTCCACAGATCAGCCCCAGTTCCTGCACCTTCTCTCCACAGATCAACCCCAATCCCTGCACCTTCTCTCCACAGATCAGCCCCAATTCCTGCACTATAGACCTCAGATCACCTCATCTCCTGCACCTTCTCTTCCCAGATCAGCCCCAATTCCTGCACCTTCTCTCCACAGATCACCTCATCTCCTGCACCTTCTCTCCACAGATCAGCAGCAATTCCTGCACCTTCTCTCCACAGATCAGCCCCAATTCCTCCACCTTCTCTCCACTGATCAGCCCCAATTCCTCCACCTTCTCTCCACTGATCAGCCCCAATTCCTCCACCTTCTCTACACAGATCAGCCCCTAATCCTGCACCTTCTCTCCACAGATCAGCCCCAATTCCTGCACCTTCTCTCTACAGATCAGCCCCAATCCCTGCACCTTCTCTCCACAGATCAGCCCCAATTCCTGCACCTTTTCTCCACAGATCAGCCCCAATTCCTGCACCTTCTCTCACCTTCTCTCCACAGAGCAGCCCCAATTTCTGCCCCCCCCCCCCCGCTCTCTACAGATCAGCCCCAATTCCTGCACCTTCGCTCCACAGATCAGCCCCAATTTCTGCACCTTCTCTCAACAGATCAGCCCCAATTCCTGCACCTTCTCTCCACAGATCAGCCCCAATTCCTGCACCTTCTCTCCACAGATCAGCCCCAATTCCTGCACCTTCTCTCCACAGATCACCTCATCTCCTGCACCTTCTCTCCACAGATCAGCCCCAATTTCTGCACCTTCTCTCCACAGATCAGCACCAATTCCTGCGCTATACACCTCAGATCACCCCAATTCCTGCATCTCCACACCTCATATCAGCCCCAACTCCTAAACCTTCACACCTCAGATCACCCCAATTCCTGCACCATCACGCCTCAGATCAGCCCCAACTCTTGAACCTATACACCTCACATAATCCCAATTACTGTATGATCACACTTTAGATTACCCCACTTTCTGCACCATCACACCTCACATCCCCCCAATTCCTGCACCTTCACATCTCAGACGAAGCCACAATTCCTGCACCATCACACTTAAGATCACCACAATTTCTGCACCTTCCCACCTCAGATCAGCCACAATTCCTTCACCATCAGACCTCAGATCAGCCCCAACACCTTAAAGCGGTGTTCCGGCCAAAAAAAATACATACTTCAGCTGCTGGCTTTTAGTAATTGGACACTTACCTGTCCTGGAGTCCCTCGATGTCGGCACCGCAGCTGATGTTTCTATCAGCTGTCGGGTGCTGCCGCCGCCATTGCGGGTAAGGGAACCCAGCAGTGTAGCATTTCGGCTTCATGCCGGGAACCCTACTGCGCATGCGCGAGGCCCCGCTCCTCTCTCCTATTTGCCCGGCGGCCGGGGGAGGAGGAGGGAGCCCCGTGGTGACATCACGGGTCGCGGCCAGGACTCCCGGAAGTGGGAAAGGATATCTGTCAAAGACAGGTATCCTGTCCCTCCTCCCCCCCGAAAGGTGCCAATTGTGGCACCGGAGGGGGGGAGGAATCAGATGAGCGGAAGTTCCACTTTAGGGTGGAACTCCGCTTTAAGCTTCACACATCAGATTAACCCAATTCCTGCACATCACACCTCAGATCACTTCAAGTCCTGCACATTCACATCTCAGATTAACCCAATTTATGCACCAGCTGAAGGTACTTACCACCTAATCACTTTAGTTTTACTGTTGGGTGGCATGTGAGCCCCAAATGCTAAAGTGCTCCAGTGTGCAAATTTTTATCAGCTCCCATAGGCGAAAGCCTGTCCCCATCTGCCATCTCATTATTAGCAAATCATTGTGGTGGGTGGCCTAATGACCAATAGGCAGACATAGGAGGAGGAAAATGGGATTTTCTCAGCTATGAATTTTATTATGGACTGGGATGCAATTTCTAATAATCATCTTACCTTGTTTTCCATCTGAGAAGGTCCCAAATGGACAAGGGGTACAAGTAGATGTCTCATTAATGTAAAATCCTGGATTGCATGGTGGACATGCCTCTTTTTGTCCTGATGCTGGAAGCTGGATGGCACCAGGTAGGTCTTCTTTGCATATTTTTGGCTCTATCCATTTATACATGATTTGTGTCTAGTCAAAAGTGGCAAACAAATATGAATATTATTCTCACACTATCAATATTGTCTGTAATGTTTAAATCTTTTAAAAGTTCAAAGCATTACATTACCATTTTCATTGTCAATGTTAACAATATCATTAACATCTATTAAACGAGTTAAAAATACCCTTCAAATGACACAAAAAATTGTCAGTTTAGCAATTTAAGCTCAGTTTCAAGTCAAGTAGCTAAAACATGTAGTGTTCACTTTTCTAGCCATAAAATAAACACAGGTTTTCTCAGCGTTTTCATTGTTTGGTTACATGCCTTATTTTAGACCCAGTGATGTCATCCCTGGGTCTCTGTGCTTCTCTATGCAGTGAAGGCAGATGATAGCTGGTAGGAAGAGCCATCGGGGTGCTGTATATAGCTTTCTGAAAAAGATCACAGTGCCCTGCCTCTATACTCCTCTCAAGAGTCCTCAGCCCTAATGCAATCAGTGGACTGGCCCTTGGGAGGCGTTATGCAAATATCAAAATATCTTGATGGGCGTATGTCAGTCTGGAGGAGTGCATAGCTCCCAACTGTCCCTGATTTTGAGGGACTGTCGCTGATTTGGAGCAATGTCCCCCTGTCCCTCATTCCTCCTTGTTTGTCCCTCATTTTGGTCTGATCTCTATAGATGTATATAAAATGTACTTTTTATCTATCAACAAAGGTTTCCCAGTGCTAAACCTTTTATCTGATTTCTAAATGGCTGCATTTGTAAATCCCAAAAGCAAATATAAAGGAATAGTATTGGTGAAAAACAGCACTTGAGGGTTTAACCAATCTTGTTTTTTGTACACTTCCCCTTTAAGGGGTGTGGCAAGAGGTGTGTCCTATACCTGCATACTTTTTCTGATAGGTGTCCCTCATTCCCATCTCAAAAAGTTGGGGGGTATGGGAGTGGGTGTTCCCAGGTGGGCTGCATTTGGATGCAGACTGCCACAGGTAACACCAACGTGTGATACTGAGCCTCCATGATTAAAAGAACTGAAAGCCAATGGTTGTCCTCCAGCTAGGAGATGAGGTGGCCTCTATCTGACTTGCTACATCTTTTGATGCCCACTGGGAGAAACCAAATGAAATCAGAGTAAGCAATTTTAGTAAAGCAGTGGAGCCTGTATAACTGTGGAAGTCTTACGTTAAAGCGGATCTACACTGTATCTGAGCCCCACCAACCAAAAACGCTATTTTATTTTATTTTACAGTTTTGTTAATCAAAGCACAGCCCGCCATCCATCCATGCTTCTATGCTTTATTTTGCTGAGAAATCCCTTTGAAAAACACTCCCTAGCATTTTTGGCTGTGGCTATTTTAATAAGGGCAGATGATTCATGTAGCATTTACTTCCTGGAATTCATCTGCCCTTAGCTCAGGCATACAAGCAGGAGGGTGTGCTTAGCTCAGCAAACCCCTCCTTCCCTCCTGAAGACTCCTGGGATGTATGACATCATTTGCTTAGGCAAGAAACTAGGAGGTACCTGAAGAAAAGCAAAAAACAACACCCCTCACATTTTTGTAAATATTTTATTATATCTTTTCATGTAACAACAGTGAAGAAATGACACTTTGCTACAATGTAAAGTAGTGAGTGTACAGCTTGTATAACTGTGTAAATTTGCTGTCCCCTCAAAATAACTCAACACACAGTTATTAGGCCCCTTTCACACTGGGGCGTTTTTCATGCGGTTTAGCGCTAATAATAGCGCTATCATACCGCATGAAAAAATCCTGCCCTGTGTCTTCAATGTGAAAGCCCGAAGGCTTTCACACTGAAGCGGTGCGCTAGCAGGACCGCTCCAAAAGTCCTGCTAGCCGCTTCTTTACAGCGGTAAAGGAGCGGTGTGTTCACCGCTCCTTTACCGCGGTCTCCCATTGAAATCAATGGGACAGCAGGGTAATACCGCCCGCAAACCGCGGCAATAGCCGCGGTTTGCGGGCGGTATTAACCCTTTTTCGGCCGCTAGCGGGGGTTAAATTAACCCCCCTAGTGACTGCATACCGCGGTAAGAACGACAGTATAGCAGCGCTGAAAATCGCGCTGCTATACCGCCACCGCTCCTGCCCGTCCCAGTGTGAAAGGGGTCTTAATGTCTAAATCGCTGGCAACAAAAGTGAGTACACCCCTAGGTGAGAATGTCCGAATTAGGCCCAAAGTGTCAATATTTTGTGTGGCCACCATTATTTCCCAGTGCTACCTTAACCCTCTTGGGCATGGAGTTCACCAGAGCTTCACAGGTTGCCACTGGAGTCCTCTTCCACCCCTCCATGACGACATCACAGAGCTGGTGGATGTTAGAGACCTTGCGCTCCTCCACCTTCCGTTTGAGGATGCCCCACAGATGCTCAATAGGGTTTAGGTCTGGAGACATGCTTGGCCAATCCATCACCTTTCCCCTTCTTTAGCAAGACAGTGGTCGTCTTGGAGGTGTGTTTGGGGTCGTTATCATGTTGGAATACTGCCCTGTGGCCCAGTCTCCAAAGGGAGGGGATCATGCTCTGTTTCAGTATATCACAGTACATGTTGGCATTCATGATTTCCTCAATGAACTGTAGTTCCCCAGTGCTGGCAGCACTCATGCAGCCCCAGACCATCACATTTCCACCACCATGATTGACTGTAGGCAAGAGTACACTTGCCTGTACTCTTCACCTGGTTGCTGCCACACACGCTTGACACCATCTGAACCAAATAAGTTTATCTTGGTCTCACCAGACCACAGGACATGGTTCCAGTAATCCATGTCCTTAGTCTGCTTGTCTTCAGCAAACTGTTTGCTGCTTTCTTGTGCATCATCTTTAGAAGAGGCTTCCTTCTGGGACGACAGCCATGCAGACCAATTTGATGCAGTGTGTGGCGTATGGTCTGAGCACTGACAGGCTGACCCCCACCCCTTCAACCTCTGCAGTCTGCACCAATGCTGGTGGCACTCATACATCTATTTCCCAAAGGCAACCTCTGGATATGACGCTGAGCAGGTGCACTCAACTTCTTTGGTCGACCGCGGCGAGGCCTGTTCTGAGTGGAACCTGTCCTGTTAAACCGCTGTATGGTCTTGGCCACCGGGCTGCAGCTCAGTTTTAGGGTTTTGGCAATCTTCTTATAGCCTAGGCCATCTTTATGTAGAGCAGCAATTCTTTTTCAGATCCTCAGAGAGTTCTTTGCCATGAGGTGCCATGTGGAACTTCCAGTGACCAGTATGAGAGAGTGAGAGCGATAACACCAAATTTAACTCACCTGCTCCCCATTCACACCTGAGACCTTGTAACACTAATGAGTCACATGACACTGGGAGGGAAAATGGCTAATTGGGCCAAATTTGGACATTTTCACTTAGGGGTGTACTCACTTTTGTTGCCAGTGGTTTAGACATTAATGGCTGTGTGTTGAGTTATTTTGAGGGGACAGAAAATATACAATGTTATACAAGCTGTACACTCACTACATTAAATTGTAGCAAAGTGTAATTTCTTCAGTGTTGTCACATAAAAAGATATAATAAAATATTTCCAAAAATGGGAGGGGTGTACTCACTTTTGTGAGATACTGTACTTTCCTATCTATTTACTAATGGTAGCAGCATAATACAAATAATCAATGATTGAGAGAGTGAAGCTCCACTTTAAGACTGGTGTTCAGCTTTAAATATGTGTCTCCCCATAGTCAGTATTTATTTGGCATGTCAGCATTTCATCATACCTTTCCCTCCATGTCACAGGGTGTATGGATCTGGAATAAATCTTTGTTTGTGCAAGGAGGACGATCTATACACTTGCTGGATCCTTCATCTGAAAAAGAAACATACACAAAGATAGCTTTGAATATTATGTTTATTAGATGCTTCCTGGAGTGAGCTAAATTTATTGCACTGTAAATAGGACACTTATAGAAGTCCCAGTTCTCGGTGGGACTGCAATGTTCATTAAAGTAGAACTATAGGCAAAAATTTGTTTTTATTTTGGATAGTTAATAGCCATCAGTTTTTTGCCATCTGTGTACCTTTGGTGAGATTTACCTTTACTTCCTGATCGATAGCAAAAACAGGAAGTGAGAAGAAATCCCAAATTAAGGGAATCTATGCCCCCTGCCCCCCCCCCCCAGATGCACCCACATAGTTCCCTAGAGACAGTCATTGAATCTACCTATTTCTCCACTGATCATCGCTGTACCTACCTACTTTTCCACTGACCATCTCTGCATTTACCCTACTCTCCACTAGCCGTCACTTTACCTACCCACTTTTCCACTGAGCACCACTGTACCCATACATCTGTCCACTGACTGCCACTACATCTACTGTACATACTTCTCCCGTGACAACCGCGGAACTCGTGCACTTCTCATGTGACAGCTACTGCACCCATGTATTTCTCCACTGACCGTCACTGTACCTAACCACTTCTCCACTGACCGTCACTGTACCTAACCACTTCTCCACTGACTATCACTTCACCTACCCACTTTTCCACTGACTATCACTTCACCTACCCACTTTTCCACTGACTATCACTTCACCTACCCACTTTTCCACTGACTATCACTTCACCTACCCACTTTTCCACTGACTATCACTTCACCTACCCACTTCTCCACTGACTATCACTTCACCTACCCACTTTTCCACTGACTATCACTTCACCTACCCACTTTTCCACTGACTATCACTGTACCTAACCACTTCTTCACTGATCATCACTGTATACCTGCCCACTTCTCCACTGACTGTCAGTGAACCAACCTACTTCTGCCACTTTACCTACCCACTTCTCCACTGACTGCCACTGTATACCTGCCCACTTCTCCACTGACTGTCACTGTATACCTACCCACTTCTCCACTGACTGTCACTGAATCAATCTAATTCTCCACTGGCTGACACTTTACCTACCCACTTTTCCACAAACTATTGCTGTACCTACCCACTTCTCCACTAAGTGTCACTGTACCTACCCACTTCTCCACTGACTGTCACTGAACAAAGCTACTTCACCACTGACTGTCACTTTACCTACCCACTCCTCCACTGACCATCACTGTACCTACCCACTAAATTTCACTGTCTACCATTGTACATAACGTACCACAAACTACCTCGTTCTGAACACTGTGCTATACATTACATCCCCAGACTGCCAGCGAGGCTATCTCCATTCAAAACCATTGCACAGAGTAGATACGGTAAGTATAACATGTTTGTTAATTTAAAAAAGATAAGCTTTAGAATCATTTTAAGAACAAATGATCAATGTACAAACAATAACCATACTCAAGGCTGGTGTACAGGACGCCAAGGTTGGGTCCTGAACGGGTGCTATATAGCACCAATATTTGGGTTCTAGTCCCTTTAAGGAGTTGTGATGGTGTTCAGGAGGTCACCCAGAATGGGTGAGGAATTCCCGGCAAAAGAAGTAGTCCAGAGAGGACTGGCTCGCAGTCCTCTTTGTCTTGATAGAGAGTTATTTGGGGCCCGGAATTTCGGAGGCTCTAAAGTGATATTCGGGTGGGATAGAGACTCCACTCCTGACCACTGGGAGTCAGCACACAGGGGGTTAAAGGCTTCCAGGAAACAGCTCATAAAACAGGAAGTGGTGCAAGAGGTGTTGTGGAAGGAGTATGGGGATTGCACCTGTGAAGATGAGCTATGTGTCTGCTGGGAGCTTTTAAGGATTCAGCAAGGGCTCTGGAAGTTCTGGGGCAAAGACCCCTCTACAAAAACTGTATGTGCCTTTTCTTTAATTTGTTTTGTGCTGAAGACAAGCAGGACTTTACTTTATGCTGAAGATAAGCAGACTTTGTTTTTATATTTTTCCTGTGTGCTGAATGAAGCTTTATTTTTGGTTTATGTACAAATAAAAGCCTTTTTGTTCAAGTTCAACAGTTTATGCACTTGGTCCCGTGGAGCTATAATCCCCAAAAGTTTACACTAGATAAAGGTAAATATTTAACACATTACTACACATTTACCATCTACAAGTACTGCAGTCTAAGGCCCTTTTCACATTGGACGAATCCGTGAGGATCCGCCCCGTAAACCTCCGCTTGCTCAGCGGGGATCGCTCCGCTGATCCCCGCTGAGCCGGCGGATGATAGGGCAGTCCCCGCACACTGTGCAGTGACCGCCCTGTCAGATCTCCTCTCTCTCCTCTATGGGGGGGGATCGGATTAACACGAACCGTCTGATTGAAAAATAGGATTTTCCTCCGTCTGCAGAATCGGAGGATTGCGGACCCGGATGAGTTTGGGTGTCAGCGGATTTTCATCCGCTGACACCCGCTATCTCATAGGGACCAATGTATGTCCCTTTTTCATCCGAAAACGAATGGATGAAAAAGCAGACATACTGTCCGCATGTGTGAAAGGGGCCTAATAGGTAACACCCACAGAATCCTTTTATTTTATTTACTAAAATTGGTAACAATTCTTGAAAACAGGAGGTCTAATGACAGTCAACTTAGATCTATAAACCATTACTGTGATCTACCATAATGTCTGCTCTACTAATAAACACCAAACTCTGACAAAAATAGAATACGCCACTAGCCCTTTGTGTAAGTCTAATCACTCACAGCAGCCAGTTACGGGTCATCTTTCAATGCTATTGCTAAGGTTGACATTAAGGTTACTGCAGCATTTCTCAACCAGGGTTCCTTATGAAGTAGCTAGGGGTTCCCTGAGCAATGAGCAATGTTTTAAGCCCCATACACACTATTAGATTTTCTGCAGATCTTTGTCAGATTTACCAAAACCATGTAGTGCAAGGGCCTGCCTAATTGCATACAAATTGAAACTCTAAGGTTTTGGTAAATCTGAAGACAAAAAATGCAGAAAATCTAATAGTGTGTATGGGGTCTAACTCTAATGCTGCGTGAACATGGCGGTTTTTAATGACGAGAAAAATGCCATTTTTTAAATTGGTCATTAAAAACGATCATGTGTAGGCTCCAGAGCATTTTTCGCGACGTGAAAAATGGGCATTAACATTTTTGAACATGCTCGTTTTTTTCACGTCGTTTTTCTCGTCGTGAAAAACGGCCGTGTGTAGGCTTTAACAACGTGAAAAAAAATGCACATGCTCAGAAGCAAGTTATGAGATGGGAGCGCTCGTTCTGGTAAAACTAGCGTTCGTAATGGAGATAGCACATTCGTCACGCTGTAACGGACTGAAGAGCACGAGGCTGAAAAGCACAAATCGTCTCTCACCAAACGTTACTAACTTGAGATCAGCAAAAGCAGCCCAAAGGGTGGCGCCATCCGAATGGAACTTCCCCTTTATAGTGCCGTCGTACGTGTTGTACATCACCACGCTTTGCTCGAGCATTTTTTTTCACAATAGTGTATAGGCAAGGCAGGCTTGAGAAGAATCACGTAGAGAAAAACATTGTTTTTTACAATGACATTAAAAACGGCCGTGTGTACGCGGCATAAGATAACTACTGATCTTTTTAGCTATCTGTAAGGGGGGATTCTTCTCACTGACCACAAATGTAAAGAGAAATCTTCCCAGTGACCATCACACTAGTGTATTGTAAGCTGGAACTGAAGTAATTATTATCAGGGGTTTCCTGAGCCCAAACAGTCTCCTTTTTAACCCCTATCTATGTTAAAAAAAAGTTGAGAAAGGCTGGGTTACTGAATATAAATGCACCACATTTGATTAACAATAAAAACAGAAATATTAGGGTGGCAATGCAATTCTAAAAGTTTTTTAATGGCCAATTTACCCAAGAAAAACTATGATCCTCTTGCTACTAAAATGGCAAACAGCCAATTTATCAGCATCCCTACTACAACATAGCTCTTTACAAGAAACATGAACCCTCAAGCCAATTCTGAAAAGAAAGAACTAACATACTAAAATACTATACAAATACTATACACCATTGACTGGCATTTCTATGCATTTTCATTTCAGCGCCTACAACATGACAGTAAGAATTTACCTGAATATTGGGTATCTAGATTGCACGCAGTGCATTCCTTGGCTCCTTTGTCAGAAAATGTGTTCCTGGGACACAACTTGCAGGAGGAGGATCCAGCTGTATCACTGTATGTTCCAGGTTTACAAGGAAAACATTCTGATGTGTAGGCAACACCTGTAAAGATTGTAACACATGGATTTAGCAACAAGAAAGATGCAGTAAACTGGTGATGTAGTAAGCCAATGATCATTTCTACATATAACAGTTGATATTTCAAAGGCACGGGCATAGGTGTGCACAGCCTATTGCATTAGGGTGTGCACCCCAAAGCTCAAACACGTGTGTGTGCATGTGTATATATACTAACGATGTCAGTAGAGCAGCGGACGGTGTCATTAGGGCAGGGACTGGTGTCACTAGGCTAGTGGATGTTGTCAGTATTTTTTTTTTTTTTTTTTTTTTTAGGAGCCCCGTTAGGGGACTTTGGTGAAATATCAGGAGTCTAAACAGGGGGAATCTGCGACACACAGGATGATTAGGGTGTGCCCAGGCACACCTGACACACCTATGGGCACGGGGGTACAACCTTCATGGTGATTAACAGATATGGAAATGGAAAAACCGCGCTTACTGTATAAATGAAAAATTATAAAACAAGAAAATGAATAAATTAAAAATGAAGCCCTCCTAAGCAGCAATAATAATAGGATAAACACAAAAGAACAAAAAGAGAAAAACTGCGCTAATGGGTTCAAAGTAGTGATAAAGTCCAATAAGAGTCCAATTAAGGGATATTGGAACAGACACAGATGCCAAAAAACACAACACTTGTCCTGGGTCCTAAGTAAACTTGTCAGGATATGTGCTTACCAGACGATAAGCCAAAACAGACAGATGGCTATAACCCAGCCCAGGCCTTTAATTGGCACACCAGTGCCAATTTCTTCAATGTTGATGGATTGCAGCAGTGGGAAGATGACTCCACAGTGTGTGTAGATGTATGTGCCCAAAAAACGTGTATATGAAGAGACAAAAAAGAAAAAACATAGCATGATCCTGCCCCATAAGATGTCTCTATATGGGATCAATACTATGGGGTATGGGAGACAAACGGCACCCAGTGTATGACTACTATTTATAGTGAACCATCACCGCACATAGAGGCTCCTTACCAGATAAGAACAAAACAACAGGCCTTAAACAGTAGTAGGAAGTCACAGACAAATCCACCAAAGTGTGAACGGCCACCTCACAAAGAGTCTGCTTACCAGATAACAGAGGTTATATGCAATGAGATTCAACCGCAGGCTAGTGGATGGCTGGATAGATGTAAGCGTCTCGCTTGTGGATATGGCTGCTATAGTGGATGGATGTGTGTTCCTAGCTGTTGAAGATGTAACTTCGTAGGGCCCATAAAGATGTTGTGTACCAAAAAAGCAAATGGGGACTGGATAGTGTGATATTGTCACAACATTTATTATAAAAAATTAAAAATACACTTACTCAATGTAACGGGTGGGCCCGTGGAACCCAGAAGTTCTTAGAAAGTATGAGACAGAAAATAATGGACATTGAGAATATGTCTTGGATTGCTTTAAAATGGGTCTGTAATATTAATCCACCTGGATGCCTGTGTAATGTAGATTAAATCCAGACTAGCTTCCAAAGGCCTTATCATTGTTGTTTGTGATGATGTGGATTGGAGCTGGTAGATCATCTGGCTGCCTATTATGGGATGTTTAAGTGTCTTGCTGTGAGGAAGGGGGGGAGGATCACTCCAGCAACCCGTCCTGCTAAGACTGTTTACTGAAAGAGAAGTTTGAACACACCTGACCTGTATGACCATTGTCATTGGACAGTTTAACCCGCCCTGTTCCCCAAGGATGGGAGGGAAGGGTTTTGAAGAGAAATGTGTTACCATGTGCTTGTAATAAATTCATTCCCTGTTTTGGAACCTCAACACAGAGCGTTTGTCTTGTATGTTTGGAAGGATTAATCCTATGGGAAGCGGTCGCCTGACTGTGGAGGATCGGCATTGGATGTGTGTCCAAAGAGGGGATATCCTAAACGGCGTTAATCCCTTTCATACTTGGGGTGCAGTTACACTCAATAAGTGATATACAGAACATAAAAAAAGCCGGCTGGCTAGAAAGCAAACTCCCGTCCTATGAGCGTGGTGACGTCAGCACATACCCCCTTAGACGCGTTTCGTCATCACAGACATTGTCAATAAGGGACGAGTAGCGAGCTGAATCACCACAATATATAATAACATGACTCGTTATGGGATCCGGACATGAGTGTGCGGCCACCATCTTGGATGATGAAAAGCCGTCTCTATATCAATAGACCTATTATGGTATTGCCCATAGTTCGAAAACTAAACAGGAAGACCAGAAACCCAGAAAATGATTACATTTAACCTCGATCTGGGTCCTGGGCATGAGTCAATAACCATTTAGACTATTGGCAAAACTATATGCGAACCATGAACTAGACCATAAATAGAAATTAATCATATAAATGGATAAAAATTTTAATTTTAAAGAGGACAAAAAGAAACACTAATCCGCCAAAGCTGGATTATGTGTTCCAAGAAAAATAAAAAATATAAACTTTTTGAGCCATAAGTGCCAAATAATATAAACCTATTACAGGTCTATTATGTGTGCCATAGTGTATATTAAAGTACAACTGTTAATAATATTATGGATTATATACAATTTATTATAATCAAATATAATCCAATATAATCAATATATTAATGTGAAGAGAATGTGTGATTAAAAACAACACTTCTCTCAGTGTAATTATGTGCAATAGTAAGAACTAGATATGGGGAATACGCCCCACAAAAAGAGTTGTTTAGTGAAAAAACAATATATGTGTTTAATTGTACATAAAGAAAACATTTAAGAAAAACAGTCAGCTACCCATTTAGGCTGCTAAAAGTTAAACCAATTATAAGTGATGAATAGATTAACCAATTATAATATAAAATTGAATTAAATTTTAATTGATTAATTGTTATTAATAGATTCCTATTAGGAACCAATTATTATCTACATAAATAAGTAAAACTAAAAAGTGTATATGAAGGTGAAATCAGACCCCAGTTTAGATAAAACCACGTACATGACCCAGATCAAGTTCACAACAATAAACACCTATGAATTATCGATGAAAGCATTAACATTCACGTCAATATTTAATCCAAAAGGTATATAAGTCTTGGCCTTGTAAATCCATGACATCTCTAGTTTGGAGATATCCCTGACAAGAGAACTACCCCTCCATTTGGGGCTAAATTTGTCGATACCCAAAAACAAGGTGTTTGAGGGATCTCTTTGGTGCACTAATCTGTATTGTTTAGATACAGAGTGTTTTTTGAAGCCAGATTTAATATTTGTAATGTGTTCATTTAATCTGACCTGTAGGGGGCGCTTGGTCCTCCCTATATACTGCAAACCACAGGGGCATTGGAGTAAATAAACTATGCCCTCTGTGGAGCAAGTGATGAATGGTTTAATGTCATGTCTGATTTGTGTACTAGTGGACAAAAAATTTGTTGTCCTTCTCTGAGTGCAACTATTAAGGGAACAAACTCTGCATTGGTAATATCCCGAAAAATGTAAAAAAAAACTGACTCTAGATGGAGGGTCGAGAATATTGGACGACATCCTATTTCTCAGAGAAGGAGCTCCCCTGAAGACAACTTGGGGTCTCTCAGGTAAGATGTCCCTTAATGTGCGGTCATTATTAACTATGTGCCAATGTCGGGACAACATCTGTTTAATTTTTTTATGTTGTAAAGAGTAGGTAGTAATGAATGGAACACCCTGTGAGAAAGCGCCCTCCTGTTGGCGAGGTTTCTCAACAAGGAGATCATCTCGATTGAGTAGTTTAACCGTATCTAGCGTGGTCATCAGATTTGATTCAGTATAACCCTTTTCAATAAACCTTTGAGTGAGTATTTGTGCTTGTTGTAGAAACTCATCTTGACTGGAACAATTCCTTTTGAGTCTAATATACTGACTCTTCGGGATTGATCCAAGCCAAGGCCTATGATGGCAACTAGTGGTTGGTATAAACGAGTTTCTATCCGTGGATTGAAATATGTAGAGGTAGTCTAATATTCTTGACCCTCCATCTAGAGTCAGTTTTTTTGGACATTTTTCGGGATATTACCAATGCCACAAATGCAGAGTTTGTTCCCTTAATAGTTGCACTCAGAGAAGGACAACCAATTTTTTGTCCACTAGTACACAAATCAGACATGACATTAAACCATTCATCACTTGCTCCACAGAGGGCATAGTTTATTTACTCCAATGCCCCTGTGGTTTGCAGTATATAGACTGCTGATGAGAAAAAGTATTTAGCAGTTTATAATTACTAAAATAATTGAATTTCCATGTTCTGTGTACTGTGGGAGACCAGATATAGTAAATGCAGGGTCCTGGGTTTAGTAACACTTTAACTTCCCTTTCTCTGTAATGCTTATGAGGTTACGTAGATCAGCAACATACAAGGCAATTAAAAAATAGATGGGAAATAATTTTCTTGTCACACGTATATTACACACAGGGCCAGTATTTACCTATGCAAAAAGCTAGTAATTTTTCCCCTTTTTTCTTTTTAATGCATTCCCTCCTTCCATCTCCCTCCATATCCTATAGGGCTGTCGCTCCTTACTCAGCTCCTGGTTCAAACCAGCCAATATAATGAGGTGTGCTGGACCCCGGGCAAAATAATAGGCCACAAGGTTTAGCATTATTTAGTGAGATAAATCCTTTTCTTTTACAGTGCCTTAAAAAAGTATTCATACCCCTTGACATTTTCCACATTTCGTCATGTTACAACCAAAAACGTAAATGTATTTTATTGGGATTTTGCGTGATAAACCAACACAAGGTGGCACATAATTGTGAAGTGGAAGGAAAATGATAAATGGTTTTCAAACTTTTTTACAAATAAATATTTGAAAAGTGTGGCATTTGTATTCAGCCCCCTTTACTCTGATACCCCTAATTAAAATCTAGTGGAACCAATTGCCTTCAGAAGTCACCTAAATAGTAAACAGAGTCCACCTGCATGTAATTTAATCCGGTATAAATACAGCTGTTCTGTAAAGCCCTCAAAGGTTTGTTAGAGGACTTGGTGAACAAACAGCATCATGATGGCCAAGGAACATACCAGACAGGTCAGGAATAAACTTGTGGAGAAGTTTAAAGCAGGGTTAGGTTATAAAAAAATATCTCAAGCTTTGAACATCTCACAGAGCACTGTTCAATCCATCATCCAAAAATGGAAAGAGTCTGGCACAACTGCAGACCTACCATAGTCATCCACCTAAACTGACAGGTCGAGCAAGAAGAGCATTATTCAGAGAAGCAGCCAAGAGGCCCATGGTAACTCTGGAGGAGCTGCAGAGATCCACAGCTCAGGTGGGAGAATCTATCCACAGGACAACTATTAGTCGTGCACTCCACAAATCTGGCCTTTATGGAAGAGTGGAAAAAGTCATTGTTGAAAGAAAGCCATAAGAAGTCTCATTTGCAGTTTGCAAGAAGCCATGTGGGGGACACAGCAAACATGTTGAAGAAGGTGCTCTGGTCAAATGAGACCATAATTGAACTTTTTGGCCTAAAAGCAAAATGCAATATGTAGCGGAAAACAAACTCTGCACATCACCCTGAACACACCATCCCCACCGTGAAAAATGGTGGTGGCAGCATCATATTGTAGGGATGTTTTTCTTCAGCAGGAACAGGGAAGCTAGTCTGAGTTGATGGGAAGATAGATAAAGCCAAATACAGGGCAATTTTGGAAGAAAAAACCTGAGATTGGGGCGGGGGTTCACCTTCCAGCAGGTCAATGACCCTAAACATACAGCCAGAGCTACAATGGATCGGTTTAGATGAAAGCATATTTATGTGTTAGAATGGCCCAGTCAAAGTCCAGACCTAAATCCAATTGAGAAACAGTGGAAAGACTTGAAAATTGCTGCTCATAGATGCTCTCCATCCAATCTGACAGAGCTTGAGTTATTTTGCAAAGAATGGGAAAACATGTCACTCTCTAGATGTGCAAAGCTGGTAGAGACATCCCCAAAAATACTTGCAGCTGTAATTGCAGTGAAAGGTGGTCCTACAAAGTATTGACTCAGGGGGGGCTGAATACAAATGCACACCACACTTTTCCAATACTTATTTGTAAAAGATTTTGAAAACCATTTATCATTTTCCTTTTACTTCACAATTACAGTATGTGCCATTTTGTGTTGGTCTATCACATAAAATCCCCCAAAAATACAATACATTTATGTTTTTGGTTGTAACATGACAAAATGTGTAAAATTTTAAGGGGTATGAATACTTTTTCAAGGCACTATATATATAGATCTCTCACATGTTTCCTTCTCCATCTTCTCTCTTCCTCGCTATCCTCCTATCTCTTTTTTTCTTTTATTCATAAGACACACTACGCTGTTACAGTGTGGAATATTAGAATATAGAGAACCACAATGTTTCACCCTTTTTCTGGGGGGGGGGGGGATAAAACTATAGTCAAGTATATTGTCGCTTGTGCCTAACCGAATGATAATTTATGTGTGTAAGTTTTATGTTCAACCGATTATTTTCCAACAGGCTAAACATGACAGTTTGATCTGTATCAGACATGATTTTTGCATATCATAATCTACAATTTGCTTACAAATTTTTTCCATGTTTTATTATATTGTGACGTGTGGAGATGTGTTTATATTATTGTCAAAAAGCAAAACTAATAAAAAAATGTTTGTGAGGGGGCTGGGGAGTGAACGTTTAACATAATTAAGCCTGTCTGAACTTTGTTGGCAGATCTCATTATCAGCTGTAAACTAGATTTAAATATTGTCTATTCTAACCAAGGGTTAAAGATCTAGCTTGACTCACCATTACATTGTAATGTATTGAAACTCAGTGTGTCCCTCTTTGTCAGTGGGGACAGACAGAGTTTCCTCTCATTTCAAATTGTTCAGAGAAGCTTGCCATCTACCCAGGGGCCTGCTCCAAACATACATCCAAAGGGTAGAAAATATATTTTTTTAGTATTTTCTGAACGGGAACACATAGTGTGATTTTTTTTTCTCAAATTTGACTGCAAAAGTGGTATTACACTTTAAAGCAGAGCTCCACCCTAAAGTGGAACTTCCGCTGATCGGAACCCTCCCCCCCTCCGGTGTCACAATTGACACCTTTCAGGGGGGAGGGGGGTGCACCCACTTCCGGGAGTCCTCTCTGCGGGAAATCTGCGGGAAGCACGTCACTTCCCGCAGAATACCCATAGTGTTCTGGGAGACACTCGGCTCCCGGAACACAGGAGGACCATTCAGAATGGCGCAGCGTGACTCACGCATGCGCCGTAGGGAACCGGGCATGAAGCCGCAAGGCTTCACTTCCTGGTTTCCTCACCGAGGATGGCGGTGGGGGCAGCAGAGTGACGAGTAGGGATGAGCTTGGTGTTCGAGTCGAACGCATGTTCAACTCGAACATCGCCTGTTCGGCGAAACCAGAACTTTGTGGGCCGTTTGCGCCAAATTCGTGTGACGCGAACGGCCCACAATGCACTGCGCCATTGCACTGCATTGCTGGCGCTGTGATTGGCCAAGCATGCACTGTGACCCCGCATGCTTGGTCAATCACAGCGCCGGCAGCGAGGAGAGCCATAATTGGCCACAGGCAGGATGCCTGTGGTCAATCATAGCTCAGGGGGGTTTAATACACGCCCCACACTATAAAAGGCCACCAGCGCGGCGGCCTTGTGTAGTGTGTTCCGGCGTGCAGGGAAAGAGCTACATAGGCAGGGACAGTGTGTTCTACAGTGTGTTCTTTTCTCAGGCATCTGCAGGATTTAGTGGGTGTTGTGTGCCTCCAGCACAGTATACACCTGTATCTACCCTTTATTGCTGTTCTCTAAGCTAGATAGGCAGGGACAGTGTGTTCTTTTCTCAGGCATCTGCAGGAGTTAGTGGGTGTTGTGTGCCTCCAGCACAGTATACACCTGTATCTACCCTTTATTGCTGTTCTCTAAGCTAGATAGGCAGGCAGGAACAGTGTGTTCTTTTCTCAGGCATCTGCAGGAGTTAGTGGGTGTTGTGTGCCTCCAGCGCAGTATACACCTGTAACTACCCTTTATTGCTGTTCTCTAAGCTAGATAGGCAGGCAGGGACAGTGTGTTCTTTTCTCAGGCATCTGCAGGAGTTAGTGGGTGTTGTGTGCCTCCAGCGCAGTATACACCTTTATCTACCCTTTATTGCGGTTCTCTAAGCTAGATAGGCAGGCAGGGACAGTGTGTTCTTTTCTCAGGAATCTGCAGGAGTTAGTGGGTGTTGTGTGCCTCCAGCGCAGTATACACCTGTATCTACCCTTTATTGCTGTTCTCTAAAGCTAGATAGGCAGGGACAGTGTGTTCTTTTCTCAGGCATCTGCAGGAGTTAGTAGGTGTTGTGTGTCCCAGGACAGTATACACCTGTATCTACACTTGTTTGCTGTTCTATAATACAGGCATCTGCAGGAGTTAGTGGGTGTTGTGTGCCCCAGCACAGTATACACCTGTATCTACACATTTTTGCTGTTCTATAATACAGGCATCTGTAGGAGTTAGTTGGTGTTGTGTGCCCCAGCACAGTATACACCTGTATCTACACTTCTTTGCTGTTCTATAATACAGGCATCTGCAGGAGTTAGTGGGTGTTGTGTGCCCCAGCACAGTATACACCTGTATCTACCCTTTATTGCTGGTGTTCTCTAATAAAGGCATCTGCAGGAGTTAGTGGGTGTTGTGTCCCTCCAGCACAGCACAGTATACACCTGTATCTACCCTTTATTGCTGGTGTTCTCTAATAAAGGCATCTGCAGGAGGTAGTGGGTGTTGTGTCCCTCCAGCACAGCACAGTATACACCTGTATCTACCCTTTATTGCTGGTGTTCTCTAATAAAGGCATCTGCAGGAGTTTGTGGGTGTTGTGTCCCTCCAGCACAGCACAGTATACACCTGTATCTCCCCTTTATTGCTGGTGTTTTCTAATAAAGGCATCTGCAGGAGTTAGTGGGTGTTGTGTGCCTCCAGCACAGCACAGTATACACCTGTATCTACACTTTATTGCTGGTGTTCTCTAAAAAGGCATCTGCAGGAGTTAGTGGGTGTTGTGTGCCTCCAGCACAATATACACTACTCCAATTCTTGGTTTTCCCATCTCCCTGCAGTCCATTACTATGTCTGGAAGGCCAACAAGAAGAGGCAGACAGTCAGGAGCCAATAAAAGAGGGCAAGCAGGCTCTGTGTCTAGAGACAACAGTGCTGGTCGTGGACGCGGTGCATCGTCATCAGCACGTGGCCATGGGACACGCTTGCCGCATCATGCCGAAGACTTGGTAGAGTGGATAACCAAGCCCTGGCTCAGGGTATTGGCAAAGCAGCTGCCAAAGCGTCCTCTTCCCTCGTATCAATGTCATCATCAGTCACTCCTTCCCAAGACCCACCATGTCCTCCTGAGGAGTCCCCCGAACTGTTTCAGTACAGTGTTGGGTACATGCTCCAGGAGGATGCCCAGAATTTTGAAGGGTCTGATGATGATACCCAGCTAGAGGAAGGCAGTAGCGTGAGCGCAGAGAGAGGGGATGCTCAAGAAGGACAGCAATCTGGTAGTCATGTTCCAGCAGCTGCAGCATACTGCCAGATTGGCTCCAGTGATGAGGAGGGAGGGGATGATGAGGTCACTGACTCCACGTGGGTGCCTGATAGGAGAGAGGAGAAGGAGGAGGATGAGGAGGAGACACATCTCCAACGAGGCAGGATGCCCTCCGGGGGCCAGCATAAGGGCAGCACACCGACTGAATCACACCGCAGAGCTCCGCCTGTGCAGGGCGCTGCCTCTGCTTGTTATTCCAAAAGTTCTTTGGTGTGGGCCTTTTTTGAGTCGAGTGCATCAGATCGCACCGCTGCTATTTGCAACATATGTCTCAAGCGTATCTCGCGTGGCCAAAACATCAGCCGCTTGGGCACCACATGCTTGACCAGACATATGTTGACCTGCCATGCAGCTCGTTGGCAAGCGTACCTTAAAGACCCACACCAAAGAACAAAGCGGACCTCTCCTTGCTCCTCATCAGCTGGGATCTCCAACCCCACTATACCTTCAGTCCTCTCTGAAACCTGCACTGAGAGGAATGAAGGTGTAGAATTAGGTGTGTCACAGCCAAGTACTTGCGGGCACTCTGCTAGCAGTACACCGACGTCGGATTGTAGCAGGCAAATTTCCCTGCCCCAGCTGCTGGACCGTTGAAAGAAGTTCACTCCCAGCCATCCACATGCCCAGCGGTTGAATGCTAGCTTGGCTAAATTGCTAGCACTTCAACTGCTGCCTTTTCAGTTGGTAGACTCGACCCCCTTCCGTGAGTTTGTGCAATGTGCGGTTCTTCAGTGGCAGGTTCCCAAACGCCACTTTTTCTCACGGAAGGCGATTCCGGCTCTCTACCGGCATGTGGAAGGCAATGTCCATGCCTTACTGGACAGGGCGGTCAGCGGTAAGGTGCATATTACCGCTGACTCATGGTCCAGCAGGCATGGACAGGGACGTTGCCTTTCTTTCACGGCCCATTGGGTCACTCTTTTGGCAGCTGGGAAGGATGCAGGATAAGGTGCAGTAGTGTTGGACGTTGTTCTGCCGCCACGCCTCCAAAATGCTACTACTGGTTGTGACACACCTCTCTCCTCCACCCCCTCCTCTTCTTCTTCCTCCATGGCCTCTTCCTGTGCTTTGTCCTTGGAACCAGCGGTACTCCGTAGGCGTTCAAGGGGCAAAAAGATGCCATGCCGTGCTTGCGCTGGTGTGTTTGGGGGACAGGAGCCACACTGGGGCAGAGGTTCTGTCAGCTCTGCAGGGGCAGGCCGAGAGGTGGTTGATGCCACGCCAGCTTAAGCCAGGAATGGTGGTTTGCGACAATGGCACCAACCTCCTCTCCGCCCTCCGACAGGGACAATTGACCCATGTGCCCTGTGTGGCTCACATCCTTAACCTGGTGGTGCAGTGGTTCTTGGGCAGGTACCCGGGCTTACAGGATGTCCTGAGGCAGGCCAGGCCAGGAAAGTCTCTGTGCATTTCCGCAGATCTAATGCCAGTGCTCGGCTGGCTGAGCTGCAAAAGGAGTTGAACCTGCCCAAGAACCGCCTTATATGTGACATGCTCACCAGGTGGAACTCAACGTTGGCCATGCTGCAGCGGCTGCACACGCAGCAGAGGGCCATCAATGAGTACCTGTGCGACTACGGCACCAGGACAGGGTCAGGGGAGCTCTGTTTTTTTTTCACCACGCCAGTCCTGGCACCATTTGAGGAGGCCACGAGGATGGTGAGCAGTAACAGTGCATGCATCAGTGACACTGTACCTCTTGTCCACCTGTTGGAGCATACGCTGCGTGGAATAATGGACAGGGCACTTGAGGCAGAACAGAGGCAGGAAGCGGAGGACTTCCTTGCCTCTCAAGGCCCCCTTTACCCAGACAGTGTTCCTTCTGTCCCACCCATCGCACAGGAAGATGACGAGGAGGAGGAGGAGGAGGATTGTGTCAGCATGGAGGTGGAGCCTGGCAGTCAGCATCAACAGTAGCAGTCTTTTAGGGATGATTTACAGTCCCAAGAAACCCGTGGACTTGTACGTGGCTGGGAGGAGGTGGCTGCGGATCATGTCGTCTTTAGTGACCCAGAGGACTCCGGACCGAATGCCTCAGCTAACCTACGCTGCATGGCCTCCCTGATCCTGCAAAGTCTGCGGAAGGATCCTCGTATTCTTCGGATCAAGGAGAGGGACCATTACTGGCTGGCCACTCTCCTTGATCCACGGTACAAGGGTAAGGTTGCGGACCTTATCTTACCGTCGCAGAGGGAGCAGAGGATGAGACATCTCCGGGAGGCCTTGCAGAAAGGTCTGTGCAACACGTTCCCAGAGACTGGGAGGTTACAAACTCCTGGTCCTGGACAACGAGTTGCTGAGGCTTCGGTCAGTCAAAGAAGGAGCGGTGGGGAAGGTGGCCGTCTGACCGATGCGTTCAGACAATTTTTTAGTCCGCAGCCCCAAGGTATGATCGGTTCCAGCAACCATCGCCAGCGTCTGATATACATGGTGCAGGAATACCTAGGGGCAAGGTCAGACTTGGACACCTTTCTCACCAAAAATCCTCTGGCTTACTGGGTCTTGAGGATGGATCACTGGCCAGAGCTTGCACAGTATGCAATTGAGCTACTGGCCTGTCCTGCATCCAGCGTTCTTTCGGAACGCACATTCAGTGCTGCTGGAGGCTTTGTCACGGATCCCAGGGTGCGCCTGTCCACCGACTCGGTTGATCGACTGACCTTCATAAAGATGAACTAGTCTTGTATCACCACCAGCTACCAAGCACCTGAAGCTGATATAACAGAATAATTTATTTTGAAATGTCACATCCCTTCAAGACTGCCTATGCTGAGTGACTGTCCTGTTATGTTGACTGACTATCCTCCTCCTCCTCAATGATCCGATTCCTGATGATAGCTTGGAAGAACATTTTTGTTTCTGGGTGCCGCCACCAGTGGCTAAGGCCCAATTTTTTAGCCCCTGTTTAACAGGGGCATGTAATTACAATTTTTTATGCAATGCTTTGCAGCAGGGCTCATTCCTGCACTCCAACTAGAGAATCTGGGAGAGGTTGCAGTGTCGTGGCACCAGCACCAGTGCCTAAGGCCCAATTTTTCAGCCCCTGTTTAACAGGGGCGTGTAATTACAATTTTTGATGCAATACTTTGCAACAGGGCTCATTGCTGTGCTCCAAGTACTGTATCTGTGAGGGGTTGCAGTGTTGTGGCACCAGTGCCTAAGGCCCAATTTTTCTGCCCCTGTTCAACAGGGGCATGTAATTACAATTCTTGATCTAATAATTCACAGCAGGGTCCATTCCTGCGCCCACCAAGAGTAACTGAGGGCTTTCAGTGTTGTGGCAACACCACCACCACCACCAAAGGCCCAATTTTTCTGCCCCTCTTCAACAGGGGCATGCAATTACAATTCTTGATCTAATAATTAACAGTAGGGCCCATTCATGCGCCCACCAAGAGTAACTGTGAGGGCTGACAGTGTTGTAGCACCAGCACCACCACCAAAGGCCCAATTTTTCCTACCACTGTTCAACAATGGCATGTACAGGTAATTACAATTCCTGATACAATAGTTCACAGCAGGGCGTTCCAGCGCCCACAAAGAGTAACTGTGAGGGCTCACAGTGTTGTGGCAACACCAATATCTAAGGGGCAAATTTCAGCAGAGTATATACGGAGGGCCCCTACTTTCAAACATCCAACTTACAAACGACGCCTACTTGCAAACGGAAGGAGACAAAAGGAAGTGAGAGGAAATCTACCCCTAGGAAGAGAAATTCTCTCCTGTAAGAGTTAATATGGGAAAAAGGTGTCTCCTCTCTACTGATGTTTTATCACCAATCCTTGTTTCAATAAAAACCCCACTTTTCCAAAAACATTTGTCATTGGGACGGAAAGTGAGGTGAAATCTTCTGAACAGGTGCACAGACAGCAAAACAAATGTTACAGGGGTGATAACCCTTCCCTATGTTTTCCAAAAAGCTTAAAAATATATTTTTTGGCTGGAGCTACACTTAAACAATGTACCTGTTCAAAATTACAAACAGATTCTACTTAAGAACAAACCTACAGTCCCTGTCTTGTTTGCACCGCCTGTATATTGCTGTTCAGAGTATATAGGGCCTTTTTTTATTTTGGGTGCAGGGTTCCCCTTAATATCCATACAAGACCCAAAGGGGCTGGTAATGGGCTGGGGTGGGGGGGGGGGGGTGATGGGGTAGCCATGCCATTTTTCTCAAAGATTTTCATCCATATTGCCAGGACAAGACATGACATTAAAGTCGCAAGCAGTTTTAAATGGCTTTTTTTCCTTTAGAAATGTCATTTTGTGCAGGGACAGTTCTAAACACGGGAAACACATGCCACTTCACAGGCATACTTTAGACACCCCCCAGGTACGATATTTAAAGGAATATTTCCCTTTTTTTTCACTTTATGCATCATTAAAATGACTGCTCCCGAAAAAACTGCCATTTTTAAAACTTCTTTTTGCATTGATACATGTCCCCTGGGGCAGAACCCGGGTCCCCAAACCCTTTTTAGGACAATAACATGCATATTAGCCTTTATAATTAGCACTTTAGATTTCGAACGTTCGCGTCCATTGTATTTAATAGGGTTCTAAAGTTCGCGCGAACTTTCGGTCCGTTCGCAGGTTCTGGTGCGAACCGAACCGGGGGGTGTTCGGCTCATCCCTAGTGACGAGCGATTGCTCATCCTCTGCTGCGGACGTCGCTGGACTCCAGGACAGGTAAGTGTCCTAATATTAAAAGTCAGCAGCTGCTGTAGCTGCTGGCTTTTAATATTATTTTTTTCGGCAGCACCTCCGCTTTAAGAACTGGTTTTGACTGTATCAAGAAAAACTAACATTTCTAGAACTTGGACATTAATCTGGTAATAGGGTGTTTTAAAATGGCTGTTACCTTCTATTGTAATATTCTTTATCAATACAGGCTTCACCACTTTTGACCCTAAAAGAATGCCTGTAGTTCTCCAATACATAATGTTGGTTCCAGACTTTAGAAGCACCTGAAAGAGAAAAATGTGATCATGAAAGTTACTTGTTTCCATCTTTGGTGAAGGATAGACATGAATGATGGGTGTGGAGAAATGTGGCTCTTTTCCTCTGAAATCACCAAACACTTTTGCACTCTGCAATGTAAAATTTAATATAAAGTAAAAAATAAAGCTTAGTTTAAGCGATCCTTGTGTGGTATGTCTGTCATATTGCATGCGATAATAGCAGGTATGTGTCAATTGTGTAAATATTCTGTGCAAAAAGGTGTCCCTCATTCCCATTTCATAGTGGTAGATGCATCTCTTGCAAATACTAAATTGTTAAAGAGGAACTGCAGTCCGCTCACATAATTTGTAATAAAAACAAAGCTTCCCTCCAACCGCTTTGTATATTATTTTATATATACTGTGATTCTGTACTTGCCAAATATGCTGCAGAAATCTCCCTCCATTAAGTCTGGCTGCAACCATTTTAACCGGGGCAGCTAAAGTTGCTGCCTGTTCACTTCCTGGATTTACACAGAGGCACACCTCCAGGTCTGCAGCTCTCATTGGCCCTCTTATGACTCACCCCCCCCCCCCCTCCTGGCAAACTCTCACAAGAGTGAGAGCGAGAGCTGACCATGATGTCATAAGCCTAGGCTTTTTACCAGACAAGAAACAGGAAGTGGACTGTATAAGGTATTTACTGGCAGAAAAAAAAATGTTTTATTATCCAAAATTAAAACAACAAGGACAAGATTTAATAGATGAAAAGATGAAAAAATTACTGAAGTTCCGCTTTAAAGACCAGCCTAATTCACATTCAAAATACTATTTGTTACTGATAAATCTGATCAAAGTAGATCAAAGATAAATCTGGTATTGGTGGATTGTACAAAAACAGGTCAAGCGGATTTTTAATTACTACATAAACATACAGTGGCGTCACTAGGGTTGGTGTCACCTGGTGCGGTAAAATTTGGTGTCACCCCCCCCAGTTCATTGAGCCACCCGGGGCACTGAGCATTCTAGCACATCAGCACAGCTCTCCCCCCGTTTAATCCCCCTAATGGAACCCCTGTGTAATCCCCCTAATGGAACCCCCCTGTGTAATCCCCCTAATGTCACGTCCCCCCCGTACAACCGCCCCCTGCAATCCCACTAATGTAATCCCCCTAATTTAACCCCCCCAATGCAATCCCCTTAATGTAACCCCCCTGTTCATTCCCCCTAATGTAACACCCCTGTATTCCCCCTAATGTAACCCCTGCGTGCAATCCCCCTAATGTAACCCCCCCATGCAATCCCCCTAATGTAACCCCCCCGTGCAATCCCCCTAATGTAACCCCCCTGTGCAATCCCCCTAATGTAACCCCCCTGTGCAATCCCCCTAATGTAACCCCCCTGTGCAATCCCCCTAATGAAATCCCCCTAATGTAACCCCCCTGTGCAATCCCCTAATGTAACCCCCCTGTGCAATCCCCCTAATGTAACCCCCCCGTACAATCCCCTAATGTAATCCCCTTAATGTAACACCCCTGTATTCCCCCTAATGTAACCCCCCTGTGCAATCCCCCTAATGTAACCCCCCTGTGAAATCCCCCTAATGTAACCCCCCTGTGAATTCCCCCTAATGTAACCCCCCTGTGCAATCCCCTAATGTAACCCCCCTGTGCAATCCCCCTAATGTAACCCCCCTGTGCAATCCCCTAATGTAACCCCCCCCGTGCAATCCCCTAATGTAATCCCCTTAATGTAACACCCCTGTATTCCCCCTAATGTAACCCCCCTGTGCAATCCCCTAATGTAACCCCCCCGTGCAATCCCCTAATGTAATCCCCTTAATGTAACACCCCTGTATTCCCCCTAATGTAACCCCCCTGTGCAATCCCTTAATGTAATCCCCCTGTATTCAACATAATGTAACCCCCCTGTGCAATCCCCTTAATGTAACCCCCCTGTATTCCCCCTAATTTAACCCCCCTGTGCAATTCCTCCTAATGTAACCCCCCCTGTATTCCTCCTAATGTAACCCCCCCTGCTATCTCCCTAATGTAATCCCCCCTGTATTCCCCCTAATGTAACCCCCCCTGTGCAATTCCTCCTAATGTAACCTCCCCCCTGTATTCCTCCTAATGTAACCCCCCCCTGCAATCTCCCTAATGTAATCCCCCTAATGTAACCCCCCCATATCTCCTCTCTCCCTACAGTCACAGACCTCAGATCAGCGCGCTCTGTCCACGTGGACGTTCCTCCTCCTAGGCTCCTCCTCCTGTTGTGAATATACTGTCAGTGTGGAGGAGGAGGAGACTAGGCTCTGTCGGTCTGAGGAATGCATTTGTTGTGAGCCGACACCTCTCCCCACCTGCCTAAGCGTCAATAGGCGGATTGCATTTGCAGTGCCGGGCGCTGTGCACTGGACTATGGCACTGTCTGCCTCGAGTCACAACACAATTCCTCCTCCCTCCCCGAACATTGCGGGGAGCGAAGGAGATACTGGAGTGCGCAGGGGAAGGAGGAAAAGGAGAGAGCCGCGGTGCCTCTCTCAATCCAGCGCCGTGATGGGTGATGGTGTCACCCCTCTGGCGGGTGTCACCCGGGTGCGACCCGCACCCCCCGCACCTGCCTTGCAACGCCAGTGTAAACATATATAATACAGAATTTCAAATAGCCCTAAACTGCACCATCACAACTACAGGTGATACTCGAAAAATTTGAATATCGTGCAAAAGTTCATTTATTTCAATAATGCAACTTAAAAGGTGAAACGAATACATGAGAAGTTTCAAGCCGTGATTTGTCATAATTGTGATGATTATGGCTTACAGCTCATGAAAACCCCAAATCCACAATCTCAGAACTTTTGAATATTGTGAAAAGGTGCAATATTCTAGGCTCAAAGTGTCCCACTCTTATCAGCTAATTAAGCCATAACACCTGCATAGGGTTCCTGAGCCTTTAAATGGGCTCTCAGTCTGGTTCAGTAGGAATCACAATCATGGGAAAGACTGCTGACCTGACAGTTGTGCAGAAAACCATCATTGACACCCTCCATAAGAAGGGAAAGCCTCAAAAGGTAATTGTAAAAGAAGTTGGATGTTCCCAAAGTGCTGTATCAAAGCACATTAATAGAAAGTTATGTGGAAGGGAAAAGTGTGGAAGAAAAAGGTACACAAGCAGCAGGGATGACCGCAGCCTGGAGAGGATTGTCAGGAAAAGGTGTTGGGGACTTTCACAAGGAGTGGACTGAGGTTGGAGTCAGTGCATCAAGAGCCACCACACACAGATGGATCCTGGACATGGGCTTCAAATGTCATATTCCTCTTGTCAAGCCACTCCTGAACAACAAACAACGTCAGAAGTGACTTACCTGGGCTAAAGAAAAACAGATCTGGTCTGTTGCTCAGCGGTCCAAAGTCCTCTTTTCTGATGAGAGCAAATTTTGCATCTCATTTGAAAACCAAGGACCCAGAGTATGGAGGAAGAATGGAGAGGCACACACCGCAAGATGCTTGAAGTCCAGTGTGAAGTTTCCACAGTCTGTGTTGATTTGGGGAGCCATGTCATCTGCTGGTGTTGGTCCACTGTGCTTTATTAAGTCCAGGATCAACGCAGCCGTCTACCAGGAGATTTTGGAGCACTTCATGTTTCCTTCCGCAGACAAGCTCTATGGGGATGCTGACTTCATTTTCCAGCAGGACTTGGCACCTGCCCACACTGCCAAAAAGCACCAAAGCCTGGTTCAATGACCGTGGGATTACTGTGCTTGATTGGCCAGCAAACTCGCTTGACCTGAACCCCATAGATAATCTATGGGGCATTGCCAAGAGAAAGATGAGAGACATAAGACCGAACAATGCAGAAGAGCTGAAGGCCGCTATTGAAGCATCCTGGTCTTCCATAACACCTCAGCAGTGCCACAGGCTGAAAGCTTCCATGCCACGCCGCATTGAGGCAGTAATTGCTGCATTGAGGGGCCCAAACCAAGTACTGAGTACATATGCATGCTTATACTTTTCAGAGGTCCGATATTGTTCTATGTACAATCCTTGTTTTATTGATTGCATGTAATATTCTAATTTTCTGAGATTATGGATTTGGGGTTTTCATGAGCTGTAAGCCATAATCATCACAATTATGACAAATCATGGCTTTAACTATATTGCTTTGCATTTAATGAGTCTATCTCATATATTACACAAGGGGTTAACCAAGCGCACTCCAGATACAAGTAAGTAAATGAACTAATATAGGAACAGAGGGAGAGTGGCAAAGTGATGTGGGGAATAATAAACGTTTGTAGTCCATAACATATAAGTCCATACATTTCTACAACATAGCTCATCCGCAGAGAAGGCTGCCAGCTGACAGATAGAAGAGATCTGAAATAGCACAAAGGGAAACACAAAGCAGCGCCTACTGAGCGTAGCAGTCAATGTAAATTATTGGAATTAAAACCAGATGCAAGTAAGACACTCACAAACGAATAAATTAGAAAAGCTTATCTGAATGGGAGTACAAATCATCCGCTCTTCCCAGGAAGGAGGTGCTGTATTTCCGGATGCTGGGGAGAGATGATATCTCTAGGTGTCTTCTCGAGTGTCCTCAGCGTTGAGCGGAACCACACGTTCACAGCAGCGGTGACGGGGGACAACTTCCCTGGAACATAGCAGCAACGATCACTTCCGGGTCGTGGGGTCAGCGGGAGGGTGCGCGCGTTCGAAGCATGCGTGCTTCTTCATCAGGCTCTATGGGGGCCATATTCGATGTGGGCTATTAGTACTAATCAGGAGCTACCTGATAGGCTGCCTACTATCACCATGGGAACCGGAAATAAACTGCGGCCACTAGATGTTATATCCTAGCGCTGACAATAGTCATTAAAGGGTTTGAGAAATAGATAAGAACAATATAAAAGAAGGGGACATATATAATATAAAAAAGTGATCCCATATAAAACGGACCAACAATCATAAAGAGAACCTAAAAAATAGTAAAAAATAGTTTATATATAATAATATATATAAAAAAATATATATATATATATATATATATATATATATATATATATATATATATATAAATATATATATATATATATATATATATATATATAATATGATATCATAATAGCCAAAAAATAACCAAAAAATAATAATATCTGAACATTACCAGGACATTTTTACACAATAAAATTATTATATAAAAAAATTATATAAAAAATATACAAAATATTTATAGAGGGTTGGAAAGTCTACTACCAAAAACTGTTGATATAAAATACCCATAATAGCTATATGAACTCTCAAGAACATAAGCGCATGCACACAGGGGGATATCCCCACATCTATGCGTAACTACATAGGGTAGTAGTGCATGTATGAAATTTACACGTGCAGTATACATAGACGCACACACAAACACACGCACGTATAAATATACACACATACACACATATTCAAATCAAATCAATATGGACAAAGGGAATATGTGTCAAACGGAAACCAAATATAGGTATTGGACTCATAACATACTAGAGAGATGGAAAATAAATAAAAATAAACAGAATGGTAGCATAAACATATACATACACATAGCGGTACCAATACATGAAGCCATTATGAACGGATCATTATAAAAGAATATTGATCATTATAAAAGAATATTGATTTCGATACCCTCATTTAAGCCCCCAGGCGAGAGGCTATCGAGGGTATAGATCCAATATTTTTCACGCTCACATAATTTCTTGTAGCGCTCAGCTTGGGGAAGATGTTTAGAGATGGCTCCTATAACCCAAACACGTAGACCCACAGATGATTGGTGATGGAACTCTTTGAAATGTCTTGCTACACTATATTTATCAAGACCTTTCTCGACAAAATTACGGTGTTCTCCAAACCTTTTTCGGAGGGTGCGAATAGTGCGGCCTACATAAAATAGGCCACACAGACACGTCAGGCAATACACCACATACTCAGAAGAGCATGTATAAAAATCGGGTATGGTGTATTGCTTACCTTTACACGTAAAATCTTTCTGTCTATGAGTGACATGTTTACACGTGAGGCATAATGCCTTCCTGCACTGATACATACCCTTCAGATTGAAGAATGTCAAGGAAGCGCTAACGGACGGCCCTGAGGGTTTGATTTTACTGGGGGCTATCTGGGCCCTGATATTTTTAGCCTTTCTATAACTTACTATGGGACGGTCTGTGAGTGTAGATTTTAAATGGGGGTCCTCCCTCAATATGGACCAGTGCTTAGCCAAGATCCGTTTCATCTTCCTGAATTGACTATGAAATTGGGTTACAAAATGGACTGGTTGAATACTGTCTTCTGTACTCATAGCTCTTTTCTTCCTCACGTCAGCATTAAGATAATATAGATAGGCTCCCTCAACTAACTCATCTGGGTAGCCCTTCTCCAAAAATTTGTTTTTTAGCATCGAACCATGGGAGATATAATCCTGTGACCGGGTACAATTGTGTCTCAGTCTACAAAACTGGCTCTTGGGTATATTCTTCACCCATCGAGGGTGATGACAACTATCGTACCCACGTTCTCCAAGGAAGCACACGACCTCGTTAATAAAGCTAAAATTTAGGGATTAGTCACCAAAACAGAGGTCGCATTTCTCCTCCATGACTTTTATAAGAGACCCTACTTTTATCATCTCCCCAAAGTTCATAAAGATCTAGCCAATCGGGGGGGGGGCGTGGCTACCGCGCAACTGTATGGACGCGTGATCGCACAGCTCCGCTCCAGGCAAGGGAACCGATAACAACTGCCGGGTAACCATCCACCAGACAGCACGCCAAACGAGCCTTACTACTCCCACGATATCCCAGGGATGACCCGCAAAAGAAAAGAAGCGGCCAAACCGAGGAAACTGGAGGAATTCTATCTGCCGACAGGCCGGAACAAGGCCCAAAATGGCGCCGGCACGGAAGACGCGTCCCCTTCCTCATCCCACGGCTCACACTCTGCTGCGTCCAGCCCAGCCCTGCAGCCCACACCTACACAGAGCTCTCCGGAGGCATCTACACCACTGTCCCGCAGTCCAGCGAAGTCAAACCCCTGCCTGGAAGACGACTTCACCAAGGTGAGCACAGGCCATGTTGGATTGGAGGACACGAGGGAGCTCGTGGATCCTTTCACAGCATTCCCCACTACAGGCGCAGCAGTCTCTGACACTACCCTCAAAGACATGCTTGTCTCCCTCCGCAGCTCCATGCATGCTGATTTGATGCATTGCATGAGAAACTTTAAAGCTGAAGTGAATGACTTGGGGGACAGAGTGGCACATGTAGAAAATAAAATGGGGGAGTTTGCGGCCTCCCACAACTCCCTTATAGATGCCCACTCTGATCACTCTGAAGAGCTGTCTTGGCTCAGGACAAAGGTCGCTGACCTTGAGGACAGGTCAAGGAGAAATAACATCAAAATCAGAGGGATACCGGAGACTGTGCTCCCCACACAGCTCCAGCAATATGCCCGTGATTTGCTGAAACAGTACCTCCCGACGGTCCCTACCTCTGAGCTACAGATAGATCGCATTCACAGATTGCCTAAGCCATCCCACCTCCCTGGGAACATACCACGAGATGTACTAATGCGCATACATTTCTACCAAGTGAAAGAGCAGCTCATGACCGCATTTCGCAAGACACAGCAACCCCCTGAACAGTTCACCCATATTCAGCTTTATGCGGATCTGTCTCAGTTCACAATGCAATAGCGCAAATCCTTGCTTCCTGTGACTAAAGCTCTCCGCAACCATAATGTCCCCTACCGCTGGGGATATCCAGTCAAGCTTACGGTCACTCATGGTGACAAAACCACTGTGATCATGGAGTTGGATGAGGGACTTGCTTTGCTGCGATCACTAGACATCATCCCTGATCATTCACCTGCAAATCCCTCTCCACCGGTAAAACTTAACAACCAATATGAATGGCAAACAGTGCCCAGCAGAAAAAGCACCAAAAAACAACACTCCTGAGATGGTGACCTGAACCCGAATCGTGAATTAGCAACCAAGGTTCCCGAACTGCCCTGGACTGTTCGGTTCATTACCTAACTGTTTCCCCTCCTATGTTTTATGGGCAATACTGCTGCCCCCAAGCTCCTGTTTGAGCACATTTTTACCTCACTGACTATGATCTTTTCTCTCCTGTCGTTTTTTTATTTCTTTTTTGTCTTCCAATCGTTGCTCCATCCTGCGCCTGATTCATACCAACACTGCCGAAGCGGAAATGTCCAGCGACCAACTACCTGCTGCATGCTCTCTCGTTCATCATGGATGAAGTATTACCTGCATCATCACTTTCTATGGACACATGGCACTTAAGGTAGTTTCTTTGAATGTAAATGGTCTCAACCACCCTGCTAAGAGAGCCTCGACCTGGAGGGAAGCTCTCAAGCTCCAGGCTGATGTTCTCTGCATCCAAGAAACGCATTTTCAAGCTAATAAATCCCCTACTTTTGTACACAAGAACTTTCCACACATTTTTGTGGCCTCAGCCCCATCTAAGCAAAAAGGAGTTTTGATTGCTATCAGGGAGTCTGTTGCCTTCAACCTTATTGCCACACATGTGGACCCGCAGGGTAGATTTCTCATTTTAATAGCAGAGCTCAATAACAAACCTTTCACCATTGCCACTCTATATGCACCAAACTCGCATCAATGCCGTTTTCTGAAGAGACTATATGGCAAAATTAACAATCTGAAAAGAGGCTCCTTGATAATTTGCGGAGATCACAATATAACTGTGGACTACAGGATAGACTCCTCCTCCACAGCAAAACGTCCTCCTCCTCAAATTCAAACTCTGCTTAACTCAGAGGACGTCTATGATGTATGGAGATGTCAGCATGCTAATGAACGAGACTACTCCTTCCACTCTGCTAGACATAATTCCTACTCCAGAATTGACTTGATCCTTGTGGATAAAATGTTACTGCAAGCGGTGTCCTCCTCCACCATACATGATATCACGTGGTCAGACCACGCTCCTGTCTCAATCACGATGGTGGAGGGGCATACTCCCAGCCCTGCATACATATGGAGAGCCAATGCTCGAATCTTTCAGATGCCTTCTCATGCTACTAAAGTGACTGATTGCTTAACTAAATTTTTTGTTGAAAACACAGGTTCAGTAGAGGATCCTGCCACATTGTGGTGTGCCCATAAGGCTTATATACGTGGTATAATCCTCCAGATATGTGCTAGGGAGAAGAGGCAGAGGACACAAAAACTTGACCGCCTCCTTAATGATATTAAGACATTGGAGTCCCAAAACCATGACGGATACTCACATAGGCCAACAGATCTCCCAACTCCGCTCTGATCTCAGGCTCCTCCTCATTGAACAATATGATAAACACATTCGAAACCTGAAACTAACCCATTACTCCTCTGGTAACAGAGCAGGGAAAATCCTGGCCCAGAGACTTAAAACGGCTAGAACTAAGTCTAAAATCCAATATCTCCTCCACCCACAGAATAAACATAAGATAATTAACCCTAAAGAGATAGCCAACTTATTTGCTGAATACTACTCCTCTCTGTATAACCTTAAAGATGACCCCAACACTCCCCAACCTACTGATGAAAACATCCAGGCTTTCCTGGCTAAAATTAACCTACCATCCCTCACACAACCTCAACTCCTAGCCTTGAACGCACCCTTTACGGAGACTGAGATCAGACTGGGAATCAACTCACTCCCGCTGGGAAAATCACCGGGCCCTGATGGTCTTCCAAATGATTACTATAAAACGTTTCAGGGAAATTTGATCACCTCCTTACGCTCGGTCTTTTCCAATGCAATGTCCTCTGCCTCATTCCCGTCAGAAATGCTTAAGGCATATGTAGTCACTATTCCTAAACCTGGGAAGGACCCCACTACCCCGGCAAACTTTCGGCCAATCTCCCTACTCAACACAGACGTTAAATTATATGCAAAAATTCTAGCACATAGATTGCTGCCCGTTCTTCCATCCCTCATCGCCCCAGACCAATCAGGCTTCACCCAGGGTAGACAGGCCTCAGACGCCACTAGGAGAGTCATCGGACTTCTCCAGTGCGCCAGGACGTGTCGGACGCCTTCTCTCCTCCTCTCCCTGGATGCGGAGAAGGCGTTCGACAGGATCCACTGGGGTTATATGAGACACACCCTACAAAGATTTGGCTTTGCGGGACCCATCCTCGATGCCATACTCGCTCTTTACTCCTCCCCATGCGCATAAGTCTATACATCCAACCTGCTGTCCAACACCTTCCATATCTCCAACGGTACTAGACAGGGATGTCCCCTCTCTCCCTCAATATTCAATCTCCTCATTGAGCCCCTCGCGGAGAGGATCAGATCGAATGTTGATATCAAGGGATTCGCCATTAATGGTGAACATCATGATATAAATTTGTTTGCTGATGACATTATCCTATTCTTGACCTCCCCCTCCACCTCTTTACAACATGCTCACGACACTCTTACAGCTTTCAGCGAAATCTCTTTCTACAAGGTGAACTTCACCAAATCGATTGTTCTGGATCTTGGAATTCCTCCCCTTTTGAAAAACCTGCTCCAGAAAACCTTCCCTTACTCCTGGAGTAACTCCGAAATCACATACCTGGGAATTAAACTAACAACAGACCCCCGCCAATTAGCAGAGGCCAATTATGTCCCACTAATTGACAAAATCTCTAAAGAAACCAAAAGACTATCCAATATTGAAATGACTTGGTCAGGTAGACTGGCTGCATTTAAAATGTTGATACTCCCGCAAATCCTTTATATTTTTAGGACGCTTCCTATTCCTCTGTCCAGACCATACCTCAAAAATTTGAACTCCTTGCTCTCTAGCTTTGTCTGGGGCACTAAAAGACCTAGATGCTCCAAAACACTATTGGTTAAACATAGAACGGCTGGAGGCATGGGTTTAGTAGATATTCAGGACTACTTCCGAGCAGCCATCTTAGCGCAACTCAAAGGTTGGTTTCACCCAGCAGCTAAGTCAATATGGTATGACATTGAACAAACCTTAAGCCCAGTTAAAAATCTCCGAAACCTATTACTAGTTGATGTATGGAATCCCCTTTCCATGCGGGGCTTACCTCTTCCCATCCAGGCCTCCTTGGAGGCTTGGAGAGCCCTCCGAAAACTTCCTTTCCCACCCTCCAAACTAGTAAACGTTCCTATTCCCATAACAATCCTCTCCCATATCATCCCTACCATCTCCCTCACTGACTGGGAGTCCAAAGGGATAACTATCATAGCAGACCTGTTTCGACAGAATACCCTCCTTTCATTTAATGCTTTAAGGGATAAATTTAACCTTACACCTGCCGACCAGTATAAATATACTCAAATAGCCCACTTCCTTGGTTCCCGCGAGTCACATCAGATAGCTCTTCCTAAAGAAATTTGGGAATTCTACAACACACACCCCTCCCCTCCTAGGGGTATTGCCCTTTTCTATAATACCTTCCAAGACAAAATGCATTTTGTTAAATCTCAACCCTTCAAAAAATGGGAATCGGACCTGGGTATCAATGTTTCGGACATACAATGGACACAAGCATCAAAAGCCATATATAGAGCCTCTAGCTGTGTAAACCACTGGGAGCTGTCTCAAAAGATAGCTCTTCGGTGGTATCTTACCCCCTACAGGGTTTCCAAATTCAGCCCATTGGGTTCCCCGTTGTGCTGGAGGAACTGTGGAATGATTGGCAACCTGATGCACATGTTCTGGTCGTGTAAACACTTAACTAGCTTCTGGAATTCCATATTCCGCTATCTTTCAGAGATTACTGGAATCCTGACTCGCCCCAAACCTAGCCTAGCTGTTTTACATATTGGTATTGACCTGTATCCCCCTGAATTTAGAACAGTTGTAACACATGTTTTGCTAGCAGCCAGATCCTTGATCACTAAACAGTGGAAAGCAGACAAGGCACCGAATGCATCAGAAGCTCTTACGATCACGCAGACCCACTATGTCTATGAATCCCTACTGGCTAGTAGCAGAGGTAATAGACAAAAGTTTGATAACAATTGGATAATTTGGAAGACGTGGTTCAATAATGATAAGGTTGACAGTTAAATGGTTCATATCTGTTTTGTTTTCTGTAACACCTCTTGTCCTTCATCCTTCCTCCTATTAGTTCTAAAATCGCAGGATGACACCCGTTTCCCCTTCCCACCCCATCTCTCTTCTTTCCTCCCCTCTCTTGCTTCCCCTCCTCGTTCTTTCTCTCCTCCCCTCTTCCCTACAAGTAAGCTTCGGTTATGATTTCCCATGTACACCGAGAATTTACTTTGTAATTGCTATCCTACAGACTGTGTCTCCGATACATATCTATCTGGGTCCTTGACTCTGTGATGTTATGACTACACATCTGCTTACTTGCCCTTTGTACCCTCTATTTGTATTGTGTAAAACCCTTTTTATCTCAATAAAAACGAATTAACAAAAAAAAAAAAAAGATCTAGCCAATCCACCGGGGAGACCTATTGTAGCAGCTATGGAAAGTGTTACCAGTTACTTTTCCATATATATATTGACCATTTTTTACAGCCCCTGGTCAACAACCTCCCTTCATATATTAAAGATGGTATAACATTGCTTGAAACGCTACAACAATATCGATGGGAACCTTCCTATCGTTGGGTCTCGCTTGATGTGTCCCTTTACACGTCCATTCCTCACAAAGTAGGCCTACATGCCACACAGTACTTTCTTAATGAGGACCCAGTACTTAATACCAGACAGATCAATTTTTTACTGGAAATGTTGGAATATTGCCTCAACCACAATTATTTTGAAGCCAATGGCCAATTCTACATTCAAATCCAGGGAACAGCTATGGGGGCTAATTTTGTCCCCAGTTATGCTAACCTCACTATGGGTTATTGGGAACACCTAAACATCTGGCAAAACAACCCTTATGCTTCCCATCTAGTATTTAATGGCCGCTATATAGATGATGTGGTCATCATCTGGGATGGGCCTGATACACTAATCCCAGGGTTCCTAGAATTTTGTAATTCCAACCACATGGGTCTGTCTTTTACTGCTGTGACAAATGAGAACACTCTGGCCTTCTTGGATCTTGAGCTCTTCCATGATGACCATGTGATCTGTGCACAGAATTACACCAAGCCCACTGCTGGCAATTCCTTTCTACATTACGATAGTTGTCATCACCCTCGATGGGTGAAGAATATACCCAAGAGCCAGTTTTGTAGACTGAGACATAATTGTACCCGGTCACAGGATTATATCTCCCATGGTTCGATGCTAAAAAACACATTTTTGGAGAAGGGCTACCCAGATGAGTTAGTTGAGGGAGCCTATCTATATTATCTTAATGCTGACGTGAGGAAGAAAAGAGCTATGAGTACAGAAGACAGTATTCAACCAGTCCGTTTTGTAACCCATTTTCATAGTCAATTCAGGAAGATGGAACGGATCTTGGCTAAACACTGGTCCATATTGAGGGAGGACCCCCATTCAAAATCTACACTCACAGACCGTCCCATAGTAAGTTATAGAAAGGCTAAAAATATCAAGGCCCAGATAGCCCCCAGTAAAATCAAACCCTCAGGGCTGTCCGTTAGCGCTTCCTTGACATTCTTCAATCTGAAGGGTATGTATCAGTGCAGGAAGGCATTATGCCTCACGTGTGAACATGTCACTCATAGACAGAAAGATTTTACGTGTAAAGGTAAGCAATACACCATACCCGATTTTTATACATGCTCTTCTGAGTATGTGGTGTATTGCCTGACGTGTCCGTGTGGCCTATTTTATGTAGGCCGCACTATTCGCACCCTCCGAAAAAGGTTTGGAGAACACCGTAATTTTGTTGAGAAAGGTCTTGATAAATATAGTGTAGCAAGACATTTCAAAGAGTTCCATCACCAATCATCTGTGGGTCTACGTGTTTGGGTTATAGAAGCCATCTCTAAACATCTTCCCCAAGCTGAGCGCTACAAGAAATTATGTGAGCGTGAAAATTATTGGATCTATACCCTCGATAGCCTCTCGCCTGGGGGCTTAAATGAGGGTATCGAAATCAATATTCTTTTATAATGATCAATATTCTTTTATAATGATCCGTTCATAATGGCTTCATGTATTGGTACCGCTATGTGTATATATATGTTTATGCTACCATTCTGTTTATTTTTATTTATTTTCCATCTCTCTAGTATGTTATGAGTCCAATACCTATATTTGGTTTCCGTTTGACACATATTCCCTTTGTCCATATTGATTTGATTTGAATATGTGTGTATGTGTGTATATTTATACGTGCGTGTGTTTGTGTGTGCGTCTATGTATACTGCACATGTAAATTTCATACATGCACTACTACCCTATGTAGTTACGCATAGATGTGGGGATATCCCCCTGTGTGCATGCGCTTATGTTCTTGAGAGTTCATATAGCTATTATGGGTATTTGATATCAACAGTTTTTGGTAGTAGACTTTCCATCCCTCTTTATATATATTTTGTATATTTTTTATATAATTTTTTATATAATAATTTTATTGTGTAATAATGTCCTGGTAATGTTCAGATATTATTATTTTTTGGTTATTTTTTTAGTATGATATCATATTATATATATATATATACTGTGAGGGGGTTAGCTCGGCAGCGGGTGTGTGTGACCCCCGGGATGGGCTCCCCACACAAAACAGGCCCAGCAAACGGAGGTTGTGGTTTTCAAAATCAAAAAGGTGCGGTTTATTTTCTATTTACAGTGACAAAACACAGCAAAGCAAAAGAAACATAAACAAAATAAATCCTGGTCAACTTGACCTCTGACTAAACATACAGGTTTCCTAACTAACAACTGGGATCAGCCTAGTGCTGTCCTAGTCCCTAAGTCCCTGGTTTTAAATGTCCAAGCAAATAGCCACACAGGCTTTGTCTCACCGCACAGGGGTTCACTCTCCCTAGACAGTCCACACAGGTCTGGGTCCAGGCATGAGCTAACATCTAATGAAGCTGGGAGTTCTTATAGAGGCCTTAATGAGCTGACAAGCTTCAGCTGGTCTCATCAACTCCCTGTCTGCACGACGCCCCACACTCTCCCTAGAGGTATGAGTCATCCATGAGCCCACTAGCCTCAGCTGGGCTTATACAACTCTCCACCTAGTTGTATAAGTCGGCGTAAAGCCTGAATCTGGGCGAAATATATCTACCCCCCTGGATGCAACCAGGTGACTTTACCTTCCTGCTGTCACATACCCCCCCCTCTTGTTTTAACCTCGGGGTTGGAACACCAGCAATCAGGCATTCATGTACTCGAGACAAAGCATCCACATTCCCCATTTGAACGCCAGGGCGATGCTTTACTGTGAAGTTGAATTCCTGGAGGGCCAGGAACCACCTATTCACTCTTCTATTTGTTTCCTTGTTTTGAGCCATCCACTTTAACGGAGCGTGATCCGTAACCATGTCAAAGTGCCTACCTAGCAGGTAGTACCGAAGGGAATCTAGAGCCCACTTCACCGCTAAACACTCCTTTTCAACGGTGGCGTAATTTACCTCATGGGACTTCAACTTCCTGCTGAGGTAAATGACTGGGTGCTCTTCCCCGTTCCAGACCTGGGACAATACTGCTCCTAACCCCACATCTGACGCATCACTTTGTACGACAAAGTCTTTAGAGAAGTCGGGTGAGTACAACACTGGCTGGCTACATAAGGCTTGTTTCAAGAATTGGAATGCTGCCTCAGCCTCGGGGGTCCATTTAACCATGACCGACCCTTTCCCCTTCGTCAGGTTGGTTAGGGGCACAGCCTTAGAAGCAAAGTGGGGAATGAATCGCCGATAATACCCAGCGATTCCCAGAAAGGCTTGTACCTGCTTCTTGCTGTTGGGACGTGGCCAACTCTGGATGGCCTTGATTTTGTTGAGTTGGGGTTTTATTACTCCCCTCCCAATGGTGTACCCAAGATATTTGGCCTCCTCCTGCCCAATGGTACACTTCTTGGGGTTAGCCGTAAACCCCGCTTCCCGAACAGAGTCCAGGACTGCTTGCACTTTTGGCAGATGTGAGGCCCAATCTGTGCTATGGACAATTACGTCATCCAGGTAAGCCGCAGCATACTTCCGATGGGGCCTCAGCATCTGGTCCATTTTCCGCTGGAATGTGGCCGGCGCATTCTGTAACCCGAACGGCATTCTTTTATATTGGAACGCCCCGTCTGGGGTTACAAATGCGGTTTTCTCTTTGGCCGACTTGGCCAGGGGGATTTGCCAATACCCTTTTGTGAGGTCAAGAGTCGTCATGTATCGGGCTGTTCCCAGCCGGTCGATCAACTCATCAATACGTGGCATGGGGTAGGTGTCAAATTTTGTAACTTTGTTCAACTGACGAAAATCGTTACAAAATCGCCAGCTCCCATCCGGTTTAGGCACCAACACAATGGGACTAGACCAATCACTTTGGGACTCCTCTATCACCCCTAAGTTCAGCATTTTCTGTACTTCCTCCCGTATTGCCTCCCGTCGGGCCTCTGGGATCCGATAGGGTTTTAACTTCACCCTTTCACCGGGTGGGGTAATGATGTCATGCTCTACCCCAGATGTTTGTCCCGGCAGCTCAGAGAATACCTCCTTGTTGCGAAGCACAAACTCCTTAACCTCCTGTTGTTGGGGTTGTGACAAGGTGGCTGCTATTCCAACCTCAGGAATCACGCAACCAGTTTGAGCTGGTGACCAAGTGTCTGCGACTAGGGACTCTCTATCCCTCCAGGCTTTCAACAGATTAACGTGATAGATCTGTTCGGGCTTTCGCCTTCCTGGTTGTCTGACCTTGTAATTCACTTCGCTCACTTTTTCCATTATCTCATAGGGGCCTTGCCATTTGGCAAGGAATTTACTTTCAACCGTAGGGACAAGTACCAGTATCCTATCCCCCGGGGAAAAGGTACGGGTCTTGGCTCCACGGTTGTACACTCTCTGCTGTGCTAACTGCGCTTGGGCCAAATGTTCCTTCACGATGGGCATTACCTGTGCAATTCGGTCTTGCATCAGGGCGACATGCTCAATCACACTCCTGTGGGGAGAACTCTCACTTTCCCAAGTTTCCTTGGCAATATCCAACAGCCCTCTTGGGTGTCTCCCATACAGTAACTCAAAGGGGGAGAATCCCGTAGAGGATTGGGGCACCTCCCTAATAGCAAACATCAGATAAGGAAGTAGACAGTCCCAATCCTTTCCATCTCTATCCACCACTTTCTTCAACATTTGTTTTAGGGTTTTGTTGAATCTTTCAACCAGCCCATCGGTTTGGGGGTGATACACAGATGTACGTAATTGCGTCACTTTGAACAATTTACACAGCTCCTTCATAACCCGGGACATAAAGGGTGTACCTTGGTCCGTAAGCAGTTCTTTACAAATACCCACCCGGCTAAACACAAGAGATAGCTCTTTGGCTATGGTTTTGGCCGAGGTATTTCGGAGAGGGATCGCTTCTGGATAACGGGTGGCATAGTCCATTATAACTAATATGTACTGGTGCCCCCTAGCGGACTTGATTATAGGACCTACCAAATCCATGGCGATCCTCTCAAACGGGACCTCAATGATGGGTAGAGGGACCAGCGGGCTACGGAAATGTGGCATCGGGGCCAACCTCTGACACACAGGGCAGGAGGAACAATAATTTTCTATGTCCTTCATCACCCCCGGCCAATAGAATCTCTGTAATACCCTCTCTCGGGTTTTCTCTGTCCCCAGATGACCTCCAAGAATGTGCCCATGGGCCAACTCCAACACCAACTTCCTGTAAGGTTTGGGCACCACAAGCTGCTCAACGGTTTCTTCTGCCCTTTTTGCCACCCGATACAGTAGGTCCTTCTCTACGCTGAAGTATGGGTAAGTGCAGGTATTATCTGGGTTCACTAACTCGCCATCTATTTTCACTACGTTTTCCCGTGCCTTTATTAGGGCGGGGTCTCTCAACTGTTCTGTGGCAAAGTTTTCCCTGTGAACCTCAAGATCAGAAAACTCCACAGACGGTAGGTTTTCGTCTGAGGAGGTGGGCTCCTCTCCAGTTTCTTGAGTCTCCCCTGCCAATACTGATAAGGGAAATTCCGGAGAGTCCTCACCACTCTCAGGGGAGTTCTGGCTATCACATTCCTGGTACATAGGGGCACCAGTGGGGGGCTCAGGATCATCCCACAGTTCCCAGAACTTCGGAAAATCCCTTCCCACAATGGCGTCATGCGGTAACTGAGATACTAAGCCCACTGGATGAGAGAGGGTACCTTTGGGGGTCTCGAAACACACTGTAGTCACTGGATACTCTCGGGTGTCCCCATGCACACAAATAACAGCTACCTTGCTATTCCCAGAGACCTCTGTTTTAACTAACTCAGCCTTTATCAGGGTCACAAGGCTACCTGAATCCAGCAATACCACAACATTTCTACCATTAACACACATTTTGCATAAATGTTTCTCAGTTCCTCGAATGGCAGTGCATGCGACTGTCGCACACAGCGACTGACGTCTGCCCGTCAGAAAGTCACACTGCATGGGTTCCTCCACAACCGGGCAATTGGCTGCAATATGTCCCGCTTGCCGGCAGCGGTAGCAAACGATCCTTCTTGCCGCCTCTTGAGCCGCTGATTTCCCAGGCTGTTCTCGCCAAACTTGGGGTAGAGCTCCCACCCTCTCACTCTCTCCACCCTCACCCCTTGGAATCCTCTTATCCGCCCCTGGGGATGGTCTGGTCTTAGGGTGGAAAGTCCGAGTGTCTCTGGAAGAGGCCGTCAGGTTCTCTGTAGCCAAGTATTTCTCCACACGATCCACAAGACCATCGGCCGTCTCTGGGTCTCCATGGCTTACCCACTTTTGGATGGCAGTAGGAAGAGCTCTCAAAAATCGATCCATTACAACACGTTCCACAATCTTTGGTGCGGACAAAGTCTCTGGCTGTAGCCACTTTCTGCTCAGGTGAATGAGATCATACATTTGAGACCTGGGGGGTTTTCCAAGCCGGAAAGTCCAGTTATGCACACGCTGAGCCCGGACAGCCTGGGTGACACCCAGCCTTGCCAATATTTCAGCTTTTAGCATCACATAGTCTTTTGCTTGGTTAGGCTCTAGGTCATAGTAAGCTTTCTGCGATTCACCAGTTAACAGAGGAGCCACCAGTCCAGCCCACTGCTCCTCAGGCCACTTTTCTCTTTCAGCGGTCCTTTCAAATGTGGTCAAAAATACCTCTGGATCATCCTCTCCAGTCATTTTTGTCAATAAACGACTCACCCCAAAGGACGCGGTATTAGTGGGACGGCTTTCCTCACTGGTCTGCGGACGTTGCTGCATTACTGCTTCCATCTGTTGTTGTAGTCTCTGCTCTTGCTTCTGCAACAGGTCTATGAAGCGGGCATCAGATTGCTGCTGGGCTTGTTGCTGAGCCTCCAGACTCTGTTGCAAAGTTGCGTTTGTCTGCTGCTGGGCTGCAAGGCTCTGTTGATGAGCTTGCTGCTGGGCTGCGAAGTTCTTTTGTAAACCTGCATTTGTCTGCTGTTGATTGGCATTTGCTAGAGCCAGCTGCTTCAGTATCTCCTCCATGCTGGCTTAAAAAAAAACTGCCACTGGTTCTCCACCAACTGTGAGGGGGTTAGCTCGGCAGCGGGTGTGTGTGACCCCCGGGATGGGCTCCCCACACAAAACAGGCCCAGCAAACGGAGGTTGTGGTTTTCAAAATCAAAAAGGTGCGGTTTATTTTCTATTTACAGTGACAAAACACAGCAAAGCAAAAGAAACATAAACAAAATAAATCCTGGTCAACTTGACCTCTGACTAAACATACAGGTTTCCTAACTAACAACTGGGATCAGCCTAGTGCTGTCCTAGTCCCTAAGTCCCTGGTTTTAAATGTCCAAGCAAATAGCCACACAGGCTTTGTCTCACCGCACAGGGGTTCACTCTCCCTAGACAGTCCACACAGGTCTGGGTCCAGGCATGAGCTAACATCTAATGAAGCTGGGAGTTCTTATAGAGGCCTAAATGAGCTGACAAGCTTCAGCTGGTCTCATCAACTCCCTGTCTGCACGACGCCCCACACTCTCCCTAGAGGTATGAGTCATCCATGAGCCCACTAGCCTCAGCTGGGCTTATACAACTCTCCACCTAGTTGTATAAGTCGGCGTAAAGCCTGAATCTGGGCGAAATATATCTACCCCCCTGGATGCAACCAGGTGACTTTACCTTCCTGCTGTCACAATATATATATATTTTATATATATTATTATATATAAACTATTTTTTACTATTTTTTAGGTTCTCTCTATGATTGTTGGTCCGTTTTATATGGGATCACTTTTTTATATTATATATGTCCCCTTCTTTTATATTGTTCTTATCTATTTCTCAAACCCTTTAATGACTATTGTCAGCGCTAGGATATAACATCTAGTGGCCGCAGTTTATTTCCGGTTCCCATGGTGATAGTAGGCAGCCTATCAGGTAGCTCCTGATTAGTACTAATAGCCCACATCGAATATGGCCCCCATAGAGCCTGATGAAGAAGCATGCATGCTTCGAACGCGCGCACCCTCCCGCTGACCCCACGACCCGGAAGTGATCGTTGCTGCTATGTTCCAGGGAAGTTGTCCCCCGTCACCGCTGCTGTGAACGCGTGGTTCCGCTCAACGCTGAGGACACTCGAGAAGACACCTAGAGATATCATCTCTCCCCAGCATCCGGAAATACAGCACCTCCTTCCTGGGAAGAGCGGATGATTTGTACTCCCATTCAGATAAGCTTTTCTAATTTATTCGTTTGTGAGTGTCTTACTTGCATCTGGTTTTAATTCCAATAAATGTACATTGACTGCTACGCTCAGTAGGCGCTGCTTTGTGTTTCCCTTTATCTCATATATTAGTTTTACCTTTTAAGTTGCATTAGTGAAATAAATTAACTTTTGCACGATATAAAAAATTTTCGAGGATCACCTGTATATAAGAAAAATTCATTATTTAAATCCTATTATTTAAGAAATGTAGTTTCTTTGAAAATCTTAGACACTAAGGCCAGCATTTTAAAGCGGGATTCCACCCGCAATTTTTTTTTTTAAAGTCAGCAGCTACAAACACTGTAGCTGCTGACTTTTAATAGGGCACTTACCTGTCCTAGGTGCCCACGATGTCAGCCCCCCCGAGGCCGATCCCTCGATCGTGAAGGGTCCCTGCGCCGCCATCCTCAGTAAGGAAAACAGGCAGTGAAGCCTTGCGGCTTCACTGCCCGTTTCCTACTGCGCATGTGCGAGTCTCGCGCTGATTTGTAAAATGGGCGGCTGCTTTCTGGGATACACACAGTTCCCAGAAGGCAGCGTGCCACATTCCCCAGAAGACACCGTGACGGAGGACGAGGAATAAGACCTGGCGCTGTGGATGAAGAGGCAGATTAGCAAGTTCCGCATAGCAACCGCCCTTTCTGGTGAGTAAAAAAAAAATGTTTTTCTATTTTTTTTTCCTATTTAAAGTATTTTGGTGTTTTTATTTATTTATTTATTTATTTTTTAAGGTGGAACACCACTTTAAGTCTATTCTGTGAGTTCTAAATCATACAAATAAGAAGCAGCATGTATACGCTTAGAGACCTGGTTTTGCCTTCCTAGTTATATTTATTATTCATTTTATGCAGATCCTAACAATGACAAATGTGCTATGAAAACAAAATTGGGATGGAGGAGCTCATAGCTGTAATAACGTATTTGCATGAAAAAGGGAGACAAAAGGGAGACAAAGGAGATTATTGAAGATATATCCCTTAATTATTTAAAGTAAACCTGTTTGGCAAAAAACATAGAGGGCCCACTGCTGATTTTATGAAAATGCTAGTTGCCTGGCTGTCATAATTTTTTTTAAAGTTATTGATTCAAAAGGCTCAGGAGATTAAACTTTACTAGTTCCGCAGTTGTTCAATAAGGTGTGAAGAAAATTACATTGGTGTATAAATATATTCATTACGGCTGTGTCTTAGCCACGGATCTAAATATACAGTAATTGCAGTAATGGACATTTCCCACAGAGTATGAAGTATACAAGTTATCAGTAGACAAATAATGTTAAGGAAAAAAAACATACCGAATGATGCATCCATTCACCATTATCGGACAACTTCACCCACTTGTCAGATGAAGAGCTTGTTTCCTGGCACTGGTCATTCTGAATCTGTGAGACATAAAACAACCTGAAGTCAATAACAGATGGGAGTAGAATCAAAGTAAAAGAAAACAGTTAAGGTACCCACATACATTACATGCTCATCACATATCCTGTCAATATATATGAGCAGGATTGGATGACCATCATTTATAGGTGTAGAACATTAGACTGCAGCAGACACCACTTGATAGTCAATACTACAAGAAAAAAGACTATTAATTGATTTTGGTATTTCCAGTTGACAGCAATTTTTTTCCCCCAAGATAACACTGATTATAAGAGGTATTCTAAGTGCATGTATGCTTATGATGTATGCACACACCTCTCAATACACTTACTGGGGAAAAAATAGATAAAATAAAATAAATATTTTTTTTGAGAGATAAATTCTGCTGGGAAGTCTTACATAAAATTGCTCGTATGGCCAGCTTTGATGAAACTGATAAAAAAGATAACATTGTGAGCAATTAACGTAACTATTCTCATTTGATCCACCGAATTGTGGGAAAGTCAACATGTTCTCTAATGTACCATCCTAGCAACATATGTAATAAATAAAGAAATAATAAGATTTCAAAATAGTGTTCATTGTATTAGTTTATAAATTCTTTCCTAATTATCTTAATTAATCATGTACTGTGGTGCAATCATTTACTGTGGAGCAACATGGGAAATCATTAAAAAAGGACGTCAGGAATATAAATAATATAAAACAAATTATAGAAAACGAATCTTACAAAGAATTCAAAAAAGATATTGTTGTCAAGATACTGATAGTCAAATGCCACCGATCCAGCTTTCTTCAGATGCACAGCATAGATGAGGGAAACAGTACAGTCATCCCGATTAGATTCTATGTAATTGCCTTTAGGAATCCATGATGAGCTGAGAAGACATGACAGGAAAATTATAATGTATATTATTTATCATTTTCCTTACTGTCAATTTTCTTGCATTTAATGGGCAGTGGTACAAATTAAAATAGCAACTCAGTGCTTATTCACACATATTGTTGTTGAGTTTTTAGCAACATCAACTTACTAAAGATGCTTCAGGATGAACTACACAGTTAATGCCTAAAGTCAAGCAGTCATAAACTGTTCTTTACAGACAATCTTTGTACAAAATTGCAGACATGCCAGGTTGCATCAGGTTTACTTGCATGTTTGTTAAGCGCTGCGCAAACTGTTGGCGCTATATAAATCCTGTATAATAATAATAATGTTTGTACTTATGGAGAGGAAAGGGGGAGTATTGCACGCAATGGCCTGTTACAAAATAATATTCATCACAGTCGATCAATTCTTTCTCTGGCCATTAGATATTGTATTGAGTTAACATTCTTCACTGATTGTTGGCACCTCCAGGCTACATGTAGACATGAGCTTATGATCAATAGTGATCAGATTCCAAAACCATTGTGAACATGCTGCAACATTTACAAATGGAGAACTTTTGTCTGCTATCTCCTGTCTATAGCTAGATTTACCCATATGTAACATCTGGTTTTAGCTGAGCAGCAAATAACTGGATATAGTAGTAGACGAAATATAATGATTGCTTTATTTACTAAGCAATACAAAAGACAGTGGGGTTGATTTATTAAAACTGGAGAGTAAGAAAACTTGTTCAGCTCTGCATAGAAATCAGCTTCTAGGTTTTAACCTCCCTGGCGGTATGATTATTTCAGATTTTAGGTGCTGAAAGCGGTACAATTATTTGGCATGGAAATTTGGTGTTTTATATTGTAGGCCTGCAATTCTTAGTAATAACTCACTTAAATCTGTCCAAACCAGAGTCTAGTAGACATCCCGGGTATGATAAAGTTTGAAACACAAAATCATAAATTATAATATAATAAATAACTATAAATAATTATAACAAATAATAATATAATAATAATAAAAATTATTCAATAATGTAATCAAATCAAAAACACTGAAATTTGCTCAGTTGCAGAATTGTCGCTGTCATTACTTTTAGTGTTTGATGACGAATTTCCCCACAAATCGCTATCGCTCAATTCTGCAAGTGATTCTAATTTATTATCGCTGTTTTTTAGCTGGTCTAAAACCACTTTTGATGTGAAGGGACACGTTTTGGTTGCTATGGACATTCTCAAGTTTCCAGGCAGAACGAACAGTATTTATAATATAAAACTGCATGCAGGACACTGGACAGACAACTAGGGACAAAGGGGATGTGTAATTATTTTATACAGTACTGTAATCTGTAAGATTACAGTGTACTGTATGTATTGTGTGTTTTTCATCACAGATTACAGTACTGTATAAAAAAATTACACACCCCCTTTGTCCCTAGTGGTCTGCCCAGTGCCCTGCATGCACTTTTATATTATAAATAGTTTTTTTCTGCCTGGAAATTTAAGATTGTCGATTGCAACCAAAAAGTGTCCCTTTACGTCCAAAGTGGTTTTAGACCAGCTAGAAAACAGTGATATTAAATTAGAATCACTTGCAGAATTGGGGAAATTCGTCATCAAACACTAAATCTAATGACAGCGACAATTCTGCAACTGAGCAAATTTCAGTGTTTTGGATTTGGCTACATTATTGAATAATTTTTATTATTATTATATTATTTTTGTTATAATTATTTATAGTTATTTATTATATTATAATTTATGATTTTGTGTTTCAAACTTTATCATACCCGGGATGTTTACTAGACTCTTGTTTGGACAGATTTAAGTGAGTTATTCCTAAGAATTGCAGGCCTACAATATAAAACGCCAAATTTCCATGCAAAATAATAGTACCGCTTTCAGCACCTAAAGTCTGAAATAATCATACCGCCAGGGAGGTTAAAACAATCAGATATAGTAGCTAAGCAGAGCAAACTGTGATAAAACAGCACAGAATAACTTTTTTTTTTAAAACAAACACATACTTATCACAGCTGTCGGGTCTGCTTCCAGAGAAGTCTGCAGTTGTTTCCATAAATGTTGCCACATTGTTAAATCCTGATGGCATCTCATCCCATTCATCAAACTTGATCCCAGTTCCAAGGGAATATGTTCCTGCAGCGCATTCACTGCATGACTGGTTCTTAATGTCCAAGTATTGTCCCGAATCACAAGAAAAAGCTACAATACACAAATAAGATCTGGTAAATGCATATTGGCCATGGACTGATGATCAACAACTGAGAAGCACTTGAATGTAACCTAAAAAAAAAGTTTCATAACCATAACCAAGAAGCTTTGACCCAGCTCAGCTCCCGAGCTGGAATTTGATGACCTAAAAGCAAAAGCATCAAATCTGTATGTAACAGTGCTGAATAAGCAGGATAGGCCCATAAGCATATAAAATAGTAATGAATTGTCTGTATTAGTTTGCAGAGCATTGCAAAATGTTTTTTTAATTAAAGCCCAAGAAAACTATTTTTGATCTACTTATTATCGTAAGTCTGCAGTGGAAGCGATATTCATTCAGTGTATTGGTAGAGGGTACAAGAAAGCAGCTACATTTTGTGCACTGCAAAGCATTCAGTGGCATTTGCCTTCTTTCAACTGCCACAAAATCATAATAGAAAAATATGGCCTCACGAATGTACTTGGAGGTGCATGTTTATTTTTTTAATACGACCATTGGGGGACTCAATTAATGTGGAAGTAAACCCTCCTAACATGTTCAGCCAAGGAAGCTGCCACCTTGGCCTCGGTTTATTCATCAACTGCCATGATGCTGCACATGTGATCAGTTATGACACCAGCCATTGGATAATTTGACAGCTTGGTTGAGAACACAACCAATGTGACAGTTATATTCCCGACACATGACGGAAATCTAATTGTTTTTTGAAACTGTTAAATCTATGGGTTTACTTCCGCGTTAATGCTGGTGAGTTATAGTAATTCATAAAATACAACATCTTTAAAAACAGATTTTGAAAACTATTGTCACTATAGGATTTCAGCACATGCCATGTCCTTGATTGTTTAGGCAAGTTCACTGGGGGTTATTTACTAAAACTGAAGAGTGCAAAATCTGGTGCGGCTCTGCATAGAAACCAATCAGCTTCCAGGTTTTATTGTCAACATGTAATTGAACAAGCTGAAGTTAGAAGCTGATTGGCTACCATGCACAGTTGCACCAGATTCTGAGGGCACCAGTTTTAGTAAATATCCCCCACTGTAGCCTTATGGAATTTACTAGGTGTCTGTGATGCATATGGACAGGCTACGGCATATATGCTGGTTATTTAGCAATAAATGTGGTTTGCTATGGAATCTCTAGCACCTTATTGAAACAAAATGCACAAATGCAGCATTATTTAGATGTTTTAAATAAAAAGGCAAACTAGACCTACAATATACGCATTAAATATCAGTGTATGATTTGCTAGATGGGTTTACAGATCACATATACGCACATTCACACGCACTTGCAAACCTGCGATATACGCATACCATAGCAATTTATTCCTGCTCTTGTTCATTTGTTTTAGTAAATCAGGCCCAATGGGGGAGATTTACTAAAACTTTGGCAGCGGCACATGATAGCCAATAAGCTTCTAACTTCAGCTTGTTCAATTAAGCTTTGGAAATAAAAACTGGAAGCTGATGTGTTTTTTTAAGCAGAGCTGCACCAGATTTTGCACGCTCCAATTTTAGTAAATAACCCCACTACTTTGTAAAAATAAAGCATTGGAAACATGATCAGAACAAGCATAGTTTGGGGGAAACTGTTACATGCTCACAATAATGTGTTACAATAAATTGTAGCAATAACTTGTAAAATGTTACATGCTCACAACAAAAGTTAAATGCTCACAAGAACTACAATGCTCACAATAAAAGCTTCTTCATGTTTCTGCTTAGTTTCCAACCATTTTTCAATTTCTGGAAAAAAAAACTGCAAGCAGACTGGTACAAATTTTAATACATAAGGATTTCTTCGTTTTTGCAATGCATTCAACAAAAAATGCACAAGGGAGGGGCAATGCAAAGTCCACTATGGTAATCAGTTTATAGATGTTATCTTTACTTGGCATTCCTTTAGACCAGAATTTCAAGTCCTTCCTGTAGGACCAGAAGCGTCACATCTTTGCTGTAGAACTTTTACACATATTCAACTTCTTGTAATTATGACTTAGGGCGAGTGCTTTGTTTGGCATTTGATTGCTCAACAAATTCACTTCATACTGCATAATCTGAAGCTGCGTGTTTGAGATCACTACAATGTCACTCCCGTACATAAAACTGTGTCTACAGCGTACAAAGCAACTATTTCTGGTGCCAATCTTAAATGAGAATTCTAGTCAGGTAAAAAAAATGCTGCTAGAATTACATACAGTGGGTACGGAAAGTATTCGGACCCCCTTACATTTTTCACTCTTTGTTATATTGCAGCCATTTGCTAAAATCATTTAGGTTCATTTTTTTTTTCCTCATTAATGTACACACAGCACCCCATATTGACAGAAAAACACAGAATTGTTGACATTTAGTAGAAGCACCCTTTTGATCTAATACAGCCATGAGTCTTTTTGGGAAAGATGCAACAAGTTTTTCACACCTGGATTTGGGGATCCTCTGCCATTCCTCCTTGCAGATCCTTTCCAGTTCTGTCAGGTTGGATGGTAAACGTTGGTGGAGAGACAATTTTAGGTCTCTCCAGAGATGCTCAATTTGGTTTAAGTCAAGGCTCTGGCTGGGCCATTCAAGAGCAGTCACAGAGTTGTTGTGAAGCCACTTCTTTGTTATTTTAGCTGTGTGCTTAGGGTCATTGTCTTGTTGGAAGGTAAACCTTCGGCCCAGTCTGAGGTCCTAAGCACTCTGGAGAAGGTTTTCGTCCAGGATATCCCTGTACTTGGCCACATTCATCTTTCCCTCGATTGCAACCAGTCGTCCTGTCCCTGCAGCTGAAAAACACCCCCACAGCATGATGCTGCCACCACCATGCTTCACTGTTGGGACTGTATTGGACAGGTGATGAGCAGTGCCTGTTTTTCTCCACACATACCGCTTAGAATTAAAGCCAAAAAGTTCTAGCTTGGTCTCATCAGACCAGAGAATCTTATTTCTCACCATCTTGGAGTCCTTCAGGTGTTTATTAGCAAACTCCATGTGGGCTTTCATGTGTCTTGCACTGAGGAGAGGCTTCCGTCGGGCCACTCTGCCATAAACCCCGACTGGTGGAGGGCTGCAGTGATGCTTGACTTTCTACAACATTCTCCCATCTCCCGACTTCATCTCTGGAGCTTAGCCACAGTGATATTTGGGTTCTTCTTTACCTCTCTCACCAAAGCTCTTCCCCCCCCGATAGCTCAGTTTGGCCGGACGACCAGATCTAGGAAGGGTTCTGGTCATCCCAAGCGTCTTCCATTTAAGGATTATGGAGGCCACTGTGCTCTTAGGAACCTTAAGTGCAGCAAAAAAAATTTGTAACCTTGGCCAGATCTGTGCCTTGCCACAATTCTGTCTCTGAGCTCTTCAGGCAGTTCCTTTTGACCTCATGATTCTCATTTGCTCTGACATGCACTGTGAGCTGTAAAATCTTACATAGACAGGTGTGTGGCTTTCCTAATCAAGTCCAGCAGTATAATCAAACACAGCTGGACTCAAATGAAGGTGTAGAACCATCTCAAGGATGATCAGAAGAAACGGACAGCACCTGAGTTAAATATATGAGTGTCACAGCAAAGGGTCTGAATACTTAGGACCATGTGATATTTCAGTTTTTCTTTTTTAATAAATCTGCACAAAAGTCAACAATTCTGTGTTTTTCTGTCAATATGGGGTGCTATGTGTACATTAATGAGGAAAAAAAATTAACTTAAATTATTTTAGCAAATGGCTGCAATATAACAAAGAGTGAAAAATTTAAGGGGGTCTGAATACTTTCCATACCCACTGTATATAGACTCTGGGGTTGATTTACTAAAGACAAATCCACTCTGCACTACAAGTGCACTGCAAGTGCACTTGAAAGCAAAATGCTGTTTTTTATTTTCCTTACATGTCCCCCTCAGAGGGCTAAAATGTATAATCAAACTTTATTACAATGGACATGGAAGCCTGGACCGTCATTCCGTTGAAGTCTATTGATGTACAAGCCCCTGGATCTTCCCTGTAGTGCCTTTGGCAGGTGCACGGCGCCAACCAGCCAGCTGCTTTGCAGATGTCTCCATAGGTAAAAGCCCAAATTTGAAGATGTAAAAATGGACCTAGCTGAATAGGCCTGTATTACTTCTGGAGGCTCTTGCCTGGCCACACTAAGTTTTCTGGATGACCTTGACTCTCCAAGATGACAAGGTTTTGGTGTAGGTTCCTCTTCCGAATTTGCATGATGGAAAAACAAACAGCCTTCCGGAGGATTTCAACTAGGAAGCTGCTTGCAGGTAGGCATTTTAGACACTTGGTACATCCAGTGTAGGTTAGGTACTGTCTCTGCCGGAAAGGATGGAACCGCCACTTTGTTTGTAAGATGAAAACAGAAGCCACCTTGGAAACAAAGGTCCTCGAGGGGCATTGGCCCCAACTTGTCGGGATAGAATAAGATGTAGGACTCTGTAGCTCCAAGTGCTTGCAGATTTGATACTCTGCCCCTCAAAGTTATAGCCTGAAGCTATTGAGGGACACAGCCTCTTGAGTGATGTTCCACTGAGGACTGCTTTTTGATGATGCAAACAGAGTTCTGGCAAGGAAAACCAGGACCAGAATAAAAACCTACTGGGGAACATTATTCTTCCTCAGGGCAAAGTCTCAGGACAGACCTTGTGAAGCATTCCCCTGGCAGCTCACATGCCCATTTTCCCTGGTGAAAGCGGAAATGGCTGAAATTTTAGCCCTTATGTAACTAGGCTTAACCCCAAATCCAGATCCATGTGAAGAATATATAGCAACTCAGCAACTTTCGGGTTGCAAGGATAAAAATTCTGCTCAACTGCAAAGGCTGTGAACCTGTTCCAGACTTCAGCGTAAATAGCATTTGTTGATGTCCTTTCTGGAACCTTGCCAGGATGGAACCACATCCAGAAGACGACCCAAGTCCTCCAATCCTTCCCCCTCAATTTCCAGTCCATCGTGGGACAGGTGTTGTGGAAACACTGGTAGTTGAAGTGCTTGGTCCTTACTAGGTTCCATGGTTAGGATAAACCCAAGGCCTGTGGGCCAATTGCCATGCTTGCTATCACAGTGAGACCCTCAGACAACAGTCTCCCCTGGAACTTCATAACCAAAGGCAGTAGAGGAAAGGCATCTGCTAGGTGACTATTCCTTGGGTGAGTGAGGGCGTCTACCTCCTCCACCAACGGCGGTAAGCCCACAAACTAAAATCTCATATAAGATTTACCATAAAAATATCATTTGGAAAGCCTTTATTTTAAACACAAACTCTCATGAAAATAACAGCTGATTATACTGATATAAAATTCCTTTTTTTAGGCACTTTGTGTTATGGGGTGGCAGCGCTCTGTCCCTGTCTTCCCTATCCTCTTACCCATTCATATGCTGTCCCAGAGGAAACTATACACTTCTATGCTGATTCACATTGCCAAGGAATATTCCACTGATGTCACCATTAAAAAAAGCCTTTAAAAAAAACTATTGCACCCAGCAACAATAAGAAATATGTAAAAAAACATACGCAGCTTATCACTGCAGTGCATGTGGACAGTGACAAGAGGCAGGGCATCTGCAGCATTAAAGTGGAATTAAACCCCCCTATCCTTTTCAGCCAAGGAAGCTGCCATCTTAGACTGTTTGATCTGCAACTGCCATAATGCTGCACATGTGATCAGTTATGACACCAGACATTTGTTGGTTTGACACATTGGTTGAGAGCACAAGCAAATGTGATGGGATTCCAGGAATGTAACTGCTTTTTAAAACCTTTCAATTGATGGGTTTAGTTCCACTTTAGGCTGGACCAAAGGTTTAACAAGGTTTGACACCCCCACTTGTAGCCTTCCCACTCAACTGTCCAAGATACAAAGCATTTTGCACCTACATGACATCCAGTAAAGGTTTACATCTACTTTAACAGACCTTCCTACAAGCCCTACATTAATCTCTCTCTATGCAGTATGTCAGCAACGAACCCTATGCTTTCCATATCGCACCTAAAGCACATGTCACTATGGCTGCTGTGATCTCACCCTTTCATATTGGGCCCTCTAAGCCAGTTGACCGACTTTCAAAGGCCAGATAAGCACTATTGTTACTATGACAAATTCCCACATTATTTGCCTGAGTCCATGAACCTCACACACACAGGATTTGCTGCAAACTCATGGTGGCATCAAACCTGAACCTCATTCCTACTTATGGCGATAGAAACCTGGAGACAACTGGCTAGAAAATTTCAAGGAAATATGAATCACCCAGGTGAAAAAAACCTTGTACAATTAGCAGTGTCTGAACTTACCTCGGTGCTCTATACCATACACATGAATAATTGGGGGCTCAAGTGTTTGTGTTTATCTTTAAAGCTGGATTAAAACACACTTTATGATGATTTGATTATGATTGCATATCTTTGACCAGTTTTAGGCCTCAATGATCAGGTCAGTTCATCAAATTTTTTTCATTTAATGATTTATTTAATAAATAGTTCTAACTTTTCAGCACAGTTTTTTTAAGTACAAAAACCCAAAGAACCAATCAGAATTTATTCTAGTGATGTCAGTTGATACAAGATACAGTTTAAGGCCAGGTTCACAGTTATGCGGCCTTGGGTTCGTGCCTGGGGTCCGATGCGTGTCTGTTCACCGGTTTAGGTACGATTCAGGTCCAAATTTTTGCCTGAATTTGCAATATGCTATCCACTCCACGGCCGCTCCAGACCTGTGTGAACCGGCTCCAATGAGATGCTTTGGATGCAGGAAAACACGCATTCAATTTGCACATATGTGAGCCCAGCCTTAGACTGGATGCTTTAAATTGTTGCAGTTAAGAGTTTCCATTTAAAATCAGAACACCTCAATAAGGCCATTAGCATAGGCGTGCGCACAGGGTGTGCCAGGCGTGCCTGGGCACACCCAATTGCCCTGTGTGGTACAGATTTCCCCTGTTTAGACCCCTGATATTTCAACAAAGCCACCAGGGGGTCCTAAAAAAAAAATTGTAAAAAAATTTCAAAAATAAAAAATACTGACACTGTCCACTGCCCTATTGACATCAATCTTTGCCTTACTGATACTGTCCATTGCTCTGCTGACATTGTCAGTATATATACACATACACACCCATTGAAACATGTTTGAACTTTGGGGTGCACACCTTAATGCAATAGGATGTGCACACCTATGGCCATTAGTAACACTTTTTTCATTATTAACTGATTATAAATTAAAATGATCACAGTCTGCACTTTATTCTTCATCACATCAGATCAAAAAATTTATTACAGTCTAGTGATCACAGAACTAAATTACATTTAAAAATCTGTCACTATATGATAAATTTGCATTGAAAAGGATGACATAAATGACAGCTTTTCATGAGAGGGTGCTGGATCAAGAGTTATCACCATTTCTGGAACGCAAAGTGAGAAATCCCTAAGGGAAGTAACTGAACATTATTTACTAACTTCGGGAAAAACATACAGAGGCTGTCTCCAACCAACCGGCTAGTAGTTCATTTTCAGCATTCCTATGTGATTTGTTGCTAAAGGTAACTATAACTTTTCGTGTTAGTAAAAAAAGCCCTACCATGTATTTGTGTCCACGTGTTTCACTACTTGTAGCATGTCAGTTAAAATTATTTTACCATTTTTGGCTGAACTATAAAAATGGCCATAGATAACACATAGGCTGCTGCATACCTTTGCTTAGTGTACGCTCTGGGCATTCATCCCTGAGCGTATACTGTCCTAAATATTAGTATCACTCAGTACATCATCCAACCTCGTCCAGCCAAAGCAACATTCAGCCTCCCAGTGTTTTACAGGCTGCTGGCAGCGGGATTGGACAGTGCACCTGTGCCTTTCTCTTGCACCAAAACGCCGGGATCTCATGCCTGGCTAAATACCCAATGTGCATGAAGCATTAGTTCTCCTGCACATATTTTTTATTGTAAGAACATCGTTCGCCTTTAAATAATTTGTCTGCTAACAGATTTTTGTTGGCAGTCACCTCATTTGCAGCATGCTGCAATCAGTTTGATTCTAATGAGATTACTGTAAACAAGCAGTAGCCCTGGGCTAAAAGTACATGCAAGCCTTGAGCTGGAAGGGGAACCTATTCACAGGAACTGGGCCGCAACATCTACATGGATCTAAATGAAGACTGACATTGCAATATATGTTCATTATTGACACAATGCAATGACAAGGGAATCAAATACTTGTCTAAGTACCCTTTCTGTTGGGCTATTCAATATAATTGAACTTCATTTTTTGAGTGTAGGGGAATACTCAGTGTGAATCGGGGAAACATGCTGGGTGCAGATTTGAGGATCTTGCGTGTTTGAGGCTGTACAATTTGCAACTACTGGCAATTTAGCAAATTTCCATGGAAACTGAACTGTAAGTGTCTTGATCATCGGTGAACAACATACATAGAAATGAATATAACAGAACTATTATAAATGAAGCTGGGAACAAAAGTCCAGTTCAGCTTATCTGCCTAGAAACCTAGAGATTACAGAGGCTTAATGGCAAGAGAATACATAACAGATGTCTGGATGTGGGCTCTCCGTTACTGGCACAACATGATAATTAGAGATACAGTAGGCTAGTTGAGATTTGGTTGATTGGAACACAACAGCTAAAATATTTATCTATTTTGATTAAAAAATATTTAAGAGTGATAGTAAATACATATGTTATAATGACCACAGCAACTTAGCGCAGAAGATGTCCTAATATTAGGTTACTTGATGGATTCAGTATGTACATAAAGCACACTTGTCCTTCACAAATCTGCTTTAGTCTTGTCTGTTTTGTATTAATATAGGTTAAACCCAGGCAACCGGTAGAAATAAAGCATTTCTGTTTTCTGTTATGATGTGCAAAATGCATTAACCCACAGCAATCATATTTCACTTTTTTAGAAGTTTTTAGCTAGAAGATCAATAAAAGATTAATTCTGATTGATAGATAGAGTTATAGCACCATAGGTGTGCACAGCCTATTGCATTAGGGTGTGCACCCAAAAGCTCAAACACACACTACCGATCACTCACCATGTTCATTCAGAAAGGGAAGAGGCTGATAAATACATATAAATACATATACAGCCCCTTCCCTCACTCATCCTAAAACATCCCCGCAGCAACAGCAGGCAGGAGAGGAAAGGAGGGAAGCCGGTAGTGCTGCAGAGGGAAGGAGGGGGGAGCCAGGGCAGTAGGGGGAATCTGTGCTACACAGGGTGATTAGGGTGTGCCTGGGCACACCAGGCACACCCTGTGCGCATGCCTATGGATACCACTGTACATAGTGTTTATTTTATTAGGTAATTATTAATTATTACTCTCTGCTATCTTAAACAGCATTTAGAAAAATGTCATGCAGTAAGTATATTAGCATCTTCCAATCTAACACAATGGCACCTTTTAGTCAAATGAAGTTGAATTGTTCGCTTTTTTGGATCATTCACATGTGAGGTTGGGAGGCAGCAAACCCCCATGCTTGAGATGCCCCCTAACCATGACCCCCTTTAGATGCAGAGGCAGTGGCCAAGGTTGTACACATGCCGCCACCGTGATAACTTCCTTCGCCGCTATGGCAGGACCTATGTCCTGTGTCGCTCTGAACAAAACCGCTCTGTGAGTGTCCTGCAACTGTGATACAATGCCTCCTTACAGCCTGTCAAAGAGCAAAGCACGTGTGGGTAAGTCCTTTAAATTATTCGGTAGCAATAGAATTAAGCTGGTAATTTGCATATAATTAAAAAATATACCTATTATGTTTAATTTATTGGGAGCATTGTGTAACATGAATGGATTTTTAAAGCTGCACTCCAGGCTGGAGAAATCTCCAGATGTGTTGCGCCTCATAAGGCTGTCTGCTTGTTCTTGCAGTTTCCATGTCAATCCAATGGCAAATATAACTGAAAGTAAGAGTTAAAAGTGTACCTGGCAGTGCAAATAAAAAACCCTTTATTAAATAAAATGAAGATACATTTCACCAACAAACAAGTGAACTTGAGAATGTAACCAGGTAACGCAACTCCCATTGGATGTCAGGTCACTCACTGTCTAGATGTAAAGATTATCACTTCTGAAAAGCCACCAAAGGGAGAGATATCCTGCAGTGATGGAAAAGGCTGTAAAAGACCCTGAGCAAACGAGGGGTAAAAAATGCCAAAAATCATCCAAAGTATGCAACCTGGAGGAAAGTATCTCCACCATCTGGATCTCCACCATCTTACTTCCTGTTATATTTGTCTTTGGAAAAAATGACCCTTAGCAGTGAGCCCCCATTTAGGGGATGATAATGCAAATTACTTAACATATTCCTTGTTCCTCTGGCAGCATGAACTTTCCTCTGCTACCAGCCACTCCCGCAGTGTCCTCAAGTACAATGCAGAACCACTGGTCCTGCATTGTACCTAACGACATTACAGAGCTGCGACTGGTCAAGCAGCTTCGGTGGATTAGTCACCTGAAAAAGAGGAAGCCTGCATGAGTGCAAAATAAGGTATTTTACCTTATTCCAACACTCCTAGACAAAAAATAAAATAAAAATCTAACCCTTGCAGTGTGGAGGGAGACCCATTGCAAGGATAACTTTTTCCAGCCTGGTTCTCTTCTTTAATAGACTAATTTATTACTTTAGCCAAGTTTTTACAATGAACAGAGGTTTTCAATTTCACAGCAAGGAGGAAAAGAGCAATATTGCTATACCAATATAAACCTTTATGTTCTTATGCCTTGCACACACGATAGGAATTTCCAATGGAAAAAGTCAGACGGACTTTTTCCATCGGAAATTCCTACCGTGTGTGTGCCCTATCTGAGAAATTCAGATGAATTACCGTACATCAGAGTATAAATATAGAACATGTTCTATTTTTCTCTGATGGAATTTAGTTGTGAGTTTGGTCGGACAAAGGTCCAATCGTGTGTACGGGGCATAAGGGTACGTCAATTAAAAAAAGAGAGTTGGGACTCTCACCGTGTGTTGCTTGCCTACCTTTGACAATACAGGTGCAGGCATAATAGAAGAATTAGGGCCTGTGCTAAAAGGCTTTGATGGGCAAATGCAGCTTTTGTCATTCAAATTTTGCTGCAGGTACAATTAACCTGCTTCAGCTGTTTTTGCATCCCCATTGACTTGTATAGGGAAAGAAGCAGTTTGAATAAAAAAACAGTCCCTCAACACTAGTTCCATGGGTAATGACCCTCTGAAGCACTGTGCTTAAGACCAAAGTGAGTTCCAACCCTATTGCCACATCACACTGAAATTCCCTGCTTCTAATAAGGGATCATAAAACTGTTTCCATTATTGAAATAACTTTCCTTCAATAAGTTGTATGCAACTGGGACAGCTCCTGTATGCCTCCTTGGCCCCCACTGTATAAATCTGAGACTATTGATCCATACTACTGTTATAAAGACGATTACTGTATTTATTGGTGTATAACACTCACTTTTTCACCCTGCAAATCGGTTGCAAATAGTGTGTGCGTGTTATACGCCGATACTGCAATTTGGGCTGCCTCGGAGAGAACGGGGAGGGGGGCCGGATGAGCGCCGTCAGATTACATTAGACATGTGCACACTGAAATATTTCGTTTCGGAATTTCGTTTTCGTCCGAAAAATAAATTTATTTAGTTACTCCCAAAATTCGTTTTTATTTATTTCGTTTTTCGTTAGAAATTGCATTCGTCCGAAAATCTGAATTAATTAAGGTCGAATCTGTCATTGAAGGCTTATGGTGTCTGTCGAATGTTCAAAGAAGATTCGACGGAGCAGTGAAACTGTACGACGCTGCAATCATACATTTCCGGTCGAATGTTCCGCCCACAAGCTATAGAAGAATTCTAATGTTGTATGACTAGTAATAATTATATTTATTCATTACTATTACTAGTCAACCAACATTAGAATTCTTCTATAGCCTATGGGCGATTGCAGCGTCGTACAGTTTTGCTGCACCGTCGAATCTTCTAACTTTCGATGCTTTGTCGAATCTTCGTCATTCTAGCTATTTTACTGCTCCTCCTCTTTGGTTACAATCAGCCAATAACATTCATCATCAACTTTATTTTTATTTTACTTCCCCCACCCAATTCCAGCAGTGATCTTTTCTCTCTATGTCGAATCTTTTCTCTCTATAATAACAAATCTTTTCTCTCCTATGTCGAATCTTTTCTCTCTATGATGTCGAATCTTTTCTCTCCTATGTCGAATCTTTTCTCTCCTATGTCGAATCTTTTCTCTCCTATGTCGAGTCTTTTCTCTCCTATGTCGAATCTTTCTCTCCTATGTCGAATCTTTTCTCTCTATAATGTCGAATCTTTTCTCTCCTATGTAGAATAATCTTGGACTAATAGAGTTAAGGTTAGGCACATTCGACCACAGGTTCGATAGACACAGATTGTTATTGTCAGCGTCACGTCGAATCTCCTATCTATATCGAACTGTTGTAGCAACGAAAACGAAAATAAAGCATTTGTTTATGTCGGATCTTTCGGTTTTCGGATTCTGTGCTTTCGTTTTCGTTTGTTAAAACGATAACGAAAATAGCTGAAATTCGGACGAAAATGCATTCGGACGAAAACGAATGCACATGTCTAGATTACATACAGATTACATACAGCGAGAATCTCCTGTTTACTCAGTGGCCTCTGTAATAGGAAGTCCTGTCTCCTGGGCTGGCATTGGACCAGTGTTCTGTCTATCATAGAAGCCATTCCAGGAGGGCTTTAAGACTTTGTATTAAAGAGGCCGCCGATTAAACAGGAGATTCTTGCTGTATGTAATCTGACGGCGCTCATCCCACCCCCTTCCCTGTCCTCTCTGAGTCAGCAGTAATCTGAGGTGAGATGGGCATTGATCAGGCTGCATTCATGGCAATGGTGAGGCTGCAGGTGGACATTGATCAAGCTGCAATGATGGGCAATTATGAGGCTACAGATGGGCATTGATCAGGCTGCATTGATGGGCAATGGCGAGGTTGCAGATGGGCATTGATCAGGCAGCATTGATGGGCACTGACCCTTAGTTTGCTTCAAAGTTCTTTATTTAAAATGTACGTTTTTTTCCCTGAAACTTCCCTCTTAAAAGGAAGGTGCGTGTTATACACCTGTGCGTGTTATATGTCGATAAATACGGTATGTATTCTCAGTTGATTTTAGGAAATGTGTTAGTTATTGAGTACTCAATTTTCTATATTTCTGTTTATTTTTAAATAAACTTGATTTTACTACTTCCAATGAAATTGAGATGAAATTAGCTTCAGAATCTTTCTGTACATTGTTCTAATCAGAACCAAATAAAAAAAGGCTGTAGTTTTTTCTGGATTTTTGCAAAAACAGCGAAAAGGATGTTTGTTTTAGAAAATCATATAACCCGAAGAAAATATTTATTTACCCAGTAAGAACACAATTCACAACACCTTGATGCTAAATGGCAAGAATTGGCTAACCACATTTACTAATATGAATCTCATTGTTTTAGGTCAGTGACTCAATGGGTTTAATTTATTATTAGAATGGAAGCTATTCACTAAGCTTAGTAAAAAAAAGTTGAAGCTGGGTTTAATTCTTTTAACTAATTAGATGCTAATAAAAGTTTTTCTTTATTATTATTCATTTATTTTTTAAGGTGTTTGTTACATTTTTGCATAAACACAAAACAAATAAACAATGAGCAAAGGCACCATTTAAACATATAGATTTGGTGCATAAAGCGAGTATATGTATAGCACCAAGGGTAAACCCATTCAGGACCCTGTCTAATCCCAAAAAATGGGGGGAGGCCAATATTCATTTCTGAAGGTTATGGGTGCCAAAAACCCCAGAAACACATCCACACACCCACGCACCACTAACGCAAGCGCCACAGTCCCCTGGATATACAACGATAGAGGATTAAAATAAATAACCCGGACGGAGTTACAGAACATGATTAGAGGAACTGAATTTATTCACTCTTGAGGAGAGGAGAATAAGGGGGGATATGATCAACATGTTCAAATATATAAAGGGTCCATATAGTGAACTTGGTGTTGAGTTATTCACTTTACGGTCAACACAAAGGACAAGGGGGCACTCTTTACGTCTAGAGGAAAAGAGATTTCATCTCCAAATACGGAAATGTTTCTTCACAGTAAAGCCCTGTACACACGGGCGGGAATCCCGACAAAAAAAAAAAACGTCGGTTTTCTCGACGGGATTTCTGGCAAGCTTGTCTTGCCAAGCCCTGTGTACAGATGGCCATTCAAAAGAACCGTCTTTCCTTTGAATGGCAAGAACACGGTGACGTCATCGTCTACGACGAGCGGGCGCTCGTCACATTTGATGCTGTCGCCGCCATCTTGCTACACCCTACACTACCCTTGTATGCTACCGCGCATGCGTCGTAGTCTCATTGAGCATGCGCAGGCTTACCTGGGACAGGTAAGCATACTCACAAACGGTTTTCTCAGGAGGAAACACTCTGCCGAGAATCCGGACGAGAAAATAGAGAGCAGGTTCTCTATTTTGAGCTGACTCAGTTTTCCTGCCGAGAAACTATACACATGAACGCTTTTCACGGCAAAAAGTTCTCCCAGCAGTTTTCTTGCTGAGAAAAACGGTTGTGTGTACGAGGCTTAAGAGCTGTGAAAATGTGGAATAGACTCCCTCCAGAGGTGGCTCTGGCCAGCTCAGTAGATTGCTTTAAGAAAGGCCTGGATACTTTCCTAAATGTACATAATGTAACTGGGTACTGACATTTATAGGTAAAGTTGATCCAGGGAAAATCCGATTGCCTCTTGGGGGATCAGGAAGGAATTTTTTCCCCTGATGTAGCAAATTGGAGCATGCTCTGCTGGGGGGTTTTGCCTTCCTCTGGATCAACTGTGGGTATAGAATTTGGTGTATTGGATTGTACGATATTTTTTATTTTATTTATTTATTTTTTTATGTTTTATTTATTTATTTTTTTATGGTTGAACTGGATGGACTTGTGTCTTTTTTCAACCTGACTAACTATGTAACATAAAAAGTAAAGGCATTACTGAAATTTGTACAAAAAAAGAAGCATGGTCTAGCTCACATTACGTAAAAAGGGATAGTCAAGTACGAAGAAACAATCGGTGTTGTATTCACAAAGTATGAATACAAATAGCAGACAACTTAAAAACATAGGTCATAGGTGACATTTAGGGAAAGGGAGTTACCGCTTCAGGTGGGTCTGCTTGGTGATTAACCTCCTCTTAGAAGCCACGGGTGCTGGCAATGCGTATAGCAAAGAATAAAGAAATGTATTAGGACAGCCGCACTCCGAAAAATCTTTGTTGCCTTTAATTGTAAAACAGGATAAAAAGAACTACAAGCCACAGCAAAAATAGGACACACAGCTGACGTGTTTCAGACTAATACTTAGTGCTTAGTCATAGCTTGACTATGACCAAGCACTAAGTATTAGTGTGAAACGCGTCAGCTGTGTGTCCTATTTTTGCTGTGGCTTGTAGTTCTTTTTATCCTGTTTTACTATTAAAGGCAACAAAGATTTTTCAGAGTATGGCTGTCCAAATACAATTATTTATTCTTTTCATAGGTGACATTTGTTAAGAATCAAAGTAATCCCTGAGAAAGGGAGGTGTTGCAGATATGGTGAGTTAGTTTGGTTAGGTATCAAGTTCTTTTTATTTAAATTTTCCTTTTATGAGATTTAGAATATTCAAACTGAATATAGGTTCACATATACCTTTTAAATTGAACATTCACTTTTCTAAGTGAACAGGTAAATCCACCCCAACGTATTGAGTTATTGTGGTTGAATGATATTGATTTTTTTTTTAAATAAGATGAAATTGTGTTCTCTGCAATCATGTCTTAGCAAGATTACATTTTTTCATCTCCCTCATACATGTTGAAAGTTAGTGATGAGCCGAACACCCCCGGGTTCGGTTCGCACCAGAACCCGCGAACGGACCGAAAGTTCGCACGAACATTAGAACCCTATTAAATACAATGGATGCGAACGTTCGAATTCTAAAGTGCTAATTATAACGACTATTATCCATGTTATTGTCCTAAACAGAGTTTGGAAACCCGGGTTCTGCACCAGGGGACATGTATCAATGCAAAAAGAAGTTATAAAAACGGCCGTTTTTCGGGAGCAGTCATTTTAATGATGCAACAAGTGAAACAAAAAAAAGTCAAATATTCCTTTAAATATTGTACCTGGGGGGTGTCTAAAGTATGCCTGTGAAGTGCCACGTGTTTCCCGTGTTTAGAACTGTCCCTGCACAAAATTACATTTCTAAAGGAAAAAAAAGCCATTTAAAACTGCTTGCGGCTTTAATGTAATGTCTGGTCCCGGTAATATGGATGAAAATCTTTAAGAAAAATGGCATAGCTACCCCATCACCCCCCCCCCACCCCAGCCCATTACCAGCCCCTTTGGGTCTTGTATGGATATTAAGGGGAACCCCGCACACAAAATAAAAAAGGCCCTATATACTCTGAACAGCCGTATACAGGCAGTGCATACAAGACAGGGACTGTAGGTTTGTTCTTATGTAGAATCTGTTTGTAATTTTGAACAGGTACATTGTTTAAGTGTAGCTCCAGCCAAAAAATCTATTTTTAAGCTTTTTGGAAAACATAGGGAAGGGTTATCACCCCTGTAACATTTGTTTTGCTGTCTGTGCCCCTGTTCAGAACATTTCACCTCACTTTGCGTCCCAATGACAACTGTTTTTGAAATGTGGTGTTTTTATTGAAACAAGGATTGGTGATAAAGCATCAGTAGAGAGGAGACACCTTTCTCCCATATTAATTCTTACAGGAGAGAATTTTCCTTCCAAGGGGTAGATTTCCTCTCACTTCCTCTTGTCTTCTTCCGTTTGCAAGTAGTAGTCGTTTGTAAGTTGGATGTTTGAAAGTAGGGACCTGCCGTATATACTGTGCAGAAATTGGCCCCTTAGGTGTTGGTGTTGGCACAACACTGTAAGCACTCACAGTTACTCTTGGTGGGTGCTGGAACGCCCTGCTGTCAACTATCATATCAGGAATTGTAATAACATATAATTGTTGAACAGTGGTAGTAAAAATTGGGCCTTTGATGGTGGTGCTGGTGCCACAACACTGTAAGGCCTGACAGTTACTCTTGGTGGGCGTAGCAATGGGCCCTGCTGTGAATTATTAGATCAATAATTATAATTGCATGCCCCTGTTGAACAGGGGCTGAAAAATTGGGCCTTTGGTGGTGGTGGTGGTGTTGACACAACACTGTAAGGCCTGACAGTTACTCTTGGTGGGCGCAGCAATGGGCCCTGCTGTGAATTATTAGATCAATAATTATAATTGCATGCCCCTGTTGAACAGGGGCTGAAAAATTGGGCCTTTGGTGGTGGTGGTGGTGTTGACACAACACTGTAAGGCCTGACAGTTACTCTTGGTGGGCGCAGCAATGGGCCCTGCTGTGAATTATTAGATCAATAATTATAATTGCATGCCCCTGTTGAACAGGGGCTGAAAAATTGGGCCTTTGGTGGTGGTGGTGGTGGTGGTGGTGTTGACACAACACTGTAAGGCCTGACAGTTACTCTTGGTGGGCGCAGCAATGGGCCCTGCTGTGAATTATTAGATCAATAATTATAATTGCATGCCCCTGTTGAACAGGGGCTGAAAAATTGGGCCTTAGGCACTGGTGGCACAACACTGCAACCCCTCACAGATACTGTACTTGGAGCACAGCAATGAGGCCTGTTGCAAAGTATTGCATCAAAAATTGTAATTACACGCCCCTGTTAAACAGGGGCTGAAAAATTGGGCCTTAGCCACTGGTGGCGGCACCCATAAACCAAAATGATCTTCCAAGCTATCATCATTAATCGGATCATTGAGGAGGAGGAGGAGGATAGCCAGTCAACATAACAGCACAGGCACTCAGCATCAGCATCAGTCTTGAAGGGATGTGACATTTTAAAATCAATTAGTCTGTTATATCAGCATCAGGTGTGTGGTAGCTGGTGGTGATCCAAGACTGGTTCATCTTGATGAAAGTCAGTCGATTAACCGAGTCGGTGGACAGGCGCACCCTGTGATCCGTGACAAATCCTCCAGCAGCACTGAATGTGCGTTCTGAAAGAACGCTGGATGCAGGACAGGCCAGTAGCTCAATTGCATACTGTGCAAGCTCTGGCCAGTGATCCATCCTCAAGACCCAGTAAGCCAGAGGATTTTCGGTGGGGAAGGTGTCCAAGTCTGACCTTGCCCCTAGGTATTCCTGCACCATGTATATCAGACGCTGGCGATGGTTGCTGGAACCGATCATACTTTGGGGCTGCGGACTAAAGAATTGTCTGAACGCATCGGTCAGACGGCCACCTTCCCCACCGCTCCTTCTTTGACTGCCCGAAGCCTCAGCAACTCGTTGTCCAGGACCAGGAGTTTGTAACCTCCCAGTCTCTGGGAACGCGTTGCACAGACCTTTTTGCAAGGCCTCCCGGAGTTGTCTCATCCTCTGCTCCCTCTGCGACGGTAACATAAGGTCCGCAACCTTACCCTTGTACCGTGGATCAAGGAGAGTGGCCAGCCAGTAATGGTCCCTCTCCTTGATCCGAAGAATACGAGGATCCTTCCGCAGACTTTGCAGGATCAGGGAGTCCATGCAGCGTAGGTTAGCTGAGGCATTCAGTCCGGAGTCCTCTGGGTCACTAAGGACGACATGATCCGCAGCCACCTCCTCCCAGCCACGTACAAGTCCACTGGTTTCTTGGGACTGTAAATCATCCCTAAAAGACTGCTGCTGATGATGCTGAGTGCCAGCCTCCACCTCCATGCTGACACAATCCTCCTCCTCCTCCTCCTCTTCCTGTGCGATGGGTGGGACAGAAGGAACACTGTCTGGGTAAAGGGGGCCTTGAGAGGCAAGGAAGTCCTCCTCTTCCTGCCTCTGTTCTGCCTCAAGTGCCCTGTCCATTATTCCACGCAGCGTGTGCTCCAACAGGTGGACAAGAGGTACAGTGTCACTGATGCATGCACTGTCACTGCTCACCATCCTCGTGGCCTCCTCAAATGGTGCCAGGACAGTGCATGCATCCCTGATCATGCCCCACTGGCGTGGTGAAAAAAACCTGAGCTCCCCTGACCCTGTCCTGGTGCCGTAGTCGCACAGGTACTCATTGATGGCCCTCTGCTGCGTGTGCAGCCGCTGCAGCATGGCCAACGTTGAGTTCCACCTGGTGGGCATGTCACATATAAGGCGGTTCTTGGGCAGGTTCAACTCCTTTTGCAGCTCAGCCAGGCGAGCACTGGCATTATAAGATCTGCGGAAATGCACACAGACTTTCCTGGTCTGCCTCAGGACATCCTGTAAGCCCGGGTACCTGCCCAAGAACCGCTGCACCACCAGGTTAAGGACGTGAGCCATACAGGGCACATGGGTCAGTTGTCCCTGTCGGAGGGCGGAGAGGAGGTTGGTGCCATTGTCGCAAACCACCATTCCTGGCTTAAGCTGGCGTGGCGTCAACCACCTCTCGGCCTGCCCCTGCAGAGCAGACAGGACCTCTGCCCCAGTGTGGCTCCTGTCCCCCAAACACACCAGCGCAAGCACGGCATGGCATCTTTTTGCCTGCGTACTTGCGTAGCCCCTTGAACGCCTATGGAGCACCGCTGGTTCCGAGGACAAACCACAGGAAGAGGCCATGGAGGAAGAAGAAGAGGAGGGGGTGGAGGAGAGAGGTGTGTCACAACCAGTAGTAGCATTTTGGAGGCGTGGCGGCGGAACAACCTCCAACACTACTGCACCTTGTCCTGCATCCTTCCCAGCTGCCAAAAGAGTGACCCAATGGGCCGTGAAAGAAAGGTAACGTCCCTGTCCATGCCTGCTGGACCATGAGTCAGCGGTAATATGCACCTTACCGCTGACCGCCCTGTCCAGCGAGGCCAAGACATTGCCTTCCACGTGCCTGTAGAGAGCCGGAATCGCCTTCTGTGAGAAAAAGTGGCGTTTGGGAACCTGCCACTGAGGAACCGCACATTGCACAAACTCACGGAAGGGGGCCGAGTCTACCAACTGAAAAGGCAGCAGTTGAAGCGCTAGCAATTTAGCCAAGCTAGCATTCAACCGCTGGGCATGTGGATGGCTGGGAGTGAACTTCTTTCGACGGTCCAGCAGCTGGGGCAGGGAAATTTGCCTGCTAGAATCAGACGTCGGTGTACTGCTAGCAGAGTGGCCGCAAGTACTTGGCTGTGACACACCTAATTCTACACCTTCATTCCTCTCAGTGCAGGTTTCAGAGAGGACTGAAGGTATACTGGGGTTGGAGATCCCAGCTGATGCGGTGCAAGGAGAGGTCCGCTTTGTTCTTTGGTGTGGGTCTTTAAGGTAGGCTTGCCAACGAGCTGCATGGCAGGTCAACATATGTCTGATCAAGCATGTGGTGCCCAAGCGGCTGATGTTTTGGCCACGCGATATACGCTTGAGACATATGTTGCAAACAGCAGCTGTGCGATCTGATGCACTCGCCTCAAAAAAGGCCCACACCAAAGAACTTTTTGAATGACGGGCAGAGGCAGCGCCCTGCACAGGCGGAGCTCTGCGGTGTGATTCCGTCGGTGTGCTGCCCATACGCTGGCCACCCAAGGGCATCCTGCCTCGTTGGAGATGTGCCTCCTCCTCATCCTCCTCCTCCTCCTCTCTCCTATTAGGCACCCACGTGGAGTCAGTGACCTCATCATCCCCTCCCTCCTCATCACTGGAGCCAATCTGGCAGTATGCTGCAGCTGCTGGAGCATGACTGCCAAATTGGTGTCCTTCTTGAGCATCCCCTCTCTCAGCTCTCACGCTACTGCCTTCCTCTAGCTGGGTATCATCATCAGATCCTTCGAAACGCTGGGCATCCTCCTGGAGCATGTACCCAACACTGTGCTCAAACAGTTCGGGGGACTCCTCAGGAGGAGGACATGGTGGGTCTAGGGAAGGAGTGACTAATGATGACATTGATACCAGAGAAGAGGACGCTTTGGCAGCTGCTTTGCCAGTACCCTGAGCCTGGGTGAGAGAGGATGAGGAGGATGAGGTGGGCTTGGTCATCCACTCTACCAAGTCTTCGGCATGATGTGGCTCAACATGTCCAGCTGCCGAAAAGAAGGACAAGCGTGTCCCATGGCCATGTGCTGATGACAATGCACCGCGTCCACGACCAGCACTGTTGCCCCCAGACACAGAGCCTGCTTGCCCTCTTTTTTTGCCTCCTGACTGTCTGCCTCTCCTTGTTTGCCTTCCAGACATTTTAATGGATGGCCTGCAGGGAGATGGGAAAAACAGCAATAAGGGCTACCTTCAGGTGTATACTGTGCAGGAGGCTTAGCAACAAAGACACTGACACTGTCCCCTGCCTATCCTTCTCTGTCCCTAAACACAAGGATTTGCAATATGGTTCAGCAAGATTGGTTTAGCACAGAATAGCACACTGATAGTTTCCCTCACTGTCCTTCTCTGTCCCTACAAACAAGGATTAGCACAGAATAGCACACTGATAGTTTCCACGAGTGTCTTTCTCTGTCCCTAAACTCAAGGATTTCAAATATGGTTCAGCAAGATTGGTTTAGGACAGAATAGCACACTGACACTTTCCCTCACTGTCCTTCTCTGTCCCTACAAACAAGGATTAGCACAGAATAGCACACTGATAGTTTCCACGAGTGTCCTTCTCTGTCCCTAAACTCAAGGATTTCAAATATGGTTCAGCAAGATTGGTTTAGAACAGAATAGCACACTGATAGTTTCCCTCACTGTCCTTCTCTGTCCCTACAAACAAGATTTAGCACAGAATAGCACACTGATAGTTTCCACGAGTGTCCTTCTCTGTCCCTAAACTCAAGGATTTCAAATATGGTTCAGCAAGATTGGTTTAGGACAGAATAGCACACTGACACTTTCCCATACTGTCCTTCTCTGTCCCTACAAACAAGATTTAGCACAGAATAGCACACTGATAGTTTCCCTCACTGTCCTTCTCTGTCCCTACAAACAAGATTTAGCACAGAATAGCACACTGATAGTTTCCACGAGTGTCCTTCTCTGTCCCTAAACTCAAGGATTTCAAATACGGTTCAGCAAGATTGGTTTAGAACAGAATAGCACACTGACAGTTTCCCTCACTGTCCTTCTCTGTCCCTACAAACAAGGATTAGCACAGAATAGCACACTGACACTTTCCCTCACTGTCCTTCTCTGTCCCTACAAACAAGATTTAGCACAGAATAGCACACTGACACTTTCCCTCACTGTCCTTCTCTGTCCCTACAAACAAGGTTTAGCACAGAATGACACACTGACACTCTCCCTACCTATCCTTCTCTGTCCCTAAACACAAGGAATCCAGGATTAGTAAAGGAAAAAAATGACACTGTCCCTGCCTATGCTTCTCTTTCCCTGCTCCGGAACACACTACACAAGGCCGCCGCGCTGGCGGCCTTTTATAGTGTGGGGCGTGTACTAAACCCCCTCAGCAATAATTGGCCACATCCTGCCTGTGGCCAATCATTGCTCTCCTCGCTGCCGGCGCTGTGATTGGCCAAGCATGCGGGGTCACAGTGCATGCTTGGCCAATCACAGCGCCTGGATGACACTGCGATGGCGTAGTGCATTGTGGGCCGTTCGCGTCACTCGAAATTGTCGCGAACGGCCCAAATCGTTCGATCTTCGTCGAACGATCGAACAGCCGATGTTCGAGTCGAACGTATGTTCGACTCGAACACGAAGCTCATCCCTATTGAAAGTAAACACAGGTTCGCCTTATTTACTAAATCCTTAAGGGAAAAGGTCCAAACAAGCCTTAACGCTTGAAACCAGTTTTGCACGTGGCATGTGATTTTGGCTTTTTTTTTTTTCACCTACTTAAAACACACTGACACTATATTAATTTTTTTTTTTTTAACCTAAAACATACTGACCCATACTTATGATAGGGGGCATGAGTATGAGATCCAGAGTGTGCTCCCAGCATAAACACAGGTACACACATATGCAGCCCCATGGAAGAAGGCCCCACATGTGTACACTCAGACAGGGACTAACATCCAGGCCCCTTTTACATAGGCGCCTCCGTGAAGTGGGATCCGCTTGCTTAGCAGGGGATCTCTCTGCCGATACCCGCTGAACATGTGGATGACAGGTCTGTGTCCACTCTGCTGTGCAGAGCGGACTCAGACACAACCCTCTCTTGTCTATGGGGCAAACAGATGAAAACACACCACCTGTTCATTTACATCGGATCCGATCCGCCAGATGAATGGAGAATAGGTCCCCATCTGTCTGTTTTTGGCGGACAGGATGCGATCAGATGGCCGATCCGCCACTCCATAGAAGAGTTTGGAGGGTCCGATCAGGTCCGTATGAAAGGGGCTTCACTTTGCAAGGTAAACAGCCTCTATTCCTTTAGTAGATCAAGCCACAGAGATAGCATAGATGCCAATCAACAATCATTTAGGAAGATCAGCAATGACAGCCTCAAATTTCTCCTATAGTGGTGTCCTAGGTGTTTGTCAAATACTATGGTGGTTGATTTACTAAGGCTAGGTTCACACTGTTGCGATTGAATCAGTTTTCTAGTGTGACTTGCAGTGTGACTTCATGTGAGTTCAGCTACAATTCCAATGCGTTTTGCATGCAATTTTATTTATGGCCTGAGGGTCTTATTCTCTCTCTCTCTACCTCTGAAAAGAAGCTCAGAAACACAGCACAGAACTGCATTGTCTTTGAACAGATATGCGTTTTGCATGTGGTTTCCATTCAACAATATGGAACTCTAAATCACAACAAAGCACTTCAAAAACAGACAGGTCCCCTTTTTAAATCAGATTGCATTTGGACTGCATATGGGTGAACGGCCCAGGGGTGGATCCGGGGGGGGGATGGGGAAATTGCCCCCTCCCCATAAAATATTACCAACTCCAAGTCTTTCTACCTCCGCCACCTCACAAGATTTGAGCTTTGAGAGGCATCATCTAAATGCAGCTGCAGGGACTTTATTTCTGCTTCCCCCGGCTCCCAGGTGGTCTAAAATATATTCCCTGGGCCCCATAAGTTTTTTTAGAGGGGCCCAGTGACACTGGGGCCGCTGCTACACATTGTAATATTACTGGCAGAGCTGCAGCAGAGCGGTGCGAGTGTCACTTTACTTCCCTGTCAGGCGGAGTAATCTCCACCTGACAGGAACTTCCTAGTCCCGGCTGGTGTGATGTCACGATTCAGAAGTCGGGAGCGCGGGATTGAACACAAGATGCTGCCGATACGACCTGTAGCCAGAGCCCATGTGCACTGCAAGTGAGTGATCACTTAACTCCTTAACAAAACAGTGCTTTAACCTCCCTGGCGGTATTATTATTTCAGACTTTAGGTGCTGAAAGCAGTACCATTATTTGGCATGGAAATTTGGCGTTTTATATTGTAGGCGTGCAATTCTTAGGAATAGCTCACTTAAATCTGTCCAAACAAGAGTCTAGTAGACATCCCGGGTATGTTAAAATTTGAAACACAAAATCATAAATTATAATATAATAAATAACTATAAATAATTATAACAAATAATAATATAATAATAATAAAAGTTATTAAATAATGTAATCAAATCAAAAACACTAAAATTTGCTCAGTTGCAGAATTGTCGCTGATCCAGGGGACAAGGTAAGTTACTTTGCCTGGATACTGCGATGCGATCCCGAATCTGGCTCGGGGTTACCGATAATGGTACTGAAATTCCACCAAGAGCCAGACTCGGGAATACCGCTAGGCAGGTTAACTAACTGGTAATTGTAAAATGGCACATGGAGGGGGGCTAATGTACTGCATTAGTGACCAGTAGCAATTAATTAACCCCTTTGTGCTGCATTAATGACAGTGGCACCATCAGTGTTAATTAACCCCTTTTATATCATGCGTGCAAGTGTGGGTCCCAGAATGCATGCAGGGTATGTTCAGGGACCCGCACCAGCATGTCTTATTTTTTTAAAGTCAGCAGCTACTAACAGTGTAGCTGCTGACTTTTAATAAGGACACTTACCTGTCCTACTCTCCTGCGCTGATGCCTCCCCCCCCCCGATGCCGATCCCTCGATCGGTGCAGGTCCTGTGCCGCCATCTACACTAAGGGAAACAGGCAGTGAAGCCTTACACCTTACGGCTTCACTGCCTGTTTCCTACTGCGCATGCGCGAGTCTCGCGCCGACTTGTGAATGGGCGGCTGCTCTCTGGGATTACACACAGTTCCCAGAAAGCAGCGCGCCCCATTCACTAGAAGAGGATGGGGAAGAAAACAGACTGCAGTTACGGAAGAGGCAGATTACGGACTTCCGCATAGCAACAGGTATTTCTGGTGAGTATATTAAAAAATTCTATTTTTTTTTTTATATTTTTTTTAGGATTTTTTGTGGTATTATTTTTTTTTCTGGGTGGAACTCCACTTTAAATACAGTTCTGTAAGCCACACCTTATTTTCTGGCAGTGCCCCTCCCGAGACTAGACTCTGGATCCGCCCCTGTAACGGCCTCCATAGAAAAAAATGTTATTTCACTTGTCATGCGATTCCATGCATTATGGAACACATGCTAAATCACATCAATGTGAACCAGGGCTAAAACTAGAGAGCGAAATCTGGTACAGCTGTGCATGGTAGCCAATCACCATCTAACTTCAGCTTGTTCAATTAAGCTTTGACAAAAAAAACCTGGAAGCTGATTGGTTTCTATGCAGAGCTGCACCAGATTTTGTACTCTTCAGTTTTAGTAAATCAACCCTAGTGTGTATTAGATTGTTTGCTACTATAATGCCGCGTACACACGACCGTTTTTAATGACGAGAAAATGCAATTTTTTAAAATGGTCATTAAAAATGATCGTGTGTGGGCTTCAGAGCATTTTTCACGACGTGAAAAATGGCCATGAAAAAATTGGAACATGCTCTAATTTTTCTCGTCGTTTTTCATGTCGTCGTTTTTCTCGTCATAAAAAACGGGCGTGTGTAGGCTTTAACGACGTGAAAAAAAATGTGCATGCTCAGAATCAAGTATGAGACGGGAGCGCTCGTTCTGGTAAAACTACTGTAGCGTTCGTAATGGAGATAGCACATTCGTAATGCTGTAACGGACTGAAAAGCACGAGGCAGAAAAGCGCGAATCGTCTCTCACCAAACTTTACTAACACGAGATCAGCAAAAGCAGCCCAAAGGGTGGCGCCATCCGAATGGAACTTCTCCTTTATAGTGCCGTCGTACGTGTTGTCGTATGTGTTGTACGTCACAGCGCTTTGCTCGAGCATTTTTTTCCACGATAGTGTGTAGGCAAGGCAGGCTTGAGAAGAATCACGTAGAGAAAAATGCTGTTTTTTTCAATGACATTAAAAACGGTCGTGTGTACGCAGCATTCGACATAGTAAATGAAGACGTTCAAAAAAGTGATCACACCTCTGTCCTATGCCTAGTACTCTAAAGTGACAGTTATATTTCAGGATAATGAATAAGAATAAACAATTTCTTCTCTGTTTCTTAGTTAGGCAATATTATCACATTACAAATGAACCATCTGTCTCCATAACCTGGATCTCAGATACTTTTAACTGCAACATGGTACAAGCAATGATTTATTCATGATGTTATGGAAGGCTTTGCACTCACTGCAATGGATTGTGAGGAAGGCACAACGCTGTTCTATAAAAAACTGAATGTAATCATTTTACCAGACAACTGCACCCTGTAAGTTTTATCTTAAACAAGCAGCTATTGCTTGCTTATTAGAAAATTGCTATACTGCAGCAGATCTATGTAATCAACATTCAGAAAAACTGTGACATATAAAATGAATGGTTCCTAGAACAAAGTTCCAGCTTTGCAACTTATAATGTGTTTTGTTATGCTGCATTTAGGTTGGGTGTCACACTAGAACACGCAGCGGCTCACAGCAGGAGTCTGGTGCGTCTCCATTCACAGTTTCAGATCCGATTATAGCCCGAATTTTTGGCTGAATTCGGACTGAAAAGGGAATCAAAAGACGCAGAGGGCTCCTGTGCAAATCGCACCGGAGCCGCTGTGGAGATGTGTGAACAAGCTCCATAGAGAGCCGGTCACAATCTCCTGCTATGCAAATTCGCATAGGTGTGAACCCAGAAATTTTGTAGAAATCTAAGCAAGAATAGGAGGTAACCTGCTGGTCCATTCATTCATGAAAATAATATATATCTGCACTTTTTTTGAATTGGAAGGCAGAACCATTGTATTTTGCTTGTAAGCTCCATCTGTGAATGAACCTTGATTTTTAGGTGTTCTCAAGGGGCAGTTCCACCAGGGCCAGTAGCTACCACCACCTCTGTATTCTTTCTCATTTTTCCCGGTTGACTTTTTTGTCTTCTTGTCACATCTTGCTGTCATTGTCCCCCCGGGCCTCTATATAATACTCTGGCCTCCCACAGCCATTCCCCCACCTCACACTGCCAATTTTGCTCTCCTCCTCTCGTCCTCTTTTCATTCTCTTCTTGCGACAACATTTTACAAGTTAAAATAATTGTAAAGGAGCAAATCTTTTTTTAAAGTACAAACATGTCACACTTACCTGCTCTGTGCAATGGTTTTGCACAGAGCAGCCCCAGTCCTCCTCTTCTAGGCTCCCCCAGTCGGTGCTCCTGGCTCCCCCACCGAGTGTCCACTATAGCAAGCCGCTTGCTCTGGAGGCACTTGTGCGGGCTCACTCCCAGGCCAGCTCTGTGTGCCCATAGACACATATAGCACCGCTCGGCCCTGCCCCCTTCTCTCTCTTCACTGTGATTGACAGCAGCAGGAGCCAGTGGCATGCATGCTCAACTCAGGTGCTCAGCTGGGGTGTGCACATGCTACCCGAGACAAGCCTGTAAATCAGAGCTAATTATATATTCATCCTATTATTACCAAGGTGGTCAAACAGCAGTGGGAGGGTTCACTTTTGACCACAGTTGCTCAGCATCCACAGCACCAATCAAAATTGAAGAAAGTGCTGCGTGCAATTCGTCTTCTAGGAACTTTCAAGTATTTTGATAGGACTTTTTTTTAGCAATGATCTGTTTAATGAATTTCAGTAAGTAATTTTTAAATATATTTTTTTCAGACATGTAATATGTGTTAACTACAATAATGCAGAGATGTGCATCATTTCAACCTTTAATTCTTATATTTTTACTAAATAATGCATGAAAATCTAGAAAATGTTTAGTAAATTATATTTTATTATTTTTTATTGGGGAAATATGTTTTGTGATCTAAAATATTTATGAACTACAGTAATCCTTACTGCCACCACTCACAGAACAACTCTGCTATTGTTGAAAAGCACTGTGTCAGCAAATGAAAGGGTGATTTCATTTGGATCTTAGGGTATATTGTCCATATATATTTTATATATTATAAATATATATGTAGCGGGGTGTTCAATTTAGGGGAGTGTCTGAGTGGTAGTTAGGCTCAGACACACTATTGTTAGGGTTAATGGACCATTTCTGTGCCATGGGAGATAGTATTGGTGCATAGTTCCCTGGGGCCTACAGGTGGCGCTATCGCCATAGGTCCGGGTTGAACCACAATACAAGGTTGTGCCTTTTCTAGTCCCCTCTCGGCAGCAGTACGGCGGGGCGGGGAACCTGCTGTGCCTGTCGGGAGAGGGTATAAAAAGGGGCGGCCATCTTCCATGCGGGTTCGTCTGCGCCCAGGCACCTTCAGCCTGGGTGTGTGTGTGGGTCGTCTCCGGGTCCCCTAGGCCCGGAGGCCTGGTTCCTGTTCCATCCCAGACACCTTCAGTCTGGGGTGAGGTACTATTTTGGAGGCCCGGAGCCCAGCACCTTTGGTTGGGTTCCGCCAGGGATCGAGGACTCCCAGGGTGCCGCCTTGTGAGGGGACCCGGATCTAGGACGAGGAGGCCAGAGAGGTTTTCTCTTCCAAAGACCCAGCGCAGAGTCGTGGTGACCTCTGGTAACTCTCCGGAGAGATGTCTTCTCCTTTACGTGGGCCAAATATTACTTAAGAAGGAAGTTCAGGTTTAAGATCAGTGGCAGTGGCCTCATAGGGCGGTCTCTATTCACCTAGTCAGTGGCAATGACTTTATTCACCCGGTCTGTGGCAGAGACCAACCTCGCGGTCTGTGGCAGAGATTGTGCGCCAAAGCTGTTTGTGAAGCCTAAACAGTCAAAGAGTGTGAGTCAAGTTTGTGCCTGGACCTCCTCCCACATAAGCTGTCCTGTGTCTTGTTCCAACCTGTCTGCTGTTAAAGAGGCATATTTATTATCCGTGTGAAATAAATATAGAAGTTGGACTTTTTAGTTGGTGTGGACAGTTACATTACTGGGGGAAACATAAGGACTTGCCTCTACCTAAGGTAGAGGTGAGAATCATCCTCGGGAGGATTCAACTCCAGCCGCAGGCATGCCCGAAAACTAACACCGCTCAACCTCCTTACTCAGGAGGGTACCGGCTTGTGGTGCGGTGTGCCTCTCCCCTCCCTGCGAGGAGCCGAAACTAAAAAGCAGGTAGGGGGAGAGGTGAGGGCGCTACATATATATTCTATGGGGACACTCGGCAAGGAACAAGGGCCCAGAGCGCCAGCGGGGGACCCAAGAAGAGGAGGATTGGGGCTGCTTTGTGCTGCACAGAGCAGGTAGGTATGACATGTTTATTTTTTTTAAATAACATTGTTTCCTTTACAATCGCTTTAAATTGGCCATGTGTGGCTGTCCTAAATACTTATACATACAGACATAATTTCACAGTGTTGTTTTTTTTTTTTTTGGGTGGGGGGTTACCTTCTCAACGCTCAGCAATGACTCATTATGATTCTTGTTAAAGCTTACAATGTAAGTGTCCAAGTTTGCACTACCATCACTTTTAATTGATGAAAACTTCCACTGTCACATTGTTTGGCCTTCTAATTGCACTGGCACTGCAAGTCAACAAATATAAGGACTCCGCTTTGCTCATTGGGGATCGATCCCCGCTGAGCAGGTGGATGACAGATCCGTCTCCACTCACTGTGCAGAGACGGACCTGTCAGAGTCCCGCTCTCCTCTATGTGGAGATCGAATGAAAATGGACCGCCTGTCTATTTTCACCCGATCCCATCCGATCCTCCAGATGGATGGAAAATAGGGTCTCCATCTGTCTGGATTTCGTGGTCAGGATCGGATCGTATATCGGTGGGTGTCAGAGGACATGTCACCCCTGACATGCCCCGCTCCATAGAGGTGAATGGAGCGTCCGGTCAGGTCCTCCTGAATAACTGACCTGATCGGAAAGCCCGTGTGAAAGGGCCCTTACTGAATGAACACTCAGAAAATGCTATGTAGGCTTTTTGGAAACACCTAATCAGGATTATCTATAATATGTCCAGTCCCTGGAGTACCATTGTTGTTCCCTTTTACATCTAACAAATTGCTAAAGTTTGTTAAAGCTTTAAAAGTATTGACAAACTTCAACAACCTTTTTCTTTTTGAGCCCTTTGGCCGGCCATACACAAACAAATTTCTTTAGCAGCCGCTAGCGATAAATGTAGGTAGAACACGGCATGCTGGTTGTACCCAAGTTGGTCGATCAATCAACTTAGTACATTCAGCCTGCCCATACACAGTTCGAATCTCAGCCTGTTCAGCAGGAGATTCGAACTGTGTGGTTGGAAAACTAAAAGCCTGGTAAAAATTGAATCAGGATTATGATTATATTGTTTTGTAGTTTAAATAAAAGCACATCATTTGCATTATAATAATAAGGATTGTGAGCAGCCTGTTTATGGACATAGATAAGGTTCAATTAGTTTTTATAACCAGGCATGACAAATTTCCCTTGCTTGTACCACTGCTTCCATCCCTGTTTGGACAGGCACAGGTAGCTTTGTATCAGTATGATATTTCATAAACAGGAGACCGAAGCAAGAATCTGACAGATGGCTTTTATGTGACTATAAATGGGTAAATAAGTATTAACATGTAGCGGGTATTCAAATTTGGGGGGGGGAGCATCTGGGTTATTTAACCCAGATGTACTAATTGTTAGGGAATCTGAGAATCCCTTTTGTGGTTCTTGGAGGACTCTGGTGGTGCAAGGTTCCCTGTGGCCTGCAGGTGGCGTTGTCGCCCTGGGTCGGAGTTGAACCTGCACCGCAAGACTGTACCTTTTTGTCGTTTCCTGGCGCCGGTACAGCGGGGCGGGGAACCCTCTGTGACGCAAAGGGAGAGGAGATAAAAGGGGCGGACGCCCTGACCTCGGGGTTCAGAGTTGGAGGACGCGGCCGCGCCCAGGCACCTTAAGCCTGGGTGCTGGCGTTCCGGAGTTCCGGGCCCAGGTGCCCTTGACCTGGCCGGAGCGAGGGATGGAGTCCACCACAGGCAACTTAAGCCTGGGGGAGGTACTACGGCCAAGGCCTGGGACCCAGTAACTTCGACTGGGTTCCGCGAGGGTGGAGGAGTCCTAGGGGCCTTAAGGTGTTGGGACCCGTATCTGAGGCGAGGAGGCCGGGGAGTGTAACCCTTCCAAATAGCCCAGTACAGCATTAATCCGGTGACGACGGGGCCTCTGGTAACTCCCTTGGAGGGATGTCTTCCCCCTGACAGGGGCTGCAACGTAGCGAAGGTAACTCCAGTTCCTGTTCACTAGAGTCGCTGGAAGAGACTCTGTACCAAAAGTCCATTTAACAGCCACTGTGCTTAGCAACCGTTGGTGAAACCTCAACGGTTTAGTTTCTTTGAGGATTGTGCCTTGACCTACTCCCCACCAATACTGAACTGTTCTATGGGTCTCAAACTGTCTGCTCGCAAAGGACTATTTGTTTGCCGTTATGGAATAAATACGTGTTGGACCTTTTTCAGTGTGTGGTACTCCAATTACTGGGAGCAAAGGGGGGTTATCAGCAGAACAGACCTGGCTGTGAGCGTATACACAGCCCGAATATAATCTGATACTGGCCTTCACCTCTACATGCTGTAATCTAGAGGACATGGGCCGTGGCGCACCTCGCTCTCCCCTTCAAGGTACCCCTAGACCGAAGCCAAAGTAACCATTAAAGAAGAGAGAGAGGGTGAGGCCGCTACAAACACATTACAGAAAAAGTGTAAAAAAAAAATTTGTAAGAGGTGTTCTGAAGCAGTGAAACAATCAACTTACTGCAGTCTTTCCCTTTAACTGGATCTGGCAGATAAGCACATGACTTCCCTTCGTTTGGTACAGCAACTCGCCATCTTGATCCAGTGCTGTCACATTCTGTGTATTCATAGTGATAATCACCCTAAAAGAAAAATACATGCAAGATTTAATAAATAAATATGTATAAGAAACACAGTTAGTGGAAATGACTATAATTTTTTATAACAAGCTGCTATTTTGACCAACATCTGTGGAGGAATCAGGAATACCTTATGGCTGTGTAGATGTTTTCTTCTGATAGTTAAAGTTTGGCCACAATTCAGTACCTATATCAAACTATGATCTTAATTTATCAATATACAGTATGTACGGTATTCAAGAAACCCTGCCCATGCATGTTATGATATGAAATAAAGCTCATTCCAAGGAAAAGATTGTATTTTTCAGAACTTCCAATTAAATTTGATTAAATCTAGTTGTTTTTGTAATTGTTTTTTAAGAAAAGATTGTGCAAATTATTCAAATATATGACTAACCATTCATTTATCATGTTGTGTATTGCCAGTAATGTACAAAGTGCAGAATGCCACTGCATTCAGACTTCTTCTCAGGTTAACTTAGAGCATTCAGAACACTAATGAGTAGTTGGTTCGGAATTCGATATTCTCTAAACTGCTCTTCCTTATATAAGAAAAAGGCAAATTACGTGCATGATCACATGACTATAGCCTATAATTTTATAATTATAATTCTAGACCACTAGTCTCCAAACTGCAGCCTTGAGGCAGAATGTGACCCTTTGCTGGCCTTTATTTGGCCCTTGGGGCACTATTGCGTCCACTGACACCAATGGCAGGTCACTATTCTCCCCACTGACACCAAGGATGGGGCACTATTCCTTCCTCTGATACCAACAATGGGGCAATGTTCCTCCCACAGATGGGGCACTGTTTACTCCCATTGAAGCCAGTGCATTTTCTACTCTTACTTGCCACAGTCTGGCCTCCTCAAGGTCTCAAAGGACAGTAAACTGGGCCTTTGTTTAAAAAGTTTGGAGACCCCTGTTCTAGACCAAAGATTCTTTTTTTCTACTTTGGACAGAGTCGGGAATGGTTAGAACTTCTCTCAGATTTTTCTTTACTATAACACTTTTCTCTTGCTTTTATCCCTATGATACCAGAACAAGGAATGAGAGAAATGGGTTAGTAGGAAACACAGACAGCAAAAAAAAAAGTAAAATGAAAAGCAGTTCTAATCTATCAATGTTCTACTAAAAAAATAGGATTTTTATAACAGCTTACCTGTAAAATCCTTTTCTTGGAGTACATCACGGGACACAGAGCGACATAGTCATTACTAATGGGTTATATAGTTACCGTCAGGTGCTGGCACTGGCAACTTCCAAAACCGGAAGTACCCTCCCCTATATAAGCCCCTCCCATCCGGGAGCACCTCAGTTTTGTAGCAAAGCAATAAGTGTCCCCAAAGAGGGGCGGGAGCTCTGTGTCCCGTGATGTACTCCAAGAAAAGGATTTTACAGGTAAGCTGTTATAAAAATCCTATTTTCTTTCTCGTACATCACGGGACACAGAGCGACATAGTCATTACTAATGGGATGTCCTAAAGCAATGCCAAATGAGGGGGGGGATACACCATATATAAGCTGAGCGCTATCAGACATGAGGATCTTTTGCGGCCTGCAACACACTGCGCCCAAAGGCGACATCCTCCTGACTTCTAACGTCCACCTGGTAGAACCTAGTAAACGTGTGTACTGAAGACCATGTTGCGGCCTTACAGACCTGAGCCAGGGAGGCCTGGTGATGCACTGCCCATGAAGTTCCAACTGCTCTCGTGGAGTGCGCCCTAACTTTGAACGGAGGCGGTCTACTTCTCAAGCTATAGGCTTGTATTATGACCTGTCGAATCCACTTGGCTAAAGTAGATTTTGACGCTGCCTGACCCTTTCTGGGGCCTTCCGGCAGAATAAACAAAGTATCCGTTCTGCGAATCTGAGCAGTGGCTTTTAGATAAGCTTTAACTGCTCTTACTACATCCAAAGAATGCAATAACTTTTCCTCTACCGAAGTAGGCTTGGGGAAAAAAGAAGGAAGAACCACATCTTGGTTCAAATGAAAACTCGATACCACCTTAGGAAGAAAGGCTGGATGAGGACGTAACACTACTCTGTCCTTATGGATAACCAGATATGGCTCCTTACAGGACATAGCTGCTAATTCCGATACTCTTTTAGCCGAACAAATGGCTACTAGAAAAATCAATTTCCTGGTGAGAAGCACTAAGGAAATATGCTGTAATGGTTCAAATGGTTGTTTCTGTAGAACCGACAGAACCAAGTTTAGATCCCATGGACATATGGGAATATTAACCGGAGGACTAATACGCATCACTCCTTGTATAAAGGCTTTGACTAGTGAATGCGAAGCCAAGGGCCTTTGAAAAAATATTGACAAGGCCGAAATCTGACCTTTGATAGTACTCAAGGCAAGCTTCCTATCTACAGCCCATTGTAGGAAGTCCAGAATTCTACCTATTACGTATTTACGTGGATGCCATTTCTTGGCTTCACACCAGGCGATGTACGCCTTCCAGATTCTATAGTAGATCTGCCTGGATACCGGTTTCCTGGCATTGATCATGGTAGACACCACAGCATTAGAGAGCCCTCTCTTTTTTAGAATGTGGGCTTCAATAGCCAGGCCGTCAAACCTAGGGCTGGTAAGGAAGGGTGGTATATCGGTCCCTGCGAAAGCAGGTCCGGACGATGTGGGAGGGTCCAAGGACTCCCCACAGACATTTTTACAATCTCCGCGTACCATGCTCTTCGGGGCCACGCTGGAGCCACCAGAATCACTGGTTTCTTTTCTACCCTGATTCTGCGGAGTAATCGAGGTAACAATTGTGGCGGTGGGAATGCATATATCAGCTTGAACTGATCCCAAGGGAACACTAGGGCATCCGAGCCGCACGCTAGGGGATCCCTTGTCCAAGAGACAAACCTGTCCACTTTCGTGTTGAACCTGGATGCTAGCAGATCTACATCCGGTGTTCCCCACCGCTGACATATTGTCCGGAAAACCTCGGGATGAACGGACCATTCCCCTGGGCATAATTGTTGGCGACTTAGAAAGTCCGCCTTCCAATTCTCCACCCCTGGAATGAATACCGCAGATATGGCTGGGACATATCTTTCTGCCCATCTCAGGATGTAATTTACTTCCCTTTGGGCTGCACGACTCCTGGTGCCCCCCTGACGATTGATATATGCCACTGCTGTGGCATTGTCTGACTGAACTCTGACAGGGGACCCTTGGAGTTTGGATGTCCATGCTACTAGGGCATACCGGGCTGCTCGTATCTCTAAGAGATTGATGGGCAGGGCCTTTTCTGCATCCGACCATCTGCCCTGGAGAGACTATTGCTCCAGTACTGCTCCCCAGCCTATAAGGCTGGCATCTGTAGTGACCACCTTCCAGGAAATCGGACTGAAGGATTTCCTTTTTTCCAGATTCTGGGGAACCAACCACCAACGGAGGCTCTTGCGAACGGAAGGGGACAAGGACATTGTAAGTCTAGGGCCTGAACTTTTTTGTTCCAGGCTGACAGTATGGCCCCTCGCAAATTCCTTGAATGGAATTGACCGTAGGGTACTGCTTCGAATGATGCCACCATTTTTCCCAGCAGCCTCATATACAGGCGTATGGACGGCTGTCTTTTTTGTACCCACTAAGTGGATCAAATCTTTCAAAGACAACACCTTTCCTCGAGGCAAGAATATTTTTCTCTGGCCTGAATCCAACCTTAGCCCCAAGTATTCCAGACTTTTGACTGGTTTTTAGGGCTGACTTGTCTCGGTTGATAATCCAACCGTGAGATTCCAGATACTTGATCGTCTTGTGAACGACCACGTCTAGTTTTTTCACTGAGTGGTCTATCAGCAACAAGTCATCCAGATATGCCATTATCATTACACCTTGTGTTCTTAGATTGGCCAATAAAGGGCCAGAATTTTTGTGAACACTCTTGGTGCTGTGGCCAAACCGAAGGGTAAGGCTCTGAACTGAAAATGGCGCCCTTCTACTGCAAAGCGTAGAAACTTTTGGTGGACTGGAAAGGTGGGAATGTGCAAATAAGCATCTTTGATGTCGATCGTGGCTAACCAATCCTCCCCTTGTAGGGCAGTGGCCACCGATCGGATCGACTCCATCGGAAAGTCCTGATATACAGGAATTTGTATAGCCCTCTTAGAATTAATATGGGCCTCCCGTCCGCGTTTGCTTCGGGACTGTAAAGAGGTTTGAGTAAAACCCGAACCCTCATTCTTCCAGGGGAACCTCCATAATTACTCCTTGGAGCAATAGTTGTTCTAGTGCCAACAGGAGGGACTCTCTCTTCCGGGGATCCCTTGGCACGTTTGACCTCAAAATGGGAAGGAGGAGAGTCTTTTAACTCCAAACTGTATCCCAAACCTACTGCGGAGAGCACCTATCTGTCTTGATCGTGTCCCGCCAGGTCTCTTTGCGAACAACTGGAGTCCTCCCCCCACCCGACTGAGTGGGGGCTTCAATGAATTTAACTTTGGGGGAGGTTTTGTACCTCCCCTGACCCAGGGTTTCTCATTACCCTGCTACTGTCCCTGTTTTTTACCCCCGGGATTTGACCGAGGAGGCCGTCGGAACTGTTACACAGCCGATGCCCCAGGGACTGGAGAAGCAGGCCTCTTAAAGAGGGACCTCTAACTCTGCTTTTAACCGGCAAGAGCGTATTTTTACCGCTGGAAATTTTCTGGATATATTTGTCCAGGTTTTCCCTGAATAAGCGTTCACCATCAAATGGGACGCTAACCAGCCATTCTTTACAGGGAGCTTCAGCAGACCAGTTTCTGAGCCATAGGAGCCTACGCATATGTACTATAGATAGCGTAAGGCGGGAGGCCTGATGGACTGAATCCTCTATGGCGTCAACCGCAAAGCCTAAGGCTCTAGGTAGATCAGCTAGGGCAAAGCCTGCTGATCTGTCAAGTCCCTCAAGACCTGTTTCAACTGATCCTTCACTGCTTAGCAGACCCCGATAGCTGCTACTGCTGGTTGTATCACCAAGCAGATTTTCATAAGGACTCCAATCTTTTATCTATTGGGTTCTTGAACATTTGGACATTATCCACTGGACATGTCAGTGATTTATACATACAAGAGATGGCTGCGTCCCTGTAGGGACCTTCCGTTTCTTTTTTTTTTTTTTATGAACTTATCCTCCATGGGATAGACCACCGGAAATCTCTTGGGGGAATAAATATTTTCTCAGGACGTTCCCAATCCTGGTAAATGAGCCCTTTCAGTAAAGGGTGAAGTGGAAAAGAACAAACAGTCTGGGGGCTTCTAGCGACCCCAACGAGGATACAGTAGTGGTTGATGGTTCCGCAAGGTGCATTTTTAAATGCTGATCGGACCATGTTAGTCAGAGACTGAACCCATAATCTTTCAGCTTGAGATGCTGAGAAAAGGTTCCCCCACTGTTGATTCCTCTATAACAGAATCAACCTTATCCTGATCCCCTTCAGGCAGGTCGATCCCTGTATGGGACTGTTGCTCTGCTAACAGGCACTCTGAAGGAGGAGACGGAGATCGGGCGTGCTTTCCCTGACAGGGAGGCAGCGATAAATTTTGACAATCTCTCTCTAATCCTCCCAGAGCTGAGGAAAAAACCTCCTCTGTTACATACACAGGAGCAGGTGACTGAGGACAGCCACAGTACCAAGTACCCCTGCGGGGTCTCTACGGTCACTTACCTCTGAACTTCAGGGGAGACTGGTGCAGCAGGAGTATGCCCAAGATCCTCAGAGCCCGATGAGACCCCCTTCGCTTCCTGGAAGATTCAGTTCCGGAGCTACTGGACGGCATATTCCTAAGCCTAAAGCTGAGGTATTCCAGCCGTAATACACCACTTTTACTGAGAATAGTCTAGCACAATTGCTGCTATATCACAGTTGGTGTCTACTAATGTGCCTTTCTAGGGGATGCCTGTATCAACCGCTTGCTGTATGCCTTTAAATGTTGCCAGTTCTGTCTCTGTACTTCATAGCCAGCTTACTGCAATAATGTGGCTTTTTTAAAAACCTGCTGGGACGCCCGCACATGCGCAGAAGCGCTGCGGCGCGCACAGAGCGTCATCCCCCAGGCCCCGCCCCTTTTTCCGGCCACCTCTATATATAGAGGCGCGTGCACGCGCACGCGCGCGGCCACGTGCGCCTCGGCGCTAATTTTCAAACATGGAAACCAGGGACAGGAGCCAGGGCCCCCTTTGCCGCAGGCCGGGGGATAGACGAACACTGCAACATGGCAGAGGAAACAGTTTCCTGTAGGAGAACTCACCAGCTGCCTGGACTTTGCTCTCTGAGAAGAAACTAGTCCATATGACAAGAAAAACATTCCACAGCGGCCTCTCACAGGTACCGCAGTTTAATATACTAAACATATATAAAAAAACATTCTTTTTTTTTTTTTTTTTTTCTTGACCACCATTAAAAATTATTACATTTTTTTAGTAGTTACAGGCATGCACAGATATTAGCGGGAATACCGTTAGGTAACAGACAGAAAGACAAATTAGGCTTGGGGGTCCCCCAATAGAACCAAGTTCCTGGGGGCCCCCACTTACCTGTTCCCCGCCGCAGGACTTTGTTTGGTCCACAAAAGCCCAAACTTCACCTATCACGGCAGGCATTGTAATCAAACCTTCAGGGACCGGGTTCCCAAGGATTCCACTCCCCTGGACCTGTATAGCACCCTGCACAGAAAACATCTTGGTCGTGGGTATGACCAGAGCTCTGGATCCCAGGGTCCAGCTCTCCTAAGAGAAGCATTACAGGCAGAACCTTGCTCTTCTCTGCAAGGCCCGGGTACCGACCGTTTAGCTATGAAGCTTTTTTGGTCGGATCCGGAATAGCTTACTGAGGCCCAAAAGAACCTGTACGCAAGCTCAGTGAAAAACACATGTTTCTTCTTGGCCAACACCTTAGACACTGGCAAAAAACTGAGGTGCTCCCGGATGGGAGGGGCTTATATAGGGGAGGGTACTTCCGGTTTTGGAAGTTGCCAGTGCCAGCACCTGACGGTAACTATATAACCCATTAGTAATGACTATGTCGCTCTGTGTCCCGTGATGTACGAGAAAGAAATAGTTTCCACTGGAGAGACATTCCATCACTTTCTGTTCCCCTACCCTCTGAGGAAACATGTATCCAGTAGGGACAGATATGTAGGAAAAAAAAAAATAGTTCTATCTCTAATAATACACTTAAAAAAAAACGTTTTGGACTTTATTTGTCCTTTTTATATCTATGGTATTCTACTTCCTTTTTATTTTAATATTTTTTCTATGGGGGTTCTGTTTCCACTAGTTTTGTTTTAATGTTGGTCAAGCAGTGAAGTGCATTTCTGTATAGTGTTTTATTACATGTAATCTAATACCATAAGTGCTCTGCGGAGATATCTGATGTAACCCATCAATACATTAACTTGATACTACAGTATAATATGGTGACATTTTTTAGTCCCTTGTTATGCTATGAGATATTCTGAGCTGTAAAATGGCTTGATAAAAAATATGATTTTGTTAATTTGACATCATACAGTATGTGACTAGATGGTGACTTGGTATTTTTTATGTATGTACAATACTTTTTAAGGCTTTGGGGTTGAGATACTAAAAATGGAGAGTGCAAAATCTGGTGCAGCTCTGCATAGGAACCAGCTTCCAGGTTCTACAATGATTGCCTACCATGCACAGCTGCACCAGATTGGGCACTGTCCAGTTTTAGTAAATTAACCCCTTTGTATTACAACTTATCCATGTAAATTCAAGGTACTGCAGTTGCCTGTGTGCCATCCAAGACATTATATTGTCACCCAGCACAGTTGTAATGATACGCATTTGGCATCGTTGAAGATGTTGATAATTCACTGACACTCCAGTTGACATCAAATTAATTTAACATGGACTTTCACTCAAAAGTGAAAGTACTGCTAATCCTCCTCCCCACCTCTGCCCAAAACGTTTTATCTCCCTTACAGGGAACGGATAATTTTTTTGACCGGTACCCGCTCCCACTTCCTCAATTCTCACCTAGGCTAGAATAGCAAGGCTCATCCTGCCCCCTACTTGCCCACAGCCTCTTGGGACACCTCATACATCCAAGGAGGCTACAGGACGAGTCTCCCTGCACCACACCATCTCACAATGCACAGTGGAGAGCCGGCTGAAATTCTTCCAGAAGTCACAGCCGGCTCACAATTCCAAGATGGTAGTGCTGAAAACTTGCACGAGTGAGAAGAACTGGCTGAGGGAAGACAGTGCTGGACACTGTTAAATGTCCGAATACCATGTTAGGTTTATTACCAGCTTCAGAATCATTGATTGCAGCAGCATAGTAACATAGGTTGCTGGAGCAGTGATGGCTACTATGCTCTTGACCCTGGGAGGTGGTGCTCTGACCATGGTGGAACACTGTCTTTTCTTCATACTATTCCATTGCAAATACGATCATCATGTGTTCAACAGTTAGAATATGATTTCATACTGACAAGTTTATTAAAATGTACAAATTACTGCATGTGGGTGCATGATTGGTGTTATTAATAAAAGACAATGTAGGACTTAGGTTTAGATTTAGCACAAGGAAACAGATGTGTTGGTACCCTTGTTCTATGCCAAACACAAATGTAACTACTAGGAGATATATATGCAGATGCGGTCAGTTACACAAATAGTACAACCTATATTTAAATTTACATAGCAAACACAGACTACAACTTATATACTGTAAGTAGTTGTCATGCTGTAGAAAACGCACTGTAGTAAACTACTTTTGAAATGTGAGAGAGGCAATAAAGACTAATTGTCTTAAAGTATATATTTAGACAAAATAAAAATAAAAATATACCGGTATATAAAGTACATTTTTACAATACATGCATATTTCTCCATGTGTTATCCCTTTAAAAAGTATGCAAATAGAGAATACCTGATGATCTGCTAGAAATCCATTTGGATCCTAACTCCCTGTTTGAGCTGACAACACAGGGCTTCTGCTGCACTGAAATCCCAAGCTGTGTTGTCAGCCCTGCCCAGTTATCCTCTGCTGAACTATAGCACACCTCACCTTCTCTTCATCTCCATAACATAAGGGGGAGGTGTGTAGGAAGGAAGGTGGTAAAGCATTGCTCTGTCCGCCCATTAGGCTGCACCCCCACAAAACATATATAAAGATATAATGGGTATATATACATGTGTATATATATATATATATATAGAGAGAGAGAGAGAGAGAGAGAGAGAGGGAGGGAGAGAGAGAGAGAGAGGGAGGGAGAGAGAGAGAGAGAGAGAGAGAGTGGGATGAGCATTCTAGGAGAGTTCAGGTGTAGAATGAGTAGAAGGTAAGGCCTTTGGCTGTGTGGCCCCTGTGGGAATCTTTTGGGGCATAGCTGCTAACGTGTGACCCTGCTAGCGAGAGGTATTCTCCTGCTGGGGAATACCTGATGAGATGGTACTGCCATTATACTATTAACTGTGTTCCAAATAACCAAATAACTAAGAAATTTAAATGTAGCCTCTAAAAAATAATAAATAGGTGATCTATAATGAAATTGGTCGTACCATCATCCAGGAAGTTAAGTATAAAGAAATCAGGATATTTTGGTCCCCAAGCCAAAATTCAGAAAAAGGGGGGGGGGGAGGCAATTGGACTATCGCGGTACAGGTAAGAGGATAAAGTCAGAAGTAAATACACGTATATAAAAAGATAACTGAATTTTATTAATATGAAATCAATAAAAAACAATAACATTCATGTACAATTAAAAACATATTGTGACAGATATACTCCTGCCCTTATCCCAATGGTTACTTATATCAATTGCCTCACATTCTATTTTATTTCATTTATCTAGATAGTTAGTCCATCATCTGGCACGCCCCCCCAGTCCGCCGCAGGGACCTCCCTTTTGTGGCGCCCAATATCCCGGGTCTAATAGGGGCCCTAGGTAAGCAGCTCGGCTTTCTTTCCCCCAATATATAATAATTTTTTGTTGTTTTTATGTATGAGACTGTATTTTTGATCTATTCATTGTATAGTTCTCTGATTAAATTATTAATTGATTGCAGACATTCTCCTGATGAAGCGGTAACAGACCGCAAAACTAGTAGAGATGACTTGTATGGTCTGCCACAATATGTTTTTAATTGTACATGCATGTTATTGTTTTTTATTGATTTCATATTAATAAGATTCAGTTATCTTTTTATATACATGTATTTACTTCTGACTTTATCCTCTTATCTGTACCGCGATAGTCCAATTGCCCCTCCCCTTTTTCGGAATTTTGGCTTGGGGACCAAAATATCCTGATTTCTATATATTCCAAATAACTAATACATTCTGTAAAATATCAAAACTGCAACCAACTCATGTCTAATTCTCCTCAAGCATTGAAAGAGCTCCATACGGGAGAGAGGATTCAAATAGACTGGAGAACCAGAAGTTGGGTCTTTCTATGGTGCTCAAGTAGCCACGCTGGGCCCATGCCAGGTTCTATCCACCAATAGATGTTTTATAATCAAGTAGGGGAGAACTCAGGCAAGGCTGACAACGCTGCTTGGGATTTCAGTGCAGTAGAAGCCATGTGTTGTCCTTTAAACAGGAAGTTAGGAGAACCATTGATTTCCTTACTTCATACTGAATATTTTTTTCTTTTTGCGCAGCCATATACTTTAATCTTGTTTGTATATTTAGGGTTGATCATTGCATCACAACTGTAATGTTTTAGATGGCACTTTTGGGGAGAGAAAGACACAAGGTTGTCATCCAACCTTCTTGCACTGAAATAACCCTATTCCCCATCCAAGTTTATTTGACTATTCTGCTATTCTACATAATGAAAAAGAGTGCTTGCATTATATTATTATTATTATTACAGGTACTGTATAGCGCCATCAATTTACGCAGCGCTTTACATATATATTGTACATTCACATCAGTTCCTGCCCTCAAGGAGCTTACAATCTAAGATCTCTAACTCACATACATACATACATACATATACATACTAGGGCTAATTTAGACAGGATGTATTTACCTACCAGCATGTCTTTGGATTATAGCAAAAGTTACTTATTTTCCCTATGTTCCATTAATAGTAACAGAAAAAGATGTGCATAAATGAAAGGAGCTCCAGAGGAAAAGTTTAAAAAGTCTAAATTCATTAATTGATATTGTGCAATATCAAAAAATTAATTTGGACTTTTTTACCTTTTGGTCTGGTGCTCTTTCCATACAAGCACATCTTTTTTTTGGTAACCTGTTGGAGTACCCACTGACCACTTGTCTGTTGTGAGCAGCCTAAACTGAGCCAGTAGGCTCTTCAAATGTTTTTTGCCCTCTTATTACCTCATTTCAAGGTCCCATGCCTTCTGGATGTCCCTTTTTTTTAAACTGGAGCCATTAATAGTGACAGAGGCAGCGGACAAACAGCAAACCTCTAGATCCATTTCATCCATTCGTTTATTATTTCAATGGAGACATGTATAATGGAAAATCCCCCTTCCCATAGATAAGTAATATAAACAAGCTTCTGTGGGCATTGAATATACTTCTGATGTGACATAAAAGGGGGTAGTAAAGGTTCCACTATTATTTTTTAAAAATAACAAACATATCATACTTACCTCCACTGTGCAGTTGGTTTTGCACAGAGTGGCCCCGATCGTCCTCTTCTGGGGTCACACGGCGGCTCTCGCGGCTCCTCCCCGTAAAAGCTAACCCCCTCTGGAAAGCTGTCTCCCGAGGGGGTTAGCTTGCGGGCGTGCTCCCGTGCCATACAATCAGCGTCCATAGATGCCAATTGTAAGACTCGGCCCTGCCCCCTGGCGGCCGCGTCATTGGATTTAATTGACATCAGCAGAAGCCAATGGCTGCGCTGCTATCAATCATCCAATGAAGAGCCGACAAGACCTGGGGGAAAGCAACGCATGATCGCGCCCATGGAGATTTGGGGCTCAGATAAGTAAAATGGGGGCTCGGGGGGGCGGTGACTGCAAGGTGTTTTTTCACCTTAATGCATAGGATGCAATAAGGTGAAAAAACACGAAAGTTTACAACCACTTTAATTCATGTGAAAGAGATAGTAATTCACTGTTAATGTAAAAGTGTCCATACCTGCTCATAAAACAAGGTAGTTAGTTATACAACACTTATTTGCAGGCCTTTTGATTTATGTGAGCTGCTACAGACTCAAGTAGGCTTAAAATGACAGATGGCAACATTCTTTTATGGGAGTAGTAAAATGTCTACAGTGCCCTGTTCATGATTTAGTTTAACCAAATGCTTACATAATTAATCAATCAACCAATCAATCAATAACTACCAATGCGTTTCAATCTTATTTAACCCAATAGTGTCAGATTCCTCATTCCACATGCAGGGCAGCTCCTGGCCAGCGTTTTCCTAAGCACAGATTCAGGGCCATACAGAAAATAAGCATCCTGTTATCCATCTGCTAACCCAGGGGTAGGCAACCTCGGCACTCCAGCTGTGGTGAAACTACAAATCCCATCATACCTCTGCCTCTAAGAGTCATGCCTGGGATTGTCAGGGTCTTGCAATGACTCATGGGACTTGTAGTTTCACCACAACTGGAGGGCCGAGGTTGCCTACCCCTGTGCTAACCTAATTCAACTTCTGGCTGTTGTATATTTAACATTGTTTACCATTGTTCACCTGAATCTTCATTTCTTGGACTTTATTACTGAAATAATACCAAATGTATTAGCTTACAAAAAAGTGAGCCAAATTACCCAAAGGCCATTCTTGTAAAGCTTGGCAAAGCATAGTATAACAAATATAGTATGTTTTCTTAAAAAAGATGGTAAGTACACATCACCACTTGCAAGTACAAAACCAGACAGGTAGGTTTTTTCTAAGTTTGGGAAATGGGGTAGCCTTACAAATTGTTCCTTTTATCCCATGGCTAACTGTGCATGCAGAACTGCTGGTTTTAGCATAGATAAGAGTCTACTTTTACTGTCTCATTTATTCCATGTTACAACTGTTTTACCAGTGCAAGGTTTGGAACAGATGATTGGAGCAGGGGTGTACCCTACTATATCTGCAGGTCATCTTAGGGTAAGGTGGCCAAAAGTAATATGCACATATAGACGGTTCTAGATGCACAATTATCCTGAAGGGCAAAATTTAATTTGTATGGCTCCACCCACTATCCAAAAAAGGAGAATAAACTCTTTTTGAATTTTGAATTTGTGTTAGGAATGACCTTTTGTTTCAAAAAGGCCATGCTGAATAAAAACTCTTAAGCCTCATACACACGATCGGATATCCTATGGATTCTAATCCAATGGTTTTTTCCATCGGAAATCCGATGAAGCTGACTTGCATCAGTCTTGTCTACACACCATCAGTCAAAAAACCGACCGTTCCAAACGCGGTGACGTAAAACACTCCGATGAGCCGTGAAAAATTAAGTTTAATGCTTCTGAGCATGCGTCGACTTGATTCTGAGCATGTGTGGGTTTTTTATCCGATGGACTTGCCCATAGACGATCGGAATTTGCTATCGGTTTTTGATTCATCGGAAAAATGTAAAACATGTTCTATTCTTTAAAACTGATGGAAAAAAGACTGATGGGTCCCATACACGATCGGTTTGTCCGATGAAAAAAGTCCATCGGACTGTTTTCATCGGTAAAACCGATCGTGTGTACAGGGCTTCATAAAGGAAGATACTGGTAACTACAGTAATTTTAAAAACAAGGCAAATAGTGGACCTTCACAGCAGGTAGGCTAATAGAATTGTTAATTTCTGCTGAAGTAAATAAATAAAAAGTAGGTGTAAAAGTACTAAATGTGCAACTTTTCCGATATTATGGAAAAACAGAGAGTTGGTCCTATGCAGTACGGCAGAAAATCGGTATCATTGCCAGGAAACAGAAGAGAATAGAAGCACTGGATGTGCACAGGCAATAGCAGAGAATATGTTTTCTGCACTAATCCAAAGGTAATTATTTAAAGTCCAACTCCTACCATAACTTTTTTTTCTGATTTAGGTTAGAATGGGGAAGGGGCGGAACTTTTCGCAGGTTTACGCATTACATAATGTAAAACATTTTTTTGTTTAGCCTGTCTCAAAATACCAACCTAATCGTTCATTTCGTTCTTCTCAAGACCTCCTGCTCTCTAGCTACCTCATCACCTCCTCCCATGCTCGCCTCCAGGACTTTTCCAGAGCCTCTCCAATCCTATGGAACTCCTTACCCCAATCTGTCTGATTATCTACTACTCTATCAGCTTTTAGACGATCCCTGAAAACCCTCCTATTCAGAAAAGCCTATCCTACCCACACCTAACAACTTTATTTTCATTTTCTCTATCTGATCATCCCCCACAGCTGTTACCTTTTCTTCCACTTGACCCTCCCTTCTAGATTGTAAGCTCTAACGAGCAGGGCCCTCTAATCCCTCCTGTATTGAATTGTATTGTAACTGTACTGTCTGCCCCCATGTTGTATAGTGCTGCGCAAAGTGTTGGCGCTATATAAACCCTATATAATAATAATAATAATAATATAAGCATCTCTATGTAAACCTATGGGGGAGTTTTACTAAAACTGGTGCACACAGAATCTGGTGCAGCTCTGCATAGTAACCAATCAGTTTCTAATTTCAGCTTGTTCAATAAGGCCGGGTTCACACTGGGGCGACAAACGCTCTGACATTGGGAGCTCATGTCGCATGACGTGTGAAAATTAATGTTTTCCTATGGGAGCCATCTTAACTGGTCCGACACATGCCGGTCCGACTTTGAAAATGCTCCCTGTACTACTTTGGTCCGACTTTGATCCTACTTCAGCCCATTGACTATCATTGAAGTCGGATCAAAGTCGGACCGCAGTCTTGCATGATCCGACTTTGGCATGCGACTTGTGCTCTGCTGCTCTTGAGGGGGAACTCCATGCCAAATTTTAAATAAAAAACCGGCATGGGTTCCCCTCCAAGAGCATACCAGGCCCTTGGGTCTGGTATGGATTTTAAGGGGAACCCCTACGCCGAAAAAATAGCGTGGGTGTCCCCCCCAAAATCCAAACCAGACCCTTATCCGAGCACGCAACCTGGCAGGCCGCAGGGGAAGAGGGGGGATGAGAGAGTGGCCCCCCTCCCTCCTGAACCGTACCAGGCCACATGCCCTCAACATGGGGGGTTTGGTGCTTTGGGGCAGGGGGGCGACCTGCGGCCCCCCCACCCCAAAGCACCCTGTCCCCATGTTGATGAGGACAGGGCCTCTTCCCGACAACCCTGGCCGTTGGTTGTCAGGGTCTGCGGGCGGGGGGCTTATCGGAATCCAGGAGCCCCCTTTAATAAGGGGGCCCCAGATTCCGGCCCCCCCACCCTATGTGAATGAGTATGGGGTACATCGTACCCCTACCCATTCACCTTGTGGAAAAAAATGTCAATAAAAAAAAACACACACAGGTTTTTAAAGTAATTTATTACACAGCTCCGGGGGGTCTTCTTCCAACTCCGGGGGTCTCTTCCGTCTTCGGGGGGTCTCCGGTGTCGTCTCTGCGCTCTCCAGTTCTTCCTTCCTTCTGCCGGGCCTCCGCTATCTTCTTCCAGCTCTTTTGCTAGCGGGGCCCGGTCTTCTCCGTCGCCTTCTTCCCTCGCTCTTCGGGTTCTTTCTTTCTTCTGCCGGCCCCTCCACTATCTTCTTCCAGCTCTTTTGCTAGTGGAGGGGCCCGGTCTTCTCCGTCGACGTCGGCGTCTTCTTCCCTCTTCTCCTTCTCGATGTTGACACGTCGCTTCCTCCCGCTGTAATGCTTGGCTGTTCTCTCCGCAGCGTTTTATATAGGCTTCTCATGATGTCACAGTCACATGCTCCCATGACGTCACAGTCACATGCTCCGGGGCCACCCGGAGCATGTGACTGTGACGTCATGAGAAGCCTATATAAATCGCTGCGGAGTGAACAGCCAAGCATTACAGCGGGAGGAAGCGACGTGTCAACATCGAGGAGGAGAAGAGGGAAGAAGACGCCGACGGAGACGGGAAGACCGGGCCCCTTTTCATTGATAATGGATTGCAATGGCCAGGATATATAAATATTCTGGCTAATAGACTGCATTAATGTTTAAACGTTAGACGTGTCGAAACGTACTTAAACAGGTATGCAGTACGCAGCTTTTAGCTCATTTATTACAGGTATTTATATACACCGCAGACAATTTATGCAAAAATGTATTAAACCTCTAATTGACATGTCTTCATGTGACTGTGAAAAAAGCAAGGAGCATTTTCCCAGTGGCAACAATAAAAACACATTTTTTTAGAAAGTGAAAAAGAGTTATAACCTGAAAAAAGAGAAAGGATTTGGTAACTTAGCTATGATTCAGTGCTGCTTTAGCGCAAAGCGCGTTAACTGTGGATACTGTATTCCCTGCCGTGTTGTGGAGATGTATTTTATTGAAGACTTTAAAATGAAGATGAGGTTTTAGATTTTGTGCTTGACCAAATCCTCTCTCTCTTTTTTCTGATATGAAGACTGCTTCAAACAGGGCCAGCACCTAACAGTGCATTAGTGAAGGTGGAACAGTGGACCGACCTAGAGCGGTGTTTTGTTCTATTTGTGCTCAAAAGTTTTAACCTCTGATATGTTTTTTAATGCAGTCTGTGGGGTTGATTTACTAAATGCAAATAGATAGTTGCACTCTGCAAGAGCAGTTGCTCTAGAGCACAGGTGTCAAACAAAAGGCCTGCGGGTCGAACCCGGCCCTCCAGGCCATTTTATGTGGCCCTCGCACCTCTCCTGCAACTGCAGGAGAACTCCAGCCCTCCTCTGGTCCTACTCCAGACCCTTACTTTCTGCTTTCAAGCAATGCATCCAGCTTCTTCCCAGCAGCAGCATAAGGAAAGGGGGTGCACTGTGATGTAAGGGAGAGTGGGGGTCTCAACTTCTGATGGGGGGGTGGCTCTTGACATCTAATGTAAAGGGGAGGGGAGGGGATGCGCTGGACATCTAATCTTACAGATACAACCGGCCCTTTTGAGGGCAATCAAAATGCTAATGCGGCCCACAATGAAATTGAGTTTGACACCCCTGCTCTAGAGCTTAGTAAATGAGCAGAAGCTCTGCTGACTTCCATCATCCAATCAATTGCAAGCAAGAAGGCAGTTTTTTTCATTTTCCTTGCATGTGATTGGGTAATCTTTCCAAAGTGAAGCGTTACCTCGTTTACTAAGCTCTGGAGCAACTGCACTTGCAGAGTGCACAGTCTATTTGCCTTTAATAAATTAACCCCTGTGTGTCTGATTTTCCTTCTCTTCCAGCTAAAGTGATAGCATGTGGGCCACGGCTTGACAAGAGGTTACAATTGAGCAGTAGGGATGAGCCGAACACCCCCCTGGTTCGGTTCGCACCAGAACCTGCGAACGGACCGAAAGTTTGCGCAAACTTTAGAACCCTATTAAATACAATGGACTCGAACGTTCAAAATCAAAAGTGCTAATTATAAGGGCCAATATGCAAGTTATTGTCCTAAAAAGGGTTTGGGGACCCGGGTCCTGCCCCAGGGGACATGTATCAATGCAAAAAGAAGTTTTAAAAACTGCCGTTTTTTCGGGAGCAGTGATTTTAATGATGCTTAAAGTGAAAAAAAAAGTGAAAAAGGGATTTTTATAACAGCTTACCTGTAAAATCCTTTTCTTGGAGTACATCACGGGACACAGAGCGACTTAGTCATTACTAATGGGTTATATAGATACCTTCAGGTGCTGGCACTGGCAACTTCCAAAACCGGAAGTACCCTCCCCTATATAAGCCCCTCCCATCCGGGAGCACCTCAGTTTTGTAGCAAAGCAATAAGTGTCCCAAAAAGAGGGGTGGGAGCTCTGTGTCCCGTGATGTACTCCAAGAAAAGGATTTTACAGGTAAGCTGTTATAAAAATCCCTTTTTCTTTTTCGTACATCACGGGACACAGAGCGACTTAGTCATTACTAATGGGACGTCCCAAAGCAATGCCAAATGAGGGGAGGGATACACTATACATAAGCTGGGCGCCATCAGGCATGAGGATCTTTTGCGGCCTGCAACACACTGCGCCCAAAGGCGACATCCTCCTGATTTCTAACGTCTACCTGGTAGAATCTAGTAAACGTGTGTACTGAAGACCATGTTGCGGCCTTACAGGCTTGAGCCAGGGAGGCCTGGTGATGCACTGCCCATGAAGTTCCAACTGCTCTTGTGGAGTGCGCCCTAACTTTGAACGGAGGCGGTCTCCTTCTCAAGCCATAGGCTTGTATTATGACCTGTCGAATCCACTTGGCTAAAGTAGATCTTGATGCTGCCTGACCCTTTCTGGGGCCTTCCGGCAGAACAAACAAAGTATCCGTTCTACGAATCTGAGCAGTGGCTTTTAGATAAGCTTTAACTGCTCTTACTACATCCAAAGAATGCAATAACTTTTCCTCTACCGAACTAGGTTTGGGGAAAAAGGAAGGAAGAACCACATCTTGGTTCAAATGAAACCTCAATACCACCTTAGGAAGAAAGGCTGGATGAGGACGTAACATTACTCTGTCCTTATGGATAACCAGATATGGCTCTTTACAGGACATAGCGGCTAATTCCGACACTCTTTTAGCCGAACAAATGGCTACTAGAAAAATCAATTTCCTGGTGAGAAGAACCAAGGAAATGTGCTGTAATGGTTCAAATGGTTGCTTCTGTAGAACCGACAGAACCAGGTTTAAGTCCCATGGACATATGGGAATACTAACCGGAGGGCTAATACGCATCACTCCTTGTATGAAAGCTTTGACTAGTGAATGCGAAGCCAAGGGCCTTTGAAAAAATATTGACAAGGCCGAAATCTGACCCTTGATAGTACTCAAGGCAAGCTTCCTATCCACAGCCCACTGTAGGAAGTCCAGAATCCTACCTATTACGTACTTACGTGGATGCCATTTCTTGGCCTCACACCACGCGATGTACGCCTTCCAGATCCTATAATAGATCTGCCTGGATACCGGCTTCCTGGCATTGATCATGGTAGATACCACAGGATTAGAGAGACCTCTCTTTTTTAGAATGTGGGCTTCAATAGCCAGGCCGTCAAACCTAGGGCTGGTAAGGAAGGGTGGTATATCGGTCCTTGCGAAAGCAGGTCCGGATGATGTGGGAGGGTCCAAGGACTCCCCACTGACATTTTTACAATCTCCGCGTACCATGCCCTTCGGGGCCACGCTGGAGCCACCAGAATCACCGGTTTCTTTTCTACCCGGATTCTGCGGATTAATCGCGGTAACAATTGTGGCGGTGGGAATGCATATATCAGCTTGAACTGATCCCAAGGGAACACTAGGGCATCCGAGCCGCAAGCTAGGGGATCCCTTGTGCGAGACACAAATCTGTCCACCTTTGCGTTGAATCTGGATGCTAGCAGATCTACATCCGGTGTTCCCCACCGCTGGCATATTGCCTGGAAAACCTCGGGGTGAAGAGACCATTCCCCCGGGCATAATTGCTGGCGACTTAAAAAGTCCGCTCTCCAATTTTCCACTCCTGGGATGAAAACCGCGGATATGGCTGGGACATATCTTTCTGCCCATTCCAGGATGCAATTCGCTTCCCTCTGGGCTGCACGACTCCTGGTGCCACCCTGGTGATTGATATATGCCACTGCTGTGGCATTCTCTGATTGAATTCTGACAGGGGACCCTTGGAGTTTGGATGTCCATGCTACTAGGGCATACCGGGCTGCTCGTATCTCTAAGAGATTGATGGGCAGGGCCTTCTCTGCTTCTGACCACTTGCCCTGGAGAGACCATTGCTCCAGTACTGCCCCCCAGCCTATGAGGCTGGCATCTGTAGTGACCACCTTCCAAGAAACCGGACTGAAGGGTTTCCCTTTTTCCAGATTCTGGGGCACCAACCACCAATGGAGGCTCTTGCGAACGGAAGGGGACAGGGACATTGGTAAGTCTAAAGCCTGAATTTTTTTGTTCCAGGCTGACAGTATGGCCCTCTCCAAGTTCCTTGAATGGAATTGACCGTAGGGTACTGCTTCGAATGAAGCCACCATTTTTCCCAGCAGCCTCATGCACAGGCGTATGGATGGTTTTCTTTTTGTACCCACTAAGTGGGTCAAATCTTTCAAAGACGACACCTTCTCTGTAGGTAAGAAAATCTTGCTCTGATTTGAATCCAGCCTTAGCCCCAAGTATTCCAGACTTTTGACTGGTCTTAGAGCTGACTTGTCTCGGTTGATAATCCAACCGTGATATTCCAGATACTTGATTGTCTCGTGAATAGCTACTTCCAGTTTTTCCACTGAGTGGTCTATTAGTAGCAGGTCGTCTAAATATGCCATTATCGTTACACCCCGTGTTCTTAGATTTGCCAATAGTGGGGCCAGAATTTTTGTGAACACTCGTGGTGCTGTGGCCAGACCGAAAGGTAAGGCTCTGAACTGAAAATGGCGCCCTTCTACTACAAAGCGTAGAAATTTCTGGTGGGCCGGAAAGATGGGAATATGCAGATAAGCATCCTTTATGTCGATCGAGGCTAACCATTCCTGCCCTTGTAGGGCGGTGGCCACCGATCGGATCGACTCCATCCGAAAAGTCCTGATATGTAGGAACTTGTTTAGCCCTTTTAGATTTAATATGGGCCTCACGTCCCCATTTGGTTTGGGGACTGTGAAAAGGTTCGAGTAAAACCCGAACCCGTTTTCTTCCAAGGGAACCCTCATGATTACACCTTGGAGCAATAGTTGTTCTAGTGCCAGAAGGAGGGATCCTCTCTTCTGGGGATCGCTTGGCACGTTTGACCTCATAAAATGGGCAGGAGGAGTGTCTTTTAACTCCAGCTTGTATCCCAGACTTACTGCGGAGATCACCCATCTGTCTCTGATGGTGTCCCGCCAGGTCTCTGTGAACAACTGAAGTCTTCCCCCCACCCGATTGAGTGGGGGCAACCCTTCATGACTTGGGGGGAGGTTTTGTACCTCTCTTGACCCAGGGTTTCTTGTTACCCTGTGATTGTCCCTGATTTCTGCCCCCTGGATTTGACCGCGGAGGCCGTCGGAACTGTTTCACAGCCGATGTGCCAGGGACTGGAGAAGTAGGCCTCTTAAAAGAAGGACTTCTACCCTTGTTCTTAACCGGCAAGAGTGTACTTTTACCGGCAGAAATTTTCTGGATATATTTGTCCAGATCTTCTCCAAATAAGCGTTCTCCATGAAATGGGAAGCTAATCAGCAATTTCTTACAGGGAGCTTCAGCAGACCAGTTTTTGAGCCATAGAAGCCTACGCATATGTACTACAGACAGCGTAAAGCGGGAGGCCTGTTGGATTGTATCCTTTATGGCGTCCACCGCAAAACACAAGGCTCTAGGTAGGTCAGCTAGGGCAAGAGCCTGCTGATCTGGTAAGTCCCTTAAGACTTGTTTCAACTGATCTTTCACTGCTTGGCAGACTCCAATCGCTGCTACTGCAGGTTGTGTCACCATGCTTGCTGTAGAGAAAGCAGATTTTAGTAAAGACTCCAATTTTTTATCTATTGGGTCTTTGAACATTGGAACATTATCTACTGGACATGTCAGTGATTTATTCACACAAGAGATGGCTGCGTCCACTGTAGGGACCCTCCATTTTTTTATGAACTTATCCTCCATGGGATAGATCACTGGAAATCTCTTGGGGGGAGTAAATATTTTATCAGGATGCTCCCAATCCTGGTAAATAAGCCCTTCCAATAAAGGGTGGATTGGGAAGAAACAGACAGTCTGGGGAGCTTTCAGCGACCCCAGCGAGGAAACAGTAGTGGTTGATGGTTCCGCCAGAGGCATTTTAAATGCTGATCGGACCATGTTAGTCAGAGACTGAACCCATAATCTTTCAGCCTGAGATGCTGAGAAAGGTTCTTCCACTGTTGATTCCTCTATAACCGAATCAACCTCATCCTGATCCCCTTCAGGTAGGTCGATCTCTGTGTGGGACTGTTCCTCCACTAACAGGCACTCTGAAGGAGGAGACGGAGATCGGACGCGCTTTCCCTGTGACAGGGAAGCAGCGATCAATGCTGTTAATCTCTCTTCCAATCCTCCCAGAGTTGAGGAAAAAACCTCCTCTGTTATATATACAGGAGCAGGTGGACTGGGGACAGCCGCAGCACCAGGTACTCCTGCGGGGTTCCTACGGCTACTGACCTCTGAATTTTCAGGGGAGATTGGTGCAATACAAGCATGCCCAAAATCCTCAGAGCCCGATGGAGACCCCTTTGGCTTCCTGGAAGACTTATTTCTGGAGCGTCTGGACGACATATCCTTTAAGCACAAAGCTGAGGTATTCCCGTCGTCATACACCAATTTTGCTGGTAATAGTCTAACACAGTTGCTGCTATATACCAGCTGTCTTTCTATGGGGATGCCTGCATCAACCGCCTCTGTGTGCCACCGTTTGTTGCTAGCTCTGCTTGCATCCAGCTGACACTTGTACTGTGTCTTTTATCCATGCTGGGACGCCTGCACATGCGCAGAAGCGCCGCGGCGCGCATCGAGCGTCATCCACCCGCCCCTTTCCTTTCATAGGAGGCGCGTGCATGCGCCCGCGCACGCGCCCGTGCGCCTTCGGCGCCTTTTTTGAAAACAAGCAGGGACTAGGAGCCAGGGCCCTTTTTGCCGGAGGGCCTGTGCGGTGGATGAGCGCAGCAACAGGGCAGAGGAAGTGGATTCCCACAGAGAAACTTACCAACTGCCTGGATCTTTTGACTTGAAAAAGCCAAAGATCCACATGACAAGAAAAATGGACCACAGTGGCCTCTAGTGGTTTAACACAGGTACCGCGGTCTCCTTTTTTTTTTTTTTTCTTGACTACTATTAAAATTTTACATTTTCCAGTAGTTACAGGCATACACAGATATCAGCGGGAATACCGTTAGGTAACAGACAGAAAGACAAATTAGGCTTGGGGGTCCCCCAATAGAACCAAGTTCCTGGGGGCCCCCACTTACCTGTTCCCCGCCGCAGGACTTTGTTTGGTCCACAGAAGCCCAAACTTCACCTATCACGGCAGGCATTGTATTTAAACCTTCAGGGACCGGGTTCCCAAGGATTCCACTCCCCTGGACCTGTATAGCACCCTGCACAGACAACATCTTGGTCGTGGGTATGACCAGAGCTCTGGATCCCAGGGTCCAGCCCTCCTAAGAGAGGCATTACAGGCAAAACCTTGCTCTTCTGTTGCAAGGCCCAGGTACCGAACGTTTAGCTATGAAGCTTTTTTGGTCGGATCCGGAACAGCTTACTAAGGCCCGTAAAAGAACCTGTACGCAAGCCCAGTGAAAACACATGTTACTCTTTGGCCAACACCTTAGACACTGGCAAAAAACTGAGGTGCTCCCGGATGGGAGGGGCTTATATAGGGGAGGGTACTTCCGGTTTTGGAAGTTGCCAGTGCCAGCACCTGAAGGTATCTATATAACCCATTAGTAATGACTAAGTCGCTCTGTGTCCCATGATGTACGAAAAATAAATATTCCTTTAAATATCGTACCTGGGGGGTGTCTAAAGTATGCCTGTGAAGTGGCACGTGTTTCCAGTGTTTAGAACTGTCCCTGCACAAAATGACATTTCTAAAGGAAAAAAAGTAATTTAAAACTGCTTGAAGCCTTAATGTAATGTCTGGTGCCTGCAATATGGATGAAAATCATTGAGAAAAATGGCATGGGTACCCCCCCTCACCCCCAGCCCACTACCAGCCCCTTTGGCTCGTGTATGGATATTAAGGGGAACCCCGCACCCAAATTAAAAAAAGGCCCTATATACTCTGAACGGCAGTATACAGGCGGTGCAAACAAGACAGGGGCTGAAGGTTTGTTCTTAAGTAGAATCTGTTTGTAATTTGGAACAGGTACATTTTTTAAATGTAGCTCCAAGCAAAAAAATCTATTTTTAAGCTTTTTGGAAAACATAGGGAAGGGTTATCACCCCTGTAACATTTGTTTTGCTGTCTGTGCTCCTGTTCAGAACATTTCACCTCACTTTCCGTCCTAATGACAAATATTTTTTGAAAATTTGATTTTTTTTTGTGAAATAAGGATTGGTGATAAAGCATCAGTGGAGAGGAGACACCTTTTTCCCATATTAACTCTTACAGGAGAGAATTTCCATTCCTAGGGGTAGATTTCCTCTCACTTCCTGTTGTCTCCTTCCGTTTGCAAGTAGGGGTCGTTTGTAAGTAGGATGTTTGAAAATAGGGGCCTGCCGTATATACTCTGCAGAAATTTGGTCCTTAGGTGTTGGTGTTGCCACAACAATGCAAGCCTTCACAGTTACTCTTGGTGGGTGCTAGAACGCCCTCCCGTGAACTATTATATCAAGAATTGTAATTACATGACATTGTTGAACAGCGGTAGAAAAAATTGGGCCTTTGGTGGTGGAGGTGGTGCTGGTGCCACAACACTGTAAGCCCTCACAGTTACTCTTGGTGGGCGCAAGAATGGGCCCTGCTGTGAAATATTAGATCAAGAATTGTAATTACATGCCCCTGTTTAACAGGGGCATAAAAATTGGGCCTTTGGTGGTGGTGGTGGTGGTGTTGCCACAACACTGTAAGCCCTCACAGTTACTCTTGGTGAGCACAGGAATGGGCCCTACTGTGAATTATTAGATCAAGAATTGTAATTACATGCCCCTGTTGAACAGGGCAGGAAAATTGGGCCTTTGGTGGTGGTGGTGGTGGTGCTGCCACAACACTGTAAGCCCACACAGTTACTCTTGGTGAGCAGAGGAATGGGCCCCGCTGTGAATTATTAGATCAAGAACTGTAATTACATGCCCCTGTTGAACAGGGGCAGAAAAATTGGGCCTTTGGTGGTGGTGGTGGTGTTGCCACAACACTGTAAGCCCTCACAGTTACTCTTGGTGGGCGCAGGAATGGGCCCTGCTGTGAATTATTAGATCAAGAATTGTAATTACATGCCCCTGTTGAACAGGAGCAGAAAAATTGGGCCTTGCGCACTGGTGCCACAACACTGCAACCCCTCACAGATACTGTACTTGGAGCGCAGCAATGAGCCCTGCTGCAAAGTATTGCATCAAAAATTATATTTACACGCCCGTTAAACAGGGGCTGAAAAATTGGGCCTTAGGCACTGGTGCTGGTGCCACAACACTGCAACCCCTCACAGATACTGTAGTTGGAGCACAGCAATGAGCCCTGCTGCAAAGCATTGTATCAAAAATTGTAAATACAGGCCCCTGTTAAACAGGGGCTGAAAAATTGGGCCTTAGCCACTGGTGGCGGTGCCCAGAACCAAAAATGTTCTTTCAAGCTATAAGCATGATCATTGAGGAGGAAGAGGATAGTCACTCAGCATAACAGGATAGTCACTCAGCATCAGCATAGGCAGTCTTGAAGGGATCTGACATTTCCAAAAAAATTATTCGGTTACATCAGCATCAGGTGCTTGGTAGCTGGTGGTGATCCAAGACTGATTCATTTTTATGAAGGTCAGTCGATCGACCGAGTCGGTTACAAAGCCTCCAGCAGCACTGAATGTGAGTTCCAAAAGAACGCTGGATGCAGGACAGGCCAGTAGCTCAATTGCATACTGTGCAAGTTCTGGTCAGTGATCCATCCTCAAGACCCAGTAACCCAGAGGATTTTCGGTGGGAAAGGTGTCCAAGTCTGATCTTGCCCCTAGGTATTCCTGCACCATGTAAACCAGACGCTGGCGATGGTTGCTGGAACGATCATACCTTGGGGCTGCGTACTAAAAATTGTCTGAACGCATCGGTCAGACGGCCACCTTCTCCACCGCTCCTTCTTTGACTGACCGAAGCCTCAGCAACACATTGTCCAGGACCAGGAATTTGTAACCTCCCAGTCTCTGGGAACGCGTTGCACAGACCTTTCTGCAAAGCCTCCCTAAGATGCTTCATCCTCTGCTCCCTCTGCGATGGCACGATAAGGTCCGCAACCTTACCCCTGTAACGTGGATCAAGGAGGGTTGCCAGCCAGTAATGATCCCTCTCCTTGATCGCACAAATACGAGGATCCTTCTGCAGGCTTTGTAGGATCAGGGAGGCCATGCAGCGTAGGTTTGCTGAGGCATTCGGTGCGGAGCCCTCTGGGTCACTGAGGACGACATGATCGGCAGCCACCTCCTCCCAGCCACGTACAAGTCCGTGGGTGTCTTGGGACTGTAATTGATCCCTTGAAAACTGCTGCTGATGCTGAGTGCTAGGCTCCACCTCCATGCTGACACAATAATCCTCCTCCTCCTCCTCTTCCTCCTCCTCGTCCTCTTCCTGTGTGATATACGGGCCAGCAGGAACACTGTCTGGATAAAGGGGGCCTTGAGAGGTAAGGAAGTCCTCCTCTTCCTCCCTCTGTTCTGCCTCAAGTGCCCTGTCCATTATTCCACACAGCGTGTGCTCCAACAGGTGGACAAGAGGGACAGTGTCACTGATGCATGCACTGTCACTGATCACTATCCTCGTGGCCTCCTCAAATGGTGCCAGGACAGTGCATGCATCCCTGATCATGGCCCACTGGTGTGGGGGAAAAATCCAAGCTCCCCTGACACTGTCCTGGTGCCATATTGCAACAGATACTCATTGAGGGCCCTCTGCTGCGTGTGCAGCCGCTGAAGCATGGCCAACGTAGAGTTCCACCTGGTGGGAATGTCACAGATTAGGCGGTTCTTGGGCAGGTTGTAATCCTTTTGCAGCTCAGCCAGCTGAGCACTTGCATTATATGACCGGCGGAAATGCCCACAGAGTTTCCTGGCCTGCTTCAGTACCTCCTGTAAGCCCGGGTACCTGCCCAAGAACCGCTGCACCACCAAGTTAAGGACGTGAGCCAAACAGGGCACATGGGTCAGTTTTCCCTGTCGGAGTGCGGAGAGGAGGTTGGTGCCATTGTCGGAAACCACCTTTCCTGGCTTAAGCTGGCATGGCGTCAACCACCTCTGAGCCTGCCCCTGCAGAGCTGACAGAATCTCTGCCCCAGTGTGGCTCCTGTCCCCCAAGCACACCAGCTCAAGCACCGCATGGCTTCTTTTTGCCTGCGTACTTGCATAGCCCCTTGAACACCTAAGGAGTACCGCTGGTTCTGAGGACAAAGCACAGGTAGAGGCCATGGAGGAAGAAGAAGAGGAGGGGGTGGAGGAGAGAGGTGTGTCAGAATCACCAGTAGTAACATTTTGGAGGCGTGGTGGCGGAACAAACTTCAACACTACTGCACCATGTTCTGCATCCTTCCCAGCTGCCAGCAGAGTCACCCAATGCGCCGTGAAAGATTGGTAACGTCCCTGTCCATGCCTGCTGGACCATGACTCAGCGGTAATATGCACCTTACCGCTGACCGCCCTGTCCAGCGAGGCCAAGACATTGCCTTCCACATGCCGGTAGAGAGCCGGAATCGCCTTCCGTGAGAAAAAGTGGCGTTTGGGAACCTGCCACTTAGGAACCGCACATTTCACAAACTCACAGAAGGGGGCAGAGTCTACCAACTGAAAAAGGCAGCAGTTGAAGTGCTAGCAATTTAGCCAAGCTAGCATTCAACCGCTGGGCATGTGGATGGCTGGGAGCGAACTTCTTTCGGCGGTGCAGCAGCTGGGGAAGGGAAATTTTCTTGGTACAATCGGACATCGGTGCAGATTGCCCGCAAGTACTTGGCTGTGACACACCTAATTCTACAGCTTCATTCCTCTCAGTGCAGGTTTCAGAGAGGACTGAAGGTATAGTGGGGTTGGAGATCCCAGCTGATAAGGAGCAAGGAGAGGTCCGCTTTGTTCTTTGATGTGGGTCTTTTAGGTAAGCTTGCCAACGGACTGCATGGCAGGTCGACATATGTCTGGTCAAGCACGTGGTGCCCAAGCGGCTGATGTTTTGGCCACGCGAGATACGCTTTAGACATATGTTGCAAATGGCAACGGTGCGATCTGCTGCACACGTCTGAAAAAAGGCCCACACCAAAGAACTTTTGGAATAACGCGCAGAGACAGCAGCGCCTTGCACATGCGGAGCTCTGCAGTCGGTGTGCTGCCCTTAAGCTGGCCCCTGGAGGGCATCTTGTCTCGTTGGAGATGTGCCTCCTCCTCCTCCTCTCTCCTATCAGGCACCCACGTGGAGTCAGTGACCTCATCATCCCCTCCCTCCTCATCACTGGAACAAATCTGGCAGTATGCTGCAGCTGGGGGAACATGACTGCAAGATAACTGTCCTTGTTTGGCACCCCCCCTCTCTGGGCTCACTTTACTACCCCCTCTCTCTGGGCTCACGTTACTTCCTTCCTCCAGCGGGGTTCCACCATCGGAGCCTTAAAAACGCTGGGCATCCTCCTGGAGCAGGTACCCAACACTGTGCGCAAACAGTTCGGGGGACTCCTCAGGAGGACATGGTGGGGCTAGGGAAGGAGTGACTGATGCCATTGAGCCGAGGGAGGCCGCTTTGGCAGCTGCTTTGCCAGACAAAGTACCCTGAGCCTGGGTGAGAGAGGATGAGGAGGAGGAGGACGGCTTGGTCATCCACTCTACCAAGTCTTGGGCATGTTGCGGCTCAACATGGCCAGCTGCCGAAAAGAAGGACAAGCGTGTCCCACGGCCATGTGCTGATGAGGATGCACCGTGTCCACGACCAGCACTGTTGCCTCTAGACACAGAGCCTGCTTGCCCTCTTTTATTGCCTCGTGACTGTCTGCCTCTCCTTGTTTGCCTTCCAGACATACTAATGGCCTGCAGTGAGATGTAGCTGCACAAAGGTGGGATGTATATATTGTGAGGGGGTTAGCTCGGCAGCGGGTATGTGTGACCCCCGGGATGGGCTCCCCACCCAAAAACAGGCCCAGCAGACGGAGGTTGTGGTTTTCAAAATCAAAAAGGTGCGGTTTATTTTCTATTTACAGTGACAAAAACACAGCAAGGCAAAAAAAACATAAACAAAATAAATCCTGGTCAACTTGACCTCTGACTAAACATACAGGTTTCCTAACTAACAACTGGGATCAGCCTAGTGCTGTCCTAGTCCCTGGTTTTAAATGTCCAAGCAAAATATAGCCACACAGGCTTTCTCTCACCGCACAGGGGTTCACTCTCCCTAGACAGTCCACACAGGTCTGGTTCCAGGCATGAGCTAACATCTAATGAAGCTGGGCTTTCTTATAGAGGCCTAAATGAGCTGACAAGGTTCAGCTGGTCTCATCAACTCCCTGTCTGCACGACGCCCAGCCCTCTCCCTAGAGGTATGAGTCATCCATGAGCACACTAGCCTTATACAACTCTCCACCTAGTTGTACAAATCGGCGTAAAGCCTGAATCTGGGCGAAATATATCTACCCCCCTGGATGCAACCAGGTGACTTTACCTTCCTGCTGTCACATACCCCCCCCTCTTGTTTTAACCTCGGGGTTGGAACACCAGCAATCAGGCATTCATGTACTCGAGACAAAGCATCCACATTCCCCATTTGAACGCCAGGGCGATGCTTTACTGTGAAGTTGAATTCCTGGAGGGCCAGGAACCACCTATTCACTCTTCTATTTGTTTCCTTGTTTTGAGCCATCCACTTTAACGGAGCGTGATCCGTAACCATGTCAAAGTGCCTACCTAGCAGGTAGTACCGAAGGGAATCTAGAGCCCACTTCACCGCTAAACACTCCTTTTCAACGGTGGCGTAATTTACCTCATGGGACTTCAACTTCCTGCTGAGGTAAATGACTGGGTGCTCTTCCCCGTTCCAGACCTGGGACAATACTGCTCCTAACCCCACATCTGACGCATCACTTTGTACGACAAAGTCTCTAGAGAAGTCGGGTGAGTACAACACTGGCTGGCTACATAAGGCTTGTTTCAAGAATTGGAATGCTGCCTCAGCCTCGGGGGTCCATTTAATCATGACCGACCCTTTCCCCTTCGTCAGGTTGGTTAGGGGCACAGCCTTAGAAGCAAAGTGGGGAATGAATCGCCGATAATACCCAGCGATTCCCAGAAAGGCTCGTACCTGCTTCTTGCTGTTGGGACGTGGCCAACTCTGGATGGCCTCGACTTTGTTGAGTTGGGGTTTTATTACTCCCCTCCCAATGGTGTACCCAAGATATTTGGCCTCCTCCTGCCCAATGGTACACTTCTTGGGGTTAGCCGTAAACCCTGCTTCCCGAACAGAGTCCAGGACTGCTTGCACTTTTGGCAGATGTGAGGCCCAATCTGTGCTATGGACAATTATGTCATCCAGGTAAGCCGCAGCATACTTCCGATGGGGCCTCAGCATCTGGTCCATTTTCCGCTGGAATGTGGCCGGCGCATTCTGTAACCCGAACGGCATTCTTTTATATTGGAACGCCCCGTCTGGGGTTACAAATGCGGTTTTCTCTTTGGCCGACTTGGCCAGGGGGATTTGCCAATACCCTTTTGTGAGGTCAAGAGTCGTCATGTATCGGGCTGTTCCCAGCCGGTCGATCAACTCATCTATACGTGGCATGGGGTAGGTGTCAAATTTTGTAACTTTGTTCAACTGACGAAAATCGTTACAAAATCGCCAGCTCCCATCCGGTTTAGGCACCAACACGATGGGACTAGACCAATCACTTTGGGACTCCTCTATCACCCCTAAGTTCAGCATTTTCTGTACTTCCTCCCGTATTGCCTCCCGTCGGGCCTCTGGGATCCGATAGGGTTTTAACTTCACCCTTTCACCGGGCGGGGTAATAATGTCATGCTCTACCCCAGATGTTTGTCCCGGCAGCTCAGAGAATACCTCCTTGTTGTGAAGCACAAACTCCTTAACCTCCTGTTGTTGGGGTTGTGACAAGGTGGCTGCGATTCCAACCTCAGGAATCACGCAACCAGTTTGAGCTGGTGACCAAGTGTCTGCGACTAGGGACTCTCTATCCCTCCAGGCTTTCAACAGATTAACGTGATAGATCTGTTCGGGCTTTCGCCTTCCTGGTTGTCTGACCTTGTAATTCACTTCGCTCACTTTTTCCATTATCTCGTAGGGGCCTTGCCATTTGGCAAGGAATTTACTTTCAACCGTAGGGACAAGTACCAATATCCTATCCCCCGGGGAAAAGGTACGGGTCTTGGCTCCACGGTTGTACACTCTCTGCTGTGCCAACTGCGCTTGGGCCAAATGTTCCTTCACGATGGGCATTACCTGTGCAATTCGATCTTGCATCAGGGCGACATGCTCAATCACACTCCTGTGGGGAGAACTCTCACTTTCCCAAGTTTCCTTGGCAATATCCAACAGCCCTCTTGGGCGTCTCCCATACAGTAACTCAAAGGGGGAGAATCCCGTAGAGGATTGGGGCACCTCCCTAATAGCAAACATCAAATAAGGAAGTAGACAGTCCCAATCCCTTCCATCTCTATCCACCACTTTCTTCAACATTTGTTTTAGGGTTTTGTTGAATCTTTCAACCAGCCCATCGGTTTGGGGGTGATACACAGATGTACGCAATTGCGTCACTTTGAACAATTTACACAGCTCTTTCATAACCCGGGACATAAAGGGTGTACCTTGGTCCGTAAGCAGTTCTTTACAAATACCCACCCGGCTAAAAACAAGAGATAGCTCTTTGGCTATGGTTTTGGCCGAGGTATTTCTGAGAGGGATCGCTTCTGGATAACGGGTGGCATAGTCCATTATAACCAATATGTACTGGTGCCCCCTAGCGGACTTGATTATAGGACCTACCAAATCCATTGCGATTCTCTCAAACGGGACCTCAATGATGGGTAGAGGGACCAGCGGGCTACGGAAATGTGGCATCGGGGCCGACCTCTGACACACAGGGCAGGAGGAACAATAATTTTCTATGTCCTTCATCACCCCAGGCCAATAGAATCTCTGTAATACCCTCTCTCGGGTTTTCTCTGTCCCCAGATGACCTCCAAGAATGTGCCCATGGGCCAACTCCAACACCAACTTCCTGTAAGGTTTGGGCACCACAAGCTGCTCAACGGTTTCTTCTGCCCTTTTTGCCACCCGATACAGTAGGTCCTTCTCTACGCTGAAGTATGGGTAAGTGCCGGTATTATCTGGGTTCACTAACTCGCCATCTATTTTCACTACGTTTTCCCGTGCCTTTATTAGGGCGGGGTCTTTCAACTGTTCTGTGGCAAAGTTTTCCCTGTGAACCTCAAGATCAGAAAACTCCACAGACGGTAGGTTTTCGTCTGAGGAGGTGGGCTCCTCTCCAGTTTCTTGAGTCTCCCCTGCCAATACTGACAAGGGAAATTCCGGAGAGTCCTCACCACTCTCAGGGGAGTTCTGGCTATCACATTCCTGGTACATAGGGGCACCAGTGGGGGGCTCAGGATCATCCCACAGTTCCCAGAACTTCGGAAAATCCCTTCCCACAATGGCGTCATGCGGTAACTGAGATACTAAGCCCACTGGATGAGAGAGGGTACCTTTGGGGGTCTCGAAACACACTGTAGTCACTGGATACTCTCGGGTGTCCCCATGCACACAAATAACGGCTACCTTGCTATTCCCAGAGACCTCTGTTTTAACTAACTCAGCCTTTATCAGGGTCACAAGGCTACCTGAATCCAGCAATACCACAACATTTCTACCATTAATACACATTTTGCATAAATGTTTCTCAGTTCCCCGAATGGCAGTGCATGCGACTGTCGCACACAGCGACTGACGTCTGCCCGTCAGAAAGTCACACTGCATGGGTTCCTCCACAACCGGGCAATTTGCTGCAATATGTCCCGCTTGCCGGCAGCGGTAGCAAACGATCCTTCTTGCGGCCTCTTGAGCCGCTGATTTCCCAGGCTGTTCTCGCCAAACTTGGGGTAGAGCTCCCACCCTCTCACTCTCTCCACCCTCACCCCTTGGAATCCTCTTATCCGCCCCTGGGGATGGTCTGGTCTTAGGGTGGAAAGTCCGAGTGTCTCTGGAAGAGGCCGTCAGGTTCTCTGTAGCCAAGTATTTCTCCACACGATCCACAAGACCATCGGCCGTCTCTGGGTCTCCATGGCTTACCCACTTTTGGATGGCAGTAGGAAGAGCTCTCAAAAACCGATCCATTACAACACGTTCCACAATCTTTGGTGCGGACAAAGTCTCTGGCTGTAGCCACTTTCTGCTCAGGTGAATGAGATCATACATTTGAGACCTGGGGGGTTTTCCAAGCTGGAAAGTCCAGTTATGCACACGCTGAGCCCGGACAGCCAGGGTGACACCCAGCCTTGCCAATATTTCAGCTTTTAGCATCACATAGTCTTTTGCTTGGTTAGGCTCTAGGTCATAGTAAGCTTTCTGCGATTCACCAGTTAACAGAGGAGCCACTAGTCCAGCCCACTGCTCCTCAGGCCACTTTTCTCTTTCAGCGGTCCTTTCAAATGTGGTCAAAAATACCTCTGGATCATCCTCTCCAGTCATTTTTGTCAATAAACGACTCACCCCAAAGGACGCGGTATTAGTGGGACGGCTTTCCTCACTGGTCTGCGGACGTTGCTGCATTACTGCTTCCATCTGTTGTTGTAGTCTCTGCTCTTGCTTCTGCAACAGGTCTATGAAGCGGGCCTCAGATTGCTGTTGGGCTTGTTGCTGAGCCTCCAGACTCTGTTGTAAAGTTGCAAGGCTCTGTTGATGAGCTTGCTGCTGGGCTGCAAGGCTCCTTTGCAAACCTGCATTTGTCTGCTGTTGATTGGCATTTGCTAGAGCCAGCTGTTTCAGTATCTCCTCCATGCTGGCTTAAAAAAAAACTGCCCGCATTCTCCACCAACTGTGAGGGGGTTAGCTCGGCAGCGGGTATGTGTGACCCCCGGGATGGGCTCCCCACCCAAAAACAGGCCCAGCAGACGGAGGTTGTGGTTTTCAAAATCAAAAAGGTGCGGTTTATTTTCTATTTACAGTGACAAAAACACAGCAAGGCAAAAAAAACATAAACAAAATAAATCCTGGTCAACTTGACCTCTGACTAAACATACAGGTTTCCTAACTAACAACTGGGATCAGCCTAGTGCTGTCCTAGTCCCTGGTTTTAAATGTCCAAGCAAAATATAGCCACACAGGCTTTCTCTCACCGCACAGGGGTTCACTCTCCCTAGACAGTCCACACAGGTCTGGTTCCAGGCATGAGCTAACATCTAATGAAGCTGGGCTTTCTTATAGAGGCCTAAATGAGCTGACAAGGTTCAGCTGGTCTCATCAACTCCCTGTCTGCACGACGCCCAGCCCTCTCCCTAGAGGTATGAGTCATCCATGAGCACACTAGCCTTATACAACTCTCCACCTAGTTGTACAAATCGGCGTAAAGCCTGAATCTGGGCGAAATATATCTACCCCCCTGGATGCAACCAGGTGACTTTACCTTCCTGCTGTCACAATATATATATATATATATATATATATCTGTACTGATAATGCAGCTATCATAATCAACTGCCTGCTGTGGTATTAGTATGGGAAAAGCAGCAATTGCTTTCAGTTAGTTTTAGGTGAAAACTGTGCAGAGGACACTGAAAATACTTGAAGCTCTCTGCCTGTGGTTTTATTATGAGAACACCACTATAATAGTCACTAACTGTATTCAGGTAAGCTTTAGGTGAACGCTATGCAAAGCACACAGTACACTAAGTGAAACACTGACTTCAGCTAGCACAATCACCTGCCTGCCTGTCACAGTATAGAGAATAACAGGAATGGATCTAGCTAAACTGAATACAGTGTATAAATATATATACAACACCTGGGATGCATATATATATATATATATCCTCTACACACTGTAACTGCAGCTAACTGACTCGCCTGCCTGCTCTATCTAATTCAATATAAATGACACTGTCTCTCTCTTTTAACAACTCCAACACACTACACAAGGCCACCAAGCCGGCGGCCTTATATAGTGCGGGGAGTGTACTAAACCCCCTGAGCCATAATTGGCCAAAGCCACCCTGGCTTTGGCCAATTACGGCTCTCCGTTTTTTCCGCGCTGTGATTGGCCAAGCATGCAGGTCATAGTGCATGCTTGGCCAATCATCAGCCAGCAATGCACTGCAATGCCGCAGTGAATTATGGGCCGTGACCCGTCACTCGAATTTGGCGCGAACGGCACATAATGTTCGATCTTCGTCGAACGATAGAACAGCCGATGTTCGAGTCGAACATGGGTTTGACTCAAACATGAAGCTCATCCCTATTGAGCAGCAATGTCTTTAACCACTTAACCACCGCCTGCCGACAAATAACAGCGGCAGGGTGGTTGCTTAACTCTGGGAGGACATTATATAACTGGGCGCGCACACGGGAATCTCCGTGACCGCCAGGTCCAGAGGACCCGGCGCATCACGGATCACGGTAAATCGCCGCTGATAGCAGCCGTTTACCACGTGATCGCTTCATCAAATGACGGAGCAATCACTTGTAAAAAGACCGGCGTCATGTGATGACGCCGGTTCCTCTCTCCCCTCTCTGTACCGATCGGTACAGTGTGAGAGGAGAGGGGAGGGAGCGGATCATGTCAGCAGCACTGTGGGCTGGATCTGTGACAATTGCAGTCACAGATCCAGTCATCCATCCATCCCTGCTCAGCCATCCCTGTGCAATACCCTGCGCAATACTCTGCAATACCCTGCGCAATACTCTGCAATACCCTGCGCAATACTCTGCAATACCCTGTTCAATACTCTGCAATACCCTGCGCAATACCCTGCGCAATACTCTGCAATACCCTGCGCAATACTCTGCAATACCCTGCCAATACTCTGCAATACCCTGCCAATACTCTGCACTACCCTGCGCAATACTCTGCACTACCCTGCGCAATACTCTGCAATACCCTGCCAATACTCTGCACAATACTCTGCAATACCCTGCGCAATACTCTGCAATACCCTGCACAATACTCTGCAATACCCTGCACAATACTCTGCACAATACTGTGCAATACCCCCTGTGCAATACCCCCTGTGCAATACCCCGTGCAATAACCCGTGCAATAACCCGTGCAATACCCTGTGCAATACTCCGAAATACCCTGCCATACTCCGCAATACCCTGCCATACTCCGCAATACCCTGCCATACTCCGCAATACCCTGCCATACTCCGCAATACCCTGCCATACTCCGCAATACCCTGCCATACTCTGCAATACCCTGCCATACTCCGCAATACCTTGCCATACTCCGCAATATTCCGCTATGCCCGGCAATACTCTGCAATAACCACTTCCCGCCGTCATATGACGTCCTTGACTTTGTGCGGGGATATCTGAATGATGCTTGCAGCTACAGGCATCATTCAGATATTAGCTTTTTCAGCCGGCGATTCCCTACACCATAAGAACAATTATAGCGGCTGTTCCGCCGCTTGATCATTGTTACGGAAGGCGAGAGGGGATGTCCCCCCCCCCCGCCGCCCTCCGGTGCTTCTACCGACTCACCGTTACGATCGAAGCCAGGATTGTTTTTTTTTTTTCTCAGGCTTCCCAGCCTAGAAGTGAGATGTGGGGTCTTATTGACCCCATATCTCACTGTAAAGAGGACCTGTCATGTCATATTCCTATTACAAGGGATGTTTATGTTCCTTGTAATAGGTATAAAAGTGATCAAAAAAAATTTGGGGGCGGAAAAACATGTCAAACTAAAATAAATAAAGTAAAATGAACAATAAAAAAATATTTTTTTTTTTAAAGCGCCCCTGTCCCCGTGAGCTTGCATACAGAAGCGAACGCATGCATAAGTCCCGCCCACATATGAAAACGGTTTTCAAACCACACATGTGAGGTATCTCTGCGAATGTTAGAGCGAGAGCAATAATTTTGGCCCTAGACCTTCTCTGTAATTCAAAACATGTACCCAGTAAAAATATTTAAAGCGTCGCCTATGGGGATTTTTAAGTAGGGAAGTTTGGCGCCATTCCACGAGCGTGTGCAATTTTTAAGGGTGACATGTTAGGTATCTATTTACTCGGCGTAACTTCATCTTTCACATTATGCAAAAACATTGGGCTAACTTTACTGGTTGTTTTTTTTTAAGCACAAAACGTTTTTTTTCCGTAAAAAACACGTTAAAAAAATAGTTGCGCAAATACCGTGCGAGATAAAAAGTTGCAACAACCACCATTATATTCTCTAAGGTCTTTGCTAAAAAAACATATATAATGTTTTGGGGTTCTATGTGTAGCGGGCAATTGTCCCACACTCCCAATCCCCTCTATTAAAGTTCTCGCTCGCAATGTCTCTGGTCTAGGGGTATGATGGGAAAGAGAGTGGGTCCGCTACGCCAGGCTTCCACCACAGATGTATAAGTGGTATTGGCCAGAGTTATTTCTTTACCTTCGGGCCTGTATTGTGCATCGAATCCAACCGTCTGCCAGGAAACTGAGTCTCACACCGTTGCAAGTCCAACACTCCTTTATTCAGAGACTTACTTGCTTACAAACAGAACAGGAGGTGTGAAAGTGTAGATACATAGGCCCAGACACAAGTTCTTTCCTCCACTCTTCTCCAAAGAGTGGGCTATGGTTTCCGCACGAGGGAAATTCACCTTCCGGACGGTCTCCAACAAGAGGCTCACCCGTCACAGGCAGTATGCTGCACCGGGTCTTCAGATGAGGAGCTCTCCCCGGTCCATTACGTCCACCTCGGATTAAGGCGTCCACCTCCGGAGCACCCTAGGATCCTTCCCTCGCGGAACACAGTGTTGGGCATTGAGTTCCGGACCTCCGTCCAAGTACCTCATCTCAGGCTAAAGGTGCCTGAGATGGAACACGACCTCCGGTGGTCCTCCAGGCCTAGTGCCCAGAGGACAAAAAACACGAACTCCGTCCACAGGCTAAAGGTGCCAGGGACAACGAACCCCGTGACAAAATGGCCGGCCCCCTTTATACCCCTCCCCGGCATGCGTAGCGGGTTCCCCGCCCCACCACACGGCTGCCGAAGTAGGACAAAAAAGGATTCGACCCAGCAATGATTCGTCTGTCGGCCCAAAGTGACAGCGCCACCCGGTGGACCGCCGGAGATACACCACTGGTGTCACCGCAAAAATTCTAAATTACTGGCGGGAAAGTAAACACCCGCTACATATGTAATTTTCTAGCAAACAAATAATGATTTTTACATGTAGGAGAGAAATGTCAGAATTGGCCTCGGTGCTCCAGAAAGTGTCATGGATATGCAGTAGTGTTTGTCTGTCAGCTTACCTTCCTTCCCATGTGTTCATCTTAGAGGCCAGAACCCTTTCACCTGGCTTCCTTTATAATCTCCTCCCAGCCTGACTCCACCCCAGGTCCTATCACAGAACACTATTAACCTGTGCACTGCAAGCCTGCTTTGCTGATCAACGTGTTTGTTAGGCATTGTGTGTTTGGGTTCCTGCCTGCCGTGTGCTACGTCTGTCTCTCTGTTACATATTTGGCTTGTCCCCGACTATCCCTGTCTGCTCGTGACCCTTGACCTTCGGCTCGTTCTTTCGTTATCCTTGTCTGCTTGTGGCCCCTGACCTTCAGCTTGTTATTCGTTTCTCTCATATCTTGTGCTGCTGCTTTCTGTGTTCCTTCATGTTGGTGCTTCTTCTCATTCGGTCTCAGCATATCTGGATTCCGGAGCCGCTGGTAACTTCATGGACTGGGAAATCGCATCGTCCATGAGACTTACTCTTTTGCCCCTCACCACAACATTGGTGGTCTTGGCGATTGATGGTACTGTTCTCCCAGGGGGACCTATCCGCTTCCAGACCCTCCCTGTTAAGATGTCGGTAGGGACACTCCACCAGGAGTGGATATCCTTCCTTATCTTACCCAAGGCCTCAACGCCTATAATTTTGGGTCTCCCATGGTTACAGCTCCATTCTCCTCATGTGGACTGGACTACTGGACAGATCCTGGCTTGGGGTCCCTCCTGTTCCTCGTCCTGCCTACCCAAGGTTGCCCCCTGTGAACCTGAGCCGGTCATTCATTCCAGGTTGCATAACCATTTACATTTCTCTGTCCCTAACCACCCTTGGACGCACAGCCAGGCTACCTTGTCTACAAGTCCTGCAATCGCTACGTCTTGCGATGCGATTCAGGTAGTCGCTACACCTGACTCAGCTATTCACTCTGCCTCTGTACTAGTTATGCCAGTCCAGCCCATGCCCAGTGAGCCTCCTACTTTTTCTTGTTCAGGACATTCTGCTTGTCCTTCAGCTATTCAGATTGACTCCTGTGACATGTCACCTTCTAACCAACCTGACTTCAGGGTTCCACTGACATCTGCCCAGTCTGATGGTCCTGTGCAAGATGACCAGTTCCCCTTTAAGGGTCTAGGGGACCCTCCTCAGATTCCTGTTGATCCTCTCATGCCCTTGCTTATTCCTAGAGAGCCTTTGGTCCTCAATAGATCTTCTTGTCATCTCCCTACCTCGTTTTCTGTCTCTGAGGATAATCTTAAGTACGAGGTTAGACAAGTTCTGGATTCTCGGCTCTGCAGAGGCATTCTTCAGTACCTTGTGCATTGGAGAGGTTTTGGTCCTGAGGAGGCGTCTTGGATCGCTGCATCTGAGGTCGCTGCACCTCATCTGTTGAGGAGGTTTCATCAGAGATTTCCCTTTAAGCCTGGGCCCAGGCGGGGGAGGGCCCATAAGAGGGAGAGTACTGTCATGGATATGCAGTAGTGTTTGTCTGTCAGCTTACCTTCCTTCCCATGTGTTCATCTTAGAGGCCAGAACCCTTTCACCTGGCTTCCTTTATAATCTCCTCCCAGCCTGACTCCACCCCAGGTCCTATCACAGAACACTATTAACCTGTGCACTGCAAGCCTGCTTTGCTGATCAACGTGTTTGTTAGGCATTGTGTGTTTGGGTTCCTGCCTGCCGTGTGCTACGTCTGTCTCTCTGTTACATATTTGGCTTGTCCCCGACTATCCCTGTCTGCTCGTGACCCTTGACCTTCGGCTCGTTCTTTCGTTATCCTTGTCTGCTTGTGGCCCCTGACCTTCAGCTTGTTATTCGTTTCTCTCATATCTTGTGCTGCTGCTTCCCCTCGTTTCCCCTTATCCTACGGGGCGTGAGCTAGGAAACTCCAGGGGCCGCGACCTGGTCCCAGCCTGCAGCATAACATCCTCACCACTAGAGGCTCTGGAGAAGACCTGCTGGGTCTTAGACTCCGCGCCCTGGGGAATCTTGGCTCTAGCTTCCGTTAGGATCCCGGTTGTGCTCCTCTGGTCCCGCTTTCCACAACCACCCAGTTTCCTATCCGCAGAAGCCATCCATAGGGTTCACTACCTTGCGGTGCACTCCTGTCCCCCTACGGTGTGCATCTGTCACCTGGCCACAGGTGACCTTGACAGAAAGCCTGATGGTGCTCCCTGCATGTTGGGCCTCTGTGTGTGGCCACGCTGTGTAAAAGTCTCACACATGTGGTATTGCCATACCCGGGAGTAATAGCAGAATGTGTTTTGGGGTGTAATTTGTGGTATGCATAGGCTGTGTGTGAGAAATAACCTGCTAATATGACAATTTTGTGAAAAAAAAAAAAAAAGAAAATAAAATCTTGATTTGGAAAGAATTGTGGGAAAAAATGACAACTTCAAAAAACTCACAATGCCTCTTTCTAAATACCTTGGAATGTCTTCTTTCCAAAAAGGGGTCATTTGGGGGGTATTTATACTTTTCTGGCATGCTAGGGTCTCAAGAAATCTGATAGGCCGTCAATACTTCAGGTGTGATCAATTTTCAGATATTGGCACCATAGTTTGTGGACTCTATAACTTTCACAAAGACCAAATAATATAAACCAATTTGTACTTTTTTTCACCAAAGATATGTAGCAGTATAAATTTTGGCTAAAAAATACTAATTTGCTGATTTTATAACAGAATTTTCAGTCTTTTTTCTCTTATAGCGCAAAAAATAAAAAACCCAACGGTGATTAAATACCACCAAAAGAAAGCTCTATTTGTGTGAAAAAAAGGACAAAAAATTCATATGGGTACAGTGTTGTATGACTGAGCAATTGTCATTCAAAATGTGAGAGCACCGAAAGCTGAAAATTGGTCTGGTTATTAAGGGGGTTTAAGTGCCCAGTGGTCAAGTGGTTAAAGGAGACACAGCCAACAATATGAAAAATGTAAGATTTAAACCTTCAGTATATCCAAAATAAAAATAAAACAAAAAAAATGTCAGGCCGGATTATACTGAATGGCTCAATAACAGCTAAGTGAAGTTCTTCAAGAGCAGCAAGTGCATTAAATTAGCTTACTTGGATCTTTAAATCTAAAAAAATTACTTTTTTTAACATCAGATTTTTCACCTACTTACAGAAAAGGTTTGAGAGGACAGATGGTGTAGCTAGCACAGCAGGATAGTCCGAACATCTCTCAGTCGGACAACAGGGTCAGACTCTTCAAAAATTCCAAAGTGTTCCCAGGCCAACTGAGATTTGTAATACTTCAAGCATTTGGGATTACAAGCATCTATTTCCAACATGACTAGAACAAAAGACTCAACAATATTTTAGTTTATTTGGAGAAAACTTTGGCCACGCCCTTTATCATTGGTTTACACAACTCCATTAAGTAAGCATATTATCTCATAACTTATTAACATAGCTAAATATATGTGCAAAATATAAAGGCTGTGATAAGGGAGGGAGGGAAGGGGAGCTCTACCGTGGTCCACCTATAGTGGCGACTGGCAAAAAACTGTCTATTTTATGGCCCCCCAAAGGGTCCTAGAATATTATTGATGTGACATGTGATGTCTGTGCGATGCAAATTCAGCCTTATGCCCCATATACACGATCGTTTTTCTTGCCATTTTTTTTCTTGCCGTTTTTCACGTCGTTTTTTTTCATGTTTCCTCTCAAGCCTGTCTTGCGTACACACGATCATTTTAAAAAACGATCAAGCAAAGCGCAGTGACGTACAACACGTACGACGGCACTATAAAGGGGAAGTTCCGTTCGAATGGCGCCACCCTTCATGTTAGTAAAGTTTGTTGAGCGACGATTCGCTCTTTTCAGTCTCGTGCTTTTCAGTCCGTGACTGCGTGACGAATGTGCTATCTCCATTACGAACGCTAGTTTTACCAGAACGAGCGCTCCTGTCTCATACTTGATTCTGAGCATGCGCGTTTTTTTTCACGTCGTTAAAGCATACACACTATCGTTTTTCACGTCGTTAAAAAAAACGACATGAAAAACGACGTGAAAAAAGAGAGCATGTTCGAAATTTTTAATGGTCGTTTTTCACGTCGTTAAAAATGCTCTGGAGCCTACACATGATCATTTTTAATGGCCGTTTTTTTTAATGGCATTTTTAACGGCATGAACAACGATCGTGTGTATGGGGCATAACAGTTTGTATGGCTGAATTTGCATTGCATTCGCACCAAAATGGTGCAGGATCCTTTTTTTAGTCTGCACTGGAATCGGATCGCATGGGTGTTCACACCTATGCAATGTGATTCCTGCACCATTTGACAGTTTGCACTGCGATCTGCGAACTGATCTGGGGGTGTCATTAACTTTGTATTGACACACGCAGCGGTTCAGTGTTACCTCTCTTCAAGGAACTGTGTCCCATAGCTCTCTCCTGAACCGTTCCTCTGTTATCAGCTGTCTCCTATGGAGAGATCGGACTAAAACGAACAGCATGTCCGTTTTCATCCGATCTCACCCAATCCGATATGGACGAATGGGGACGTATCGCCATACATCTGATTTTAGCAGATCGGAGAGGGTCAGATGTCAGCGGACATGTCACCGCTGACATCCGTCGCTCCATAGGCTTACATGGAGCGCCCGTTCAGGTCCGCCAACGAAACTGACAGGCGGACCAGAACGGTCCGTCCGCGTCAAAGGGGCCTTAAACAGGAAGAGAAAATCTCCTAACACTATCTGAACTTTCTAAACAGTATAGAAATGTGAAGACAGCAGATATACATGTAAAACCTATGTAGGGAGATTTGGTTCATCCCTGTGCATCATCTGAGGCTGTTCACTTCACTGGGTGTATGGAGGGTTAACATCCATTTTAAAGTAAATGTATCAACAGAACAAACCTAACATCTGCTAATAATAAAATTCTACCAATATCTAATACAAAAATACCCAAAAATATTTATTCTGTACTTTTTGAATTATAGAATTGTCCCAGTATATTTGGCTGAAATGACAGCAAATTACTGAGAGTTGTTACACGCGAGTAACTAGGGTAACTATTAACCTGTAGTGATTTTTTTTATTTGAATAAGGAGGGTGTAGCACAGCAATGCTCCTGTTTAGGATGTTCAACAATACACAGGAAAGATAAGACACTGATCTAAACATATGTATGTTCAGCTGTTGGGGGGGAATTTGCTCTGAACACAATCAATACAAGACCATCAGTGAGGTAAAGACTACAAATAGGTAGACATGTGCAAACATATATGATAATACAGGTCCTTCTCAAAAAATTAGCATATTGTGATAAAGTTCATTATTTTCTGTAATGTACTGATAAACATTAGACTTTCATATATTTTAGATTCATTACACACAACTGAAGTAGTTCAAGCCTTTTCTTGTTTTAATATTGATGATTTTGGCATACAGCTCATGACAACCCAAAATTCCTATCTCAAAAAATTAGCATATCATGAAAAGGTTCTCTAAACGAGCTATTAACCTAATCATCTGAATCAACTAATTAACTCTAAACACCTGCAAAAGATTCCTGAGGCTTTTAAAAACTCCCAGCCTGGTTCATTACTCAAAACCGCAATCATGGGTAAGACTGCCGACCTGACTGCTGTCCAGAAGGCCATCATTGACACCCTCAAGCAAGAGGGTAAGACACAGAAAGAAATTTCTGAACGAATAGGCTGTTCCCAGAGTGCTGTATCAAGGCACCTCAGTGGGAAGTCTGTGGGAAGGAAAAAGTGTGGCAGAAAACGCTGCACAACGAGAAGAGGTGACCGGACCCTGAAGAAGATTGTGGAGAAGGACCGATTCCAGACCTTGGAGGACCTGCGGAAGCAGTGGACTGAGTCTGGAGTAGAAACATCCAGAGCCACCGTGAACAGGCGTGTGCAGGAAATGGGCTACAGGTGCCGCATTCCCCAGGTCAAGCCACTTTTGAACCAGAAACAGCGGCAGAAGCGCCTGACCTGGGCTACAGAGAAGCAGCACTGGACTGTTGCTCAGTGGTCCAAAGTACTTTTTTCGGATGAAAGCAAATTTTGCATGTCATTCGGAAATCAAGGTGCCAGAGTCTGGAGGAAGACTGGGGAGAGGGAAATGCCAAAATGCCTGAAGTCCAGTGTCAAGTACCCACAGTCAGTGATGGTCTGGGGTGCCATGTCAGCTGCTGGTGTTGGTCCACTGTGTTTTATCAAGGGCAGGGTCAATGCAGCTAGCTATCAGGAGATTTTGGAGCACTTCATGCTTCCATCTGCTGAAAAGCTTTATGGAGATGAAGATTTCATTTTTCAGCACGACCTGGCACCTGCTCACAGTGCCAAAACCACTGGTAAATGGTTTACTGACCATGGTATATCTGTGCTCAATTGGCCTGCCAACTCTCCTGACCTGAACCCCATAGAGAATCTGTGGGATATTGGGAAGAGAAAGTTGAGAGACGCAAGACCCAACACTCTGGATGAGCTTAAGGCCGCTATCGAAGCATCCTGGGCCTCCATAACACCTCAGCAGTGCCACAGGCTGGTTGCCTCCATGCCACGCCGCATTGAAGCAGTCATTTCTGCAAAAGGATTCCCGACCAAGTATTGAGTGCATAACTGAACATAATTATTTGAAGGTTGACTTTTTTTGTATTAAAAACACTTTTCTTTTATTGGTCGGATGAAATATGCTAATTTTTTGAGATAGGATTTTTGGGTTGTCATGAGCTGTATGCCAAAATCATCAATATTAAAACAAGAAAAGGCTTGAACTACTTCAGTTGTGTGTAATGAATCTAAAATATATGAAAGTCTAATGTTTATCAGTACATTACAGAAAATAATGAACTTTATCACAATATGCTAATTTTTTGAGAAGGACCCGTAAGTGCAAAGCTACAGAGCGTTCATAAGCTTAATGATAATCAATCTAACTGACACTGCTAAACTGTGTGGGTATCTAAGCTCCAAAAGACCTTACACACACCAATCAGGCAGTTTACTATATAATGTATTTAAAAAAAAAACACTTTACGGTCATTTATAAAACACATACAATATGTGTTTTGTGAAATTGCTGCATGACAGAAACGTTTCTAATATGCAAACAGCCATATCATATGTAAGAGAGACCTTTTCCAACTATTCCTGCAGAAACTGAAGCCCTTGTCTATAAAAACCTTTTGGAAGTTGGAAGTCAACACTAAAACAGTTATTTATCTTTAATTAGACATGCCTTATCAGCCCTGTTTCAGAAACACACAGCTTCCTTTCAACACCTATAAAGCCTGAGTCATGCTACTGGTTTTTATCACTGCTATTTACATAGCATTGCTTTACAAATCATTAAAGCAATGTAATAGCATGGCTTAAAACACAATAACATAGAGGAACTCTTATGCCGCGTACACACGATCGGACATTCCGACAACAAAAACGTGGATTTTTTTCCGACGGATGTTGGCTCAAACTTGTCTTGCATACACACGGTCACACAAATGTTGTCGGAAATTGCGAAAGTCAAGAACACGGTGACGTACAGTACAACACAAATACGACGAGCCGAGAAAAATTAAGTTCAATAGCCAGTGCGGCTTTTCTGCTTGATTCCAAGCATGCGTGGAATTTTGTGCGTCGGAATTGTGTACACAGGCTCGGAATTTCCGACAACAAGTTTTGTTGTCGGAAAATTTGAAAACCAGCTCTCAAATTTTTGTTGTCGGAAATTCCAACAGCAAATGTCCGATGGAATATGTAAAGGAGAAAATTCTGTGCTTGTTCTGAAAATAATAGTGCTAATTAGGTGCAGCAAACTTAGAAGAATTAAATACAAATTCCAAAACATTTTTATATACAGAACAAAGTTGCGCAAAAAATTATCATCTGTGGCTCTAAACCGTGAAAGGGTGAAAAATCGTGATCATAAATTGTCAAGATTTAACCAAAGATAGAATTGACCAAAAAATTTAATTGAAAAAAATTCAATTAAATCACACAAACTGTAAAAAACTGAATGTGAAACCAACATGTGCAGTGAATGTGACATACACACCTAAAATGGTCTTGCCTATTTTATCACATGTGAAGTGAAATAGGAAATATAGTACACCATATAAAACAACATATGAAATGAAAAACAAAATAGGTAACCAATGGATTGGTGAACAAAGTTTTCAATAAAAAATTTTGGTCAATTCTATCTTTGGTTAAATCTTGAAAATTTATGATCCCGATTTTTCACCCATTCACGGTTTAGAGCCACAGATGCTAATTTTTTGCGCAACTTTTTTCTGTATATAATAAATGTCTGATGGAGCCTACACACTGTCGGAATTTCCGACAACAAGCTCCTATCGAACATTTGTTGGTGGAAATTCCGAGCGTGCGTACGCGGCATTAAGCCGGGCACACACGGGCCGAATGTCAGGAGACCTTTGCCGGTTCCCAAAAAATTTAAAACAGCTGACATTCAGCCCATGTGTATGTCAGTCTGTCCAACAGAAGCTGACCATTTGGCTGGCTTCCATCGGACGTGCATGCTGGAAAACCAGCAGCCGACTGACTCCCAATCAGCGCTCTCCAATCCAATGGCAGAGAGAACTAATTGGAGTGTGCGGGGGGGGACTGTCCCCCTGTCAGAACACAATAGCTCAGTGGGGGAGATCGCTATACTATACTAACTTCACATAGTTAGTATAGTGGCTCCGACCAGAGCTGATAGTTTTTTTTTCGTTCAACCTGCTACAAATAAAAGTGTGTACCAGGCGTAAAATTGGTACTAAATTCTAGGCATCTTTTATCGTAATGCATTTTCTGCATTTAGGTAAAAAAAAACTGCTCCAGTTCATTTTTCTGCTCCCCCGTCCCCAAACACCAATTATGCTTTCGATCTGTGTCCCTTCCCAAAGCTTCTGGGGTACTGAGAGCAGTTGAGCAATTGACTTCAGTCAAATTGCTGGGAGGAGGAGGAAGGGGGATAGCTTGCCAGGCACTGTGTGTGTCTATATGTGCACACAGCTCCGGACAGGAATATGCATGCATGGGTGTGTCCTTAGCAGCCAGCTAGCTAAGGAGACACCTGCAAACAGGAAAGGGGTGCCCTGTGGTTTGAGGACTGGCCGCCGCACAAAGAAGGATGCAATTTTAAAAATGAAGAATCCTTCTATAAAGTTAAGCCTCGTACACACGATCGGATTTTCATCAGACAAGGAGTAGGACTTTTGTCCGAAAGGCGTTGGCCAGGAACTTGTATTGCATACAAACGGCAAAGAATTGTCAGCCAACAAACACGAAACAATGTGGTTTTTCAGCTCTTTAGCGCCACCCTTTGGGCAACTTCTGCTAATGTTGTGGTATGGTGAGCATTGCTTCTAAGCATGCGTGTTTGTACTTTGGAGTTTTTGTCCGACAACAAACAATTGTTGGCAGACAATTTTAAAGCATGCTATCCCACATTTGTCCGTGGAAAATCCGACAACAATTGTCCAACGGAGCGTACAAACGGTCCGATTTTCCAACAACAGCCTGTCATCACACAATTCCCGTTGGAAAATCCGATCATGTGTACGAGGCTTAAATGTGGGCCTCCTCTTAAAAACAAAAATAATCTAACTACACTAAATTTTTGTGGGATTAACGACATAAAATTTAAAGATTCCTCCATCCACAATAAACAGTATGGATGGAAGAGAATCCGCTGACTGCTATTGTATTCAGGCATCTGCAGCACCCAGTTCTGCCTGAATACCTGAACAATGACAGTTTAGTCAAGGATTTTCCAGTAGGCTCAGTTAACTTTTGAATCGACTTTTGTAGTTGTGTCATGTAGTCATGTAGTTCTGACAGGACCATCCAGAACTCAAAGTTTGGTCAATTCAGCAGGAACCGGTTGATATTTAAGCTATATAAGTGTGATCAGTTACATAATATTAAAAAGTTTTCATGCGGTTTTGTCACTCCAGAAAAGTGCTGCAAAAGTACACCAGTGTGAAAGGGGTCCAAGTCTAGCTTTATGGCTTGTCCATACCAGGTGCGTTGCATTGATCAATGTAGGCTCAACGCAAGGTGCCTTGTTCACACTATACAAGTGTGTTGGGTGTGCGTTGCCTAAAAATACAGCATGTCCATGGGCATCCGCAGGTAGGGGCAAGGGGGGCATGTGCCCCCCCCCGGGATCAGCAAGGTGTCCACCATAGGGGTGCCCACGGGTTGTGCTTGGGCACACCCTAATCACCTAAGTGCAGTGCGCAGACTGTCAGCGGGTGCCAGGTGCTGGAACGCTCTCCATGTAACAACACCCGACACAGGAAGGAAGATTGCATTGTGGGCGGCAACCGGCAGGGTTCTTTTATCATCCGGAGTTTCTGCCGCCTCCAGCACACACAAAACCCTTCTTGCTCTCCCAGCTTTGCATATACAACAGAGGAGGGGGTGGGGCACGGTATCCACACAGCCGCTCAAGCCTGCAGCATGTATCAACAGAAGCCCGTGCCAGGAGCCTGACCTGCCACTGTGAGTTATAGAGGATTCTCTTCTGTGGGGGGAAGAGAGCTCCGTGGGGGGGGGGGATTGGGTATGCATACTGGCATAGCACACGCCTGGAATCTGCACCCTGTACATAGCACACACCTGGATTTTGCACGCTGTACATAGCACATGCCTGGATCCTGTACCCTGTACATAGCACACGCCTGGATCCTGCACCCTGTACATAGCACCCACCTGGAATCTGCACCCTGTACATAGCACACGCCTGGATTCTGCACCCTGTACATAGCAGACGCCGTTTCCCCTTTAAAAATAAATACTTGCGAGTTGCGGCTAAGCCCCTCCCCTTCACGACATTGTCAAAAGAAGTCGGAGCATGGGTGACCTTAAAATGATGCCCCCCCCCCCTGAAAAAAAATCTGCGGACGCCCATGAGCATGTCTGCATTTTTATGCAACAAAATGCGCAAAACCATGTTACAACACGTGTTGCAACACCCTGTTGTGCATAGAGTTAGAGCCCATTCACACAGGGGCGGCACGACTTGTGCCACGACTGTACTGGGCGATCTCAAGACGACTTCAAAGCAGACTTCCAAAATGACTTCTGTATAGAAGTCAATGGAAGTCGCCTTGAAGTCGTCTTGAAGTAGTACAGGAACCTTTTTCTAAGTCGGAGCGACTGAAGTCGCTCCGCTTAGAACGGTTCCATTGTACAGAATGGGACGCGACTCGTCAGGCGGCTGAGACGCCTGACGAGTCGCCCCTGTGTGAATGGGGTCTTAAATGTAGTATTTTTTTAACTTTAAAAAAAGAGAAAAACAAACAAAAACAGGAAACAGTGGTAAACACTGCTGCGCTGCGTGTCTTATGTACACTATAACGTGCACCCGCTGGTGTTAATGGATCTTTAGATAATGTTAGAAGCACCAAATACCGTGTGTTACTTTTTATAGCTTTTGTGAGATGAGATTAAATACCCTTTTAAATTCAGTGCTGATAATATATGCCACACATGACGTGTATGTCAGCACTCTGCATTACTGACAAGGGCTTATTTGCAAGACTTAAAAAAGAAACAACTGTTTTTGAAAAGGTGTCTGTGCTGGCTTTCATCACACGGCCACTGCAAATGTGTCAGAGTGTGGAAGAAGAGCAGACCACTTTACTGCTCTTTTATCTAATAAGTAATGTAATAATTGCATGTATCAGTGTATTTCTCCCTTCAAGCCTGTCCTGGAAATTATGGTGGGTTAACACGCTGTATTTTGTATTTTAATATGGATTTCCTTAATGCAACTTATTTATTTGGAATGGGCTACCAGCGCAAAGAAAAAAGCCCAAAAAATGTATTTGATCCTTTTTTTTAAAAAAACAAAGTTAGGCTGGGGTCACATATATGCGAATTGGATGCGTTTTAAACCTCATCTAATTCGCATGACATGTGAATATGACTGGCTCTCAATGGAGTCGGTTCACACATGTCCGGGGTGGCCGCAGTGTGGTTTCAAAAAGGGTCCTGTGCATTTTTGGGTCAGTTTCAGGTGCGAATTCAGGCAAAAATTCACACCTGAATCGCACCTGGACCGGTAGACAGAAACGCACCGGACCCCGGGCTGAAAACTGCAGCCACACATATGTGAACCTGGCCTTAGACTCTGTTTGTCCTGGTAGCTACTGTCATTGAGACAGAAAACGATGGAAAGTCCAAAAATGTAAAGTTGTCACTGGAACAGAAGAGAAGGGGAAATCCTTGAAATGGGTGAGCAAATAATATGCAATTAAGGACTTCACGGACTATTCACACCACATGTTCTGCATGGCAACACACACTTTTTGTGCATTGAGGCGCAAGTTCCATCTAAGAACTGGTCAGCTGCTCTACATTTGATTTTTTCCTTGGGTTCTGGGATCTGACCATTTTTGGATGCAGTGGACTGCATGTGCATTGTGGTGCGCCGCAGTTGAGGTGCATTCCCGCTACTGTAATAGAGCATTGACATGGCATTCAAATGCAATAAAACGCATGTTTCACCATACATTACCACAATGCTAAGATGATAGTGGTCCCCTAACTCCAGTCAATATTTCAATGTAACTTTGTTTTTTCTTATGTTGTGTAGCTAAGTATCTTGTTGTGTCCATATTGAAACAGTTGCCCCAAAAAAGAAATCTGGGAGTGTATATCATGTGCTATCCAAACAGGTTCTGCATATGAAAACATCAATCAGTACTTTTCTTTAGAACAAAGGTTGCAAGCGGCTGTTGTATATCACCCTAGGGAAGGTAGTCCGACCAGCCATGGTATGTCACCTAAATGTACAAATGACGGTGTCCTCATGCTACTCCACTGTACATTGAATGCTACAAAACACAAACCAGTTGCAGAAATAGCAAGTTCACAGGTAATTAAATAATTAGCTACTAACAAGGAAAAAACAAACAAACCTGCAAACATACTTCAGGGTGATGAATATCAACACCTTGCATTTTTCCAAGGCATAGAAATGGTATATGTGAATACTTTGCTGTACTCAGAAATTTGCTGCGGGCAGCATGACCTTTTAAAATTAGATTTTTCAGAAAGACATGAAAGCAATTAAATACACATATTTTACTCACTGTTTTTCAAAATGCTCATTTTTATAGACAATTATTAGATGTTCCCTTTCATAAAATATGAATTCTAAATGATAAAAATCTACCTGAAACTATAATCTTTATTTTAACCGGTGTTATTTATTTTATGAAAATGTCTCAGTTCAAACACATAAATATTACATGTTATAAATATTACAAAGTGTGTGATACCGCCCCCTAGAGGGTGCTGGAACAATCCAGGGGGGTAGTAGTAGCAGGGCCGCCATCAGGGGGGTACAGGCAGTACACCTGTAAGGGGCCCGGATGGCAACCCCCCTTTTTTTTGTAAGGGGCCCAGAGGTCCCCAGGGGCCCGGATGGTAACCCCACCCTTTTTTATGTATTTTTTATATATAAAAAAATGTTTGTTTTTTTTTTGTAAGGGGCCCAGGGGTCCCCAGAGCCCCGGATGGCAACCCCCCTTTTTTTAAATAATTTTTTTTTTTTTGTAAGGGGCCCAGAGGTCCCCAGGGCCCCGGAAGGCAACCCCCCCTTTTTCTTTTTTTTTTGTTGTTATTTTTTTGTTCGTCAGCACCCAAAGCCCCCCGACCTCAACAATTCGTGGCGGCAGCACCCCCCGCTTCTCAATTCGTGGCACACCCCCCGCTTCTCAATTTGCGGCTGCCCCCCCGCTTCTCAATATGCAGCATCAGTACCCCCCCCGGTTCTCCTCTGCTCCAGGGGGCCCATGCCTGAAGCTGTGTAAGGGGCCCCAAAATTCCTGAAGGCGGCCCTGAGTAGTAGACTCAGGCGTAACTGGGGAGTGTTGAATAAAAATAAGGGGGTGATGGAAGTAAAAAGAAAGAAAAGAGGAAAATTAAAGACAAAACATTTGTACATGTTTCATTTGTTGTGTAACATAGAGTTACGGTTCACACTGGGGCAACACGACTTCCAGCGTGACTTTACAAGGCAATTTCGAGGCAACTTCAAGGCAACTTCGAGGCAACTTCGAGGCAACTTCAAGTTGCCTCCAGGACAGGCGACTTTGCCAGTGGCCAATCAAACAATAACCAGCTCTGTGTGAGGGAGGGGTTTGCCTGAGAAAACTATTTTCTCTTCCTGTAAAGTTGCTTCAGTTAAGACACGATCTGACTTTGGAAGCGACTTCCATTGAAATCAATGGGTACAAGTCGCCTAGAAGTCGCCTTGAAGTAGTACCGGAACCTTTTCTGAAGTCGGAGCAACTTCAGTAGTGTACATTAAGACGGCTCTCATTCACTTGAATGTAATTTGTTATGTCGCGCGACTTGGGGCGACACAAGTCGGATCCCAAGTCGCGGTAGTGTGAACCGGCTCTTAAAGCCGTATTGATTATTTTATTTTCCAAATAAACACACAAAATGCACGTTTTTAACCGATCAGTGGTCAAGTCCACCGGCAAGTCTTTGAGACCAACTCCAGGCAGGAAAAAAATCCCTTGCAGTGGGCCTGCACCCACACTGAAAGGGTTATGCGCTTGTTTTGTCCAGGGGAGGGAAGAAACCCTTAGTTACTTACCCAAACCTTCACTCCCCCGGCAAACAGCATTCCCCCACGATCCAGCGGTAGACTGTTCTTGGAATCTTCATGATCAGAGCAGGGCTATGGACACTGCTCTGGGCTTGACGAATTCAGGATTTAGGACCGCTAGAGTGCGGGGGTACAGGAGCTGCAGGTACTGCTCCTGTGCCGAGAGGAGCGGAGGATATAGTAAGTATATCGCCTTTCATCTTTCCCCTGTAGAATATAGAGACCTAAAAGAACACAAATTTGTCACTGCATCTTTCTGTTAGTTCACGTAATTAGGGGAGATTTCCAGGGGGGGCCTGAGTATTTTTTTTTTCTGAAAAGGGGGCGATAGGCCAAATAGTTTTGGTAACTTCTGCTTTAAATTAGGAATTGTATTAGATTTTGAGCTGCAAAAACCCTTTTCTTTTCAAATTGAAGGTGATATGCGAGGCTCAATTTGTGTGGCTCCTTCATTGTTGTCACGTCTTTTAAACAAAAGATAGTTGCTACTGTATCATTTATGAGACAAAAGAGAACAGTAAGCCACATGGAGTGAATGGAAACACCTGACTATTGGATTAGCATGTAGATGCTTTTAAAGATTATACAAAATGAATTGCCTATGGGTGAAGAGAATTTCCATCTGTTTCCATATATAGCTGTGGGATCCCTCTAGAAACCGGAAATCACTGTATTAGGTACCCCTACTCCAGTGATCTCCAATAGCTTCCAGCTCAATGAATGCAAGGTGTTCTCTAATTGGACAAGGTGGAGAGTGTGATGTAACTGCCTCAACACTCAAAATGTAGCAGGGCAGCCGCATGGCACAGGACCCAGAAGGTAGTGGAGGTCCGGAGTCCTATCTTCAGTTTCTGTTGTCCTGATACAGAAGGACAATGCATCAAAGGAATTAGTGGTGCAACGGATCGGTGACGATCCGTGATCCGAACGGGTCACCCCGTTCGGATCGGCACACACCGCGATCCGCGGCCTCGGCCTTAGAAAGGCCGCGGCTTCGGCCTAGCTCCGGAGCCGTGGCCATCTTGGTACACCCGGCGGCGGCGGCGGCCACCTTGTGCGTGCTGACGTCATCACCCCTCACCCTCACTGCTCGTGGATCTGAACTGGCAGGCGGGAGAGACTAAGGTAAGTGGGGGAGATGCCCATTACAGGGGGAGAAGATTGTGGATATTACAGGGGGAGAAGATTGTGGGTATTACAGGGGGAGAAGATTGTGGATATTACAGGGGGAGAAGATTGTGGATATTACAGGGGGAGAAGATTGTGGATATTACAGGGGGAGAAGATTGTGGATATTACAGGGGGAGAAGATTGTGGATATTACAGGGGGGGAAGATTGTGGATATTACAGTGAGGGGGAAATTACGTGGATATTAGTAATTTATTATTTATTTTTTGCCGAACCGAAAATGATCTGATCCGTGACCCCTGATCCGAGGATCGATCCGATCCGTGAGTTTTTTGATCCGTTGCACCCCTAAAAGGAATGCTAAACCGCAAAAGAATTTTAGTTTTTCGGTTTAGGTAGGCTTTTAAATTACCAATCAACATGATGAGGGAAGTTTTGCTCTGGAGATCTTTTTCAAATATACCTGCTTATATTGCTAATATAATAAAAATTAGCCAATTTTGTCTCAATAACCCCTTTGGCAAATCCCCTTTGTTTTACATAAGAGGAAAGGGACATACATTCCCTACTGTTGTTGAAAAACTGTGTTACTCATTGTATTTCGGTAGACAGAACTTTAGGACATATTTCTGAATATGTGGCAAAAATTTCAATTCATAACAGAACCTCTTTTAGGCAAAACTTTTTTTTTGGATAGAGTAAGGGAAGGTCATTCGTGACAATCCCACCACTCTTCGTTCCCTCTTCGTACCCTTCGTATCTCTAGATTTTAAATGTCTATAAAAAAAATTGTTGTTTTTATTCTACATTGTTCTTGTTTATGACTGTATTTTGTGGCACATTAAAAATACCCTATTTCCCCGTATCTCTCTGTTTGGGAGATCCGGGGAGACTTTATTTCCATAAACAGTGTCACTTCTGGGGATTGTGCCTCTTTTTTATTGCACCAGATTTCCCACCTAACACTCCAATAAGGGAGGGTCATAACCCCGTCAGTTTATTTTTTTGCCATCTGTGTCCCATTGGGGAGACTTACTTTCACTTCTTGTCCCATAGCCAAAACAGGAAGTGAGAGGAAATCCTTGTAAATTAAAGCGGAAGTAAACCCAACGATTTAATTGTTTCACAAAACAGTTACATTTCCGGCATGCTAACTGTCACATTGGCTGTGCTCTCAACCAAACTGTCACACCATCCAATGGCTGGTGTCATAACTGATCACATGTGCAGCATCATGGCAGTTGAAGATTAAACAGAGGCCAAGATGGCAGCTTCCTTGGCTGAAAATGATAGGCGGGTTTACTTCCACTTTAAGGGGATTCTATGGGCCACCAGAACTAGTGTCCCCGTTGGAAGATTTCCCTTCTATTACTTTTTTGGGGGCAAACCCATTTGGGATTTTCTTTTACTTTTAATAATAATAATAATAATAATAATAATAATAATAAACAGGAAAATAAAGAGGATGAATCTCCCTAACGGGGACACAGAAAGCAATAAAACCGGACCGGTGTTCTAATCGCTGTCCACTCTATCTAATTTAAAAAAAATAAAATATGGCCTTTAGTTATACTTTAAGATGGTAATTCTATTCGCAAGGCAAGCTATGATTTTTATGGACACATTTTTGAAAGCATTCATCAGAACTGTATGTCTGTTTACTATCTTATCATTAATGATCTCTACGGGCCCTATAAAACCAAAGATCTGTTTACTATGCCAGTGATTTCTAGCCATTCATTAAGTCTGTGGTTGCGCTGGAAATCAATATTTAGTCACATGACAACATTATATATTTATATACTTTAACAGAAACTGCTGGTGAAATCCTATCACCTAATATTGCATAATAGGTATATCACAATCACATTAATAATAACTAATAACAAAATGCAATCCTGTCACATTTTAAGGTAGACTGTCATCTTGTCTAATACTTAAGCTTCATGTACATGGGACTTTTTTACAACCTCTCCTGAACGATTTAACTTGACAGATAGTAACACACGTTTAAAACGTCCGTTTTGCCGCATTTACATGCCGAGTTTAGCGGCGTTTTGCCGTGTTTGAGTTATTTTTCAAAATAGCCAAAAATGAAAAACTCCTGTAAACGAAACGCGGCTAAACGCAAGTTACCACGTTTAGGCACAGAGGGCTTTCACACTGGAGAGACAGCAGCGGCTGTTTCAGGGCGCTTTGCAGGCGCTATTTTTAGTGTTATAGCGCCTGCAAAGCGCCCCGGTGTGAAAGGAGTCTAAAAGCATAGGGTTTCCTCATGGAGCTAACTGATGGTTTTCATTGCCAAAAGTTAAAGTGATTCTAACTGATCACCTTGTAAAACAACCCATTCAGTTTAAAATAGAAATGAAAGTAAAAACATTTTTGAATAGATATTAATAAACATTCCCTCTGTTCTCAGCTGCATAAGAGCTGGGGGGAGGAGAAGGAGCAGACACTGAGCTTACCAGTGAATGGCTGTGCAGGGGGGGTGCCAGGACAAGTCTGATCATTGGAGGAGAGCACACTGAGTTCCCAGCATAGCTAGAGAACTGACCACAGTGCGCTCTCCTGCTTAGTGTGGTCAGTTTTTAATAGGAAATCAGAGGGACTGGTGGAAGCACCAGGGATTTCAAATAAAGGAAGCAATACAAAGAGAACAGGATCATGGGCGTCCGCTGAAATTTTTTCAGGGGGGGGGGGGCGCTTCGGCAGCGGCGATACACAGTCGCATTTTACCCTTTCTTCGACCGCTAGCGGGGGGTTAAAAGCGACCCCCCCCACGTTAAAATGTAAAAACACCCCACTGTGCCCCCTGCATCTTTCAATATCTCTTTGCCACTACTACCCCCTCTGCACAACTGCACCTCTGCTCCCCTTTACATTACACAGCACCCCACAGCTCTGGACCACTTTACATTACACAGCACCCTGCATTACTGGCCCCCTTTACATTACACAGCACCCTGCGCCTCTGGACCCCTTCACACACAGCACCCTGCACCTCTGGACTCCTTTACACAGCATCCTGCACCCCCTGCATCTTACATAGACTGTGACAGCCCCCTCCCCCTTCCTACCTTAATCATGCAGCAAGAGGGAGAGACACAGCAGCGCGGGAACTGCTGAAGTTATTTTTCATATTACCTAGAGACAGAACAGGTTAGATGCTGGTAACTGTGAAGGGGGTGCTCAGGGCGTGCGCTCTCGGCACAGCGCTACTGATCGCAATTAATGCAAATATGTGACCTCTCTGTGCCAAGGACCAGGCACCGAGAAGCCGCATATTTGTGTGTGGCGGGTGCCAAGGGGTTAATGACTACCCTAATGCAGGTACCAAATGCAGTGTTTGCCTGCACCAGAATGTATGATCAGCAGTACCATGCGATCCAGTTGCTGTGCGTTTTGTAAAATAGCGCATGCACAGCTCTTGGTGCAGACCGACACGGTTTCAGCCCATTCAAATGAAAGGGTTGAAATTGCACAGCACCTGGAAGGCATGTGAATTGCAAAGGAACGCACAGCATGTTCCTATGTGATTTGTGGTGTGAACCAGCCCTGAGTCTTGGAGCCTATTCATTGCTGAAAAAAAGGTCAGGCACTTGGCTTCACTAACTTGCCTGACAGGGGGGCACTGGCACCTGGAGCAATTGCCCTGAATCTCTAGCAAAGTTCCCAGGATTCCAGACGGTACAATTGTCCCTTTAATAGCAGCCAGTTTGTGTTTGAAGATGGGGAAGGGGGCAAGTTGTCAAAGAAGAATACTTGCAGTGATTTGGGGGGATAAGAGCATATTGTATGTTCTAGGGGGGGCACACTTTGGGAGGGGAGAGAAATTGTGCTAGAAGGGGGGGTTGAATAAAAAACAATTTCTCTCCCCTCCTAAAGTGTGCCCCCCCCCCCCCCTAGCACATACAGCATGCTCTTATCCCCCCAAATCACTGCAAGTATTCTTTTTTTGACAACTTTCCCCTGTCTCTGTGTCTCCTTCTCCTGCAAGTGCCAAGCATTAATATTGTGTACTGACCTCAGATCAGCATGTCCCATCCTATTGAGTGCTGTGTCCATTCTCCTCCCCCTCCTTCTCCTGTCTGTGACATCTGAGCCAAGGAAAAGGGGGAGGGGACTTCAGTCCGTGTGTTAGTGTGAGGTGGGCAGGAGGGGGGAGAAAGGGGGAGGAAGGGAGAGGGAGAGATGCCTCGCAAGGCAGCAGGGTCAGCGTGTGGGAACAACAAACACCCCACAGAAGCAGCAAGCCAGTCACTGGAGGAGCCAAGTACGGAAGTGAAAGAACCAGCAGTGACTCCCCAGCAGCACTAGCGCGGAGGAGGAGGAAGTGAAATCCTCCTCCGCTTTCAATGCTGGGCAGTGACGTCACTGGTTGCCAGACGCCAAGCGGCTATAGCAACCAGTGATCAGGAGGAGGAGGAGCCAGAGCCAGCGCTATGGCGGCTCGGTCCGCCCCTGTTCCCAGACTGTCAGTGTCATTGCGGGACACTGTATGCGTGGTCACCCTACCCCGCAGTGTGTGGCACACCTCCAGGGGGGGGGGGGGGGGCGAGCGACCCCCCCTTGCCCTATGGAGCGGACGCCCATGAACAGGATACTTTCTCATACAAGTGCATGGTAATATCAGGCACACCTCAGAAATATGAAGTGTTGGGGTAACAAACACTTTAAGATACAATCAGAATTCTACCTAATCCCCACATCTATGGCCAACTTAAGTCAAGTTCTTACCAAGAACAAACTGAAAGATGACCTCAAATGAAAGATATGAAAGATAGTTATCCCAGGTTAGCCCTACTTAAGTAAATTTTTCATCAAATTTAAAGCCAAATCTAAGACAAAAATGAATAGCCCATGAAAATAAAAAAAAAGGCACCTTCAATCCAGAGATCTCCCCCATAGTACTTATTTTTTGCCACTAGATGTCCTCAGTCTGACATCCAGCACCATTCAACCCACTTCCTCTGAGCCCATGCTGTCTGGGATCTACCCCAGCCGGCGACTGGACAGTGAACAAAAGAAACAGCACAATGAAGGGTTCCTCTTTCTGTCACTGTGCTTTCTCCTCCTATCAGCATGCTCCTTATCAACACACAAACTGATTGGCTCCTTGTGTTGCTTCTTTCTTGCAAATTCCAGCCCTTCTGTATAGAGAAGCTGGTACCAGTTTGAATTTGAAATTTGAAAATACGCATTTAATGATGTATTAATGATTACAGAGCTGCATTTATTTATATCTTTCATATACATACAGTTTTTAAAGTAAGGTCAGAAGCATGCTTGTGTTTAGAATGACCGACTAGGCGTTTTTAATCCAGAACAATAAAAGAACTGTTCTATTTTCTGTGCCCTGAAAACCTGCTCTTACAATTGTCTGGTTATGCTTTTGCAATGAGCACAAAATCTACTGACAGACATTGGCAGAAGTCTTACAACTTCATCTACTAGGGCTTCCTACATGTTTCCTGTTGTTTTCAATAGGTCATTGATTGGACCCAGTTCTCTTTTTATTGCCATACAAAAAGGACAACTGCCTGACATAACTGTTATGTAACTAATATCAGACACACTGGAATGTCTCCACTTTTCCATGTAAAAAAAAAAACACACCAAAAGTACATGGGCTTGAAAAGAAACCTATAATGAGGAAGTATGGAGGCTGCCATTGCTGACCTTTCCCTCTGAAAATTTTTTTTTGAGTCCTTCATATTCATTGGTTATAATACTTATTAATTCATTGACTTGCTCCCTTTTGGACTGTTAAATATTTTATCTGTTTGAAAAGTTAAGAAAACATACCTGGTTGGCTTGCCAGAAATCTTTTAAGATAACTTCCTGACTCTCTGACTCGCGTTACTGCTATCAACAATATTGTTCTCAGCTATCTCTGAGGACTGCATAACCATGACCCTCTATGTTATCGATAATAGGAGAGGGCAGAGTTCTGTAGTCCTATTTTGTTTCTGTTGTCCTGATACAGAAGGGATAAGAAGTATTGTCATCCTAGAATTGGAAATGTGTGTCTGACAAAATCACTTAGTAAAAAATAAAGTGCTTGAAAAATAAAACTTATGCAGCCACCACATTCAAAGCCTAAACCTAGTAAAGAAAAATATCAGCACAGTAGACATTACTTGTTATCAGTGCAATGTGTTCCTTGTGCCCCTTGCTCCTGATTTACTAAGTGTTACTAAACCCAAAACAGCAAAATCAGTCTGTATATGTAGTAAAGCATGCTTGTTATACTCACTGTGGAGCCAAAGGGGTTAATACTCTGCATTGTGTAAAAAGGCTGTTTGATCCTGTCTTCTCTGATCCTCCCCTTCTTCCACAGCCCCCAAATCATCTCCTGATAGAACAGAGCCTTGGTGGCACGCTGCACACGCTCAGTTTGGTGTGCACTGCTAGAGTTTTTTTTTCTCTTGGAAGGGTGCATGTGATCGGCACAGGGCCAATCAGCACTGTCTAGACAGAGGGTCAGGGGTCCTGCAGCCTCATAGGGCAGTCAGAGTAGAATGAAAACTCCTCCTACAAGCTTTAACCAGACACTGATAGAAGTCACAAGACTGCTCTAACTGCTGATGAGAAAAGGTATTTAGCGGTTTATATTTACCAAAACTATTGCATTTCCATGTTCTGTGTACTGTGGGAGACCAGATATAGTGAATGCAGGGTCTTGGGTTTAGTAACACTTTAAAATACTCCTCCAATCCCCACATCCACCACATCAACCACCATAATCTTCTAGTGCGACTGGGGTAATAAAGCCAAGGGTCCTGTCATATGCACTCTTCAAGGGTGCCGATTATGTCTGCCCTTTCTGCCCACCACCTCCATTCATAGAAGCTGCACTATAGCTTCCATGCATGAAAAATGATTTATGAATGGAGGACGGACCTTTCATTCAACCATCCAGCCTCCATTCATAGATCACTTTTCCTTCATGGAAATTACAATACAGCTTTATTCAATGGAGGTGGGGGGGTCTAGTCGGCACTCTTGAGTGCTTGTGACAGGTCCCTCTATTAACCCCCACCACACTGGAAGATTATTGGTGCAGAGGTAGGGAGGAAATCGGAGCAGAAAGAATTAAACTAAAGCAGGAGACAGCAGTACCAGGGACACATCGTAAGTAATGTCCCTTGTGCAGACTTTTTTTTTTTTTACTAAACTTATGCCGCGTACACACGATCGTTTTTTCTGATGAAAAAAGACCGATGGACTTTTTTCATCAGACAAACTGATCGTGTGTGGGCCCCATCTGTCTTTTTTTTATCAGTATAAAAAAATAGAACATGTTTTAAATTATACCGATGGAAAAAAAAACTATAGCAAATTCCGATCGTCTGTGGGGAACTCCATCAGAGAAAAAACCCACGCATGCTCAGAATCAAGTCAAGGCATGCTCAGAAGCATTGAACTTAATTTTTCTCGGCTCTTAGGAGTGTTTTACGTCACAGCGTTTGGGAGGGTCGGATTTTTGACTGATGGTGTGTAGGCAAGACTGATGGAAGTCAGCTTCATCGGATTTCCGATGGAAAAATCCATCAGATTTTATTCCATCGGAAATCCGATCGTGTGTACAGGGCATTAGGCTTTAAGAATTTTTTTTTGTTTTTGGGTTTAAAGTATAACTTAAGGCAAAACTTTTTTTTTCGTTTAGGTCAGAGTAGAGATGGATTAGAACACCTGTCAGTTTTTATTGCTGTCTGTGCCTCTGTTAATCATTGAAAGTGAAAGTAAAAGAAAATCACAAATTTTGGGTTGTCCCCAGAAAAGTAATAGAGGGGAAATCGTCCAATGGGGACACTGGTTCTGGTGTCCCCCAAGAATTTCTCTTAATTTGCAAATATTTCCTTTCACTTCCTGTTCTGGTTATGGGATAAGAAGAGAAGAAAAATCTCTGCAATGGGACACAGATGGCAAAAAAAAAAAATCTGACAGGGGTTATAACCATTCCTTAAAGAGGAAGTACACTTCCATCACTAAATTGTAACTAAAGGTAGCCTATAATAATGACACCACTGGCACATGCGCTCTGAAGGAACGGCCACCCATGCCGTGACCAGTGGATCACGGGCGCATGCGTGAGTGATGTCATTGCGGCTCCGGCCAGTCACAGAGCCGGAGTCTGCAAACCCGGAAGCTAGACATGTGAAGATGCAAAGTAACACCACCACCCCCCCACCCTGCGGGAGAAAGACGGCCATGTAATAGTAGTGTAGTGTGTCCTGAGACACGATTGGCCAGGGAGTCCTAAGACTCCTTGGCCAATTAGGGCTTCCTGATTGGCCGGGAGGAGAATGAGGGAGACAATAGTGAATATTAATTCGCTATTATCACACAAGTGGGTGGGCTTGGGGCGCAGTGCACTGCGCCCCGAGCCCACCCTTTTTTAAAGGTAATTAAAGCTTCAGGCTCTAATCATGTGCTTAAAAAACAAACAAACATTGGAATCCATGCGTACGGCGCCCCACATGTAGATTAGGGGGCCTGCGCCCTGCATTACTGGCCACCACTGGACCTCATATTATATGGTTTTGACAAATCTAAAGAAAATTGTACAAGAGAATTGTATAATGTGTAGCCAGCTTTACTCTATCCAAAATTAAAAATTTAATAAAAATGTTTTGCCTATAGTTCTACTTTAAATATATATTAAATTTAAGAAGAGACAGCAAAACAAATAACCTACAATGGCCAAACCTTGCATCTCTCTTAGTAAAGGTTTTCTCTATAGAAGGCTTCAGAGGGACAGATAATAGACAGGAGATAACAATGAAATTTAAAAATATATATATTTTTTTCTTTAAAATAACTGTATGAGGTTGAACAGTGAATCTTAAAGCGGAGGTCCGCCCAAAAATAAATAAATGTAAAAGCCAGCAGCTACACATACTGCAGGTTCTGGCTTTTAATAATAGGACACTTACCTGTCCTGGAGTCCAGCGTTGTCGGCACCACAGCTGATGTTTCCATCAGCTGTCGGGTGCTGCCGCCGCCATTGCGGGTAAGGGAACCCGGCAGTGTAGCCTTTCGGCTTCATGCTGGGAACCCTACTGCACATGCACGAGGCCCTGCTCTTCTCTCCTACTGGCCCAGTGACAGGGGGAGGAGGAGGGAGGAGCCCCGCGGTGACATCATGGGCCGTGGCGTGGACTCCCGAAAGTGGGAACAGGATACCTGTCAAAGACAGATATCCTGTCCCCTCTCCCCCCTGAAAGGTTCCAATTGTGGCACCGGAGGGGGAAAGGAGACAAATGAGCGGAAGTACCACTTTTAGGTGGAACTTCGCTTTAACATGGCAATTATTCCAAAATAACATTAACATGAAAAAATCAATAAAAAGAGCATAGTTAACTAATTTAATATGGGAGAAACATAGTATGGTTGGAGTTATTTATTTGTAAAAAATATTAGTACACATTATTTGCACATGGCAGAGGTATCCCTAGTTACACTTCTGACATGGACTTTCAAGCTTTTAATTATAAGCTCAAAGACACGGATATTCATTTTTTTTTTGCTGTCAAGCTAATTAAAATCAGTGCTGCAGCTGAATGGCGTACCTGCTAAGCAAATGATGGTTAACAAGAAAACAAAGTAGCATTACAGTATAACAGTAAGACATACCATACCTGCAAAGCAAATACAATAAAACATAGTAAAAAAAAAAAAATATATATGCCGAAGCATGGGGGCAATCCGCCCAAGACACGGATATTCTTAGTACCTCTGTTTCCAATTTAAATTACCAACACGTAGTTGAAGTGTCATGAATACTGTACCAAATGAGTATTTCTGCATTGGATTTAGAGGATAAGTCACTAATACAAAGTTCAAGTGCTTATTATCAATCATAGGCATGCTTAAACATTATTCTATGTTTCATTTCTAAGAACAAGCACACAGAAGAACATTATAATGAAAAGGGTAAAAAACACCAAAGGCATTTTGGATATAGAAGAATAAACCTCAGGAGACTACTAATTTCACAGTCCTCTTTACTTTGTATCAATTCGCTAAGTCAATAATCAAAGCTTTGATTAATTTTCTTAGATTTCATTCTAAGATTAGAAATATAATGTAGTTGTAGAAAAAATTATTTCTGAATTTCAATTGATTGTGGTTTATAAATGCAATTTATTGTAGTGCTCTACACATGAAAGTATAACTAAAGGCAAACTTATTTTTTTTTAATTTTGCATAGAGTGAAGAGGGATTAGAACACCTTTCAGGTTTGTATTGCTTTCTGTGCCCCCCCCCCCCCCCCTTAAGAAGCTTCACTCTCTCTATTTGTTCTAGTGTTATCACAGAGAGAGAAAGTCAAAGAAAATCCCAAATGTTGGTTTGCCACTAGAACAGGTAAGCGGGGACACTGGTGACCCTAGAGACAAGCATAGATTACCTCACTTACCTTTTCACTTCCTGTTTTGGCTATGGCACAGAAAGTGAAGGGAAATCTCCCCAATGGGACAGGGATGGTAAAAAAAAAACTGACAGGAGTTATACTTACTCTATCCAAACAACGTTTTGCCTTTAATTCTACTTTAACATTATGACACATACTTCTAAAAAGCCATTGGGATACACTACCTGTAGTTCAAGCCCTAATGGCCATAAAGCTGCTCATAACTACTGAAGGAAGAGGAAAATTACTAGCAGAAAGGAAAGGTTTATAGCAATACTGTTAGACCATTACATGCTCCCCTCTAATTGTGGAAGTAGAGTTCAGTTTGAATGCATGTGATGTGGGTGAGAACTATGTATATGGCTCGCAAACTTATATTACAAAAATGGATATCAATATACTCGCCAACGATAGATCAATGGATCAAAGCATATATAGTATATAATATAGTTTGCTGAGCGCAGTTATGGAGGTGTTTTTTTTTTTTTTTTTGTATTGTTATTGGGTGGGATATGGGATGGTAATGTTTTATGTGTTTTTTTGTTGTATAATGAAAAAGTTAATAAAAACTATTTGATTAAAAAAAAAAAAGAGTTCAGTTTACCAGCAGAGTAAGTGATACTGTTGTGCCCAAACAACAGATTTGTTTAGGATTCAGGCGAGTCTATGCCTATTTTAGTGGGCTTGCTGTCCAAGCCCCAACCATTGTGGGTAGCCCACAAATCTAATCCCGTTTACCACAGTTTTCTCAGTTACGTAAAATGTATTAACCACCAATACTTTCCATGCAGGGATTTTCTAAATGCAAACCATATTATGTACTTCTTACCTACATACTTTCTTATCACATGTGCCTCAGTATAGGCTGACATAGCTAGTGTGCAGATTTTGGAAGCTTATGAGGTCAGGAATATTCAACACTATATTTAGGCAAAATTTTGCTGTCTGGTGATATTCATAACTGGAATACAGTACTATAACAATGTCATAAGGCTTCTATTTTTAAAGCAATAACTGGGGCATGTTTGTGGTATGACGTTGGTTCAGGCTATTAATACCAGGATAATGCTTTCTTTTGGATGAATACATTATCATCATATCCTTTTATTCCAGGTTTCACATGGAAATAAGAAACATGAATGTATTGTGAGTTATCTACTTTGGCCTAAATGTTATTAGTGCTGTACATAATTAGTAATTATGTGGTGTCATTACTGATTGTCTGTTAATCTTATATATATATATATATATATATATATAAATATAAGCATGGTGTAATGTACACAATATATTACAATTAAAACACACCCACATACATATATACTGTATATACTGTATATATATATATATATACATTGTCTTATCCAGTGACATAGCTTGACACAGCAAGGCCCCGATGCAGGATATGAGTCAGACACTTGAGCTTCAGTTCTGCTCCATACTTTAAAGCCAACTTCGGCTTGGTCAGCTTGGGCAAAAAAAAGTAAATATTAGTCACCGGCCTTAGTAGAAAAAAAAAAAAAGATCCCGCTGCTACATTCACCCTATCTCCGACTCACCAATCGAGTGATGTAGGGCCCCTAATCTTCTGAGCTGAATGACCCCCAGTGGTATACTGTTCAAGTACATTTTCAGAGGAATGGGGCAATTTGTTAAAAAAGGCAATTAATACCTTACATTCTGTCAGAGGTCAGCACGCACTATGCAAAATTATACCGGCGTTGGAACTTTCTCCTACCTCAAGTCGTTTTTGGCATCCCAATGCAATTGTATGGGGAGTAGAATACAGTTCTGGCACTAGCAATGTCTGAGTATACAAGCCCTTAGACTGACAGTAGGGATGAGCCGAACACCCCCCGGTTCGATTCGCACCAGAACCTGCAAACGGACTGAAAGTTTGCGCAAACTATCGAACCCCGTTAAAGTCTATGGGACTTGAACGTTCGGAATCAAAAGTGCTAATTTTAAAGGCTAATATGCAAGTTATTTTCCTAAAAAGGGTTTGGGGGCCCGGGTCCTGCCCCTGGGGACATGTATCAATGCAAAAATAAGTTTTAAAAACTGCAGTTTTTTCGGGAGCAGTGATTTTAATGATGCATAAACTGAAAAAAAAAAAGTGAAATATTCTTTTAAATATCGTACCTGGGGGGTGTCTATAGTATGCCTGTGAAGTGGCACATGTTTCCCATGTTTAGAACTTTCCCTGCACAAAATGACATTTCTAAAGGAAAAAAAGTAATTTAAACTGCTTGCGGCTTTAATGTAATGTCTGGTCCCGGCAATATGGATGAAAATCATTGAGAAAAATGGCATGGGTACCCCCCCAACCCATTTGGGTCTTGTATGGATATTAAGGGGAACCCCGCACCCAAATTAAAAAAAGGAAAGGCGTGGGGCTCCCAGGCCCTATATACTCTGAACAGCACTATACAGGTGGTGAAAACAAGACAGGGACTGTAGGTTTGTTGTTACCTAGAATCTGTTTGTAATTTTGAACTGGTACATTTTTAAAGTGTCGCTCCAGCCAAAAAATCTATGTTTAAGCTTTTTGGAAAACATAGGGAAGGGATATCACCCCTGTAACATTTGTTTTGCTGTCTGTGCACCTGTTCAGAACATTTCACCTCACTTTCCGTCCCAATGACAAATGTTTTTTGAAAATTTTGGGTTTTTAGTGAAACAAGGTTTGGTGATAAAGCATCAGTGGAGAGGAGACACGTTTTTCCCATATAAACTCTTACAGGAGAGAATTTCTCTTCCTAGGGGCAGATTTCCTCTCACTTCCTGTTGTCTCCTTCCGTTTGCAAGTAGGAGTCGTTTGTAAGTTGGATGTTTGAAAGTAGGGGCCTGCCGTATATACTCTGCAGAAATTTAGGTGTTGGTGTTGCCACAACACTGTAAGCCCTCTCAATTACTCTTGGTGGGCGCTGGAATGCCCTGCTATGAACTATTATATCAAGAATTGTAATTACATGCCATTGTTGAACAGTGGTAGAAAAAATTGGGCCTTTGGTGGTGGTGGTGGTGGTGGTGCTGGTGCCACAACACTGTAAGTCCTCACAGTTACTCTTGGTGGGCGCAGAAATGGGCCCAGCTGTGAAATATTAGATCAAGAATTGTAATTACATGCCTCTGTTGAACAGGGGCATAAAAATTGGGCCTTAGGCACTGGTGCCACAACACTGCAACCCCTCACAGATACTCTAGTTGGAGCGCAGGAATGAGCCCTGCTGCAAAGTATTGCTTAAAAAATTGTAATTACACGCCCCTGTTAAACAGGGGCTGAAAAATTGGGCCTTAGCCACTGGTGGCGGTGCCCAGAACCAAAAATGTTCTTACAAGCTATCAGCATGATCATTGAGGAGGAAGAGGATAGTCACTCAGCATAACAGGATAGTCACTCAGCATCAGCATAGGCAGTTTTGAAGGGATCTGACATTTCAAAAAAAATTATTCGGTTACATCAGCATCAGGTGCTTGGTACCTGGTGGTGATCCAAGACTGATTCATTTTTATGAAGGTCAGTCGATCGACCGAGTCGGTGGACAGGCGCACCCTGTGATTGGTTACAAAGCCTCCAGCAGCACTGAATGTGGATGCAGGACAGGCCAGTACCTCAATTGCATACTGTGCAAGCTCTGGCCAGTGATCCATCCTCAAGACCCAGTAACCCAGAGGATTTTAGGTGGGAAAGGTGTCCAAGTCTAATCTTGCCCCTAGGTATTCCTGCACCATATAAACCAGACGCTGGCGATGGTTGCTGGAACCGATCATAGCTTGGGGCTGCGGACTGAAAATGCAAGGCCTCCCGAAGATGTTTCATCCTCTGCTCCCTCTGCGACGCCAAGATAAGGTCCGCAACCTTACCCTTGTAACGTGGATCAAGGAGGGTTGCCAGCCAGTAATGATCCTGTAATAATAATAACGTGGATCAAGGAGGGTTGCCAGCCAGTAATGATCCCGCAACCTTACCCTTGTAACGTGGATCAAGGAGGGTTGCCAGCCAGTAATGATCCCTCTCCTTGATAGAACAAATACGAGGATCCTTCCGCAGGCTTTGCAGGATCAGGGAGGCCATGCAGCGTAGGTTTGCTGAGGCATTCGGTCCGGAGTCCTCTGGGTCACTCAGGACGACATGATCCACAGCCACCTCCTCCCAGCCACGTACAAGTTAATGGGTGTCTTGGGACTGTAATTGATCCCTTGAAGACTGCTGCTGATGCTGAGTGCTAGGCTCCACCTTCATGCTGACACAATCCTCCTCCTCCTGCTCCTCTTCCTGTGGGATAGGCGGGCCAGCAGGAACACTGTCTGGATAAAGGGGGCCTTGAGAGGTAAGGAAGTCCTCCTCTTCCTCCCTCTGTTCTGCCTCAAGTGCCCTGTCTATTATTCCATGCAGCGTGTGCTCCAACAGGTGGACAAGTGGGACAGTGTCACTGATGCATGCATTGTCACTGCTCACCATCCTCGTGGCCTCCTCAAATGGTGACAGGACAGTGCATGTATCCCTGATCATGACCCACTGGCGTGGCAAAAAAAAAAACAAAGCTCCCCTGACCCTGTCCTGGTGCCATATTGGCACAGATACTCATTGATGGCCCTCTGCTGCGTGTGCAGCCACTGCAGCATGGCCAACGTTGAGTTCCACCTGGTGGGCATGTCACAGATTGGGCGGTTCTTGGGAAGGTTAAATTCCTTTTGCAGGTCAGCCAGCTGAGCACTGGCATTATATGACCGGCGGAAATGCACACAGACTTTCCTGGCCTGCCTCAGGACATCCTGTAAGCCTAGGTACCTGCCCAAGAACCGCTGCACCACCAAGTTAAGGACGTAAGCCAAACAGGGGACATGAGTCAGGTGTCCCTGTCGGAGGGCGGAGAGGAGGTTTGTGCCATTGTTGGAAACCACCATTCCTGGCTTAAGCTGGCGTGGCATCAACCACCTCTGAGCCTGCCCCTGCAGAGCTGACAGAATCTCTGCCCCAGTGTGGCTCCTGTCCCCCAAGCACACCAGCTCAAGCACCGCATGGCATCTCTTTGCCTGCGTACTTGCATAGCCCGTTGAACGCCTACGGAGCACCGCTGGTTCTGAGGACAAAGCACAGGAAGAGGCCATGGAAGAAGAAGAAGAGGAGGGGGTGGAGGAGAGAGGTGTGTCAGAATCACCAGTAGTAGCATTTTGGACGCGTGGTGGCGGAACAACCTCCAACACTACTGCACCTTGTCCTGCATCCATCCCAGCTGCCAGCAGAGTGACCCAATGCGCCGTGAAAGATAGGTAACGTCCCTGTCCATGTCTGTTGGACCATGAGTCAGCGGTAATATGCACCTTACCACTGATCGCCCTGTCAAGGGGGCAGAGTCTACCAACTGAAAAGGTAGCAGTTGAAGTGCTAGAAATTTAGCCAAGCTAGCATTTAAATGCTGGGCATGTGGATGGCTGGGAACTTCTTTTGGCGGTGCAGCAGCTGGGGCAGGGAAATTTGCCTGGTACAATCTGACATTGGTGTACCGATAGCAGATTGCCCGAAAGTACTTGGCTGTGACACACCTAATTCTACACCTTCATTCCTCTCAGTGCAGGTTTCAAAAAGGACTGAAGGTATAGTGGGGTTGGAGATCCCAGCTGATGAGGAGCAAGGAGCGGTCCGCTTTGTTCTTTGGTGTGGGTCTTTTAGGTGTGCTTGCCAACTAACTGCATGGCAGGTCGACATATGACTGATCAAGCATGTGGTGCCCAAGCGGGTGATGTTTTGGCCACGCGAGATACACCTGAGACATATGTTGCAAATAGCAGCGCTGCGATCTGATGCACTCGTCTCAAAAAAGGCCCACACCAAAGAACTTTTGGAATAACGCGCAGAGACAGCAGTGGCCTGCACATGCGGAGCTGTGCGGTGTAATGCTGTCGGTGTGCTGCCCTTAAGCTGGCCCCTGGAGGGCATCCTGCCTCGTTGGAGATGTGCCTCCTCCTCCTTTTCCTCTCTCCTATCAGGCACCCATGTAGAGTCTGTGACCTCATCATCCCCTCCCTCCTCATCACTGTAGCAAACCTGGCAGTATGCTGCAGCTGGGGGAACATGACTGCCAGATTGCTGTCCTTCTTGGGCACTCCCTCTCTCTGGGCTCACGTTACTGCCTTCCTCTAGCTGGGTACCATCATCGGAGCCTTCAAAACGCTGGGCATCCTCCTGAAGCATGTACCCAACACTGTGGTCAAACAGTTCGGAGGACTCCTCAGGAGGACATGGTGGGGCTAGGGAAGGAGTGACTGATGCCATTGAGCCGAGGGAAGAGGCCGCTTTGGTAGCTGCTTTGCCAGACAAAGTACCCTGAGCCTGAATGAGAGAGGATGAGGAGGATGAGGACGGCTTGGTCATCCACTCTACCAAGTCTTCGGCATGTTGCGGCTCAACACGGCCAGCTGTCGAAAAAAAGGACAAGCGTGTCCCATGGCCACGTGCTGATGAGGATGCACCTGGTCCATGACCAGCACTGTTGCCTCTAGACACAGAGCCTGCTTGCCCTTTTTTATTGGCTTGTGACTGTCTGCCCCTCTCTTTATTGTCCTTCCAGACATACTAATGTGAGATGTAGCTGCACAAAGCTGGGATGTATATATATATATATATACTGATTATACTGCAGCTAGCAGAATCAACTGCCTGTCTGTAGTATTATTACTATGAGAACACCAGCAATTGTCTTCAGTTAGCTTTAGATGCACACTGTGCAGAGGACACAGTACACTAACTGAAAATACTGCAGCTCCCTGCCTGTGGTATTATGAGAACACCAGCAATTGTATTCAGGTAAGCTTTAGGTGCACACTGTGCAAAGGACACTAAATCAAAATACTGTAGCTCCCTGCCTGTATTTGTATGAGAACACCAGAAATTGTATTCAGGTAAGCTTTAGGTGCACACTGTGCAAAGGACACTAAATCAAAATACTGCAGCTCTCTCCCTGTATTTGTATGAGAACACCAGCAATTGTATTCAGGTAAGCTTTAGGTGCACACTGTGCAAAGGACACTAAAACAAAATACTGCAGCTCCCTGCCTGTATTTGTATGAGAACACCAGCAATTGTATCCAGGTAAGCTTTAAGCCTCGTACACACGGTCGGACTTCCATCTGACTTTTCCGTGGATTTTTGTCCAAATGGAGTTGGGCGGGCACACCCATAGCATACACACCACAGGACTTTTCTGCAAACTTTCCCAAAACTTTTTGCAACATCACATGGTTTTTCTGCTCTTTTCTGCTCTTTACCGCCACCCTTTGGCCAACTTCTGCTATTGTTGGTTGATTTTAACATTAGTTGTTTTGTCCATCGGACAAAAGTCCTATGGTTTTCTGTACACACGGTAGGACTTTGCTCCATCTGACTTTTGTTGGGCAAAAGTTTGTCCGTTTGCAGACCCAACTTTTGTCCGATGAAAACAAAATCAAACGAAAAAACGTTTGTCCGATGGAGCGTACACACGGTCGGATTGTTGGTCCAACTTGCTTAAAACTAAGTTTGTTGGGCAAAAGTCCGACCGTGTGTACGGGGCTTTAGATGCACATTGTGCAAAGGACACTAAAACAAAATACTGCAGCTCCCTGCCTGTATTTGTATGAGAACACCAGCAATTGTATTCAGGTAAGCTTTAGGTGCACACTGTGCAAAGGACACTAAATCAAAATACTGCAGCTCCCTGCCTGTATTTGTATGAGAACACCAGCAATTGTATTCAGGTAAGCTTTAGGTGCACACTGTGCAAAAGACACTAAATCAAAATAATGCAGCTCCCTGCTTGTATTTGTATGAGAACACCAGCAATTGTATTCAGGTAAGCTTTAGGTGCACACTGTGCAAAGGACACTAAATCAAAATACTGCAGCTCCCTGCCTGTATTTGTATGAGAACACCAGCAATTGTATTCAGGTAAGCTTTAGGTGCACACTGTGCAAAAGACACTAAATCAAAATACTGTAGCTCCCTGCCTGTATTTGTATGAGAACACCAGCAATTGTATTCAGGTAAGCTTTAGGTGCACACTGTGCAAAGGACACTAAAACAAAATACTGCAGCTCCCTGCTTGTATTTGTATGAGAACACCAGCAATTGTATTCAGGTAAGCTTTAGGTGCACACTGTGCAAAGGACACTAAAACAAAATACTGCAGCTCCCTGCCTGTATTTGTATGAGAACACCAGCAATTGTATTCAGGTAAGCTTTAGGTGCACACTGTGCAAAGGACACAGTACACTAAGTGAAAATACTGCAGCTAGCACAATCACCTGCCTGCCTGTCACTATATTATGAAGAGAATAACAGGAACGGATCTAGCTAAACTGAATACAGTGTATAAATATATATACAACACCTAGGATGCATATATATCCTTTACACGCTGTAACTGAAGCTAACTGACTCGCCTGCCTGCTCTATCTAACTCAAATTAAATGACACTGTCTCTCTCTCTCTCTCTCTCTCTCTCTGTCTGTCTTTAACCACCGCCGCAACACACTACACAAGGCCGCCACGCAGGCGGCCTTATATAGTGTGGGGTGTGTACTAAACCCCCTGAGACATAATTGGCCAAAGCCAATTATGGCTCTTCGCTTTTTCCACGCTGTGATTGGCCAAAGCATGCGGTCATAGTGCATGCTTGGCCAATCATCAGCCAGCAATGCACTGCGATGCCGCAGTGAATTATGGGCCGTGACGAGCCACTCGAATTTTGCGCGAACGGCCCATAATGTTCGAAATTCGGCGAACGGCCGAACAGACGATGTTCGAATCGAACATGGGTTCGACTCGAACTCGAAGCTCCTCCCTAACTGACAGCAAGGAGCAATGCAGTTAGAACTTTGATTGGCTGATATTACTGACTCTTCCTGTAAACTCCAAGCCTTGGCGTACAACCCAAATAGGAAGCCATTGTGCTGCAAATGTAAAAATGACTTGAAAAGCTAATGCTAGACTTGCCAGGCTTCACAATTATGTTGCACAATTGCAACAAGTCTGCATTGCATGACTCCAGATCATCTTTCTTTGCAAACATTCTGCCAGTCTGCTGCAACTTCTGGTTCAGTTATGTTGTGCAATAGTCATCCCACCACAGGGATCACTGTGACTTGCAGAGCTCTTGCTGTAGACTCACCACTGCAACTTTGCTCTTGCTAGAGACTTGCCACGCAAATTTTCTACAAATTGGAAAAGCGTCAACTAGAACTTGTGCTTCAAGTGCTCTGCAAGTGTACAACTTGCTAGTTAAAATGTGCAGAAAGTTAACAGACTGACCATTCAACACTGCCACAAATATGTGGCACGTTATCCTTGCTATCTGGGATGGAATTAGAGGAAGCTAAAATAAAGACACAGTTCAAGTACTTTAAAGGGGACCTGAACCTGCTTGCTGGATGTTCTAGAATGAGAAAGAAAAGCCCTGCCTCCTTCAAGGTGGCCACCTCCACTCATAGACACAGTGAAGAAGGTACCTTCTATACCTTCTTCTGCACTGTGTATATGAGTGAAGACGGCCATGAGGGAAAGATTAGAAACAGGGAGACAAACTTCTAGAGTTCAGTTCCTCTTAAAACTAGTACCATTTAATAATAATGTAATATTTTTAATGAATATCTATACAGGTGCATCTCAAAGAATTTGAATATCATCAAACAGTTAATTTATTTCAGTAATTCAATTCAAAAAGTGAAACTCATATATTGTATAGATTCATTACACACAAAGTGATATATTTCAAGCATTTCTTTCTTTTAATTTTGATGATTATGGCTTACAGCTAGTGAAAACCCGACATTCAGTAGCTCAGAAAATTAGAATATTACATAAGACCAATAAAAAAAATATTTTTTAATACAGAAATGTTGGCTTACTGAAAAGTATGTCCATGTACAGTATAGTATGCACTCAATACTTTGTCAGGGGGTCCTTTTTCATGAATTAATGCATTAATGCGGCGTGGCATGGAGACGATCAGCCTGTGGTACTGCTAAGGTGTTATGGAAGCCCAGGTTGCTGGCTGTTCACAATGTGCAGTGTTGATTCTGGTGTCCCTCATCTTTCTCTTGACAATACCCCACAGATTCTCTATGGCAGGGGTGCCCAACCAGTGGCCCGGGGGCCAAATGTGGCCAGCGAAGCCCTCTGATGTGGCCCACGACCTCCTCCTCTGGGATGGTGGTTTGGCAAGCCCAGATCGCAGGTTGCCGACCCGCCATCCCAGAGCATCAGTGTTGTGAATGAAGCCGGCGGTAGAGAAAGCAAGGAGCTGCAGAGCAGAGCCGCATAAACTGATGCTTCCTGTATAGCACCAGCTCCTGTCACGATCAATACTAAATGCACTCTGCCTGGGACAGTAACAGCCGGGGAAAACTCAATGGAAGACTATTATTAAAGGTGTGTCTATTACTGAAATCAGTGTATATATGGCCATATCTGTTCTTCAGTGGTTACTAGGCTGCTTTCAAACTAATCCTGCACCTGCGGGTTACCTGCACTGAGCCATAGACTTCTGTTATTACCTGTGGGTTTGGTGCGCTTTCAGAAAGTGCACTATACCATCAGGATATAATAGAAGTCTATGGCAAAGTGCAGCTAACCTGCAGGAAAGTCACAGGTGCACGTGGTGCATCAGTATGAAAGCAGCCTTAGGACCCAGTCGGACCCTCCATTCACCTCTATGTCCATTTACCCCTGCTTAACTTCAATCCGATACACAAAAAAAAAACAAAAAAAACAGAAGGGGATCCGTCCCCTTCTGTCTGGGCAGATTGAATTGGAGGTCCCATAGAGTAGCGTAGGTTGTGTCCGTATCCATTCTGTATATGCAGCGTGGACACAGACCTGTCATCCACCCATTACACTTATTTTAGCCCGCAGCGGGTTATCAAGTCGCTTTGATGGCCCTCGCTCTTCAAAAGGTTGGGCACCCCTGCTCTATGGGGTTTAAGTCAGGCGAGTTTGCTGGCCGATCAAGCACAGTGATACCATGATCATTAAACCAGGTATCGGTACTTTTGGCAGTGTGGGTAGGTGCCAAAGCCTGCTGGGAAATGAAATCAGTATCTCCATAAAGCTGGTCAGCAGAGGGAAGCATGAAGTCCTCTAGAATTTCCTGATAGAGGGCTGCATTGACTTTGAACTTGATAAAACACAGTGGACCAACACCAGCAGATGACATGGCTCCCCAAATCATCACTGACTGTGGAAACTTCACACTGCACCTCATGCAACTTGGATTCTGTGCCTCCCCACTCTTCCTCCAGACTCTGGGACCTTGATTTCCAAATTAAATGCAAAATTGACTTTTATCCGAAAAGAGAACTTTGGACCACTGAGCAACAGTCCAGTCCTTTTTCTCCTTAGCCCACTTAAGACGCTTCTGTTGTTGTCTCTGGTTCAGGAGTGGCTTGACACAAGGAATGTGACAGCTGTAGCCCATGTCCTGGATACGTCTGTGTGTGGTGGTTCTTAAAGCACTGACACCAGCCATAGTCCACTCCTTATGAATCTCCCCCCTCAAATTCTTGAATGGCCTTTGCTTCACAATCCTCTCAAGACTGCGGTTATCCCTGTTGCTTGTGCACCTTTTTCTACCACACTTATAACTTACACTAAACTTTTCATTAATATGCTTGGATACAGCACTTTGTGAACAGCCAGCTTCTTTAGCAATGACCTTTTGTGACTTACCCTCCCTGTGGAAGGTGTAAATGACTGTCTTCTGGACAACTGTCAAGTCAGCAGTCTTCCCCATGATTATGTAACCTACTGAACCAGACTGAGAGACTATTTAACCACTTGCCACCCAGGCCAATTCTGACCTTTCTCTTCTACATGTAAAAATCATAATTTTTGTGCTAGAAAATTACACAAAACCTCCAAACATTATATACGGTATGTTTTTTTTAGAAAATAAGATGGCAGTTTCATGCATTAAAAATAAATAAAAAATAAAACAGTAAAGTTAGCCCAATTTTTTTGTATAATTTGAAAGATGATGTTACGCCGAGTAAATAGATACCTAACATGTCACGCTTCAAAATTGCACACGCTCGTGGAATGGCTCCAAACTTCAGTACTTAAAAATGTTACATGTTTTAAATTACAGAGGAGGTCTATTGCTCTCACTTGTGTGGTTTGAATGGCGTTTACATATGTGGGTGCGACTTACACATGCGTTCACTTCTGCGAGTGAGCACACGGGGACATGGGCACTTTAAAAAATATATACAGGTCCTTCTCAAAAAATTAGCATATTGTGATAAAGTTCATTATTTTCTGTAATGTACTGATAAACATTAGACTTTCATATATTTTAGATTCATTACACACAACTGAAGTAGTTCAAGCCTTTTCTTGTTTTAATATTGATGATTTTGGCATACAGCTCATGAAAACCCAAAAATCCTATCTCAAAAAATTAGCATATTTCATCCGACCAATAAAAGAAAAGTGTTTTTAATACAAAAAAAGTCAACCTTCAAATAATTATGTTCAGTTATGCACTCAATACTTGGTCGGGAATCCTTTTGCAGAAATGACTGCTTCAATGCGGCGTGGCATGGAGGCAACCAGCCTGTGGCACTGCTGAGGTGTTATGGAGGCCCAGGATGCTTCGATAGCGGCCTTAAGCTCATCCAGAGTGTTGGGTCTTGCGTCTCTCAACTTTCTCTTCCCAATATCCCACAGATTCTCTATGGGGTTCAGGTCAGGAGAGTTGGCAGGCCAATTGAGCACAGTAATACCATGGTCAGTAAACCATTTACCAGTGGTTTTGGCACTGTGAGCAGGTGCCAGGTCGTGCTGAAAAATGAAATCTTCATCTCCATAAAGCTTTTCAGCAGATGGAAGCATGAAGTGCTCCAAAATCTCCTGATAGCTAGCTGCATTGACCCTGCCCTTGATAAAACACAGTGGACCAACACCAGCAGCTGACATGGCACCCCAGACCATCATTGACTGTGGGTACTTGACACTGGACTTCAGGCATTTTGGCATTTCCCTCTCCCCAGTCTTCCTCCAGACTCTGGCACCTTGATTTCTGAATGTACTTTGGACCACTGAGCAACAGTCCAGTGCTGCTTCTCTGTAGCCCAGGTCAGGCGCTTCTGCCGCTGTTTCTGGTTCAAAAGTGGCTTGACCTGGGGAATGCGGCACCTGTAGCCCATTTCCTGCACACGCCTGTTCACAGTGGCTCTGGATGTTTCTACTCCAGACTCAGTCCACTGCTTCCGCAGGTCCTCCAAGGTCTGGAATCGGTCCTTCTCCACAATCTTCTTCAGGGTCCGGTCACCTCTTCTCATTGTGCAGCGTTTTCTGTCACACTTTTTCCTTCCCACAGACTTCCCACTGAGGTGCCTTGATACAGCACTCTGGGAACAGCCTATTCGTTCAGAAATTTCTTTCTGTGTCTTACCCTCTTGCTTGAGGGTGTCAATGATGGCCTTCTGGACAGCAGTCAGGTCGGCAGTCTTACCCATGATTGCGGTTTTGAGTAATGAACCAGGCTGGGAGTTTTTAAAAGCCTCAGGAATCTTTTGCAGGTGTTTAGAGTTAATTAGTTGATTCAGATGATTAGGTTAATAGCTCCTTTAGAGAACCTTTTCATGATATGCTAATTTTTTGAGATAGGAATTTTGGGTTGTCATGAGCTGTATGCCAAAATCATCAATATTAAAACAAGAAAAGGCTTGAACTACTTCAGTTGTGTGTAATGAATCTAAAATATATGAAAGTCTAATGTTTATCAGTACATTACAGAAAATAATGAACTTTATCACAATATGCTAATTTTTTGAGAAGGACCTGTATATATTTTTTATTGTTAATTTTACTTTTATTTTTCTATTTTGACACTTTCTTTTTACATTCTTTTTTTTTAGCACTATTATTCCTATGCAGCGGGGTGCTAAATTTAGGGGAAGTGTTTGGGTGGTAGTTATGCCCAAACATCCTAATTGATAGAGTTCTTGAAACCATTTTTGTCCACAGGTGGAGTATTGGTGTATAGTTCCCTGTGGCCTGCAGGTGGCGCTGCCATAGTAGGCCAGGGTTGAACCGCTGATACAGTGCTGTGCCTTGTGTGTCCCCTCTCTGCAATCATACAGTGGGTGTGGTCTACCTGCTGGGCATGCTGGGAGAGGATATAAAAGGGGAAGACGCTGCCTGTTTGGGGTTCTCGTTCCTGTCCGCCCTGGGCACCTTTAGCCCAGGGGCGGGTCTGCGGTTCGTGGTCAAGGGTCCCAGGCACCTTCAGCCCTGGGACTGCAACAAAGGTCTGGGCCCAGCACCTTCGGCTGGAGCCCACCAGGGATCGAGGAATCTCAGGGTGCCGCCTTGCGAGGGGACCCGTATCCTAGATGAGGAGGCCGGGGGAGGAACCGTTCCGAAGGACTGGTGCGAAAGTCACAGTGAAGGAAGGGTCCCGGTAACTCTCTGGAGGGATGTCTTCTCCTTGAACAGAGACCAAGTTCACCAAGTTTGTGGCAGAGACCAAGTTCACCAGGTCTGTGGCAGAGACCAAGTGTAAAGTTCGAGCATCATTTCGGCTGCTAGTCCTAAGTTAGGGAGACTATCCGAATGGGCTGAGTCTGCTTGAGAATCGGAGCAGTGAATTGTGTTATGTTTGTGCCTGGACCTCATCCACATCTTAAGCTGTCCTGTTCTCCCTCCAACCTTTCCTGTCAGAGACTGTGTTGTTATGAGAAATAAACCTCTACATTGAAGTGCAGCTGGTGTGGACATTCAAGTTACTATGGGGATACAAGGACTTGTCTTTATTCAAAATAGAGGTGAGAGACATTCTCTGGTTGTCTAATGCCGCGTACACACGATCGTGATTCACGGCGGTGAAAACACCGCCGTGAATCACGACATGAAAAAAAATGAAAAACGAGGGAACGGCATTTTCCCCCACACACGACCGTTTTTCCCGTCATTTTTTTCTTTGTCGAGAAAAACGACCGTCTGTGGGCTCCGCGGCAGTGTCTCCCTATGGGAAAACTGCCGCGGAAAAAAATGATGGAAAAAACGATGAGAAAATTTAGAACATGTTCTAATTTTTCTCGTCGTTTTTCCTGCCGTTTTTCTCAACGAGAAAAACGGCATAAAGCCCACAGACGATCGTTTTTCTCGGCGAAAAAAAAAAATGACATTTTTCCCGACGGGAAAAATGATCGTGTGTACGCGGCATTACTGTGGAAGACCCATCAACAACACCGCTCAACCTCTTCACATAGGAGGGTACGGGCTTGTGGTGCGGTGTGCCTCTCTCTTCCTGCGAGGAGCCAAAGTTAATGCAGGTAAAGAAAGGGGTCTGTGCGCTACACGTATTACAAAGAATGTAAATATCCCTTGTAGAAGGAATAAGCATGACAGGTCCTCTTTACAGTGAGATATGGGGTCACTAAGTCCCCACATCTCACCTCTAGGCTGGGAAGCCTGAAATAAAAAAAATAAAAAAAAGATCTCGTCTTCCTAGCCGAGGCGGCGACATTTTTTCGAATGCAGGAGCCGGCCGTGACATCATAACATGGAAAAGTCCATTCATCCAAAAATTGATCATCAAAAGCAAATGACATTTTGAAGTAGTTTCCAGATGCATTTGTCAAGTCATGAAATGTCCTGAGAATTGTCATACAAATGTTTGTACAAATTTCATTTCTAGTGTATAGTTAGGTTAAGAGCTTGGATTTAACTGAATTTTGGAAATGGCAAGGGGTGCTTAAAGAAATTTGGACTTGTTTGTGGCTGAAACTTTTGTTCTGGTGTTATTCTGTCTACTGCCTGTAATTAAGTGTAAAAAGAAATGCAGAGCAGCACCTATTATACTTTATAACTCTTATACCATTACAAATAAGACATGGGAACCAGTCACACAGCAAACACCTAAATAGCGTAGATAAGCAGAGATTAAAATTGAACTTTTGTCCAGCCCTAAGAAACAGACAAACTCTTAATCCAGAAACAAAAAGTTGGTTGGCTAAAGAATTTATCCTTTGGCTTTGTGTACTCTCACAGAGCACTGCAGTTGTTAGTTTAACATGAAAATATTAATTACATGGAAATCACAAGGCATTAAAAAAGTATAACTAAAAGCAGAACTACAAGGCTGACAGTTACAAGCATGACTCCCATAAGCAGAGGGATGATGGGACTTGTAGTTTCGCAACAGCTGGAGGCCCGCAAGTTTTGAGATCCTGTCCCTGGAGGCCCGCAAGTCCCTGATGTAGAGGGATCGGTAGACCTGCCAGTTTTTTTTGCTGTCTGTGCCCCTGTTAGAAAGAATCTCAATCTCTATTTGTCCTGTTTACCATTATCATCGAAAGCAAAAGTAAAAGAAAATCCCAAATTTTGGGTTGTCATCAGAAAACCAATAGAAAGGAAATCTTCCAATGGGGACATTAGTTCTGTTGATCCCAGTAACATCCAGAGATTCTCTCAATTTGGAGGGATTTGCTCTCACTAAGCCCACGTTCACACTGGGGCTGCGGGAGTGAAGCCTGCGAGTTCAGCTGAACTCGCACGATTTCACTCCTGCTGGCAGTCCCGATTTCAGCCGCGATTTCAAAGCCATATGAAACAGATGTCAATGTAAATCGCGGCTGAAATCGCAAAAAGTAGTACAGAAACTACTTTTTGTAATCGGTGCAGCGCCGCAGATGTGGCGTCGCACCGATTAGGACGGTGCCATTGCCCGCAATTTGCGGCAAATTTTGCCGATTTGACATGTCAAATCGCATGTCAAATCGCACCAGTGTGAACCAGGACTTACTGTTTTGACTATGGGACAGGAAGTGAAGGGAAATTTCCCCAATGGGACATAGAAAGCAGAAAAAAAACCTGACAGGGGTTATAACCTTCCTTACTTTATCCAAAATGAGTTTAGTTCTCCAACGAAAACCACATACACTGTTCAAAAAAAAACATTCCATCATGCTTCTATAAATTTTTCGCACCACTGCAGGTAAAAACAAACATCGATTTTACCCCATTATTGATTAGAAAATTATTTCTAAAATGAAAATTTTTGAATGAAATTCTACTACAGTAGTGTCTAGCCAGCTTCAGATGACTGGATGTACAGTCATCATGTAAAAGCCTTTTCTGGCAATTTTTTTTTTACAAGTTTAAATCAGTGTTTTTTGGGAAAAAAAAATATTTTAATGAATTTAAAAAAAACACACAATATATACCAACATTTTTTGTATAATATGAAAGATGATGTTACCCCGAGTCAATAGATACCTAGCATGTCATGCTCTAAAATTGCGAAAAATGCTCTTGGAATGGTGACAAACGACGGTTCTTAAAAAAATGTCTATAGAGGACGCTTTAAACGCCTTTACAGGTTATCTGTTTAGAGATAGAGAGGAGGTCTAGCGCTTAAATTATTGCTCTCTCTCTAACGTTCACGGCCATACCTCACACGTATGGTGCAAACACAACATTTACAGACTTATGTATGCCTTCAATTCTGTGTGCAAGCATTCCTTGTAATAGAAATAAGCATGACAGGTCCTCTTTATAGAGAGATCTGGGGTCAAAAAGAACCCAAATCTGTTCTTTACCTTTAAAAGCAAAAGATAGAAAAAAAATTGTTTTTTGATCTTTTGCCTTAAAAAAAAAAAAAAAAAAAAAAGTTTACTTCCACTCTGGACCAGTCATGACGTTGCTCCAGTCCTCCAAGGCCATAGAGGCGATCAAAGACGATCTAGTCTTTTATCGCCTCTGTGACCAGCCAGCTGCATTGTCGGATCGTTTCATCCGGCTTGCCCAAGAAACACCGGCGAGTGGCAGGAGGGGGGGGGGGTGTCCCCTCCCGCTGCTTCTGAAAGCGTTCCAGCGGCTGCATGCTACAAATAAAAATGTGTGCAACCACAAATTTGTAGCATGCACTATGTATTATTAATGATTCACTGCACTGAGATTGTGAATTCAATTACCATTTTGTATGCAGTTCATTCATAATATTTCAACATACAGTGAGGTCCATATATATTTGCATGAATCTATCCATGGCCGCCGCGGCCACCCCCTATTCATGCGTCCGGCCCCTTTCAGGACGCCAGGCGCATGAATTACAGCGGCGGGGGTGTTTTTTTGAAGTACCTGATTAGAGCCATAGGCTCTAATAGGCTTCAAAATAGGGTGGACTCGTGGCGCAGAACTTTGCGCCCGGAGCCCACCCAGGTGTGTTAGAAAAGAAAATGAACATTCGCTTTTCTAACACCGAATTGCCTCTCCGCCAATCAGGAAGCGCAGGTCTAATACCCATTTCCCGATTGGCTGAAAGGTCAGGCGATCCTATTGGATGCCTAGGAGGAGGAGGAGGAGGGGGATGCACGGCAGGAGCCGCCGTGACCCACACCACAGGAGGAGGGAAAAAAGCTGCCGGACAGGCTGGCCGCCCGCCCGCTTCCTAGATGAGGTAAGTGTGGGGCTTTGATGTCCTGACTGTCCTCCCCCCCCCTAAAGAAAAAAACAACAGCCGCCACTGGTTTTAAAGTCAAATTCTATGTCCGCTGGCACCCGCCGATTGTTCAGTACAAAGGGAGAATGCCGATCTGCCTATGTAAACAAGGCAGATTGCCGTTCTGTTAGTACAGAAGGCATGGATCCTGTGTCCCTGCAAAGCAAGGACACAAATCCATGCCTTCCCCTAGTACAAGCACCTCCCCCACAGTAAGAAAATTCCAGCTAGGCACACAGTTAACCCTTTGATTACCCCTGATGTTAACTACCTTCCCAGCCAGTGACAATGCATATTTTTTAGCACTGATTGTATTTAAAAATCTGAAAACTGTGGACATCGTCTCTTAGTTGTCTCTACAGTATACGATTTTCTCCTTATTTTGCATAGGTTAAATCTTTCCTCCCCAGCCTCTCTGATCCTATTTCTACACACTCACGATCACGGCCTGAATGAGCACACTATGCAAACAGCAATGATGACATGCAAAGTTCAGTAATAAAAGCCAATCAGATTTTAGCTTATGGAAGCCAAACCTGTACAAGTGAATACTACAGGTCCCTGTGTCCTCCTGAATAAGCCCATGTGTATAGGATGGAGGTCTCTGACATGTTCAGAATGGGAACCAGGGAGATCAGTTTCATCGTGCGGGAGTCTAGTGCAATAAAATGACAGATTTTTCTCACTTAATTCCTATAAATAAAATATTTTCTGTTGTTTGATCTAGAAAAAGGATCTGATGTTTATTATTTGCCTCCCCGATGTATAAACACACCAACACAAATATGACAACTGTATTTTGTATTGCCTGTAACATGGAACCATTGATATTACAATGGGTATGTGTTGTTTCTTAAAAAAAAAAAACATAAAGTAAAAATAAAGAATTAAAGTGACACTAATGCCTGGTACACATGATGAGATTATCAGACAATTGATCGTCCGTTTTTTTTTTTTTTTTGCATGTAATCTCATATCGAAAATAAAGAGTTTACTGAAGTTATGAAAACTCTCATACAACAGAATAACAATTCGGAAGTGATGTAATGTGTTGTAGTGTATTTGTATTGAATTTTCAAACGACAACGAAAATCGTACAATCTGGTATTGTACGAGAAAAAAATTTCGTTCTTGTTTGACCGAATAATAATGGGTGAAATGTCGTGATCGGCTCCCGAAAGCTGTTAACGAATGATCATAATATCGTACGATCGCGTCAAAAGCTGGATTTTTTAAAACTATTTTCTGATCGTGTGTACGGGCCATAAAAGATATCCCTATTCTCCAAAAAAATAACTCCAAAATAGCCCTCTAATCTATTTTTCATAGATGTCCTAATAAAGGATTTTGATCTACAGTGGTGTGCGACCATTTCTTCTATTTCATTGTGTGCGGAGGCGAGCCAGGGCGGGCACCCACTGGATCATGAGGCTTCCTGGTCTCACCTGGAGCGGCGGGTTTTCTTGTTTGATAGAAGTTTGCCCTTCCCCTCCCCCCTCTTTGCCCGCAGCCTCTTGAGACACCTCACAGGTCCCAGAAAGCTGCGGGACCATTCGCACAGCTCAGTGCACCTGCGCATGCACAGTGGGAAGCTGCAAGGAGTCACAGCTTTCCACAGTTAGCATGGCAGAGCCGTGGGACCTGAAGACTGGCAAAGAACCTGCCCAGGTAAGGACATGCTGGATCCCTGGACAGGTAAGTGTCCTTTTATTAAAAGTCAGCAGCTACAGTATTTGTAGCTGCAGACTTTTTACTCTTTTTTTGGGGGGGGGGGGGCTGAAAAAACACTTTAAGATTGCATACTTGAATGGAATTTCATTTTTATTTTTTTCCGTTAAACCAATGTCACTTACAAATAATAATTAGTCCAACATATCTGTGACAAGTCTGTAGTAGCCTGTAGCTCATCAGCCTCCCTGGCGTAATAAAAGCAGGAAGCCTGGCCTCTACGTTCCAGCTGTCACTGCCAGGAAGAGGAAAGGATTTCCCTTCATCCCATTAATTAGAATGTGCAGATCATACAAAATCGTGTTTGGAACTACAAGAATAAGATCAGCTCCTTGCATTGTAAGGCATGCATTAGAGATGTGTCCCCGGGATTACAATCACTGGGTGGGTGATTTACAGTACTGCTACATGTGCATCACATAGAAATCCTGAATATATGACAATGATCTACTATGGCATGCATAGGCAGACATTATAGAATTCAATCATAGCACACACAGAGCACATTTCTAAGGACACTGAGAACCCAATGATCAGAGGGCCTAGCCCCAGAATCATAGCAGATCAGGCAGATAGGGTGAAGCTGTACAAGGTGTATTTGCTCTCCTAGCTCTATAGAACCCTGCCCTGCTGAGCAGAGTAAATATAGAGCATTCCCTGCAGGCACCATGGCCAATTCACCAGACATGAACAACAAAGGCTGCTTTACTGGTCCTGTAATATAGGGCACACTATCAGCTGCCTCCCATGGATCTCATGTAATAGGCTTAGAGAAATGCCAGGCTCACCTCATTGCATGTGGGCAGATTGCTCAGAGCTGTTCCCAGCAGCAATTGAAGGCAGATCGCGAAGCATCCAGTCCAGCAGAAGAATGGCATGATGAGTGAGCAGAGTCTGAAGTGTCGGGATCAGATGGAAGGGATGCAGAGTCTGAGGTGTTGGGATCAGATGGAAGGGATGCAGAGTCTGAAGTGTCGGGATCAGATGGAAGGGATGCAGAGTCTGAGGTGTTGGGATCAGATGGAAGGATGCAGAGTCTGGAGTGTCAGGATCAGATGGAAGGGATGCAGAGTCTGGAGTGTCAGGATCAGATGGAAGGATGCAGAGTCTGGAGTGTCAGGATCAGATGGAAGGGATGCAGAGTCTGGAGTGTCAGGATCAGATGGAAGGGATGCAGAGTCTGGAGTGTCAGGATCAGATGGAAGGATGCAGAGTCTGGAGTGTCAGGATCAGATGAAAGGGATGCAGAGTCTGGAGTGTCAGGATCAGATGGAAGGGATGCAGAGTCTGGAGTGTCAGGATCAGATGGAAGGGATGAGGATGCTCCCTCTGCTGCTGCTGCTGCTGCTGCCTCTGTCTTCACCTGATCGCTGGGCTAAAGAAGCATTGACAATGCCGGCCTGTGACATCATGACAAGGTGGAGAGACAAAAGGAGGAGGGAGGGGAGGGCTGAGCTGGGCTGTGCCTGGATAAAACACATTGACTGGGGGGGGGGGGGGGGGGGGGACACAGCACAGAGCTGTGATAGGAAAGCTGTGGAAAGGGTTAATGTATTTGTTTTCCCTTTGCGACAATGACACATCCTCCTGATCTACTCTACTAGAATGAGTTCAGAGTGTGACATCTGCAGGCTGAGAGTGAATAGGATACAAAAGAAATCCATTCATGTGTTGATCTAGATCAAATGCCCATTTGGGGTTCTTCCAAAGCAGGATAATCCGAACTTTGGAGGGTGAGATCAAAAAAATATATATTACAAATATTACAAATATTCACAGGGAAAAACGTTTCAGAAGTGAACAAATCAAATTTAAATAAATGAATATGTTCAAAAGTTGGGAAGGGGGAAATGGGATTTTTTTAACGGTGCAATCAATGAAGTAGAGATGAGAGGGAGATTATTATAAGTAAAAAAATACATTTTATTTGACACATACATAAAAATCAATCTCAAGCGATCGCAGGGTTACAAAGAGTAAAACCAAGGTGGTTATAATGCAGTTGGAGAATGGTCACAATTAACAAGTCATATTCAAGTAAAGAGCAAAGAACTGGTCGCATCAACCCGACATGTTTCGCTTTGGTAGCTTCTTCGGGGGTAGTGCGATAGTGCTCAAAATTGGTATTGACAACTGTATAAACAAAAAATAGGAAATAAATACATATTTACATGTTTATTACAAAAAAGAAAAACATTTTGGACCTGTATATATGTGTGCACTGTGTGTCCCAAGCGTGTCGAGATCCTACAGGGTAAAATGACCGCACCAGCCAAGCAGACACTGGCTGCAAAAAGCGCCTAAAGGCGATTCAGTTCACATGTGTAGCGCTATACAAGTCATTCATCAAGTCCAAAAATTTTTTTTAGATATATATATAGATATTTTTTGGGGATATTTATTATAGCAAAAAGTAAAAAATAATGCTTTTTTTTCAAAATTGTCGCTCTTTTTTTGTTTATAGTGCAAAAAATAAAAACCGCAGAGATGATCAAATACCACCAAAAGAAATCTCTATTTGTGGGAAAAAAAGGACGTCAATGTTGTTTGGGTGCAACGTCGCACGACCGCGCAATTGTCAGTTAAAGCGACGCAGTGCCGAATCGCAAAAAATGGCCCGGTCATTGGGCAGCCAAACCTCCCAGGACTGAAGTGGTTAAATATACACACATGGGAGAACCTGTCCTTTTCCTCTTACTGAGAGTACTATCCCCATGACCGTTGGTGGATTTGCTTCATTTACGGAAAGGCCTCCAGAGTTGATGTTCCCATTTCCTGGCGTTTGCCAACACAAGCACGTTTGACTCATATGACGTACGTCTTTTTGAGATCAAACCATCTGGTAAGCATTTACCTTATCGGTGGTGGTTTATTCACTTTTACTTGTTCACTATTATTTCACCTATTTTGGATGTCCAAGTGAAGTTATGAACACTCCATAGAAGCCGCATCAAGAGATGTGTGGACTTATTATTTAGTTTGTTTTGTTTTACATATGGACTTGATCAGGGCCGCTGATAGATATCATGGGGCCCCGTACAGCCTACTTGACGGGGCCCCCTTCAGCCCCACCCTTGGCCCCTCCCCAGACCCCGCTTTGAAACAAAGTGCAGATTTGTCTACAAGTGTCCATATCCAATAAAAAATAAATAAAAAAAATCTAATTTCTTCAATAGTTTAGGCCAATATGTATTCTGCAAGATATTTTTGGCAAAAAAAATCCCAAAAAGTGTATATTGATTGGTTTGCGCAAAAGTTATCGGGTCTACAAACTATTTTATTTATTTTTACTAGTAATGGTGGTGATCAGCGACATGACAGCGGGACATGCCAATGCCATAATGTACTCCAGACAGTGGCACCCATGCTGCCAATGCCATAATGTGCTGCAGACAGTGCCACCCATGCTGCCAATGCCATAATGTGCTGCAGACAGTGGCACCCACGCCACCAATGCCATAATGTACTGCAGACAGTGGCACCCTTGCCGCCAATGCCATAATGTGCTGCAGACAGTGCCACCCATGCCGCCACTGGCATTATGCCAGTGGCGGCATGGGTGGCACTGTTTCTGCAGGCAGCACATGCGTTATTGCATTGGCAGCCAGGGTGGCACTGTCTGCAGTACATTATGGCATTGGCAGCATAGGTGGCACTATCTGCAGCACATTATGGCATTATGGCAATGGCGGCATGGGTGGCACTGTCTGCAGCACATTATGGCATTGGCAGCATGGGTGGCACAAATGCGTTATGCCTGCAGAGACAGTGCCACCCATGCTGCCAATGCCATAATGTGCTGCAGACAGTGCCACCCATGCCATGCCGCCAACGCCATAATGTATAGATGATGCTGTGGACAGATACAGTGATATAGTAGATCTTGAATCATCACCCCCAACCCCCCCCCAAGAAAGCACACACCTGTGTTAGCCGGGCCCCACGAGTCACTTCCTCTCTGATCCTGCTGCTGCCTGGAGTGTCAGTCAGTGTCACAAACAATTGCAGTCAGATGTCAGCTGTTTCATTCTTCTGCCGCTGCCGCCGTTCGCCTCACTGCTTCTTCTCTCAGCCCGGGTGGAGAACATAGCAGAGCGCCATGAGCAGAGGGAGAGGAATCACTCTGCGGCGCCAGGGAAGGAAACATACAGGCCGCTGGCCGGGACTTGAGCTAGCCGGAGGAGAGGGCGCGGAACAGACATGCGCATGATGCGCCCAAAATAGAAAAAAAAGTCCCTCCCTGCCATATGGTGTTTTAAAAAAAAAAGATTCAGTTGGGGGGCGGACGGATGACTGGTTGATGGGGGCATGGTGCTGGGGGGCGATTGAGGTTCGGGTGTTGGAGGTTGATGATCGGTCATGGCTGGAGGAATTTTTTATTTTTTTTCCTGCTTTTCTTTTTTTTCTTTTCAGGTTGCCCGGGCCCCCCTGCTGGCCGGGCCCAGTACAACAGGGCCAGTTGTACTGGCCTATCAGCGGCCCTGGACTTGATTGCCATCACTAAGTGTCACAAGCACTGTGTATTCATTTATCTCTGATTATAGTTTTACGCAAGCGCTGCACTATTCTTATTTCATGAGGAAAGGAGGTACTCACCCAAGATTTTATGGTACATGGCCCCGCCCATTATCCCTTTGATGCAGTGAAGTTGTCCTTTTCCCTTAGCAGAAAAACACTCCCAAAGCATAATGTTTCCACCTCCATGTTTGACAGTGGGGATGGTGTTCTTGGGGTCATAGGCAGCATTCCTCCTCCTCCAAACACGGCGAGTTGAGTTGATGCCAAAGAGCTTGATTTTGGTCTCATCTGACCACAACACTCTAGTTCTCCTCTGAATCATTCAGAAGTTCATTAGCAAACTTCAGATGGGCCTGTACAAATGCTTTCTTGAGCAGGGGGATCTTGTGGGCGCTGCAGGATTTTAGTGATTCATGGCGTAGTGTGTTACCAATTGTTTTGGTGACTATGGTTCCAGCTGCCTTGAGATCATTGGCAAGATTCTCCCGATTCTCCCGTGTAGTTCTGGGCTGATTCCTCACTGTTTTCATGATCATTGAAACTCCACGAGGTGAGATCTTGCATGGAGCCCCAGACAGAGGGAGATTGACAGTTATTTTGTGTTTCTTCCATTTGCGAATAATTACACCAACTGTTGTCATCCTCTCACCAAGCTGTTTGGCGATGGTCTTGTAGCCCATTCCAGCCTTGTGTAGGTCTACAATCTTGTCCCTGACATTATTGGACAGCTCTTTGGTCTTGGCTATGGTGGAGAGATTGGAATCTGATTGATTGATTGCTTCTGTGGACAGGTGTCTTTTATACAGGTAACTTTTAATCAAATTTTCTAATCTCAGCTCGTTACCTGTAAAGCCCCGTTCACACAGGGGCGGCACGACTTTGGGGGCGACTCGTGCAGGCGATCTCAAGACGACTTGAGAGGCGATTTGCAAAATGACTTCTGTATAGAAGTCAATGCAAGTCGCCACGAGTCGCCCCCAAAGAAGCACAGGAACCTTTTTCTAAGTCGGAGCGACTCGAGTCGCTCCTATTAGAACGGTTCCATTGAACAGTGCGGGACGCGACTCGTCAGGCGACCGAGTCGCCTGACGAGTCGCCCCTATGTGAACCGGGCTTAAAGAAGATACCTGGGAGCCAAAAATCTTGCCTATTGATAGGGGATCAAATCCTTATTTCACTCATTAACCGGTTAACATGTACATATACGTCGGCAGAATGGCACGGCTGGGCAGAGTAACGTATATTTACGTCACTTTAAAAGTCCCGCCGCGCGGGCGCGCGCGCCCCTGCCACTAGCTCCGTGACCGTGCCCGTGGGACCTGCGGACTTGATGTCCCGCGATCGGGTCACAGAGCTGTAGAATGGGGAGAGGCAAGTGTAAACAAGCATCTCCCCGTTCTGCCTAGTAAGACTGTCACTGATCGTCTGCTCCCTCTCATCGGGAGCAGCGATCAGTGACGTGTCACTCGTAGCCACGCCCCCTAACAGTTAGAATCACTCCATAGGACACACTTAACCCCTTCAGCGCCCCCTACAGGTTAACCCCTTCACTGCCAGGGTCATTTTTACAGTAATCAGTGCATTTTTATAGCACTGATCACTGTAAAAATTACAATGGTCCCAAAATGGTGTCAAAAGTGTCCGATGTGTCCGCCATAATGTCGCAGTCACGATAAAAATCGCTGATCGCCGCCATTACTAGTAAAAAAAAAAATATTAATAAAAATGCCATAAAACTATCCCCTTATTTGAAGACGCTATAAGTAAACGCTTATTGCAAAAAATTTTACCAAAAATATGTAGAAAAATACACATCGGCCTAAACTGAGGAAAAAATTATTATTTTTATATATTTTTTGGGGATATTTATTATAGCAAAAAGTAAAAAATATTGCTTTTTTTTTCAAAATTGTCGCTTTATTTTTGTTTATAGCGCAAAAAATAAAAACCACAGAGGTGATCAAATATCACCAAAAGAAAGCTCTACTTATGGGGAAAAAAAGACGCAAATTTCGTTTGAGAGCTACGTCGCACGACCGCGCAATTGTCAGTTAAAGCAACGCAGTGCCGAATCGCAAAAAGTGCTCTGGTCTTTGGCCAGCCAAATGGTCCGGGGCTTAAGTGGTTAAAATGCAAATCAATTTATAACTTTTTTGAAATGCATTTATTTGGATTTTTTTGTTGTTATTCTCTCACTTTAAAAAAAAAAATCTACCATTAAAATTATAGATTGATCATTTCTTTATCAGTGGGCAAACAAATAAAATCAGCAGGGGAGCAAATACTTTTTTCCCTCACTGTACGTATGCTGTATTAATCGTCAGGAATGTCCAGAATATTTAACATTTAAGTGGTTTTCCTGGCTAGCACTAGCTATGCTTAAATGTTCCCTCCTGTCTCCTGCTACCTACCCTGTCTAAGCTGTCAACCCTGTGTAAAACTGGTCATGTGATCCTGCAGCTACAGCTCCCCTGTGCCAGTGAGCAGCAGCTGCAGGGGAGAGAAGGGAACACCGACAATAACTAGGATATGGGAGCCTATGAGTGACATCACCGCTCACAAAATTCCCAGCCGTTGTTTAGTGCTCCCTGACACAAGGGGGTTTGAGCTGTGGGATCATGTGACTGGACCAAAGAGGACTAAAAGGTAGGTATACAAATTGCATTGGAATCACAGCTGAATGGGTGTGAAATCGCACTGGCTGTGATCCTTGAAATCGCATTTGAAAACTCAATCAAATCGCACCGCATCAGTGTGAACCTAGCCTTAGCTTAGCAAAAAAAGTGAAGCTCACTTTGGCATATGCATGGTGCTTGCTTGCACATGGTTGGATGATTGAAGTGAACACTGCTTCACCTTATTCATTAACCACTTAAAGCGGTTGTATACCGCAAAACTTTTTTTTTTTTTCACAACCTGCAAGGCAAAGTCATAATGAGCTAGTATTACTAGCATACTAGCTCATTATCAATCACTTACCTTAGATCGAAGCCCCCGCAGCGGTCCTCGGACACGTCCTCCGTCGTATCCATGATACTCGGAGTGACTTCCGGGTATCGCCGCTCCGGCGCTGTGATTGGCCGGAGCGGCGATGACGTCACTCCCGCGCATGCGCGGGGAACGGCACGATCCCCGCGCATGCGCGAATTCCGGTAGCGTCCGGCAGGCTGCCATTCAAAGAACCGCCGCGCTCAGTGCGCCTGCGCTGTTATCTACGGCGCGCATGCGCCGTAGATAGCGGTGCACTCTTTTTTGCAAATATCTCCGAAACCGTGTAGGTCTCGGAGATATTGCAAGCACCTACAGGTAAGCCTTAATGTAGGCTTACCTGTAGGTGCATTTCATATTTGTGGGTATACAACCACTTTAAGCCCCGGACCAATACGGACCATAATGACCAGAGGTGATTTCACAATTTGGCACTGCGCTGCTTTAACTGGAAATTGTGCGGACATGCAATGTTGTACTCAAACTAAATTTGCGTCCTTTTCTTCCCACAAATAGAGCCTCTGCCAATAATTTTTTTTCCGATATAAATGGAAAAAGACTGAAATTTTGAAAAAAATTATATTTTCTACTTTTTGTTATAAGAAAAATCGAATAAACTCAATTTTAGTCATACATTTAGGCCAAAATGTATTCAGCCACATGTCTTTAGTAAAAAAAATGTCAATAAGCGTATATTTATTGGTTTGCGCAAAAGTTATAGCGTCTACAAACTAGGGTACATTTTCTGGAATTTACACAGCTTTTAATTTATGACTGCCTATCTCATTTCTTGAGGTGCTAAAATGGCAGGGCAGTACAAAACCTCCCCAAATGACCCCATTTTGGAAAGTAGACACCCCAAGGAAATTGCTGAGAGGCATGTTGAGCCCATTGAATTTTTTTTTTGTTCCAAGTGATTGAATAATGACTAAAAAAAAAAATAATATTAAAAAAAGTTGTCACTAAATGATATATTGCTCACACATGCCATGGTTATATGTGGAATTTCACCCCAAAATACATTTTGCTGCTTCTCCTGAGTACGAGGATACCACATGTGTGAGACTTTTTGGGAGCCAAGCCGCGTACGGGCCCCCGAAAACCAAGCACCGCCTTCAGGATTTCTAAGGGCGCAAATTTTGGATTTCACTCCTCACTACCTATCACAGTTTCGAAGGCCATAAAATGCCAAAATAGCACAACCCCCCCCCCCCCCAAATGACTCCATTTTAGAAAGTAGACACCCCAAGGAAATTGCTGAGAGGCATGTTGAGCCCATTGAATATTTTTTTTTTGTCCCAAGTGATTGAATAATGACAAAAAAAAAATTACAAAAAGTTGTCACTAAATGATATATTGCTCACACATGCCATGGTTATATGTGGAATTGCACCCCAAAATAAATTTTGCTGCTTCTCCTGAGTACGGGGATACCACATGTGTGGGACTTTTTAGGAGCCTAGCCGCATACGGGACCCCGAAAACCAAGCACCGCCTTAAGGATTTCTAAGGGCACAAATTTTTGATTTCACTCCTCACTACCTATCACAGTTTCGAAGGCCATAAAATGCCAAAATAGCACAAAACCCCCCCAAATGACCCCATTTTGGAAAGTAGACACCCCAAGCTATTTGCTGAGAGGCATGGTGAGTATTTTACAGCTCTCATTTGTTTTTGAAAATTAAGAAATAAAATAATTTTTATTTATTTTTTCAATTTTCAAAACTTTGTGACAAAAAGCGAAATCTGCAAAATACTCACCATACCTCTCAGAAAATAGCTTGGGGTGTCTACTTTCCAAAATGGGGTCATTTGGGGGGTTTTGTGCCATCTGGGCATTCCATGGCCTCCGAAACTGTGATAGGCAGTGAGGAGTGAAATCAAAAATTTATACCCTTAGAAAGCCTGAAGGCGGTGCTTGGTTTTTGGGGTCCCGTACGCGGCTAGGCTCCCAAAAAGTCCCACACATGTGGTATCACCATACTCAGGAGAAGCAACAGAATGTATTTTGGGGTGTTATTTCACATATGCCCATGGCATGTTTGAGCAATATATCATTTAGTGACAACTTTGTGCAAAAAATAAAAAATAAAAAATAAAAAATAAAATTGTATTTTTTCCGCAACTTGTGTCAACATATAAAATATTCCATGGACTTGACATGCCTCTCAGTATATAGCTTGGGGTGTCTGCTTTCCAAAATGGGGTCATTTGGGGGGGGGGTTTGAACTGTCCTGGCATTTTATACACAACATTAGGAAGCTTACATCCACTCTTCTAACCACTTGAAGACAAAGCCCTTTCTGACACTTTTTGTTTACATAAAAACATATTTTTTTTTGCAAGAAAATTATGTTGAACCCCCAGACATTATATATTTTTTTAAAGCAAAGGCCCTACAGATTAAAATGGTGGGTGTTGCATTTTTTTTCCCACACAGTATTTGCGCAGCGATTTTTCAAACGCATTTTTTGGGGAAAAAATACACTTTTTTTAATTTTAATGCACTAAAACACACTATATTGCCCAAATGTTTGATGAAATAAAAAAGATGATCTTAGGCCGAGTACATAGATACCAAACACGACATGCTTTAAAATTTCGCACAAACGCGCAGTGGCGACAAACTACATACATTTTTAAAAGCCTTTAAAAGCCTTTACAGGGTACCACGTTAGATTTACAGAGGAGGTCTACTGTTAAAATGACTGCCCTCGATCTGACCTTTGCGGTGATACCTCACATGCATGATGCAATTGCTGTTTACATATGACGCCAGACCGACGCTTGCGTTCGCCATTGCGCAAGAGCAGGGCGGGACAGGGGTGCTTTTTCTTTTTTATTATTATTAATTTTGCTTTTTTTTTTTTTTTTTTTAAACTGTTCTTTCCATATTATTTTTTTTTTTATCATTTTTATTGTTATCTCAGGGAATGTAAATATCCCCTATGATAGCAATAGGTAGTGACAGGTACTCTTTTTTTGAAAAAACTGGGGTCTATTGGACCCTAGATCTTTCCTCTGCCCTTAAAGCATCTGACCACACCAAGATCGGTGTAATAAAATGCTTTCCCAAATTCCCAATGGCGCTTTTTATATCCGGGGGGGGGACGGATATTCCCTCCCACTGCTTGTAAAAGCAGTCCAGAGGCTAATTAGCCGCTAGGATTGCTTTTACATGAAAGTCGGCCACTGGCTGAAAATAATGATACCAAGATGATACCTAAACCCGCAGGCATCAATCTGGTATAACCAAAGTCCAGCAACATACCAGTACGTTGCTGTTCCTTGTTGGACATGTATTGTAATCTTTTTTTTTCATGCAGCCTGTTGGCTGAACAACAAAAAGAGATTGATCGGTGGGTATGCCCACCATTAGAATACCTCCCTTCATTCACCCACTTCTAATGATGGGCATACATGCACCATTTATATATGCCGAAGCATGGGGGCATCCTCCCGCAAATGTTATGCCGCACACACATGGTCGGACTTTTCCACAGGCAAGCCTCCGTCGGAATTTTGACCGTAAGTACGCGGCATTAGGAGCAAAATCGCTCCTCTGCCCTTGCTGCCCCCATGCTTCGGCATATATGCTTTTTTTTTTTTAACTGTGGTGGTGAAATCACCTCCTACAGCACTGGAGTCGCAGGGATCAGGCCTGTCTCTGCGAACGCTGCAGTTATGTGTGTTGTGTTTTGTAAGTGACAGTGATCGATCGATACTGCACTTGGGTGGCCTGGGCTGGACGGAGGGGCAAAACGCAGGTGCTAGCAGGTATCTGGGCTGATCCCTCTCACACTGCGTTTTTGGGAACCCTAAACTGCTGGGAACGCTAGTATAGATCTGATCAGATCAGATATTGATCTGTTCAGATACTATACCACTAAGGGAGGTGTATGCTTCACGCGTGGGTGATAGCGTTACTGGCACTAACCTGACGCTGCCTGGGGCGACGCAGACCCTCTCTGACACTAAAACCTAATTGATATCACCCGCCGGGCGATCAGGGGGTTTTAACCTTTATTGGGTTATATACGGCGGGTGCCCTGACACTATAAAAAGCAAACTAACCAACCAGCGTCACCCGTAACACTTATATGGTGATCACTGGTGAAAGGGTTAACTAGGGGCAATCAGGGAGTTAAACCTTTATTAGGTAATATATGGGGGTACCTGACGCTATTGTGAGGGGGTTAGCTCGGCAGCGGGTGTGTGTGACCCCCGGGATGGGCTCCCCACACAAAACAGGCCCAGCAAACGGAGGTTGTGGTTTTCAAAATCAAAAAAGGTGCGGTTTATTTTCTATTTACAGTGACAAAACACAGCAAAGCAAAAGAAACATAACCAAAATAAATCCTGGTCAAGTTGACCTCTGACTACACATACAGGTTTCCTAACTAACAACTGGGATCAGCCTAGTGCTGTCCTAGTCCCTAAGTCCCTGGTTTAGTAAAAGTCCAAACAAATAGCCACACAGGCTTTGCCTCACCGCACAGGGGTTCACTCTCCCTAGACAGTCCACACAGGTCTGGTTCCAGGCATGAGCTAACATCTAATGAAGCTGGGAGTTCTTATAGAGGCCTAAATGAGCTGACAAGGTTCAGCTGGTCTCCTCATCTCTGTCTGCACGACGCCCCACACTCTCCCTAGAGGTATGAGTCATCCATGAGCCCACTAGCCTTATACAACTCTCCACCTAGTTGTATAAGTCGGCGTAAAGCATGAATCTGGGCGAAATATATCTACCCCCCTGGATGCAACCAGGTGACTTTACCTTCCTGCTGTCACATACCCCCCCCCCCTCTTGTTTTAACCTCGGGGTTGGAACACCAGCAATCAGGCATTCATGTACTCGAGACAAAGCATCCACATTCCCCATTTGAACGCCAGGGCGATGCTTTACTGTGAAGTTGAATTCCTGGAGGGCCAGGAACCACCTATTCACTCTTCTATTTGTTTCCTTGTTTTGAGCCATCCACTTTAACGGAGCGTGATCCGTAACCATGTCAAAGTGCCTACCTAGCAGGTAGTACCGAAGGGAATCTAGAGCCCACTTCACCGCTAAACACTCCTTTTCAACGGTGGCGTAATTTACCTCATGGGACTTCAACTTCCTGCTGAGGTAAATGACTGGGTGCTCTTCCCCGTTCCAGACCTGGGACAATACTGCTCCTAACCCCACATCTGACGCATCACTTTGTACGACAAAGTCTTTAGAGAAGTCGGGTGAGTACAACACTGGCTGGCTACATAAGGCTTGTTTCAAGAATTGGAATGCTGCCTCAGCCTAGGGGGTCCATTTAATCATGACCGACCCTTTCCCCTTCGTCAGGTTGGTTAGGGGCACAGCCTTAGAAGCAAAGTGGGGAATGAATCGCCGATAATACCCAGCGATTCCCAGAAAGGCTCGTACCTGCTTCTTGCTGTTGGGACGTGGCCAACTCTGGATGGCCTCGACTTTGTTGAGTTGGGGTTTTATTACTCCCCTCCCAATGGTGTACCCAAGATATTTGGCCTCCTCCTGCCCAATGGTACACTTCTTGGGGTTAGCCGTAAACCCCGCTTCCCGAACAGAGTCCAGGACTGCTTGCACTTTTGGCAGATGTGAGGCCCAATCTGTGCTATGGACAATTACGTCATCCAGGTAAGCCGCAGCATACTTCCGATGGGGCCTCAGCATCTGGTCCATTTTCCGCTGGAATGTGGCCGGCGCATTCTGTAACCCGAACGGCATTCTTTTATATTGGAACGCCCCGTCTGGGGTTACAAATGCGGTTTTCTCTTTGGCCGACTTGGCCAGGGGGATTTGCCAATACCCTTTTGTGAGGTCAAGAGTCGTCATGTATCGGGCTGTTCCCAGCCGGTCGATCAACTCATCTATACGTGGCATGGGGTAGGTGTCAAATTTTGTAACTTTGTTCAACTGACGAAAATCGTTACAAAATCGCCAGCTCCCATCCGGTTTAGGCACCAACACGATGGGACTAGACCAATCACTTTGGGACTCCTCTATCACCCCTAAGTTCAGCATTTTCTGTACTTCCTCCCGTATTGCCTCCCGTCGAGCCTCTGGGATCCGATAGGGTTTTAACTTCACCCTTTCACCGGACGGGGTAATGATGTCATGCTCTACCCCAGATGTTTGTCCCGGCAGCTCAGAGAATACCTCCTTGTTGCGAAGCACAAACTCCTTAACCTCCTGTTGTTGGGGTTGTGACAAGGTGGCTGCTATTCCAACCTCAGGAATCACGCAACCAGTTTGAGCTGGTGACCAAGTGTCTGCGACTAGGGACTCTCTATCCCTCCAGGCTTTCAACAGATTAACGTGATAGATCTGTTCGGGCTTTCGCCTTCCTGGTTGTCTGACCTTGTAATTCACTTCGCTCACTTTTTCCATTATCTCGTAGGGGCCTTGCCATTTGGCAAGGAATTTACTTTCAACCGTAGGGACAAGTACCAATATCCTATCCCCCGGGGAAAAGGTACGGGTCTTGGCTCCACGGTTGTACACTCTCTGCTGTGCCAACTGCGCTTGGGCCAAATGTTCCTTCACGATGGGCATTACCTGTGCAATTCGATCTTGCATCAGGGCGACATGCTCAATCACACTCCTGTGGGGAGAACTCTCACTTTCCCAAGTTTCCTTGGCAATATCCAACAGCCCTCTTGGGTGTCTCCCATACAGTAACTCAAAGGGGGAGAATCCCGTAGAGGATTGGGGCACCTCCCTAATAGCAAACATCAAATAAGGAAGTAAACAGTCCCAATCCTTTCCATCTCTATCCACCACTTTCTTCAACATTTGTTTTAGGGTTTTGTTGAATCTTTCAACCAGCCCATCGGTTTGGGGGTGATACACAGACGTACGCAATTGCGTCACTTTGAACAATTTACACAGCTCTTTCATAACCCGGGACATAAAGGGTGTACCTTGGTCCGTAAGCAGTTCTTTACAAATACCCACCCGGCTAAAAACAAGAGATAGCTCTTTGGCTATGGTTTTGGCCGAGGTATTTCGGAGAGGGATCGCTTCTGGATAACGGGTGGCATAGTCCATTATAACTAATATGTACTGGTGCCCCCTAGCGGACTTGATTATAGGACCTACCAAATCCATGGCGATCCTCTCAAACGGGACCTCAATGATGGGTAGAGGGACCAGCGGGCTACGGAAATGTGGCATCGGGGCCAACCTCTGACACACAGGGCAGGAGGAACAATAATTTTCTACGTCCTTCATCACCCCCGGCCAATAGAATCTCTGTAATACCCTCTCTCGGGTTTTCTCTGTCCCCAGATGACCTCCAAGAATGTGCCCATGGGCCAACTCCAACACCAACTTCCTGTAAGGTTTGGGCACCACAAGCTGCTCAACGGTTTCTTCTGCCCTTTTTGCCACCCGATACAGTAGGTCCTTCTCTACGCTGAAGTATGGGTAAGTGCAGGTATTATCTGGGTTCACTAACGCACCATCTATTTTCACTACGTTTTCCCGTGCCTTTATTAGGGCGGGGTCTTTCAACTGTTCTGTGGCAAAGTTTTCCCTGTGAACCTCAAGATCAGAAAACTCCACAGACGGTAGGTTTTCGTCTGAGGAGGTGGGCTCCTCTCCAGTTTCTTGAGTCTCCCCTGCCAATACTGATAAGGGAAATTCCGGAGAGTCCTCACCACTCTCAGGGGAGTTCTGGCTATCACATTCCTGGTACATAGGGGCACCAGTGAGGGGCTCAGGATCATCCCACAGTTCCCAGAACTTCGGAAAATCCCTTCCCACAATGGTGTCATGCGGTAACTGAGATACTAAGCCCACTGGATGAGAGAGGGTACCTTTGGGGGTCTCGAAACACACTGTAGTCACTGGATACTCTCGGGTGTCCCCATGCACACAAATAACAGCTACCTTGCTATTCCCAGAGACCTCTGTTTTAACTAACTCAGCCTTTATCAGGGTCACAAGGCTACCTGAATCCAGCAATACCACAACATTTCTACCATTAACACACATTTTGCATAAATGTTTCTCAGTTCCTCGAATGGCAGTGCATGCGACTGTCGCACACAGCGACTGACGTCTGCCCGTCAGAAAGTCACACTGCATGGGTTCCTCCACAACCGGGCAATTGGCTGCAATATGTCCCGCTTGCCGGCAGCGGTAGCAAACGATCCTTCTTGCCGCCTCTTGAGCCGCTGATTTCCCAGGCTGTTCTCGCCAAACTTGGGGTAGAGCTCCCACCCTCTCACTCTCTCCACCCTCACCCCTTGGAATCCTCTTATCCGCCCCTGGGGATGGTCTGGTCTTAGGGTGGAAAGTCCGAGTGTCTCTGGAAGAGGCCGTCAGGTTCTCTGTAGCCAAGTATTTCTCCACACGATCCACAAGACCATCGGCCGTCTCTGGGTCTCCATGGCTTACCCACTTTTGGATGGCAGTAGGAAGAGCTCTCAAAAACCGATCCATTACAACACGTTCCACAATCTTTGGTGCGGACAAAGTCTCTGGCTGTAGCCACTTTCTGCTCAGGTGAATGAGATCATACATTTGAGACCTGGGGGGTTTTCCAAGCTGGAAAGTCCAGTTATGCACACGCTGAGCCCGGACAGCCTGGGTGACACCCAGCCTTGCCAATATTTCAGCTTTTAGCATCACATAGTCTTTTGCTTGGTTAGGCTCTAGGTCATAGTAAGCTTTCTGCGATTCACCAGTTAACAGAGGAGCCACCAGTCCAGCCCACTGCTCCTCAGGCCACTTTTCTCTTTCAGCGGTCCTTTCAAATGTGGTCAAAAATACCTCTGGATCATCCTCTCCAGTCATTTTTGTCAATAAACGACTCACCCCAAAGGACGCGGTATTAGTGGGACGGCTTTCCTCACTGGTCTGCGGACGTTGCTGCATTACTGCTTCCATCTGTTGTTGTAGTCTCTGCTCTTGCTTCTGCAACAGGTCTATGAAGCGGGCCTCAGATTGCTGCTGGGCTCGTTGCTGAGCCTCCAGACTCTGTTGCAAAGTTGCGTTTGTCTGCTGCTGGGCTGCAAGGCTCCTTTGCAAACCTGCATTTGTCTGCTGTTGATTGGCATTTGCTAGAGCCAGCTGCTTCAGTATCTCCTCCATGCTGGCTTAAAAAAAACTGCCACTGGTTCTCCACCAACTGTGAGGGGGTTAGCTCGGCAGCGGGTGTGTGTGACCCCCGGGATGGGCTCCCCACACAAAACAGGCCCAGCAAACGGAGGTTGTGGTTTTCAAAATCAAAAAAAGGTGCGGTTTATTTTCTATTTACAGTGACAAAACACAGCAAAGCAAAAGAAACATAACCAAAATAAATCCTGGTCAAGTTGACCTCTGACTAAACATACAGGTTTCCTAACTAACAACTGGGATCAGCCTAGTGCTGTCCTAGTCCCTAAGTCCCTGGTTTAGTAAAAGTCCAAACAAATAGCCACACAGGCTTTGCCTCACCGCACAGGGGTTCACTCTCCCTAGACAGTCCACACAGGTCTGGTTCCAGGCATGAGCTAACATCTAATGAAGCTGGGAGTTCTTATAGAGGCCTAAATGAGCTGACAAGGTTCAGCTGGTCTCCTCATCTCTGTCTGCACGACGCCCCACACTCTCCCTAGAGGTATGAGTCATCCATGAGCCCACTAGCCTTATACAACTCTCCACCTAGTTGTATAAGTCGGCGTAAAGCCTGAATCTGGGCGAAATATATCTACCCCCCTGGATGCAACCAGGTGACTTTACCTTCCTGCTGTCACACTATATAAAAACCTGACGGGGAACCTAAATAACAAAATAACTAACTGGCTAACCAGTGTCACCAGTAACACTTATACGGTGATCACTGGTGAAAGGGTTAACTAGGGGCAATTAGGGGGTTAAAACCTTTATTAGATAATATATGGGGGTACCTGACGCTATAAAAATCTGCTGCGAACCTAAAAAAAATAACTGGCTACCTATCGGCACCAGCATAACTAATACAGCGATCAGAAAAACGATCGCTTAGTGACACTGGCAAAAGGGGGTGAAAGGGTTACCTGGGGGGCGATCAAGGGGTTAAACCTTTATTAGGTAATATATGGGGGTACCTGACACTATAAAAACCTGCGGCGAACCTAAAAAAAATAACTGGCTACCTATCGGCATCACCGACACTAAGACAGCGATCAGAAAAACGATCGCTTAGTGACACTGGCAAAAGGGGGTGAAAGGGCTAGCTGGGGGGGCGATCAAGGGGTTAAACCTTTATTAGGTAATATATGGGGGTACCTGACGCTATAAAAACCTGCGGCGAACCTAAAAAAAAATAACTGGCTACCTATCGGCATCACAGACACTAAGACAGCGATCAGAAAAACGATCGCTTAGTGACACTGGCAAAAGGGGGTGAAAGGGTTACCTGGGGGGGTGATCAAGGGGTTAAACCTTTATTAGGTAATATATGGGGGTACCCGACGCTATAAAAACCTGCGGCGAACCTAAAAAAAATAACTGGCTACCTATTGGCATCACCGACACTAAAGCCCCGTACACACGATCGGTTTGACTGATGAAAACCGTCCGATGGATGGTTTTCATCAGACCAACCGATCGTGTATGGTACCCATCGGTCTTTTTTCCATCGGTTTTAAAAAATAGAACTTGTTTTAAAATTTTCCGATGGATCAAAAACCGATGGTAACTTCCAATCGTCTATGGGCAAAAACCCACGCATGCTCAGAATCAAGTCGACGCATGCTCAGAAGCATTAAACTTCATTTTTCTCGGCTCATCGGAGTGTTTTACGTCACCGCGTTTGGAACGGTCAGTTTTTTGTCTGATGGTGTGTGGCCAAGACGGATGAAAAACAGTTTCATCGGATTTCCGATGGTCAAATCCATCGGACGAAAATCCATAGGTTATCCGATCGTGTGTACGGGGCTTAAGACAGCGATCAGAAAAACGATCGCTTAGTGACAGCGGTGAAAGGGTTACCTGGGGGGTGATCAAGGGGTTAAACCTTTATTAGGGGGGGTTAGGGGGCTACACTGGACCTAAAACACTCTGCCCTGACACTTTTACAGTCACAAATGTCACTGATTGCAGTGATCAGTAAATAAATGGTCACTGCAATCAGTGACACTGTGACTGGGGGCTGGGGGGTGATCTGGGGGGTGATGTGCACTAACCTCTGTGTCTTCTCTCATGCGGCGCTCGGTATATGTGAGCGCCGCATGAGAGATGACATCACTTCCTCCTGCCTGTGTAAACACTACACAGGCAGAGGAAGCTTTTCATTCGCCGGGAGCGATCGCGAGGGGGTGGCCAGAATCGAATGGCGGCCCCCTCATCACGGATCGCTCCCGAAGCGATCCCGGCCACTCACTGTACCGGAGGGGGGTCCGATTGGACCCCCTACCCATGCGAAGGCAGGCACGTACAGGTACGTGATTGTGCCTGTCCGTGCCATTCTGCCAACGTATATATACAGTGAGCGGTCGTTAAGTGGTTAAAGTGGAACTTCACCATTTAAGGGAATTTCTGCTTCTCTTCCTCCTCCCTCCTCTACTTCAACTTTTGGCCACTAATTTTGAGGGGCGGGGGGCAAGTACCTGGTTTTAACAGGCCTAGGCGATCCGAGTGGAAGCACTGCCCCCTCCCCCGCTTCTGGGACACGTCATGAGTCCCAGGAGACTGTGGGACCATTCACAGGTTGCAGGGCGGCTCACGCATGTGCAGTGGGGAGCCGACTGTGAAGCCGCAAGGAGTCACAGCCAGCTTCCCACATTTAACATGGCGGCGCCGGGGACCTGAAGACTGACGAAGAACTGGCCTGGGTGAGGACAGCGCTGGATCACTGGACAGGTAAGTGTGATTTTATTAAAAGTCAGCAGCTACTGTATTTATAGCTGCTGACTAAATTTTTTTGGAAGGAGGGTGAAGAACCTATTTAAGTTAAGTGAACATTTCTTTGGCTCCATAACCTCAGGTAAGATATAATGTGTTCTTTGGATGATGCTTCCCATGTTGTGAGCACTCAGCGTCAGGGGATATGATGAATGCCACACATCAATAGCCAGGTGCATATAGGTATTATGAAATTTACATTCCCCATGTTCAGTGAAATAATCCAAGCGTCACCACCACTACGCTATAAGTTTACGCTCTACTCCCAGGCTCTGCTGAAAGAAACCAAGATGTGCACTGGTCAGGTTTCATAATTCCTTTCAGGCTCAAGTATAGTGTTTTCTACTGTTATGGTAAACACATGTAGCGGCGTGTTGCCACTAGTTACTAACATCCACGCATATTCACCCTGCTGCCAGATCTCCATACGTCACACTTGTAGACAATAAGAAGTCTTTTGGGGATTTTTTTGTTGTTTTATTTGGGGGATTGAACTTGGTTGGGGGAAAAGGGTATGGAATGCCCATAGAACAATTGATATTTACAATGCTGGAGCTGATCCGGCTTCACATTGGCAAATGGTTACTCATTATCTTTACAGAAAAAAAAAATGGTGGACTCTAATCTGGACAGACTTTTCATCTCAGAACTTCTCCCGCCTCTGCACTCTTAACCTCCTGCACAACACTTCCCTGTCACAGCATTAGACATCCTGTCCCACCATCTTGAACAGGCTAGGCCTCACTCTGATTGATTCCTAGCTGAAACTTCACTTAATGAATAATAGGCCAGGGGCCTGCAGTACCCCTTCTTGATGGCCCTGAACATTTAATTAATAAAGCATACTTGACGATGGACTACTGATCCCAGCAAGCCCGACTTGCAAATCCTGAGTCCTCAGACTGCAGCGACTTGACCCAACACCCCACAATCTCTCCTCTGGCTCTGCACCCAGCTCCCCTGGCATGCCTCTTCCAGATCTCCACTGTGCTTCACTCACCGACTCCTGCCCTGAGTCCTTCTTGAAAGATTTACCCGTACCGTGTGGACCAACTGCTCCTCCAGCTCCTTTTCCAGGACACCTCTCCATGACCGTGTAAGGAGAGGCTCCCTCCCAGCTCCCGAGCTTCTCTGCCAGGTCCCTATCCCCCCAGATGTGGGTGTTTCTCCAGCACGCAGTCTAGCACTCCATCTTTCAATTGATCCAGCCGACAACTCCCCCCCCCCAGCAGGCTGACTGTGAGTATATGTAGGAGGCCTGCCCCCTGCCAATCCTAGTTGGGGATTAGTCAGGGCTCCTCACATGTACTCCATGCCGCTCCAACTCTCAGCCCTGCCCCTCTTCCAGAACATTCTCACTGAAAGCAGGGGAGGCGCCCAAAAACTGAAGTACATGTCAGTCACACCAACTGCTACACTAACCACTCCCTGCCCCTAGATGATCAAAAACAAACAGGCCTAGCTTGCACCATAGGCCTGCTTAAATTTACGTGTACTGACAGAACCTACCAAACACTACACCTCTAGCACCTACCTATGGTAGAGGGTGCTACACACATACACTATAATTACAGGATATTTGTTGGTTTCCTATACTTTATGGAAGCTCCAGCTGGACTACATGCCTACCTATATTGTCCTGGGCTCTACTCCTGTCCACTCCGAAGTTTTGGGTATTCCTGTCTATTTTGGAGAACTTTTTTTCTGTTGATCGTATTCTTTATAATATCAGTATAGAGGGTGAGAATTTAAAGGGACCACAAGAGACATCATCTTTTCCTATTTATGTAATAGTCAACAATTAATAAATTATGTCACCATGACATGGCTATCATGGACATAAAAAGTGATACACTATGCCCCATCCCTAAATAATACAGAGCAAAATAGAAACCACAGAAAATGGGACTTTTTAGGTACTGTATCAAACACACAAAATCATACGTATATGTAAATATCGTGTAGCGACCTCACCCCTCTCACCCCTTCTTCTTCTCGGCTTGTTGTCTCATCTAGGGGGGAGTATGGGAGGAGGGATGCGATACACCACGGCCCATGTCCTCTTTTGGGTAGAGGTGAAGGCCAGAACCAATCTTAGTATCAGGTTGTGTGCATAACCCAGAGCCAAGTCTTTTCTGTAAATGACCCCCTCTGCTCCCAGTAACTGGAGTTCCACACCACTGAAAAGGTCCAACTCGTATTTATTCTCCAATAGCAATAAATCGTCATTTAGCACAGACAGGTTGTGACCCAAAGAACAGTTCAGTATAGGTGGGGAGTAGGTCGAGGCACAATCGTTTGATAGAACTAACCATTGTGGTGTCACCAACGTTTATGGCGCACAGCCGCTGCCACCGACTGTGTAGAACAGAAAGTGAATTACCTTTGCTAAGCGCAGCCCCTGTCAGAGGGAAGACATCCATCCAAGAGAGTTACCAGAGGCCCCTCCGTCACTGGCGAATGCTGCACCGGACTCTCCGGAGAAGTTCTGCTCACTGGCCTCCTCGTCTCAGACTCGGGCACCCAAGGCTTTAGGGCCCCCTCGGATTCCTCCACCCTTGCGGGACCCAGTCGAAGGTACTGGGCCCCAGGCCTCCTCAATAGTACCTCACCCCAGGCTAAAGGTGCCTGGGATGGACTCTATCTCCCGCTCTGGCCAGGTCAAGGGCACCTGGGCCCGGAACTCCGGAACACCGGCACCCAGGCTGAAGGTGCCTGGGCGCGACTCTGACCTCCGACTCTGAACCCCGTGTTCAGGGCGTCCGCCCCCTTTTATCTCCTCTCCCCAGCGTCACAGCAGGTTCCCCGCCCCGCTGCACAACCGTCGGAAGAGGACAAAAAGGGCACAGTACTGCAGTGAGGGTTCAACCCCGGCCCAGTGTGACAGCGCCACCCACAGGCCGAAGGGAACCCCACAACACAAGAGTCCTCCATGAACAACAAATGGTCCCAAATTCCCTAACAATCAGTGCATCTGGGTTACACTACCACCCAGATGCCTCCCCTGAATTCAAATACCCGCTACAATTGTCTTTTATTAGAAAATAGATTAAAGACAAATTAAAACCATTAGATAGTATTAACCCAAACTAGTGTGTGAGCATTAAAAACAATGCAGTTCTACAGTAAGGAGCTTTTACAGTTCCATAGCAAGGCATTTCAATTATGCCAAACCTACATGTAACAGTGCATTTGAAAATTCCCCTTTAAATGAGACCCTTTAGGGGTTGTTGCCACTTTGAAAAGTGATCTGCGGTGAATCGCTTTTCAGAGGACATCCGACAGACGATGAGAAGGCAATATGCCACCTCTGCACAATCTGATTTAGGCTTGTAAATGCTGCACCAAAATCGAATTCGCTGCACTTGGATGTGGTGCTGCCCTATAGTTTTATTGGTCGTGTTGGGTGGTGGTAGCACCAACCAAATGTGACATGCTCTGTAACTTTTGCACAGCATTGCAGCCACTACATGTTTACAGCTTTGATTGGCTGCATGCCCTGGTTTAGGCGGGCAGTTGGGTGGTTGTACTGCTGCTCAAATGCCAGATTTTACCAGCCCCTAGCAACATGTGTGAATGAAGCCTTAGGCTTTATTGGTAGGCCTCCAAAATAGGTTGCTATGCTGGTGCTGTAGAGTAAAAAGATGCGCCAATCCAAAAGGTCCTTTCCCAAAACTACAGACTGTCCCTAGTGTGTCCTTGCACCTCAAAAACCTTTTTCTGCATGAGGCCTATCTATCCCTAGCCAACAAGGGTCTGTTCCTATGTACACATTCCCCACAGGGACTATATATAGCTTTTCTAGATCCAAAATGGCTGCCTATATCTCAGAAAAGCTGTGTGTCCAATCAGACACAGGCTTTCCCAAGAAAGGTAACCAGTGATCATGTCATTGTTGTGTTTACTTCTGACAGCTAATGTGGAAAAGAGTGAGCGATCTGTGGTCTATCCCCAATATTTCATTCGCTCAAGTGGTAACGAGTGCGTTGTTGAATGTTATACCAGGAAGATGTTATATGTAGCAATATTTACTATGGTCATACTGCTGACAGTCAGTTTATATAGAACTACTGCTAGAAATAAATAGTCACGTTCCTATATAACCAGCATTCCGTGGAAAGCATTGGGTAACATGGTGGTACTATACAAGTAAAGGTTCAAAATACATTTCACACATATTATATGTTCTGTTTATATATTCTTTGAAGTGCAATGTCATGTAAGCATGCAAATGACAATCATTGTGGGCCGAGATTTACAGCAGATTACTGCAATACAGTTTACTCACAAGAGAAGTGTAATGCAAAGCAAACAGCAAACAAGAAAAACAGGTCCCACATAGGGGCATGAGGAAAAGACTAAACCAAAAAAACGAATTGAATGTAATTGAACTAAAACAAGTTATTTTTTCTCCACATGACCCATTTTCTGTTGTGTATTTTATTCCCCCCTACATGAATGACTGCGGAGTACATTCACACCACACTAAGTTTGTATTAAAACAGCCCCCCCTAAAAAAAGTAATGCCCCACAATGATCCGCTGCTATGAAAACCTGGAGCTGGCTGGAGCTTCTGCATTTAGCTGTAATAGTGATACCACTGCTAAATGACAGATCCCTGCCCACTGTATACATAAAATGCCACCTTTAAATGGGCCATAATTTAACTTCATGTACAGGTTTAAAACTGTACTAACCACTTGCTTACTGGGCACTTATACCCCTGTAGCGGGTGCTCTGCATATTCCAGACATCCCAAGGTGAGATCTGTGGATGGAGAGCGCATTACAGAGGTGAGATCTGTGGATGAAGAGCGCGTTACAAAGGTGAGATCTGTGGATGGAGAGCGTGTTACAGGGGTGAAAACTGTGGATGGAGAGCGCATTTCAGAGGTGAGATCTGTGGATGGAGTGCGCGTTACAGAGGTGAGATCTGTGGATGGAGAGCGTGTTACAGAGGTGAGATCTGTGGATGGAGAGCGCATTACAGATGTGAGATCTGTGGATGGAGTGCGTGTTACAGAGGTGAGATCTGTGGATGGAGAGCGTGTTACAGAGGTGAGATCTGTGGATGGATTGTGCGTTACAGAGGTTAGATCTGTGGATGAAGAGCGCGTTACAGAGGTGAGATCTGTGGATGAAGAGCGCGTTACAGAGGTGAGATCTGTGGATGGAGAGCATGTTACAGAGGTGAGATCTGTGGATGGAGAGCGTGTTACAGAGGTGAGATCTGTGGATGAAGAGCGTGATACATAGGTGAGATCTTTGGATGGAGAGCGTGTTACAGAGGTGAGATCTTTGGATGGAGAGCGTGTTACAGAGGTGAGATCTGTGGATGGAGAGCATGTTACAGAGGTGAGATCTGTGGATGGAGAGCGTGTTACAGAGGTGAGATCTGTGGATGGAGAGCATGTTACAGAGGTGAGATCTGTGGTTGGATAGCGTGTTACAGAGGTGAAATCTGTGGTTGGAAGGGGAATGTTACAGAGGTGAGAGCTGGGGATGGTAGCGTGTTACAGAGGTGAGAGCTGTGAATGGAGAAGGGGATAGAGAGCTGAGAGCTCTGAATGAGGGAGGAGGGTGCACAGGTGAGACTTGTGGATGGGAGTGAGCTGTAGAAAAAGAAATTAGATGTGATGTGGGAGGGGGCACAGAGATGAGCTGTCGATATGAAGGGATAAGGGCAGCTGTAAGCAGTGGGAGAGGGGTGCAGAGGTGAGCAATAGGTGGTTATTGGGGGGGGCTTAAGGGAGGGGGGAATTTTTGGTGAACTGTATTTTTGCTTGGGGTGGAGGAGAGAGAATTACTGGGGTACAGCACAGAATACAGATTTCAGTCGTCAAGAGATATGTAATGAATGGCACAGTATACAGGGGGATATAGATGACATGATCCTCGCCACTCTGTTTTGTGTACTGTACATTACACACCCTGACCACTGCACTCTATGCATTATAAACTCCTGACTCTTGCACTCTGTGTGGTATATCGTAATCACATACTCCTGATTTTTTTTTTACCTCCCATTGACACCGTTTTACACCACTATTAATCTCTTTAATTTGTTGCAGTCTTCCACAACCATTTGCACTATTTCAGAGCTTGCCAGAATCATTAAATACATTTCACCGCTGCATTTTTCTGCTTCCTTCCTTCAAGGTGTACCTCCTAACTATGCATGCACATCTTGGTGTCTCTTACTTAAAATCTGCTTAATTTGTTTTTAACCGCTTGCCGACCGCCCTATAGCAGTTTTACTGCTACATGGCGGCAGCTGTGCGCAGGATCCCTTATATATTCGTGATCCTGTACTTCTGGGTAGGGGGCGTGAATGTATGCTGCCGTGATTACACACAGCGGAAGCCGATCGGCGGGGAACCGGGGACCTGATGTCCGATTGTCCAGCAGAGGCACAGAACTGCAATCTACCTATGTAAACAAGGCAGATCATCTTTCTGACAGGAGGGAAGGGACGGAGTTTGTGTCCCTGCAAAGCAGGGAATAAATTCCATCTCTTCTCCTAGTAAAAGCACCTTACACAGTATAGTAAAACACTGGCTAGGCACACATTTAACTCTTTGATCGCCCCTTATGTTAACCCCTTCCCTGGCAGTGTCATTAGTACAGTGACAGTGCATATTTTTAGCACTGATCTCTGTATTAGTGTCACTGGTTGCCAAAAATTGTCAAAAGTGTCAGAATGTCCACCGCAATATCGCAGTCCCGCTTTAAGTCGCTAATCGCCACTATTACTAGTAAAAAAAAAAAGTAAAAATTAATAAAAATATCCCATAGTTTGTAGATGCTATAACTTTTCCACAAACCAATTAATAGACGCTTCTTGGGATATTTTTTACCAAGAATATATAACAGAATACATACTGGCCTAAATTGATGAAGAAATTAGATTTTTTCCATTTTTTATTGGTTTATGTTTTATAGCAGAAAGTAAAATATATTGTTTTTATTTTTCAAAATTGTCTGTCTTTTTATGTTTATAGTGCAAAAAATAAAAACTGCAGAGGTGATCAAATACCACCAAAAGAAAGCTCTATTTGTGGAAAATAAATAGAGGACATAAATTTTATTTGGATAAAGTGTCACACGACTTTGCAATTGTCAGTTAAAGTGGTTGTAAACCCTCATTTACAACTTAATGTTACAGGTAAGCCTATATTAAGGCTTACCTGTAGCTAACAAGGATATCTCCTAAACCTGCACGGTTTAGGAGATATCCCTGTATTTGCATGTGCCGACGTCATGCGGCACATGCGCACTTAAGCCAACTGAAGCAATGGCACTATGTGGCGTTGCTTCAGTTGTACTGTGCGTTATCACACGCAAGCGCGGAGTGACGTCATCGCGGCTCCGGCCAATCACAGCGCCAGAGCCGCGATACACGGAAGTCACTGCAGGACAACATGTCAGCGGCTGGAGGGGGAGACGTGGACCGCTTTGGGGGCTTCGATATGAGGTAAGTAATACATAATCAGCTAGCATGCTATGCATACTAGCTGATTATGCCTTTTGTCTTGCAGGATTTTTATTTTTTTTATTTTTTTCACAGAGGGTTTACTTCCTCTTTAAAGTAATTGCAAAAAATGGCCTGGTCATGAAGGGGGGTCCATGGGTCAAGTGGTTAAACTTTAAGTGTCTTTGTTTGTTTGTGACCAACTGTTTGAGGGTAATTTAAAAATAGAGGCATATTGCTGTGGGTGTGGCTTTACATGGGGTGTGGTTTTGTGGGTGTGGTTATAAGTGGGCATGGTCAGTAGGGTGTGCTGGATTTCATTTTGAAAATCTGGTCACCTTACTCCATGCCCTAGGAATTGTAGGGACTAATCAAATATATCCTACTAAGCAGTATATTTTATCTTATTCTTCAGCCAAATGCTACACTTTGACTAATTTCATCTTGCAAGTTTGTCCCTTGTACATGTCAGGATCACTTAGTGCTCCTGTTCCTCATTCCAGCATCAAGGGTATTGGCTACGGCACTCTTGTCTGTCTGTCCACCTGCAGGCTGATTAATGTGGTCAGTCCCTGGGTGGAAACCAAGCCTGATAAGCCAGCTCAAACCTCATTTGGGTGCTTGTGATAGAGAGTAATATGTGTGTTGTTCCTGATCAAGTTCCCTGTCTGTCTGCCCTGCTTTGCTAGTTTGATTTCCCTGTGTATGACTTTGGCCCGGATTATTGGACTATCCCTTGAACTCAGCCTGTCTTTTACCTGGATTGTCATAGAACCACGCTATCTGTCTGCTAACTGCAAGTATCTATTTGCTTTGCTCAGTTCGCATATTCCCTGGCGTGGTGGCCAGGCACTATAGCATTGTGTATAAGTCCTGCGGGCAACCGAGTAGCGGTAGGCCTGCTTGCTTTATGGGAAAGGGGTCTGCTATAGGTGAAGAACACAGTAGCCATCTATAGTATCTGACCACCTGCGTTGGGGTAGATATGACAGTACACTGTATTTTGCGCTGCAAAAGGTAGCACTGTCTTGAGAAAGGGACATGTTTGTTCAAGTCTTTTCTTTGGGAATAAATTAATTAATAATGAGTAACATTTATTTCCTATTGTGAATCTAATGTTGAAAAATAAAATTTTTGTCTAATGGATTGAACAAATTAGGAACTTAAAGCGGAATTTCACCCTAAATGGGAAGTTCTGCTTTTAAGAGTCCTCCCCCCTTCTCTAACAATATTGGAGGTCTATTTATTTTTTGGGGGGGAGCGGGTGCTTAGTTTTGACAGGTACCCACTCCCACTTTCGCTGGAATGAAAGGCAGGGAAAGCTCAATAGCGACTCCTGTCTATGGGAACAAGGACCGTCACAAAGGGGCAATTGAATTTAAATTAATTTAAATGGTTACTTACCTGTTAAGCTTTATTTACATTTTCTGGAAACTTTTACAGTGGTCAGGTGACTGTAAGGACCTATGAGAAGAAAGAAAAAATGTACTGTATATACTCGAGTATAAGCCGACCCGAATATAAGCCAAGGCACCTAATTTTATCACAAAAAACTGGGAAAACGTATTGACTCGAGTATAAGCCTAGGGTGTCCATCTGCATGCCTCACTTTGCCTCACTGTGTCCATGTGCATGCCTCACTGTGTCCATGCCTCACTGTGCCCATGCCTCACTGTGTCCATGCCTCACTGTGCCCATGCCTCACTGTGTCCATGACTAGACTGATGTTTAACATGGGAGTCTATGGAAGGGGTGCCCGACTTTGAAAAATCGGTGCTCCCTGCCCGTAGGTCCCCTAGAAAACAAACTTTGCACACTTGTAGAGGAGAATGGGGCTACAGGTGTGCCAAGTTTCGGGTCCAGGGAACCTACGACTGGTTGGTACCGGGTCCCGAAAGCACTCGAGAAATTACCGTTTAACATGGGAGTCTATGGAAGGGGTGCCCGGCTTTGAAGAATCGGTGCTCCCTGGCCGTAGGACAACAAACTTTGCACACTTGTAGAGGAAGAATGGGGCTACATGTGTGCCAAGTTTGGGGTCCTGGGAACCTACGACCGTCCGGTACCGTGTCCCCAAAGTCCGGGAGATTAGGCGCAAAAAGGTGACTCGAGTATAAGCCGAGGGGGGCAAAAAAATGTGCTGAAAAACTTGGCTTATACTCGAGTATATACAGTAAGTCATCAGAACAACGGCAGCAACACAAGAAAAAGCACCCCCCTCCCTTCCATTGTTGCGGTCCTTTGTTATGTGGCTTTGTCTATTCTACTGAAAGGGGATAGTTGGTCCATGGTTTTACATTTTTAGTTTGATCTTTAATGGCTGAATAGGTTTGTGAAAGATTTCGCAAGTTGTTGGTGTAGTTATAGCAATGAACTATGGTCATAAGTAAATTATTATTGGTGAATCGTATTTATTATACCAATACTAAAGAGCCACGGCCATTTAATCCACAATAACTGTCTGATAGTATTTATTTATTAAGTAATAATATTTGAGTTCAGTCTCTGGTCCTATCCACCAGAAGTTGCCCCTCCCTTCCCGTTCCGTAACCTCTTGAGACATGTCAGAGATCCTAAGAATAGTCAGTCGGCTTTCCACACTAAAAATTTCTGCTTTAGAGACCTGAGGACCAGCGAAGAATTGGCTTGGGTGAGGATGGCACCGGATCCCTGGACAGGTAAGTGTCCTTGAGGCCAGGTTCACACTGGGCTGCAGGAATGAAGCCGTGCGAGTGCAGCTGAACTCGCACGATTTCACTCCCGCCTGTCAGTCCCAATTTCGGCCGCGATTACAGAGATCATCTGTGCGGGGAGTTCTCCTTAACATGGAAACAATTCTATCAATACCTTCAACTCAGGCACGCGCTACAAACCCAAGCACAGACTGTTAGTTTATCTGTCGTTAAATCTGTACTCCTACGGGAGGTCTTGCAGGCAAATAATCGTATGATATAACGAGCTTACTCAACACTAGTCTCCTCAATTCAGAATCATATCCCTCTTAAGTGTAGAAATAAGTGGTCCACTGATGTGGGGAATATAGACGGAGACCAATAGGATATGGCCTTAGAGTCAATCCCGGTGGTGTCGGTGTCGGCGTCCCATAAGCTGTCCCAACTATTTATACTACATAGGTCCTATCGTACACCCGTTCAATTATACAACTAGGGAAGAAGAGATTCTCCCCTATGCCCAAAGTGTGCCATTCATAGGGGAGACTTTATACATATGATCTGGCCTGGTTGCATGTCAGATTAAAACTGTCAGGGAGAGACTAAGGCACAGAGTAGATAAGCTGAGTCTGAAGCCCTGTACACACGATTGGATTTCCTATGGATTCTAATCCGATGGATTTTTCCATCGGAAATCCGATGAAGCTGACTTCCATCAGTCTTGCCTACACACCATCAGTCCAAAATCCGACCGTCCTAAACGTGGTGACGTAAAACACTCCGACAAGCCGAGAAAAATGAAGTTCAATGCTTCTGAGCATGTGTCGACTTGATTCTGGGCATGCGTGGGTTTTTTGTCCGATGGAGTTCCACACAGACGATCGGATTTTGCTATCGTTTTTTTTCCCATTGGATAAATTTAAAACATGTTCTATTTTTTCACACCGATGGAAAAAAGACCGATGGGGCCCATACACGATCGGTTCGTCCGATGAAAACAGTCCATCGGACTGTTTTCATCGGTAAAACCGATCGTGTGTACACGGCTTATGTTCCAGTGCCCCAGTTCCAGTACCACACCACAGTTACTACCGATGAGAAGCCTCATTCCAGGATGGTTGGACAACAGTTGTAAGATCTCCCCTTGACCGCAGATCTTATCTTCAGGTCTCCGGCATAAAGACATCCTCATTGGACTCTGCTGTAACATTCATCCGAAGGTATTGTAGCTGGCCAGCTAAGACCTGTTTTAGGTTGCTAATGTGGCTTACATGCATATATAGCTAGACCTGCTAATAATGTTAAAACAGTGCATATGCTCATTTGTGAGAAAGAACAGCAGAGTTATTTACTGTGACTTTATATATGGATGTCATATAACAGTTGTATATTGTGTTCACAGAAGCAAAAGAAAAAATATGCCTTTAAGATTATTATATACTATGCAGAAAAGTAAGCAATAACACAGCAGAATTGCAACCAGAAAGCATAGAGTTAAGCTTTTGTGACTCATCAGGAGTTTTAGCCAATCACAACCAATCTCACTGAGCAAATGTCTTTGGCCAATCATAGCCAGCATTTCACTCATGTTCTGTCTAGGAAATCTCATATCACATGTCTAGAATTGAATTTTACATCAGAGTGTGGAGCTGAACAGTTCAGATCCATCCAGAGTCCAGCTTTATGGAAGCAAGTGGCCAAAATAGGTATTTAATACAGTTATATAAGTTCCTATTGTTAATAATGTGATTAGAACTGTATACTGAAACTAGTTATGTGTTCACTTGTAGTTCCACCAAACCAGGTTTGCAAACAATCAAACAATCAATCAAACCAGCAATCAAACCAGGAATCAAACCAGATTCAAACCAAGTTTCAGAGCAAACATCAGAGCAAACAGCATTATAGAGCAAGTCCCAGATAGATCATAAAGTGTCTAAAGTATTTTAAAGTGAAAGTACAGATACTGAAGAGAGAAATATATCTACCATTTTATGTAGAATTACAAGATTGAACAGTTGAACCGACATTTGTTATACTTTATTCAACACGTGTTTGTACATGGACTTCCTGCTGCTAAATTGTCAGTGTTATATAAGAAGAAAAGCTGAAGTGAATAAAGAAGTTATCTTAAAGGTTTGGTGTGCTCTTTAAACCTACTGCTTCCATAGAACGGCGCTAGAGGAATTAGAGTAACAGATAGTCTTGTGTGGACTAAAAGATCAGAGAAATCAAAAATTCTTCTAATGCCACAGCGCATGAAGGCACTTCATAGTGCTGCGCCTGCCACAGTGGAACTATTAAGCCCAAAGTGGAACTATTAGCCCAAAGTGGAACTATTTAGCCCAAAGTGGAACTATTTAGCCCAAAGTGGAACTATTTGCCCAAAGTGGAACTATTAGCCCATTGAGGGTGAAGCGATTGTGCTCCTCAACTTGCACAGTAAAGAGCGCATTTGAGCAGCGGAGCTACCATAGAGGCCATAGGACATGTGTTTTAGTCAAACTGCAGCCGACTCTTAAAGTGGCAGAACGGCAAAGGCAAGATAGTCACAGAGAGAGCGCCAACCCTCCTGCGATCCCCAGAGAGAGAAAAAGACGCATGGTGGGAGGCCAAAGTCCAGAGTTAGAGTGCCTGCACCACTACCCACAAAGAGGCCACGTACTGCAGCCAGCTATTTCCCCGCCACTAGGCCCAGAGCCTGCAGCACAAAGCATCGCACGTCAGCGAAAAGCATCGCAAGTCAGCGCAGAGCATCGCAAGACAGCACAAAGCATCGCACGTCAGCGCAAAGCATCGCACGTCAGCGCAGAGCATCGCAAGACAGCGCAAAGCATCGAAAGATAGCACAGAGTATCACAAAGCATCGCACGTCAGCGCAAAGCATCGTAAGACAGCGCAGAGCATCGCAAGACAGCACAAAGCATCGCACATCAGCGCAAAGCATTGCACGTCAGCGCAAAGCATCGCACGTCAGCGCAAAGCATCGCACGTCAGCGCAAAGCATCGCAAGTCAGCACAGAGCATCGCAAGACAGCACAGAGCATCGCACGTCAGCGAAAAGCATCGCAAGTCAGCGCAGAGCATCGCAAGTCAGCACAGAGCATCGCACGTCAGCGAAAAGCATCGCAAGTCAGCGCAGAGCATCGCAAGACAGCACAGAGCATCGCACGTCAGCGCAAAGCATCGCACGTCAGAGTAGAGCATCAGATCAACAAAGACAAGTCTCCTTTAAGACTATTTGTTCCAGCAACCTACAGATCACAGTATCCTGCTCTTCAGAATAAGGTCAGAACTTTCCTTTATTACTGTTATTGCACATAGGCTTGACAAGAAAGAGACATTTTCGTGTTCAGGAGTAAAAGGACTGTAAGTAAAGAACAAGGGTCAGTTGTAGTACACGGACTCTAAAGTATTTTAAAGAGAAAGTCATTTTTACTGCCTGCACCTATTGCTATTGCATTTAAAGTGAAAGTCTTCTTAATATTCGTATTGATTGTTATAGCACTTAAAGTAAAATGTCTAAGCCTAGTATTTCTATGCCACTGTTTGAGGATACAAAGATAGATAAGATAGAAGGTGAAGAGCAAGTGAACCTGTTTGAGGTAGAAGAGTCTGATGCAGCATTAGTCTTGCCCCAAACAGATGAACTAAGACGTTCAGAACGTATCAGAAACCGACCCTAAAGATGCTGGAAAATTTGGAGCAAGAAGCAGTATTGAAAGGAAAAAAGTTCGCCAGAATGTATGATAAGTGGAAATCCTACATTAAAGATGTTCGTAGAAAGCTAAAGCAAGAAAGTATAAAAGGAAACTTGAGTGATATGATAGAGACAGTAGAAGAATCTGAAGCAGAGCTTATGGCAGCATATGTCAACCTGCGGTCATCTACGACACCTCTCCAGGATATTGTAAGGAACATGGACACATGTACTGCAGTCACTAAAGGTTTAGTAAAGCTCATGAGAGAACTATCATCTGAAGCTAACTATGATGAAGTTAAGGCAAGAAAGAGAATGAATGAGCTTTTTATGAGAGACTATGCTAGATCCTTAGGAGGAACCACAATCACAAGTAGGACTTCTTCCACTAGCAGAAGTGCCAGTAACATATCAGAGTCCTCAAGTACTTTAATAGCCAAAAGAAAGGAACTTGTCGAACAACTTGCTGTCAAGAGAGCAGAAATTGAGATGGAATCTGCAATCGAGGCGCAGCGTCTACGAGTAGCAGAAATGGAAAGGCTGAAGGAAGTCAAGATTATAGAAGCCAGACTAAGAGTACACGAAGAGGACATGAATAGTAATCATAAGTCCAAATCTGTACTAAGTGAAGATGCAGACTCCTACTTCCTTTCATACGCCCAGGAGAATGGAAGGAAATCTCAAGTATGTAATGAAGAAAAAAGTCATTGCCCTTCCATCCCTGCTCAGAAAGACAAAGAGAGAGACTCACCCAATTCAGAACTAAGTGAGAAAATAAAACAGGATAATTCTGTTCCTAGATGTCACTGCAATAATCAGGAGAATGTTGCGACTATTGTCCCAGCAAGACGACAGAGAACAGTCCCAGCAAGACTTCCCGTTCCAGAACCTACTGTATTTTCAGGAGACATACTGAAGTTCATAGAGTGGAAGGCAAGTTTTGAAATGATCATTGAGCATCATTGCTCCAGGTCAGTTGACAAGTTATTCTACCTTCAGAAATATGTTGGTGGAGAAGCGAAGAAAGCTCTTGAGGGTAACTTCTATAGAACAGATGAAGAAGCCTACAAGCAAGCTTGGGAAAAGTTAAACGCAAGATATGGTCATCCTTTCTTAGTACAAAGAGCCTTTAGGGAGAAATTGAATAACTGGCCTAAAATAGGTCCTAAAGAACATTTCAAACTCCAAGAGTATGGTGACTTCCTGCAAGCATGCAGCAATGCCATCCCACATGTACGAGGACTAGAAGTACTGAACGACTATCTAGAAAACCACAGGATGCTAGCTAAGCTACCTGAAGAAGTGGCTTCTAGATGGAATCGCTGTGACTGAACAGTTAGATCTAAGTAAGGACTTCCCAAGTTTTGAAAAGTTCTCTGAGTTCGTTAATAAGGAAGCACGAATAGTATGTAATCCAGTAACAGGATCTTACGCCTTAAAGTCCTTAGAAGAAAGGCCTGCGAGGGATATAAGACGTGCAAGAGCAACTAGCTTTGCAACCGACACAACTGAGAAAGGTATAGATACCTACCAGAGCAAGTTCAAAGTTACTACTGGGATCAGTAGAGAGACAGAACCGACAAATCCTCAGACTACTTTTAAGTGTATGTTCTGTGGAGAGAACCACTCTATACACAAGTGCCAACAATTGAAGGAGAAATCCCCAAATGAAAAGAAAAAGTTTGTACTTGTTAACCAACTGTGTTTTGGGTGCCTAAGGAAAGGCCATTGTACTAAGGAGTGTAAGAAAAGGGCCACATGCAGCGTTTGCAAAGGACGCCATCCTACACCACTACATGAAGAACGTCCAAAAAAGGATAAATCCTCAATAGCTAAAGATGCTGAGGAAGAAAAGAAAGCATCGGTATTCTCTTGCAGAGTGAGGGAAAGCAACGACACATCAATTGTTGTACCAGTGTGCATTTCAAATCCTAAAAGGAAGAATAAGAAGGTATATGCCTATGCACTACTGGATGCCCAAAGCGATGTCACCTTCATTGATCAAGAAATCTGCAAGAAATTACAAGTGGCTACAGAACCAGTGAAGCTCAAACTCACCACAATGACGGGGAGAGACACATTAGTGAACAGTCAAAGGGTCAAAGGATTGAGAGTTAGAGGACTTCATTCAAACCTCACATTGGATCTACCTCCAGCTTATACGAAAGACGATATACCTCTAGATCGAGATCGCATACCTACCTGTGAAACAGCCAATAAATGGGAGCACCTATCTGTCATATCTCATGAAATGTCCCCGCTGAAGGAGTTTGGTGTTGGACTGTTGATAGGTTATGATTGTCCCGAAGCTTTGGTACCACGAAGGGTGATCACAGGAGGAAAGGGTGAACCCTACGCTGTTCAAACTGATCTAGGATGGGGCGTTGTTGGAGGAAAACAGCAGATTGCAAACTCAAGACAGGTGACAGGATTGTGTCATCGAATATCTGTCCAAGAGTTACCAGCTGTAAGTTCAGCGGCAGTAATCAAGATCCTTGAATCTGACTTTGCAGACATAAGTTCTAAAGAAAAGAGTGTATCCCAAGAAGACATAAAGTTCGTACACATTCTAGAAGAAAGTATTCAACAGAATCAACGAGGTTATCTTGAAATGCCCTTACCCTTTAGAGAACGACATTGTCTGCCAAATAACAAAAATCTTGCCCTAGCGAGATTGAAATGTTTGAAGAAAAGGATGGGAAGAGATCTCAAATTTAAGCAGGATTATTTGAAATTCATGGAAGGCATCCTTGAAGAAGGACATGCAGAAAAAGTTAATAACCAACCTAAAGAAGGAGAAGTGTGGTACATCCCACATCAAGGTGTTTACCACCCAAAGAAACCAGATAAGATTAGAGTAGTATTTGATTGCTCAGCAAAGTATGATGGTGTTGCATTGAACGATCATCTACTAAAAGGACCAGATCTTACAAACACTCTGCCTGGAGTACTCTGTAGATTCAGAAAGTATCCCGTAGCGGTCATGTGTGACGTTGAAAAGATGTTCCACCAGTTTCATGTGAAGAATGAAGATAGAGACTTCCTGAGATTCCTATGGTGGGAGGACGGAGATACAGATACAGAGCCAGCAGAATACAGAATGAAAGTACACTTGTTTGGAGCAGCGTCGTCTCCAGGTTGCGCCAATTATGGTATGAAGTACCTGGCCAATAAAAATGAAAAGGATTGTCCATCAGCAGCGAATTTTCTTAAGAAAAACTTTTACGTAGATGATGGTCTTATAAGTTTACAGTCCTCAGAATCTGCAATCAAACTAATGAAAGAAAGCCAAGAGTTATGCGCAAGAGGAAACCTGCACCTTCACAAATTCATCTCAAACAACAGAGAGGTACTGGAATCCATCAGTGACTCTGAACGTGCATTAACAATGAAGAATGTAGATCTCAATTATGATCATCTTCCAGTTCAGAATGTACTTGGATTGGGATGGAATGTAGAGAATGACGAGTTCTTCTTTGAAACATCCTTGAAAGAAAAAGTTGCAACTAGACGTACCATACTTTCCGCAGTGGCTTCTATATATGATCCATTGGGATTCTTGGCACCAGTAATCCTCAAAGCAAAAGAAATACTACAAGAATTATGTAGACGGAAGTTGGGATGGGATGAACCCATACCTGAAGATTTGAGGCCAAGGTGGGAGGCTTGGATAAAAGACTTGCAAAATTTGAGAGAAGTTCGGATACCTAGATGTTTTGTACCTCATGATTTCGGAGAGTACAAGAAAATAGAACTTCATCACTTTTCAGACGGCAGTAGTTATGGTTATGGACAGTGCTCCTACATCAGAGTGATAGGAGAAGGAAAAATACACTGTGCCCTGGTTATGGGAAAGACCAGAGTTGCACCTACCAGTATTCAGACAATACCAAGACTGGAACTGACAGCAGATGTTGTTTCAGCATCAGTAAGCAAGTTTCTGAGAGAAGAATTAGAGTTAAAAATAGATGAAGAATACTTTTGGACAGACTCGCGAGTTGTCCTAGGATACATAAACAACGAAGCTCGAAGATTCCATGTCTTTGTCGCCAACAGAGTTCAGAAAATTCGGGAAATAACAAATCCGGAACATTGGCATCACATTGATACAAAGCATAACCCAGCAGATCATGCTTCAAGAGGCCTGAATGTAACAGAATTGAAAAATTCAAACTGGTTCACCGGTCCAGAGTTTCTTTTGGGAAAAGGAAATCATACCCAGTGAAGGTTACACAGAATTGTCTATGGGTGATCCAGAAGTAAAAGTTGTACAAACATTGAGCACTGCTGCCAGGTGTCAAGATGACATACTTGAGAGTGATAAAAGACACTTGGAAGTTGAGAACCTGATGGAAAATTCCCCAAATTCATGTTCAAATCCTACTATAGAGAACATAGAATTATAGGTAATTTGGTGGGAGTGTAGCTGGCCAGCTAAGACCTGTCCTAGGTTGCTAATGTGGCTTACATGCATATATAGCTAGACCTGCTAATAATGTTAAAACAGTGCATATGCTCATTTGTGAGAAAGAACAGCAGAGTTATTTACTGTGACTTTATATATGGATGTCATATAACAGTTGTATATTGTGTTCACAGAAGCAAAAGAAAAAATATGCCTTTAAGATTATTATATACTATGCAGAAAAGTAAGCAATAACACAGCAGAATTGCAACCAGAAAGCATAGAGTTAGGCTTTTGTGACTCATCAGGAGTTTTAGCCAATCACAACCAATCTCACTGAGCAAATGTCTCTGGCCAATCATAGCCAGCATTTCACTCATGTTCTGTCTAGGAAATCTCATATCACATGTCTAGAATTGCATTTTACATCAGAGTGTGGAGCTGAACAGTTCAGATCCATCCAGAGTCCAGCTTTATGGAAGCAAGTGGCCAAAATAGGTATTTAATACAGTTATATAAGTTCCTATTGTTAATAATGTGATTAGAACTGTATACTGAAACTAGTTATGTGTTCACTTGTAGTTCCACCAAACCAGGTTTGCAAACAATCAAACAAACAATCAAACCAGCAATCAAACTAGGAATCAAACCAAGTTTCAGAGCAAACATCAGAGCAAACAGCATTATAGAGCAAGTCCCAGATAGATCATAAAGTGTCTAAAGTATTTTAAAGTGAAAGTACAGATACTGAAGAGAGAAATATATCTACCATTTTATGTAGAATTACAAGATTGAACAGTTGAACCGACATTTGTTATACTTTATTCAACACGTGTTTGTACATGGACTTCCTGCTGCTAAATTGTCAGTGTTATATAAGAAGAAAAGCTGAAGTGAATAAAGAAGTTATCTTAAAGGTTTGGTGTGCTCTTTAAACCTACTGCTTCCATAGAACGGCGCTAGAGGAATTAGAGTAACAGATAGTCTTGTGTGGACTAAAAGATCAGAGAAATCAAAAATTCTTCTAATGCCACAGCGCATGAAGGCACTTCATAGTGCTGCGCCTGCCACAGGTATCTCTATTAATAACTATATATACCTGAGTATGTGTGCACATTTTCAACATGACTCAGATGTATTTTTACTGTTATTAATCTATTCTTATATAAAGCTTGTATTATTTCTATATTGGCGTCAGAGTGGATTTGATTTAAATCACAATTTAAGCCCTTGTTCACACTGGTGCGATTTGACATGTGTTTTGACATGTCAAATCCCATGTCAAATCGGCTGCAGTTGCCAGCAAATGACACCGTCCTAATCGGTGCGACGGCGCATCTGCGGCGCTGCAACGATTTCAAAAAGTAGTTTCTGTACTACTTTTTGCGATTTCGGGCCGCGATTCACATTGACATCTGTGCAGAAACCTGCCTCTGTAATCGCGGGCCACAATCGGGACTGACAGGCGGAAGTGAAATCGTGCGAGTTTAGCTTCAGTCCCGAAGCCCAGCTTAATCACGATTTAAATCACTAGTAAAATAGCTTTATTTAAATCTACTTGATTTAAATCATAAATTCTAAAGAGCAATTGTCATCTGTCCCGCAGCCGCTCTTCCTCTGACCCGCTGTTGACTCACCGACAGTGTCATTCACTTTAATGGGACAGCTGGTGATGCGGCAGTGACACAACAAGGTGAGGGACATGGCGGCAACAGGTGAGTGGATGCCCGCTAAAAGGCTAACCCATGATGGATCTGAAATGACCGCAAGGACTTCTTCTTGCTGGTAGTTAGAATCTTTAATATTTGCAAATAAAATGAAGGTTTCCTATTTAGAATAATAAGCTGTCAGGTTAGTAAAACATTGATATCAGAACCGATTCAATCATAGAGTTTGTAGTGTACACAGATTTGCAAAACAATGGGATAAAGGAATATTCCTGAATTTTGTTTTATCTCATGGTTACTGTGAAATTGTGTGAATGCATCAATGCAGTGCGTGTTATCTCAGCTTGCAGAGCTTGGATTCATTGAATGAGTTTACCAAAAATGTAAATATTGCAGAATATACAGCCTCATGCCACATAACTAAGCTCCATTTCATGCTGAATAAACTAAATTATTAATGTATCTTTAGATAGATTTTTACTCCAAAAGCATTTTATTAAAATAAATTTGATAAAAATCAAGAAAATCTTATTTAAATCTTTTTTTTTTTTTTTTTTTAAATCATTGATTTATATCCACCCTGATTTGTGTGCATCTATATGCTTATGGCTAATGTTATATGCTGGTTGCAGTAGTTCTTCTACTCTCAAGTACTTTGTTTATTTTACTGATTAATTTCCCAGGAAGGGAATCTGCCCTGTCCTGAGTGGAGACACTGACAACTTTATTATCAAACCCACACTTCTACCTAGAGTAGGCTCTGGTTCTCTTATTTAAATACAAGTATCTTGTTTGGGGGGGGGGGGGATTTCTCATAACCCTCCCTAAACAGAGGGCTACACTGGAATTCTTCTTTAACCTTTCATTGTATTTTTAAAATGTTACAATGCAGAAGACATGAGGAGGAGGGGCAGCAATTGTATTGCTAAATTTATATATACTCTTTGGGGGTTATTTACAAAAGCTGTAGAGTGCACAATCTGGTGGTAACTGCATAGAAACCAATCAGTTTTCAGTTTTTTTTTTGCCAAAGCTTAATTGAATAAGCTTAAAGGGGTTGTAAAGATACATGTTTTTTTCACTTTAATGCATTCTATGCATTAAGGTGAAAAAACATCCGAGGATTAGCGGCCCCCCAGCCCCCCTTTTACTTACCTGACCCCTCGAAAGTCCAACGCCGTGAACGCGCTGGCTTCCCGGCTGGCCTTCTGGCTCATTGATTGATTGATTGATAGCAGCGCAGCCATTGGCTCCCGCTGCTGTCAATCAAATCAATGACGCGGCGTGCCGGGGGGCGGCGCCGAGTGATAAAGTCAGCGGCTATAGCCGCCGGCTGTATCACTGGAGCGCGCCCGCAAGCTAACCCCCTTGGGAGAGAGCTTCCCATGAAGGGGGTTAGCTGATGCGGGGAGGAGCCGACACAGCCGCCGACGGACCCCAGAAGACCAGGATCGGGGCCACTCTGTGCAAAACGAGCTGCACAGTATGACATGTTTGTTATTTAAAAAATAAAAATAAAAACGGGAACCTTTTATGTTCCCTTTAAGTTAGAATCTGATTGGTTACCAGCTGCACCACATTCTGAGTTCACCAGTTTTAGTAAATCTCCATTAACGCTTGTGATTTTTTTACATAGACTTTCAAGTGGATCCAGCCTGGGTTTTTTTTTTTTTTTTTTAATTGTGTGTGTTTTTTAACTGGTACTATGTCGCATATATAATCAGTTAACTTGTGGCTATTGAAAATTTATTTCAGATGAACAGTGGCAGGCAATCAGAGATCTCTTCAAGATCTGATCATTGGATTAGGATTCTAAGTGCCAAGGACTACAGTGGTGGCAAATGTAAGATTCTTTATTTCAGATCATGGGATCAAACAAAACATTAAGGAAAAGCATTATAATCCAAGTGTAGCGGGGTCCTCAATTTAAGGGGAGGGTTTGGGAGGTAGTATGCCCAAACACTTTGATTTGTCAGGCTTTACAACCATTTTACCCACTGGGAGAGTATTGGTGTACAGTTCCCTGTGGCCTACAGGTGGCGCTGCCATGGTAGGCTGGGGTTGAACCACCAGTACAGGGCTGTGCTTTTTGTGTCCCCTCTCGGCAAACGTACGGTGGGGCGGGGTTAACCTGCTGTGTGTGCTGGGAGAGGAGATAAAAGGGGCAGACTCTGCCTGTTCAGGGTTAGTCGATGGGGTCCTACCCCTGGTTCGGGTTCCAGTCTGTCCTGGGCGCCCTAGGCCCACGGGTGTTTCTGTTCCGGTTCCATCCTGGGCACCTTTAGTCCCAGGGTGAGGTACTACCCTGCTGTTCCTGTCCGTCCTGGATGCGGGGACTTGGAAGTTGCAGCAAAGGCCTGGGCCCAGCGCCTTTGGCTGGGGCACCTCAGGGATCGAGGAGTCTCAGGGTGCCGCCTTGCGAGGGGACCCGTATCTGAGTAGAGGAGGCCGGGTGAGGAACCGTTCCAAGGGACTGATGCGGTAGTCACGGTGAAGGAAAGGGTCCCGGTAACTCTCCGGAGGGATGTCTTCTCCCTAGGCCAAGGTCAAGTTCATCGGTTCTGTGGCAGAGACCAATTTCATCGGGTCTGTGGCAGAGATCAATTTCATCGGGTCTGTGGCAGAGATCAATTTCATTGTGTCTGTGGCAGAGACCAATTTCATCGGGTCTGTGGCAGAGACTAATTTCATCGGGTCTGTGGCAGAGACCAATTTCATCGGGTCTGTGGCAGAGACTTTGAGTAAAACGTGAGTGTCATTTGGCTGCTAGTCTTGTTCTAAGTAGACTATCCATTTGAGGCTGAGTCTGCTCGAGAAGCTGAACAGTGAAGGGACTGAGATTGTGCCTGGACTTTTCCTCACATCTTGTGCTATCCCTTTTCTTGCTCCAACCCTTTGTTTCTATCAAGAGATTGTTATTTGCTGAAAGAAGAAATAAACTCTCTGTTGGAGTTCTAGCAAGTGTGGACATTCTATTCACTGGGGGAAGCAAGTACTTAAATCTGTTATCCACAGAGGTGAGAAAAATCATTCTCTGGCTCAACTGTGAAATGACCCACCAACAACACCGCTCAACCTCTTTACACAGGAGGGTACGGGCTTGTGGCATGGTGTGCCCCTTCTTCCTGCGAAGAGCCGAAGAACAAGGCAGGTAAAAGGGGGTCTGTGTGCTACACGTGGGGGCTCGAGTCCAGGATTGTTTCACAGGAAAAGAGGCCCAGAGTTTTAACTTGTTCCCCTGTGAAGTTCCGTGGAGGTCGGCCATCTTAAAAGTGACTGCGCCACGAGGAGAACCCATGCTGTGTAGTTCGTGGGCGTGCCTACAGAAGAGAAGCCCGTGAATATTGCAGGAGATGGGAGGAGCCTCGCCATGTGAAGAGTTGCACGTGGTGACTTTGGCGCGAGAGAAACAGTGCGCGATGAATCGGCAAGTGAGTGACATGGCGTCTAATGCCACATGGATTCCGAGTTCAACTACCATAAACGTTACCTCCTTTGCTGCTTCCGTTATGGATACGGGGATTCGACTAAAGCCCCGGGGCCGCTTCGCGCTTTATGTATGCAGAGAAGTGGAGGCCCTTGGAGTGGTTTGTCCCTTTTGCCAGGGACTGGTGGCACATCTTAAGCCCTTTGGGAGATGTGAGCACTGTAAGGAGTTCTTGTTTGAAGTGGAGCAACCTACGGAAAAGCCTCGGGCCTTCCGCCTGAATTGCCTTACAGGCGCCACCACTTTGGAAGAAGGAACCAGAGCTTCTGCAGTCACCCCTGTTGAGACTTCGGAGGAAGTCGCGAGTGAAAGTGTTCCAGTTGTTGAGGAACCGGAGTTCGGAGGACCGGAGGATGCTGTTTCGGTATTTACAGAGTCCTCGCTCCCACCGCCCGAGAGGAAGGTCGGCTATGTTACAGCTTCCTGCGGTCGTGGTAGAGTCACACCCCAGCACTTACCCGGATTGGATGCTTCCGTGGGAAAAAGTTCCGGACGTCCAGCTTCAGCTAAAGGCCGAGGTAAGCCGGGGAAAGGGACCTTGGCTAAGGTCCGAAGTGTCGGGGATGCTTGGGTCAGGGATCCCAGGGCCCTTGAACTGGTTAGAGGAGGTGATTCATCATCTACCCGGAGTTATCTGCCGGCGGAGGAATGTGATACCTCTGACCTGGAGTCTGTCTCCGATCCAGGGGATGATGTGGCCATTGATGAGTTGTTTGAGCGGAAGGGTTAGGATAAGATGCCCCTGTCCTCGTCCCGAAGGAAAAAGGACTCACCCATGTTCACTGGGGATGCCCCACCCCGGGAGGAGGCCCCGGAGCCTGAAGAGGAGTCTGTCCCACTGTCTACCCTTCCGCCATTGGAGATACCTGCACCTGTTGCCGAGGTGTCCAGAGTGTCCATGACTGGTCCGGAGGCAGTGAAAGTGCCTCAACACTCAGACACCATAGTTTTGCCAGGAACGGGAGATCGAGTGACCATTAGGGGTGCGGAATTTAATCGCTGCATCGGTGCATCGCGATTCGGGCATCCCTGATGCGGCACCGATGCAGGGAAACCTAATAATCGATTACCGCAATGTCTAGCCCCGCCCCTGCTCCCGGGAGAGCCGTTACCTTATTTGTTTTTTTTTTTTTTTGCTATGACGCGCTCATGTGACTGCCAGGCCCGCCTCTCTCCTCTCTTCTTTCACGTCTCACGTCTCTCCTGGCGTCAGAGACGTGAGAGGAGAGAGGGCAGTCACATGACTGTTCCCCCGCCGTATTCTGTTCCCCCCTGTCTCTCGGCTACTATCGGAACTCCGCCCCCTCAGCCCTGTACATTGCCGCTCCCTCCTACTCACGAATGCAAATTCTTCTAATACCGCCCCGCCTCTCCAGCGCCGCTCACGCCTACTGTTTCACGAATGCTAATGAGCAGAGGGCTGGAGAGGCGGGGCGGTATTAGGGGCATTTGCGAGGAACAGTAGGAGGGAGCGGCGCTGGAGAGGCGGGGCGGTATTAGAATAATTTGCATTCGTGAGTAGGAGGGAGCGACAATGTACAGGGCTGAGGGGGCGGAGTTCCGATAGGAGCCGAGAGACAGGTATTCTTTTTTTTTTTTTTTTCCAGGTGTTGGACCAAGTTTATTTTCTTCTGGTACTGAACTCATAAATTTGAAACGTCTGGCTCCTATAACGTACAATTATAATAACGAGGGCTGTATGATCATTTCAGATACTGGGAGTATAGTGTGTCCCAGCTGACCTATTCATCAAGAGAGTTCTGTGCATAACATGAAGACCACATACAAGGTAGACACTTGCAGGACATCTTTGAACTGCTGCTCTAGCCACAATGCACACATTCTAATTCTTTTTTTATACTTACCTGCTGATCTCCTGTAGCATGTCCGCAGTCTGACTATCTCCTGTAGCATGTCCGCAGTCTGACCATCTCCTGTAGCATGTCCGCAGTCTGACCATCTCCTGTAGCATGTCCACAGTCACTGACCATCTCCTGTAGCATGCCCGCAGTCTGACCATCTCCTGTAGCATGTCCACAGTCACTGACCATCTCCTGTAGCATGTCCACAGTCTGACCATCTCCTGTAGCATGTCCACAGTCACTGACCATCTCCTGTAGCATGTCCACAGTCTGACCATCTCCTGTAGCATGTCCACAGTCACTGACCATCTCCTGTATCATGTCCGCAGTCACTGACCATCTCCTGTAGCATGTCCGCAGTCACTGACCATCTCCTGTAGCATGTCCGCAGTCACTGACCATCTCCTGTAGCATGTCCGCAGTCACTGACCATCTCCTGTAGCATGTCCGCAGTCACTGACCATCTCCTGTAGCATGTCCGCAGTCACTGACCATCTCCTGTAGCATGTCCGCAGTCACTGACCATCTCCTGTAGCATGTCCGCAGTCACTGACCATCTCCTGTAGCATGTCCGCAGTCACTGACCATCTCCTGTAGCATGTCCGCAGTCTGACCATCTCCTGTAGCATGTCCGCAGTCTGACCATCTCCTGTAGCATGTCCGCAGTCTGACCATCTCCTGTAGCATGTCCGCAGTCTGACTATCTCCTGTAGCATGTCCGCAGTCACTGACCATCTCCTGTAGCATGTCCGCAGTCACTGACCATCTCCTGTAGCATGTCCGCAGTCACTGACCATCTCCTGTAGCATGTCCGCAGTCTCTGACCATCTCCTGTACCATGTCCGCAGTCTTTCTGACCATCTCCTGTAGCATGTCCGCAGTCACCGACCATCTCCTGTAGCATGTCCGCAGTCTCTGACCATCTCCTGTAGCATGTCCGCAGTCACCGACCATCTCCTGTACTATGTCTGCAGTCTCTGACCATCTCCTGTACTATGTACAAGTTGTTGTCTGCTTTGTTTAGACTTTGCTACATGCAGGGAGTGTTGTCTTTTTTTTAAAAGAACAGATATAATAAAAAAAATGGAGTTCTCCTGACTGCTTAAATTTTTTTGGTGAAAACCATGCGCACTTGCGCTGTAATCGTGATGCATCGCAGAATCGAATCGAATCGTTGACCTGATAATCGTAATCGAATCGAATCGTGAGGCCAGTGAAGATGCGCACCTCTAGCGACCATGCCGCCATTGTTTCGGTTACAGAGGTTGTTCAACCAAAGAGTTGCAAGTGAGTACGGATGGGAATACCCGTACTTATCAAAATAACTTTTATATGAGGTAGAGGTCCATAGATGTCGGTGGTATGCGGATTTTGTATGGACTCACTTGAAGGTACCTCAGGTCCGGAGGTACTATTCGTGTTCTGCTGCAGTTACTAAACGTTTTAAAGACTGTAAGGAGTCCTGGATGCTGGGAAGGCACATACATGCTGATAAGGTGGTTGTTTGCAGGAAAGACAAGGACAATGCAGTGTACCACATAGATACATTTGACAAGAACTGGAAGCCATTGGTATTGCCAGACCCGCAGTACTATCTTTAGAGACTGAACTCTTGTGTTGTCTTTTTGTTTTATTCTGGAGTGCACTCTCCTGGAGCCAAGAACTCTAGCCCTTGCATATGGGGTTTGTTTTTGTTTTTTTCTACTTACTGGAAGAGCGGGAGCAGTTTTTTTTTCTCCCTCTCACAGTATCAAAAGACAAAGACTTTTGGGGTAGAATAGCTTAGAGAAAGGGCCAAAGGAGAAGAAGTAGAAAAATTTACCCTTAAAAAAAAAAAAAAGAGAGAGTTTTCCTAACAGGTGTCTTGACGGTGGCACTTCCACTAGGTGGCAGTGTTACATAACTTAGCACATTGCAGTTCAAGTGCAACTTACTTTTAGAAGGGAGAGGTTTTTCTCTCGGGGAGAATCTTTTCATTCTAATGTACATAGTTTAGAATGTAAATTATTGGTTGTGTGTGGGGTTTTTTTCTCCTCTACAGGCGGACGCCGAGCAAACCACTGAGAATGGGGTGGGTTTAGCCATTGTAGACGGGAGGGGAATGTAAATCATAAATGTGTTTATGTGACATTGAGAATGTGATGTGCACATGTGTTTCTTTGCTCTTCCTTCACCTCTGTATTTAATTCCCTTTTCCCCATCTTCATGTTCCGACACAATCTAAAAAAAAATTTTTCCCTATTGCTCTCCAAATTTTTTTTTTTAGATAGTTTCTAGAATGGGCTTATGCTGACTCAGGCTTGAGAGGCATAGGTTTGCTCCAGACACTGGGGACCAGTGTCCATTAGTAGGGGGAGTATGTAGCGGGGTCCTCAATTTAAGGGGAGTGTTTGGGAGGTAGTATGCCCAAACACTTTGATTTGTCAGGGTTTACAACCATTTTATCCACAGGGAGAGTATTGGTGTACAGTTCCCTGTGGCCTACAGGTGGCGCTGCCATGGTAGGCTGGGGTTGAACCACCAGTACAGGGCTGTGCTTTTTGTGTCCCCTCTCGGCAAACGTACGGTCAGGCGGGGTTAACCTTCTGTGCGTGCTGGGAGAGGAGATAAAAAGGGCAGACGCTGCCTGTTCGGGGTTAGTCGATGGGGTCCTACCCCTGGTTCGGGTTCCAGTCCGTCCTGGGCGCCCTAGGCCCACGGGCGGGTGTTTCTGTTCCGGTTCCATCCTGGGCACCTTTAGTCCCAGGGTGAGGTACTACCCTGCTGTTCCTGTCCGTCCTAGATGCGGGGACTTGGAAGTTGCAGCAAAGGCCTGGGCCCAGCGCCTTTGGCTGGGGCACCTCGGGGATCGAGGAGTCTCAGGGTGCCGCCTTGCGAGGGGAGCCGTATCTGAGTAGAGGAGGCCGGGTGAGGAACCGTTCCGAGGAACTGATGCAGTAGTCACGGTGAAAGAAAGGGTCCCGGTAACTCTCCGGAGGGATGTCTTCTCCCTAGGCCAAGGTCAAGTTCATTGGGTCTGTGGCAGAGACCAATTTCATTGGGTCTGTGGCAGAGACCAATTTCATTGGGTCTGTGGCAGAGACCAATTTCATTGGGTCTGTGGCAGAGACCAATTTCATTGGGTCTGTGGCAGAGACTTTGAGTAAAACGTGAGTGTCATTTGGCTGCTAGTCTTGTTCTAAGTAGACTATCCATTTGAGGCTGAGTTTGTTCAAGAAGCTGAACAGTGAAGGGACTGAGATTGTGCCTGGACTTTTCCTCACATCTTGTGCTATCCCTTTTCTTGCTCCAACCCTTTGTTTCTATCAAGAGATTGTTATTTGCTGAAAGAAGAAATAAACTCTCTGTTGGAGTTCTAGCAAGTATGGACATTCTATTCACTGGGGGAAGCAAGTACTTAAATCTGTTATCCACAGAGGTGAGAAAAATCATTCTCTGGCTCAACTGTGAAATGACCCACCAACAACACCGCTCAACCTCTTTACACAGGAGGGTACGGGCTTGTGGCATGGTGTGCCCCTTCTTCCTGCGAAGAGCCGAAGAACAAGGCAGGTAAAAGGGGGTCTGTGTGCTACACAAGTCAATCAGCCTCTGTTGCAGTACACAGTGAAGAGTGGTGGCAGGAGGTGAAAGCAGAGTGATCTCATCAGAGAAAGGGAAGTGTTGATGACAAAGCAGTACTATTCACTGCAGTAGAGAAATGCAAAGTCCAACGTACAAGACATGAGCATTATTTATTTTCACTGTTTGATTGGAGTTCTGATTAAACTTTCATTAATAAAAATATAATAATGACTTTAAACGTAGCATTGTGTGTCAGAATGACAAGATCCTGTTATTATGCATGCTCAATTTGGCAGGTGCAGAGTCTGTGGAAGAACCTAGCAATACCATAGTAACGGTAGAGAGAGAGAGAGAGACTAATAGAACTGGAATCATTATTATAAAGATCATGTACATTATGCTGTCTTTTTACAGTGAATGCTTAAATAAAGGTTAGTAATATAAACATCTATTGTATAATGATACAATACATTTTAAATGCTCATATATTCTGACAATCAGGATTGTTGTACAGTCAGTTGTATTATGCTTTCATTTGCCATATTTGCTCTGACAGACTAATTAGAATATTAATATTATTAATATAATTATATTATTAGAATATTAATCTAACTAAGTCAGAGGCCATGGGAATAGCAATGTCAAAGGAGATGCTGGGATCATTGAAATCCAATCACAAATTTAAATGGACGGATCATGCTTTGAATTACCTAGGAACAATGATCCCAGCTGATCTTGCAAAAACTTTCGAATTTCATTTTCCACCCCTTCTACAAGGGTTCGTAGCCTCCTAGATAGGTGGCACAAGGGATTCCACTCGTGACTTGGAAGAGGAAATATACTTAAAATGAACATATTACCAAAATTCTTGTATCTATTTCAAGCACTACCCATTGACACACCTAGACAATACTTTAAACAGATCGATACAATTTTTTCTAGATTTATTTGGGCACAGAAACATCCAAGGATCAGAAGATCCTTGTTAACTCTCTCCAAGCAATATGGTGGACTAGCTATACCTGATGCATATAAATACTACCAAGCAGCTATATTGAGTCGAATAATTGATTGGAGTCGACATAGAGATTTAAAGACGTGGCCGAATTTGGAACAAGCACAGAGTAGGGCTTTACTTGATCGAGCACCTTGGTGCTATAAAGAACTGCCATCCACGGTTAAGACACATCCGTTAATAGGCCCGATGATAAAAATGTGCTATGGACTTATTGCTAAAGGGAAGTTGTCAACATTAGAGTCCCCATTATTCCCCATATTGGGGAATCCACAATTTACATTAGGACTGAGTAAAGAATCCTTTGGGGTATTATTAGAAAAGGGGTTATATCAGGCTTCACATTTCCTAGAAACAGGAGCATGGCCTAACTGGAAAATACTGACATCCAGTTCCAATCAATATCAATTAGACTTCTGGCCTCTGGCACAATTAAAGCATTTTCTGCAGACTTTACCTCCACCTGATAACTTCAAGCGGAAGCTGACGATATTCAAAGAATACTGTAATGAGAAAGGACTACTTTCCCACGTTCTTTCAAAGATGTATGACCTGATGATTTGACCAACAGAAGGCTTCCAATTGCCATTTTTAGGTAAATGGGAAGTGGAATTGGGTAGAACCTTCTCAGAGGAACAACGTATCAGTATATTACACAATATGTTTGAATCCTCAATGTGCATGAGGACACAGGAAACAAATTCTAAAATTGTCTCTCAATGGTTCCGAACCCCAGTTTTCCTCCAACGACTCTTTCCGGAGATTACGGAGATCTGTTGGAGAGGATGTGAGGAACCTGGGACGTTACTACGGGTAGCGGTCTCACCCGCTCTTTCCATTCTTCTTTACGGCTGGTTTACTCGTCTAGGGGGACCAGGGAGAGGGGTGAGGTGCTGCCACCAGCTCGCCCCTCTTATTAGTGTAGAGGTTTGAGCTAAGATCTTTACCTTCGGGTCTGTGTCCCTGTCCAGACATTCCACTTCAAATATGACCGATAGATAGGTGAACGTAGAACACTTTGCTCCCAGAAAAGTAAGCCCACACCAGGTGACAGTACAACATCTATATTTATTTCCGCAGAGATAAATATGCCTCTTTGCAAGCAGACAGGTTGATACAAACACAAACTTGGTGGGGTGAGGGTTCAGGCACAATCCTTTCGGATCAGAGAAGCTGTTAGGAGTTCACAACAACTTTTGGCGCACGGTCGCTGCCACCGACCGTGAGGTTGGTCCCTGCCACAGACCGAGAGAACGATGAGGTCTCTGCCACAGACCTTAGAATAGGCCTCTGCCACCGATCTGATGTAGCTGGGTCTCTGCAAAGTCCATATAACATGAACTACCTTCTAATGGCGACCCCTGTTAGGGAGATGATCCATCCCGGACAGTCCCCAGAGGCCTGCACTGTCACCAGCCAATGCTGAGCTGGATCTCCAGGCCAGGTCACCTCCCTGGTTCTCCTCGCCCGAGACTCGGGTCCCCTCACTCGGCGGGCCCCTAGGTATCTTCTCCCATGCGGGACCCAGTCTAAGGTACTGGGCCCCAGGCCTCGGCTAGTACCTCACCCCAGGCTTAAGATGCCTGGGATGGAACTCAAACTCCCTCGCACCCAGGCCAAGGGCACCTGGGCGCGGACGAACAGAACAGCAGCCCCCAGGCTGAAGGTGCCTGGGGCTCGCACACCATGCGAAAGATGTCTGCCTCTTTATACCCTCTCCCAGCAGGCACAGCGGGTTCCCCACCCCGCCACACTACTGCCGCGAGAGGACACAAAGGGCACGGCCCTACAATGATGGTTCAACCCCAGCCCAAGGCGGCAGCGCCACCCAGGGGCCGTAGGGAACTGAACACCATTATATCCTCCACAAATCAAATTGGCCATAGATCACTAACAATTAATGTATCTGGGCCATGCTACCACCCAGATACTCCCCCTAAATGTTAACCCCCGCTACACACACCCCCCGGCAGATAGACACTGGTCCCCAGTGTATGGAACAAGCCATGCTCCAAAGGGAGCCAACATAGACCCGATCCAGAGACTAGCTTCTCAAAAACACCATCAAAAATAATTTGGAAAAAAAAACTTGGGAGTTGTGCCTGAACCCAACAGAGAAAAGGAAAAGGTGAACATGAGGGAAACACTCATTGTAAATGCACATCACATTACACACAAATAACATTCTCCCCCTCCCACATCACTAACTAAGACCCGCCCATTCTCAGCAGTCTTGACCGATGTTCTCCTGCAGAGGGAAGAAAAAAAGGAAACAACACACAATTCCTAACACATTGTGTGAGTGTTGGAGTGATACAGATCTCTCCGAAAAGAAACCTCTTTCCTTCCAAGAAGTGTATAGCAATGTGATGAACGGTGCACAACACTGCTACCTGGTGACAGCGCTGCGGTAAAAGCACTTGTGAAATCCAGGTTCTTCTCTGTACTGTGGCCCTGACTACACCCCAAAGTCCTGATTATCTTTGCGGTGGGAGGCAGAGGGAGACCAACATAAAACACAACTGCTCCCATGCCTCCAGAGAGTAAAACACCTTTAGACAGGGTACAGTTCCAGAGTACCGGAATGTTCAGCAATGAAAACAAACAGGAGTCTTTCCTCCTACAAGTAAAACCTTGGATGTGGCAGCACAAGAGGTTTTAAATATCGATCAAAGGTCTCCATATGATACTCCACATCTTCCCCATCTTTCCGACAGATAACGACCCGGTCAGCATGGATATGCCGACCCAACATCCACTCTGCCTTGCAGTCCTTAAACCGCTTTGAAGCTGTGGGTGAACATGCGAGGTAGCGACGGGTATGGGGCACCTTAATGTGTGTCCATACAAAGTCATTGTACCACCGCTGCCGGCAGGCCTCCACCTCGTACAACAACTCCTTGGACAAATACTGGTACTCCCACCCGTACTCACTGGCAACCTTTTGGCAAAAAAGTCTCTGTAGCCTGGACAAGGGTGGCATCGTGGAGCGGTCTCCCTCACCAGGCAGGACAATTGACTCTGGATGCCGAGGTGCCTTGACCACCTCCAACAAAACACCAAGTCCCGTTCCCTGGCTTACCTCGGCCGATACTTGAGCATAGAGGCCTGGGAATTTTCCCACTGGATCCATCCAGACCAGGCAAGCGCAGGGGTTGTCCTCCATCTCGGCCGCTGGAAGCTTTTGTGAAACCGACCTTCCTTTTGGGCGCTGGGAGTAGGGAATCTGTGGTGACCGAAGCAGCATCTTCGGCTTTAAAATCCTCCGTCCATTTGTTCATGACTTCCACGGAAGTCTCTGCAGTGCGCGGGGGAATGGCTGTGCAAGCTCTGACTTCTCCTTGTAGAGTGGTGGCGCCTGTTAGGCAGTTGAGGTGGAAGGCTCTCGGCCTTTCTATGGGTTGCTCCACTTCAAATATGAACTCGCCACAGGCCTCGCAGTGACCGAAGGGCTTTAGCTGTACCACCAGTCCCGAACAGCCGGGACAAATCATACCCAGGGCCTCAACATCCTTGCATGTGTACAGGGCGAATCGTCCCCGGGGCTTGAGCCGAATCTCCGTATCCATAGCGGAGACAGCAATGGGGGTTGCCCTTGTGGTAGATGCAGTGGGGACCCATGATGCGGTAGAAAGTATGCTGACCGTTGACTGCTCCATCACGCACTGAAGAACTGGCGCCAAAGTCTCCACGTGTATCTCCACACATGGCCAGACTCCTCCCCTTTGGTGCAACACTTTGCGGGCCTTTTCCTCGTCACGCCCACGAACTGAGCAGGGAGGGTGTGCCTCGTGGCACGCCGATCAACATGGCCGACCTCCTCTGAACTTTTCTGGGGGGTAAAAGTCAAGTTTTGACAGCTTCAGCTCCATTGACACGGAACACAAATCCCGGACCCAGAGCCCCCACGTGTAGCGGTCTCACCCGCTTGTTCCCTTCTTTTTTACGTCTGGTTTACTCATCTAGGGGGACCAGGGAGAGGGGTGAGGTGAGGTGCTGCCACCAGCTCGCCCCTCTTATGAGTGTAGAGGTTTGAGCTAAGATCTTTACCTTCGGGTCTGTGTCCCTGTCCAGAGATTCCACTTCAAATATGACCGATAGATTGGTGAACGTAGAACACTTTGCTCCCAGAAAAGTAAGCCCACACCAGGTGACAGTACAACATCTATATTTATTCCCGCAGAGATAAACATGCCTCTTTGCAAGCAGACAGGTTGATAAAAACACAAACTTGGTGGGGTGAGGGTTCAGGCACAATCCTTTCGGATCAGAGAAGCTGTTAGGAGTTCACAACAACTTTTGGCGCACAGTCGCTGCCACCGACCGTGAGGTTGGTCCCTGCCACAGACCGGGTGAACGATGAGGTCTCTGCCACAGACCTTAGAATAGGCCTCTGCCACTGACATGATGTAGCTGGGTCTCTGCAAAGACCATAGAACATGAATTACCTTCTAATGGCGACCCCTGTTAGGGAGATGATCCATCCCGGACGGTCCCCAGTGGCCTGCACTGTCACCAGCCAATGCTGCGCTGGATCTCCAGGCCAGGTCACCTCCCTGGTTCTCCTCGCCCGAGACTCAGGTCCCCTCACTCCGTGGGCCCCTAGGTATCTTCTCCCATGCGGGACCCAGTCGAAGGTACTGGGCCACAGGCCTCGGCTAGTACCTCACCCCAGGCTTAAGGTGCCTGGGATAGAACTCAAACTCCCTTGCACCCAGGCCGAGGGCACCTGGGCGCGGACGAACAGAACAGCAGCCTCCAGGCTGAAGGTGCCTGGGGCTCGCACACCGTGCGAAAGATGTCCGCCCCTTTATACCCTCTCCCAGCAGGCACAGTGGGTTCCCCGCCCCACTACTGCCACGAGAGGACACAAAGGGCACGGCCCTACAATGATGGTTCAACCCCAGCCCAAGGCGGCAGCGCCACCCAGGGGGCGTAGGGAACTGAACACCATTATATCCTCCACGAATCAAATTGGCCATAGACCCCTAACAATTAATGTATCTGGGCCATGCTACCACCCAGATACTCCCCCTAAATGTTAACCCCCGCTACATACATATTCTCTGGTCATGCCCCAGAGTCAAGGATTTCTGGGGGTGGTCCGGAGAATTTGCCGGCAGTTTTGGGAAGAAGAGATACCTGACTTTCTTCTTATTACATGATACCAAAATGCCAGTAAAGAGATACAAGGAAACGATAGTATGTCATCTCCTAAATGCGGCGAAAGCATGTATACCCGGCACCTGGAAGCAAAGACAACCCCCATCAATAAGGCTCTGGCTTAAGAAAGTAGAGGAGATGAATCAAATGGAGGAACTGATATGGACAGCACGACAGAAAAAAGAGACATACTGGAAAACATGGTCCGTATAGGTTGACCCTCGGAAGTGGGTGGTGGTTGTGCTGGCGAGCTGATGGCTGACGAAGGTAAAAGTCTGGGTAGCATCCATGTAATTCAGTTAGGGCTTGTTTATACTTGCTGCAAAATGTGGCTTTGGACACGCTTTTTTAAAGCACTCTGAATGCCAATTAAAGCCCCTGTCACTAAATAAAATGGTCATATTACAGTCCTACATAAAGTGCAAAAAGCCAAATGCTACAACTAAATAAGGTGCTAGAATATTTATGTTAATTGTCCTCGATTAATTAATATCCAATAATGAATAAAGTGCACAAGTATTAAAGTGCAATAATGATATATAAATAAGTAAATTGTGGTATAATAACAAATGATAAAGTGCACACAGTGCTATCTATATATATATATGAACCACAACGATGCTATAAGTACTGTGACAGCAGGAAGGTAAAGTCACCTGGTTGCATCCAGGGGGGTAGGTATATTTCTCCCAGATTCAGGCTTTATGCCGACTTATACAACTAGGGAGAGAGTTGATGAAGCCCAGCTGAGGCTAGTGGGCTCATGGATGATTCATACCTCTAGGGAGAGTGCTGGGCGTCGTGCAGGCAGGGAGTTGATGAGACCAGCTGAAGCTTGTCAGCTCGTTTAAGGCCTCTATAAAAACTCCCAGCTTCATTAGATGTTTGCTCATGCCTGGAACCAGACCTGTGTGGACTGTCTAGGGAGAGTGAACCCCTGTGCGGTGAGACAAAGCCTGTGTGGCTATTTGTATGGACATTTACTAAACCAGGGACTTAGGGACTAGGACAGCACCAGGCTGATCCCAGTTGTTAGTTAGGGAAACCTGCATGTTTAGTCAGAGGTCAAGCTGACCAGGATTTATTTTGTTTATGTTTCTTTTTGCTTTGCTGTGTTTTTGTCACTGTAAATAGAGAAATAAACCGCACCTTTTGATCTTGAAAACCACAACCTCCGTCTGCTGGGCCTGTTTTTGTGTGGGGAGCCCATCCAGGGGGTCACACACACCCGCTACCGAGCTAACCCCCTCACAGTTGGTGGAGAACCAGTGGCAGTTTTTTTTTAAGCCAGCATGGAGGAGATACTGAAACAGCTGGCTCTAGCAAATGCCAATCAACAGCAGACAAATGCAGGTTTGCAAAAGAGCTTCGCAGCCCAGCAACAAGCCCAGCAGCAATCTGAGGCCCGCTTCATAGACCTGTTGCAGAAGCAAGAGCAGAGACTACAACAACAGATGGAAGCAGTAATGCAGCAACGTCCGCAGACCAGTGAGGAAAGCCGTCCCACTAATACCGCGTCCTTTGGGGTGAGTCGTTTATTGACAAAAATGACTGGAGAGGATGATCCAGAGGTATTTTTGACCACATTTGAAAGGACTGCTGAAAGAGAAAAGTGGCCTGAGGAGCAGTGGGCTGGACTGGTGGCTCCTCTGTTAACTGGTGAATCGCAGAAAGCTTACTATGACCTAGAGCCTGACCAAGCAAAAGACTATGTGATGCTAAAAGCTGAAATATTGGCAAGGCTGGGTGTCACCCTGGCTGTCCGGGCTCAGCGTGTGCATAACTGGACTTTCCAGCTTGGAAAACCCCCCAGGTCTCAAATGTATGATCTCATTCACCTGAGCAGGAAGAGGCTACAGCCAGAGACTTTGTCCGCACCGGAGATTGTGGAACGTGTTGTGATGGATCGTTTCTTGAGAGCTCTTCCTACCGCCATTCAAAAGTGGGTAAGCCATGGAGACCCAGAAACGGCCGGTAAACTTGTGGATCGTGTAGAGAGATACTTGGCTGCAGAGAACCTGACGGCCTCTTCCAGAGACTCTCGGACTTTCCACCCTAAGACCAGACCATCCCCAGGGGCGGATAAGAGGATTCCAAGGGGTGAGGGTGGAGAGAGTGAGAGGGTGGGAGCTCTGCCCAGGGTTTGGCGAGAACAGCCTGGGAAGTCGGGGGCTCAAGAGGCAGCCAAAAGGATTGTTTGCTACCGCTGCCGGCAAACGGGACATATTGCAGCAAATTGCCCGGTTGTGGAGGAACCCATGCAATGTGACTTTCTGACGGACAGACGTCAGTCGCTGTGTGCGACAGTCGCATGCACTGCCATTCGGGGAACTGAGAAACATTTATGCAAAATGTGTATTAATGGTAGAAATGTTGTGGTATTACTGGATTCAGGTAGCCTTGTGACCCTGATAAAGGCTGAATTAGTTAAAACAGAGGTCTCTGGGAATAGCAAGGTAGCTGTTATTTGTGTGCATGGGGACACCCGAGAGTATCCAGTGACTACAGTATGTTTCAAGACCCCCAAAGGTACCCTCTCTCATCCAGTGGGGTTAGTATCTCAATTACCGCATGATGCCATTGTGGGAAGGGATTTTCCGAAGTTCTGGGAACTGTGGGATAATCCTGAGCCCCCCACTGGTGCCCCTATGTACCAGGAAGGTGGTAGCCAGAACTCCTCTGAGAGTGGTGAGGACTCTCCAGAATTTCCCTTGTCAGTATTGGCAGGCGAGACTCAAGAAACTGGAGAGGAGCCCACCTCCTCAGACGAAAACCTACCGTCTGTGGAGTTTTCTGATCTTGAGGTTCACAGGGAAAATTTTGCCACAGAACAGTTAAAGGACCCCGCCCTAATAAAGGCACGGGAAAACGTAGTGGAAATAGATGGCGAGTTAGTGAACCCAGATAATACCTGCACTTACCCATACTTCAGCGTAGAGAAGGACCTACTGTATCGGGTGGCAAAAAGGGCAGAAGAAACCGTTGAGCAGCTTGTGGTGCCCAAACCTTACAGGAAGTTGGTGTTGGAGTTGGCCCATGGGCACATTCTTGGAGGTCATCTGGGGACAGAGAAAACCCGAGAGAGGGTATTACAGAGATTCTATTGGCCTGGGGTGATGAAGGACATAGAAAATTATTGTTCCTCCTGCCCTGTGTGTCAGAGGTCGGCCCCGATGCCACATTTCCGTAGCCCGCTGGTCCCTCTACCCATCATTGAGGTCCCGTTTGAGAGGATCGCAATGGATTTGGTAGGTCCTATAATCAAGTCCGCTAGGGGGCACCAGTACATATTAGTTATAATGGACTATGCCACCCGTTATCCAGAAGCGATCCCTCTCCGAAATACCTCGGCCAAAACCATAGCCAAAGAGCTATCTCTTGTTTTTAGCCGGGTGGGTATTTGTAAAGAACTGCTTACGGACCAAGGTACACCCTTTATGTCCCGGGTTATGAAAGAGCTGTGTAAATTGTTTAAAGTGACGCAATTGCGTACGTCTGTGTATCACCCCCAAACCGATGGGCTGGTTGAAAGATTTAACAAAACCCTAAAACAAATGTTGAAGAAAGTGGTGGATAGAGATGGAAAGGATTGGGACTGTCTACTTCCTTATTTGATGTTTGCTATTAGGGAGGTGCCCCAATCCTCTACGGGATTCTCCCCCTTTGAGTTACTGTATGGGAGACACCCAAGAGGGCTGTTGGATATTGCCAAGGAAACTTGGGAAAGTGAGAGTTCTCCCCATAGGAGTGTGATTGAGCATGTCGCCCTGATGCAAGATCGAATTGCACAGGTAATGCCCATCGTGAAGGAACATTTGGCCCAAGCGCAGTTGGCACAGCAGAGAGTGTACAACCGTGGAGCCAAGACCCGTACCTTTTCCCCGGGGGATAGGATATTGGTACTTGTCCCTACGGTTGAAAGTAAATTCCTTGCCAAATGGCAAGGCCCCTACGAGATAATGGAAAAAGTGAGCGAAGTGAATTACAAGGTCAGACAACCAGGAAGGCGAAAGCCCGAACAGATCTATCACGTTAATCTGTTGAAAGCCTGGAGGGATAGAGAGTCCCTAGTCGCAGAAACTTGGTCACCAGCTCAAACTGGTTGCGTGATTCCGGAGGTTGGAATAGCAGCCACCTTGTCACAACCCCAACAACAGGAGGTTAAGGAGTTTGTGCTTCGCAACAAGGAGGTGTTCTCTGAGCTGCCGGGACAAACATCTGGGGTAGAGCATGATATTATTACCCCGCCCGGTGAAAGGGTGAAGTTAAAACCCTATTGGATCCCAGAGGCCCGACGGGAGGCAATACGGGAGGAAGTACAGAAAATGCTGAACTTAGGGGTGATAGAGGAGTCCCAAAGTGATTGGTCTAGTCCCATTGTGTTGGTGCCTAAACCGGATGGGAGCTGGCGATTTTGTAACGATTTTCGTCAGTTGAACAAAGTTACAAAATTTGACACCTACCCCATGCCACGTATAGATGAGTTGATCGACCGGCTGGGAACAGCCCGATACATGACGACTCTTGACCTCACAAAAGGGTATTGGCAAATTCCCCTGGCCAAGTCGGCCAAAGAGAAAAACGCATTTGTAACCCCAGACGGGGCGTTCCAATATAAGAGAATGCCGTTCGGGTTACAGAATGCGCCGGCCACATTCCAGCGGAAAATGGACCAGATACTGAGGCCCCATCGGAAGTATGCTGCGGCTTACCTGGATGACGTAATTGTCCATAGCACAGATTGGGCCTCACATCTGCCAAAAGTGCAAGCAGTCCTAGACTCTATCTGGGAAGCGGGGTTTACGGCTAACCCCAAGAAGTGTACCATTGGGCAGGAGGAGGCCAAATATCTGGGGTACACCATTGGCAGGGGAGTAATAAAACCCCAACTCAACAAAGTCGAGGCCATCCAGAGTTGGCCACGTCCCAACAGCAAGAAGCAGGTACGAGCCTTTCTGGGAATCGCGGGTTATTATCGGCGCTTCATTCCCCACTTTGCTTCTAAGGCTGTGCCCCTAACCAACCTGACGAAAGGGAAAGGGTCGGTCATGATTAAATGGACCCCCGAGGCTGAGGCAGCATTCCAATTCTTGAAACAAGCCTTATGTAGCCAGCCAGTGTTGTGCTCACCCGACTTCTCTAAAGACTTTGTCGTACAAAGTGATGCGTCAGATGTGGGGTTAGGAGCAGTATTGTCCCAGGTCTGGAACGGGGAAGAGCACCCAGTCATTTACCTCAGCAGGAAGTTGAAGTCCCATGAGGTAAATTACGCCCTGGTTGAAAAGGAGTGTTTAGCGGTGAAGTGGGCTCTAGATTCCCTTCGGTACTATCTGCTAGGTAGGCACTTTGACATGGTTACGGATCACGCTCCGTTAAAGTGGATGGCTCAAAACAAGGAGACAAATAGAAGAGTAAATAGGTGGTTCCTGGCCCTACAGGAATTCAACTTCACAGTAAAGCATCGCCCTGGCGTTCAAATGGGGAATGTGGATGCTTTGTCTCGAGTACATGAATGCCTGATTGCTGGTGTTCCAACCCCAAGGTTAAAACAAGAGGGGGGGGTATGTGACAGCAGGAAGGTAAAGTCACCTGGTTGCATCCAGGGGGGTAGGTATATTTCTCCCAGATTCAGGCTTTATGCCGACTTATACAACTAGGGAGAGAGTTGATGAAGCCCAGCTGAGGCTAGTGGGCTCATGGATGATTCATACCTCTAGGGAGAGTGCTGGGCGTCGTGCAGGCAGGGAGTTGATGAGACCAGCTGAAGCTTGTCAGCTCGTTTAAGGCCTCTATAAAAACTCCCAGCTTCATTAGATGTTTGCTCATGCCTGGAACCAGACCTGTGTGGACTGTCTAGGGAGAGTGAACCCCTGTGCGGTGAGACAAAGCCTGTGTGGCTATTTGTATGGACATTTACTAAACCAGGGACTTAGGGACTAGGACAGCACCAGGCTGATCCCAGTTGTTAGTTAGGGAAACCTGCATGTTTAGTCAGAGGTCAAGCTGACCAGGATTTATTTTGTTTATGTTTCTTTTTGCTTTGCTGTGTTTTTGTCACTGTAAATAGAGAAATAAACCGCACCTTTTGATCTTGAAAACCACAACCTCCGTCTGCTGGGCCTGTTTTTGTGTGGGGAGCCCATCCAGGGGGTCACACACACCCGCTACCGAGCTAACCCCCTCACAGTACATTACAGTAAATGTTATGACCAAGAAGAAAAAAAGAAAAAAGGGAAAAAAGAAAAAAAAGTGAACAATAGTCCGTGCTCAAAAGTCCTTAAACGTGAATATTCAAACAAAGTACGCTGATGTGAAGTATAAATCCTCTGCTGAATAAAAGGATAAAAATATCTCCAATATGTCCATGCAGTGGTCTCACAGAACTCTCACCTCCATTAGAACATAACATGTATGTTTGAGTAGTATATCTCCTTAATGATGATTCTTCTGATCTATATTGTTGCTACTCCCGACCTGGTCTCCTCTATTTATGATATTATTGCAGTCCCTAAGGAGAGAGAAAGGGGGAGGAGGGGGAGGGAAGTGCAACTCCAAGGGGATAGGATCGGAATGGGAAGAGAAAAGGGCCTCCAATAGTGTAGTATTTGGGTCCAAAACTGGTTTAATATAAAATCCTGAGTCAGGATGGTCATGATAAAGTGTTAAAATCAACTAAGTTTGTTGAAGTCTGGGTACTATAACTCTGACATATTAATAGTTATATGTAGGCTACCGCAGACCGAATGCTTCCTTTAGAATTGCATAATGTAGTCATATGATATTCAATAAAACATTAAAATACATCATAAAATACCGGCAGATTTATCATTGAAATGGTGGATGAATGAAATTAGAGGAATGTGTGAAACTCATAGCTATATGGTCCATTAAGATTACAATATAGTTTAGAGCAATGATAAGATATTCTAGAGGTAACTATATTTATAATGGTATATTAGTGGATTCTGATATTAGTAGACTAAAAGTTGCTTAAAAAGCAATTTAAGTCAAATTCCACATTCATTCCTCCAGGTACTAGAGTTCTCAGAGTGTGGATCCATTTAGACTCTTTTTGACTGATTGCCCTAATTTTGTGACTTCCTCTCCAGTTTGCTTTATATTTGTCTATGTCCCAAAACTGTAGTTGAGAGGGATCTTGGTTATGGAATTGTGCAAAATGTCTAGAGACATTGTGTTTGGGAAACCCATTGGTGATGTTCTGCACATGTTCTTTTATTCGAACCTTCAAGGCCCTTTTGGTCCTACCAACATATTGGAGGTTGCAGCTGCACTGTAATATGTAGACCACCCCTTCTGAGTGACAGCTTATAAAATCTTTAATCTTAAAAGATTGGCCTGTATTGGTCCCTATAAATTCTGTGCGTTTGCCCTGAAATTTTCTAGCATGGCGACAGGCATAGCAATTTCTGCACGGAAAGAAGCCTTTCACATTAAAAAAAGAGAAACTGGGTTTGGGTGGGGAAACCACCACAGTACTAAGTTGATTTTAACACTTTATCAAGACCATCCTGACTCAGGATTTTCATTGATTAAGTTTTAACTTTTATTTTAAATACATTTTCCAATTTTAACTAACATATATATTACATTGCTATTTCACTTGCTCAAACACAATGTCTCTAGACATTTTGCACAATTCCATAACCAAGATCCCTCTCAACTACAGTTTTGGGACATAGACAAATATAAAGCAAACTGGAGAGGAAGTCACAAAATTAGGGCAATCAGTCAAAAAGAGTCTAAATGGATCCACACTCTGAGAACTCTAGTACCTGGAGGAATAAATGTGGAATTTGACTTAAATTGCTTTTTAAGCAACTTTAATCTACTAATATCAGAATCCACTAATATACCATTATAAATATAGTTACCTCTAGAATATCTTATCATTGCTCTAAACTATATTGTAATCTTAATGGACCATATAGCTATGAGTTTTACACATTCCTCTAATTTCATTCATCCACCATTTCAATGATAAATCTGCCGGTATTTTATGATGTATTTTAATGTTTTATTGAATATCATATGACTACATTATGCAATTCTAAAGGGAGTATTCGGTCTGCGGTAGCCTACATATAACTATTAATATGTCAGAGTTATAGTACCCAGACTTCAACAAACTTAGTTGATTTTAACACTTTATCATGACCATCCTGACTCAGGATTTTATATTAAACCAGTTTTGGACCCAAATACTACACTATTGGAGGCCCTTTTCTCTTCCCATTCCGATCCTATCCACTTGGAGTTGCACTCCCCTCCCCCTCCTCCCCCTTTCTCTCTCCTTAGGGACTGCAATAATATCATAAATAGAGGAGACCAGGTCGGGAGTAGCAACAATATAGATCAGAAGAATCATCATTAAGGAGATATACTACTCAAACATACATGTTATGTTCTAATGGAGGTGAGAGTTCTGTGAGACCACTGCATGGACATATTGGAGATATTTTTATCCTTTTATTCAGCAGAGGATTTATACTTCACATCAGCGTACTTTGTTTGAATATTCACGTTTAAGGACTTTTATGTAGGACTGTAATATGACCATTTTATTTAGTGACAGGGGCTTTAATTGGCATTCAGAGTGCTTTAAAAAAAGCGTGTCCAAAGCCACATTTTGCATTTAGCATTTGGCTTTTTGCACTTTATGTGGTTTAACTGCTGGCTTTCAGCGCAAAAACACTCCCCTTTTTTCCATTTTTACTAGTGTGTAAAGTGAACACAATTAGTTTTTGCAGCTTTTAGCATTATACACTTCACTTATATTTTTATTTACTCTTTAGTAGTGCGAAAGACCATTTTTGTTCATATTACAGTCCTGTTTACACATTGTGTTTGCTTTGCTTCAAAAATTATACCTCACGTCGCTTTCTTGGTGCTTTAAAGAGTCTCCGGAGCCTCCATAGAAGTCAATGACAAAGCTCACTTACAGCACCTGAAGCTTAGAGGGGCATTTACTCAGCATTAGCTTTGCTTTGTTTTGGAAGTGTAGCGGACACCCAAAATTTGGGGGTCGCTATGTTCTAAATTTAGAGGTAGTATGAGCCATAGTTGGCTCAGGTTCTCTAATTTTGCTAGGTATGGACTCTGTTCTGCTACGGTGTTGCCTGGTGTATGGTTCCCCTTGTCCTGTGGTGGTGCTGTTGCCCAGGTCTCGGGTTGAACCACGGGTGGCATTGTGGTGTGATTGGGTGTCCTCTCTCGGCTACCATGTGGTGGGTGGGGTTTCGCCTGCTGTGCATGCCGGGAGAGGGTAAAGGGCAGACACCATGATCTGAGGGTGGTGTGCTGGGGGGGGGGATTCCAAGGAGGACCCCTGGTGGTGAAGTTGCGCCCTTTGGCCCTGCTGGCCGGGGGGTGCGTGAACTGGCCGAGGAGTCTTGGGCACCTTTAGCCCAAGGCTACAACGTTCTGGGTAGGCCCAGTGCCTTCAACTGGGTCTACAGCCAACACACTGGAGTCCCAGGGAGCCCGTGTGAGGGTGGCCGGCTCTGAAAGAGTGGTGTTCTGTCTCAACTACAAAGCGATAAAGTTCATCTCCAGGTTTAAGTAGGCCTTACTCAAGCTGGTTTGATATTCATCCCTTGCATCGATACAGGCAGTTTAACTCAATGAATAAACTCACAGTTAGGACGACAGACGATGAATCCTTTCGAATGTTCCGTTTAATGATGGATATTCATAGGTAGAAAAACGTTGCAGTTGTAAGCCACATGTAAGATGTTTAGCATGGAAGATATACAGGAGTAATGCCCAGAATCAGGAAGTGGAGGAGATATATAAAGAACTACGGTGAGAGAGAGAGTTCAGCTAGAAAGAAGGGGACAGATCTTAAAGACACAGAGCAAGAATAATCACATAGTGTAACACAACACTCCCCGTCTGAAATCTTTAGATTTCACAACCTTAAACTAATATATATATTTTCAAAAAGTCCAATACTGACGAATGTCCTGGAACCTGTAATGAAAAACATGCAACAAGCAAATAATAAACGTAAGTTCAACAGGATGAAGAACATAAAGTCACAGTATGATGTCTTCAAATAATTCCAAAGTTCTGAGTAGAACCTGTAGATGGCAGCAATGTACTCCCCGCCGTGCCAACAGCATGGCTAGTCCTTGCACAAGTCACTCACCTGGCAAAAGGAGTACTAACTCTGTAATTGGTCGACTAAAGGTTTGTGTCGATCCTCCCTTGGTTACCTTGACTTCTACCTTTCGGACTTTGCTATCGTCGCTGGGCATAACTTTAGTAATAAGACCCATAGGCCACTCATTCCGACAAACTTCCTTGTCTTTTAGAAGGATGAGGTCTCCAACCTTAAGATTCGGCTTAGATGCTTGCCATTTGTTACGACCTTGAAGGTGGTGAAGATACTTTTTCTTCCAGCGATGCCAGAACACATATGCTGCACCTGCTTCCATTGATGCTCATAATGGTGTGACGGCAGCTTCTGTTTTGTACTTACAGAAGTGTGGAGTGAGGTGTTCACAGTTCTTATTTCCTTATCATCTTCAGGGTTTACTAGCCCATAGGTGGTGTCAATAGGGAGTAAGTAAGAGTCCTCACACAGAAACCTTGGAGGTGACAGCCATAAGCTGTCCTGAAGAGCGGCAGGTGACACGGCTCTGGTCCCACAGTCAGCTGGGTTGAGTTCAGTGGGAACGTGATGCCATTGACTTGGTAGAGAGAATCTCTTGATACGTTCAACCCTGTTGCTGACGTACACATAAAATTGTTTTGTTTGGTTGTTTATGTAACCAAGTACTACCTTACTGTCTGTATAGAAGGTGAAAGAATCAATTCTAGTGTCCATTTCACTTCGTATGACCTCTGCAATTTCTACTGCTAGCACGGCTGCACAAAGTTCAAGTCTTGGTATGGTATGTGCAGGCTTGGGAGTGAGTTTTGCCTTGCCTAGGACAAAACTACAGTGTGATTCTCCATTCAGTTCAGAGGTCTTCAAATAGGCTACTGCAGCAATAGCTTCAACTGATGCATCAGAGAAAATATGAATCTCTCTCCGGTTAGCAGTTGAAATGGAACCCGGAACATAGCAACGGGGAATCTGAAGTTTTTCTAGTGACTTCAAAGAATATCTCCACCTTTCCCACTTGTATTGATTCTCACTAGGCAAAGGGAGTATCCCAGTCTATGTTCTCAGTAGACAACTGTCTTAGTAAAATCTTACCTTGAATGGTAACTGGAGCAAGGAAACCCAGTGGGTCATAGATGCTATTCACCACGGACAGGACTCCTCTCTTAGTGAAGGGTTTGTCACAAGTTGACACTTGGAAGGTGAATTTGTCTTGCTTGATGTTCCACAACAAACCCAGACTTCGCTGTACAGGAGGCACATCTGTACCTAAGTCAAGGTTTTTTAGACTAGTGGCATAGTCCTCAGAGTGAAAGGCATTCATAAGTTCCTGGCTGTTGGATATAATCTTGTGCAGTCTAAGGTTTGCTACAGACAGCATCTCCTTTGTTCTGGTGAGAAGATCAATTGCTTCTTTAGCAGTTGGAAAGGACTTAAGTGCGTTGTCAACGTAGAAGTTTCTTTCAACAAATTGACGGGCATCAGATCCATATTCAACTTCTCCAGTCTGAGCTGTTCTCCTTAGCCCATAAGTTGCCACTGCTGGGGAAGGACTGTTACCGAAGGCATGTACTTTCATGTGATAATCTATAACTTCCTTGTTGAGGTCATTGTCCTTGTGCCATAGAAACCTGAGGTAGTTTCTGTTGTCTTCTCTGACGATGAAGCAGTGAAACATCTGTTGAATGTCAGCCATTACTGCTACAGGCTCTTGTCTGAAACGAATCAAGACTCCTATTAGACTGTTGTTCAAGTTGGGTCCAGTAAGGAGCATGTTGTTAAGAGAAACACCTTCGTGCTGAGCACTGGAATCAAAGACAACTCTGATTTGGTCTGGTTTGCATGGGTGATACACGCCAAAGGATGGAAGGTACCAGCATTCTTCTCCCTCCTTTAGTGGGGGAGCAGGCTCTGCATGATCTCTGTCAAATACATTTTGCATAAAGTCCACAAAGTGCTTTTGCATCTCTGGTTTCCTGCTTAAGTTTCGCTTTAAGGAGGAGAATCTACTGATGGCCTGCTGTAAGTTGTTGGGCAATCTCTCTCTTGGGAGACGAAAGGGTAGGGGTGCTACCCAGTTATTGGAATCAACTTGAAAGAACTCATTGTCCATTACCTTGATGAATTCTTTGTCTTCCATTGAAGGAGCCAGTATGTCATCTTTACTGGTTGCACTAAACACTGTAGAGCCGAAGTCGCCATCATGGCAGGAGAAAGGGCTATCTTCTCTTTCACCCAGTAGTGATGTGGGCATGGCTCAAAGTAAGTGTTTCGGCCATTTGGCAGAACATTTGTCTTGAATGACGAAATGTTGGTAGGTCTTTTCATTTTGCCTATGCAGACATTGCCTATGATGACCCACCCTAGATCCCTGCGCTGGGCAAATGGGGTATCTGGGGGTCCACTGACTTGTCTGTGTACCTTGTGAACTCTTAGAATGTCTCTTCCTAACAAAAGAAGGATCTGAGCATCTTTGTCAAGCGGCGGTATCTCATTTGCTATTACCTTGAGGTGAGGGTGATGGAAAGCAGCAGCTGGAGTAGGGATTTCTTTCCTGTTAGCACTTATCTGATTGCACTCAACAAGTGTAGGTAAGGGTAATTGCAAGTTACCTTTGAGAGAAGATACCATGAGTCCATGAGCCCTTCTTCCAGAAACCTCTATAGTTCCACTACAGGTACCCAAGGTGTAAGGATGAGCTTCGCCTTTTATTTCAAATAGATTGAACAATTCCGATTTTGCAAGTGATCGATTGCTCTGATCGTCTAAGATAGCATATGCCTTTAGAGACTTTTCTGGTTGATCCTTGTGGTATATGTTCACCAAGCATATCTTAGCACAGGACTTACCACAGCGGTCTTCTCCACAAACTTCAGTGCAGGATGAAGAAATGATGGTAGAATTAGGCACTTGGTCTGTATTCTCCCCGCCATGCGTTAACCTGGGAGGAGTGTTGGCAGATTTGTGCAGAGCTGGGCTCAAGAGGATGGAGGGCTTGCACATATTCTTCAGAGCCACACTCTATGCACTTGATAGACACATTACAGTCCCTTGCAAAATGTTCCGTAGAAGCACAGCACCTGAAACATACCCTAAATGTCTTTAAAAGCTCCTTGCGCTCTTTCAGAGGCTTTTTCCTAAAGCCGATACATTTATTGAGGGGGTGTGGCTTCTTGTGTATGGGACACTCTCTGTTAGGGTTTTCAATCTTCCTACTCTGTTTGTTCGTGGCCAGAACTGTGGTAGGAGTGGGAAGGATGTCAGTCTTTTTCACGGACACTGGGCCTCTATGGTTTCTATAGTTGCCCTGAAGACTGGTACTCTTAGGAAAGGATGAGAAGAGGCTGTACTCACCGTAGGAAAAACTTGGATCGTTCTTGGTCTCTGCAATTTCCCTGATGAATTCACAGAAGAAAGAGAATGGAGGGAAGGAAACCTTGTTCTCTCTTTTGTATGATGACCCTAGTGCAGTCCATTTCTCTTGCAAACCACACGGGAGCTTGGAGACAATTGGGTTTACCCCTCTTGGAGTGTCAAGGTAACTGAGTCCAGGTAGTTTTGGGTCTGTCTTGGCTAGCTGAAGCTCAAGGAGAAGGTCACTCAGTCTCTGGAACTCCTTGTTGTCCTTACCGGATATCTTTGGGAAAGTTTCCAGACGCATGAACAAAGCATTTTCTATAGCTTCTGGACTGCCATAACTTTGCTCTAGTCGCTCCCATGCAGCTGTGAGGCCTGCAGTAGGATTGTCCATGAAAACCGATCTTAATGGCTTAACACGTGCAGCAGATAGAGGACCAAGCCATTTGATCAGCAGATTCAATTCTTGATCAGCTGTAATGCCAATATTGCTGATTGTAGTTCTGAAGGCACATTTCCAACTTCTGTAGTTCTCAGGTTGGTCATCAAAACTTGTAAGACCAGTCTTTGTGAGCTCTCTGCGAAGCATGTACCTCACAAACTCTTCTGTCTCAGTTGTCTCCGCCTTTATGTGAGATGCTGTTGGCTGTATGGTGCTGATTGTGTTATCTTTGACATTGTTGTTAAAGGACACAGGGAAATATGGTGCAGCAGATGCATCCAGGTGAGTTGCTTGCTTGAAGTCAGTTGTTCCAATGGTACGTTGACTCAAGGCTGTACCGATGACTGGAGATTGATGACTTGCTTGAAGCTTGCGCTGATGCTCTGTGACGTATGAAGGCAGGCAAGGTAGGCAGGTAGGAAATGCAGTGGAGTGATTTTGAGTGCAGGAAGTTGCTGGAACCTCTTTAACTTGAAGCTGTGAAGGAGTCTCTATGTAGTCGGGAGCATTGGAGACAATGGAGTGTGCACTGCAGTGGCTTAGGACATAGTCTTTAGTGCGTTTGAGGGGGTCTTCCATATCTGCTATGTTTAGGTTAATGCTGTCTTTCTCACTTGCACCTTCGTCTGCACTGATAGCTTGCTGTAGGACCCTTAGCTTTGCCATAGCTGCGTCATGTTTACACTGTTCATTTAAGGTTTCCATTGTTGCTCTTTGTCGTGCTGACTGCGCTTCCAACTCTGCCCTTTGACGTGCTGACTGCGCTTCCAACTCTGCTCTTTGACGTGCTGACTGCGCTTCCGACTCTGCTCTCTGAGCTTCCAACTCTGCTCTTTGACGTGCTGACTGCACTTCTGACTCTGCTCTTTGACGTGCTGACTGCGCTTCCAACTCTGCTCTTTGACGTGTTGACTGCGCTTCCAACTCTGCTCTTTTTTCTGCATATGCCACCTGCACTTTGCTGGCTTCCACTTCAGCGTGGGCATTAATAAGTCGCTCACTGAGTGTTGAGTATCTTGAACTATGGGATCTTGACGAGTTTTTAGAACGTCTGGTGGAAACAGATCTGTGAGATGCAGTGTCCTGTAACAGCTTTATTTTTGCTTCTGCCTTTAATCTGGTTTGCTGGATAAAACTGTCTCTTTCAATATTGAGAGCATTGACGCGCTTTAATTGCATCATCGCATTTTCTGACTTCATGTTTTGTAAGACATTAGTGAATTTGATGATGGTAAGCTGATAAAGCTCATATGAGGCAGAAAGTTGTTTAATGGCGCCCTCTAGTGTCAGTAGTTCACGTTCAACAGACACTGTATTGGCTTCAGCAAGGATTTTCTCCCAGACTAATTCCAAGCTATTTGACAATTCAGTCCTTGAAGCTTCATAATTCTCCATTACTTTCCAAGTGGGTTTAACTGAGCGTTTGGGTAACTCAGTTTCTTCAGGAACTTGTGAGGAAGGAGATGTGAGTTCACATGCAGAAGCTTGGTCACTCATGATAGCAGACTGACTGTGAAAGCAGGCAGGATCTGTGTGCTGAAATATGACACTGTGCATATTGTCTCAGGCTATAAGGCTGCCATGTGCTGCTCTGTCCCTTCTGTCTTGCTATGAGGGCAGTAAATCTTGTCTGTTTCAGTACTGACATGCAGAAATCTTGTAATTAGGCTGTGAAATTCCGTTTTTCTACTGTTCTGTCTCAACTACAAAGCAAAAAAGTTCATCTCCAGGTTTAAGTAGGCCTTACTCAAGCTGGTTTCATATTCATCCCTTGCATCGATACAGGCAGTTTAACTCAATGAATAAACTCACAGTTAGGACTAGGGATGAGCTCGGTGTTCGAGTCGAACATACGTTCGACTCGAACATCGGCTGTTCGATCGTTCGCCGAACAACGAACGATTTGGGCCGTTCGCGCCTAATTCGCGGCCCACAATGCACTACGCCATCGCAGTGTCATCCAGGCGCTGTGATTGGCCAAGCATGCACTGTGACCCCGCATGCTTGGCCAATCACAGCGCCGGCAGCGAGGAGAGCAATGATTGGCCACAGGCAGGATGCCTGTGGCCAATTATTGCTGAGGGTGTTTAGTACACGCCCCACACTATAAAAGGCCGCCAGCACGGCGGCCTAGTGTAGTGTGTTCCGGAGCAGGGAAAGAGAAGCATAGGCAGGGACAGTGACATTTTTTTTTCTTGCTTAACCTGGATTCCTTTAGTTTAGGGAAAGAGAAGGATAGGTAGGGAGAGTGTCAGTCTGTTTTACTGTGCTAAACCTTGTTTGTAGGGACAGGGAAGGACAGTGAGGGAAATTCTCATTGTGCTATACTGTGCTAAAGCATTCCTCATCAACCATCTTTAAAAAAAAAAAAATTATAGGGACAGAAAACTATAGGTAGGGAGAGTGTCAGTGTGTTTTACTGTGCTAAACCTTGTTTGTAGGGACAGGGAAGGACAGTGAGGGAAATTCTCATTGTGCTATACTGTGCTAAAGCATTCCTCATCAACCATCTTTAAAAAAAAAAATTTTTATAGGGACAGAAAACTATAGGTAGGGAGAGTGTCAGTGTGTTTTACTGTGCTAAACCTTGTTTGTAGGGACAGGGAAGGACAGTGAGGGAAATTCTCATTGTGCTATACTGTGCTAAAGCATTCCTCATCAACCATCTTTAAAAAAAAAATTTTTTATAGGGACAGAAAACTATAGGTAGGGAGAGTGTCAGTGTGTTTTACTGTGCTAAACCTTGTTTGTAGGGACAGGGAAGGACAGTGAGGGAAATTCTCATTGTGCTATACTGTGCTAAAGCATTCCTCATCAACCATCTTTAAAAAAAAATTTTTTTATAGGGACAGAAAACTATAGGTAGGGAGAGTGTCAGTGTGTTTTACTGTGCTAAACCTTGTTTGTAGGGACAGGGAAGGACAGTGAGGGAAATTCTCATTGTGCTATACTGTGCTAAAGCATTCCTCATCAACCATCTTTAAAAAAAATTTTTTTATAGGGACAGAAAACTATAGGTAGGGAGAGTGTCAGTGTGTTTTACTGTGCTAAACCTTGTTTGTAGGGACAGGGAAGGACAGTGAGGGAAATTCTCATTGTGCTATACTGTGCTAAAGCATTCCTCATCAACCATCTTTAAAAAAAATATTTTTTATAGGGACAGAAAACTATAGGTAGGGAGAGTGTCAGTGTGTTTTACTGTGCTAAACCTTGTTTGTAGGGACAGGGAAGGACAGTGAGGGAAATTCTCATTGTGCTATACTGTGCTAAAGCATTCCTCATCAACCATCTTTGAAATCCTTGTTTTTTGGACAGTCAGGGAAATTGTCATTGTGCTATTCTGTGCGAAAGCAATCATCCTCAACCATATTTAGAAATCCTTAAGTAAAGGGACAGAGAAGGACACCTGAAGGTAGCCCTTATTGCTTTTTTTCCCATCTCCCTGCAGGCCATCCATTAGAATGTCTGGAAGGCAAACAAGGAGAGGCAGACAGTCAGGAGGCAATAAAAGAGGGCAAGCAGGCTCTGTGTCTGGGGGCAACAGTGCTGGTCGTGGACGCGGTGCATTGTCATCAGCACATGGCCATGGGACACGCTTGTCCTTCTTTTCGGCAGCTGGACATGTTGAGCCACATCATGCCGAAGACTTGGTAGAGTGGATGACCAAGCCCTCCTCCTCCTCCTCATCCTCTCTCACCCAGGCTCAGGGTACTGGCAAAGCAGCTGCCAAAGCGTCCTCTTCCCTGGTATCAATGTCAGACTCATCATCAGTCACTCCTTCCCTAGACCCACCATGTCCTCCTCCTGAGGAGTCCCCCGAACTGTTTGAGCACAGTGTTGGGTACATGCTCCAGGAGGATGCCCAGCGTTTCGAAGGGTCTGATGATGAAACCCAGCTAGAGGAAGGCAGTAGCGTGAGAGCAGACAGAGGGGATGCTCAAGAAGGACACCAATCTGGCAGTCATGTTCCAGCAGCTGCAGCATACTGCCAGATTGGCTCCAGTGATGAGGAGGGAGGGGATGATGAGGTCACTGACTCCACGTGGGTGCCTAATAGGAGAGAGGAGGAGGAGGAGGATGAGGAGGAGGCACATCTCCAACGAGGCAGGATGCCCTTTGGTGGCCAGCGTAAGGGCAGTACACCGACGGAATCACACCGCAGAGCTCCGCCTGTGCAGGGCGCTGCCTCTGCCCGTCATTCAAAAAGTTCTTTGGTGTGGGCCTTTTTTGAGGCTAGTGCATCAGATCGCACAGCTGCTGTTTGCAACATATGTCTCAAGCGTATATCGCGTGGCCAAAACATCAGCCGCTTGGGTACCACATGCCTGACCAGACATATGTTGACCTGCCATGCAGCTCGTTGGCAAGCCTACCTCAAAGACCCACACCAAAGAACAAAGCGGACCTCTCCTTGCACCGCATCAGCTGGGATCTCCAACCCCACTATAACTTCAGTCCTCTCTGAAACATGCACTGAGAGGAATGAAGGTGTAGAATTAGGTGTGTCACAGCCAAGTACTTGCGGCCACTCTGCTAGCAGTACACCGACGTCCGATTCTAGCAGGCAAATTTCCCTGCCCCAGCTGCTGGACCGTCGAAAGAAGTTCACTCCCAGCCATCCACATGCCCAGCGGTTGAATGCTAGCTTGGCTAAATTGCTAGCGCTTCAACTGCTGCCTTTTCAGTTGGTAGACTCGGCCCCCTTCCGTGAGTTTGTGCAATGTGCGGTTCCTCAGTGGCAGGTTCCCAAACGCCACTTTTTCTCACGGAAGGCTATTCCGGCTCTCTTCCGGCATGTGGAAGGCAATGTCTTGGCCTCGCTGGACAGGGCGGTCAGCAGTAAGGTGCATATTACCGCTGACTCATGGTCCAGCAGGCATGGACAGGGACGTTACCTTTCTTTCACGGCCCATTGGGTCACTCTTTTGGCAGCTGGGAAGGATGCAGGACAAGGTGCAGTAGTGTTGGAGGTTGTTCCACCGCCACGCCTCCAAAATGCTACTACTGGTTGTGACACACCTCTCTCCTCCACCCCCTCCTCTTCTTCTTCCTCCATGGCCTCTTCCTGTGCTTTGTCCTCTGAACCAGCGGTGCTCCGTAGCCGTTCAAGGGGCTACGCAAGTACGCAGGCAAAAAGATGCCATGCCGTGCTTGCGCTGGTGTGTTTGGGGGACAGAAGCCACACTGGGGCAGAGGTCCTGTCTGCTCTGCAGGGCCAGGCCGAGAGGTGGTTGACGCCACGCCAGCTTAAGCCAGGAATGGTGGTTTGCGACAATGGCACCAACCTCCTCTCCGCCCTCCGACAGGGACAACTGACCCATGTGCCCTGTGTGGCTCACGTCCTTAACCTGGTGGTGCAGCGGTTCTTGGGCAGGTACCCGGGCTTACAGGATGTCCTGAGGCAGGCCAGGAAAGTCTGTGTGCATTTCCGCAGATCTTATAATGCCAGTGCTCGCCTGGCTGAGCTGCAAAAGGAGTTGAACCTGCCCAAGAACCGCCTTATATGTGACATGCCCACCAGGTGGAACTCAACGTTGGCCATGCTGCAGCGGCTGCACACACAGCAGAGGGCCATCAATGAGTACCTGTGCGACTACGGCACCAGGACAGGGTCAGGGGAGCTTGGTTTTTTTTCTCCACGCCAGTGGGGCATGATCAGGGATGCATGCACTGTCCTGGCACCATTTGAGGAGGCCACGAGGATGGTGAGCAGTGACAGTGCATGCATCAGTGACACTATACCTCTTGTCCACCTGTTGGAGCACACACTGCGTGGAATAATGGACAGGGCACTTGAGGCAGAACAGAGGCAGGAAGAGGAGGACTTCCTTGCCTCTCAAGGCCCCCTTTACCCAGACAGTGTTCCTTCTGTCCCACCCATCGCACAGGAAGAGGATGAGGAGGAGGAGGAGGAGGATTGTGTCAGCATGGAGGTGGAGCCTGGCACTCAGCAGCATCAACAGCAGCAGTCTTTTAGGGATGATTTACAGTCCCAAGAAACCCGTGGACTTGTACGTGGCTGGGAGGAGGTGGCTGCGGATCATGTCGTCCTTAGTGACCCAGAGGACTCCGGACCGAATGCCTCAGCTAACCTACGCTGCATGGCCTCCCTGATCCTGCAAAGTCTGCGGAAGGATCCTCGTATTCTTCGGATCAAGGAGAGGGACCATTACTGGCTGGCCACTCTCCTTGATCCACGGTACAAGGGTAAGGTTGCGGACCTTATGTTACCGTCGCAGAGGGAGCAGAGGATGAGACAACTCCGGGAGGCCTTGCAGAAAGGTCTGTGCAACGCGTTCCCAGAGACTGGGAGGTTACAAACTCCTGGTCCTGGACAACGAGTTGCTGAGGCTTCGGCCAGTCAAAGAAGGAGCGGTGGGGAAGGTGGCCGTCTGACCGATGCGTTCAGACAATTCTTTAGTCCGCAGCCCCAAAGTATGATCGGTTCCAGCAACCATCGCCAGCGTCTGATAAACATGGTGCAGGAATATCTAGGGGCAAGGTCAGACTTGGACACCTTCCCCACCGAAAATCCTCTGGCTTACTGGGTCTTGAGGATGGATCACTGGCCAGAGCTTGCACAGTATGCAATTGAGCTACTGGCCTGTCCTGCATCCAGCGTTCTTTCGGAACGCACATTCAGTGCTGCTGGAGGATTTGTCACGGATCACAGGGTGCGCCTGTCCACCGACTCGGTTGATCGACTGACTTTCATCAAGATGAACCAGTCTTGGATCACCACCAGCTACCACACACCTGATGCTGATATAACAGACTAATTGATTTTAACATGTCACATCCCTTCAAGACTGATGCTGATGCTGAGTGCCTGTGCTGTTATGTTGACTGGCTATCCTCCTCCTCCGAGTCCTCAATGATACGATTGATGATGATAGCTTGGAAGATCATTTTTGTTCATGGGTGCCGCCACCAGTGCCTAACGCCCAATTTTTCAGCCCCTGTTTAACAGGGGCGTGTAATTACAATTTTTGAAGCAATACTTTGCAACAGGGCTCATTGCTGTGCTCCAAGTACAGTATCTGTGAGGGGTTGCAGTGTTGTGCCACCAGTGCCTAAGGCCCAATTTTTCAGCCCCTGTTTAACAGGGGCGTGTAATTACAATTTTTGAAGCAATACTTTGCAACAGGGCTCATTGCTGTGCTCCAAGTACAGTATCTGTGAGGGGTTGCAGTGTTGTGCCACCAGTGCCTAAGGCCCAATTTGTAATTACAATTCTTGATCTAATAATTCACAGCAGGACCCATTGCTGCACCCACCAAGAGTAACTCTGAGGGCTTACAGTGTTGTGGCAACGCCACCACCACCACCACCACGAAAGGCCCAATTTTTCAGCCCCTGTTCAAAAGGGGCATGTAATTACAATTCTTGATCTAATAATTCACAGCAGGGCCCATTCCTGCACCCACCAAGAGTAACTCTGAGGGCTTACAGTGTTGTGGCAACACCACCACCACCACCACCACCACGAAAGGCCCAATTTTTCAGCCCCTGTTCAACAGGGGCATGCAATTACAATTCTTGATCTAATAATTCACAGCAGGGCCCATTGCTGCACCCACCAAGAGTAACTGTCAGGGCTTACAGTGTTGTGGCACCAGCACCACCATCAAAGGCCCAATTTTTACTACCACTGTTCAACAATTATATGTAATTACAATTCCTGATATAATAGTTGACAGCAGGGCGTTCCAGCACCAACCAAGAGTAACTGTGAGTGCTTACAGTGTTGTGCCAACACCAACAACTAAGGGGCCTATTTCTGCAGAGTATATACGGCAGGTCCCTACTTTCAAACATCCAACTTACAAACGACTCCTACTTGCAAACGCAAGAAGACAACAGGAAGTGAGAGGAAATCTACCCCTAGGAAGGAAAATTCTCTCCTGTAAGAATTAATATGGGAGAAAGGTGTCTCCTCTGTACTGATGCTTTATCACCAATCCTTGTTTCAAGAAAAACACCACATTTCAAAAACATTTCTCATTGGGACGGAAAGTGAGGTGAAATGTTCTGAACAGGGGCACAGACAGCAAAACAAATGTTACAGGGGTGATAACCCTTACCTATGTTTTCCAAAAAGTTTAAAAATAGATTTTTGGGCTGGAGCTACACTTAAACAATGTACCTGTTCAAAATTACAAACAGATTCTACATAAGAACAAACCTACAGTCCCTGTCTTGTATGCACCGCCTGTATACGGCTGTTCAGAGTATATAGGGCCTTTTTTATTTTATGTGCGGGGTTCCCCTTAATATCCATACAAGACCCAAAGGGGCTGGTAATAGGCTGGGGTAGGGGGGGGGGTCATGGGGTAGCTATGCCATTTTTCTTAAAGATTTTCATTCATATTACCGGGACCAGACATTACATTAAAGCCGCAAGCAGTTTTAAATGGCTTTTTTTTCCTTTAGAAGTGTCATTTTGTGCAGGGACAGTTCTAAACACGGGAAACACGTGGCACTTCACAGGCATACTTTAGACACCCCCCAGGTACGATATTTAAAGGAATATTTGACTTTTTTTTTTCACTTTATGCATCATTAAAATGACTGCTCCCGAAAAACGACCGTTTTTAAAACTTCTTTTTGCATTGATACATGTCCCCTGGTGCAGAACCCGGGTTCCCAAACCCTTTTTAGGACAATAACATGCATAATAGTCGTTATAATTAGCACTTTAGAATTCCAACGTTCGCATCCATTGTATTTAATAGGGTTCTAATGTTCGTACGAACTTTCGGTCCGTTCGCGGGTTCTGGTGCGAACCGAACCCGGGGGTGTTCGGCTCATCACTAGTTAGGACGACAGACGATGAATCCTTTCGAATGTTCTGTTTAATGATGGATATTCATAGGTAGAAAAACGTTGCAGTTGTAAGCCACATGTAAGATGTTTAGCATGGAAGATATACAGGAGTAATGCCCAGAATCAGGAAGTGGAGGAGATATATAAAGAACTACTGTCAGAGAGAGAGTTCAGCTAGAAAGAAGGGGACAGATCTTAAAGACACAGAGCAAGAATAATCACATAGTGTAACACAACAAGTGGAAACCGGGGGAGGTCCTGTCCGATGGATCAGTGATGGAGTTCACGATGAAGGAGAGGCCTGGTTACTTATCAGAGGAAGGATTCGTGAGTTGCAGTATAACCCCTGTAGTGTGTCCCACTGACACCTATGGTCTCTACTAGGGATGAGCTCGGTGTTCGAGTCGAACATACGTTCGACTCGAACATCGGCTGTTCGATCGTTCGTCGAAGATCGAACGATTTGGGCCGTTCGCGCCAAATTCGAGTGACGCGAACGGCCCACAATGCACTACGCCATCGCAGTGTCATCCAGGCGCTGTGATTGGCCAAGCATGCACTGTGACCCCGCATGCTTGGCCAATCACAGCGCCGGCAGCGAGGAGAGCAATGATTGGCCACAGGCAGGATGCCTGTGGCCAATTATTGCTGAGGGTGTTTAGTACACGCCCCACACTATAAAAGGCCGCCAGCACGGCGGCCTAGTGTAGTGTGTTCCGGAGCAGGGAAAGAGAAGCATAGGCAGGGACAGTGACATTTTTTTTTCTTGCTTAACCTGGATTCCTTTAGTTTAGGGAAAGAGAAGGATAGGTAGGGAGAGTGTCAGTGTGTTTTACTGTGCTAATCCTTGTTTGTAGGGACAGGGAAGGACAGTGAGGGAAATTCTCATTGTGCTATACTGTGCTAAAGCATTCATCATCAACCATCTTTAAAAAAACATTTTTTATAGGGACAGAAAACTATAGGTAGGGAGAGTGTCAGTGTGTTTTACTGTGCTGATCCTTGTTTGTAGGGACAGGGAAGGACAGTGAGGGAAATTCTCATTGTGCTATACTGTGCTAAAGCATTCATCATCAACCATCTTTAAAAAAACCTTTTTTATAGGGACAGAAAACTATAGGTAGGGAGAGTGTCAGTGTGTTTTACTGTGCTGATCCTTGTTTGTAGGGACAGGGAAGGACAGTGAGGGAAATTCTCATTGTGCTATACTGTGCTAAACCATTCATCATCAACCATCTTTAAAAAAACATTTTTTATAGGGACAGAAAACTATAGGTAGGGAGAGTGTCAGTGTGTTTTACTGTGCTAATCCTTGTTTGTAGGGACTGGGAAGGACAGTGAGGGAAATTCTCATTGTGCTATACTGTGCTAAAGCATTCATCATCAGCCATCTTTAAAAAAACATTTTTTATAGGGACAGAAAACTATAGGTAGGGAGAGTGTCAGTGTGTTTTACTGTGCTAATCCTTGTTTGTAGGGACAGGGAAGGACAGTGAGGGAAATTCTCATTGTGCTATACTGTGCTAAAGCATTCATCATCAACCATCTTTAAAAAAACATTTTTTATAGGGACAGAAAACTATAGGTAGGGAGAGTGTCAGTGTGTTTTACTGTGCTAATCCTTGTTTGTAGGGACAGGGAAGGACAGTGAGGGAAATTCTCATTGTGCTATACTGTGCTAAAGCATTCCTCATCAACCATCTTTGAAATCCTTGTTTTTTGGACAGTCAGGGAAATTGTCATTGTGCTATTCTGTGCGAAAGCAATCATCCTCAACCATATTTTGAAATCCTTAAGTAAAGGGACAGAGAAGGACACCTGAGGGTAGCCCTTATTGCTTTTTTCCCATCTCCCTGCAGGCCATCCATTAGAATGTCTGGAAGGCAAACAAGGAGAGGCAGACAGTCAGGAGGCAATAAAAGAGGGCAAGCAGGCTCTGTGTCTGGGGGCAACAGTGCTGGTCGTGGACGCGGTGCATTGTCATCAGCACATGGCCATGGGACATGCTTGTCCTTCTTTTCGGCAGCTGGACATGTTGAGCCACATCATGCCGAAGACTTGGTAGAGTGGATGACCAAGCCCTCCTCCTCCTCCTCATCCTCTCTCACCCAGGCTCAGGGTACTGGCAAAGCAGCTGCCAAAGCGTCCTCTTCCCTGGTATCAATGTCAGACTCATCATCAGTCACTCCTTCCCTAGACCCACCATGTCCTCCTCCTGAGGAGTCCCCCGAACTGTTTGAGCACAGTGTTGGGTACATGCTCCAGGAGGATGCCCAGCGTTTTGAAGGGTCTGATGATGAAACCCAGCTAGAGGAAGGCAGTAGCGTGAGAGCAGACAGAGGGGATGCTCAAGAAGGACACCAATCTGGCAGTCATGTTCCAGCAGCTGCAGCATACTGCCAGATTGGTTCCAGTGATGAGGAGGGAGGGGATGATGAGGTCACTGACTCCACGTGGGTGCCTAATAGGAGAGAGGAGGAGGAGGAGGATGAGGAGGAGGCACATCTCCAACGAGGCAGGATGCCCTTTGGTGGCCAGCGTAAGGGCAGTACACCGACGGAATCACACCGCAGAGCTCCGCCTGTGCAGGGCGCTGCCTCTGCCCGTCATTCAAAAAGTTCTTTGGTGTGGGCCTTTTTTGAGGCTAGTGCATCAGATCGCACAGCTGCTGTTTGCAACATATGTCTCAAGCGTATATCGCGTGGCCAAAACATCAGCCGCTTGGGTACCACATGCCTGACCAGACATATGTTGACCTGCCATGCAGCTCGTTGGCAAGCCTACCTCAAAGACCCACACCAAAGAACAAAGCGGACCTCTCCTTGCACCGCATCAGCTGGGATCTCCAACCCCACTATAACTTCAGTCCTCTCTGAAACATGCACTGAGAGGAATGAAGGTGTAGAATTAGGTGTGTCACAGCCAAGTACTTGCGGCCACTCTGCTAGCAGTACACCGACGTCCGATTCTAGCAGGCAAATTTCCCTGCCCCAGCTGCTGGACCGTCGAAAGAAGTTCACTCCCAGCCATCCACATGCCCAGCGGTTGAATGCTAGCTTGGCTAAATTGCTAGCGCTTCAACTGCTGCCTTTTCAGTTGGTAGACTCGGCCCCCTTCCGTGAGTTTGTGCAATGTGCGGTTCCTCAGTGGCAGGTTCCCAAACGCCACTTTTTCTCACGGAAGGCTATTCCGGCTCTCTACCGGCATGTGGAAGGCAATGTCTTGGCCTCGCTGGACAGGGCGGTCAGCGGTAAGGTGCATATTACCGCTGACTCATGGTCCAGCAGGCATGGACAGGGACGTTACCTTTCTTTCACGGCCCATTGGGTCACTCTTTTGGCAGCTGGGAAGGATGCAGGACAAGGTGCAGTAGTGTTGGAGGTTGTTCCACCGCCACGCCTCCAAAATGCTACTACTGGTTGTGACACACCTCTCTCCTCCACCCCCTCCTCTTCTTCTTCCTCCATGGCCTCTTCCTGTGCTTTGTCCTCTGAACCAGCGGTGCTCCGTAGCCGGTCAAGGGGCTACGCAAGTACGCAGGCAAAAAGATGCCATGCCGTGCTTGCGCTGGTGTGTTTGGGGGACAGAAGCCACACTGGGGCAGAGGTCCTGTCTGCTCTGCAGGGCCAGGCCGAGAGGTGGTTGACGCCACGCCAGCTTAAGCCAGGAATGGTGGTTTGCGACAATGGCACCAACCTCCTCTCCGCCCTCCGACAGGGACAACTGACTCATGTGCCCTGTGTGGCTCACGTCCTTAACCTGGTGGTGCAGCGGTTCTTGGGCAGGTACCCGGGCTTACAGGATGTCCTGAGGCAGGCCAGGAAAGTCTGTGTGCATTTCCGCAGATCTTATAATGCCAGTGCTCGCCTGGCTGAGCTGCAAAAGGAGTTGAACCTGCCCAAGAACCGCCTTATATGTGACATGCCCACCAGGTGGAACTCAACGTTGGCCATGCTGCAGCGGCTGCACACGCAGCAGAGGGCCATCAATGAGTACCTGTGCGACTACGGCACCAGGACAGGGTCAGGGGAGCTTGGTTTTTTTTCTCCACGCCAGTGGGGCATGAGGAGGCCACGAGGATGGTGAGCAGTGACAGTGCATGCATCAGTGACACTGTACCTCTTGTCCACCTGTTGGAGCACACGCTGCGTGGAATAATGGACAGGGCACTTGAGGCAGAACAGAGGCAGGAAGAGGAGGACTTCCTTGCCTCTCAAGGCCCCCTTTACCCAGACAGTGTTCCTTCTGTCCCACCCATCGCACAGGAAGAGGACGAGGAGGAGGAGGATTGTGTCAGCATGGAGGTGGAGGCTGGCACTCAGCATCATCAGCAGCAGTCTTTTAGGGATGATTTACAGTCCCAAGAAACCAGTGGACTTGTACGTGGCTGGGAGGAGGTGGCTGCGGATCATGTCGTCCTTAGTGACCCAGAGGACTCCGGACCAAATGCCTCAGCTAACCTACGCTGCATGGCCTCCCTGATCCTGCAAAGTCTGCGGAAGGATCCTCGTATTCTTCGGATCAAGGAGAGGGACCATTACTGGCTGGCCACTCTCCTTGATCCACGGTACAAGGGTAAGGTTGCGGACCTTATGTTACCGTCGCAGAGGGAGCAGAGGATGAGACAACTCCGGGAGGCCTTGCAGAAAGGTCTGTGCAACGCGTTCCCAGAGACTGGGAGGTTACAAACTCCTGGTCCTGGACAACGAGTTGCTGAGGCTTCGGCCAGTCAAAGAAGGAGCGGTGGGGAAGGTGGCCGTCTGACCGATGCGTTCAGACAATTCTTTAGTCCGCAGCCCCAAAGTATGATCGGTTCCAGCAACCATCGCCAGCGTCTGATAAACATGGTGCAGGAATATCTAGGGGCAAGGTCAGACTTGGACACCTTCCCCACCGAAAATCCTCTGGCTTACTGGGTCTTGAGGATGGATCACTGGCCAGAGCTTGCACAGTATGCAATTGAGCTACTGGCCTGTCCTGCATCCAGCGTTCTTTCGGAACGCACATTCAGTGCTGCTGGAGGATTTGTCACGGATCACAGGGTGCGCCTGTCCACCGACTCGGTTGATCGACTGACTTTCATCAAGATGAACCAGTCTTGGATCACCACCAGCTACCACACACCTGATGCTGATATAACAGACTAATTGATTTTAACATGTCACATCCCTTCAAGACTGATGCTGATGCTGAGTGCCTGTGCTGTTATGTTGACTGGCTATCCTCCTCCTCCGAGTCCTCAATGATACGATTGATGATGATAGCTTGGAAGATCATTTTTGTTTATGGGTGCCGCCACCAGTGGCTAAGGCCCAATTTTTCAGCCCCTGTTTAACAGGGGCGTGTAATTACAATTTTTGAAGCAATACTTTGCAACAGGGCTCATTGCTGTGCTCCAAGTACAGTATCTGTGAGGGGTTGGAGTGTTGTGCCACCAGTGCCTAAGGCCCAATTTTTCAGCCCCTGTTTAACAGGGGCGTGTCATTACAATTTTTGAAGCAATACTTTGCAACAGGGCTCATTGCTGTGCTCCAAGTACAGTATCTGTGAGGGGTTGCAGTGTTGTGCCACCAGTGCCTAAGGCCCAATTTTTCAGCCCCTGTTCAACAGGGGCATGTAATTACAATTCTTGATCTAATAATTCACAGCAGGGCCCATTGCTGCACCCACCAAGAGTAACTCTGAGGGCTTACAGTGTTGTGGCAACGCCACCACCACCACCACCACCACCACGAAAGGCCCAATTTTTCAGCCCCTGTTCAAAAGGGGCATGTGATTACAATTCTTGATCTAATAATTCACAGCAGGGCCCATTCCTGCACCCACCAAGAGTAACTCTGAGGGCTTACAGTGTTGTGGCAACACCACCACCACCACCACCACCACGAAAGGCCCAATTTTTCAGCCCCTGTTCAACAGGGGCATGCAATTACAATTCTTGATCTAATAATTCACAGCAGGGCCCATTGCTGCACCCACCAAGAGTAACTGTCAGGGCTTACAGTGTTGTGGCACCAGCACCACCATCAAAGGCCCAATTTTTACTACCACTGTTCAACAATTATATTTAATTACAATTCCTGATATAATAGTTGACAGCAGGGCGTTCCAGCACCAACCAAGAGTAACTGTGAGTGCTTACAGTGTTGTGCCAACACCAACAACTAAGGGGCCTATTTCTGCAGAGTATATACGGCAGGTCCCTACTTTCAAACATCCAACTTACAAACGACTCCTACTTGCAAACGCAAGAAGACAACAGGAAGTGAGAGGAAATCTACCCCTAGGAAGGAAAATTCTCTCCTGTAAGAATTAATATGGGAGAAAGGTGTCTCCTCTGTACTGATGCTTTATCACCAATCCTTGTTTCAAGAAAAACACCACATTTCAAAAACAGTTGTCATTGGGACGGAAAGTGAGGTGAAATGTTCTGAACAGGGGCACAGACAGCAAAACAAATGTTACAGGGGTGATAACCCTTACCTATGTTTTCCAAAAAGTTTAAAAATAGATTTTTGGGCTGGAGCTACACTTAAACAATGTACCTGTTCAAAATTACAAACACATTCTACATAAGAACAAACCTACAGTCCCTGTCTTGTATGCACCGCCTGTATACGGCTGTTCAGAGTATATAGGGCCTTTTTTATTTTGTGTGCGGTGTTCCCCTTAATATCCATACAAGACCCAAAGGGGCTGGTAATGGGCTGGGGTAGGGGGGGGGGGGGTCATGGGGTAGCTATGCCATTTTTCTTAAAGATTTTCATCCATATTACCGGGACCAGACATTACATTAAAGCCGCAAGCAGTTTTAAATGGCTTTTTTTTCCTTTAGAAGTGTCATTTTGTGCAGGGACAGTTCTAAACACGGGAAACACGTGGCACTTCACAGGCATACTTTAGACACCCCCCAGGTACGATATTTAAAGGAATATTTGACTTTTTTTTTTCACTTTATGCATCATTAAAATGACTGCTCCCGAAAAACGACCGTTTTTAAAACTTCTTTTTGCATTGATACATGTCCCCTGGTGCAGAACCCGGATTCCCAAACCCTTTTTAGGACAATAACATGCATAATAGTCGTTATAATTAGCACTTTAGAATTCGAACGTTCGCATCCATTGTATTTAATAGGGTTCTAATGTTAGTACGAACTTTCGGTCCGTTCGCGGGTTCTGGTGCGAACCGAACCCGGGGGTGTTCGGCTCATCACTAGTCTCTACTAATCTACGGGGTTTTGTTCAGAAGTCATAATTCAATCATTAGGGATTCTGTGGCAGAGGATCTCTAGGACTTGTCTGTGAAGGGGACTAAATTCAAGTAGCAACTGTTCGTGCTTCTCTCCGGCTTCTAGAACTGTGGGAGGGATCTATCCGGGTGAGCAAAATTCATACTCAGGCTTGAGTAAAGAATAACTGGGTAACTGGGTGCCGTGTGCCTGAACCTATCTCCCTACCTACTTTGTCGCTATCTTCAACCTGTAACCAAATCTGTTTGAGCAAGATAAAAATAAACTCGGCTGTTTGGAGTTTGAATACTGTTTGGACATTGAGTTTCTTTGGGGAAAGAACACAGACTTTTCCCTACACTCTAGTGACGAGAACCAGTGATTGGGAGGTAACTCGCTGCAGGACCCAAAAATAAAGAACACCGCTCAACCTTCTAAACCAGGAGGATCCGGGCATGTGGCACGGTGTGCCTTTATCCCTGCAAGGAGAAGGTAAGCAGGAGAAAAGGGTCCATGTGCTACAGAAGTATTGCAGGTATGAGATATCCCAGGATGCACTTGGAAACCAACAAGCGACCCGTAAAGACGTCAGCAACAGTCACTTCCAGTTCAAGTGTCTGGTACAGACATCACATCTGGTGTGCAGCATAGAGCAGCAGGAAGGTGAGCGGGGTCCAGACAGGAGCGGAGCAACTAGCAGACAGCACATGCGGTGTGCAACATGGGAATACTATAGCAGAAGGTGTGTGGGGACCGGAGAGACAGGACTGAGTGGCAGAGGATCAGCAAAGCTGGGGAACCAGAGCAGGAGAAACTAGATGTCACATGTGGTAAACAGAGAGGGTCAATATAGCGGGAGGTGAGCAGTGACTGCAAAAATCAGCAATCCAGAGGATCAGCAGAGCTGGGGATTACTACTGAGTGGGGGATCAGCAGAGCTGAGGGTACTAGTGAGGGGGGGTCATCAGAGTTCAGGGTACTAATAAGCTGGGGATCTGCTGAACAGGGGTACTATTGAGCTGGGGTTCTGTTGAATGAGGGTACTACTGAGCCGATGTTCTACTGGGCCCCTTTAAAACAAATCAAAAATTACCCCATTCAGGGCATTTTCCAAGCTTCAACTTAAAGTGGAGCTCCACCCAAAAGGGAAAGCTCTGCTTTTTCTGCCTCTACTCCCCTCTGCTGCCACATTTGGCACCTTTTGGGAGGGAGCTGGTGCCTGGTTTTGACAGGTGCCCGCTCCCACTTCTGGCTCAGTTTACCATGGCTAAGTGAGCCAGAAGTTTGTCCCTCTCCTTCCCCCCCCCCACCCCCTGCAGCTGGCCTATTGAGAAAGCACGTGATTCGTGCATGCACAGTAAGAAACCGGCTGTGAAGCCGTAAGGCTTCACTGCCGGTTTCCCTTAGCCAAGATGGTGGTGGCAGCACCCGTGAGCTGATTCAAGAATCGGCCTGGGTGAGGACATTGCTGGATGCCTGGACTTGTAAGTACCCCAAGGCCTCATGCCCACGGACGTTTTTACGGCCGCGTTTTTTACAGCTTAAAAACGCCTGTCCATGTTAGTCTATAGCTTCATGCCCACCTAGGCGTTTTTGAGCTGCAAATAGCATAGGCGTTTTTAAGCTGTAAAAAAAACCCAGGATCAGTGCGTTCCTCGGCGTCGGCGTTAGGCATAAAAAAACACGAAGCGTTAAAAAACACTAAAAACACGTGCAAAACCGCCGCAATTGCGCTTTTGAGCTCCGACGTTTTTTTTTTAAAGAAAAAGGTCAAAAAATGTATACAATAACATGGACAGGCGTTTTTAAGCTGTAAAAAACGCGGCTGTAAAAACGTCCGTGGGCATGAGGCCTAATAGTAAAAGTCAGCAGCTACAAAATGTATACCTGCTGACTTTTAATTATTTTTTTTGTGCGGGGAAGCATCAACGAAGTTTCAAAAAAGCATGTTGAAGTAGTAGGCGCTTTAATGTAAAAGAAGAGTTCCATCCAGTTCTGTGTTTATTAAAAGTCAGCAGCTACAAAAAGTGTAGCTGCTGACTTTTATTAAACAGACACTCACCTGTCCCACGGTCCAGCGATGCGGTTGCCCGAAGCCTCGCTTCTCTCTCTCCGCAGCGCTGCCATTGCAAGTGGGGTTTCACAGCCGGGAGCGCACTGTGCATGTCACGCTACGCGTACTGAGCTCTGCGTCATGATCGGAAGATGGAGTTGGGTACTTGTCAAAACTAAGTACACGCTCCCCCCGCAAAAAAAATGACATGCCTGCCGCTCCTACTAGCTTAGGGGGTTGTATTTTTTCCATTATCTGTGCCCCTTTCTGATGATCATGTGCTGGTCGGAGCGGAGGGAATATTTCTTCAGTTTCGGGAGCATGTCCATTCAGCTCCGCTCACATGTTCTTCTGCCTTGGCTCAAGTCCCGGCCAGCCGCCTGCCTGCTTATCTCTTTGCCTTCCCTGGCAGAGTGATCTTCCTCCACTCCCCACCCAGGCCAGTAGTAGCCGGGGCCCAGAGAGTAAGACTTGACAGGCTGTGAGGCGGGCAATGAGTCGCCGATTGCCGCCATTACTAGTAAAAAAAAAAAAAATATGTCCCCGGATTTCATTTTAAAAATCTGGTCACCTTACTGTAAGGGTTTAAAACCATTTTAATTTGCAAACCATCCATTATCACTATGGCTTCCACTTGCACTGCTTCTATTATTGCTTCTAGATATTTCCAGGAACAAATCTCTTGCAGCAGATTCTGTCCATAGAAGAGCTGGGGGGGGGAGAAGTAGACCCAGATAATGGGAGTCCTGTGAGCACTGCACTGCAGGTCATACATCAACATTACACAGCACAGCCTGCAATCCCCCTCCATGACAGGTGAGGGCGGAAGTGACGTGGAAGCGCCCTCCACTTCCTATACAGATCCATGGAGCGCTGTGTTGCTGCATCCTGGTATTTCGGAGCCTCCATCCTGCTCTCCAAGTACCCGGACTGAAAACAGGAAGTGAGTATCAGGCCCAGTGACAGGAGCGGCGTGCACAACATCGGCCGTGACCCCGAGCCCATCACATCACCCCGCCATCATTGTTTACATTCCCCTCCATCATCATCACTGACAGAGATGTGTGGGGGAGGGAGGGCTCAGTTCAGCATCATCACCACCAACTGTCATTCTGCTCCATACATACAACGTGTGCTTTACACTATCACTGCATAGGAATCACTGGATGACGTGTCCTGTACGGTACAGGCTGTACCATCACTGACTGCAAAGTTCAGGAGATGGAGGACCAGGATAAAGGTGGCCATGCATGTAACCATTACCATCGTACGCTTCTTCAATTATCTCATGTGTTTTATTATCAACCGATCGATCATATTAAGATTTGTGTAAAAAGTTGTGGAGGAAAACACGATCGTATTAAATATCCATCTTGATTACATCCCCGTGTATATGATCTGTTCAAATTTTTTATTTTTTTGGGGACTTTGTGAAGGATTTAACGTTTTTCGCCAATAAATCAAATGGATATTCGATTGTATGGGAAATCAATGCATGTATGGTCACCGTTTACTGCACCACATTCGAAAACACACTGCTTTTGCGACCTGCATGTGAGTGCCCATGTACTGTTAAACGCAGATCACAAATGTAGTGGGTTTATAGGCACCAAATTACATGCTACTGCAATACCATGTGATTCGGTGTGGTGTGTTTTTAAAACTAGCGCATGCGCCACATTTTTTGTGTTCCAGTGTGATTTACAGCTCATTCAAATGAATAGGCTGCAAAATCAAGCTGTGCAAGAACGCTTTGGAATGGCAGGGGAACCGGCCCTCAAATGTACACTGAGCAGCGCATGCGCCGTTCAGTAGACACTTGGGTACGATGCCTGTGTGTCTGCAGGACTGCATTCCTGTGCATGCGCAGGAGTCGCATCATCACAGCCAATCAAGGTGGCTGTAGACTCGTACCCAGAAGAAGGTGCTGGCGAGGGACCTTGCAGGCATCAGAGCATTGGAGCTAGGGTAAGTATAATGCCGCGTACACACGATGGGATTTTCCGTCGGAAAAACCTTGGATGGTTTTTCTGACGGAATTCCGCTCAAGCTTGGCTTGCATACACACGGTCACACAAACGTTTTCTGAACTTTCGACTGTCAAGAACGCGGTGATGTACAACACTACGACGAGCCGAGAAAATGAAGTTTAAAGCTTCCGAGCATGCGTTGAATTGTTTCCGAGCATGCGTTGGAATTTTGCGCGTCGGAATTGCTACAGACGATCGGATTTTCCGATGGGAATTTTTTCCGTCGGAAAATTTGAGAACCAGCTCTCGATCTTTTGCTGGTGGAAATTCCGACAGCAAAAGTCTGATGGAGCCTACACACAGTCTAAATTTCCGACCAAAAGCTCACATCGGACTTTTGTTGGCGGAATGTCCGACCGTGTGTACGCGCCATTAGAAACATAGAAAAGTGACAGAAAAAAGTAGCGTAGTCTATCGAGTCTGCCCATTTTTTATTTTCTTGTTTCTTTTGTTTTTCTTTTTCGTTAACTTTTTTTTTGTCTGTTCAGCTCTATGTTTGTCCCAAGCATGTTTGAAGCCATTTAAAGCAGAGTTCCACCCAAAAGTTGAATGACCCCCCTATTCGGTGCCACATTTGGCACCTTTCGGGGGGGGGGGGGAGCACCTTCTTCCACCAGTCTACAGCCACCTTGATTGGCTGTGATGATGTCCCCAGGTGAATTACGTCAGCAGCTTTGCTCCCTCCTCCTTCCCCCACCGCCGAGCTAGTAGGAGAACGCAGCGGTGCCTCACGCATGCACGGTAGGGACTTGGCCTGAAGCCATAATGCTACACTGCCGGGTTCCCTTACTGGCAATGGTGGCGGCAGCACCCGACAGCTGATGGAAACATCAGCTGCGGTCCCAACATCGCTGGACTCCAAGACATATAAGTGTCCTATTATTAAAAGTCAGCAGCTGCAGTATGTGTAGCTGCTGGCTTTTAATTTTTGCAGCGGTGGGCGGACCTCCGCTTTAAGTATTGTGTACTTTAGTTACACTTTAATGTAATTTCTAAAGTTATTTTCAATCTTTTTAAATGTGGAGCTTTGATTCAAATAATACCTGGTGATCCTGCCATTAACCTCTTCAGGCCCGCACTATAACCGAAAGACGGCTACACCCCTGTGGGGTGGTGTGCTCTGTGATTAGCGAGTCTATGAGACTCGGCTGATCGGAGTAAGGGGCAGAACCTGGCCCTTTACCATGTGATCAGCTGTCAGCCAATGGCAGCTGGTCACATGATGTAAACAGAAGCCGATAATCAGGTTTTTTTTTTTTTCCCCTCACGCTCATAGCGTGAGGAGAAAAAGATAAGCCGATTACCGGCTTGTGTATACGGGACATCGGTCCCATATAGGGTTGCCACCTAATCCTTTTAAACCCATACACATATGAATTACACAGGTTCTGACACTAATTAAATGCAGATAAGGCAACAAGTGAGTTTAATTACCACTTTAATCGGCCACAGAACCTGTGTAATTAATATATGTTCGGGTTTAAAGGGATGAGGTGACAACTCTAGTCCCATACACAGAGAGCCACTGCTACTAACTTGTGCCACCTACCAGTACTGCTAATCAGTGCCACCTCTCGGTGCTGCCTCATCAGTGCCCACTAGTACCGCATTATCAGTGCAGCCTCGTCAGCGCACATCAGTGAAGTAGAAAAATTACCTGTTTGCAAAATGTTATAACAAACTATGAAAACAGAAAAAAAAGAAAGCTCTATTTGTGTGAAAAAAAATGATAAAAATGTTATATGTGTACAGTGTTGCATGACCATGCAATTGTCCTTCAAAGAGTGACAGTGCTGAAAGCTAAAAATTGGCCTGGGCAGGGAGGGGGGTTAAGTGCCCAGTAAGCATGCAGTTAAAGTACTTCTAAAGTCAGAAGATTTTTTTATCTTCATGCATTATATCCCTTAAGATAAACAACCTTCAGTGTGCAGCAGCCACCCTAATATTTACATGAGCCCCATCTCGGTCCAGCGATGTTGCACGAGAACCTCGACTGCCCGGGACTTCCCCTCCTGATTGGCAGTGACACAGTAGTGGGCGCCATTGGCTCATGCTGCTGCCAATCAAAGTCAGAGAGCCAATGAGGAGAGAGGGGGGTGAGCCACGGTTTCGTGTTTGAATGGACAGAGCAGCGGCTCGGCTCGGGTACCCCAATAGCAAGCTGTTTGCTGTGGGGGCACCTGGCAGGAGGGAGGGGCCTGGAGTGCCAGCGGGGCACCCAAGAAGAGGAGGATCCAGGCTGCTCTGTACAAAACCATTGCACAGAACAGGTAAGTATAACAACACCTGAGCATCGCGTTTTTGAGCTTTACCATTTTTTTATTAGCCAATAAAGAAAGTTTAGTAAAGGTTAAAGTGTATGATTAAGGGTTATTTATTATTTGTTTACTTATTTATGTATTTATTTTGTTATGTTAGGGTTTGAGGTGAGGATTATTTTATTTATTTTTATTATTATTTATTTATGCATTTTATTTAGTTACTATTTATTTATGATAATTATTATTAGTTATTTATAAGTTTGCTATATAGGGTTGGTACTAAGCATTTGCATGAGTATCATTACTCGTGCAAATGCACTGATACCTGAAACCAGTACTTTCAGGCTCGGTTCTTTCAGCGGGATTCCCCCACTGACAGCGAAAATATAAAAAAATAAAAATAAAAAAAAGCTGGCAACTATCGGTTGTTAAGGAGCGGGGCCGCCACGTCCTTAACAACTGATAACTCATCCAGCTGTCAGTGGGGTTCGCCTGTTGACAGCTGAAGTGCCAGCAGCCAGGCAATGTTTATCAATAACATTGCTCATAAACAGAAAGATAAAAAGAAACATTGGGGGTTATTTACTAAAGGCAAATCCACTTTACACTACAAGTGCACTTGGAAGTGCAGTCGCTGTAGATCCGAGGGGGACATGCAAGGAAAACAAAAAACAACATTTTAGCTTGCACATGATCGGATGATAAAATCAGCAGAGCTTCCCCTCAGATTTACAGCGACTGGACTTCCAAGTGCACTTTCAGTGCAAAGTGGATTTGCCTTTTGTAAATAACCCTCACTGTTTCTTTTTGTATTTTTCTGTTTATTCATCTGCAGATCAAAGGATGAACTTCGATCTGCAGATAAAGTCAGTTTAAAGCAACCTGTCAAGTAAAAAAAAAAAGTTTTTTGTTTTTTAATTATTGTTCCTCTGTTTATTCCCTTATTAATCCTTAATTTACTCTAATCAGCCTTATTGAACTCCTTATTCTCCTTCTCCATTTAAATATTATTTCCTGCTGATTTTTTTTTTGTTCACTTCTATTTTATGTGTTTCAATTTTTTTTATTACATTTTTATAGAAATACAGACAAAGATACTTAATTTCATGACCATGTAAAAAGTATGCATGGGCATATATACATATACATTCATAATACATACAACATAAAACACAATTGACACAGACCTGGATCTCTCTTATATTATACTCCATCATGTTAATCTTATTCCTCCAGACCCCCCCCCCCTCCCGTCCAGCCCCCCAGTCTCCCCCTAGAGAAGGGAAAGAAAGGGAAGAGAAAAAAAAAGGGGGGTGAAGGGGGGCTTCCTCAACCTCCCATATTCCCCTCAAGGGTGTATCTTGTACTTATAATAAGTGCTCTGATCGATCCCCTTCCTATAACATTAAGTGCTTAGTGCCTTTCCTCCTTACTAATCAAAACGTGTCTTGCCCAATTTCTTTATTAATTAATTCGAAGGAGGGGTTCTCAACTCGGTGTGTTTTGAAGAGGACACCACTGCAGTACTGCCTCTAACCTCGCCACAGATTTCCTGGTAAATGTATCTCCGGATCCAAGGGTTTAAAAGCAAGAAAAAAGGATCTCCACATGGGTCCATTTCTTAAAATCGGTAGTTGACAATAAAAAGGCAAAGAAAACACCATACAAGTAAAAACAACGTCAAAGATACAGGAACTTCCAGGCACGGCCGTAAAACTGGAAGTGGATGTCACCTAAGCTCCTCCCGACGCGTTGCGTCACTGTCACGTGACTTCATTAAGGGTAAACCCTTGGATCCGGAGGTACATTTCACAGGAAATCTGTGGCGAGGTTGGAGGCAGTACTGCAGTGGTGTCCTGTTCAAAACACACCGAGGAGGAAGGAGCAATCACCGTTGGTTGGCCATTATCATTCAATGCACCATTAGACCCAGTGGGGTCTATTTATAAGGTAAGCAGCCATCACCACAGGGGGAGGATACGAGGAATCTGTCGTTTTTATCTACATATTTTTCAGACTTGGACTCCCTTACCAGTCCCTTTCCTCCGCTCTGTTATTTTGCTCATCCATGAAATTATCCTGTTGTGACAAGGACTTAGTTGCTCCCTGGATGATAAGAGATTTTTTCTGTGGATGCATCAATCATAGCACTTTCTCACATGGACTTGGTTTTAGTTTAGTATATAATTTACCTGAATGGACTTTAGATTATTAACCATACACTATTGTGATGCACGTTATCATTATTATTATTATGAGATTCATTTGCACTAACTTTATTTACATAGCACTTTGTTAAATAGTAATTAGCACTACTTCAATACATTTTAAACAATGCTTGCAAACCAAGTCAGGATAAAAAAAATAATAGCTCATATTGTGAAACGCTCGTAAATCGCATTACTCGCAATCCAAGGTAGAGGAACTGTAGTCTGCTCACATAATTTAATAAAAACATCTGTGCCATTCTAAAGCTTCCCCCTAACCACTTTGCATATTATTTTATATATTGTATATTGTGATTCTGTACTTGCCAAATATGCTGCAGAAATCTCCCTGCACTGAGTCTGGCTGCATCCATCTTAACTGTGGGCAGCTGAAGCTGCTGCCTGTTCACTTCCTGGATTTACACAGACACAGAGAGGCAAACCTCCAGCTCTGCAGCCTGCGGCTCTCATTGGCTCTCTTATGACTCGCCCCCTCTCCCTTCCTTGCAAACTCTCACAAGAGTGAGGGAGAGAGCTGTGCATGATGTCATGACTCATAAGCCTAGGCTTAAGTGGGCTGTATAAGACATTTACTGGCAGAAAAAAACTGTTTTACTATCCCAAGTTAAAACAACAAGGGTAGAAGATTTAATAGATGGAAAGATGAAAAAATTACTGAAGGTCCGCTTTAAGTTCAAAAAGTGAAACTCATATATTATATAGATTCATTACACACAGAGTGATATATTTCACGCATTTCTTTCTTTTAATTTTGATTATGGCTTACAGCTAGTGAAAACCCGAAATTCTGTATCTCAGAAAATTAGAATATTGTGGAAAAGTTCAATATTGTAGACTCATGGTGTCACACTCTATAATCAGCTAAATAACTCAAAACACCTGTAAAGCCCCTTTCACACGGGGCACGTATGTTTTTACGGACTCCGCTTGCTCAGCAAGGATCAATCCATTGATCTTCGCTGAGCAGGCGGATGACAGGTCCGTTTCCACTTACTGTGCAGAGATGGACCTGTCAGAGTTCCGCTCTCCTCTATACCGCCTGTCTGTTTTCATCCGATCGGCCAGACGGATGGAAAATAGGACCTCCATCCGTCTGGATTTGGGGAATTGGATAGCAGCGGATGTCAGCGGACATGTCATTGCTGACATCAGTCGCTCCATAGAGGTGAATGGAGTGTCCAATCAGGTCCGCCTGTCCGCTTTTCAGGCGGACCTTATCGGACAGCATGTGTGAAGGGGGCCTTTAACTGGTTTCACAGTCTGGTTCAGTAGGTTACACAATCATGGGGAAGACTGCTGACTTGACAGTTGTCCAGAAGGCAGTCATTGACACCTTCCACAAGTAGGGTAAGCCACAAAAGGTCATTGCTAAAGAAGCTGGCTGTTCACAGAGTGCTGTATCCAAGCATATTAATGGAAAGTTGAATGGTGTAGTAGAAAAAGGCGCACAAGCAACAGGGATAACTGCAGCCTTGAGAGGATTGTGAAGCAAAGGCCATTCAAGAATTTGGGGGAGATTCACAAGAAGTGGACTATGGCTGGTGTCAGTGCTTCAAGAGCCACCACACACAGACATATCCAGGACATGGGCTACAACTGTCACATTCCTTGTGTCAAGCCACTCCTGAACCAGAGACAACGTCAGAAGCGTCTTAACTGGGCTAAGGAAAAAAAGGACTGGACTGTTGCTCAGTGGTCCAAAGTCCTCTGTTCGGATGAAAGTAAATTCTGCATTTCATTTGGAAATCAAAGTCCCAGAGTCTGGAGGAAGAGTGGGGAGGCACAGAATCCAAGATGCTTGAAGTCCAGTGTAAAATTTCCATAGTCAGTGATTATTTGCGGAGTTGGTCCACTGTGTTTTATCAAGTCAGTGCAGCCCTCTACCAGGAAATTCTAGAGCACTTCATGCTTCCCTCTGCTGACCAGCTTTATGGAGATGCCGATTTTATTTTCCACTTGGCACCTGCCCACACTACCAATACCTGGTTTAAATTGGAGTTCCACCCAAAAATGGAACTTCCGCTTTAAGTGATGGTGACCCCCCTTACATGCCACAGTTGGCATGTCAATTATTTTGGGGGTGGAGCGGATACCCAGTTTTTATGGGCTCCCACTTCCTCCTCTGGCTCCGCGGCGCCGGAAGGAAGTTCACCTCTCCCCCCTCCCTACAATCTTCTGGGACACGTCACAGGTCTCAGAAGATTGCCCGACCATTCACAGCGCTGCTCGAGCATGCGCAGTGCGTGCCCGGCTGTGAAGCCACAGCCGGGCGCCCACAGTTAGAATGTCAGCACCTCGGAGAGGAGGGGGAGAGGAGCGGGGCTTTGTGCGCCCGCATCGCTGGACCGTGGGACAGGTGAGTGTCCGATTATTAAAAGTCAGCAGCTTCATTTTTGTAGCTGCTGACTTTTAAATGGGTGGAACCCCGCTTTAATGATCATGGTATCACTGTACTTGATTGGCCAGCAAACTCACCTGACCTAAACCCCATAGAGAATCTGTGGGGTATTGACAAAAGGAAGATGAGAGACACCAGACCCAACAATGCAGATGAGCTGAAGGTCGATATCAAAGCAACCTTGGCATCCATAACACCTCAGCAGTGCCACAGGCTGATCGCCTCCATGCCACGCCGCATTGATGTAGTAATTCATGCAAAAGGAGCCCCGACCAAGTATTGAGTGCATACAACACTGTACTTGGACATATTTTTCAGTAAGCCAACATTTGTGTATTAAAAATCCTTTTTTTTTATTGGTCTTATGTAATATTCAAATTTTCTCAGATACAGAATTTTGGGTTTTCACTAGCTGTAAGCCATAGTCATCAAAATTAAAATAAAGAAATGCTTGAAATATATCGCTCTGTGTAACGCATCTATATAAAATAAGTTTCACTTTTTGAATTGAATTACTGAAATAAATTTAACTTTTTGATGATATTCAAATTTTTTGTGATTCACCTGAATTTCACATAGAATAAACATTTGCTTCACAGTACATCTTTTTCCAATTGCTTATATCCTTTGTTGTTTCCAAGCCAGATCACGCCTAAAGTCTTAGATAGTAATAACATCTGGGGTTTCAACGATCATTACGACACAATTCGTGGGTCCTAAACATCCCACTTTCTGAGGCTCTGTAAAGCCTCATACACAAGATCGGACTTCCATCGGACAAATCCGTGGATTTTTGTCCGAAGGGCGTTGGCCGTGAACTTGTTCAGCATACAGACAGCAGAACATTTTCAGCCAACATTCACGAAACTAGGTGTTTTTTCTGCTCTTTAGTGCCACCCTTTGGGCAACTTCTGCAAATGTTGTCTGATGGTTAGCATTGGTTCGGAGCATGCGTGTTTGTACTTTGGAATTTAGTCCGACGGACTTGTGTACACACGATCGGATATTCCGACAGAACACGGTTGTTGTCGGACAATCTGAGAGCATGCACAGCCAACATTTATTGTCGGAAATTCCGACAACAATTGTCCGATGGAGCGTACAGACAGTCGGATTATTCGACAAAACACGTCCGTCGGACAGTTGTCTAAATATCCGATCGTGTGTACGGGCCTTTAGACTACATTAATAAAGTATCATAAGTCTATATTCAACTTAATAAATATACACGCATGCACCACCATAACAAAACTTTTTACTATTATTTTTGCGAGTAAAGGGGCCATGAACCCGGTGACCACCAAACCTCCCACTAGTAGGCAAATTAACAAATGAGAAAAAAATCAGGGGTGGAGGGAGGGCATTTTGGGTATTTTACATACATACCACTTGGGAAAACCTCAAGCAGTATCACATCCACATACAAGAATACATTTTGCCACACTTCTAAAGCTACATTGGTTGAACCCCAATGGGTTAAACTTAAATCCCTAGGAGGGGAGGAAGTCTAGATTTGTATGTGACAAAAGGAAACATAAAAAAATATTGGTTTTACGTTCATGTATAACTAATGTATAAGACATCCATTTAAAGATGGGATATAAATATCTCTCATGTACTATACTTATTTGTAATATCAAAAAATGTCCTCTAGAGGGCATCTCAAACCCACAGTATAATCAATTGTCCTTATACTGTAGATCAGCCCGTTTTTAACCAAGGTGCCTTGACAAAATGCCTAAAAATTGCCCAAATATTGTATACAAGCCGGCATGTGAATGAAGGCTGCCTTTTAGTTACACTAAGCCACAGGTTTTCATTGTACACCATTACATCCTTCTAGCTGCTGGCGTCCTAACGACCAATGGCATCACCAGTTGATAAGGAGGATGTGGTCGCCTGCATAGTATCTTTGTTTGACCCTCCCCTCCCCATCAGCTTGGGTTCACATTAGCTGAGTGGGGGAGAGAAACGGGGGGGAGAAGAGAAACATTGGAATACTAGTCAGTACCAGTTTGCAAAAGTGTATATACTTTGGAAGAATAAATCACCTCTAACGGTGGGTGTCCTACTTGGACTTGTGAATTTTGCTGCATTACGTAAAACTATTTGAATTTTTAAAGGGTGCCTTGAGACTGCCCATAACTTTTAAAGGGTGCCTCGGAATTGTCTGTAATTTTAAAAGGATGCCTTGACTGGAAAAAGGTTGAGAAACACTCCTGTAGATGAATAAGCACATAACCATATTTTATAACAAATAATAATATCCCTCAAGTCCCCAAGAAGACATAGACCAAAAATGGTTCCTTTTCACAAAAAATGGCTAAAAACTGTATTAGACAGAAAAAACTACCTTATAATCCCCACAGGGTCATTTTGATAAGAGTGTACCCCAATGGTATATGTAACCTGTAAGGTAAAGCGTAGCTCCACCCAAAAGGGAAAGCTCTGCTTGTCTGCTTCCTCCCACCCCCTCATTTGCCACCTTTTGGGGGGGGTTGCGAGTTACTGGTTTTGCCATGGCAAACTGAGCTGAAAATCCCCCTACTTCCCCTCAGCCGGCCCATTCACAAAGCATGCTTGACGCAGTATGAGAACAGCTGTGAAGACGTAAGGCTTCACTGCTGTTTTCCCTTTGTCAAGATGGCGGCGCCAGGACCTGATAGCCGATTGAAAAATTGTCTCGGGTCAGGACACCGCTGGATTCCTGGACAGGTAAGTGTCCTAATATTAAAAGTCAGCATCTACATGAATTTGTAGCTGCTGACTTTTAATTTTTTTTTTTTGGGGGGGGGGGTTGTGATGTAACGAGGGATTGGGAGCTAAGGGTAGTTTAAGTACACCTGTTATAAAAGAATTATGTAGGCTGCTATTGCTGATCTCTGACAAACACTAGTTCCCTGGCTGTTATGCTGATACTTTGGCTACAATTGTTGCTTGAGTCACTGATCCAGAACAAGTTTAGAGCTAAATCCTGAAATTTGTGTGGCGCTTCTTTGCTACATGCTAGTTCCACATCTGTGACTCAAAGGTATTGAAACCAGACACAGCCAGGCAACCGGCCTCATAAGTCAGCCAGCAATGGCAGTCCTGTATGCCTCTCATGATAAGTGTACTTTTTAAAGCAGGGCTTGACAAATTTGCTTAGAATCTAGGAGCCAGCTAAAAAAGTTAGGAGCCAGTTTTTTAAATCAGCTGTCCAGCGCCAAGAACTGGATGTCCGGTGCTTCAGGCAATAAGAATTGCTCGGGCCTGGTGCCAAGCAAAAAAAGACCAAAAGTAAAAAAAATAAGGTGGCACTGATGAGGCTGCTCTGATGGGCACTGATAGGTGGCGCTGATGAGGCTGCGCTGATAAGCACTGATAGGCTGCACTGATCAGATGGCACTGATAGGTACTGATAGGCGGCACTGACAGGCGATACTGATGAGGCTGCGCTGATCAGGCACTGATGAGGTGGCACTGACAGGTGGCACCTATAGGCACTGACAGGTGGCACTTATCAGGCTGCGCTGATGGGCACTGAGGTGGAACTGACAGGCAGCACTAATAGGCACTGATGAGGCTGCGCTGATAAGCATTGATAGGCTGCACTGATTAGGTGGCACTTATGGGCACTGAGGTGGCACTCACTGATGAGCACTGATAGGTCACGCTGATGAGGCTGCACTGATGGGGTGGCTCTCACAGTGGCGTCACTAGGGTTGATGTCCCCTGGTGCAGAAAAAAAATGTGCCCCCCCCCTCAGTACAGACCCCCCCCTCAGTACAGACACCCCTCCACTAACTACAGACCCCCCTCCCGCAGTATAGATCCCCCTCACTAAGAACAGACCCCCCTCCATCAGTACAGATACCCCCATCAGTACAGATACCCCCATCAGTGTAGAATCCCCCCTCTTAGTGCAGACACCCCCCTTTAGTGCAGACCTCCATCAGTATAGAATCCCCCTTAGTGCAGACACCCCCATTATTATAGAATCCCCCTTAGTACAGACCCCAGAAGTATAGACACCCCCTTAGTGCAGACCCCCCATCACTATAGAATCCCCCCTTAGTACAGACCTGCGCAGTATAACCCCCCCTTAGTACAGACCCCAGAAGTATAGACACCCCCTTAGTGAAGACCCCCCCATCAGTATAGAATCCCCCCTTAGTACAGACCACTGCAGTATAGACACCCCACTTGGTGCAGACCCCCATCAGCATAGGCACCCCTCCCCCGCTGCACATGTCCATCTACCTAATAGAGTGTACAGTACAGACCTCAGAACAGCGCGGACATGTACACACAGCAGTGTGTGTCCCTCGGGCTCCACCTCCTCGCTGGATGTAAATAGGGGAGGAGGCGCCGGCGGCTTCGGTCCGACTCCTGTGCCTCCCTCGCTGTGTCAGTGGAGCGATCAGTGTAGGGCAGCGGGCGGTGTTAGCGGTGCCACAGCTGTCGCTATCCACGGGTGTCACCCAGGTGCGGCCCGCACCCCCGCCCCCACCTGCAACGCTCAAGCCCAGCTGTCAACCTGGGAAGATGATTTTGGAGGTGGGCGGGCAGTGAGAGCAAGCCGCGCTCATCACAGCACTGTCCACAAGAGGGCGCCGGTTCACAGATAGGAGCGTGTATCCCGCTCCAGCAGGCCGCAAAGCCGTGGCCTAAATTATCGGCCAGCCTGACGCTAGTCCGTGCAACTTCTGCGGTGTAATCCAGGTGCCAGGATGCAATTTCCAGTCGCCATTGCGACCTGGTGCCTGGGTTTTGTCGAGCCCTGCTTTAAAGTATACCTAAAGCATACCTCCCAACCGTGTCTGTTCGCCGTGACCATCCCGGATACGAGACTTGTAGAGGAGGGAGGCATGGGGAAGAGGATGGGGGGGTGAGGATGGAGCCGTGATGGGATCGGGATGAAGGATGGAACCAGGATGTGATCAGGGGAAGCTGGGATGGGATCACAGAGAATGGATAGAGTTGGGATGGGATCGGGGGGAATGGATGGAGCTGGGATGTGATTGGGGGAATGGATGGAGCCATGATGGGATCGGGGATGGATAGAGCCGAGATTGAATCGGGGTGGTGGATGGAGCCAGGATTGAATAAAGGTGGTGGATGGAGCCGGGATTGAATTGGGGTGGTGGATGGAGCCAGGATGGGATCGGGGGGAATGGATGCAGATGGGATTGGTGGAATGGATGGAGCCGGGATGGGATCGGGGTGGTGGATGGAGTCGGGATGGGATCAGGGGGAATAGGTGGAGCCGGGATTTGATCGGGGGAATAGATGGGGATGGGATTGGGGAAATGGATAGAGTTGGTATGGGATTATGGGAATGGATGGAGCCGGAATGAGATCAGGGGATTGGATAGAGCCGGAATGGGTTCGGGGGAATGGATGGAGTCGGGATGGGATTGGGGGAATAGATGGCGCTGGGATGGGATAGGGGGAATGGATTGAGCTGGAATAGATAGAGCCGGGATAGGTTCGGGGGAATAGATAGAGCTGGGATGGGATCGGGGAATGGATGGTGCCGGGATGGGATTGGGGGAATGGATAGAGCCAGGATGGGATTGGGAGAATGGATGGAGCCGGAATGGGATCGGGGTAATGGACGGAGCCAGGATTGGGATCCGGGGAATGGACGGAGCCAGAATGGGATTGGGGGAATAGATGGCGCTGGGATGGGATTGGGGGAATAGATGGCGCTGGGATAGGATTGGGGGAATGGATGGAGCTGGGATGGGATTGGGGGAATGGATGGAGCTGGGATGGAATTGGGGGAATGGATGGAGCTGGGATGGGATTGGGGGAATGGATGGAGCCGGAATGGGATCAGGGGAATGGACGGAGCCGAGATTGGGATCAGGGAAATAGATGGAGCTGGGATGGAATCGGGCAATGGGTTTTGTTTAACCACAAATACTTTGAGCCCATCCCACTGCTAAGAGTTTGGCCACGCCTACATTTTACCATCAGGTCTTGTCCCTTCTCCGGTGTCCCTCATTCTGAAGTTCAAATGTTGGGAGGTATGCCTAAAGGCAAAACTTTTTCTTTTAGTTTTGGTTAAAGTGGAGATGGATTAGAACACCTGCCTCTGCCAGTGTTCATTGCTGTTTGTCCCTCCTTTAGGGAGATTCACCTGCTACATTTGCCCTGTTTACTGAAAGTGAAATAAAAGAAAATCCCACATTTTTGGTTGGCACTAGAACAGTAATGCCGCGTACACACGATCATTTTTCCCATCGGGAAAAATGACATTTTTTCCTTTGGACGAGAAAAACGATCGTCTGTGGGCTTTTTGCCGTTTTTCCCAACGGGAAAAACGGCATTAATCACGATGAGAAAAATTAGAACATGTTCTAATTTTTCTCGTCGTTTTTCCCGATATTTCTTCCGCGGCAGTGTTTCCCATAGGGAAACACTGCCGCGGAGCCCATAGACGATCGTTTTTCTCGTCATTTTAAAAAATGACGAGAAAAATGACCGTGTGTGGGGAACAAGCTGTTCCCTCGTTTAAAATGTCATTATTCACGGCGGTTTTTAAACCGCCGTGAATAATGATCGTGTGTACGCGGCATAAAAGAAGGGAAAAATTCCAATGGGGACGCTAGTTCTGATGACACCCGGGGATTTCCTCACTCACAAACTTCCTGTTTTGGTTATGGGACAGGAAGTGAAGGGAAATTTCCCCTGTGGGACACAGATGGCAAAAAAACTGACGGGTTATAATCCTCTAATACTTTATCCAAAAATGTTAAAAAAAGTTCTGCCTTTAGTTCCACTTTAAGGCATCAAAGGGTATCTAGTACACAACACAGATTTTTTTAACCTAAATTTTCATGCACACTTGGTTAAAAAAAAGAGCTGGTTTTGCAAGCGTTTGGCATTTATTTTTCAGCCTATAAAGGCACCTCTAAGTAACCCTATGTGTCCATGCACACATAGGTGTTTACAGGTATATTAGGAGAGAAAAATTTACAGGCAGAAAAACCCCACCAAAAGGGTGCTCAGGTCGGACCAGCTGTACTAACAATCTGATGTTAGTACAGCGACCTCCCCTGTTGTTCCATTGTGTTTTGACAGGTGAACGGCCCCCCGCCAGAACACTCTGGTCAGCGCTCTCAACTATTGGCCGAGAGTGCTGATCGGGAGTCAGTCAATATTTTACTAATCATTATGCAGGAACTCCGATCTCCACACCAAAGTCTAATGTTCTGTAATGTAAGATACAAAATAGGAGGGCTTGTTAATGTAACTTTAGCTCTAAATTTCTAAAATGTTTTTTTTTTTTACACTTATTAAACAGATATAACATAATCCTCCCAGTGGTATATTTAACAGACCCAAAGGAAGCAAATAAGAGAAATTTGCTGGGGTTTACATACGTCTTGCATACATCTGGGGTTTACATATATTTTGCATACAGCCAAAAGACGGCTACAGGGCAGTCCTCCAGTTCTGGGAGGTTGTCCATGGATGTGCCTCCAAGAAGCCCCACCTCCCTCATGCCCCCTGGGGTGCGCTCTGTGGAAAATACCACCAAAAGAAAGCTTTATCTGTCTCAAAAAGAAGATAAAAATGTCATATGGGAACAGTGTTGCATGACTGAGTGATTGTCATTCAAAGTGCGATGGCACCGAAAGCTGAAAATTGGTTTGGGTGTGAAGGGGGTAAAAGTGCCCTGGAATGAAGTGGTTAAAGTATATTTAACCACTTCATGCCCGCGCTATAGCCTGCGGCTGATCCCAGAGCGGAGTAAAGGCCCTTCAGCTGTCAGCCAATGACTGCTAATCACGTGATGTAAACAGGAGCCAGTAATCGGCTTTTTTTTCTTTCCTTACGCTTACAGCATGAGGAGAAAAAAACAAGCCGATTACCGTCTTACGTAAAAGGGACATCGGTCCCACTCACCGACATCCACTGCTGCTAAACAGTGCCACCTACCAGTGCCCATCAGTACTGCTAAGCAGTGCCCATTAGTGCCTCCTGATCAGTGCCACCTACCAGTGCCCATTAGTGCCTCCTGATCAGTGCTGCCTTATCAGTGCAGCCTCATCGGCACACATTAATGAAGGAGAAAGATTACTTGTTTGCAAAATTTTAGAACAAACTTTGAAAACCTTTTTTGTTTTTTTTTTCTAAATTATTTGTCTTTTCTTTGTTTAGCAAAAAATAAAAAACCCAGAGGTGATTAAATACCCCCAAAAGAAAGTTCTATTTGTGTGAAGAAAATTATAAAGATTTCAGATGGGTACAGTGTAACATGACTGCGCAATTGTCATTCAAAGAGTGAAAATTGGCTTGGGCGGGAAGGGGGTAAAAGTTCCCAGTAAAAAAGTGGTTAAAGACATTTTTTTTTTCATTTTTAGATTAGGCAAGGATGAAAACTCCTGTCTTCTGTGTCCCACTGCCTACTTGTATTTAGACACAAGAGGAGGTAAGAAGATATCTCTCCAAAGTAAGGGAACATGTTTAGACTGGTGTCATCAGAACAAGTGTCCCCATTGGATTACACTATACAGTGGTACCTTGGATTACGAACATAATTTGTTCCAGAAGAATGCTTATAATCCAAAGCACTCGTATATGAAAGCGAGTTTCCCCATAGGAAATAATGGAAACTCAGATAATCCGTTTCAGTGGCACTGCTAGTGTATGCAGTACCGCATGTAACCAGAGGTGGGGGGGCACGCCGGAGACATTCAGAAACACTCGGAGCCGCTCGGATGCACTCTGAGAGGCTCGGAGACACTCGGGAATGGAGTGTTTCCGAGCGGCTCCGAGCTTCACTGGCGCCCCCACACCTCTGGCCAAATGTGGTACTGCACACCCCAGAGGCTTGAATCTTGCTAGTTCTGAAAAACAAAGCTCGCAAACCGAGTCAGGATTTTTTTAAAATAATAGCTCGTATTGCGAAACGCTCGTTAACCACGTTACTCGCAATCCGAGGTATTGCTGTATTGTGTATTTGACAGCTTAACAATGTGGATTTTGCCTCACTATTGTCACCAGAAAAAATAGAAAAGTGGAATCTGTTCAGCGGGGAGAACTGACAGAAGTTCTAACCACTCACCACTTTATCGAGAACTTAAAAATGGATTAAATTTTAGTTTGGCTTTAAATACATTTGAACAGTATGCCAAGGATGCTAATAATGCAGTGCACCCTCTCAGGGCAGCTCTTTAGAATATCCACCAAGACCATAGTCCAACTGCAACATTTTTTGGAGAGAACTTATTTGCAGCACTGAAATGCAAAGTACTATTGCAACCAATTTGTTTTAGTAAAATAATATTTGCAGCATTGACATGTTATACGTAGTTACATTGATCCAGCTATATCTAAACCATTCCTGATCGATTCTCCTGGAAGCTGGAAATCCCTGAAACAGACATCGCTACTTCAGTGATCTCCGCTTGCTTCTGGGTCCAGGCTGATTTTCTGCATTGTGAACTCAGGAGGTCAGCTTTGCATTTTTCTGAATGAATAATACCGTATATACTCAAGTATAAGCCGACCCGAATATAAGCCGAGGCACCTAATTTTACCACAAAAACTGGGAAAACGTATTGACTCGAGTATAAGCCTAGGGTGTGCCTCACTTTGCCTCACTGTGTCCATGACTAGACTGACGTTTAACATGGGAGTCTATGGAAGGGGTGCCTGGCTTTGAAAAATCGGTGCTCCCCGGCCGTAGGTCCCCCGGAAGAGTGGGGCTACATGTGTGCCAAGTTTGGGGTCCAGAGGACCTACGACCGGCCGGTACCGGGTCCCCAAAGTCACCAGAGAAATTACCATTTAACATGGGAGTCTATAGAAGGGTTGCCCGGTTTTGAAAAATCGTTGCTCCCCGGCCGTAGGTCCCCCGGACAAGTAACTTTGCACACTTGTAGAGGAAGAGTGGGGCTACATGTGTGCCAAGTTTGGGGTCCGGGAGATCAGGCGCAAAAAAGGTGACTCAAGTATAAGCCGAGGGGGGCATTTTCAGCACAAAAAATTGTGCTTAAAAACTCGGCTTATACTCGAGTATATACGGTAAGTGTTTTTTGATTGGATGAAGTGGAGAGTGTGATATCACCACCCCACCTTTTTATCTTGTTCAGTTAGGGCTCATTAACACAGGACATTTTTACAGCTCCTGTTGGTGGTGTTTGCCTTTTTTTTACTGCCTCCAAAAGCCCCTCCATGTTAGCCTATGTGTCCATGCACAAATAAACTGGCAGAGACGTTTGGAGGCATGAGCGTTTAGGGGCAGTAGAAAAAAAAGACAGCCTGTGCTTCCAGTAGCAGTAAAAACGAGCTGGAAAATAGAAAAACACGGCAAAACGCATCAGTCCGCGTTTGACGTTTTTAGGCGTTTACTGTATATACTCGAGTATAAGCCGACCTGAATATAAGCCGAGGCCCCTAATTTTACCACAAAAAAAATGGGAAAACGTATTGACTCGAGTATAAGCCTAGGGTGTCCATCTGCATGCCTCACTGTGCCTCACTTTGCCTCACTGTGTCCATGTGCATGCCTCACTGTGCCCATGCCTCACTGTGTCCATGTGCATGCCTCGCTGTGCCCATGCCTCACTGTGCCCGTGCCTCACTGTGCCCATGCCTCACTGTGCCCATGACTAGACTGACGTTTAAAATGGGAGTCTATGGAAGGGGTGCCCGGGTTTGAAAAATCGGTGCTCCCCGGCCGTAGGTCCCCTAGACAACAAACTTTGCACACTTGTAGAGGAAGGGGGCTACATATGTGCCAAGTTTGAGGTCCCCAAAGTCTGGAAGATCAGGCGCAAAAAGGTGACTCGAGTATAAGCCGAGGGGGGCACTTTCAGCACAAAAAATGTGCTGAAAAAACTCGGCTTATACTCGAGTATATATGGTATACATTATTAAGAGTGTTTTAAATGAAAAAACGCAAGGAAAAACGCAATAACACTAATATAAAAATGCAGCTAAACGCAAAAAAAGGGCGTTTTTAGCGCTGCTGTAGTGCTGGTGTTTTTAAAATGCCCTGTGTGCATGAGTCCTTAGAGAGCGCTTTGCATTCTTTCGGAAAACGCGAAGCATTCTCTGATTGGCATCTGCGCTAAGCAGCCGACCTCTTGTATTTGCAATGCAGGAGTGCAGCCGCTCAGCGCAAGACCTGAAATTTAGCGGTGTCTACTTCAGTGATATCCAGCTTACAGGGGCATCAGTCAGGTATGGTATTTATGTTAAAAAAAAAAAAAACCCTATAGAAAAATCCTGGGTGTAGTAAACCCGCACAGTGCTAACCCAAAGTACGGGGAGGTGCATCCAAATATACCAACAAAAAACAAAACACCAAAAAGGATACAGCACCTCTATGCTAAAATAGCAGGAAATATTTATTTGGATATAAAAATTAACACAAAATATCTCACATCCAAGCTCCATCACTCCACCCATGCAACTCCCCGACACCTAAAAAGCCCACCCCCCATACTTCAGTGTCCATAAGTATACCCTCTCCCCTGTATCCCACCTAAAATCCCAATCCTACTCTCCTATTCAATACACTAACCGCTGATATGGTCTGATGAAGAAAAAAAAAAAAAGTCCATGTACAGGTTGTAATCCAAAAGAGCCCATTCAATGAAAGTATGGTGTTCAAGTCCTCCCACACCCACAGGTTGTAGCTCCTACAGATCTCTTGCATTCTCCACCCCTACCATCTCCACAGGGTGTTAGCTCCATGTATGGGCTACACCAATCAGCGGATATCGCACTATAATGCCGCGTACACACGATCGGAATTTCCGACAACAAAACCGTGGATTTTTTTTGCCGACGGATGTTCGCTCAAACTTGTCTTGCGTACACACAGTCGCACAAATGTTGCTCGGAAATTCCGATCGCCAAGAACGCGGTGACGTACAACACTACGATGAGCCGAAAAAATAAAGTACAATGATTCCGAGCATGCGTCAAATTGATTCCGAGCATGCGTAGGATTTTTGTGCATCGGAATTGGATACACACGATCGGAATTTCCGACAAGAACTTTTGTTGTCAGAAAAATTGAGAACCTTCTCTCAAACATTTGTTGTCGGAAATTCCGACGGCAAATGTCCGATGGAGCCTACACACAGTCGGAATTTCCGACCAAAAGCTCACATCGAACATTTGTTGTCAGAGATTCCGATCGTGTGTACGCGGCATTATACTTTCCATTATACACACCCAGGAGATAGAGACTTATAGGACAGCTGGCCCAAGGGGATTTGAACACCATACTTTCACTAAATTGGCTTTTTTTGGATTACATCCTGTATGTGGACTTTTTTTTTTTTCCATCAGACTATATTAGCGGTTAGTGCATTGGAGATTGTATTGTATAGGAGGGTAGGATTGGGGTTTTAGGTGGGATACAGGGGAGAGCGTATACTCCGGGACGCTGGAGCAGGAGGGTGGACTTTCATGTGTCGGGAGGTTGCATAAGTAGAGTGGTGGAAAAAACAATAGAATAAAATTGAATATAACTGAATTCCGAAATTTAAATAGAAATTTAAATAAAATAGAAAATAAGAGAATAGAATAGAAAAAAACAATAGAATGGAATAATATAGAATAGAATAAAATAGAAAATAACTCTTTCAAAAATAGAATAAATTCAAATGCAAATTAGAATGGCAGTTTGAATTTTCCGAATCTGGAAAATTACTAATCGAATTCGAAAATGAATAAACAAATTTAACTAAACTAAATTATTTAAATAACAAAGCTAAACAATTTTTTTATTCTGCACATGTCTAGTGCTGCTTAGTCTTCTGTGTCTCCCTTTCTGAGTGGAAGCACTTGCCTACTAAAAATGGAAAAAACTTCCGTCCTATACAGGTAAGATGTTTAGAAAGCTAATATAACGCTTAAGCCTCGTACACACGACCGATTAAATCGGTCGTGTGTTTTCTTTCAGGTTTCTCGTCAAGAAACAGGCAAGAATCTCGACGAGAAAAATAGAGAACCTGCTCTCTATTTTCTCGTCGGGATTCTCGTCGGCCTGTTTGTCGACAAGAAACCCGAATATGTGTACACTTGCCTGTCGCCGTGGAAACCCGCGCATGCTCGAAATGACTTTGACGCATGCGCGGTAGCTTCCTAAGCATAGGTGGGGTGTAGCAAGATGGCGGCGACGCCATCGAATGTGACAAGCGCACGCTCCAGTAATGTTGCAGAAGTGTCTCGGCTGCCCAGGACTCTCCCTCTTCATTGGCTGAGACGGCAGCGCTGCCCCTTTGGCTCCCGCGGCTGTCAAAGTCAGTGAGCCAATGAGGAAAGAGAGGGGCGGGGATCTGGCCACAGCTCAGTGTCTGAATGGATACACGGAGCTGTGCCCCCATAGCAAGCTCAACAGGAGGGAGGGGCCAGTAGAGCCAAAGTGGGACGCGGGCTGCTCTGTGCAAAACCACTGCAACATAGCAGGTAAGTATAACATGTTTGTTATTTGTAAAAAAAAAAAAATTAGACTTTAGCATCACTTTAAAAAGGTACACCTTTTATATTTAAGAATGCCTATTGCATAAATAAAACTTTTTGAAATAATTTGAAATCATCCTTTAATGATTTTCAAATGTAATTACATATGTTCTTGTGTCAGCTCTGTTTATAAATCTTACCGCAGGTACTATAGGAACTTTATAAGAAATGATTGTCTTTTAAGAGTCCATTGAGCACCCATCAAATGTTCCTTCTAGTTATTGTTTATGTCTTTGCTAAGTGATGACTCTCTTGCTGTGTTATGTGGCCATTAGATTACATGTCAGCAGTTTTATGTTCTTGTTGCAGGTTGAGTATGAGCACATGTGAAGAAGAGTCTGGAAGAGGGAAACTTCAAACCACAAGAAGCTCTCTAACGCTCACACAGGACCTCGATGGGAATTTGATCCTGCATTGTCCTCAGAATGGTACCAGGAATTCCTTATCTTTAGGCTGCTTTCACACTGAGGCGCTTTGCAGGCTCTATTGCGCTAAAAATAGAGCCTGCAAAGCGCCCTGAAAGAGCCGCTCCTTTATCTCCAGTGTGAAAGCCCTCAGCGGTGCGCTGGCAGGACGGTAAAAAAAGTCCTGCCAGCCGCATCTTTGAGGCGCTGTAGGAGCGGTGAATATACTGCTCCTAAAGTGCCCCTGCCCATTGAAATCAATGGGCAGCGCCTCTGAACTGCCCGCAAAGAGCCGCTGCAGCTGCGTTTTTTTTCGGGCGGTTTTAACCCTTTTTCGGGCGATAGCGGGGGTTAAAAGCGCCCCGCTAGCGGCCGAAAATCGCTGCAAAAACAACGGTAAAGCACAGCTAAAAATAGCGGCACTTTACCGCCAACGCCCGCGACGCCTCACTGTGAAAGTACCCTTACTGCTGAACGAAACACACAAGTAGCAGAAAATAAAACAATCGCTTCCATAACATAATTCAGCTTCACTGGTGATGTTTCACATCGTCACAACAAAATAATATGTCATGATTTGTTAAAAGGATTTAGAGGAGAGCCCCAGACATGGAAAAAAAAACACGGTTAGGCCTACAATACATAATATTATGCGACTGGAGTTCAAAGTGGGGTGGAGTGGGACTTTAATTGTGCCTCAGTGGAGTATGGACAGAGATATATACCACAATTATGAAAAAAAATAAAAGTTTTATTCATCCATAGGCAGAAACTTCTTTAAAAATCTATTACAATTAAAGACAAGATACAGTCTACTATTTCTTGAATCCAGGATGTGAAGTCCTGATAGGAGATGTCAAAAGATATGGCCTACGCGTTTCGCGGGAACCCCCGCTTCCTCAGGGCCTTAAAGATAGCACAAAAAAACATCATATAACATCCTATAGATATTGAAAACATCAAATAAAGTTAGTATAGGTTTAAAATGATAATAAATGAACATTGACATTGCATATATAACATATAGATGGATTTTTATACAAGCACCATGTCCTTCTGGAGCATCTATAGTTACTTATTAGTAAAATCCAACAAAAACAGTGTAGAACTTTGACATAGAAATGCAGTTACATGTCATACTGTTACATAATATTATGTTGCACCCATATGCCACTTCCTTTTTTAATTGTAAACTGCAGCAAATGTGACAAATCCATTGGCAGCAGCTTACATTGTTCTGTGACCATAGAAAGTGAATGAGGCAAAAGGGAGTGCCGGATTGATTGGTAGTGTGGCTATTGGTTTCTCTAATGCCACGAACACAAGAGTTGTTTTTCCGTCGGAAAAAAAACGATGGTTTTCCCGACGGAATTTCTCTCAAGCCTGCCTTGCATACACACGGTCACATAAAAGTCCGGTGAACTTTTGACTGCCAAGAACGCGGTGACGTAAAAGACTAGGATGAGCCGACAAAATTAAGTTCTATGCATCCGAGAATGCCTCTAATTGTTTCCGAGCATGCGTGTTTTTTTCCCCGTCGGAAAAGCATACAGACGAACAGCTTTCCCGCTAGGATTTTTTCCGGCAGTTTTCCTGTTGGAAAAAGTCAGATGGAGCATACACACGGTCGGGATTCCCGACCAAACGCTCTCGTCTGACTTTTTCCGACGGGAAAACTGGTCGTGTGTACGAGGCATAACAGTCATTTCCAGCCAAAACTTTATAGAAAATGTATTTTTGTTTGAAACATTGCTTTCAAAAACACATAATTAGAATTTGGTACTGGGAGACCTTTACATTGTGGAAAGTAGGCAGTGCGTGTTTAAATGCCAACCTTGAGTTGGGTTGGTGCACTCATTGTATAATTCCTGTAATTGCAAGATATTAGTTAATTTCCTTTCACCTGAAAACACATTCACTTGAGGTTTTTATGTGTCATTGGTTATGCTGCTTTGAATTAATTGCAACTGTTTTGTATGTTTTAATGTCAGAAAATGACCCGAGCTTTGAGGTAACCATGACTGCCACCACAGAAGTGGTGGATGGCGACATTAATGAAGAGTCCATAACTCAGATACAGGTAAAATGTGGAAGCAGAGGAATATTTACCTAATATATAATAGACTGAAGTTATAATAAACCTGTCACTTTATCCATCCAGGTTTAAATAATAGGTTCTCTTTATAGCACGTCTCCTCTGGTCCTAATACTTACCTTGCCTGTGTACTTCTACATCCTGTTCACTAGGTGTCCTTCCAGGTACTTCTAGGTGTTGGGAGCATGTGACGTTTCCTTTCATGGCGACTGCACAGCTCTTGAGTGTCCAACAGATAGGCTCAAGCATTGTCACATAAGGGTGGAAGTAAAGTTCCCTTTGTAAACTGCAATACAGACTGGACCCAAGCCTTCAAAAGGCTTTCTACTTGAGGCTATGATGGGTGAAAGGGGTAGTATGGAGCACAGGAAGGTAGATGAGTGGTGAATTCACAGTAAAGTGATATTCAGGGTGTAACATGTTACAGATGCACCGGCCCCTGCTCCAGCCGAAACCCTCGGTCTGACAGCTATCTTTAACCTTCAAAAAACGCAGGCGTGCAAGGCTCCACCCGCCCGGGTTCATTATCCATTTACAGTGTTCTGTGAATGGGGAAACTACAAGGTCCGAAAGACTTTGTAGCTGTCAGCTTGTAGTTCTCAAACTACCACGGCACTGTTGAGCCCTCTAGGTAGTTCATTAAAGGGGTTGTAAAGGTTTGTTTTTTATTTTCTAAATAGGTTCCTTTAAGCTAGTGCATTGTTGGTTCACTTACCTTTTCCTTAGATTTCCCTTCTAATTTTTTTTTTTCTTTGTTTTCTTTGTCTGAATTTCTCACTTCCTGTTCCTCCTCAGTAAGCTGTTCAGTAAGCTGTTCTGGATGACTAAACACCGCTCGGATGATGGTGTGAAGTTTAGTGAGGAGAAACAGGAAGTGAGAAATTCAGACAAAGAAAAAAAACATTTAGAAGGTAAATTAAAGGAAAGGGTAAGTGAAGCAACAATGCACTAGCTTAAAGGAACCTATTTAGAAAATAAAAAACGAACCTTTACAACCCCTTTAAGTCTTCCTGTCTCAGTCTAATTGCCTGGCTGTATCGGAGGTACAGCCAAACAGATACACAGACTGCAGGACGGAGGCATTATACCCAAAATCTGTTGATCGTGAGTGCAATGATTTACAGGTCCGTTACAAAAATTATTTTTTGTAAAAGTGAACTTATCCTTTAACCTGTTTTTTATTATTTCATGTAAATATAATGTATGCATAATGTGCGCATAGTAACTAATATATAGTATATACTATGCCTCAGTTAGAGTATTGGTTGCTTTTACACTTGTTGAACTTGATTAAGTGTTCTTTAATCTATCTTCCCTCATCAAGATCCTCCAAAATGAGCAGCTTGATGACATTTCTCCTGCAGGCAATGAGGACATGTCAGCAGTTAGTAGAGCATGGTTTACTAGCAAAGAAGACAAAGATTCTCTCACCAACAAAGGTAGTCCCGGATTGAATAGCATTGTTTTATCATAGTTTGTCTACACCATACATTGCTATATGTGTTAAAGACTAGACATGGGCCAAACATCCCCCTGTTCGGTTCTCAGCAGAACTCCCAAACAGGGGAAAAGTTCTGACCCGAACGACAAAACCCATTGAAGTCTATGGGAGCCGAACAGAAAAATCAAAAGTGCCCACTGTAAAGGCTTACTGTATATGCAACTAATTGGCCGTAAAAGGGGTTGGGGGTCCAGGTACTGCCCTGGGGGACATGTATCAATGCATGTTTTAAACAATCGTTTTTAAAGGAGCAGTGACTTTAATCTTTAAAGTTCAACAATAAAAATTAGAAATTTCTTTAAATATAGTGCCTGGGGGCACTATTGTCAAAAACTGTCTCTGTGTTTTTATTACTTCTTGACATTTTTTGGTGAATGGGTAGGGGTATACAGGATCTGGGGGCCTCCTTGTTAAAGGGGGCTTCCAGATTCCGATAGACCCCTGTCCGCAGACCCCCACACCACAGCCCAGGGTTGTGGGGAAGAGACCCTTCTGCCCATGGGGACAAGGTTCTATGGGGTGGGGGGGTGGAGCACTCACTAGTCCCCCCCCCCCTCATTTTCTGACCCGCCAGGCTGCATGCTTGGATAAAGGTCTGGTATGGTTTTTTATTTTGGCATGGGGTTCCCCTTAAAACCCATACCAGACTCGATGGATACCCCTCCGTGCCTGACAACACAGGATAGCACTCCCCCTCCCATCCATGGCACCAAAGGATACAGCTCTGCACCCCTCTAACACCTCAGGACACCCCCCTCTGTGACACAAGAAATCCCCCGCACCTACTGACACCACAGGGTATACGCTTCAACATGACACCGCTGGATACCCCTTCTCCCCCCCGATATAATCTCCCATACCCCATATCTTTGATGTGCCTCTTGTGCACGCACTCGCCGATAATCCCGGTCGCCAGGAGCACGCTCGCACACAGAAGAAACCTTCTATTGTGTGACCAGATAGTGATGGATGTTTCCGGCCTGTACAGGGAAAGGATGTGTTGTGTGATTGGTGCCCTCTGGTGGCGGGAGGTGTGAGGGCATCAAAACAGGAGCTATCCGCTCGGGCAGTGAGAGTTGCTCGCACTTGGTGCCAGTGGTGGATGAGCTGGCAGGGGCCCGGAAGCTGTTTGTGGGCACCTTGGCCACCTGACGCCTGGGATTTGTCGAGGTCTGCCTATAGAGATATGCCTGCGTACCCGTGGAAACCATTTTATAGACTCAGATTACTCCATACCGTTATCATAACCATGTCATTACATGGAAGTAGGAGGAGGAAAATTCCCCTTTGAATGGTGGACAAACCCACCTCATACGCTAGGGGTATAAAGGATGACAGCTGACCCATTCACTTTTGACGTTACCTCCTCTCCCCTGCAGTAGCCACTCGCTGACACAGAGGAGCCACAGCTGCAGAATTACGTGACTGAACCTGAGCGGATTAAAAATAGTTGAAGTGGAGCTCCACCCAAAAGGGGAAGCTTCGCTTGTTTGCACACTGCCACACTGCCTCCACTGCCACATTTGGCACTTTTTGTGGGGAGGGTGGAGCTGGTATCTGGTTTTGATAGGTACCCGCTCCACCTTCTAGGCAAGATCGCCGCACAGCAATCTAGGACATTTCCGGCCCCCCCTCCCCCCCACTGCCTTCTGGGACACACAGAGGTCCCAGAAGATGGCAAGACCATTCAGAAAGTGCAGCGCGACTTGCCCATGCACAGTAGGAAACAGGCTGGGAAGCCACAAGGCTTTTACTTCCTGTTTCCCTTACTACAGAAGCTGGCGCCTGCACCCAAAGCCAATTGATGAATCGGCTAGAGGTGCCGACATTGCAGGATCCCTGGACAGGTTAGTGTCCTTATATTAAAAGTCAGCAGATACAGGATTTGTTTCTGATGACTTTTTTATTTTATTTATTTTTTTACAAATTGGACCTCCTCTTTAAGTACACATATCTTTCTTTAGAAATGATAGGAGGAGGGAAAGAACATGTTTAAGAATAGGTATAGTTAGGCCTTTCTTCCACTTTAGGGCCGGTTCAGACTGCTGCGATGCGGGAACCCTGCGAATCCACTGTGGGTTCCCGCATCGCAGGTTTCCCGGCGGCAGTTCACACTGCCCTATGCGAACTGCTGGGAGTGTCAATTAAAAGTTAATGAGTGCGCAGTGCGATCTGCAAACTCAGACAGGAATCGGATCGCATGGGTGTGAACACCCATGCCAGCCGATTCTGCTGCGGACAAAAAAAAGGGTCCTGTGCGAGTTTGATGCAAATTCAGCCATACCGTTTGTATGGCTGAAATCGCATCGCACAGAGATCGCATGTGATTTGTACTGCAGTGCAGTGCGAATCACATGCGAACTCTGACATCGCAGCAGTGTGAACCGGCCCTTAATACAGGATTGACCTATAACACTGGGTTTACAGAGCATTATGTGTTTTCTAAAGGGCGAGCAAAAAAACTATTAACACATAACAATAAAAAAAAAAAATAGACTAATTTCCTTTATTGAAATCTCACATCATCCTACAAGTACAGCAGTATGCATGCATGCAGCATTATTTTTGTTCTTTATTTTAGGTCACAGATGGAAACAAGGCATGTGGTCCAAAGAGGAGATAGCAATCTTAATGAGCAACATAGACAGATACTTGAAGGTAGGTTTTATTTGTTGGATTGGTACATTTTAGGGGTTTGGTATAATTTTAAGAGATTCTCACTTTCAATGTAGTCCTCAAACAGGGCTGGCGCCAGGATGGGGGGGGGGACGGTAAAATCCAAATCACCTGCCACTTGCTGGGGATTCGGATTTCTACAGTGCTGCAGACAAGGGTTTTTTTTTTACACACTCCCAGCCACTATAGTGTGTGTACTGTAGCAAAGCGGACTGCCGGCTTTTATGTGGAAGTGACACAAGCAGCTGTTAAGCCACCTATCACTTCCACCACCGCTGCGATGTGCCGCTCCCCCCCGCCATGTTCGCCGGGCTCCGCTGTCCCACCTGCGGGCCCGGTGCTGTCAGGGCCGATTGTCGTTGGGAAGGGCGGCGGGACCTCCTGTACACAGACCAGGAAGTGAGGTGTATGACGTCACTTCCTGGACCGGAGCTGTCATCCTCCGAAATCCGTGGCGGGGCAAGCAGCTGATGGAACACGTTTTATGTGTCCAGAAATAAACTTTAATGTATTTTTCTTTCTCGTACATCACGGGACACAGAGCGACATAGTCATTACTAATGGGTTATATAGATACCTTCAGGTGCTGGCACTGGCAACTTCCAAAACCGGAAGTACCCTACCCTATATAAGCCCCTCCCATCCGGGAGCACCTCAGTTTTTTTTTGCCAGTGTCTAAGGTGTTGGCCAAGAAGTAACATGTGTTTTTCACTGAGCTTGCGTACAGGTTCTTTTGGGCCTCAGTAAGCTATTCCGGATCCGACCAAAAAAGCTTCATAGCTAAACGGTCGGTACCCGGGCCTTGCAGAGAAGAGCAAGGTTTTGCCTGTAATGCCTCTCTTAGGAGGGCTGGACCCTGGGATCCAGAGCTCTGGTCATACCCACGACCAAGATGTTTTCTGTGCAGGGTGCTATACAGGTCCAGGGGAGTGGAATCCTTGGGAACCCGGTCCCTGAAGGTTTGATTACAATGCCTGCCGTGATAGGTGAAGTTTGGGCTTCTGTGGACCAAACAGAGTCCTGCGGCGAGGAAAAGGTAAGTGGGGGCCCTCGGGAACTTGGTTCTATTGAGGGACCCCCAAGCCTATTTTGTCTTTCTGCCTGTTACCTAAGGTATTCCCGCTAATATTCTGTGTATGCCTGTTACTACTGAGAAAATGTAAAAAAAAATAATAGTAGGCAAGGAAAAAAAAAAAAATGTAAGACCGCGGTACCTGTGTTAAACACTAGAGGCCGCTATGGTTCTTTTTCTTGTAATGTGGATTTTTTTCTTCCAGAATCAAATCCAGGCAGTTGGTATGTTCTCTGCTGGGAAGCTGTCTCCTCTGCCCTGTTGCTGCGCTCATCCATCCCCGGGCCCTGCGGCAAAGGGACCCTGGCTCCCATCTAGCTCCTTATTGTTTTCAATAAAGGCGCTGAAGGCGCGTGCACGCGCGCGGGCACGTGCCTCTATATATAGAGGCGATCTGGAAAAAGGGGCGGAGCGGGTGGATGACGCTCAGGTGTGCGCCGCGGCGCTACTGCGCATGTGCGGGCGTCCAGCGTGTTTTAAAGCACATTATAGCTGGCTATTGAAGTGCACAGACAGAGCTAGCAACAGTATAAAGGCACACAGAGGCGGTTGATGCAGGCATCCCCTAGAAAGGCACTTTAGTAGACACCAACTGTGATATAGCAGCAATTGTGCTAGACTATTCTCAGTAAAAGTGGTGTATTACGGCTGGAATACCTCAGCTTTAGGCTTAGGAATATGCCGTCCAGAAGCTCCGGAACTGAATCTTCCAGGAAGCGAAGGGGGTCTCATCGGGCTCTGAGGATCTTGGGCATGCTTCTGCTGCACCAGTCTCCCCTGAAGTTCAGAGGTAAGTGACCGTAGAGACCCCGCAGGGGTACTTGGTACTGTGGCTGTCCTCAGTTCACCTGCTCCTGTGTATGTAACAGAGGAGGTTTTTTTCCTCAGCTCTGGGAGGATTAGAGAGAGATTGTCAACATTGATCGCTGCCTCCCTGTCAGGGAAAGCACGCCCGATCTCCGTCTCCTCCTTCAGAGTGCCTGTTAGCAGAGCAACAGTCCCATACAGGGATCGACCTGCCTGAAGGGGATCAGGATAAGGTTGATTCTGTTATAGAGGAATCAACAGTGGGGGAACCTTTTCTCAGCATCTCAAGCTGAAAGATTATGGGTTCAGTCTCTGACTAACATGGTCCGATCAGCATTTAAAAATGCACCTTGCGGAACCATCAACCACTACTGTATCCTCGTTGGGGTCGCTAGAAGCCCCCAGACTGTCTGTTCTTTTCCACTTCACCCTTTACTGAAAGGGCTCATTTACCAGGATTGGGAACGTCCTGAGAAAATATTTATTACCCCAAGAGATTTCCGGTGGTCTATCCCATGGAGGATAAGTTCATCAAAAAATGGAAGGTCCCTACAGTGGACACAGCCATCTCTTGTATGTATAAATCACTGACATATCCAATGGATAATGTCCAAATGTTCAAGAACCCAATAGATAAAAGATTGGAGTCCTTATGAAAGTCTGCTTCTTTCTACAGCAAGCTTGGTGACACAACCAGCAGTGAGGTCTGCTAAGCAGTGAAGGATCAGTTGAAACAGGTCTTGAGGGACTTGACAGATCAGCAGGCCTTGCCCTAGCTGATCTACCTAGAGCCTTAGGCTTTGCGGTTGACGCCATAAAGGATTCAGTCCATCAGGCCTCCCGCCTTACGCTGTCTATAGTACATATGCGTAGGCTTCTATGGCTCAAAAACTGGTCTGCTGAAGCTCCCTGTAAAGAATGGCTGGTTAGCGTCCCATTTCATGGTGAACGCTTATTCAGGGAAAACCTGGACAAATATATCCAGAAAATTTCCAGCGGTAAAAATACGCTCTTGCTGGTTAAAAACAGAGTTAGAGGTCCCTCTTTAAGAGGCCTGCTTCTCCAGTCCCTGGGGCATCGGCTGTGTAACAGTTCCGACGGCCTCCTCGGTCAATTCCCGGGGGTAAAAAAACAGGGACAATAGCAGGGTAATGAGAAACCCAAAGTTAAATTCATTGAAAGGTTGCCCCCACTCAGTCGGGTGGGGGGAGGACTCCAGTTGTTCGCAAGAGACCTGGCGGGACACGATCAAGACAGATAGGTGCTCTCCGCAGTATGTTTGGGATACAGTTTGGAGTTAAAAGACTCTCCTCCTTCCCATTTTTGAGGTCAAACGTGCCAAGGGATCCCCGGAAGAGAGAGTCCCTCCTGTTGGCACTAGAACAACTATTGCTCCAAGGAGTAATTATGGAGGTTCCCCTGGAAGAATGAGGGTTCGGGTTTTACTCAAACCTCTTTACAGTCCCGAAGCAAACGCGGACGGGAGGCCCATATTAATTCTAAAAGGGCTATACAAATTCCTGTATATCAGGACTTTCCGATGGAGTCGATCCGATCGGTGGCCACTGCCCTACAAGGGGAGGATTGGTTAGCCGCGATCGACATCAAAGATGCTTATTTGCACATTCCCATCTTTCCAGTCCACCAAAAATTTCTACGCTTTGCAGTAGAAGGGCGCCATTTTCAGTTCAGAGCCTTACCCTTCGGTTTGGCCACAGCACCACGAGTGTTTACAAAAATTCTGGCCCTTTATTGGCCAATCTAAGAACACAAGGTGTAATGATAATGGCATATCTAGATGACTTGTTGCTGATAGACCACTCAGTGAAAAAACTAGACGTGGTCGTTCACAAGACAATCAAGTATCTGGAATCTCACGGTTGGATTATCAACCGAGACAAGTCAGCCCTAAAAACCAGTCAAAAGTCTGGAATACTTGGGGCTAAGGTTGGATTCAGGCCAGAGAAAAATATTCTTGCCTCGAGGAAAGGTGTTGTCTTTGAAAGATTTGATCCACTTAGTGGGTACAAAAAAGACAGCCGTCCATACGCCTGTGCATGAGGCTGCTGGGAAAAATGGTGGCATCATTCGAAGCAGTACCCTACGGTCAATTCCATTCAAGGAATTTGCAAGGGGCCATACTGTCAGCCTGGAACAAAAAAGTTCAGGCCCTAGACTTACAATGTCCTTGTCCCCTTCCGTTCGCAAGAGCCTCCGTTGGTGGTTTGTTCCCCAGAATCTGGAAAAAGGGAAATCCTTCAGTCCGATTTCTTGGAAGGTGGTCACTACAGATGCCAGCCTTATAGGCTGGGGAGCAGTACTGGAGCAATAGTCTCTCCAGGGCAGATGGTCGGATGCAGAAAAGGCCCTGCCCATCAATCTCTTAGAGATACGAGCAGCCCGGTATGCCCTAGTAGCATGGACATCCAAACTCCAAGGGTCCCCTGTCAGAATTCAATCAGACAATGCCACAGCAGTGGCATATATCAATCATCAGGGGGGCACCAGGAGTCGTGCAGCCCAGAGGGAAGTAAATTACATCCTGAAATGGGCAGAAAGATATGTCCCAGCCATATCTGCGGTATTCATTCCAGGAGTGGAGAATTGGAAGGCGGACTTTCTAAGTCACCAGCAATTATGCCCAGAGGAAGGGTCCCTTCACCCCGAGGTTTTCTGGACAATATGTCAGCGGTGGGGAACATCGGATGTAGATCTTCTAGCATCCAGATTCAACGCAAAGGTGGACAGGTTTGTCTCTCGGACAAGGGATCCCCTAGCTTGCAGCTCGGATGCCCTAGTGTTCCCTTGGGATCAGTTCAAGCTGATATATGCATTCACACCGCCACAATGGTTACCTCGATTACTCCGCAGAATCAGGGTAGAAAAGAAACCAGTGATTCTGGTGGCTCCAGCGTGGCCCCGAAGAGCGTGGTACGCGGAGATTGTAAAATGTCAGTGGGGAGTCCTTGGACTCTCCCACGTCGTCCGGACCTGCTTTCGCAAGGACCGATATACCACCCTTCCTTACCAGCCCTAGGTTTGACGGCCTGGCTATTGAAGCCCACATTCTAAAAAAGAGAGGGCTCTCTAATTCTGTGGTATCTACCATGATCAATGCCAGGAAGCCGGTATCCAGGCAGATCTACTATAGAATCTGGAAGGCGTACATCGCCTGGTGTGAGGCCAAGAAATGGCATCCACGTAAATACGTAATAGGTAGGATTCTGGACTTCCTACAATGGGCTGTAGATAGGAAGCTTGCCTTGAGTACTATCAAGGGTCAGATTTCGGCCTTGTCAATATTTTTTCAAAGGCCCTTGGCTTCGCATTCACTAGTCAAAGCCTTTATACAAGGAGTGATGCGTATTAGTCCTCCGGTTAATATTCCCATATGTCCATGGGATCTAAACTTGGTTCTGTCGGTTCTACAGAAACAACCATTTGAACCATTACAGCATATTTCTTTGGTTCTTCTCACCAGGAAATTGATTTTTCTAGTAGCCATTTGTTCGGCTAAAAGAGTGTCGGAATTAGCAGCTATGTCCTGTAAGGAGCCATATCTGGTTATCCATAAGGATAGAGTAGTGTTACGCCCTCATCCAGCCTTTCTTCCTAAGGTGGTATCGAGGTTTCATTTGAACCAAGATGTGGTTCTTCCTTCTTTTTTCCCCAAACCTACTTCGGTAGAGGAAAAGTTATTGCATTCTTTGGATGTAGTAAGAGCAGTTAAAGCTTATCTAAAAGCCACTGCTCAGATTCGCAGAACGGATACTTTGTTTATTCTGCCGGAAGGCCCCAGAAGGGGTCAGGCAGCGTCAAAATCTACTTTAGCCAAGTGGATTCGAAAGGTCATAATGCAAGCCTATGGCTTGAGAAGGAGACCGCCTCCGTTCAAAGTTAGAGCGCACTCCACGAGAGCAGTTGGAACTTCATGGGCAGTGCATCACCAGGCCTCCCTGGCTCAAATCTGTAAGGCCGCAACATGGTCTTCAGTACACACGTTTACTAGGTTCTACCAGGTGGACGTTAGAAGTCAGGAGGATGTCACCTTTGGGCGCAGTGTGTTGCAGGCCGCAAAAGATCCTCATGTCTGATAGCGCTCAGCTTATGTATGGTGTATCCCCCCCCTCGTTGGGCATTGCTTTAGGACATCCCATTAGTAATGACTATGTCGCTCTGTGTCCCGTGATGTACGAGAAAGAAAATAGGATTTTTATAACAGCTTACCTGTAAAATCCTTTTCTTGGAGTACATCACGGGACACAGAGCTCCCACCCCTCTTTAGGGACACTTATTGCTTTGCTACAAAACTGAGGTGCTCCTGGATGGGAGGGGCTTATATAGGGGAGGGTACTTCCGGTTTTGGAAGTTGCCAGTGCCAGCACCTGAAGGTATCTATATAACCCATTAGTAATGACTATGTCGCTCTGTGTCCCGTGATGTACTCCAAGAAAAGGATTTTACAGGTAAGCTGTTATAAAAATCCTATTTTTATCGAAATGTCGCCTTTCATAAACAGTTGCGCTAATGTCATGTAACATAAAAAATTAGAACTACCAACATTTGATTCTCTAGTCTAGGGTGTCTGCTTTCAAAAAAATTCTAATAATATTTTTGGGGTTTTAAGTAATCTTTAGGCCTAAAATGATTTTTAAAGAGGAACTGCAGTCTGCTCACATAATTTGTAATAAAAACATCTTTGCCATTCTGAAGCGACTTTTTTTTGTATATACTGTGATTCTGTACTTGCCAAACATGCTTTAGAAATCTCCCTCTACCAAGTCTGGCTGCATCCATTTTAACTGTGGGCAGCTGAAGCTGCTGTCTGTTCACTTCCTGGATTTACACAGACACACACCTCCAGCTCAGCAGCTCTCATTGGCCCTCTTGTGACTCACCCCCCCCCTCCCTTCTTGGCAAACTCTCACAAGAGTGAGAGAGAGAGAGCTGTGCATGATGTCATAAGCCTAGGCTTTTTACCAGACAAAAAACAAGAAGTGGGCTGTATAAGGAATTTACTGGCAGAAAAAAAAATGTTACTCTTTCGTCCATGGACCGACACAGCTTCTCTATTGACAAAGTGGGTATTATCCGTTAATTAGGAGTGACTAGGCAGAAAAACTTGTAAAAAGTGTTGCATCACACCTTCTACAGTACCGCCCAGGGGGCGGACCCTCTGGGCATGCCCTCTCAGTCTGCACATCGCAGATCAGTTTTTTTCTGTCTAGCAAGGAGTAGGACATGGCTCCCTTCGGGCCCATTGGTCCGGGGAAAAAAGATATATATATATATTTATTTTTTTTTTTTTTTTGCTACATTTGTTGTTTCCTGCAATCTTCGATCAACTGCCGACTGGGTGACAGGCTGGATCCTCAATCCTTGTAGTCTCCCCAGTTTTGGCCATCGAGCGTGTGCCGACCCTAGCTACGCGCTGGGTTTTCCACGACATGCCCGTCGCTCCACGGGTGGCCGGTGAGCCTACGCTCCAGGGCCTGCATCGGACCGCTCAGCTTCGGCTGACCTTACGGCCGAGTCGCAGCAGCCTGGCCGGTGAGCTTACGCTCCAAGGCTTGCATCGGACCGCTCAGCTTCGGCTGACCTTACGGCCGAGTCGCAGCAGCCTGTCCGGTGAGCGTCATGCTCCAGGGCATACATATGATCGTCCCTTCTGGGTCCAATCACAGCATGCCTGGCCAACAGTCACCTTCCGTGCGCGGACGATGATCTGTTTGGAATGTCTTCCAGCAGAATACATGCAGGATAGGTAAGTAAAACTCCCCTGCCTCGGCTGGGTGATTTAGCTGGACATTCCTGGAGAGATCAAGTAAGTGGTTGTGGCCCCTTTCTTCCCTCTCTCCCTGCCTTTCCCTCCTCCCTGGGCTTCTAGCTAAAGGTTGCTGGGTGCTGGGGGTCACCTAGGGGGTCCCACTGGAGCGGGGCTGGCTGTAACTAACATTTAAAAGAAATGTCATTTTTGCTTACCTGTGTTTCTGTGTCTCCATGCTGTCGGCGGCCATTTTGAGGTGGTCCATGCCAAGTTTGGCCTCTTGTAACTGCCTGGCGGCCATCTTCCTGTGGTTCGGCCACACCCACTGGCCCCTATCAGGTGATCGGCGGCCATGTTTGTCCACCCTGTATGCAGATATTGCCGTTCGGCGGCCATCTTTTTGTGGGCTATGGCTGCCTGACCTCTATCTTCTGTCGGCGGCCATTTTCTTAGAGCCCACATTATCTTCCATACAGACGTTTTTGGCAACCATTTTGCGAGAGCCTCCGGCCTCTAGGGTGCATTACACTGGCGCGAAAATTCACACAGGAAGTGCTGATAAAAGAAGCAGACTGACACAGCAGCAAGGGGACAGCATCACAGGCGCAGCATAGCAGTACCTATCCAGGGTGGTGAGTCCTCTGGGTAACCCAGCATCTCTGCAGCGCAGGATGGTGGCCTATTGATATCTTGCCTGGAGCCCTGTGAGTGTCAGCGTGTGGTCAGCATGGCATCTGAGCCAGATGTCTTCTCCCCTGAAACACCAGATTTAGCAGCTGGTGTCCCTGAGGTGTCTATGGACGCTATGTCGGCAATCCTAGAGGCGTTTGCTGCCAGGGTGGAAGCAGCACACGGGAATACAGGGGGTAATAAACGCCCCCGTCCCCTGCAATCTTCTGGGGATATTTCTGATGCAGAACCAGGTCCAGATACGGCTCATGGCCCAGATTCTGATGCATCAGAGACTGCAGACCGTGACCGATCGGACAGTGAGGAGGACTCCAAGTCCAGGTCATTACGCGAGACGGCTTTGGTATCTGACCTTATTACTGCAGTGCGGGATACGCTAAAGTTGGAAAGGACTGAAGAAGTAGCAGATACTCCAGTCCCCTTTGGGTTTCGTAAACCTGCCCGCACTGCTAAGGTGTTCCCTTGTGTGTCTTATTTTGACAAACTCTTATACAAGGAATGGGAGAACCCACTGAGGGTCTTTACAGCCCCAAAGAGGTTTGCAGTACGGTACCCCTTTGAGGAGAGTTTTCTGAAGATATGGACCTCTCCCCCTATAGTGGACCCTTCGGTGTCCAGACTTAATAGAGCCACCACTATTCCAGTAGAAGGGGCTCCTGTTTTCAAGGACCCTGTGGATAAGAAGGCTGAAGCACTCGCTCGCTACCTATACTCAGTGGTAGGCTCGGCAGTACGCCCGGCATTGGCGGGGGCCCTAGTGTCTCAGACACTTACTGAATGGGCAAAATTGCTACTCCAGGGGTTAAAGGAGCGAGATGCTCCTCCTAATGAGATAACTTTGGCCGACCAGTTGGTCCAGGGCCTTAAGTTTGTCTGCGAGTCAGACATGGATACTATTCCACTGCTGTCAAGAGCTTCGGTTTATGCAGTAGCAATACGCCGCCTGATCTGGCTAAAGGGCTGGTCTGCGGACCAGACTTCCAAGAAAGCCCTATTGGATCTGTCTTTTAAGGGCGACAGACTTTTTGGGGCTTCTCTGGATGACATCATCAAGGATGCCACAGGAGGTAAAAGCACTTTGCTTCCCCAAACTAGCAAGGGTAAGGGACCACGCCAAGGGCAAGGGCCCTCCTTTACTGCACGTAAGCGTTTTTTTCGCCCCCTTAAGGTGACAGGGAAAAGACCCCAGGCCGATAAAGCGCCTGCCCAAGGACAAAAGCGTCCTTGGTCCCGCAGACCCAACAAGCCTGCGGACAAATCTGCGTCCACATGAAGGTCCGCCCCCACCCAGCTCTCGGGTGGGGGGACGTCTTCGCAAATTCGCGACTCGGTGGACTGCTCTAGTCTCCGACAGGTGGGTTTGCGAAGTAATCTCCTCAGGCTACAAGATAGAATTTCTCTCTTGTCCACCAGACAGATTCATCACCTCCAATCTCCAGCTACTACCGACCCGTCGGGAGGCCATGTATGGGGCGGTCCAGGGTCTACTGGAATGCGGGGTAGTTATTCCAGTTCCAGAACAGGAACGGGGTCAGGGTTTTTACTCAAATCTGTTCATTGTGCCAAAGAAGGAGGGGGTTCGTCCAATCTTGGATCTCAGAGCCCTCAATTGCTTTGTGAAGGTACAAAGATTTCGGATGGAGTCGGTTCGATCCGTAGTCACGGCTCTCCATCCGGGGGACTTTCTGGCCTCCTTGGACATCAAGGACACATACCTGCATGTCCCCATATACTCCAGACACCAGAGGTTTCTGCGATTTGCTATCGGGAAGAACCACTACCAGTTTGTGGCCCTCCCGTTTGGCCTTGCCTCAGCACCCAGGACGTTCACCAAGGTGCTCGCTCCGATTCTGGCACTTCTAAGACAGCGGGATATCGCTATCACAGGTTACTTGGACGACCTTCTGCTGAAGGCCCCTTCAAGCTCAGAATTAGAGGTAAGCGTGTCCATTACCTGTCAGACGCTTCGAGACTGTGGTTGGATACTAAACACGCAAAAGTCAGTATTGGTGCCCACTCAACGCCTAGTGTACCTGGGGTTGATTCTGGATTCCTCAGAGGCAAAGGTATTCCTCCCTGTGGAGAAGTTGCAGACCCTCCGGGCTGCAGTACGGCAGCTGACTTCCAGGAATTGGTCGTCACTCCGTTTTTGCATGCGAGTGTTGGGCCTCATGGTAGCCTCCTTCGAGGCGGTCCCATATGCTCAATACCACACTCGAGTGTTACAGAAGGAAGTTCTGTCCAGATGGAACAGATGCCCTTCATCTCTGGATTATCAAATCCGAGTGAGCCACCTAGTCAGGAGATCCCTGGTATGGTGGCTGACAGCACCGGCTCTAATGGCCGGGAAGTCATTTCTTCCGGTTTACTGGATAGTGATCACGACGGACGCCAGCCTTACAGGTTGGGGGGGAGTCTGGGGTGTCCAGTCGGCGCAAGGTCGCTGGACCCCAGAGGAAGCCCTCCTGCCGATCAATGTCCTGGAGATCCGGGCGATCAAGCTGTGCCTCTTCAAATGGTCTCAGAGACTGCAAGGGCGTCCAGTCAGGATCCAGTCAGACAACGCCACAGCAGTGGCATATGTCAATCATCAAGGAGGAACAAGAAGCTCAGCTGCAGCATCGGAGATCGCTCGCATCCTGAAGTGGGCACAGAGGAGCGTACCGGCACTGTCGGCCGTGTACATTCCGGGTGTGGAAAACTGGCAGGCGGACTACCTGAGCCGCCAGATGCTGGACCAGGGAGAATGGTCCTTACACCCGGAGGTGTTCCAACTCCTCTGCCAAAGATGGGGCACACCAGACATAGATCTTCTGGCTTCCCGACTCAATCGGAAGGTATTGAGGTTTGTGGCCCAGTCAAGAGACCCATGGGCAGACGCAACGGACGCGTTGGTAGCATCGTGGGGTCAGTATCGGCTAATCTATGCCTTCCCTCCCTTAAGGCTTCTTCCTCTTCTGCTCCGCAGAGTGGAGGCAGAGGGAATTCCAATGATCCTAATCGCTCCAGATTGGCCTCAGCGTCCTTGGTACGCCGATCTAGTACGTCTGGTAGCAGACGTCCCCTGGCGCCTACCACTACGGAAGGACCTGCTGTCGCAAGGTCCCATATTCCATCCTGCTTTACAGTCATTGGCTTTAACGGCATGGCTGTTGAGAACCAGGTACTGAGAGATCGGGGCCTGTCAGACTCAGTAATCTCTACTATGAGAAGTGCTCGGAAACCGTCCTCTAGGAAGGTCTATCACCGCACTTGGAGGGCCTACATCTCCATGTGTGAGGAAATGAAATGGCATCCGCGTACCTATTTGGTTTCCAGAATCCTGCTGTTTTTACAGCATGGGGTAGACCAAAGGCATGCCCTAAGTACGATTAAGGGACAGATATCTGCCCTGGCTGTCTTTTTTCAGCGACCCCTGGCGACTCACTCTCTCGTGAGTACATTTGTGCAGGGGGTTCGACATGTGGCCCCTCCGGTCCGCCCCCCCGTTACCTCCGTGGGACTTGAACCTGGTCCTCTCGGTGCTTCAGAAGGCACCGTTTGAGAATATTAGAGATATTCCCCTGTTGACACTTTCTCAGAAGGTGGTCTTTTTGGTGGCTGTTACGTCAGTTAGACGAGTCTCTGAGCTGGCAGCCCTGTCCTGCAAGGCTCCCTATTTGATTTTCCACAAGGATAAGGTGGTGCTGCGGCCGCAGCCTTCCTTTCTTCCGAAAGTCGTTTCGGCTTTTCATCTCAACGAAGACATTGTACTTCCATCCTTGTGTCCTCAGCCGTCGAATCCTAAGGAGTCGGCGTTGCATTCCTTGGACGTTGTCCGAGCTTTGAGAGTATACATATCTGCTACTTCCCTGTTCCGGAAGTCAGACTCACTGTTTGTTTCGGTGGCTGGTCCCAAGAAGGGCCAAGCAGTCTCATCGGCCACCATCTCTAGGTGGATCCGACAGATAGTAATCCAGGCTTACGCCTTAAAGGGTCAGGCGCCCCCCTTTCCTGTCACGGCGCATTCGACCAGGGCAATAGGCGCCTCTTGGGCTTTCCGACATCAAGCGTCTGTTTCCCAACTATGTAAAGCGGCGACTTGGTCGTCCGCTCACACTTTCACAAAATTCTACAAAGTTGATGTAGGTGCATCTTCGGATGCCTCTTTCGGCCGCAAGGTTTTGCAGGCGGCTGTTTAGAGTTGCAACTCCTCCGTTGGAGGAGTGCTGTTTTGTGTTTTGGGGTGAAGTTTGTTTTTATGCTGTTACCACCCCTCGTTTTTTCTCTGACACTGCTTTGGGACGTCCCACTTTGTCAATAGAGAAGCTGTGTCGGTCCATGGACGAAAGAGTAAATAGGATTTTTTACTCACCGTAAAATCCTTTTCTCTGAGTCCATGGACCGACACAGCACCCACCCCTCCTTTTAAGTTTGTACTGCTTTTTGACGAACTGATCTGCGATGTGCAGACTGAGAGGGTATACCCAGAGGGTCCGCCCCCTGGGCGGTACTGTAGAAGGTGTGATGCAACACTTTTTACAAGTTTTTCTGCCTAGTCACTCCTAATTAACGGATAATACCCACTTTGTCAATAGAGAAGCTGTGTCGGTCCATGGACTCAGAGAAAAGGATTTTACGGTGAGTAAAAAATCCTATTTTTACTATCCAAAGTTAAAACAACAAGGGCAGAGGATTTAATAGATGGAAAGTAGAAAAAAAAAAGACTAAAGGTTGTTTTTTTTTTTTTTTTTTTTTTTTTTTTTTAAACGTGTAAAAAGTAGGATTTTTATAACAGCTTACCTGTAAAATCCTTTTCTTGGAGTACACCACGGGACACAGAGCCAGTCATTACATAATGGGTTAAGGGTCACCAGCGGTGATTGGACACTGGCACAACCAATAGAAGACAGTTCCCCTCCATATAACCCCTCCCATCAGGGGAGTACCTCAGTTTTTGTAGCAAAGCAGTAAGGTTCCCATAAGAAGGGGGGGACCTCTGTGTCCCGTGGTGTACTCCAAGAAAAGGATTTTACAGGTAAGCTGTTATAAAAATCCTACTTTCTTTATCGTACACCACGGGACACAGAGCCAGTCATTACATAATGGGACGTCCCAGAGCAATGCTCAATATGAAGGGGGGGAGACACAGATCAAACAGGCCGCTTGCGGACCAGAAGCCCTATACTGCTGCCTGCAGCACACTTCGCCCGAAGGCGGAATCCTCATGTCCTTTCACATCTATTTGATAGAATTTGGAAAATGTGTGGACTGAAGACCAAGTTGCAGCCTTACAGATCTGAGCCATTGAAGCCTGGTGATGCACTGCCCATGAAGCACTTATCGCCCTGGTAGAGTGCGCCTTAACAGGAAAAGGAGGAGTCCTGTTCTTTAGACCATAGGCTTGAACAATTACCTGTCTAATCCACCTGGAAATGGTGGATTTTGATACCGCTTGGCCCTTCTTGGGACCATCTGGCAAAATAAACAAGACATCTGTTTTACGTATCTGAGCGGTTGCTTGCAGATACACCTTTACCGCTCTCACTAGATCTAGAGAGTGTAATAACTTTTCCCCCGCCGTCCGCGGGTTTGGAAAAAAAGAAGGCAGAACAATGTCTTGATTCAAGTGAAAAGCCGACACCATCTTAGGTAGAAAGGCCGGATGGGGTCGTAGTACAATTTTGTCCTTGTGACAAATTAGATAAGGCTCTTTACAAGAAAGAGCTGCTAGCTCTGATACTCTCCTAGCGGAGGCAATAGCAATCAAAAAGGCCAATTTCCTACTTAATATAATTAAAGGAATATGGCGAATAGGTTCAAAAGGTTGCTTTTGCAACACTGACAATACCAAATTCAAATCCCATGGACACAAGGGAGACCTGACTGGAGGATTTATCCTCAGTACCCCCTGAATGAATGTCCGAACTAGGGAATGAGATGCCAATGGTCTCTGAAAGAAGACTGATAGAGCCGATATTTGACCCTTGATGGTGCTAAGGGCTAATTTCATATCCACTCCTAACTGGCAAAAGGCAAGAATCCTGCTTATTTCATATTTCTGAGGATTCCAACTTCTGGATTCACACCAGGAAACGTATGCTTTCCAGACTCTATGATAGATGAGTCTGGAGGCTGGCTTTCTAGCATTAATGAGCGTAGAAAGAGCCGGACCAGCGACCCCTCTCTTTTTCAAAATGTGGGTCTCAGCAGCCAGGCCGTCAAATTTAGCCTTTGTAAGGAAGGGTGGAATACTGGACCCTGTGACAGCAGGTCGTGTCGAAGTGGAAGCTTCCAGGGCCTTCCTATCACCATTTTTACGATCTCGGCGTACCAAGGCCTCCTGGGCCAATTTGGGGCTACTAGGATTACTGGTATTCCCTCTTTCTTGATCCTGCGAAGCAGTCTTTGCAGAAGAGGGATCGGAGGGAATGCATAGATCAGTGAGAACTGATTCCAAGGAGTTATTAGAGCATCTGTCCCGTAGGCTAGAGGATCTCTCGTTCTGGACACAAAGTTGTCCAATTTCTTGTTGAACCTGGAAGCTAGCAGGTCTACATCTGGGTTTCCCCATCTCAGACACATGGCCTGAAAGATCTCGGGGTGGAGAGACCACTCTCCTGGTAGCAGCTGCTAACGACTCAGGTAGTCCGCTTGCCAGTTTTCTATCCCCGGAATGAAGATTGCAGAAAGGCAAGGTACATGCTCTTCTGCCCATGCAAAAATCCGGTTCACCTCTCTTTGGGCCGCCCGACTGCGAGTGCCTCCTTGGTGATTGATGTAAGCTACTGCAGTAGCATTGTCGGATTGAACCCGAACTGGGTATCCCTGTAACCTGTATGTCCAGGTTTTGAGGGCTAGATATACTGCCCGGATCTCTAGTATATTGATGGGCAGGATCCCTTGAGTCTTGGCCCAGGTTCCCTGGGTAGAAGCCTCTTCGAATACTGCACCCCAACCTGATAGGCTGGCATCCGTAGATACCACCTTCCAGGACACTGGGAGGAAGCACTTTCCCTTCCGTAAATTCTTGGCTTCTAGCCACCACTTGAAGCTTTGGCGTACTTGTGAGGACAGGCGCATGGGTATATGCAGAGCTTGGCTCTTCCTGTTCCAGGAGGCTAAAATATTGCATTGAAGCCGTCTCGAATGAAACTGGGCGTAAGGGACCGCCTCGAAGGAGGCTACCATCTTCCCCAATAGTCTCATGCAAAGGCGAATGGACGGCCTCTTGCTTGCTTTGACCTTGCGGATCAGGTCTTTCAGAGACTGTATCTTTGGCTCTGGCAGGTATACCCTGTTCTGGGCTGTATCTATGATCATGCCCAGGTACATTATCCTTCTTTGGGCCTGGAGAGAGGATTTTTGTAAGTTTATAATCCATCCTAAATGCTCCAGGTATCCTACTGTAGTGTGCACCGCGTGATCCAATCCCTCCTTTGACTGATCTATTACCAGTAGATCGTCTAGATAGGCTGTTACCGCAATGCCCTGTGTTCTCAGGTTTGCTAACAGAGGAGCTAGCACCTTTGTGAATACTCTGGGCGCGGTGGCTACACCAAATGGCAGGGCCACAAATTGAAAGTGGCGATGTTCTACCGCAAACCTTAGGAATCTTTGGTGAGCGGGGAGGATGGGTATGTGTAAATATGCGTCCTTGATATCTATGGACGCCATGAATTCTCCGCCCTTTAAAGTGGCGACCACGGATCGGATCGTTTCCATTCGAAAATGGCGAACGTTCAGAAACCGATTTAGGGATTTTAGATCCAGGATGGGTCTGACATCTCCATTTGGCTTTGGAATCACAAAGAGGTTTGAGTAAAAACCTGAACCTTGCTCTTCTTGGGGTACCTCTGTAACCACCCCTTGAGCCATTAAGTGATTCAAACCTTTGAAGAAGGATCCTCTTTTTTGTGGATCCTTGGAGACTCTTGAAACTCGGAATTGAGAAGATGGGATCTCTCGAAATTCCAGTTTGTACCCTGAGGATATTGTGGATACCACCCATTTGTCCTGGGTTTCTGTCCGCCAAGTCGCTGAGAACTGACGAAGCCTTCCCCCCACTCGGCCGAGCGGGGGCGCCCCTTCACTGAGAGGTTTTGGGGGCTTGCTTATTAGCTCTTGCACCCCACGGCTTCTTGTTCTTCTGAGCCTGTCCCTTGGCTTTCGTGGGCGGCTGAAAAGGCCGTCGCCACTGGCTGGAGTCAGATTTCCTGGGAGCTGGGGAGAGCGAGCGTTTAAAACAAGGCCTCTTGTTTTTCTTTCTCTCAGGTAAAAGTGTAGTTTTACCACTTGATATCTTCTGTATATATTTTTCTAAATCTTCCCCAAATAGGCGTTCGCCATGGAACGGAAAACTTGCCAACAGCTTTTTGCATGGGGCTTCCGCTGACCAATGCTTAAGCCAAAGTACCCTGCGCATATGTACCAGCTGGAGTGTAAGGCGTGATGCCTGTATGATAGAATCTCTCATGGCATCCACTGTGAAGCTTAAGGCTTTAGGCAAATTCTCCCAATTTTTAGCCTGCTCTGAAGGCAGCTCCTTCAGCCCCTGCTTTACCTGTTGGCTGATGACCTGACACATACCAACCGCTGCTACTGCAGGTTGGGTAATTGAGCCGGCCAAAAGGAAGGAGGATTTCAGTAGGGATTCCAACTTCTTCTCAGAAGGATCTTTAAACACTTGTACATTGTCCACCGGACATGTCAGGTTCTTATTTACACAAGAAATAGCCGCATCTACCGAAGGCAGGCTCCATTTCTTTAAAAAAAATTCCTCCATAGGATAAAGAATGTTAAACTTTTTTGGAGGTGAGAAACGCTTATCTGGATGTTGCCAGTCTGCGTACATTAAATCCTCTAATAACGGATGAACCGGGAAGGAGCATGCACCTTGCAGGGATCTTAATGACCCTAGGGAGGAGACAGGTGATTCCGTTACCTCCGAAGAGGGTAACTTAAATGCAGATCGCACTGTTCCTGCATAGCATTGTACCTGTGACTTCAAAATCTGGGATACCGAGAAAGGCTCATCCGCTATCCCTGATCCGTCTGACTCCTCATCTTCTGCTGATGTAGCCTCCTCCTCATCCTCCTCCTCCTCAGGTACTTCTGAAGGGAGGTCCAACACTGGAGGAGATCTGCTTCGCTTATTGTCCTTTTTGGAGGACTTAGCGATCAAAGTAGCAATTTTCTCCTCCAGATTATTTAGGGCTGCTGACAAAGTGTCCTCAGTGACATATGCAGGCCCAGGCTTCACTGGGGAAGCCGCCATACCTGACAGAGGTAATGGCTCATCCTGCACAGGTGCATTTGGCAACACAGGAGAGGAAGGTACCGAGTCAGCACAGCTAGAGCCTCCTGTCTCAGGCAGCGGTGCTTTTTTATCTCTTTTTGTCCGCATTACTTCCCCTGGAAGGCTTACTGTTTAGACAAAATACAAGGTACCTAAATGTATACACAACCGTGCTTAGTTTAGCAATTTACATTAAGCATGCAACTTTTAACACACAGCTATGCAAAACATGGATGTCTTCTAGGAAGTACCCAGTCCAACCACATGGAGTCTTACGTCCCTGTATAGCTGCTGTGTTTCTCTGCCAGGAACAAGAGAACAAACGAGGTTGCTTGATGCTGCAGTGCTCTGCACACTGACAGACTTTTAAATTTGGCGCCGTTTCCGTGCCTGCGCGTGCCTACGTGCCCGCGCACGCCTTCGGCCCCCCCTCCGATTAAGCGCGCTCCCGCGCACGCGGCTCTTTAGCGCTATGGCGGTGGCCACAGTGAGGGTGGACTCCCCAACCCTTCCCACTTACCTGCATCTGCAGGTGTCTGGTCGGCCACCGAAAGGAGGAGCGGGGTGCCCAAGCAAGCTCAGCAGCGGAGGTGACGAGCAGTGTACTTCGCCGAAGCCGACACTGAACAGAGTGAGGTGAGTACATTCAGCTCTTTACTCCCCCCAGTGGTGGAAAAAGAGAAGACATCCACTTTTTTTTTTTTTTTTTTGGAAAGGTCCATAACCTAGTTTTGGACCCTCTAATCTTACCTTATCCTCGCCGCAGGTTTTTTTCTGCTGAAAATTTTTCAGACAGATACCAAACTTCACCCCTCACGGCGGGCTATGTGTGCCAACCTTCAGGGATATGGGTTCCTATTTAAAGGATACCTCTCCCCTGGGCCTTGTATAAGACTCTTACCAGGACTTTTAGCGAAATAGCGAAAGTGCTGGATCTTAGAGCCCAGTCCTCCGAAGAGAGACATTACAGGCGACGCCTCATGGGTGAGGCCCGGATCCCATCCAGTTTTGGCTTAACTTTGTAGGCATCTTGGATGGGTCCGAAAGCATAGCTCTTTTACCCCCAGAGGGTCTCTTTGGCAGAGCTTTCCTTTAGCACCTCCTAACGCGTCCAACACCTTTCGACACTGGCGAAAAAACTGAGGTACTCCCCTGATGGGAGGGGTTATATGGAGGGGAACTGTCTTCTATTGGTTGTGCCAGTGTCCAATCACCGCTGGTCACCCTTAACCCATTATGTAATGACTGGCTCTGTGTCCCGTGGTGTACGATAAAGAAAAATGGCTCTAGGACTGCCGTTGTGGACAGGGTGGTGGTAAAATACACCTTCGCCTAAGTAGACAAAAATCTTTGCACAGGCCCTGTTCTCAGATTGGTCCATCTGCTGTAGTTCTGTTGCCTTATTCGTTTACAAGTGCAGATCTGCATATTTTGAATTGTCTTTGATGGAACACCACCAGTCTTATGTCTAGATTTAATGCTTAACTTCAGCCCAAATTTTTTTTGTTTGTTTTTAGATAGAGTGGGGAAGAGTGAAAATTTCTGTCACCCCCACTGGTGAGATTTTTCCTTTCTTCACTGGGGACAGGAAGGTACAGACTGCAAAAAGTACATTGTTGGGACATCTACCCCTTCTTCAATCTACTAAATTAATTTTTTTTTTTTTTCTGTGTTGCTGTTGAATAGATTTTCTGTCACTTCCTGCTCTGAAAAGAAGTGAGGGGAAATCTTTCCAATAGGGCACAAACAGTAAAACCCTGGCAGAGGCTCTAACCCCTCCCCACTCTATCCACAGAGAAACAAAATGTTTTGCCTAGAGTTTGGCTTTTGCTTTTTGCTTATTTTGTTTCTATTTGTCTTGCTTTTTAGGAACATGGCATTAAAGATGCCGCTGAAATCATTTTTGAGATGTCAAAGGATGAAAGGAAAGATTTCTATAGGACAATAGCTTGGGGACTGAACCGTCCACTTTTTGCTGTGTATCGAAGAGTTCTTCGCATGTACGACGACAGGAACCACGTTGGAAAGTAAGAGAAAGTCGGAAAATATTAAAGCCTATCTAAACCAAATCCTAAAATGTCATTCCTTATGCCGCGTACACACGACCGTTTTTCATGACGAGAAATTTTGTTTTTTTAAATTGGTCATTAAAAACGATCGTGTGTGGGCTCCAGAGCATTTTTCACGACGAAAAATGGGCATTAAAAATTTAGAACATGCTCTATTTTTTCTCGTAGTTTTTCACGTTGTCGTTTTTCTCATCGTGAAAAACGGCCGTGTGTAGGCTTTAATGACGGGAAAAAAACACGCATGCTCAGAAGCAAGTTATGAGACGGGAGCGCTCGTTCTGGTAAAACTAGCATTCAGAATGGAGATAGCACATTCGTCACGCTGTAACGGACTGAAGAGCACGAGGCTGAAAAGCGCAAATCGTCTCTCAACAAACTTTACTAACACGAGGGTGGTGCCATCCGAATGGAACTTCCCCTTTATAGTGCTGTCGTACGTGTTGTCGAACGTGTTGTACGTCACCGCGATTTGCTCGAGCATTTATTTTCACGATAGTGTGTAGGCAAGGCAGGCTTGAGAAGAATCACATCGAGAAAAACTTTGTTTTTTTCAATGACATTAAAAACGGTCGTGTGTACGCAGCATTAGATGTGGTGGCCGCATTATTTATGTATTTATTTAGTTTCTGTATTTTCGCCTGGTGAACTAGCCAGTAGCACCCTTCCTGTCTAAGCCCAGGTTCACATTGGGCTGCGGGAGTGAAGCCTGCGAGTTCAGCTGAACTCGCACGATTTCACTCTCGCTGGCAGTCCCGATTTCAGCCGCGATTACAAAGACATCTGACACAGATGTCAATGTAAATTGCGGCCGAAATCGCAAAAAGTAGTACAGAAACTACTTTTTGAAATCTGTGCAGCGCCGCAGATGCGGCGTCGCACCGATTAGGACGGTGCCATTTCCGGCAATTTGCGGCAAATATCTCCGATTTGACATGCGATTTGACATGTCAAATCGCATGTCAAATCGCACCAGTGTGAACCAGGGCTTAGGGTGGCTACATTCAGTTCTTCACTCCTATCTATGGAGGAGCCATTTAGTCACCCTTTGGACAGCGGCATTGTCAACCTGTTGAGTAGGTAGTGTTAGATGGACAAGTAAATTTAAATGGACTTAACATAAATGACTAATACAATAGAATAAAGCTCCTTTTAAAGCCTTGTTCACACCATGTGCAGGGACGTCAGTTTTTCTGCTGCAAGGGCACAAAAGAAATTGGTCTCTATGTCCCCTGTTCACAACACAACACAGTATCACATGCATATTTTTTCGGCGCAGGGATCTGCAACGTGTATAACATTCACTGAGACTCGCGTGAAAACTAATGTAAACTCATGTCTCTACAAGTGAAATCTGCGTGACGGTTTCCATCAGTTTTTCTGCACGTATAGTGTGCATGAGGCTAATGCCGATGGCCGATGAAAAAAGTCTGACGGAATTTTTTCATCGGATATTCCGACTGTGTGTGGGCCCCATCGGACTTTTTTCCGTCTGAGTTTAAAATGGAACATGTTTTATTTTTTTCCGATGGGAAAAAAATCCTATCGGAAATTCTGTGGAACTCCGACAGGGAAAAAAACACGCATGCTCAGAATCAAGTCGACGCATGCTCGGAAGCATTGAACTTCATTTTTCTCGGCTCGTCATAGTGTTGTACGTCACCGCGTTCTTGAAGATCGGAATTTGGTCTGACAGTGTGTATGCAAGACAGCTTGAACAGAATTCCGACGGAAAATTCCATCGGATTTTATCCCATCGGAAATTCCGATCATGTGTACAGGGCATTACATTTTTTTACAGCAACAGTTTTCCTTTTTGGGCTTAAGATATTAACTGAATGAATAAACACTGACCATTGTAAGCACCCCTGCCAGGGTAAATGGTTTGTCTCAACCATCTAACTGCTCTTATGCTGGACAGTTTAATTTGTTAAAGGACATTAAAAAATAAAAGACTTGCTGGCTGGAGTAAAAAAAACAAAGACTGTTGTGTTGATGACAGTGAAAGACTTTATACCTTTTTTATTTTATTTTGCCCATAGTACCACTTAAACATAACAAATAAATTACTTTTGCAATGTGCATTATATAACCCAAAATCTGCATCTGTCTTTTATGTTTTCCCACTCCTTTTTATTTATCCAATTAAGCATTATGGGCCTTGGCTTGTCCTTGATTAGGACGTATTTAGATTGCTCCATGGTAACCATTCAGCTTTACATCTTAAATGGAAAAATATATTTGGAGAATGAAAACTGATAAATGAGGCCCAATATATATAATATTTTCGTGAAATACGAAAAAAAATACAGGCATACCCCAGTTTTAAGCACACAATGGGGTTTATTTACTAAAGCTGGAGAGTGCAAAATCAGGCTCAATTCTGCAAAGAAACCAATCGGCTTCTAACCCCAGCTTGTTCAATTAAGCTTTGGTAATAAAACCTGGAAGCTCATTGGTTTCTATGCAGAGGCAAGCCTGATTTTGCACTCTCCAGCTTTAGTAAATAAACTCAAAGCAAATTAGAAAAAAAAATAATATAGCATGTACAATTGCGACACAAGTCATATTGTAATTGAATATTATTAAAAATTACCTTTCCTTTTCAATCTGCAGTAATTTTCTATAAATGCAAAGCAATATGGTTACATGGAGATGTTCTGTGCACAGAATGTGTACTGACCACTCCCCAGAAACATAATTGCCTACTTGTGTGATTGGCTCACCAATTTTCCCAGAAGTCTGCCTAAGATACAAGTCAGATTTCAGGCATCCCATGCAACAACAATGCCATTTTTGGTGAGATATTTCCAATAGAAACACGTCTAAGGCCCCTTTCACACGGGACGAATCAGTAATGATCTGCCCCGTGAAGCTCCGCTTGCTCAGCTGGGATCGCTCCGTTGATCCCCGCTGAGCCGGCGGATGACAGGGCAGTCCCCGCACACTGTGCAGGGACCGCCCTGTCAGATCTCCGCTCTCCCCTATGGGGGGATCGGATGAACACGGACCGTCTGTCCATGTTCATCCGATCTGCTCCGCAGACTGATAGAAAAATAGGAATTTTTCTATCCAGAAAAACGGAGCATTGCGGACACGAAGGAGATCGGGTGTCAGCGGATGTTCATCCGCTGACACCCACGATCTCATAGGGACCAATGTATGTCCCTTTTTCATCCGTAAACAGATGGATGAAAAAGCGGACATACGGTCCGCATGTGTGAAAGGGGCCTAAAGGGATGCAGACCCAGCAGCTTTCCTCATTAATGCCCTGCAGCTGCCACAGCTGACTGATAATTATAAAACCACTCCAATTAGACCTACTTAGCACAGAGGCACAGACAAACGCACATGGTTTTCTTTAGAATAACAAAAGGTAGGAATCCTTGCAATGTACATAGATCACCCAGGGGGAATGTTTTTTTTTTTCTCAACAAAAGTGGAGTTACGCTTTAACTATTACAAAACAGATTATAGCGCACACATTCAAGAATTACATTTATCCTGCAAGTCTAGTTAAAACACCTGAACATATTCAAAAAAATATACAGGGGTTTGGTCACACTATATGGTCATATAGTGCTAAGCCCACAAATTGCGACAAAGTACCCCAAATTTAGTGGGACCTACCCTAGTAATAGAATGAAAGATCCTGCGTCTCAACCATGGGAGCCAAACTCCTCTATGTGGGAGAACTGAAGGGATTCCTCCTATGCACTGGTGGCCACTAATGAGAGATAATGAGGAGGGGAAGGGGTGCTCCAGCCCAAAAAAACCTGGTCAGGGTCTACTACAATAATACAAAAACATACTTGGGGGGCACACCTTAAAATGCGTTTCAATTCAAGATGGTGCTGATTTAACTATTGGTGCGTTGCCACTTGACCTGACTTGAAGATTTACCCCCCTTCCTGACCAGGCCACTTTTTGGGGTATTGCACTTCATTACTTTAACTGACAATTGTGGTGCGTTCATGCACCCAAATAAAATTTATGTAATTTTATTCCCACAAATAGAGATTTCTTTTGGTGGTATTGGATCACCACTGCAGTCTTTTGTTTTTTTTTGTTTTATGAAATTTTGGAAAAAAAAAAAAAACTATTTTTAACTTTATGCTATAAAAAATATATATATATATATAAAAAAAATCGAATTTCTTTATAAATTTAGGCCACTGTGTGGTCTGCTACATGTTTTTGGTAAAAAAAATCCCAATAAGCGTATATTGATTGGTTTACGGCTTACGGAAATGTTATAGCGCCTAAAAACCATGGGCTATATACTGGAATGTTTATTGTTATTTCTTTTTTATACTTTTGGCACTTTGCGGGAACCAAGACTGGGATTCCATTAAAGTTCATGTGCATGTAAAGGCAGGCATCCCAATACTTTTGGAAGTATAGTATATATTAAAATGGATTATTAAACATTTTTAGTTCTAGAAGTATGCTGAAAGGAGACTCTATCGTGGTTTTGGTCTTAGTTTATTATACAGCTTCATTCACACAGGCTCTACGGCCCATAGACTGTGAATGGGCCATTTGATTATTTGGCTTGAGCCAACAGATGCTGTGTGTAGGCAGCCCATATGGGGAGGCAGCAGCTGATTTGATACAGCCACTTGTCCTAATTTGAAAAGCGAGCGGATGAGGCTCCCGAAACGCAGACAGTGTGTGTTCGAGGCTGCTCATCTGCATGCGTCATCCACTTTGAACAACCTATAGCATTGATATTACTTTATCCAGAGACTTAGTTAGAGAAATAAAGGAGTAAATGCGACATTCACTGCATGTGTCATTTAAATTGGTTCTAAAGGCAGAAGGTTTTTTACCTTAAAGAGATTAAGTCTCAGGGTTTTTCACCTTAACGCATTCTATGCATTAAGGTGAAAAACCTTCTTTGCTGCAGCTGCCCCAGAGCTGGCTCTGTCCTCATTGGATAGATTGATAGCAGCAGGAGCCATTGGGGCGGGGCCGAGTACCGCTGTCTCTTTGAATGGACACAGCAGCGGGACTCGGGTGCCCCCATGGAAAGTGGCTCTCCATGGGGGCACCCAATGAAGGAGAGGAGCTAGGAGCGCCGGCAGGGCACCCCAGAAGACAAGGATCGGGCTGCTCTGTGCAAAACCCTTGCACAGAGCAGGTAAGTATAACATGTTTGTTATTTTTATTTAAAAAAATTTGAACCTTTACAACCCCTTTAAAGCATGCTATGCATTAAGATAAAAAACCTTCAGAGTGCAGCAGCCCCCTTAATATTTACCTGAGCCCCATGGGGATTGATCTATGTGCACGAGAGCCTCGGTTCTCCGGGGACTCTCCCTCCTCATGGGCTGAGATAGCGGGCGTCATTGGCTCCCGCTGCTGTCAATCACAACCAGCGAGCCAATGAGGAGAGAGAGGGCGGGACCGAGCAGCGGCTGTGTGTGTGAATGGAACCGCTTGGGTGCGTGCCCCCAAAGGATGCTTCTAGCTCTGGGGGCAGGAGGGAGGAGCCAGGAGCGCTGGCGTGGGATCCAGAAAGAGAAGGATCTGGGCTGCTCTGTGCAAAACCACTGCACAGAGCAGATAAGTATAACATATTGGTAATTAACCACTTGACCACTGGGCACTTAAACCCCCTTCCTAACCAGGCCAATTTTCAGCTTTTGGTGCTCTCACACTTTGAATGACAATTACTCAGTCATGCAACACTGTACCCATATAAAATGTTTGTCCTTTTTTTCACACAAATAGAGCTCTCTTTTGGTGGTATTTAATCACCACTGGGTTTTTATTTTTTGCGCTATAAATCAAAAAATACTGAAAATTCTGTAAAAAAAAAAGTCTTGGTTTCTGTTAAAATTTTGCAAATTTGTAATTTTTTTTCATAAATTTTGGCCAAAATTTATACTGCTATATATCTTTGGTAAAAATAATCGAAATTGGTGCATATTATTTGGTCTTTGTGAAAGTTATATAGAGTCCACAAGCTATGGTGCCAATCTCTGAAAATTGATCACACCTGAAGTACTGACGGCCTATCGCATTTCTTGAGACCCTAACATGCCAGAAAAGTTCAAATGGCCCCTTTTTGGAAAGTAGACATTCCAAGGTATTTAGAAAGAGGTACGGTGAGGTTTTTGAAGTTGTAATTTTTGCCCACAATTCTTTGCAAAATCAATATATTTTTTTTTTTTCACAAAATTGTCATATTATCAGCTTATATCTCACACACAGCATATGCATACCACAAATTACACCCCCAAAAAAATTCTGCTACTCCTCCTGAGTATGGCGATACCACATGTGTGAGACTTTTACACAGCATGGCCACATACTGAGGTCCAACATACAGGGAGCACCAGCAGGCGTTCTAGGGGCATAAATTTCAAGTCTAATTTGACTATCTATTACACTTTCAGGCACTGTAGTGGCATGGATGCGAACTGATGTGGCATGGATGAGCTGTGGATGGGGATGGCTGAGCATGGTTGAGCCATGAATGTGGATGGCTGGGTATGGATGGGATGGCTGAGTATAGCTGGGTATGGCCGAGTATGGCTGAGTATGAATGGATGAGTATTGTAGAGTATGGATGGATGGATGAGTATTGCAGAGTATGGATGAGTATCGCAGTGTATGGATGGATGGATGGATGAGTATCGCAGTGGATGGATGGATGGATGAGTATTGTAGAGTATGGATGGATGGATGAGTATCGCAGTGTATGGATGGATGGATGAGTATTGTAGAGTATGGATGGATGGATGAGTATCGCCGTGGATGGATGGATGAGTATCGCCGTGGATGGATGGATGAGTATTGTAGAGTATGGATGGATGAGTATTGCAGAGTATGGATGTATTGCAGAGTATGGATGTATTGCAGAGTATGGATGAGTATGGATGAGGTATTGCAGAGTATGAATGAGGCTGGAATAGGCACTGAGCAGCGCTGTGGGCACTACAGATCTAGCCCACAGTGCTGCTGCAAACGATCTCTCCCCCTCTCCTCTCACACTGTACCGATTGGTACAGAGAGGAACCGGACATGAAGCCGGTTTGTTGTTGGAGCGATCACGTGGTAAACGACCGTTATCAGCGGCCATTTAGGCCCCATGCACACGAGACGCAGGTGCAAACTCTGCTGAACACACGTTTTTAAACGCTGAAACCGGCGTTTATAAACGCGCGTTTTGCTGCGTTTGCGGCCGCGTTTAGCGGCGTTTAACCGCGTTTGCATTTATAAGCGTTTCATCATAGACCCTCCCTAAGCTCAAAAAACAGTAAATTTTAACCATTTCAGCCAGTTTGTGAGACCAGAGTGAGTAGCAGCAGCTGAGAGAGCAGCAGTGTACTTGTATTTAGCGTATCACTTGCCACATCATCTGCCACAAGTTGTGGATTGTCCACTTGCCACGTCACCTGCCACGTCACCTGGCCACGTCACCTGGCCACGTCACCTGCCACAAGTTGTGGATTGTCCACTTGCCACGTCACCTGGCCACATCACGTGCCACGTCACCTGCCACAAGTTGTGAATTGTCCACTTGCCACGTTACCTGGCCACGTCACCTGGCCATGTTACCTGCCACGTCACCTGGCCACGTTACCTGCCACGTCACCTGCCACAAGTTGTGGATTGTCCACTTGCCACGTCACCTGCCACGTCACCTGGCCACGTCACCTGCCACAAGTTGTGGATTATCCACTTGCCATGTCACCTGGCCACATCACGTGCCACGTCACCTGGCCACGTCACCTGCCACAAGTTGTGAATTGTCCACTTGCCACGTCACCTGCCACGTCACCTAGCCATGTTACCTGCCCACATTACCTGCCACGTCATCTAGCCACGTCACCTGCCACAAGTTGTGGATTGTCCACTTTCAACGTCACCTGGCCACATCACGTGCCACGTCACCTGCCACAAGTTGTGAATTGTCCACTTGCCACATCACCTGCCACGTCACCTGGCCACGTCACCTGCCACGTCACCTGGCCACGTCACCTGCCACAAGCTGTGGATTGTCCACTTGCCACGTCACCTGGCCACGTCACCTGGCCACGTCACCTGACACAAGTTGTTGATTGTCCACTTGCCACGTTACCTGCCACAAGTTGTGGATTGTCCACAATGCAATGCAAGCAATTACAGTTTTCTTTTATATTTTTTAATAGTTTTTCATCATTTGCCATCATTTTTGAGATTTCTAATGTTGAAAAATAGGTCACCTTTAAAAACGCTTATAAACGCAAACGCGGCAAAACGCCGGTACCGCGTTTAGCCGCGTTTAGCAGCGTTTAGTGTCTGAAACGTGGAAAACGTTTGCGTCTGAACCCATTTTTTTGCTTCTGGAAAAACGAGGTTAAACGCAACTGCTTGTAAACGCCAAAAAACGAGAGTGTGTGCATGGACACATAGGATAACATTGAATGGGTTCAGGAGCAGTTGAAAAAAGCGTCCAACTGCCTCTGAACGCGCGTTCAACAGCAAATAACAGCGTCTCGTGTGCATGGGGCCTTACTGTGATCCGTAATGTGCCGGGTCTTCCGGACCCGGCGGTCACGGGTGTTTCCGAGTGCGCGCCCCAGGGGGCGCGGGGGAGCAAGATTCTGGGAGGGACGTCCATGGATGCCCTCCCAGAATAAGCCGACCGCGCTGTAGCCGTCTTACGGCTATGGCCCGGTCGGCATGTGGTTAAAAGAAAGAAGCCAATCCTTTAATATCACTTTAAAACACATGGCATATACACCTGTAGTAAAATGTTTGGTGAACATCACTTTTATTGCATTATAAAACTACCCTTAGGCAGCCCATGCATTATGCTTTTCTTTTTTTTTTTTTTTTTCATTCAACCAGAGGGTTGAACGAATGAAAATTCCTTTATTCCCTCATCCACACAATGCCTGTGGATGTGGGAATCCCTCTTGCTGTGGTATTGTATTCTGATAGCGAGGAGCCTTTCCCCCACCATCAGAATAAAGAGATCAGTGTTGCTGGCTATAGTTGGCAGCACTGATCATTGGGGAAAATCCCAACAAGCTGCTGAACCAGCCAAATTTCGATCCATGTATGGCTGGCTTTATTCTACCGGTAAACCCTTTAATGTAATTTTTATGCTATGCTTAATTTTGGTGTTCCAATTGTTTCTTGCAGGTACACACATGCTGAAATCGAAAAACTAAGAGAGTAAGTACTACACAATGCAAGGGCAAGTTTAAAGATCAGCTTCTTTGTAGATGATAAAGTGTATTGTTTAATCTGAATCCCTTGAATATCATTGCATTTTTATTGTTTAAATCCAACTTGCTGTGCAGCCTATAAGGCAGCCATGGATAAGACTTATGGGACTTAAGGGGCTTCCAGGTCTTTGTCCTGTGAGAAAAATGGTGCTTCCACATACCGTATGGTATACACAAGGCAGCAACACGGTTCCCTCCACATACTTTTTTAAAGAACGAACATGTACAGCCAAAAAAAAATAAAATAAAATAATGAACATGTACAGCCAAGACCAGCCTTTTTTTAGACAGGAAGATGTTATAGGCTGTTGTCGATCTCTAATTGGTTACAAGTTATCCTCTGTAGTGCTGTCCTTTTAGATGACTGGGGAAAACTCTTTTCAGAAATCTTGCAGGACAGCATGTTGTTTTTTTGTTTAGTGTGCATGCTCAACAGTATGGGCATTATTATTATTTTCCAAAATATTGTTAAGACGTGCAAGTTAAAAAAAAAAAAAAAACATGGTTTTGCTTGGAAGAAACCATCTCCTGTGCTGTCATGTAAGATATCTGAAACAAATGTGTGTGTGTTTTTTTTATTTATTTTTTATTTATTCTTTTTTGTATCTTTTTTCCAGTATGACTCTAATTCTATGCTATCATTTTAGAAGGTTGGATTTTCCAAAGGCTTTGGAACTATTTTACTGACTTACTATTTTACTGACTACAAACTATACATTTATTATACAGTAGTTATACAATTAATCTTAGCAAAATCACAAAACATTTTTTTATTTTTTTCCCCCCAATTGTTCAAGGTTACGTTTGAAGCATGGAAATGACTGGGCCACAATAGGAGCTGCTCTGGGTAGAAGTGCCTCTTCTGTCAAAGATCGCTGTCGACTAATGAAAGAGACATGTAAAACAGGTGCAAATCCTGCTCAGATTAAAGCTGTAGTTGTATAGGTACATATGGTTTTGTGTTGTGATGTGCCTATGTTTATTTGTGTACACTGCACTGTATTTATCATAAATCGGACTTAATCTTTATAATTTTACACCCAAATTTTGTAGCAGTATTGTAACCACTGTGGATATGCATGAGTTGCCTTTCCCATTGTGTGTACTAACACCAATTGTTTGATTTGAGTGTCATGGTAGAACAATGTTTCAACATGAAGGGCATCACAGAAAAGTGGAACTAGTCTCAGGCAATCATATCCTTCCAAAAATGTGAGACAAGTCAGTTGTAATTAATATAGCATTTACAGCAAGCACACTGCAACAACTGTTTCTTTGGCCTGCTCTTGTTTTTTCATCCATTGCATAGTGCTTCTGTAGACCAGCTTTTCTTGTCCCTAGAACTGGTCCGATGATGACACCATCAATGTTGTCCAGTAGCAGGTGTGGTCAGGTATGCCTGTCAAACTCCTAATAGAATGCTGTGAAGCTGGAAATATAGAGTGTCCCTAAGCAGTCTCACTTGTGCAAAGGGTGCAGTGTGGTGTGGCGGGCAGTAAACACATGGGTTGATTTACTAAAACTGAAGAGTGCAAAATCTGGTGCAGCTGTGCATGGTAGCCAATCAGCTTCTAACTTTAGCTTGTTTAAATGAGCTTTGACGAAAAAAATCTGGATGCTGATTGATTTCTATGCAGAGCTCCACCAGATTTTGCACTCTCCAGTGTTAGGAAATCAAACCCACTGAGTCCAAGTTAGGCAATAGCAATATATTGTAGAAAGGTCCAACACAATACACCTAGGCTCAGCATGAAGGCACAGCCATCCAGAGCCACTTACTAACTCTACCAGCGGTCTTTGAACTTACAGATGCCCACAGCATCTGCCATGAGGAGCGGAACGAGGCCTGGCCGGTCCACACTCTAAGGGGAGGCTTCCTGAAGGGAGGTAGTCATAGTACCTGCACTGTCCCTACTCCTCCAGAACCTTCCCCTACCTCTAAGCTTTGTCCCTGCCAGACGGGGAACCTGTCCCTACACTAGCAACTTGCATAAAGTGTGTCAATCCAAGAGCCAGAGTCTTCAATAAACTCTGCCTCACCCAAGCTGGCCACTAAAGTCTTGTGGGGTGCCAGTGTCCAATCGGACAGCTGTCTCCTTGTGATCCCAGGAAGTCCTAGGGGAACCAAGTTCCTCACAATTTCCTTCCCTTTCTGCATTGCCGCTTCAGTCGAGTGCCACCTGCAGTGGGGAGTACATACTGCATCTGCTTACATGCTGCTTATAATGCTGAAAGTTTTTACTGTTTTTGTTTTTGTTACATGTTAAACCTTGTGCACACTGGGTGTTTGACCCCAGTGCATCCAATACCAGTGTTTTCACGTGACCAGGAACACAGGTGATGCATCTATCCCCGTTGCCTGCAGGTTGTCAAACTCTATGAAAGGCTAAAATACGCTACGGCTTGACGCTGTACCAAGTGGTGCTCATATTTAGGGTGCAGTGTGCATGTGGTCTTAATGCACCCATGTTAGACAGACAGATTTTTAATTTCAAGTATAGGTTCATTATTGGCCATAACAAATTAATAGATATTTCCTCTTTCTGTTGTCTGACCTAATGAAGTGTGCTGTAGCCCTTCAGTCATTTCTGTCACTAAAGCCAGCACTATAATACATGAGAGCCGAGGTGGCCCTATATAGTGTACTATTTGTTATCATCTCCTTGAGAAATATTTAACTTCTAAGATGTTTCAAATCACATATGTATTATTTCAGGAAAATGGACAGATGAAGAAGAGAGAAGGTTAACAGACGTTGTTCATGAACTGACGGGCACAGAGGCTGGTGATATAGTAACACAAGGAGTGTCTTGGGCTTCTGTGGCAGAACGAGTGGGAACGCGCTCTGAAAAGCAGTGTCGCTCCAAGTGGTTGAACTATCTAAACTGGAAGCAGAGCGGTGGAACGCAGTGGACCAAAGAAGATGAAGTCAATCTGGTTATGAGGTTTGAATTATCCTTCTTATATAAGTTACATTTTAAACTTGTTTATTAGACATTGGGGTTAATTTACTAAAACTGGAGAGTGCAAAATTTGGTGCAGCTATGCATATAAACCAATCAGCTTCCAGGATTTTTTTGTCAAAGCTTAATTGAGCAAGCTGAAGTAAGCTGCTTTGACACTGGAGCGGGCGGGGCGTTGACGGTAAAACGCCGCTAGTTTTAGCGGCGCTTTACCGTCATTTTAGCGGTGCTATACGGCCGCTAGCAGGGTGCTTTTAACCCCGCCAGCAACAGATGAAGGGGTTAAAAGCGCCCATGTAGCGGCGCTTTGGCAGTGGTGCCCATTCATTTCAATGGGCAGGAGCGGTGTATACACCGCTCCAAAGATGCTACTTGCAGGACTTTTTTTAACATCCTGCCAGCGCATCGCCTCAGTGTGAAAGCCCTGTGGCTTTCACACTAAGACCGCAGGGGAGCCGTTTTACAGGTTCTATTTTTAGCCCAAAAGCGCCTGAAAAATGCCCCAGTGTGAAAGGGGTCTTAGAAGCTGATTGTAAACCATGCACAGCTGCACCAGATTTTGCACTCTCCAGTTTTAGTAAATCAATCCCATTGTTGTTAAAGTGCACTTTAGCTAGGAAAGAATTATTCTTTAAGACCCCTTTCACACTAGGGTGTTTTTTAGGCGCTTTTGGGCTAAAAAAAGCGACTGTAAAGCGCCTGAAAAACGGCTCCCCTGCAGCCCGAGTGCTTTCACACTGAGGTGATGCGCTGGCAGGACGTTAAAAAAACTCCTGCAAGCAGCATCTTTGGAGCAGTGAAGGAACGGTGTATACACTGCTCGTCCACCGCTCCTGCCCATTGAAATAAATGGGCAGCGCGGTCGAGCCGCCAGCAAAGCGGCGCTTTGCGGTCGGTTTTAACTCTTTTTCGGCCGCTAGCAGGGGTTAAAAGCAACCCGCTAGCGGCCAAATACCTTCACAAAAAACAACGGTAAAGCGCCGCAAAAAAAATATATCGGCACCCCAGTGTAAAAGCAGCCTTAATGATTCCCCAATGCTGTACCCCTGTACATCATTCCCCAGCACTGTACATCATTCCCCAACACTGTACCCCCTGTACATCATTCCCCAACACTGTACCCCCTGTACATCATTCCCCAACACTGTACCCCCCTGTACATCTTTCCCCAACACTGTACCCCCTGTACAGCATTCCCCAACACTGTACCCTCTGCACATCATTCCCCAACACTGTACCCCCTGTACATTATTCCCCAACACTGTACCCTCTGTACATCATTCCGCAACACTGTACCCCATGTACAGCATTCCGCAACACTGTACCCCCTGTACAGCATTCCGCAACACTGTACCCCCTGCACATCATTCTGTAACACTGTACCCCCTGTACAGCATTCCCCAACACTGTACCCTCTGCACATCATTCCCCAACACTGTACCCCCTGTACATCATTCGCCAACACTGTACCCCCTGTACATCATTTCCCAACACTGTACCCCCTGTACATTATTCCCCAACACTGTACCCCCTGTACATTATTCCCCAACACTGTACCCCCTGTACATAATTCCCCAACACTGTACCCCCTGTACATTATTCCCCAACACTGTACCCCCTGTACATCGTTCCCCAACACTGTTCCCCCCCTGTACATCGTTCCCCAGCACTGTACCCCCTGTACATCGTTCCCCAACACTGTACCCCGTGTACATCATTCACCAGCACTGTACCCCCTGTACATCGTTCCCCAGCACTGTACCCCCTGTACATCGTTCCCCAGCACTGTACCCCCTGTACATCGTTCCCCAACACTGTACCCCCTGTACATCGTTCCCCAACACTGTACCCCCTGTACATCGTTCCCCAACACTGTACAACGTTCCCCAGCACTGTACCCCCTGTACATCGTTCCCCAGCACTGTACCCCCTGTACATCGTTCCCCAGCACTGTACCCCTGTACATCGTTCCCCAACACTGTACCCCCTGTACATCGTTCCCCAACACTGTACCCCCTGTACATCGTTCCCCAACACTGTACCCCCTGTACATCGTTCCCCAACACTGTACCCCCTGTACATCGTTCCCCAACACTGTACAACGTTCCCCAGCACTGTACCCCCTGTACATCGTTCCCCAGCACTGTACCCCCTGTACAACGTTCCCCAACACTGTACCCCCTGTACATCATTCCCCAACACTGTACCCCTGTACATCATTCCCCAACACTGTACCCCCCTGTACATCTTTCCCCAACACTGTACCCCCTGTACAGCATTCCCCAACACTGTACCCCCTGTACATCATTCGCCAACACTGTACCCCCTGTACATCATTTCCCAACACTGTACCCCCTGTACATTATTCCCCAACACTGTACCCCCTGTACATTATTCCCCAACACTGTACCCCCTGTACAGCATTCCCCAACACTGTACCCCCTGTACAGCATTCCCCAACACTGTACCCTCTGCACATCATTCCCCAACACTGTGCCCCCTGTACATCATTCCCCAACACTGTACCCCCTGTACATCATTCGCCAACACTGTACCCCCTGTACATTATTCCCCAACACTGTACCCCCTGTACATTATTCCCCAACACTGTACCCCCTGTACATTATTCCCCAACACTGTACCCCCTGTACATTATTACCCAACACTGTACCCCCTGTACATTATTCCCCAACACTGTACCCCCTGTACATTATTCCCCAACACTGTACCCCCTGTACATCATTCCGCAACACTGTACCCCCTGTACAGCATTCCCCAACACTGTACCCCCTGTACAGCATTCCCCAACACTGTACCCCCTGTACATCATTCCCCAACACTGTACCCCCTGTACATCATTCCGCAACACTGTACCCCCTGTACATCATTCCGCAACACTGTACCCCCTGTACATCATTCCGCAACACTGTACCCCCTGTACAGCATTCCGCAACACTGTACCCCCTGTACAGCATTCCGCAACACTGTACAGCATTCCGCAACACTGTACCCCCTGTACAGCATTCCGCAACACTCTACCCTCTGCACATCATTCCCCAACACTGTGCCCCCTGTACATAATTCGCCAACACTGTACCCCCTGTACATCATTCGCCAACACTGTACCCCCTGTACATCATTCCCCAACACTGTACCCCCTGTACATTATTCCCCAACACTGTACCCCCTGTTCATTATTCCCCAACACTGTACCCCCTGTTCATTATTCCCCAACACTGTACCCCCTGTACATTATTCCCCAACACTGTACCCCCTGTACATTATTCCCCAACACTGTACCCCCTGTACATTATTCCCCAACACTGTACCCCCTGTACATTATTCCCCAACACTGTACCCCCTGTACATTGTTCCCCAACACTGTACAACGTTCCCCAGCACTGTACCCCCTGTACATTATTCCCCAACACTGTACCCCCTGTACATCGTTCCCCAGCACTGTATAACGTTCCCCAGCACTGTACCCCCTGTACATCGTTCCCCAACACTGTACCCCCTGTACATCGTTCCCCAGCACTGTACCCCCTGTACATCGTTCCCCAGCACTGTACCCCCTGTACATCGTTCCCCAGCACTGTACCCCCTGTACATCGTTCCCCAACACTGTACCCCCTGTACATCGTTCCCCAACACTGTACCCCCTGTACATCATTCCCCAACACTGTACAACGTTCCCCAACACTGTACCCCCTGTACATCATTCCCCAACACTGTACCCCCTGCACATCATTCCCCAACACTGTACCCCCTGTACATCATTCCCCAACACTGTACCCGCTGTACATCATTCCCCAACACTGTTCCCCCTGTACATTATTCCCCAACACTGTACCCCCTGTACATTATTCCCCAACAATGCACCCTCTGTACATCATTCCCCAACAATGCACCCTCTGTACATCATTCCCCAGCAATGCACCCCCTGTACATCATTCCCCAACAATGCACCCCCTGTACATCATTCCCCAACAATGCACCCCCTGTACATCATTCCCCAGCACTGTACCCCCTGTACATCATTCCCCAACACTGTACCCTCTGTACATCATTCCCCAACAATGTACCCCCTGCTCATCTGCTCTTTCTTTCTCGTACATCACGGGACACAGAGCGACATAGTCATTACTAATGGGTTATATAGATACCTTCAGGTGCTGGCACTGGCAACTTCCAAAACCGGAAGTACCCTCCCCTATATAAGCCCCTCCCATCCGGGAGCACCTCAGTTTTTTGCCAGTGTCTAAGGTGTTGGCCAAGAAGAAACATGTGTTTTCACTGAGCTTGCGTACAGGTTCTTTTGGGCCTCAGTAAGCTATTCCGGATCCGACCAAAAAAGCTTCATAGCTAAACGGTCGGTACCCGGGCCTTGCAGAGAAGAGCAAGGTTTTGCCTGTAATGCTTCTCTTAGGAGAGCTGGACCCTGGGATCCAGAGCTCTGGTCATACCCATGACCAAGATGTTTTCTGTGCAGGGTGCTATACAGGTCCAGGGGAGTGGAATCCTTGGGAACCCGGTCCCTGAAGGTTTAATTACAATGCCTGCCGTGATAGGTGAAGTTTGGGCTTCTGTGGACCAAACAAAGTTCTGCGGCGGGGAACAGGTAAGTGGGGGCCCCCAGGAACTTGGTTCTATTGGGGGACCCCCAAGCCTAATTTGTCTTTCTGTCTGTTACCTAACGGTATTCCCGCTAATATCTGTGCATGCCTGTAACTACTAAAAAATGTAATCATTTTAATAGTGGTCAAGAAAAAAAAAAATATATATATATATTTAATATATTAGACTGCGGTACCTGTGTTAATCCACTAGAGGCCGCTGTGGAACGTTTCTTGTCATGTGGACTAGTTTCTTTTTATCAGAGCAAGTCCAGGCAGATGGTGAGTTCTCTTGTGGGAAACTGCTTCCTCTGCCATGTTGCAATGCTCGTCCATCCCCCGGCCCTGGCTCTTGTCCCTAGTTTCCTTTTCAAAATTAGCGCCGAAGGCGCACGTGGCCGCGCGCGTGCGCGTGCACGCGCCTCTATATATAGAGGTGAGCCGGGAAAGGGGGCGGAGCTTGGGGGATGACGCTCTGTGCGCGCCGCAGCGCTTCTGCGCATGTGCGGGCGTCCCAGCATGTTAAAAACCACAATTATGTGTTGTGAGCTGGCTATGGAGTGCAGAGACAGAGCTGGCAACATTTAAAAAAGGCATACAGCAAGCGGTTGATGCAGGCATCCCCATAGAAAGGCACATTAGTAGACACCAACTGGTTTTATAGCAGCATTTGTGCTAGACTATTGTCAGTAAGTGGTGTATTTCGGCTGGAATACCTCAGCTTTGGGCTTAGGAATAATGCCGTCAAAAAACTCCGGGACTAAAAATTCCAGGAAGCATAGGGGGTCTCCATCGGGCTCTGAGGATCTTGGGCATGCTTCGACTGCACCAGTCTCCCCTGAAGAATCAGAGGTTAGTGACCGTAGAGCACCCTCAGGAGTACCTGGTACTGTGGCTGTCCTCAGTTCACCTGCTCCTGTGTATGTAACAGAGGAGGTTTTTTCCTCAGCTCTGGGAGGGCTGGAAGAGAGATTGTCAGCATTGATCGCTGCTTCCCTGTCACAGGAAAAAAGCGCTCGATCTCCGTCTCCTCCCTCAGAGTGCCTGTTAGCAGAGCAACAGTCCCATACAGGGATCGACCTGCCTGAAGGGGATCAGGATGAGGTCGATTCTGTTGTAGAGGAATCAACAGTGGAAGAGCCATTCTCAGCATCACATGCTGAAAGGTTATGGGTTCAGTCCCTGACTAATATGGTCCGATCAGCATTTAAAATGCCCCTTGCGGAGCCATCATCCACTTCTGTCTCCTCGTTGGGGTCGCTAAAAGCTCCCCAGACTGTTTGTTCCTTTCCGATCCATCCTTTACTGGAAGGGCTCATTTACCAGGATTGGGAGCATCCTGATAAAATATTTACTCCTCCCAAGAGATTTCAAGTGGTCTATCCCATGGAGGATAAGTTCATCAAAAAATGGAGGGTCCCTACAGTGGACGCAGCCATCTCTTGTGTGAATAAATCACTGACATGTCCAGTGGATAATGTCCAAATGTTCAAGGACCCAATAGATAAAAAATTAGAGTCCTTATTAAAATCTGCTTTTTCTACAGCAGGATTGGTGACACAACCAGCAGTGGCAGCTATTGGGGTCTGCCAAGCAGTGAAGGATCAGTTGAAACAGGTCTTAAGGGACTTGCCAGATCAGCAGGCTCTTGCCCTAGCTGATCTACCTAGAGCCTTATGCTTTGCGGTGGACGCTATAAAGGATTCAATCCATCAGGCCTCCCGCCTTACGCTGTCTGTAGTACATATGCGCAGGCTTCTATGGCTCAAAAACTGGTCTGCTGAAGCTCCCTGTAAAAAATTGCTGGTCAGCTTCCCATTTCATGGTGAACGCTTATTCGGGGAAGACCTGGACAAATATATCCAGAGAATTTCCAGCGGTAAAAGTACACTTTTGCCGGTTAAAAACAGAGTTAGAGGTCCCTCTTTTAAGAGGCCTGCTTCTCCAGTCCCTAGGACATCGGCTGTGAAACAGTTCCGACGGCCTCCTCGGTCAAATCCCGGAGGTAAAAATCAGGGACAATTGTAGGGTAACAAGAAGCCCTGGAGCAGGAGAGGTACAAAACCTCCCCCAAAGTCAAATGCTTGAAGGGTTGCCCCCACTCAATCGGGTGGGGGGAAGACTTCAGTTGTTCGCAGAGACCTGGCGGGACACGATCAGAGACAGATGGGTGCTCTCCGCAGTAAATCTGGGATACAAATTGGAGTTAAAAGACTCCCCTCCTTCCCACTTTATAAGGTCAAACGTGCCAAGGGATCCCCAGAAGAGAGGATCCCTCCTGTTGGCACTAGAACAATTATTGCTCCAAGCAGTAATTATAGAGGTTCCCCTGGAAGAATGGGGGTTCGGGTTTTACTTAAACCTCTTTACAGTCCCGAAGCCAAACGGGGACGTGAGGCCCATATTAAATCTAAAAGGGCTAAACAAATTCCTACATATCAGGACTTTCCGGATGGAGTCGATCCGGTCGGTGGCCACTGCCCTACAAGGGGAGGAATGGTTAGCCTCGATCGACATCAAAGATGCTTATTTGCACATTCCCATCTTTCCAGCCCACCAAAAATTTCTACGCTTTGCGGTAGAAGGGCGCCATTTTCAGTTCAGAGCCTTACCCTTCGGTCTGGCCACAGCACCACGAGTGTTCACAAAAATTCTGGCCCCATTATTGGCCAATCTAAGAACACAGGGTGTAACGATAATGGCATATCTAGACGACTTGTTGCTGATAGACCACTCAGTGGAAAAACTAGAAGTGGTTGTTCACGAGACAATCAAGTATCTGGAATATCACGGTTGGATTATCAACCGAGACAAGTCAGCCCTAAAACCAGTCAAAAGTCTGGAATACTTGGGGCTAAGGCTGGATTCAGACCAGAGAAAAATTTTCTTGCCTCAAGAAAAGGGGTCGTCTTTGAGAGATTTGATCCACTTAGTGGGTTCAAAAAGACAGCCATCCATACGCCTATGCATGAGGCTGCTGGGAAAAATGGTGGCATCATTCGAAGCAGTACCCTACGGTCAATTCCATTCAAGGAATTTGCAAAGGGCCATACTGTCAGCCTGGAACAAAAAAGTTCAGGCTCTGGACTTACCAATGTCCTTGTCCCCTTCCGTTCGCAAGAGCCTCCGCTGGTGGTTGGTTCCCCAGAATCTGGAAAGAGGGAAATCCTTCAGTCCGATTTCTTGGAAGGTGGTCACTACAGATGCCAGCCTTATAGGCTGGGGAGCAGTACTGGAGCAATGGTCTCTCCAGGGCAGATGGTCGGATGCGGAAAAGGCCCTGCCCATCAATCTCTTAGAGATACGAGCAGCCCGGTATGCCCTAGTAGCATGGACATCCAAACTTCAAGGGTCCCCTGTCAGAATTCAATCAGACAATGCCACAGCAGTGGCATATATCAATCATCAGGGGGGCACCAGGAGTCGTGCAGCCCAGAGGGAAGTAAATTACATCCTGAGATGGGCAGAAAGATATGTCCCAGCCATATCTGCGGTATTCATTCCAGGAGTGGAGAATTGGAAGGCGGACTTTCTAAGTCGCCAACAATTTTGCCCAGGGGAATGGTCCCTTCATCCCGAGGTTTTCCGGACAATATGTCAGCGGTGGGGAACACCGGATGTAGATCTGCTAGCATCCAGATTCAACGCAAAAGTGGACAGGTTTGTCTCTTGGACAAGGGATCCCCTAGCTTGCGGCTCGGATGCCCTAGTGTTCCCTTGGGATCAGTTCAAGCTGATATATGCATTCCCACCGCCACAATTGTTACCTCGATTACTCCGCAGAATCAGGGTAGAAAAGAAACCAGTGATTCTGGTGGCTCCAGCGTGGCCCCGAAGAGCATGGTACGCGGAGATTGTAAAGATGTCTGTGGGGAGTCCTTGGACCCTCCCACATCGTCCGGACCTGCTTTCGCAAGGACCGATATACCACCCTTCCTTACCAGCCCTAGGTTTGACGGCCTGGCTATTGAAGCCCACATTCTAAAAAAGAGAGGGCTCTCTAATGCTGTGGTATCTACCATGATCAATGCCAGGAAGCCGGTATCCAGGCAGATCTACTATAGAATCTGGAAGGCGTACATCGCCTGGTGTGAGGCCAAGAAATGGCATCCACGTAAATACGTAATAGGTAGGATTCTGGACTTCCTACAATGGGCTGTAGATAGGAAGCTTGCCTTGAGTACTATCAAGGGTCAGATTTCGGCCTTGTCAATATTTTTTCAAAGGCCCTTGGCTTCGCATTCACTAGTCAAAGCCTTTATACAAGGAGTGATGCGTATTAGTCCTCCGGTTAATATTCCCATATGTCCATGGGATCTAAACTTGGTTCTGTCGGTTCTACAGAAACAACCATTTGAACCATTACAGCATATTTCCCTGGTTCTTCTCACCAGGAAATTGATTTTTCTAGTAGCCATTTGTTCGGCTAAAAGAGTGTCGGAATTAGCAGCTATGTCCTGTAGGGAGCCATATCTGGTTATCCATAAGGACAGAGTAGTGTTACGTCCTCATCCAGCCTTTCTTCCTAAGGTGGTATCGAGGTTTCATTTGAACCAAGATGTGGTTCTTCCTTCTTTTTTCCCCAAACCTAGTTCGGTAGAGGAAAAGTTATTGCATTCTTTGGATGTAGTAAGAGCAGTTAAAGCTTATCTAAAAGCCACTGCTCAGATTCGCAGAACGGATACTTTGTTTATTCTGCCGGAAGGCCCCAGAAGGGGTCAGGCAGCGTCAAAATCTACTTTAGCCAAGTGGATTCGACAGGTCATAATGCAAGCCTATGGCTTGAGAAGGAGACCGCCTCCGTTCAAAGTTAGGGCGCACTCCACGAGAGCAGTTGGAACTTCATGGGCAGTGCATCACCAGGCCTCCCTGGCTCAAATCTGTAAGGCCGCAACATGGTCTTCAGTACACACGTTTACTAGGTTCTACCAGGTGGACGTTAGAAGTCAGGAGGATGTCGCCTTTGGGCGCAGTGTGTTGCAGGTCGCAAAAGATCCTCATGTCTGATAGCGCTCAGCTTATGTATGGTGTATCCCCCCCCTCGTTGGGCATTGCTTTAGGACATCCCATTAGTAATGACTATGTCGCTCTGTGTCCCGTGATGTACGAGAAAGAAAATAGGATTTTTATAACAGCTTACCTGTAAAATCCTTTTCTTGGAGTACATCACGGGACACAGAGCTCCCACCCCTCTTTGGGGACACTTATTGCTTTGCTACAAAACTGAGGTGCTCCCGGATGGGAGGGGCTTATATAGGGGAGGGTACTTCCGGTTTTGGAAGTTGCCAGTGCCAGCACCTGAAGGTATCTATATAACCCATTAGTAATGACTATGTCGCTCTGTGTCCCGTGATGTACTCCAAGAAAAGGATTTTACAGGTAAGCTGTTATAAAAATCCTATTTTTGCTGTACCTCCTGCTTTGCTGCATATCACTTTCAGCACTGCACTTCCTACCTTCCTGGTGGAAAATTATGTGGCTGTGCAGTCCCAGGTGATGGGAGGAGGAGTTGGATGACCCTGCCAGTGATAAATAAGAAATAAGTTGCAGGTCCCGTGCTAGGTCAGGGGAACTGTCCTCCATTCCAGGAAGCAAGTGCATGGTTGCCGACCCCCCCAGTGGATTTTTTTGTAGGGTTTGTTGTAAAACATGACAATTAAAACAGGGCCTATGTTCATTGAAAGCATCCATGCTTTTCTAGCCATTCAAAGCTACTTTTGTTACTTTTTATTAAGCATATTTTACAAGCTCATCTTATGCTGGTGTGCATGTAGGGTTCTGTCTATGAGAAAATATGTTTCGGGAAATGCCTACTGTCTTCTAATATTCCATTTCTGTTAATGCTAGAATAGCAGAGTTTGCTGTCTTGGATGAGAATGACATCAACTGGGATTTATTGGCAGAAGGCTGGAGCAGTGTTCGTTCTCCACAGTGGCTCCGAAGTAAATGGTGGACAGTAAAAAGACAGATTGCCAACCACAAGGATGTGTGCTTTCCTGGTAATGTAGATTTGTTGTTGCAAGTGTCAGAAAATTCCCGTTTTGCTTAAGTGTTGTGATGTGTCTTCATATTTCATAAAATTACTGTTCTAACTGAAACACATAACTTATAATTTGCTAGGTTGTTTGGTGCTTTCTGAAATATATATTGATGCATTTATATAGTTCACTAACATGAACCCATAGCACTTGACTGTCTGCAAAATGCAGTGTTTTCTTTAATCTGCCAATGCAATATTATTTAGCATCACATGAATACAAGTTTTTTTTTAGGTTTACATCTTGTTCCCTTTGCTGTGATTAGAATATTTCCAAACCCTGCACCCATAGTTAACAGCTTTGTATGCTATGATTTTGTTAAGCTCATGATATGCTTTCATAACATTCAAGTTTCATCAAACAGAACAATGAAATATGATTGTGAATGTGTTTATTACGGGTAACTACCACATTTATATTGTCTTATTAAAACTAGGAGTAAAGCCTCGTACACATGGCCGGGAATCCCGTCAGGAAAAAAACTTTGGTTTTCCTGACGGGATTCCTGGCAAGCTTTCCTTGCTCGCCGAGTGTACACACAGCCATTCAAAAGAACCGCCGTTCTTTTGAATGCCAAGAACGCGGTGACGTCATCGACTACAACGAGCATGCGCTCGTCACATGCGATGCCGTCGCCGCCATCTTGCTACACCCTACACTACCCTTGTAAGCTACCTCGCATGCGTCGAAGTATCATCGAGCATGCGCGGGCTTACCTGGGACAGGTAAGCATACACACTCATGGTTTTCTCAGCAGGAAACACTCTGCCGAGAATCCAGACGAGAAAAATTAAGAGCAGGTTCTCTATTTTTCTCGTCGGGATTCCCGGCAGTTTTCTCACCGAGAAACCATACACACGGCCGGTTTTCTCGGCAAAAAACTCTCCCAGCAGTTTACTTGCCGAGAAAACTGGCTGTGTGTACAAGGCTTAATACTCTGCTCCAACACACCCACTAATGAGCATTTATTGCAAGAATCTCTTAAGTAAGCACAAAATAGTACATCATTATCCTGAACATGGTATTTACATCAAGAATTGTTCCTTTACAAATGTTTTTGTTTGTAGTATTAATTAAAGGCCTGCGTCAATTGCACGAAAACCAAACTACTCTCCTGGGTGCTCAAGATTTGGAGAACAAGGTGGACATCCAGTCTCAGAGTGCAAACTCCAGTGTGCAGCACGTTCAGATAAGATTAGCCCATTTAGAGGATAGCCCAGTTCTTCCTCAGAGTTCGTTGGCAGCATTGCAGATCCCTGTACAGATTACTCATTTAGGTAAGATAACTGCATTACTGCATGCTAAGAAAAGTGGTCAGAGCATATGCTGTGATAGTGGCTTTATGTGCCTGTTGGATCTTTGTATTGGAAGGATAAATCTGGGGCCTAGTTCCTAGGCCTTAATTTATATTCGGGTCGGTTAGTGCGTGACTCGTCCCTTCCGCCATCTATCTGGAGTGCAGGTGGAACGCAATCGGCCTGCCTGTTAGTTCATATGGGCTGATTTAACTTTACTGAACTGTAAGTGTTACATGTTTTTTTTGGATTAAATCTTGATATATTACACCATGAGGAGTTTCTCTTTTTTCTTTGATTTATGACAATATCATCGTTGGCGGACATACCATTTGGGGGCTATATCACACTGGAGGTTACATTGTTACCCATGATTGTTTGACTATCTGTAATAGGTGTCATGTCGGTCTGGTGAGTAGGATGGTTGCCTAATTATCGGTGGAAGATGGCACATATTCCTCACAGCAATTAAGAATACTCCACTTTTTCACATGGATTGAAGAATTTGATGGTGGTTTATGGACTTTAATATTTGTTATAATACTTTGTGATTTTTGAGTGCTGTATGGAGTTTATATATAAATTTCTTTCATTATCACTAGACCTGCTCTATATATACAATTGTGCTCATAAGTTTATATACCCTGGCAGAATTTATGATTTCTTGGCCATTTTTCAGAGAATATGAATGATAACACAAATATTTTTCTTTCACTAATGGTTAGTGTTTGGCTGAAGCCATTTATTATCAATCAACTGTGTTTACTCTTTTTAAGTCATAATGGCAACAGAAACTACCCAAATGACACTGATCAAATGTTTACATACCCCAGTTAATACCGTGTATTGCCCCCTTTAACCTCAGTGACAGCTTGAAGTCTTTTGTGGTATTTGTGGATGAGGCTCTTTATCTTCTCAGATGGTAAAGATGCCCATTCCTCTTGGAAAAAAGCCTCCAGTTCCTGTAAATTCTTGGGCTGTTTTGCATGAACTTCACGTTTGAGATCTCCCCAGAGTGGCTCAATGATATTGAGGTCAAGAGACTGAGATGGCCCCTCCTGAAACTTCACTTTATTCTGCTGTAGCCAATGACCGGTCGACTTGGCCTTGTGTTTTGGATCATTGTCATGTTGGAATGTCCATGTACGTCCCATGCGCAGCTTCCTGGCTGATGAATGCAAATGTTCCTCCAGTATTTTTTGATAACATACTGCATTCATCTTGTCATCAATTTTGACCAAATTTCCTGTGCCTTTTTGTAGCTCACACATCACCAAAACATTAGCGATCCACCTCTGTGTTTCACAGTAGGAATGGTGTACCTTTCATCATAGGCCTTGTTGGCTCCTCTCCGATTGTAGCGTTTATGGTTGTGGCCAAAAAGCTCAATTTTGATCTCATCACTCCAAATGTCTTTGTGCCAGAAGGTTTGAGGCTTGTCTCTGTGCTGTTTGGCGTTTTGTAAGCAGGATACTTTGTGGCATTTGCATAGTAATGGCTTTCTTCTGGCGACTCGACCATGCAGCCCATCTTTCTTCAAGTGCCTCCTTATTGCACATCTTGAAACAGCCACACCACATGTTTTCAGAGAGTCCTGTATTTCACCTGAAGTTATTTGTGGGGTTTTCTTTGCATCCCGAACAATTTTCCTGGTATGGCTGAAATTTTAGTTGGTCTACCTGACCGTGGTTTGGTTTCAACAGAACCCCTCATTTTCCACTTCATGATTAGAGTTTGAACACTGCTGATTGGCATTCTCAATTCCTCGGATATTTTTTTATATCCCTTTCCTGTTTTATACAGTTCAACTACCGTTTCCTGCAGATCCTTTTGACAATTATTTTGCTTTCCCCATGACTCAGAATCCAGAAACGTCAGTGCAGCACTGGATGAAAGATACAAGGGTCTGTCAGAAGTCCAGAAACTCATTGGCCTTTTATGCACACACACTAATTACAAGCAAACAGATCACAGGTGAGGATGGATACCTTTGATTGCCATTCAAACCCCTTTGTGTCAACTTGTGTGTTATCAGGCCAAAATCACCAGGCTATGTAAACTTTTGATCAGGGTCATTTGGGTCGTTTCTGTTGCCATTATGATTTAAAAAGAGTAAACACAGTTTATTGATAATAAATGGCTTCAGCCAAACACTAACCATGAGTGAAAGAAATGTGTTTGTGTTATCATTCATATTCTCTGAAAAATGGCCAAGAAATCATAAATTCTGCCAGGGTATGTAAACTTATGAGCACAACTGTATCTATATCACATCCATTCAATTTAATTGTTTTTTTTTTTATCTTTTGTTAATTATCAGTCCAGGGTGCATGGTCCATAGGTTTTTCAAATGTATTTCTAATTTAATTTATAATCGCTCGTGTAAAGGGATTCATGTACAGAAAATATGTCACATTTTTAGCAAGCTGTGAGTAGCTCTTTCAAATAAATGCCCATAAAATACTTGTGGTCATCAAAACCCAAGACCACTGATGTCCTGTGTGGATCTCTTTATAACTTCCAGCTTGCCAGTGTACTTCCCTGCTGCCATAAAGTGCATGTGTGGGTCATAGACTATAACATCCCGTCACAAGGTTATGTCCCACTGTACCCTATGGCTGGAGCTGGTGTATGCGTGGCATAGCAGGAAGGAAGCTCAACAATAGGCTAGGCAAGGGGTACATAACATTAGCAGAGTCTTGGCTGCCTGTCTAGGAGTCCATTCCTGGGACTTCTAACCTTCCATCCCTCTTGAAGAAGTAGCATTCCCAGTAAACCAATTTGAGGTGGTGGATCACTCTCCAAGCTCTACCAACCTACAGCCTCAGCAACACCACCACAAGGACCACAAGGAGGGCTTCCTTTGCCTGCAGTGAGCCTGGTTGTAGCACTGTGCCTTTCTGGCTGATCCATTCCCAGTACAGTTGTCAAGGAAGTTTGAATGTGACCCTATTTTTCCATCCAAGATAATTCAGGCCTAGAGGTCCAAAGCTGTAAAAATGTCAATGATGTTAGGATTTAGTTTAGGTTAGGGTGTTAGGATCAAAGGTTAACTTCTATAGCTAAAGCCTCGTACACACGACCGGTTTTCTCGGCAAGAACCAGCAGGAAAATTGCTGGCAGAACCTGCTCTCTATTTTCTCGTCGGGATTCTCGTCGGCCTGTTTCCCGACGAGAAACCCGAGAGTGTGTACGCTTACCTGTCGCCGTGGAAACCTGCGCATGCTCGAAATGACTTTGACGCATGCGCAGTAGCTTCCTAGGCATAGGTAGGGTGTAGCAAGATGGCGGCGACGGCATCAAATGTGACAAGCGCACGCTCGTCGTAGTCGATGACGTCACCGCGTTCGTTCCATTCAAAAGAATGGCAGTTCTTTTGAATCGAGCGTGTGTACACTCGGCCGGGACAAGATTCTTGTCAAGAGTCTCGTCAGGGAAAAACTACGGGTTTTTTCCTGACTAGATTCTCGGTCGTGTGTACGAGGCTTTAGACTTAGATTATCTGTAGAGGCAGTCCCCGGCTTACAAATAAGGTTTTGTGAGTTTGTTCTTAAGCTGAACCTGTATGTAAGTTGGAAAAGGTACATTTTTTAAGTGTAACTCCAGCCAAAAACATAATTTTTAAGCTTTTTGAATACCATAGTGAAGGGTTAACACCCCTGTAACGTCTGTTTTGCTGTCTGTGCCCCAATTCAGAAGATTTCCCCTCACTTTGACTGGATTTTTATCATTTTGGGTTGTTGTGGAAACAAGGATTGGTGATAAAGCTTCAGTGGTGAGTTTCCATGATAACTCTTATGCCTCGTACACACGAACGTTTTTTCCGACGGGAAAACTGCTATGAGAGCTTTTGGCCAGGAATCCCGGCCATGTGTATGCTCCATCGCAGTTTTTCCGCCGGGAAAACTGCCTGAAAAAAAAAGAGAGCAGGATCTCTTTTTTCCCGTCAGGAAAAAATCCCAGCGGGAAAACCGCTCTTCTGTATGCTTTTCCGACGGGGAAAAAAACGCGCATGCTCGGAAACAATTTGACGCATGCTCAGAAGCATAGAACTTCATTTTGTCGGCTCGTCGTAGTCTTTTATGTCACCGCGGTCTTGGCAGTCAAAAGTTCACCAGTCTTTTGTCTGAGCGTGTGTATGCAAGGCAGGCCGTGTGTACAGGGCATAACAGGAGTGAATTTCCCTTCATAGGGGGTAGATTTCCTCTCACTTCCTGTTGTCTCCCTCCGTTTGTAAGTAGGAGTTGGATGTAAGTTGGATGTATGTAACTCAGGGAGCTTCTTTTGTTGGGCTGACAACACTAGCCACATTCTGAAATCCTATTATTTGGATGCCTGAGTAGTTGTTATGGCTTTAATTTTTAATAACAATTAATATTCATTTTTTTTTTATTATAGGCCCAGACCCCACCTCCCCCAGTTCCGACCCAGATGCTGGTACACTACAGACATTTGAGATACTACCAGTAAGTGTTTTGGCTCATCAGCTATTGTTTATAATAATTTTATAAAGGTGCAAAAACCTTTCAATTGTCACCAGGGGTAAAACTAATGAAGCGTAGTAGAATGTAATTAATGTACCATTAACCACTTCAGCCCCGGGCCATTTGGCTGCCAAATGACCAGGCCACTTTTTTCGATTTGGCACTGCGTCGCTTTAACTGACAATTGCGCGGTCATGCGATGTGGCTCCCAAACAAAATTGACGTCCTTTTTTTCCCACAAATAGAGCTTTCTTTTGTTGGTATTTGATCACCTCTGCGGTTTTTATTTTTTGCGCAATAAACAAAAAGAGAGCGACAATTTTGAAAACTTTTTGCTATAATAAATATCCCCAAAAAAATCTATAAAATTTTTTTTTTCCTCAGTTTACGTCGATACATATTCTTCTACATATTTTTGGTAAAAAAATCGCAATAAGCGTTTATTAATTGGTTTTCTCAAAAGTTATAGCGTCTACAAAATAGGGGATAGTTTTATGGCATTTTTATAATTTTTTTTTTTTTTTACTAGTAATGGCGGCGATCAGCGATTTTTATCGTGACTGCGACATTATGGCGGACACTTTTGGTGCTATTGTTTGGGACCATTCACATTTATACAGCGATCGGTGCTATAAAAATGCACTGGTTACTGTGTAAATGTGACTGGCAGTGAAGGGGTTAACCACTAGGGGGCGAGGAAGGGGTTAAGTGTGTCATAGGGAGTGATTCTAACTGTTAGGGGGCGTGGCTACGAGTGACACGTCACTGATCGCTGCTCCCAATGAGTGGGAGCAGACGAACAGTGACATGCTGTGTTTACACTGGCATCTCCCCATTCTTCAGCCCAGTGACACGATCGCGGGCACCCGGCGGACATTGAGTCCGCGGGCACGGTCACGGAGCTCGCGGCAGGCGCACACGGCGGCAAATTCAAAGTGACATAAATATACGTTGATTTGCCTGTCCGTGCCATTCTGCCGACGTATATATATGCGTGAGCCGGTCCTTAAGTAATTAATGTGCCATTCATTCAGCAGATCGTGTTTTTGTTGCTGAATTCTTTGCATCCAAGCCTTTTGGGAAATGAGGAAAACAGTTGAGTTGGTTAAAACTAATGTACAGTATGTTCCTATGGATAAACAGTATGTTTGTGGGGCTTTAAAGCTATATTATCTCTCTAAAAAATAAATTACAACCCATATTTAAAAATAGGCAATTTTATTGATATGTAACCAACCTAAAACTAACCATTGAAAGGATCACATAATAAAACCATGTATTTTGTGTATACCCTCTCAAAGCAACTCCTATGAGCTCATCCACAGCATATAACATACAAATAGGGGACATATTATCCTAAGGCCACCCAAGATGTAAAAAGAAGTTTATCAAACATACTGTGGGTGTACACTATGCACATGAAGAGGTGTTGGCTATGGATCAAGCTCTTCTCAACGTGTTTCCCTTATTGCTTTCTCAGGAGTGGGGTATTCAAAATATTGTGTCTTGGCTGATCAGCACGTGGGGAACACACTCACTCCAAAGAAGTACACAAGGGGCACTAGTGGGACAGGTATAACAGGCATGGACCCTAAAAAAGTTCCTGTGTGCTTGCTGTCAATCAGAATATAAAACGTATCCTACACAGGATCCCTCCTATAAGGATGCCAATGTGACCCTGAATATGAATCTTAGCCTGACTATATGCATGGGTGTCCATTCTGGTGGCTCTGAATGAGGATATGCATGCCTCTAGACACATTTCCCCGCTATTCCTGTTCTGAAAATAACTCAAGTATTGGATTTTCCCTCACTTCCAGTCCCAGGGACAAGGGTTACTTGGACAAACAGAGAGAGTGAATCTTCCCAAAGGGAAATCTTCCTAAAAGGAAAATCAATAAATAAGGTAAAAAGTTGCTGGGGATTCAGACTCCCCCCAATCCTGGCTGCTTAAGCCGCCTTATGGTAGCTCCGGCTCTGCAGGCAATCCTCAGTTCTGTTTTGTTGGGCCTGTTAGTTTGTTGCTCACTCCTCAGTTGGACTACTTTTGGACATTCCGACAGTATCTAAATCACTGTGTCACTAAATAGATGACAGGGATAATAGGACTTCTGTACTCACCATGAAATCCTATTTTGGAGTCCATTGACTTGGAGTCCCATCCCTTTGTGCTTATAATCCTGCTCTTGGTGCTGCTTTCTTTCTCGTACATCACGGGACACAGAGCGACATAGTCATTACTAATGGGTTATATAGATACCGTCAGGTGCTGGCACTGGCAACTTCCAAAACCGGAAGTACCCTCCCCTATATAAGCCCCTCCCATCCGGGAGCACCTCAGTTTTTTGCCAGTGTCTAAGGTGTTGGCCAAGAAGAAACATGTGTTTTTCACTGAGCTTGCGTACAGGTTCTTTTGGGCCTCAGTAAGCTATTCCGGATCCGACCAAAAAAGCTTCATAGCTAAACGGTCGGTACCCGGGCCTTGCAGAGAAGAGCAAGGTTTTGCCTGTAATGCTTCTCTTAGGAGAGCTGGACCCTGGGATCCAGAGCTCTGGTCATACCCACGACCAAGATGTTTTCTGTGCAGGGTGCTATACAGGTCCAGGGGAGTGGAATCCTTGGGAACCCGGTCCCTGAAGGTTTGATTACAATGCCTGCCGTGATAGGTGAAGTTTGGGCTTTTGTGGACCAAACAAAGTCCTGCGGCGGGGAACAGGTAAGTGGGGGCCCCCAGGAACTTGGTTCTATTGGGGGACCCCCAAGCCTAATTTGTCTTTCTGTCTGTTACCTAATGGTATTCCCGCAAAATTCTGTGCATGCCTGTAACTACTAAAAAATGTAATAATTTTTAATGGTGGTCAAGAAAAAAAAAATAAATTTTTTTTTATATATATATTTAATATATTAGACTGCGGTACCTGTGTTTGTCCACTAGAGGCCGCTGTGGAATGTTTTCTTGTCATGTGGACTAGTTTCTTCTCAGCAGAGCAAAGTCCAGGCAGATGGTGAGTTCTCTTATAGGAAACTGCTTCCTCTGCCATGTTGCAGTGCTCGTCCATCCCCCGGCCTGCGGCAAAGAGGGGCCCTGGCTCCTGTCCCTTGTTTCCATTTTTTGAAATTAGCGCCGAAGGCCGCGCGCGTGCGCGTGCACGCGCCTCTATATATAGAGGTGAGCCGGGAAAGGGGGCGGAGCCTGGGGGATGACGCTCTGTGCGCTCCGCAGCGCTTCTGCGCATGTGCGGGCGTCCCAGCAGTTTAAAAATGATACAGGCATCCCCTAGAAAGGCACATTAGTAGACACCAACTGTTTCTTATAGCAGCATTTATGCTAGACTATTATCAGTAACTGGTGTATTTCGGCTGGAATACCTCAGCTTTGTGGCTTAGGAATATGCCGTCTAAAAACTCCGGGACTAGAAATTCCAGGAGGAATAGGGGGTCTCCATCGGGCTCTGAGGATCTTGGGCATGCTTTGGCTGCACCAGTCTCCCCTGAAGAATCAGAGGTTAGTGACCGTAGAGCACCCTCAGGAGTACCTGGTACTGTGGCTGTCCTCAGTTCACCTGCTCCTGTGTATGTAACAGAGGAGGTTTTTTCCTCAGCTCTGGGAGGGCTGGAAGAGAGATTGTCAGCATTGATCGCTGCTTCCCTGTCACAGGAGAAAAGCGCTCGATCTCCGTCTCCCCCCTCAGAGTGCCTGTTAACAGAGCAACAGTCCCATACAGAGGTCGACCTACCTGAGGGGGATCAGGATGAGGTCGATTCGGTTGCAGAGGAATCAACAGTGGAAGAGCCGTTCTCAGCATCACATGCTGAAAGGTTATGGGTTCAGTCCCTGACTAATATGGTCCGATCAGCATTTAAAATGCCACTTGCGGAGCCATCCTCCACTTCTGTCTCCTCGTTGGGGTCGCTAAAAGCTCCCCAGACTGTTTGTTCCTTTCCGATCCATCCTTTACTGGAGGGCCTCATTTACCAGGATTGGGAGCATCCTGACAAAATATTTACTCCCCCCAAGAGATTTCCGGTGGTCTATCCCATGGAGGATAAGTTCATCAGAAAATGGAGGGTCCCTACAGTGGACGCAGCCATCTCTTGTGTGAATAAATCACTGACATGTCCGGTGGAAAATGTCCAAATGTTCAAGGACCCAATGGATAAAAAATTGGAGTCCTTATTAAAATCTGCTTTTTCTACAGCAGGATTGGTGACACAACCAGCAGTGGCAGCTATTGGGGTCTGCCAAGCAGTGAAGGATCAGTTGAAACAGGTCTTAAGGGACTTGCCGGATCAGCAGGCTCTTGCCCTAGCTGATCTACCTAGAGCCTTATGCTTTGCGGTGGACGCTATAAAGGATTCAATCCATCAGGCCTCCCGCCTTACGCTGCCTGTAGTACATATGCGCAGGCTTCTATGGCTCAAAAACTGGTCTGCTGAAGCTCCCTGTAAAAAATTGCTGGTCAGCTTCCCATTTCATGGGGAGCGCTTATTCGGGGAAGACCTGGACAAGTATATCCAGAGAATTTCCAGCGGTAAAAGTACACTTTTGCCGGTTAAAAATAGAGTTAGAGGTCCCTCTTTTAAGAGGCCGGCTTCTCCAGTCCCTAGGACATCGGCTGTGAAACAGTTCCGACGGCCTCCTCGGCAAATCCCGGAGGTAGAAATCAGGGACAGCTGCAGGGTAACAAAAAGCCCTGGAGCAGGAGAGGTACAAAACCTCCCCCAAAGTCAAATGCATGAAGGGTTGCCCCCACCCAATCGGGTGGGGGGAAGACTTCAGTTGTTCACAGAGACCTGGCGGGACACGATCCGAGACAGATGGGTGCTCTCCGCAGTAAATCTGGGATACAAATTGGAGTTAAAAAACTCCCCTTCTTCCCGCTTTATAAGGTCAAACGTGCCAAGGGATCCCCAGAAGAGAGGATCCCTCCTGTTGGCACTAGAACAATTATTGCTCCAAGCAGTAATTATAGAGGTTCCCCTGGAAGAATGGGGGTTCGGGTTTTACTCAAACCTCTTTACAGTTCCGAAGCCAAACGGGGACGTGAGGCCCATACTAAATCTAAAAGGGCTAAACAAATTCCTGCATATCAGGACTTTCCGGATGGAGTCGATCCGATCGGTAGCCACTGCCCTACAAGGGGAGGAATGGTTAGCCTCGATCGACATCAAGGATGCTTATTTGCACATTCCCATCTTTCCAGCCCACCAAAAATTTCTACGCTTTGCGGTAGAAGGCCGCCATTTTCAGTTCAGAGCCTTACCCTTCGGTCTGGCCACAGCACCAAGAGTGTTCACAAAAATTTTGGCCCCATTATTGGCCAATCTAAGAACACGAGGTGTAACGATAATGGCATATCTAGACGACTTGTTGCTGATAGACCACTCAGTGGAAAAACTAGAAGTGGTTGTTCACGAGACAATCAAGTATCTGGAATATCATGGTTGGATTATCAACCGAGACAAGTCAGCCCTAAAACCAGTCAAAAGTCTGGAATACTTGGGGCTAAGGCTGGATTCAGACCAGAGAAAAATTTTCTTGCCTCAAGAAAAGGGGTCGTCTTTGAGAGATTTGATCCACTTAGTGGGCTCAAAAAGACAGCCATCCATACGCCTGTGCATGAGGCTGCTGGGAAAGATGGTGGCATCATTCGAAGCAGTACCCTACGGTCAATTCCATTCAAGGAAGTTGCAAAGGGCCATACTGTCAGCCTGGAACAAAAAAGTTCAGGCTCTGGACCTACCAATGTCCTTGTCCCCTTCCGTTCGCAGGAGCCTCCGCTGGTGGTTGGTTCCCCAGAATCTGGAAAGAGGGAAATCCTTCAGTCCGATTTCCTGGAAGGTGGTCACTACAGATGCCAGCCTTGTAGGCTGGGGAGCAGTACTGGAGCAATGGTCTCTCCAGGGCAGATGGTCGGATACAGAAAAGGCCCTGCCCATCAATCTCTTAGAGATACGAGCAGCCCGGTATGCCCTAGTAGCATGGACATCCAAACTCCAAGGGTCCCCTGTCAGAGTTCAGTCAGACAATGCCACAGCAGTGGCATATATCAATCGTCAGGGGGGCACCAGGAGTCGTGCAGCCCAAAGGGAGGTAAATTACATCCTGAGATGGGCAGAAAGATATGTCCCAGCCATATCTGCGGTATTCATTCCAGGGGTGGAGAATTGGAAGGCGGACTTTCTAAGTCGCCAACAATTATGCCCAGGGGAATGGTCCCTTCATCCCGAGGTTTTCCGGACAATATGTCAGCGGTGGGGAACACCGGATGTAGATCTGCTAGCATCCAGATTCAACGCAAAGGTGGACAGGTTTGTCTCTTGGACAAGGGATCCCCTAGCTTGCGGCTCGGATGCCCTAGTGTTCCCTTGGGATCAGTTCAAGCTGATATATGCATTCCCACCGCCACAATTGTTACCTCGATTACTCCGCAGAATCAGGGTAGAAAAGAAACCAGTGATTCTGGTGGCTCCAGCGTGGCCCCGAAGAGCATGGTACGCGGAGATTGTAAAAATGTCTGTGGGGAGTCCTTGGACCCTCCCACATCGTCCGGACCTGCTTTCGCAGGGACCGATATACCACCCTTCCTTACCAGCCCTAGGTTTGACGGCCTGGCTATTGAAGCCCACATTCTAAAAAAGAGAGGGCTCTCTAATGCTGTGGTGTCTACCATGATCAATGCCAGAAAACCTGTATCCTGGCAGATCTACTATAGAATCTGGAAGGCGTACATCGCCTGGTGTGAGGCCAGGAAATGGCATCCACGTAAATACGTAATAGGTAGGATTCTGGACTTCCTACAATGGGCTGTAGATAGGAAGCTTGCCTTGAGTACTATCAAGGGTCAGATTTCGGCCTTGTCAATATTTTTTCAAAGGCCCTTGGCTTCGCATTCACTAGTCAAAGCCTTTATACAAGGAGTGATGCGTATTAGTCCTCCGGTTAATATTCCCATATGTCCATGGGATCTAAACTTGGTTTTGTCGGTTCTACAGAAACAACCATTTGAACCACTACAGCATATTTCCTTGGTGCTTCTCACCAGGAAATTGATTTTTCTAGTAGCCATTTGTTCGGCTAAAAGAGTATCGGAATTAGCAGCTATGTCCTGTAAGGAGCCATATCTGGTTATCCATAAGGACAGAGTAGTGTTACGTCCTCATCCAGCCTTTCTTCCTAAGGTGGTATCGAGTTTTCATTTGAACCAAGATGTGGTTCTTCCTTCTTTTTTCCCCAAACCTACTTCGGTAGAGGAAAAGTTATTGCATTCTTTGGATGTAGTAAGAGCAGTTAAAGCTTATCTAAAAGCCACTGCTCAGATTCGCAGAACGGATACTTTGTTTATTCTGCCGGAAGGCCCCAGAAAGGGTCAGGCAGCGTCAAAATCTACTTTAGCCAAGTGGATTCGACAGGTCATAATACAAGCCTATGCCTTGAGAAGTAGACCGCCTCCGTTCAAAGTTAGGGCGCACTCCACGAGAGCAGTTGGAACTTCATGGGCAGTGCATCACCAGGCCTCCCTGGCTCAAATCTGTAAGGCCGCAACATGGTCTTCGGTACACACGTTTACTAGGTTCTACCAGGTGGACGTTAGAAGTCAGGAGGATGTCGCCTTTGGGCGCAGTGTGTTGCAGGCCGCAAAAGATCCTCATGTCTGATAGCGCTCAGCTTATATATGGTGTATCCCCCCCCTCATTTGGCATTGCTTTAGGACATCCCATTAGTAATGACTATGTCGCTCTGTGTCCCGTGATGTACGAGAAAGAAAATAGGATTTTTATAACAGCTTACCTGTAAAATCCTTTTCTTGGAGTACATCACGGGACACAGAGCTCCCGCCCATCTTTAGGGACACTTATTGCTTTGCTACAAAACTGAGGTGCTCCCGGATGGGAGGGGCTTATATAGGGGAGGGTACTTCCGGTTTTGGAAGTTGCCAGTGCCAGCACCTGACGGTATCTATATAACCCATTTAGTAATGACTATGTCGCTCTGTGTCCCGTGATGTACTCCAAGAAAAGGATTTTACAGGTAAGCTGTTATAAAAATCCTATTTTCTACAAACTGAGACCTGCTGGGTGGGGGATCTGTTATCCTGGGCTGGCCTACAGATGTTTGTATGCCAGTGTCCCAATCCTCCTGTAGGCAGCAGTATAACCAGACCGTATCTACATTTCTGTGTCCTGCAATGGACTCCAAGAAAAGGATGTTCTGATGAGTACAAAAATCCTATTTCTTTAGAAGATTTTTTAGTGACTTGTTTATTTTTCTGTCCCAGTCATTCTATTTACAGCCAGCCGGCACGACAGGCACCTTCATTCTGCAAACAGGATCTTCCCAAAGTCTTCCATTATCCCTGGCATCCAGTCCATCTGTAACCTTGACATCCAGCACTTCCCCAGCATCACCAGAGCAAATTATTGTGCACGCCTTATCCGTAAGTAGGAATCCCTTGTACTGGATGCAAGTGTAATATAACTGCTGTTGGATCAAAATTGTCCCATACCCTTACTTGTAGTGTCAAAAATCGTTTTTAAAAATATTGTTTATGCTTTCTGTACTTCAGCAGCTAGCTTGGCATTAAAGTGATCTAGTTTATTGGTTAGTTCAAAAGAAAGAAGCTTTGGTCTTTAGTTTTCATCGGCAGACAAGACTGGGTTAGAAAACAACATATACTGTATATACACAAGTAAATGTTACCGTAATAACACATGACTGATATTTAGCTGTTTTAAAATGTTATGATATACAGAGATTAATAAAGACTCAGGAGATTTTTTAGAGAATCTATGATAAAGTCATGACACACTTAGCTGGGAATATTGAACATCCCTTTGAAATATCTTTATACCCAGTCTAAAACAGTTAATTATGAGAAATTCCCTGAGAAGCCCAATGCAAGACGTGCAATAATGCAAAAATGGTGTGAGACCTGCACATATAACTATACCATTGATGAGATACCAATACCATGTTTATAGCAGAATTATATAGTGCAGAATACTTCTTTCTTTCTCGTACATCACGGGACACAGAGCGGCATAGTCATTACTATGTGGGTTATATAGATACCTTCAGGTGCTGGCACTGGCAACTTCCAAAACCGGAAGTACCCTCCCCTATATAAGCCCCTCCCATCCGGGAGCACCTCAGTTTTTTGCCAGTGTCTAAGGTGTTGGCCAAGAAGTAACATGTGTTTTTCACTGAGCTTGCGTACAGGTTCTTTTGGGCCTCAGTAAGCTATTCCGGATCCGACCAAAAAAGCTTCATAGCTAAACGGTCGGTACCCGGGCCTTGCAGAGAAGAGCAAGGTTTTGCCTGTAATGCTTCTCTTAGGAGGGCTGGACCCTGGGATCCAGAGCTCTGGTCATACCCACGACCAAGATGTTTTCTGTGCAGGGTGCTATACAGGTCCAGGGGAGTGGAATCCTTGGGAACCCGGTCCCTGAAGGTTTAATTACAATGCCTGCCGTGATAGGTGAAGTTTGGGCTTCTGTGGACCAAACAGAGTCCTGCGGCGGGGAAAAGGTAAGTGGGGGCCCCTCAGGAACTTGGTTCTATTGAGGGGACCCCCAAGCCTAATATGTCTTTCTGCCTGTTACCTAACGGTATTCCCGCTAAATATTTATGCATGCCTGTAACTACTAAAAAATGTAATAATTTTAATAGTGGTCAAGAAAAAAAAAAAAAATATATATAGACTGCGGTACCTGTGTTAATCCACTAGAGGCCGCTGTGGAACGTTTCTTGTCATGTGGACTAGTTTCTTTTCATCAGAGCAAGTCCAGGCAGATGGTGAGTTCTCTTGTGGGAAACTGCTTCCTCTGCCATGTTGCAATGCTCGTCCATCCCCCGGCCTGCGGCAAAAGGGGCCCTAGCTCTTGTCCCTAGTTTCCCTTTTCAAAAAAGAGCGCCGAATGCGCATGTGGCCGCGCGCGTGCGCGTGCACGCGCCTCTATATATAGAGGTGAGCTGGGAAAGGGGGCGGAGCTTGGGGGATGACGCTCTGTGCGCGCCGCAGCGCTTCTGCGCATGTGCGGGCGTCCCAGCATGTTAAAAAACACAATTATGTGTTGTGAGCTGGCTATGGAGTGCAGAGACAGAGCTGGCAACATTTAAAAAAGGCATACAGCAAGCGGTTGATGCAGGCATCCCCATAGAAAGGCACATTAGTAGACACCAACTGTTTTTATAGCAGCATTTGTGCTAGACTATTGTCAGTAAGTGGTGTATTTCGGCTGGAATACCTCAGCTTTGGGCTTAGGAATATGCCGTCTAAAAACTCCGGGACTAAAAATCCCAGGAAGCATAGGGGGTCTCCATCGGGCTCTGAGGATCTTGGGCATGCTTCGGCTGCACCAATCTCCCCTGAAGAATCAGAGGTTAGTGACCGTAGAGCACCCTCAGGAGTACCTGGTACTGTGGCTGTCCTCAGTTCACCTGCTCCTGTGTATGTAACAGAGGAGGTTTTTTCCTCAGCTCTGGGAGGGCTGGAAGAGAGATTGTCAGCATTGATCGCTGCTTCCCTGTCACAGGGAAAAAGCGCTCGATCTCCGTCTCCTCCCTCAGAGTGCCTGTTAGCGGAGCAACAGTCCCATACAGGGATCGACCTACCTGAGGGGGATTAGGCTGAGGTCGATTCTGTTGTAGAGGAATCAACAGTGGAAGAGCCATTCTCAGCATCACATGCTGAAAGATTATGGGTTCAGTCCCTGACTAACATGGTCCGATCAGCATTTAAAATGCCCCTTGCGGAGCCATCATCCACTTCTGTCTCCTCGTTGGGGTCGCTAAAAGCTCCCCAGACTGTTTGTTCCTTTCCGATCCATCCTTTACTGGAAGGGCTCATTTACCAGGATTGGGAGCATCCTGATAAAATATTTACTCCTCCCAAGAGATTTCAGGTGGTCTATCCCATGGAGGATAAGTTCGTCAAAAAATGGAGGGTCCCTACAGTGGACGCAGCCATCTCTTGTGTGAATAAATCACTGACATGTCCAGTGGATAATGTCCAAATGTTCAAGGACCCAATAGATAAAAAATTGGAGTCCTTATTAAAATCTGCTTTTGCTACAGCAGGCTTGGTGACACAACCAGCAGTGGCAGCTATTGGGGTCTGCCAAGCAGTGAAGGATCAGTTGAAACAGGTCTTAAGGGACTTGCCAGATCAGCAGGCTCTTGCCCTAGCTGATCTACCTAGAGCCTTATGCTTTGCGGTGGACGCTATAAAGGATTCAATCCATCAGGCCTCCCGCCTTACGCTGCCTGTAGTACATATGCGCAGGCTTCTATGGCTCAAAAACTGGTCTGCTGAAGCTCCCTGTAAAAAATTGCTGGTCAGCTTCCCATTTCATGGTGAACGCTTATTCGGGGAAGACCTGGACAAATATATCCAGAAAATTTCCAGCGGTAAAAGTACACTTTTGCCGGTTAAAAACAGAGTTAGAGGTCCCTCTTTTAAGAGGCCTGCTTCTCCAGTCCCTAGGACATCGGCTGTGAAACAGTTCCGACGGCCTCCTCGGTCAAATCCCGGAGGTAAAAATCAGGGACAATTGCAGGGTAACAAGAAGCCCTGGAGCAGGAGAGGTACAAAACCTCCCCCAAAGTCAAATGCATGAAGGGTTGCCCCCACTCAATCGGGTGGGGGGAAGACTTCAGTTGTTCACAGAGACCTGGCGGGACACGATCAAAGACAGATGGGTGCTCTCCGCAGTAAGTCTGGGATACAAATTGGAGTTAAAAGACTCCCCTCCTTCCCACTTTATAAGGTCAAACGTGCCAAGGGATCCCCAGAAGAGAGGATCCCTCCTGTTGGCACTAGAACAATTATTGCTCCAAGCAGTAATTATAGAGGTTCCCCTGGAAGAATGGGGCTTCGGGTTTTACTCAAACCTCTTTACAGTCCCGAAGCCAAACGGGGACGTGAGGCCCATATTAAATCTAAAAGGGCTAAACAAATTCCTACATATCAGGACTTTCCGGATGGAGTCGATCCGATCGGTGGCCACTGCCCTACAAGGGGAGGAATGGTTAGCCTCGATCGACATCAAAGATGCTTATTTGCACATTCCCATCTTTCCAGCCCACCAAAAATGTCTACGCTTTGCGGTAGAAGGGCGCCATTTTCAGTTCAGAGCCTTACCCTTCGGTCTGGCCACAGCACCACGAGTGTTCACAAAAATTCTGGCCCCATTATTGGCCAATCTAAGAACACGAGGTGTAACGATAATGGCATATCTAGATGACTTGTTGCTGATAGACCACTCAGTGGAAAAACTAGAAGTGGTTGTTCACGAGACAATCGAGTATCTGGAATATCACGGTTGGATTATCAACCGAGACAAGTCAGCCCTAAAACCAGTCAAAAGTCTGGAATACTTGGGGCTAAGGCTGGATTCAGACCAGAGAAAAATTTTCTTGCCTCAAGAAAAGGGGTCGTCTTTGAGAGATTTGACCCACCTAGTGGGTACAAAAAGACAGCCATCCATACGCCTGTGCATGAGGCTGCTGGGAAAAATGGTGGCATCATTCGAAGCAGTACCCTACGGTCAATTCCATTCAAGGAATTTGCAAAGGGCCATACTGTCAGCCTGGAACAAAAAAGTTCAGGCCCTAGACTTACCAATGTCCTTGTCCCCTTCCGTTCGCAAGAGCCTCCGTTGGTGGTTGGTTCCCCAGAATCTGGAAAGAGGGAAATCCTTCAGTCCGATTTCTTGGAAGGTGGTCACTACAGATGCCAGCCTTATAGGCTGGGGAGCAGTACTGGAGCAATGGTCTCTCCAGGGCAGATGGTCGGATGCAGAAAAGGCCCTGCCCATCAATCTCTTAGAGATATGAGCAGCCCGGTATGCCCTAGTAGCATGGACATCCAAACTCCAAGGGTCCCCTGTCAGAATTCAATCGGACAATGCCACGGCAGTGGCATATATCAATCATCAGTGTGGCACCAGGAGTCGTGCAGCCCAGAGGGAAGTAAATTGCATCCTGAAATGGGCAGAAAGATATGTCCCAGCCATATCTGCGGTATTCATTCCAGGAGTGGAGAATTGGAAGGCGGACTTTCTAAGTCGCCAACAATTATGCCCAGGGGAATGGTCCCTTCATCCCGAGGTTTTCCGGACAATATGTCAGCGGTGGGGAACACCGGATGTAGATCTGCTAGCATCCAGATTCAACGCAAAAGTGGACAGGTTTGTCTCTTGGACAAGGGATCCCCTAGCTTGCGGCTCGGATGCCCTAGTGTTCCCTTGGGATCAGTTCAAGCTGATATATGCATTCCCACCGCCACAATTGTTACCTCGATTACTCCGCAGAATCAGGGTAGAAAAGAAACCAGTGATTCTGGTGGCTCCAGCATGGCCCCGAAGAGCATGGTACGCGGAGATTGTAAAGATGTCTGTGGGGAGTCCTTGGACCCTCCCACATCGTCCGGACCTGCTTTCGCAAGGACCGATATACCACCCTTCCTTACCAGCCCTAGGTTTGACGGCCTGGCTATTGAAGCCCACATTCTAAAAAAGAGAGGGCTCTCTAATTCTGTGGTATCTACCATGATCAATGCCAGGAAGCCGGTATCCAGGCAGATCTACTATAGAATCTGGAAGGCGTACATCGCCTGGTGTGAGGCCAAGAAATGGCATCCACGTAAATACGTAATAGGTAGGATTCTGGACTTCCTACAATGGGCTGTAGATAGGAAGCTTGCCTTGAGTACTATCAAGGGTCAGATTTCGGCCTTGTCAATATTTTTTCAAAGGCCCTTGGCTTCGCATTCACTAGTCAAAGCCTTTATACAAGGAGTGATGCGTATTAGCCCTCCGGTTAATATTCCCATATGTCCATGGGACTTAAACCTGGTTCTGTCGGTTCTACAGAAACAACCATTTGAACCATTACAGCATATTTCCCTGGTTCTTCTAACCAGGAAATTGATTTTTCTAGTAGCCATTTGTTCGGCTAAAAGAGTGTCGGAATTAGCCGCTATGTCCTGTAGGGAGCCATATCTGGTTATCCATAAGGACAGAGTAGTGTTACGTCCTCATCCAGCCTTTCTTCCTAAGGTGGTATCGAGGTTTCATTTGAACCAAGATGTGGTTCTTCCTTCTTTTTTCCCCAAACCTAGTTCGGTAGAGGAAAAGTTATTGCATTCTTTGGATGTAGTAAGAGCAGTTAAAGCTTATCTAAAAGCCACTGCTCAGATTCGCAGAACGGATACTTTGTTTATTCTGCCGGAAGGCCCCAGAAGGGGTCAGGCAGCGTCAAAATCTACTTTAGCCAAGTGGATTCGACAGGTCATAATGCAAGCCTATGGCTTGAGAAGGAGACCGCCTCCGTTCAAAGTTAGGGCGCACTCCACGAGAGCAGTTGGAACTTCATGGGCAGTGCATCACCAGGCCTCCCTGGCTCAAATCTGTAAGGCCGCAACATGGTCTTCAGTACACACGTTTACTAGGTTCTACCAGGTGGACGTTAGAAGTCAGGAGGATGTCGCCTTTGGGCGCAGTGTGTTGCAGGCCGCAAAAGATCCTCATGTCTGATAGCGCTCAGCTTATGTATGGTGTACCCCCCCCCCCCTCATTGGGCATTGCTTTAGGACATCCCACATAGTAATGACTATGCCGCTCTGTGTCCCGTGATGTACGAGAAAGAAAATAGGATTTTTATAACAGCTTACCTGTAAAATCCTTTTCTTGGAGTACATCACGGGACACAGAGCTCCCACCCCTCTTTGGGGACACTTATTGCTTTGCTACAAAACTGAGGTGCTCCCGGATGGGAGGGGCTTATATAGGGGAGGGTACTTCCGGTTTTGGAAGTTGCCAGTGCCAGCACCTGAAGGTATCTATATAACCCACATAGTAATGACTATGCCGCTCTGTGTCCCGTGATGTACTCCAAGAAAAGGATTTTACAGGTAAGCTGTTATAAAAATCCTATTTTTTTTTTTTTTTTTTTTTCTCTAACTTTGTATACTGTTCCTAATCACGTATGTCAAATGCAGTACAGTACTGTGTGTAGGTCAGGGGTGTCCAACCCTTTGACCTTCCTGGACCACATTGGAATAGGAGGAATTGTCCTGGGCCGCATGTGCTCGGGCATGCCAGCCAATTCATTGGAATGCGCTGCTGTGCCTGTGTTTTGTGCCGGCCACTATGGCTTGCCCGGCTGCATGTTGAACTCTCCTGGGTTTGACACCCCTAGTGTAGATAATATGGGCAAAAATAAGCAACTAAGAAGAAATCTTCATGACTAGTAAAAAAATAACTGACGTTCTTGTAGCAGGCCATTATGTAATGTAATTCCTTTTTGGAATTGTGGTGCTTATGGAGGACTTGACATCGGAAAACAAGGGGTTGTAACATTTCTACAGTTCAGCCCTCTGGCTTGTGTGGATGGTGCTTATAAAATACTGCAACCAAACTTCTGTTACTAAATGAAACCCCACACAAATGGAGCATGTTTCCTGTAAGGTATATACCATATCATTGGATTGAGAAGATATACCCAATTCCCAATTGTTGTAAGTGTCAAACTTTTCCATTGAAAGATAAAAAATGATTTGAGTAAGAGAAGAATTACTTTTCTTTAATAAGAACGGGTGCATTAGTGAGGATGGTAGTGCACAGTGTATGTATGTGGATCCCTCTGATCATGTTCTCTCATATTTACAGCCAGAACACCTCCTAAGTACAAATGACAATGTCACTGTCCACTGCCACACGCCTGGAATTATAATTCGAACACTTGCTTCGGATGACATCGCTTCACCCTTCACTCAGACTGAGCTCTCTATAGACTCTGCCTTACATCAAGAAGATTTGAACAGTCATCAGAGTTGTCATGAAGCTGATCATCTTTCCCAGGAGATCCACCATAATGACATTAACAGTAGCCATGACTCTTTGTATTGCACTGAGCAGTCCTCAAAGATGAGGGTGGGGAGTACTATGAAGCTGTTACAGCATCCTGATGTAAAAGAGGACATAACTGTTGTGGGGGTAAAACCTAGTGAAGATTGCATTGACTTGGAAGCAAACCTTGTGAAAAAGGTAAGAGTAGAAAATATGAACATTATGATGTAACATTGCAAGTCCCCTTGTTGGTCAACTTGCCACCTTGTAATCCTGCAACATACAAAGACCCACTAAAGCTGACCATAGACGGTTCTAATCTCAGTTGGTTCAGCAGAAACCGGCCGAGATTGGAACCATGTATGGGCAGGCTGAATGTACCAAGTTGATCGATCTATCAACTTGGGTACAACCAGTCTGCTGGATTTTAGAGCTGCACGATTAATCGTATTAAGATCTCGATTAAACCCCCCCCCCCTCCCGCGCGCGAGCTCAAGGCTGGATTAGCTCGATTTTCCAGATCTCCCTGTCGGAGCCACGGAACCAGCGTGGAACGCAAATGGCACCGATATCGGATATCAGTCAGCAGAGAGCATAATGCCTGGCCTGGGCCTTAATACACCAAGGGGCGGATGCTTTTCCCAAAGGGGCGGTTGTATGGTTATAAAGACGGCAAGGGGCGGATGCTTTTCTAACCATTTTAAAGAATCGTGATCTTTATTCTAAGCAAAAGAATCGCGATTCTAATTTTTCCCAGAATTGTGCAGCTCTACTCTTATTTTTAGTGGCTGTTAAAGCCACTAGCAATTAATCACTGTGTTCTTCCGGCAGGGACAGCTTCCCCCACTGGGAGAACACAATGGCTCCACAGGAGGGATTCCCCCGTCAACACCGATTGTGTTGGTGGGGGAATCGAGCGATTTTTCTCTCCTGCAACCCATGGTTGAGAAAAATAAGAAATGGCTGCACATACAACATTTCCAAAAATGCCTTTTATTGCAGATGGTCAAAATACACCAGGAAGATACCAGGTGTTAGTCACGTAGATGCGTTTCACACATCTGATCTGTGCTTAATCATTGAAACCCATGGTTACAAGAAAGAAAATCGCTCATTCTATGGCCGGCTTTACTCCCACTTTTGTATGCTTGCTCTCCCATGTGTGCTTTCTAGAATCTTACTTTTTTTTATATTGCGCTCTTCCCAGTTGGGAGGTTCCCCCTTTATCTGTAATATATAGTAGTGTTCCATGTACAAAATGCTCTGCCCTGTCCTAGATAGTGGTATGAAGTGCCCATCAACTAGAAGTTTCCAATAACAGGAGGAAGCTGATGGGCTAGTTGTATTAGCAAATCTACTGACGATGCAGGAGTGTCATGATTTCTGAATACTGGTACTAAGGCATTTGCCGGATTAAAGGGCACTACCCGTTCTATGTGTTTTTCATAACCTTTCCACCTGTTTATGGATATTTTGCTAGATTCAGTTGTGTAGATAATTTTGCTAGTTTCATTTTTGATCAGTAAAGGCTGCTTTGTTGGGTTTTGGAGTGAGGAGAGTAGAGAGCAGTGTTTGTGGATTTCTCTGATTGGAGTAAACACATATAACTGATTTCAAATATAAAAGTCTTTTATTATAGAAATTGCTACAAAGCAGATGGCTGCAGACTGGAGCTCCATGTTTGACAGGAAACGTGACCTCCACTCCACTTTTTTTTATTTTTTAAGAACTTTAGCCCAGGTTCACACTGGGCTGTGGGAATGAAGCCGTGCGAGTTCAGCTGAACTCGCACGATTTCACTCCCGCTTGTCTGTCCCGATTTCGGCCTTGATTACAGAGACATCTGTGCAGTTTCTGCACAGATGTCAATGTAAATCGCTGGCCGAAATCGCAAAAAGTAGTACAGAAACTTTACCGTATAGGACGGTGACATTGCCGGTAATTGCCGCCGATTTGACATGCGATTTTACATGTCAAATCGCACCAGTGTGAACCAGGGCTTAATGTCACAAACATTCAATAGACACAACTCGTGGAGGTCACATGTTTCCTGTCACATCTGCATTTCCCTGAGACCCCTTTCACACTGGGTCGCTTTGCAGGCGCTATAACGCTAGAAATAGTGCCTGCAAAGCGACCTGAAACAGCCGCTGCTGTCTCTCCAGTGTGAAAGCCCAGAGGGCTTTCACACTGGAGTGGTGCGCTAGCAGTGCGCGGTGCGCTAGCAGGACGGTAAAAAAAAGTCCTTAGCAGGATGGTAAAAAAAGTCCTGCTAGCAGCATCTTTGGAGCGGTGAAGGAGCGGTGTGTATACCGCTCCTGCCCATTGAAATGAATGGGATACTGCGGCTATACCGCCGGCAAAGCGCCTCTGCAGAGGCGCTTTGCAGTGGTTTTAACCCTTTCTCGGCCACTAGCGGGGGGGTAAAAGCGGCTGAATAGCACCGCAAAATTAACAGTAAAGCGCAGCTAAAAATAGCGGCGCTTTACAGCCGAAGCCACCCCTGCCCCAGTGTGAAAGGGGCCTAAGGATACCTGTCTGCAGACTGGAGCTCCACGCTCCACAGGAATCATGTGACCTCAACAGTTTTTTTTTCTGTTAATCAACTTTAACTTCTTCGCTGCCAGAACTGTTTTTGCATTTTTTTTATTATTTTTTTGCAGACATGTTTAAAAAAAAATTTTAGCCTGAAGATTACATAAACCCCCCCTAAACATGATATATTTTCTGAAAGCAGACACCCTAGAGAATAAGATAGTGGTCGTTTTTTATGTCACACGATATTGCCGCAAAGGTCTAGGAAACGCAAACTTTCAGTAAGAGACACAATAAAGTGAATTTACAGGGAAAACAAATGCAATAAATTACCCACATTTTTGGTAAAATATAAAAGAAGAGGTTGTACCAAGTAAAAGGATACCCAACATGTCAAATCTTAAATTTGCATGCGCCCATGAAATGGCGACAAACTTCTGTACCCTGTATTTTCTATAGGCGACACTTCCAAAGCCCCCTATGGGTCCTTAGTTTAGTTTTACGGAGGATGTCTGGTGTTAGAAATATCGCTTTCACTCCGTTGGTTCAAGCGTAGGCACCCCTGATGCGTGTTTGCGTTTGTACATGCGTATGTGTGGGAGTGGGGGCCCTCTAAAAAAAAATTTGGGGGGGGGGGATTATGTGCTTGGGTGCCGCCTCCTCCCCTCTGCTGCTACATTTGGCACCTTTTGGGGGGGAGGGGTTTTGACAGGTTCCCATTTGCGGCTGAGTTCAGCTCCCTCCTCCTTCCCCCGCAGCCGGGTTATTCACAGAGCCCAGTGCAATTCGCGCTTGCGTAGTAGGAAACTGGCTGTGAAGCCGCACGGCTTTACTGCCGATTCCCCTTAGCCAAGATGGCGGCGGCAGCACCCGGAGAGCTGATTCAAGAATCGGCTTAGGGGAAGACACTGCTGGATGCCTGGGAAGGTAAGTTCCTTGATATTAAAAGGCAGCAGCTACAGTATTTGTAGCTGCTGACTTTTAATTGTTGGAGGAGGGGGGGGGGCAAACTCCTCTCTAACTTTTTTTTTATTGACAGGTTCTCTTTATTGAGACCCTGCATGTCTCCTCTATGCTCCACGGTCTATGCTCCACGGGGGGGGGTAGTATTTGAGGGGGTTGTGGGTCTGTAAGTGGAGGGACGGGGTGGTATTTGAGGGGCTGTCAGTGGAGGAAGAGGTTGGTATTTGGGGGAGTTGGGGGTCTGTCAGTGGGGGGGAGGGGTGGTATACTGTAAATACTGTAATTGCTGACTTTTAATATTAGGGAACTTGCCTGCCCAGGCTTTAAGCAGTGTCTTCAACTGAGCGGATTCTTGAATCGGCTCTTGGGTGCTGGCGCCGCCATCTGGTTTCCTACTGTGCATGCGCTAATCGTGCTGTGTTCTGTGAATGGGCCGGCTGTGGGGGAAGGTGGTGGGCGGTTAACTCAGCTGGAAGTGGGAGTGGATACCCGTCAAATCAAGGTAACCGCTCCCCCCCCCAAAAGGTGCCAAATGTGGCAGTGGAGGGAGGGAGAAGGCAGAAAAGCGGAGCGTCCCCTTTTGGGTTTAGCGCCGCTTACAAAAAAAAATCTTTTTTTTTTGCAAACAAATTAAGTTACATTCAAGAACATAAAATCCCCTCCCCCCCAACATTTTTGAGAAGGCCCCCCCACATATACGCATGTTTGAACGTAAACACACGTGTCAGGGGCGCCTACGCTTGAAAACGTTGATTGCGATGCACATATTACATATCGCTGCACACACCGGCATGAGATATTTCTAGCACCAGACCTCCTCCATAACACTGCACTGATACCTAGAGGGCTTGTGAAGCTTCGCCTGTAGAAAATACAGGGTACAGAATTTTGTCGCCATTTCATGGGTGCATGCAAATTTGAGGTATCTATTTACTCGGTGCAACCTCGTCTTTTATATGTTACCAGAAATGAGGAACATTTATTGCATTTGTTTCCCTTTTAAATTCACTTTAGTGTGTTTTTTTACTGAATTTACGGTAATATCGCGTGACATAAAAAATTGGAACTACCACTATTTTATTCTCTAGGGCAGGGGGAGGCAAGCTCGGCACTCCAGCTGTGGTGAAACTACGAATCCCATCATGCCTCTGCCTCTAGGAGTCATGTCTGTGATTGTCAGGGTCTTGCAATGTCTCATGGGACTTGAAGTTTTAAAACAGCTGCAGGCTGCTGCCTACCCCTGCTCTAGGGTGTCTGCTTTCAAAAAATATATCATGTTTGTGGGGGTTTATGTAATCTTCAGGCCAAAACTTTTTTTTTAAACATGTCTGCAAAAACAGCTCTGGCAGCAAAAGGGTTATGCCGCGTACACACGATCATTATTCACGGCGGTTAAAAAACCGCCGTGAATAATGACATTAAAAACGAGGGAACGGCTTGTTCCCCACACACGGTCGTTTTTCACGTAATTTTTTCTCTTGACGATAATAAAAACGACCGTCTGTGGGCTCCGCGGCAGTGTTTCCCTATGGGAAAACTGCAGCGGGAAACATGTCGAAAAAAACGACGAGAAAAATTAGAGCATGTTCTTATTTTTCTCGTCGTTTTTAATGCCGTTTTTCTCGTCTAAAAAAACGGCAAAAAGCCCACACACGATCGTTTTTCTCGTCGAAAGGAAAAAATTTTGTTTTTCTCGATGAGAAAAACGGCCGTGTGTACACGGCATTAAAGTTGAAAAAAAAAAAACTGTGGAGGTCACATTAATCCTGTGAAGAGTGGAGCTCCAGTCTGCGGCCAGATACCCTCAGGAAAATGCAGATGTGACAGTAAACATGTGACCTCCACTTCCACAAGTTGCGTCTGTTAAATGTTAGTGACATTAAAGTTCATAAAAAAAAAAAAAAAAGGTGGAGTGGAGGCCACATGTTTCCTGTCAAACATAGAGCTCCACTCTGCAGCCAGACCCTCTTGGATTTTTCATTGCAGTCTATCTTGAGGCAGCGGGTACAGAATCAAAGAAGTGAGTTTCACCCCAGTAACCAGTTTGGAGGGATATAGCATGGAGTAAGAAATACTTTGTGAAAATCCTCCAGTTTGAGCTTAACGTCCATGAACTTTACTTATTGTTTTTTCACCTCAGAAGGAAAGTCAGGGAAGATGGAGACTTTTAAGTTGTTAACAGTTATGCCTGGGTGCTCTCTAGCCATGTGCAGGATGATCTCTGTATCCCAGTAGTGTAGTAACTTGATTAGAAAAGGTCTGGAAGGATTTCTAGTGGTCGACATGGTACTCTGTGGGCCCCCTCCACAGAAAAATGGTTGCTGACAAAAAGTGTTGCCTATGTCTTTATGACTTATACAGAGCATCTTCCTTCTGTATGCTCAAGGATTCCAATAAGTCTGAGATTGTTACATCTAAGCCTGTCACTAGATGTTCAACTCTCATTTCTTGTGCATTTAACCTGGAGTGTAGCAGGGCTATGTCTTATTTCAAGGGTGTAGCTTGATCCTCTTAATCTCCCAACCTGCCTTCCAGGTAGATTCTCTTATTTTCTGCATGTCATGCCTGAGTAGAGCAATGTCCTCTTTTATGCCTTGTACACACGACCGGGATTCCCGGCGGTAAAAAGTCCGCCGGGAATCCTGGGGGGAAAACCGAGAACCTGCTCGGTAACTTTCCCCCTGTACACACCAGAAGTTTTCCCGTCGAGAAAACTGTGGTGAGAGCTTTGGCCGGGAATCCCCGCCATGTGTATGCTCCACTGCAGTGGAAAACTGCCAGGTTAAAAACCGCTGTGAATCAGGGTGGGGAAAAAAGAGAACATGTTCTCATTCTTCCCGCCGGGTTTCCCGGCAGTTTTCCTGTCGGTAAAAACTGCGATGGAGCATACACACGGCCGGTTTTCCCGGCCAAATGCTCTCATGGCAGTTTTCCCGACGGGAAAAACGGTCGTGTGTACGAGGCATAAGGTTCTAAATTTGTGTAGAGATGGAAGAATTTTTATTGCCTGCAGGATTCCTTCCAGAGTGGGTCCAGGATGGTATGTCAGGCTGTGCACCGATATTTGTGGAGCACACGGGGTCTCCTGAAGTAAGCCTTTCCTCCCCTGCATTCTGCTCCTACCTTCCCAATAACGTGGCCTCCTAGTTCTCAAGGATATGATCAGGGTTTTCCGGGGGCACAGAAGAACAAGTATTGATGTCTTTGCTCACAGATTCCTTGGCAGGAGTGTGGGCAAAATGCTCAAGCTTGGTTGCCGCAATCCCTGGCTATGGATTGCTCCCCTTGATTCTTCTTAGTCATACCTGCTACTGGTGTGGCTGAGGGGTGGCATCAGTATGGCGGGGGAGATCCTCTGCAAGCAGGGGCCAACAAACTGGACAATTGGAGGCAGTAGCAGAGACTAGGTTTGCTGCTTACATTAAACCAGGGTTTCTCAACCAGGGTTCCATGGAAGTCTAGGGTTCTTCCAGAGGTTGCTAGGGGGTCCTTGTGCAATGAGCAATTTCTGCCGCTCAGATAAGTTCCCACTGACACCACTGATCTTTTTAGCTATCTGTAAGGAGGTAATTCTTCTTAATGACCACAAGTGTAAGGAGCATTCTTCCCACTGACCATCCAAGTGTAAGGAGCATTCTTCCCACTCACCATCACACTAATGTATCATGAGTTGTAGATATAAAAAAAATTTGCAGGGGTTCCCTGAGCCCGTAAAGTTATTTTTAAGGGTTCCTCTGTGTTGAAAAGGTTGAGAAAGGCTAAACTTTTAATCTGCATCAATACCGTATTAATTTTAACATTGTTTACCAACATTGTAAATTATAATGAACTGAATATGAATAGTCTATATACCTTTTTTTTATTTGGTACAGAATCTTGGACCTTCTGCTCTAGAAGAACATGCCAGCAAGCCTCCAGTAGACGAAACAGTGCTTATTGTCCCATCATGTCATAGTTACATTCAAAGTGATGATATTGATGGAGAATCTGTTCTTCCTCTTACCACACTTGCAGGTAGCAGGCTTTATTGTGTTATTTTTGTGTCTGATTTATAGTTGATGTCAAATGGCAGTGTCTACCCTATTGTGTTGGTTCATTTACAGTTGTGAATGGGTATTAGGAAAATATGACACATTTGTAAAGGTATAAAGTGCCGGCATCTAGAAATAGCTGCATATACCTACCAAATGCTGAACTGAGCCAATCTGATGCGCAAAGCTTTTGCACTTCCATATAGTGGCTAAGCTTCCCTTCCCATTCTACCTCCTTTTCATGTCTATTAGCCAGTGAGGCTGCCAGTCACAGTGTTGGGCCAATAGGAATGTTTCGGGGGTGGGTACAACATAATCAGAAGTGTCAAAGCTTTGCCTGTCAGAACTGGAGCTCTCTAAAAGTTACTGAACTTTATATTTTTTAGCAGTTTTTTTTACTTTCAAAATATTTTATTTTCAGAAAATATAAAGTAAATCATAAGACAATATAATATAATAATGTAGAAATGACAATTAATATCCTATATCCTAAAACTAATAAGAGAGTATCACATAAATTATAACATTATAGCATTAAATATGCTGAAAATTGCTCGTAAGGCTAAACCACGCCAGGAAGGCTTCTTTGAGCCAAACTTTTAATGAATAAAGATCCACATCTCTCCGCGGCACCCCTATAGGGATCATGCTGTGCCTGAAGAGGGGATTTCCAATTTTCTACATGGGCTCATATTGTAGCCTCCAGAGCCTCCTGTAGCCTCCAGAGATAAAACCAATGAAACAGGATGATAATTCGACTAAACTATAGCTTTACAATCTTTGAGGTATATGTGCATTTAGGAGAGCTACATACAGGGACCTGGGAACCTGGCAATCAGTCACCCTGAAGATCAAGTTAAAAACTTTGTTCCAAAAGGGGCGAATCCTAGGACATTCCCACCAGATGTGGGCCATTGATCCTGAAAGTTGGCATACTCTAGATCAAGAAGGATCTGATGATGGGTATATGGCAGCTAATTTAGCGGGGGTAAGATACCATCTGGTTAAAACCTTAATATTAGCTTCCATTAGATATACATGCAGAATACCTTTAAAGGACTTTGAGCAAGCTTTATGCCAGGTCTCCAGGTCCCAGCTATACTGGAAGTCTGTTTCCCAAGCTGTCATATAAGAGGATTTCGCTGTAGGGTGAGTGAGGGATGAGTATATCACAGAAATGCCTCCCCTTGGCTCCACAGCCTGATCGCACCATGTTTCTTAATTTGTAAATTGTAGCGGTAATGGTTTATCCCTCCAAATATGATTTAAGAATTGTGAGATTTGACGGTAGCGCAGTCTTTCAGAGTCCGGGAGTTTTTAATATTTTGACGCAGTGGTTAAGGGTTATAGGACTCCCAGATTTAAATACGTTTCCTATACGGTATAGTCCCCTATCTGTCCACCATTTGAATGCCTTGACATTTTGACCCGGAGAAAAATCTGGGTTATTGAATAAAGGTGCAAGAAGACGTCCTGTAGAATTTTAGCAGTTTTTTTTTTTTTATGTTATTGACAAATTCTCTTTAAAAAGCAGGATGGTCTTTAAATGAGTACAGTGGAACCTCGGATTACGAGCATAATCCATTCCAGCAGAATGCTCGTAATCCAAAGTACTCGCATATCAAAGCGAGTTTCCCATTTAAAGTCAATGGAAACGAAAATAATTAGTTCCGCATTGACTTCAATGGCATGCAATACCGCATGTGGTAAGAGGCGGGGGGTCCCGGAGAGCCTCAGAAACAGCCGGAAAGGCCCGAGGACAGCTCGGCTGACCTCGGCAAAGCTCAGGAACGTAGTATTTCCAAATCTTTCCAAGCATTTCCGAACGACGACGATCTGCGTCGTTCGGCTCAGGCCAAACGCGGTACTGCACACCACTTTGGCCTGAATCCTGCTCATTTTGCGAGACAACACTCGCAAACCGAGTCAGGATTTTTCAGAATACAGTGCTCGTATTGCAAAACGCTTGTTAACCGCGTTACTCGCAATCCGAGGTCCCACTGTAGTTTTGTTTTTCAAATCCCTAAATGTAACTCATTTTACTTACTGCAGCTCTTCAAATTCCAACACGCTTCCTTTCTATTCCCCCACCTCTGTATAATGCTGAAATTTCCTGCAGGACAGGAAAAACTTTCATCACATCATATGAACTGAGATTTTCTGTTTCCGCCCAGCTGTGCTCTGTGAGAAGGAAAGGGCACATAAGAAGCTAAAAGTTCAGTTTGTATAGCTTGTTGGAGCTTACATGGTGCTATAGACTATTTCTCTAACCCCATGTGACAGTGATGGACCAATTGTAAGTTATTAGTGTCACATGCTCACCCATACCTGGAAGTGCCATGTAGTGCACTTTGTCAGGGGAGCAAAGGAAAGGTATGCTGCTGGTAGAGCAGGGGAAGGGAGTTAAGTGATTTTATTTTTCCCTTTCTCGGGCAAAAGAATGTTTTCTTTAGGAAAATTTTAAAAAAAGTGGTTCTAAAGGTAGAAGTTGTTTTTTTTACCTTAATCCATTCTATGCATTAAAGTTTTGAGCTCAAATCGATTCAGTTTTGAAGAAAATCGATTTTTTTAGATTTAAAAAAAAAAATATATTATTTATTTTTTCCTTCAAAGTTTCCGTAGCAGGGCTGCAGGGGGCGTATGCGGAATGGCACTGGGCTGCGTTACCCCAATTACATCTACTCGCCGCAGCGAGAAGATGTAATGTAACACTAACTAACCGCAAGCCGCCGTCTGCCTATCTGATCAGCGTGTCATGCAGACAGACGGCAGCCATTGCAGTGTTCAAAAGCCGCGCCTCCCGAGTCCTCGTCTGTGATAGGCGGAACACTCAGTTTCACAGCAGGCAGTGTTCAGCCTATCACGGACATCCTCTCATCCTCGTCTGTGTTATGAGGATGAGCGGATGTCCATGATAGGCGGAACACTGAATGCTGGGAAATTGAGTGTTCCGCCTATCACAGACGAGGAGGAGGCGCGGCTTTTGAATACTGGAATGGCCGCCGGTGTAGCAGTAAAATCCGTATCCCATGAAAATCTGCGTCAGGTACGGGCACAGTGATTGAAGCATGGGCACAGTGAAGCACGGGCACAGTTCAATTCAACTAAGAGTATAACCTCAAGATTTGTTGTTGTTTTATTAGCTAAATCCAAATACAGTATTAATAATTTGGATGTTTAACAATCTTTGTTGCACACTGACTTTGCAGTTAGAGAAAGAGTTTGCCTTTGCAATTTTGTTTGTTGATGCACTTCAATTAATATAATAAAAAAAAAATCGAATCGTAAATCGAGTTTTTTTGGGGGAAAATCGCCCAGCCCTAAGTGAATATCTGCTAAACTTGCACTATTTAGGAGATATTCACATAGCATGCAGCCAGTGACCCGATGCATGCACTCTGAAGGGACGGCATACCCGTGATGTACCTTCAGAGCTTTGAGCCGGAGCTCCCATGCACAATGTCATCCCAGCCCTAGCCATTCATAGAGCCAGAGTACATGAACCCAGAAGGTTGAAGATAGAAGCGCCCGGGAGCTGTGACAGCACTGTGCTGGGGTCTCTGTGTCCAGGTAAGTCTGTCATAATGTGCTAGTACATTATGACTTAAACCTGCAGGGGTTTCTTGTTAAAAAAAAAAACCTGCAGGGGGGCACAATTTTTTATTTATTTTTTTCTTGCGCTCTACTACCCCCCTTTTAAGGTAAAAAAAAACCTTTTGCATGCAGTTCCCTGCCCCTCCTCCCTCCCTCCCCTTTACTTACCTGAGTTTGATCTCGATCCAGCTATGTCCATGAGAGCAGAGGCTCTGTCTGCGCTCTCCCACCTCATTGGCTCAGAGACAGCGCCTCTGCTGCTGTCAATTGGAGCCAGTGACAAGGGAACAGGGGGCAGGGCTGAGTCAATAGACACAGACAGCGAGGCTCAGGAGCAAAACACATGTGTCCCCATAGCAAGCAGCTTGTTATTGGAGCACTTAGCCAGGGGGGAGGCAAGTGCCGGCGGGGTACTTGAGAGAAGCAGGAGGATGATTGGGGCTACTCTGTGTAATACCATTACACACAGCAGGTAAGTATAACCTGTTTTTTTTTTAAATACCAAAGAAAGTTTAGAATCACTTGAAAACTTGTGTGGTGTGCTTTGTGTATTTTTCCTCTGCAGTAATCCAGTGTGAAACATTTTTTTTTCGTACAGAAGCTGTCTTTTAATCAAGACCAGTCACTGCTGCTCTCTTTGCGCAATGTGATTGATCTTGTATCTGCCCCTTTCTTGTAGTGGGCGGAGATGCTGGGTTCCTCCCATAGCTCTGCTCTCTACACAGGCCATGTGCAGCACAGTAATGATGTCACTGCTACTTTTACAAGTTAATAAGTAGATTTGTAAAGACACACAAAGTAGATTTGTGGCTTTTAAGAAATGTATTTAAAGCGGAGCTCCGCCGTAAAAAAGAAATTAAAAGCCATCAGCTACAAATACTGCAGCTGCTGATTTTTAATATTAGGAATACTTGCCTGTCCTGGAGTCCAGCGACGTCGGCAGCAGAAGACGAGCAATCGCTTGTCACTCTGCTGCCCCCACCGCCATCATGGGTGAGGGAATCAGGTAGTGAAGCGTTTAGGCTTCACTTCCCGGTTCCCTATTGTGCATGCGCGAGTCGAGCTGCGCGTCTTTCACTGGTCCCCGCTGTGTTAAGGGAGCCGTGTGTTTCCCAGAACACAACGGGGGGACCGGGAAGTGACGCACTACGCACCGGAAGTGGGTGCAAATACCTGTCTATCTGAACTCCCCTCCCCCTGAAAGGTGCCAATTGTGGCACCGGAGGGGGGGAGGAATCCGGACAGTGGAGGTTCCACTTTAGGGTGGAGCTCCGCTTTAAATGAAAGTGTTTGTGCTCAGAGTTCAGCTGGAAATTTAGATTAGGTGTATCTCGACATATTTATATTTTTAAATATTTTTTTTTCCAATATTTTTATATTTATATCATTGGATAGCAGCTTCTGCTGGCCTTTGCATGGTTGATTGTACCCATTATGTTCTGCCATGTACAAAACTGATCTCCTTCTTTTTTTTTTTTCTAGACCCAATATTGCAGCATCACAGGAATAAATCCCACAGTCTTGTCTCTACGGTTGATGGACCAGACTCTGATGACTTGAAAGATGTGGAGGATTTATAGAACTGCTTCCTAACCATTCCTAGACTTGCTGCACGCAATCTATTTTTCACCCTCACTTAGCTGCTACAAAAAACTGTTTTGGCACCAGACCAGTTACTATTACACTACAAATTATGCACTATTATGTTATCACCAGCTTATATTGTTACAGTCAGGTATTTTCAGCGTCATTAACCAGCTATGCTCCTAAATTGAATCCTTTATCATAGTCACTTTGTCAGCCAAAGTTTCATGCAAGAGAGGTGTGTTACCATTCATCACCACAGAAGGCACATTTACATGTGAAGCAGCAGCCGATCAGCCGAAGCGAGCAAACCCATCACTCCAAAATGCAGAGCTGTGAATATGCCCTCATTGTCACCCATTCATACTAGTCTTGGGGCAGACAAACCACTGTGAGTGAAATTGCACACATTATTACTGCCCTGGAACTAGCACTAGTCTCAAAAGTTGGATGAAATCAACCGGATCACGAAAATGAGCCTTAACTAGCTTGCATAAAGCTACAAACTGATGGTAAATCTAAAAGGTGATTGTACAAACAAGTATGTGATGTAAGCTGCTGTGCAATTGGATAGAAATTGATTTGATTGCATAGGTATGGCCTCATTACATTGTAAATATGATGGTACAATCAGACTGTAGTGTGTCACATGTCTTGTGACATCATCACCACCCTACTAGTGATGTCACAAGTCCCCCCCCCCCCCCGAAGTAGGTGTTGGTGTTTAAAAAAAATGCAAACGTATTGTTGTCATGTGACATTGAAGAAAGGTGGTTTATATGAAAACTGAGATTGAATTTTGATTTTAATATACTTTTTTAAACTAAAAACCTTACATTTTCACCCTAATCTTATAGAGCAGAGGTCCTGATGAGACTGACCTATGCTCTAAAAGAGCCATATAGGGGTTTATTCACCAAATGAAAATGAGCAGTTCACTTTGCAAGGGTGTTTATCAAAGTGGAGGTCCACCCAAAAAAAATTTTACATTAACAGTCTCCTTAAAACCTTTTAAAAAAATATTTTTTTTTTTTACTTACCAGAAAGGCCTGTTGCTAGGCAGTCGTCCTAATCTGTCACTTCCTATTCCGCGGAGCTCCTAGGTCATTTCCTGCCTCGCCTGTGTCTTCCGGGACCTGTTTGTATCCCAGAAGACAAGCTGGGCATTAACGAAGCGCCGCGCGACTCGCGCATGCGCAGTAGGAAACGGGCAGTGAAGCCGCAAGGCTCCACTGCCGGTTTCCCTTTGTTGGAATGGCGGCGCCGTCGCCCAATCCAATGGACGGATCGGCCACGGGGGGGGGGCTGACATCGCAGGCTCCCTGGACAGGCAAGTGTCCTTATTAAAAGTCAGCAGCTACAGTGTTTGTAGCTGCTGACTTTTAAAGAAAAAAATTTGCGGGTGGAACACCGCTTTAAGCTAAGGGAATATTCCCTTGCAAAGTGAACAGCCCATTTGCCTTTAGTAAATCAACCCTCTAGGTCAGTGATGGCAAACCTTGGCACCCCAGATGTTTTGGAACTACATTTCCCATGATGCTTAACTACACTGCAGAGTGCATGAGCATCATGGGAAATGTTGTTCCAAAACATCTGGGGTGCCAAGGTTCGCCATCACTGCTCTAGGTATTAGTCAGTTGCCAGGTCTTGGGCAATGCTTTATTTACAGAGGTTGCTTTGCTTTTAGTTTACAAATGCCACACACGTGTATTGTATAAGCTTGCTATACGATATCAGTCTTTTGCTGGCTGGGTTTTTGAAGCAAATTCTGACATGCTACTATTGTATATTGTTTTCCATAAAGAGCACTACAGTTGATTACTAGATGAAGGTAATGTAAAGTTTGTAAAAGCTAAAACAATCCTGTCAAAAGGTGCTAATATATGTATTTGCTATTTATAGGTTTAGGATTTATACCTGGACCTAAAGTGTTGCGTGACAAGATGGAATCCAGGTTTATGCTGAAAAATTATTATTTTTATCCCCTTCTGTTGAGCAACTTCTGAATATCTGATGGCTGCAGCTGCAATTATTCCAAGTTACGTCCACTGTGAATTTTAGCTGCAAGGCATATGATATGTTTACACACATTCCTATGTAGCAGTAAGCTCAATTCCATAGGCCACATCCAGAACACATACAATTTGGGCCATATATAACATTGACAGAAAAAGCCTAAAGTATAACTAAAGGCAAAACGTATTTTTTAGTTTTGGATAGAGTGGAGATGGATTAGAACACTTGTCAGTTTTTATTGCTGTCTGTGCCCCCGTTGGGGAGATTCACCCTCTCTATTTGTCCTGTTTACCTTAAAAGAGAATCCCAAATTCTGGTTTGTCCCCAAAAAAGTAATAGAGGGTAAATCTTCCAATGGGGACACTAGTTGTGGTGACCTTTGAGCCACCAAGGAATTCCCTTAAACCGGAGTTCCACCCAAAAGTAGAACTTTCGGTTTAAGGACCCCCTAACATGCCACATTTGGCATGTTATTTATTTTGAAAGGGAGAGAGAATGGAAGCCGGTACCTAGTTTTGACAGGTACCCAGCTCCCACTTCTGCTCATGGCACAGAGCAGAAGTTCTCCTCTCCCTGACACACAGGTCCCAGAAGATTGCCCGGCTATTCAGAACTCTCAGTGCGGCTCGCACCCAGCTGTGAAGCCGCAAGCTGTCACAGCCAGGTGCCCACACTTGCAATGCCAGTGGGGAGGAGAAGAAAAGAAGCGAGGCTTCCGGCGGCTGCATCGCTGGACCATGGGAAAGGTGAGTGTCTGTTTATTATAAGTCTACAAACTTTTTGTAGCTGCTGACTTTTAATAAACACAGAAATGGGTGGAACTTTTAATTTGCAGGGATTTCCTTTCACTTCCTGATTGGCTATGGGACTGGAAGTGAAGGGAAATATCCCCCAATGGGACACAGATGGTGGGAAAAAATTCTGACGGGGGTTATAACACTTCCTTGCTCTATCTAAGATGATAAACAAAAAAGTTTTGCCTATAGTTCTACTTTAAATAAAATTTTGCCAACATGAATATTTTTCTATGGATCTGATTTAAAAAAAAAAAAAAAAACACTGAACTAAGCAAAACTAGCCAAAGAAATAGCAGCACTTCAAATATTAGAGAACCTGAACTGTGGAAGCTGTGCCCAAAATACTTTCCATGCCTTGTTCCATATTGTGTCTCTCTTTGGAGGTGGCCATCTTGGGAGAAGCAGGGCTTTGCTTTCATATGTCAGAGCTGCTTGCATATGACTGGTGGAGGGATATTCAAGAAGGTGCAGAAAGCACAGTTACACAGAATGGATGAAACAGAAGCAGGTTTATCCTTGCATTGCAGGTCCTTAGATACCACTTTCTCTCCAGTAAGGAGCACTTTAGTGACATCACCACAACTCATGTAAACTAGCAGTCAGAGGCACAGTGCCTTAGATCTCACACTGCAGATATAGAGCTATGATGCTCAAGGCACAGGAAGGTCACTGCTATTTGTCAACAGGAATTTAGGACAAAGATCAAATGTATCAGGATGCTGCTTAGGCACAGTTAATAATTTTCCTAAAACAAAGCAAATCTTCACTTTGTGACCTTGGGTCTACTTCAAGTGCTAGAGATGCTATTTAAAAAGATCAGTGTAAGATTAAACTCAAAGTATAAACTAAAGGCCAATTTTTTTTTTTTTTTTTTTTAGTTTTTGATAGAGCTGAGATGGAAGAGAACAACTGTTCAGGTTTCTATTGCTGTCTGTGACAACATTAGGGAGTGTCAACCTCCCTATTTGTCCTGTTTATCATTACCATTGATAACGAAAGTGAAATAAAAACCCAAATTTTGAATTGTTAGCAGAACGAGGGTAGAGGGAAAAGCTGCCAATGGGGGGGGGGACACTAGTTCTGGTGACAACCAGGGATTCCCTCCCACTTTCTGCTTTGGCTATGGGACAGAAAGTAAAGGGACACGGCTGTAAAGAAAAATGGACCGGGGCTAGAACCATCCCTTACGCCAGTGGTTCTCAATCTCAGTCCTCAAGTACGCTCAACGGGCCATGTTTTCAGGTTTCCCTATACTTTGCACAGCTGCTTTAAATCAATATCAACGGCATGGCATTGATAAGAGCTATTTTATCTAAGGGAAGTTCCCAAAACATGGCCCATTGAGGGGTGAGGTTGAAAACCACTGCCTTACGCTATCCAAAAAAGAAAGTTTTCACTTTTATTTCTACTTTTTAATTTACCTTTAACACGTTAGTAAAGTAAAAAGTCTAAGTGCATACAGAATTCCCTTCCACAGGCGCTGGTCTCAGCGGGGGCATCAATGGTTTCAAGAAGTTATTAGATAAGCACCTGAACGACCATGATATACAATGTAATACTGACATATAATCACACCCATAGGTTGGACTTTTGTTTTTCAACCTCACCAACTATGTAATACAGGAATAGAGGGTTTGTGTCAAATTCTAAACATTAGTTTCAGCTTTGTTTCTTCACCTCTAGGACCAGTGCTTTTACATACAGTTCATACAAACTTGTAACACGTTGATTTATTAAAGACAAATAGGCTATTCTCCTTACAAGGGAATTTTCCCTTAGGCTAATTAAAGAGGATGTAAAAGGTAAAAAGTGTTTTGTTTTGACCTTAATGCATTCTCTGCATTAAGGTAAAAAACCTTTTTAATAGTAGCTGCACCCCTAAATACTTACCTGAGCCTGATCTCAATCCAGCGTTGTGCAAATCTGCAGCAGCTGTTCTCCACGGTCTCACATGCTTGGCTGAGATCAGCAGGAGCCACTGACTCCTGCTGCTCTAAGACAAAACTTTTGGGTGGTTACCAGGGTGAGCTGTGTGTCTGAATAGACACAATAAGTCCAGCTTGGGATCGAGCCTGCACAAGTACTTTCATAGAAAGCAGCTTAAGAGGGCACTTGGGGGGGGGGGGCCCAGGAGGATTAAAAAATAAACTAAAAAAATCTTTACAATCTCTGCTGACATCCATCAACAAATCATGTGCAAGCAAATTTTTTTCCTTGCATATGATTATGTTTTGCAAAGTGAATGTTCACATTCACTAAAATCACATTCACCGAGTTAAAATGTCCTTGCAAAACGAGCATCCCATTTACTATTAGTCAATCAACCCCATTGTTTAATTTTAGCTGTATTTTGGCTGAGTGATCAAAAAAAAGTCCAGGTCACTGTAAGACCCCTTTCACACTGAGCCGCAGTCGCGTTGGCACTAAAGCGCTGCTCGTTTTAGCGGCACGCTTTTAACCCCAAAGAAGGGGTTAAAAGTGCCTGTGTTGCGGCACTTCCAAAGCAATGACCATTCATTTCAATGGGCAGGGCAATTTTGGAGCGCTGTATACAGCGCTCCCAAACTGCCCCAAAAGATGCTGCTTGCAGGACTTTTCCTAACGGCCCGCAAGCGCACCGCCCCAGTATGAAAAGTCACACTGAAATTAATGGGAGGCGGTTTTCAGGCTCTAGTGCAGTGGTTCTCAATCTTTCTAGTGCCGCGACCCCTTGATAAAATTTCCCAAGTTGTTGGGACCCCTGACGGCAAAAAATTTTTCGTAGCATAGGTTGTCAGCACCCAAGGCAAGACAAGTAATTTGCACCCCTAACCCACGGACATTTAGCGCGCCTTGAGTCCCTTCCACTCGTACAGTATTAAAACCCCTTATGGTACATTTTAGGATGTACCACTCTCTCTTTTTTCTCCTTTTCCCTTTTATCTCTCTCTATCCTAATTTCTTGTTTTTATTTCCCCATCCTTCTTTCCAGCCGTCTTTCTTGTTCTTTCCCTTATTCTTTCTCTCACTTTTTCTTTGTTCCTCCCCCTCTTTTCCTCTCCCTTCCATGTATTCCCTATTTTTATTCCTTCTCTTACTCCTTGGTGGGGGGGGGAATGGGATGAGTGGCAGTGCTGGGGAGAGTTCTGATCAGCCAACTTAGGTGCTTTTGACCAAGGTCATCTGCTGATCTGAGAACTGTAATGGGGACTTTTAATGGCCACTCTAATCACAGGTAGTGTTACTCACTGTGTCTCCAGTTTTGTGGTGTCTCGCAGCAGTGACACCTATGCCAAAATCAGGAGATGGGGTCTCCTCCAGCCCCTCCCACTTCACATTCCTCACCAGATAGCTGACCTCTAGTCTCTGCCCCCCACTCATGCCGTGAACTGAATGGGCGCTGCGGAATGGCTAAGTGGGTGGCCGCGGGCTCCAGGAACAGCCCAGCTGGGCGGCCACAGGCTCCCGGGACAGCCCTGCTGGGCGGCCGTGAAAAGGCTGGGAGAGCGGTGCGGATTTCAGGAACAGCCCAGGATTTGTTAACCCCTGACAAATTGTCATTTGACCCCCAGGTTGAGAACCACTGCTCTAGTGGCTATTTCTAGTGCTAAAATGCCTAAAAACTCATTTTTATATATACGTTTTTTTTTTTTTGCTTAGTACATACTGTAAAAGTAAAAATGCTACCACTTTGGCAAAAGAAAAAAAAAAAATAAGAGTTTGAAGTGCTAATGTCCAGATTTTAGAAGCCGAGATGTATTTTTTTTTTTGTCTTTTGTAATTCAAAGATGACCATGGCGTAAGGTTCTATGAAATGATTCTTTATGTCTGGACACCCTGGTCTGTATGTGGGGCTTGTGGACTAGAGCTGTGCACCCCTACCATACAGCATTGTCAGTGGAAAGCAAGACTTGTGTATCTGCCCACAAATTCACTTGCAGTGCTTAGCTGCTGCAGAGGATTTTGATAGGTTTACTATATGGTTAAGTACCGTTTAATAACGTATTACACATAGCTATTGGTAGTAACAGTCCCAATCACACACACACCTGTCAAATTTATCAAGGAAGCGCGGTTCTAAATTTGCATAGTTAACAAGCCGAGCTGGCAGTTTCTCTGAATACTGCCTGATGTAAATGGCACCTGCATGCCTTGGGGGGGGAAATTAGACAAACAAAAATGTATAAGCCAGAGAAATATTATTGATTTTTCTCATTAAGGATTTACTGCACCTTTCAGGGTAAGCGTTTCCCCCCCTTTAATGGATTTGAAGGGAAGGTTAATCAAAAGGGGACTTGAAGGTTATTTTTGCTATTGTGCGGTTACACTTGCATGACCATGCTAAAAGTATTGTAAAATGTTGTACCTGTTAAGTCCTACATATGAAAAGGAGTTCCCTTGACAAACACAGGCAATCATTTTAATTGCTGTACCCTGTGGCAATGAAAAAAGGGAGTCCAGACAGCTTGACATTTCTGGAATCCGTGTTCCATTTCCTATTAATAATATAACTCCTGTACTTTCCATATGAACGGTGCCATCGAGTCGCAGATAAGGCCTGGCACACACGGCTCGCAAGGAGGTCCTCACCAACAATAGATGCAATATTAGTACAGTGATCTCCTCGATGAGCTATTGTGTTCTCCTCCTCCTCTCCCCCCCCCCCCCTCCCCCCCCCCCCCAGAACACACCAGTCAGCGCTCGCAGCCATTGGCTGACAGTGCTCATCGGCTGCCGGTTTTCCAGCATCCTTGTTTGATCAGCTTCTGTCTAACCAGGACCTGTACACACAGGCTGAACGTCATCCAGTTTCTACTGTACTGGCTGATTTTGACCCGTGTGTATATGGCTTAAGAGATACTATGTGTTTGTAAGGATACAAGGAATGTCAGGGTGTATTTCTCAGAGCCACCTGCAGTGTCATGCAAAGGAGCAGGGGGAGCCACAGAAACTTTTTTGGCATCTCAGGGACTGCTAGAGCCATGTGGACCCCTAAAAACCAGTAATCGTTGTCACCCAGAATGGGTTGCTTTTCTATAGAACTGCAGTAAGATGTAGGATAGGAACAGTTTAGATCTAAACACTGCTTTCTAGAGTTGGGCTTCAAATGTAGTCATTTGAAGGGATTACCTTTAGTTCAAAAGCATGACTGCTTATGCTTTTCCTTAAGCCTCTTAATCATCCCAATTAGATGAACTGTTGACTTCACTGGACAAGGCCCAGCAAATTTTGTACATGCACATTCCTTTTGTGTTTTCTCATTAAATAGTACAGGGGCTGAACCTATTTGTCCTGCACATGACCAAATTCCTTATGCCATTGCTGTGATTGAAAATGAGAAACACGCACTGGATTCTACTTTCTTTTGGTTTTAAAGTGGATGTAAACCTTCACATTATACCCAGTGAAGTGAACAGCTTCAGATGATACACAGAGCTGAAGCAAATCTCCCTATATAAGTTTCACGTGTATATTTGTTTTCTTCAGCTTGCTATATTCTTTAGAAAGTGCATGTTAGAATTTTCTCTTCCTGTTAAGCACTGGGAGTAAAGTCTTGGCATACACTATGTGACAGCTGATTGGAGGAAAGGCACACATCCCCTCCACATAGGCAGAGGAAGGAAGAAATGTGCAGAGCTGTGCTGTGAATAGACCAGCTCTCTGCTAATCTATTTATAGCACCCACCCCCGACAAATTTCCGGCTGGTTTTATCTCGGTTGTCAGAGAACTTGTGAGAAGTTATCATGCTGATAACAGAAGAACGGTGTAGCATAAAGACAGGGGAGTTAGAGCTTTGGAGAGGGATAAGAAAACACTACAGATATGTGCCCTGGTCAGATTTCATGAATCAAGTTTACATCCACTTACATTTTTTTTACTAAACTCCTATCCAGCAGTATCTCTATTGGGACCCCCCCCCCCCCCCCAAGAAGGCACTGTCACAGTTCAACTTGATGGTTATGGGCATTAGATAGAGCCCTACAACTCAGAAATAACCCTCCATTTAGGTGAATAAGCACAGGTTGTATTGATTTGTACTAAAAGGACACGTCGTCTACAACAGTGGTTCAACCCCGTCCTCAAGTACCCCCAACAGGCCATGTTTTGGCAATTTCTCTTAACTAAAATAGCTGTCCAAAATACCAAGCAATTGACTCCGATTTAAAGCACCTGCGCAAGATAAAAGGGAAAACCAGCAAACATGGCCTGTTGGGGGTACTTGAGGACAGGGTTGAGAACCACTGATCTACAAGGTGCTGTAAGATACGGTAAAGACCAGTTTAGTAGCAAGTTATTTTTAGTGTTTAACCTTTTAAAATGTGAAGAAACAGATAAGTAAATTATATTATTTATTGAAACCCTCTTATTCAAAAAGGTTTTCACAGCCTAATATAATTTTGGTCATGTGAAATCTAGTACTTACTGGCATCTGTTGCATAGTAAAAAGAAAATGGTATTATATTTAAACAAAATAAAGATTATTTAACATTTTGTGAACTCTTTGTTTCTTCATTATTAATTTGAGTTAGTCCTTCAACTTAAAAAAAAAAAAAAAACACAAAAAAGAGAAAAAGTGCCAGTCCGTGGCTCTTAGCAGAAGTTTAAGTGCAACAATGGTTTAAAAGGTGAAAAAGTCCTTTATGGCAGTAACTCCTCTCTTCCTAAAAGGAATAAAAGGAAAATGTCAGTGCTGTTTTTCCACCCAGTGTCTTCATTCTCTGGCATTGCCATAAAATATGCTTCTCAATGCAGTTCATGTCGTTTTGTTCCCACAATTCATTTCCCCACATCATGAAAATATAGGTTGGCACATATACATAACATGACAAGTGAGAATAAAATGTAATAGATGAGATTCCTAAACTTGGGCTCCAAGTCTCCTTGCCGGTACCAAAAAATCTGCAAAATAAATAAAAGTATTTAAGAGAAACTCATTTAGCAGTCCAAAAGTTGCCAATGGCACCCAACCCACCCCATCAGGTTTTCTCCTTACAGATTTACCCAATGTACTGTATTTATTGGCGTATAACACTCACTTTTTTACCCTTAAAATAGAGGGTAAACTGTGCCTGCGTGTTATACGAAGGGGGCTGTGGAAAGTTTTTTTCCTGAAACTTTCCTCTTAAAGTTAGGGTGCGTGTTATACGCCGATAAATACGGTATGTATCGTGAAGTAGGGTACACCAATTTTGCTCCAGACACTTTTTCTGGGTTCTTGTACATCTAGCACTCTATGGCAGTGTTTCTCAACTCCAGTCCTCAAGGTGCCCCAACAGGTCATGTTTTCAGGCTCTTCATTGTTTTGCACAGGTTATTTGATCAGTTTAACTGCTTTAGTAATTCCCACAGCTGTTTCATCTGAGGGAAATCCTGAAAACATGACCTGTTGGGGCGCCTTGAGGACTGGAGTTGAGAAACACTGCTATATGGGGTCGATTTACTAAAGGCAAATAGGAGGGTTGCTGTGCAGGAGAATTTTTACCAGAGCTTAGTGAATGTGGTGAAATTTCAGTTTGCAAAGAATACCCAAATCACATGCAAGGAAAAAAAAAAAACCTGCATTTTTGCATGAGCACGATTGGATAAACTTCACCTGAGCTCTGGGGATAATTCTCTTGCAAGCGCAACTTCCCTTGCAAAGTATTTTTGCCTTTAGTAATATATCAAACAAGGTATATATATATATATATGCCATGGGCCAGCTACCAAAGCTTGCCATTTAGGTTAATGTTTGACCAAATAAAAATGTTACAAAAAGGTTCTCTCAGGCACTACAAAAGGTGACAGAAAATCGTTCAGATCTTGGGGGTTATTTACGAAAGGCAAATCCACTTTGCACTACAAGTGTAAAGTGCACTTGGAAGTGCAGTCGCTGTAAATCTGAGGGGTAGATCTGAAATGAGGGGAAGCTCTGCTGATTTTATCATCCAATCATGTGCAAGCTAAAATTTTGTTTGTTTATTTTCCTTGCATGTCCCCCTCAGATCTACAATGACTGCACTTCCAGTGCAATTTCAAGTGCACTTTGCACTTGTAGTGCAAAGTGGATTTGCCTTTAGTAATTAACCCCCCTTGTGTATGTTACTGCAGACTGATCTTCAATACTTTAGCCAGGAAACCTGGACATGGAAGTAAAATTCTCCATTTATAGGACCACTTTGCTTTTTGGGTAGTTTCCATCTTGGTTGATTCTGACAGACCTAGCATTACTGTATCTTGGAGAATCAAAAAATATTATTCCTGTCCCAAGAACATACATCCTCCGTTCAAGGGGTTGTAAAGTGAAATAAAAAAAAAAAAATAACAAACATGTTATACTTACCTCCACTGTGCAGCTCGTTTTGCAGAGCGGCCCCGATCCTGGTCTTCTGGGGTCCCTCAGCGGCTGTCTCGGCTCCTCCCCACAAGAACTAAACACCTTCATGCGAGCTCTCTCCCATGGTGGCAAGTTCTTGTGGGCGCGCTCCCGTGATACAACTGGTGGCTATAGCCTCTCACTCTATCACTCGGCCCCGACGCGTCATTGGATGCGATTGACAGCAGCGCGAGCCAATGGCTGCGCTGCCTTTAATCCATCCACTCTAGCCAATCAACGGCCAGGCTGAGCGGCGAAGGTGAATGGGCTCAGGTAAGGTAAAAACGAGGGGGCCCGGTATTGTCGGATGCATTAAGGTGAAAAAACACAAACCTTTAGTGTCCCTTTAAGGTTTTATAAAAACAGCTCAATAAGAAACTGGTATCTGAAGAGATGAACATGTGTGGTTTGAACTTTTATGATTTAAGTGGGAGTACAATTGCACATATGGAACAATAAAGAAAACATCTGATATTCCCCCCCCCCCCCCCCGCCAAAAAAAAAAAACTTAATGGACAGAAATATATTTGTATTGCATGCATCCTACACCACAACATAACACACACACACACACACACACAGGAGAAGTATAACAAAGCTTTTTGGCTGTACTACTATGGATCACAGGAGTGCAGTTTGTGGCTTGCCTTTGTGACAAAAACGGGTCACAGGAGTGCAGAACAGAGCCCTCCCACCCCCTCCACAGCCCATCTCGCCAGTAAATGGGGACTTAAAGCCCGTACACACGATCGGATTTTCCGACAGGAATTGTGTGATGGCAGGCTGTTGTCGGAAAATCCGACCGTTTGTACGCTCCATCGGACAATTGTTGTCGGATTTTCCACCAACAAATGTGGGATAGCATGCTTTAAAATTTTCCGCCAACAAAAGGTATGTTGTCGGATTATCCGGACGTGTGTACAGAAGTTCTTCGGACAAAACTCCAAAGTACAAACTCGCATGCTCAGAAGCAATGCTACCCATAACACAACAACATTACCAGAAGTTGCCCAAAGGGTGGCGCTAAAGAGCTGAAAAACCACGTTGTTTTTGTGATTTTGGCCAACAATTCTTTGCCGTTTAGCCATGAACTTGTCTTGCATACAAACGCTCTTCGGACAAAAGTCCTATGCTTTGTCCACAGAAAATCCGATCGTCTGTACCAGGCTTTACTGGCGCCACTTTCTGCAGCCTGAAGAGAGTGGAGTCATTAGCAGTGTTTGATTGCTCAGTTCTCAGTCCTAAGCCTAGTACAAATTATTTTTTTGTTCAACCCACTGGGTTGAACAGAGAAAAAAAAAAAAAAAAACACTGGCAGCTCTGGTCGGAGCCGCTGTACTTCTGATCTGATGTTAGTACAGAAATCTCCCCCACTGAGCGGGGGTGTGGGGGGGAGGGGACGCATAACATACACACTGGCGAATGTCAGAGGTTTTTTTTTATTTATTTTTTAACCGCACGATGTCTCCTGACATTTAGCCCTTGTATACTAGGCATTAGAGCCAGCAGGGGACTGATGTTGCATCAACCTAGGCGAGTACAAATAAAAAATTTTTTTTATGAATCCTGAACGTCTTAACCCTAAGGCTCGGTTCACACCTATGCGAATTGAATGTGCGTTTCTCCGCATCCAATTCGCATAGCAGGAGAATGTGACTGGTTCTATATGGAGCCGGTTCACATATCTCCACAGCGGGTCCGCCGGTGCGGTGTGCAGGAAAAACGTGTGCTTTTCAGGTTCGATTTCAGCCCAAAATTCAGGCTGAAATCGAACCTGAAACGGTGAACCAGCACACACCGAACCCCTGCTGTGCGACGGATGCCGATGCGGTGTGAACCGAGCCAGAATGTCTTTAACAAATGATGTTGGACCTCTATTCTGAACACCTATCCTACATGTTTATCTTTGTATAAAGAATACCATCAAATTGCTGTCCTCTTATATCCTTCCAACCTGTATAAGTTCCATACATTACCATCTGGGAAAATAACTGAAAAAAGGGTCTTAGCCAAAAGATGCAACTTATCATTTACCATCATCCCTCCTATATCCTGCAAATGCTTCTGTATACAAAGTTCATAAAAACAATATATACTGGCTAAATACATCATCTATCGAGAAGACGGCACTCCTCTACACATGGCAATTCTCAATTTAGTTGTATGGTGCTGGTTTAATAAGATCTATTAAAAAAAAGTTGAATTGAATAAATATCAAACCAAAAATCCTTGGTTCAAACCGAATGAGTTCAACGTTGCAGCATCAATCGCATCAGTGGAATTATGCCCATTGCTTTTGCCTAAAATGTGCAAATAATGGTGTGTGCCAGAGAACGGATTATAATACAGATTGATTACCGTATATACTCAAGTATAAGCCGAGGCACCTAATTTTACTACAAAAAAAAAAAAAAAAAGGGAAAATTTATTGACTTGAGTATAAGCCTAGGGTGTCCATCTGCATGCCTTACTGTGCCCAATCTCCCTACCTGATCTCCGGCGCTGTGTGACTAGACTGACGTTTAACATGGGAGTCTATGGAAGAAGAAGAAAAGAGAGAAAAAAAAAAAAAAAAAAAAAAAAAAAAAAAAAAAAAAATCGGTGGTCCCCTGGACAACAAAACTTTGCACAATTGTAGATAAAGAGTGGGGCTACATGTGTGCCAAGTTTGGGGTCCAGGGGACCTACGGCTGGCCGGGATCAGGCGCACAAATTTGAAGATGGACACAGACTTGAGTATAAGCCGAGGGGGGCATTTTCAGCACAATGTGCTGAAAAACTCGGTTGATACAGTAAATAGACTGTTTATATTGATAAATGGAGAGATCATAATCTCGATCGCTATATTCAGTTGATTGAAAAGTGTAGAACAATGCATAGCAACACTTCTTTTAGTATTTTAAATCAATGATGAATCTTTTGTGATTGTTGTATTCAGACCGATCACAAATTGCTTTTGTGTATGTCCACCTTCAGGAGATTTTTATCAGATGAGTTTAGAGAAAAACAAACAGAGAAGCGTTAGCGAGAAACATAGCTGGAAGACAAAGGTCTTCCTATCAGCTATGACATGCCAAACCTTGCCTTGCAGAATGCTTGTCTGCAACTGACATACTTTGGAAACTTTTATCACAGGGCAAATATTTTCTGAAACATCACCAGATCAGTAATGGTAATGATTTCTTTATAACAACGCTTCCTGGAATTCTATCGATATATGTAAAAGCTAATGGAAAAAAAATATATAAATAAATAGTTCTACGCTTGTTTACATAGAATTCAGCTTCATTGTAAGGCAAAAAAAATAAAAAAAAAATGCAGCAATTGGCCGGCACAATTATAAAGGGATTTTTATAACAGCTTACCTGTAAAATCCTTTTCTTGGAGTACATCACGGGACACAGAGCGACTTAGTCATTACTAATGGGTTATATAGATTACCTTCAGGTGTTGGCACTGGCCAATTCCAAACCGGAAGTACCCTCCCCTATATAAGCCCCTCCCACCCGGGAGCACCTCAGTTTTGTAGCCAAGCAATAAGTGTCCCAAAAAGAGGGGTGGGAGCTCTGTGTCCCGTGATGTACTCCAAGAAAAGGATTTTACAGGTAAGCTGTTATAAAAATCCCTTTTTCTTTTTCGTACATCACAGGACACAGAGCGACTTAGTCATTACTAATGGGACGTCCCAAAGCAATGCCAAATGAGGGGAGGGATACATAAGCTGGGCGCCATCAGGCATGAGGCTCTTTTGCGGCCTGCAACACACTGCGCCCAAAGGCGACATCCTCCTGACTTCTGACGTCTACCTGGTAGAATCTAGTAAACGTGTGTACTAAGGACCATGTTGTGGCCTTACAGACTTGAGCCAGGGAGGCTTGGTGATGCACTGCCCATGAAGTTCCAACTGCTCTTGTGGAGTGCGCCCTAACTTTGAACGGAGGCGGTCTCCTTTTCAAGCCATAGGCTTGTATTATGACCTGTCGAATCCACTTGGCTAAAGTAGATTTTTGATGCTGCCTGACCCTTTCTGGGGCCTTCCGGCAGAACAAACAAAGTATCCGTTCTGCGAATCTGAGCAGTGGCTTTAAGATAAGCTTTAACTGCTCTTACTACATCCAAAGAATGCAATAACTTTTCCTCTACCGAACTAGGTTTGGGGAAAAAGGAAGGAAGAACCACATCTTGGTTCAAATGGAACCTCGATACCACCTTAGGAAGAGGGCTGGATGAGGACGTAATACTACTCTGTCCTTATGGATAACCAGATATGGCTCCTTACAGGACAAGGCGGCTAATTCCGATACTCTTTTAGCCGAACAAATGGCTACTAAGAAAATCAATTTCCTGGTAAAAAGAACCAAGAAAATGTGCCGCAATGGTTCAAATGGTTGTTTCTGTAGAACCGACAGAACCAGGTTTAAGTCCCATGGACATATGGGAATACTAACCGGAGGGCTAATACGCATCACTCCTTGTATGAAAGCTTTGATTAATGAATGCAAAGCCAAGGGCCTTTGAAAAAAAAAATATTGACAAGGCCGTCTGACCCTTGATAGTACTCAAGGCAAGCTTCCTATGTACAGCCCACTGTAGGAAGTCCAGAATCCTACCTATTGCGTACTTACGTGGATGCCATTTCCTGGCCTCACCCCACGTGATGTACGCCTTCTAGATCCTATAATAGATCTGCCTGGATACCGGCTTCCTGGCATTGATCATGGTAGATACCACAGGATTAGAGAGCCCTCTCTTTTTTAGAATGTGGGCTTCTATAGCCAGGCAGTCAACCTAGGGCTGGTAAGGAAGGGTAGTATATCGGTCCTTGCGAAAGCAGGTCCGGACGATGTGGGAGGGTCCAAGGACTTCCCACTGACATTTTTACAATCTCCGCGTACCATGCCCTTCGGGGCCACGCTGGAGCCACCAGAATCACTGGTTTCTTTTCTACCCCGATTCTGCGGATTAATCGCGGTGGGAATGCATATATCAGCTTGAACTGATCCCAAGGGAACACTAGGGCATCCGAACCGCAAGCTAGGGGATCCTTTGTGCGAGACACAAATCTGTCCACCTTTGCGTTGAATCTGGATGCTAGCAGATCTACATCCGGTGTTCCCCACCGCTGGCATATTGCCTGGAAAACCTCGGGGTGAAGAGACCATTCCCCCGGGCATAATTGCTGGCGACTTAAAAAAGTCCGCTCTCCAATTTTCCACTCCTGGGATGAAAACCGCGGATATGGCTGTGACATACCTTTCTGCCCATTCCAGGATGCATTTCGCTTCCCTCTGGGCTGCACGACTCCTGGTGCCACCCTGGAGATTAATATATGCCACTGCTGTGGCATTGTCTGATTGAATTCTGACAGGTGACCCTTGGAGTTTGGATGTCCATGCTACTAGGGCATACCGGGCTGCTCGTATCTCTAAGAGATTGGTGGGCAGGGCCTTCTCTGCTTCTGACCACTTGCCCTGGAGAGACCATTGCTCCAGTACTGCCCCCCAGCCTATGAGGCTGGCAACTGTAGTGACCACCTTCCAAGAAACCGGACTGAAGGGTTTCCCTTCCCAGATTCTGGGGCACCAACCACCAATGGAGGCTCTTGCGAACGGAAGGGGACAGGGACATTGGTAAGTCTAAAGCCTGAACTTTTTTGTTCCAGGCTGACAGTATGGCCCTCTGCAAGTTCCTTGAATGGAATTGACCGTAGGGTACCGCTTCGAATGAAGCCACCATTTTTCCCAGCAGCCTTATACACAGGCGTATGGATGGTTTTTCTTTTTTGTACCCACTAAGTGGGTCAAATCTTTCAAAGACGACACCTTCTCTGGAGGTAAGAAAATCTTTCTCTGATTTGAATCCAGTCTTAGCCCCCAAGTATTCCAGGCTTTTGACTGGTTTTAGGGCTGACTTGTCTCGGTTGATAATGCAACCGTGAGATTCCAGATACGTGATTATCTTGTGAACGACCACTTCTAGTTTTTTTCACTGAGTGGTCTATCAGCAACAAGTCGTCTAGATATGCCATTATCGTTACACCTTGTGTTCCTAGTTTGGCCAATCGTAGGGCCAGAATTTTTGTGAACACTCGTGGTGCCGTGGCCAGACCGAAAGGTAAGGCTCTGAACTGAAAATGGCGCCCTTCTACTGCAAGGCGTAGAAATTTCTGGTGGGCCGGACAGATGGGAATATGCAAATAAGCATCCCTTATGTCGATCGAGGCTAACCATTCCTGCCCTTGTAGGGCGGTGGCCACCGATCGGATCGACTCCATCCGAAAAAAGTCCTGATATGTAGGAACTTGTTTAGCCCTTTTATATTCAATATGGGCCTCATGTCCCCATTTGGTTTGGGGACTGTGACAAGGTTCGAGTAAAACCCGAACCCGTTTTCTTTCAAGGGAACCTTCATGATTACCCTTGGGGCAATAGTTGCTCTAGTGCCAGAAGGAGGGATCCACTCTTCTGGGGATCGCTTGGCACGTTTGACCTTATAAAATGGGCAGGAGGAATGTCTTTTAACTCCAGCCTGTATCCCAGACTTACTGCGGGGATCACCCATCTCTGATGGTGTCCCGCCAGGTCTCTGTGAACAACTGAAGTCTTCCCCTCACCCGACTGAGTGGGGGCAACCCTTCATGACTTAGGGGGAGGTTTTGTACCTCTCTTGACCCAGGGTTTCTTGATACCCTGTGATTGTCCCTGATTTCTGCCCCCTGGATTTGACCGCGGAGGCCGTCGGAACTGTTTCACAGCCGATGTGCCAGGGACTGGAGAAGTAGGCCTCTTAAAAGAAGGACTTCTACCCTTGTTCTTAACCGGTAAGAGTGAACTTTTACCGGCAGAAATTTTCTGGATATATTTGTCCAGATCTTCTCCAAATAAGCGTTCTCCATGAAATGGGAAGCTAACCAGCAGTTTTTTACAGGGAGCTTCAGCAGACCAGTTTTTGAGCCACAGAAGCCTGTACTATAGACAGCGTAAAGCGGGAGGCCTGTTGGATTGTATCCTTTATGGCGTCCACCGCAAAACACAAGGCTCTAGGCAGGTCAGCTAGGGCAAGAGCCTGCTGATCTGGCAAGTCCCTTAAGACTTGTTTCAACTGATCTTTCACTGCTTGGCAGACTCCAATCGCTGCTACCGCAGGTTGTGTCACCATGCTTGCTGTAGAGAAAGCAGATTTTAGTAAAGACTCCAATTTTTTATCTATTGGGTCTTTGACATTGGAACATTATCTACTGGACATGTCAGTGATTTGTTAACAGAAGAGATGGCTGCGTCCACTGTAGGGACCCTCCATTTTTTTATGAACTTATCCTCCATGGGATAGATCACCGGAAATCTCTTGGGGGGAGCAAATATTTTATCAGGATGCTCCCAATCCTGGTAAATAAGCCCTTCTAATAAAGGGTGGATTGGGAAGGAACAGACAGCCTGGGGAGCTTTTAGCGACCCCAGCGAGGAAACCGTAGTGGATGGTGGTTCCGCCAGAGGCATTTTAAATGCTGATCGGACCATATTAGTCAGAGACTGAACCCATAATCTTTCAGCCTTAGATGCTGAGAAAGGTTCTTCCACTGTTGATTCCTCCATAACTGAATCAACCTCATCCTGATCCCCTTCAGGTAGGTCGATCTCTGGGACTGTTCCTCCACTAACAGGCACTCTGAAGGAGGAGACGGAGATCGGACGCGCTTTTCCTGAGACAGGGAAGCAGCGATCAATGCTGTTAATCTCTCTTCCAATCCTCCCAGAGTTGAGGATAAAACCTCCTCTGTTATATATACAGGAGCAGGTGGACTGGGGACAGCCGCAGCACCAGGCATTCCTGCGGGGTTTCTACGGCTACTGACCTCTGAATTCTCAGGGGAGATTGGTGCAGTACAAGCATGCCCAATATCCTCAGAGCCCGATGGAGACCCCTTTGGCTTCCTGGAAGATCTATTTCCGGAGCGTCTGGACGACATATCCTTTAAGCACAAAGCTGAGGTATTCCCGTCGTCATACACCAATTTTGCTGGTAATAATCTAACACAGGTGCTGCTATATACCAGCTGGTGTCCACTAAAGTGCCTTTCTATGGGGATGCCTGCATCAACCGCCTCTGTGTGCCACTGTTTGTTGCTAGCTCTGTTTGCATCCAGCTGACACTTGTACTGTGTCTTTTAACTATGCTGGGACGCCCGCACATGCGCAGAAGCGCCGCGCATCGAGCGTCATCCACCCGCCCCGCCCCTTCTTTTCATAGGAGGCGCGTGCACGCGCCCGCGCGCGCGCCCGTGCGCCATTGGCGCCCTTTTCGAAATCAAACAGGGGACTAGGAGCCAGGGCCCTTTTTGCCGGAGGGCCTGTGCGGTGGATGAGCGCAGCAACAGGGCAGAGGAAGTGGATTCCCACAGAGAAACTTACCAGCTGCCTGGATCTTTTGACTTGAGAAAACCAAAGATCCACATGACAAGAAAAATGGACTACAGCGGCCTCTAGTGGTTTAACACAGGTACCGCGGTCCCTTTTTTTTTTTTTTTTTTTTTTTTCTTGACTACTATTAAAATTTTACATTTTCAGTAGTTACAGGCAAACACAGATATTTAGCGGGAATACCGTTAGGTAACAGACAGAAAGACAAATTAGGCTTGGGGGTCCCCCAATAGAACCAAGTTCCTGGGGGCCCCCACTTACCTGATCTCCGCCGCAGGACTTTGTTTGGTCCACAGAAGTCCAAACTTCACCTATCACGGCAGGCATTGTAATTAAACCTTCAGGGACCGGGTTCCCAAGGATTCCACTCCCCTGGACCTGTATAGCACCCTGCACAGACAACATCTTGGTCGTGGGTATGACCAGAGCTCTGGATCCCAGGGTCCAGCCCTCCTAAGAGAAGCATTACAGGCAAAACCTTGCTCTTCTGCTGCAAGGCCCGGGTACCGACCGTTTAGCTATGAAGCTTTTTTGGTGGGATCCGGAACAGCTTACTAAGGCCCAAAAGAACCTGTACGCAAGCCCAGTGAAAACACATGTTACTCTTTGGCCAACACCTTAGACACTGGCAAAAAACTGAGGTGCTCCCGGGTGGGAGGGGCTTATATAGGGGAGGGTACTTCCGGTTTGGAATTGGCCAGTGCCAACACCTGAAGGTAATCTATATAACCCATTAGTAATGACTAAGTCGCTCTGTGTCCCGTGATGTACGAAAAAGAAAATCTTTTATCAAGTGCCTGCAGTGCTCTTCCCTCTTCTTTCCAAGGGAAAAAACATGAAAGTTCACAGAAATGCACCTCAGATCCGTTCGCCAATGAGGAGACCGGTATTACATCCACGCCTCCTGATTGGCTGTTCTGTATTAGAAAAGCAAATAGTCATTTGCTTTGCCAACACACCTGGGTGGACCTTTTTTGAAGCCTATTAGAGCCTGTTGCTCTAATCAGGTGCTTCAAAAACACCCCCCCCCCTGCTGTAATTCAGGCGCCCGGTTTTTCGAATAGGGGCCGGATGCCTGAATAGGGGGTGGCTGCAGTGCGCATGGATAGATTCATGCAATGCATGAATCTATCCATACTACACAGAGGGGGGTGGCTGGAGAGAGGGGGGGCGGCACCCGTGCACCCTTAATGGATGCACCGCCACTGGGGGGGATGTGTCAGATTTTGTTTCCCTGAAAAGCGGGGGAGGGGGGGGGGGGACTGGCAGTCGGGAAGTGGTGAAGAAATTCCCTTACTTCCTGGAAGTGGTGAAACAGGGCAGTAAGTGAAAGTTAAGTTCTCTAGCAGGGCCGCCCATAGCAGTAAAACTTGACCGGTTCCAATCTTTCGCCACTGCATCCAAACCAAAGTAATGAAAAAAAATAAAACACGGGCATTACTACTATCTACTTTAGTAGTACTTCTGTATTTTCGAGTTCAAGAATGAAGATTCCTGGAGCTACATACCAATTTCTCATGTACAGTAAAATACTTACCAGTATGAAACCAGTTATTGAGCACAGCAGTATGCAGAAGGCAAAGAAAACATTCACTGGTTTTGGAGGTGGTTGGGGAAATACGAAAGCACTGATAATTGTTACCTGTACAAAAGAAAATTACATAGCAATTGAGGAAGTGAAATAACATTTGCATTACAGAAAAAGAAAAAAGCAGGAAACATTATGAAATCTGGATGCGCTCCCCCACGTATATAGAAGATACTGCATGCAAATACAGATCTCTGGTTATATAGACACCCACACCTGTCAACTGAATGACTCGGAGAAGCAACCCGACCTAGGGCAGTACCGACGGCTTTTTGCTGTATTGGAACCCTCCCTGAAAAGCCTGAAACTCCAACTATCAGTTTATAAACCTATAAAGGATTAGATTAAAAAAATAAAAACCTGACAATAAAATAAAAGCACATCCTTTAAAGAACCTACTGTACAATCCTCAAACTAATGAAAATGATTCTTAGCATGACCACAAAAGTTTTTCAGCCATCTACTGCACTTGATCATCAGTGTTCATGAGTCCATAGCTCCCAACTGTCCCCGATTTCGAGGGACTGTCCCTCATTTTGGTCTGATCTATATAGTTCTTGTATATAAAACGCACTAATGTATCAAAAAGTGTTTCCTATCCACTTTCTAAATTGCTGTATTTGTAAATTCCAAAAACCAGTATAAAAGTAAGAGCCCATTCACACAGGGGCAACACGACTTCCAGCGCGATTTTATGAGGCAACTCAGACACAACTTGAGAATGAATCACAGCGCGACCTGGAGCTACTTACAAGGCAACTCCAAGTTGCCTGCAGGACAGGAGACATTCCAGTGGCCAATCAAACAAGAATCAGCTCTGTGGGAGGGAGAGGTTTGCCTGATAAATGTATGTTATCTTCCTGGAGAGTCGCTCCTATTAAGACGGTGAGAGGCGACTCCCATTGAAATGAATGGTTACAGGTCGCCTAGGAGTCGGATTGAAGTAGTACAGGGACCTTTTTTGAAGTCGGAGCGACTGCAGTAGTGTGCATAAGGACGGCTCCATTAACTTACATTGATTTCTTCAGCCAGCGCGACCTGAGGCGACTAGGGGCGACCTGGGGCGATTTGGAGTCGGATCCAAAGACGCCCCTGTGTGAATGGGCTCTTATAGTAGTGGTTTATACAAAAAAAAAAAAAAGCACTTGGAGACCATGGACCTAGGGCTTAGGGAAGAGAAAGCTTTGCCAACTTTCATTATCCAATCATGTACAAGCATAAAATGCTGCATCTGTCCCTTCGGAGTACACTGAAATGCTGGGAGGGATGCACTGCAGCCAGACAGCCCAACGTCCATCAATAAAATTGCAGATAAGTTGCGTCTGGAAGCCACTAGAGAATATCTTGGACAAAACTCTTGCACCCTAAGGGCTCATACACACTGCAGTTCATTAAAAAAAAAAAAAAAAAAAAACTACTTTTACAAGCATTTGAGCTTGTATTTCTCATGCAAAAAAGCACAAGATTTTAGGCAGTTTTTATGGAGATTTTTTAAAACAGAAGTGTTTTTTTGATCACAAACCCTTCCCTCTTTTTTTTTTGTGGTGCATGTTAGAGCTCCTTCGCATGTTTTTGGCCACTTAGGCATCTTTTCTGCTCAAAAGCTCCTTTCAAAAAGAGTTTGGTAGGAGGTTTTTTTCTGCCTGTAAACGCCTGAAAAAGCCATAGTGTGCATGGACACATTGGCTAACATGGAGGGGAGTTTCCAGGCAGAAAAAAAAAAACAGCTCAAAAGCCTGTAGGAGCAGTTTCTCTGAGCTGCAGTGTACATGAGTCCTAATGCACAGTCCATCTTCCATCTTGGCTGGAGCTCCCTCTGATGGCTCTTTGGGGGGCAGCTTATACCTTGGCACAGACTAGCCAGGACCTACAGTATTAGAACACAAATGGGTAACAGCCTGACATTTTTTTTGTTTCACAGGCTGCAAAGACAGTGACAGCTATTCACTCTAGTAATACACACCTATATGAAAGCAGTTTTTAGAGTCAAGCCTCGTACACACGGCCGAGAATCTCGTCGTAAAAAACACGTTGTTTTTTTCGACGAGATCCTTGGACAAGAAACTTGTCCCGGCCGAGTGTACACACGCTCATTTCAAAGAACCCGCGATTCTTTGAATGGAGCGTACGCGGTGACGTCATCGAATACGACAAGCATGCGCTCGTCACATTCGATGCCGTCGCCGCCATCTTGGTTCACCCTACCTATGCCTAGGAAGCTACCGCGCATGTGTCAGTCATTTCGAGCATGCGCGGGCTTCCCGGCGAAAAGGTAAGTGTACACACACACACACACACACACACACACACACACACACACACACACAATTTTCTCGTCGAGAAACAGGCTGACGAGAATCTCGGCGAGAAAATAGAGAGCAGGTTCTCTATTTTCTCGTCGAGATTCTTGTCGCTTTTCTTTTTTTTTTATAAATTCTTTTTATTGGTTTTGAATACAATGCAGTACAAAACAGTACAATACAACAACACCCAAAGACACACATCTTACATAGAAAAATATCTGGGTAGGCAACGTGCCCACCTTCCTAATCTTCTTAAATCTATATCTATACCCCCCCCCACCCTTTTTTTTTTTTTTTTTTTTTTTTTTAACATTTGTTTTTTAATGAATTTTATATGCATTAACATACATTGGTGGATGTGTCGACTAGACAGCATCCATATACCGGCCTATACCAACCGTCTAACATAGACCAATCTAACCAACCTTCCCCTTCCCTCCCCCCCCCCCCCCTTCCCACCCCCAGTCACATCTCGACTATTAGACGGATTTTGACATCAGTCACTTATAATTCTATCCATGCTGATTCCTGGTGTCCTAATCTACCCACTCGGTTTTGCCATGTTTAGCCGTCTAGACACATCACATGGGAAAGAGCCATTCAAGTTCCTTTGCCTGCACCCCACAACCTTCCTACCCTACAGTACTATCAGAGTTAAGCCATGAGTGCCATACTTTATTAAATTTCCGTATACATCCCCTACTCTCATAAGTGGCTTTGTAATAAGGTAACATTGAATTTACTAGGCCTTTCCAAGCGGAAACGCTTGGAGCCACCGGTTTTTTCCAGGCAAGCAGGATAGCCTTCCTGCCATAGAAGAACAGTATACTCAACATTGTACGCATTGCTCTTGAGGGCACCACATCATCAACCAGACCCAGGAGACAGGTTTTTACATTCATTGGGATCGGGACAGACAGGAGATCTGTAATACATGCAGTGATATCTTTCCAGAAATTCTGTATGATTGGGCAATGCCAGAAAATGTGGTCAGCGTCAGCAGGTGAATGGGTACATCTCCAACACTCCGCCGAGATCGAGGGAAAAATTCTCCCCAGTCTAGCCGGTGTGTAGTAACTCCTGTGTAAAAATTTGAATTGTATCAATCTGTCCCTGGCCGAGATGAGATTCTTAAAAGGTTGAGACCATAAGTCCTCCCAATCATCGCCTTGTACCTCTGGGACCTCTCTAGCCCATTTTTCCCGGCACCTAGTGATAGCTTTAGGGGTCACCTTAAAGAATTCCTTGTATGTGTCTGAGAGAGGCTTTGCCAGTTCCTCTCCTGTCAGCATCATTTCCAGGGATGAAGGCACAGATTCGACCCTTATTTCCTGAAATTGAGCTTGAAAAGCATGTCGGATCTGTAGAAATCTAAACAGGTAATGATTGGGGAGGCCGTGTCTAGATTTAAGTTGTGAGAAGGTTTGTATTTCTCCAAAAGTCGTTATGTCTTAACGTCTTAATTCCTCTAACCGCCCAGATCATAGGATCTGGTAGGTTATAGAATTGTGGTAAATTTGGGTTCATCCAAATAGGGGTAGAGGGCGACACCCCCCGATAGTTGGGGCACGCTGTTTTTACCGCCATTTCCCAGGCTTTAATGTTTGCCTTCATCGTCTGTGTCAGTGGGAGATCCGATCTGGTGCCTCTAAATAGTGCATATTTCAGGCTTTCATATGATCCCAAGAGGGCCGCCTCTAAAACTGTAGCCGCATCCCCATCATCTGCCACCAACCACCTGCGGGCAAAAACCATTTGACCCGCCAGATAGTATTTTTGCCAGTCCGGCACCGCTAGACCCCCTTGCGCTCCTGGTTCCTGCAATACTTTTAGTCCAATTCTGGTGGGCCGGGGGGTCCACAAGAAGGTTGAGACCACACTGTCAAACTTCCGAAAGATAGCTTTCGGAATCCAGACTGGTGCGTGGCGCAGGAAGTACAATACCACAGGGAGAAATTTCATCTTTAAGAGACTTATTCTGCCTACAAGGGATAGTGGGAGCTTGGACCAGGTCAGAGTCTTCTGCTTTAGTCTCGTAATTAGGGGAAGTATATTAAGAGGGATATAGTCCTGCACATTTGCCGTCACCTGAACTCCTAGATATTTTAGAGAGGAGACCCACTGTAATGGTAACTTGGGGTCAGCCTTGTCCCTGGCTCCTGGATCTATCGGCAGGATAGAGGATTTACCCCAGTTCACTTTCAGACCCGAGAAGGTGGCAAAGCGATCGATTGTCACCAGCGCTTTTTTCAGGGACTCCCCCGGGTCATCCAGGAACAGCAACATGTCGTCCGCATACAATGCCAAGGTTTCGTCAATCGTACCCACCCTTATGGAATTAATGTCTCGATCCGACCTAAGTGCCACTGCCAACGGTTCAAGAGCAAGGGAGAACAGGAACGGGGACAGTGGGCAACCCTGCCTGGTCCCCCTACCCACCTCAAAGAAATCCGAGGTGGAGGTTCCCAGCCGAACAGCCGCTCTCGGTCGTCTGTAGAGCAGAGACACCCACCTCCTATATTGCGGTCCAAACCCCATCACCTCCAAAACCTTGAACATATACAACCAATCGACGGAGTCGAAGGCTTTCTCGAAATCTATAGATACTATAATTCTTTTACTGTCAGGTTTTGGTGGAATCTGCAGATGTGTGAAGAGTCTCCTTAGGTTCGTGTCCGTTGACTTACCTGGCATAAAGCCCGTCTGATCAATGTTAACGATGGATGGGAGTACTGTCGCAAGCCTGAGGGCTAGTATCTTGGTCAAGATTTTAAGGTCCGTGTTAAGTAAAGCTATCGGCCTGTATGAAGCACATTCCCTCGGATCCTTGCCTGGTTTTAAAAGTAGAACCATATAGGCTTCCATCATGGAATCAGGCAAGGTATCACGTTCGTGGCAATACTCCAGAAGTGCATTTAGCCGTGGAGCCACCACTTCTATATTAGCCTTGTAAAAGTCAGTCGGTAGACTCTTGTCGCTTTTCTTGACGAGAAACCATACACACGAACGAGTTTCTCTGCAAGAAATCTCTGCCAGCAAGTTTTTTGCTGGTTTTTGCCGAGAAACTCGGTCGTGTGTACGAGGCTTCAAAGTGGTTTTAAAGGCTGAACATTTTTTTTTACCTTCATGCATGAAGGTAAAAAAATACCTTGTGTGCAGCTCCCCCCCTCAAATGCCTACCCAAGCCGGATCCCGATCCAGCGTTGTGCAGGAGAGCCGAGGCTTTACCCCGGTCTCTCCCTCATTGGCTGAGAGTGTGTACAGGCACATCTTAAATGTACGAAGCTCATTAACAAACACAACTAAAACAGGAGAAAACTGGGACTGGCTTGTCAGGTACTACACTAGTACTAGAAGAACAAAATGCCTGGATGGCATTAAAAGAAAATAAATACTTACCAGGACCAGAAGGGATGTTAACACACCAACAATAATGTTGATGATTCTATCCTGAAAGCAGACAAAAAAAAAAGAAGAAGGACTGTCATTTGTAATAAAAAAAAAGTAACCAACTGAATCCTGAACACACAACATGGTTCAATCTCAGCTTGTAAACACTAGTCTCCTGCAAGCATTAAAAAACTCAACTCTCCGACTACCACTCCTGTTAGACAGCTTGGTCTGTTAAAAGGATTCCTAAAATAACAGACTTACTGGCTGAATCACCAGGTGAAAATAGAACCATTATACCCTACTCTTGAGTGGTCCATAATCCTAAATGCAAGCTACCATAGTAAAGCTGTCATACACATCTCTCTGTTCCAGTGCTGCATTCTTCACCAGAAACTTCAAAGTTTGACACTTCTGGGAGTGTCGGCTGCCTATGTCCCCCACTGCATGCTGTGGTTCCATCCCCCCGACTCCCTAGACCCCATAGATCACTACAGGACATAGTATTAGTGTTTAGGGGCTCACAAGAGGAACCACAAAGCATGGTGGGGACACAAGCATCTGACATTCACAGAGTGTTGGATATAGTGGCCTTTCAGCTGCGTAGTTTTGCTGCAGAGTGAAGATTCCATAAGTGAATGCTGCACCATCTTCATGTACAAGCGCTGCTTGGCTTACACTCTTTTTGTTGGCAAAAGGTCATTATAAGCCTGCTGTCAAAGAACAGCACAAAGTTCAGATAAAAACACAAGATAAGCTTTTCTTTTTTTTAAAGACTTCATGGTTACATACTGTACATGGATAGTAAGGTTGAAGACAACGGTCCATCCAGTTCAACCTGTACGTGATATACACACACACACACACACACACACACACACACACACACACACACACACTAGCCCTGTACATTGTGTTGGCTGTGTCTTTTTTTTTTTTTTTTTTTTAAATATATCCAAACATTGGAAATAAAATATAGAAAATGAATTAAGCATGGAGTTCTGACCTTCTCTCTAAAACAATTATTGTGATGATCTAAGTATAAACCTGTATAAAATATATGTTTATATATTCATATTTGTATGTTTTCCCTGTTCATACAGTTGTCACTTCTATCACTGAGCATAAACGCACCACCCCTGAAGAAGCTACAAAGCGAAACATGTCGGGTTGATGCAACGTTTTTGTGCTCTTTATTTTTTAATACAACCAAGTTTGTGTGACCATTCTGTATGTGTATTTACAACCACCTGGTTCTTTCCCAATATATGTCTCAATGTTGTATCTATCAAGAATTATATTTTAAATGAATATGCTCAATAAAATGTTTACATTTTTATAATTAACTTTTTATTACTCTTTGGTTCGCAGCGTTTAAAAATCCCATCCTCCCTCTTCCCCCCATTTCAAACAATATTTCTTTTGGGATGTGGTGCCTACATTAATGGGTGTTTCCTCTTTGACTGGGCAAAAAAAAAAAAAAAAAATAGAAAATGAAATATTAGTCTTTATATAAATATACAGTTGCTGTAGTAAGCCTATTAAACATTGCCATATCTCTTGATGCGCCTAAACGCAGTGCCATGTGTTTAAGTGTACTTTGTTTTAGGTGTCTTTGGGGGGGGGACCCCCTTCACTTTTTTTCTGACAGCAGTTCTGGCATTTTTTTCTGGAAGTCTAGTGTATATGGACCCTTAAGCCCTGTACACACGATTGGATTTCCTATGGATTTTAAACCGATGGAGTTTTCCATCGGAAATCCGATGAAGCTGACTTCCATCAGTCTTGCCAACACACCTTCAATCAATAAACCGACAGTCCCAAACGCTGTGACGTAAAACACTCCGAGCCAAGAAAAATGAAGTTCTATGCTTCTGAGCATGCGTCGACTTGATTCTGAGCATGCGTGGGTTTTTTATCCGATGGAGTTCCCCACAGACGATAGTAATTTGCTATTGTTTTTTTTTTCCCCCCCCCATTGGATAAATTTAAAACATGTTCTATTTTTTAACACCGATGGAAAAAAAGACCGATGGGGCCCATACACGATCGGTTTGTCCGATGAGAAAAGTCCATCGGACTGTTTTCATCGGTAAAACCGATCGTGTGTACAGGGCTTTACAGTTGACTACAGACAGGCAAAGGTACTGCACTTACGGATGGCACCAAAGTCTACCCATCTCTTCCAGGCTCATTCACATTCCTACTGGACAGCAATGCAGCACGTCATTGTGGGTATTAGGACGTAGCGGCAAGCGCCACAGGATCAGAGTTTTGCCTATTTATTAGCCTGGAATTCATCCATAGAAGGAGTGGAAGTAAAGGTTGCTGTAATGCCTATAGAAGTTACTTTTCTTTTTTTCATAACAAACTAGTCTCCTTTATCTCAATCTAGAAACGGGAGCTGCTACTGCGGTCTTGATACTGAATGTGCTGGTCCCCACATACTTCTAACTGCATTATCTGGTGAGTTAATGGATAAGTACATTGATATTTAATGCCCAACTCCAGAAAACTAAAAGCCCCCCCTGCAGTGGGGCTGCTTGTTTAGTCTAGGGCAGGGGTCTCAAGTTAAAATTTACAGGAGGTCCAGCGAGTAAAATTTTCTTCCAGCAGAGATCCGAATCTAATGTTTGCACTATAACACATCAAAGCCCCCCCCCCTTTTACATCACAGTCCCCTCTTTACATCAGTGTGCTCAGCCCCCTTCACATTACAACCCCGCTTACATCACAATCCACCCTTTCCCTTTACATTACAGTTCCCCCCTTTAAAGCAGTCCCAGTGTCCTCGGTTTCCCTTCTAAACACATCACCCTTTACATTGCCCCTTTAAAATCACACAGTGCCCCTTTCAATGGAAGCCTCCCTGCACAGTCCTACCTTTAGCAGGGTAGAGGCACTTATCAGCCTAGGGTGTCCTATTCCGGGTCTCCTGCTCGGCCGCCACTGTCATCTCCTCACTGTCGGGCAGGGGGCTGGAGGTGCCCAACCCATTATGTTAAGTGGGCGATTACCCACTTGTTAATTTGAAAAAGACTTTCACTCCTGCTTGGCGGCCTTCTGTTGTCCTGCTCTCCATGGTGGTGGTGGCTTCCCCCTGCGCGCGCGTCTCTCTCTCTCTCTCTCCCTCTCTCATTTCCCCCCTCCTCCTCGGCCGCCAATCAGGAGTCTTCTCTCTTCGGCCAATCGGAAAAACGGGTCTCACACCCGCTTCCGATTGGCCGGATTGAGGATCAGCGTTTCAACAGCAAACATTCATTCGCTGTTGTAACACACCTGGGTGGGATCCAGGTCGCATGCTCTGCGACCCTAGCCCACTCAATTTTGAAGCCTGATAAAGCCTCTGGCTCTAATTTGGTGCTTCAAAAAAAAAAAAAAAAAATCCCCTGTTGCTGTAATTCATGCGCCCGGTGTCCCGAAAGGGGCCAGATGCATGAATAGGGGGTGGCAATGGATAGATTCATGCTATGCATTCTTATACCAACTACTCTGCAGTGTAATAGTATACTGTTTGTAATTGTCCCCAGACAATTTCTGTATTGTTCTTTTGGCTTTTCTCAATAAAACCTTTAATGGAAAAAAAATAAAATAAAAATGGGAAATTTGGATGGTTCAGTAGGAACTGGACAAATTTCGACCAGCTTATGGGCAGGCTGGTTGTACTAAAGTCACTCTATCAATCAACTTCAGCACAACCAGCCAGTCTTTTTTTTGCCTGATCATGTCGGCGGCTATAACCGCCAGCAGCGATTACTATATTCTGCCGGTGGAGGGGGGGGGGGAGGCTCCCATCCCGCAGAACACAAAAGCACTGCGGAAGGAATTACCCCTTCAATACTGACTGTGTTGATGAGGGAATCAAGCATTCCCCCCCCCCCCCCCTTCAACACATGGTAAAAAAATAAAAACCTGCATAATATATGGCCTGCCTAAGAGGAACAGCTTAGGAGCATCCAAAAAGTAAAAGTCTTTACTGGCAGCTCCTATATTTCTATCCTGACATACCCCATTTAAAGTGCTATTCTGTTCTGAGGGTACTTAGGTTATCTTGCATTACGTCAACATTGCAATTCTTTGCGCTCTTCATTACCTATTCTTCAAAGCCATTTGAGAGCAATACTCTGTCATTTTGTACGCAAGAACATCTTGTAATCTTGTGCAATAATCTCGAGAGTCATAAATCAACTCCTCACATAAAATATTGAATGATTTAGTGCAGCTACAGTGCCTTGCGAAAGTATTCGGCCCCCTTGAACTTTTCATCCTTTTGCCACATTTCAGGCTTCAAACATAAAGATATCTGCCTCTGTCTTATCTCACTAACTCTGTCTTATCTCACTAACTCTGCTGCTATCTTTATTACCATTGATTTGTATGTGTTTTTTTTCCTTTCCCTCTGAGATTTTTTTCTTGTTTTGTTTCAACATTCTGCTAAAAAAATTGTGAATCAGTACTGCTTGGACCTTGAAGAAGGGGACATACCCCGAAAGCTTGTCCTGAAAAATTCTATGTTAGTGCAAATAAAAAAAGTATCACGGACAGTACTTAATTTTCTCTAACATAAAGATATAAAATTTTAATTTTTTGTGAAGAATCACCAACAAGTGGGACACAATTGTGAAGTGGAACGAAATCTATTGGATATTTTAAACTTTTTTAGCAAATAAAAAACTGAAAAGTGGTGCGTGCAAAATTATTCGGCCCCTTTACTTTCAGTGCAGCAAACTCACTCCAGAAGTTCAGCGAGGATCTCTTAATGATCCAATGTTGTCCTAAATGACTGATGGTGATAAATAGAATCCACCGGTGTGTAATCAAGTCTCTGTATAAATGCACCTGCTCTGTGATAGTCTCAGGGTTCTGTTGAAAGCGCAGAGAGCATCATGAAGACCAAGGAACACACCAGGCAGGTCCGTAATACTGTTGTGGAGAAGTTTAAAGCCGGATTTGGATACAAAAAGATTTCCCAAGCTTTAAACATCCCAAGGAGCACTGTGCAAGCGATCATTTTGAAATGGAAGGAGTATCATTTCACTGCAAATCTACCAAGACCTGGCTGTCCCTCTAAACTTTCAGCTCAGACAAGGAGAAGACTGATCAGAGATGCAGCCAAGAGGCCCATGATCACTCTGGATGAACTGCAGAGAACTACAGCTGAGGTGGGAGAGTCTGTCAACAGGACAACAATCAGTCGTACAAGGCACAAATCTGGCCTTTATGGAAGAGTGGCAAGAAGAAAGCCATTTCTCAAAGATATCCATAAAAAGTCTCGTCTTAAGTTTGCCACAAGCCACCTGGGAGACACACCAAACATGTGGAAGAAGGTGCTCTGGTCCGATGAAACCAAAATCGAACTTTTTGGCCACAATGCAAAACGATATGTTTGGCGTAAAAGCAACACAGCTCATCACCCTCAACACACCATCCCCACTGTCAAACATGGTGGTGGCAGCATCATGGTTTGGGCCTGCTTTTCTTCAGCAGAGACAGGGAAGATGGTTAAAATTGAGGGGAAGATGGATGCAGCCAAATACAGGACCATTCTGGATGAAAACCTGTTGGAGTCTGCAAAAGACCTGAGACTGGGACGGAGATTTATGTTCCAACAAGACAATGATCCCAAACATACAGCAAAATTTACAAAGGAATGGTTCACAAATAAACGTATCCAGGTGTTAGAATGGCCAAGTCAAAGTCCAGACCTGAATCCAATCGAGAATCTGTGGAAAGAGCTGAAAACTGCTGTGTACAAACGCTCTCCATCCAATCTCACTGAGCTCAAGCTGTTTTGCAAGGAAGAATGGGCAAGAATTTCAGTCTCTCGATGTGCAAAACTGATAGAGACATACCCCAAGCGACTTGCAGCTGTTATCGCAGCAAAAGGTGGCTCTACAAAGTATTAACGCAAGGGGGCCGAATAATTTTGCACGCCCCACTTTTCATTTTTTTCTTAGTTAAAAAAAGTTTCAAAAATCCAATAGATTTCATTCCACTTCACAATTGTGTCCCACTTGTTGGTGATTCGTCACAAAAAATTAAAATTTTATATCTTTATGTTTGAAGCCTGAAATGTGGCAAAAGAATGAAAAGTTCAAGGGGGCCGAATACTTTCGCAAGGCACTGTATCTACGTCTGAGGTTCGAAAAAGTTTGTTGAAGGGTTTTTACGATTTTACATTAAAAGAAAAAAAAAAACCTTACATGGAAGAAAAAAAATAAATAAAAAAAAAAATATTGCAAAAACAGTTCCCAATACAAATCTGCAAATTAATAATCATGACGTGGTATGAAGTGTTATGAAACATGCCTAAATCCAACATGCTCAAAGACAATAAAAATCAAGCACAATATTAAAATGATCAGACAGGATGGAAACCAGCACAAAAATAAACAACAACAACAACAACATACTTCAATGTGCGGAGTTCACCAACCCACATACCGTATATACTCGAGTATAAGCCGAGTTTTTCAGCACATTTTTTTGTGCTGAAAATGCCCCCCCCCCCCATGGCTTATACTCGAGTCACCTTTTTGCGCCTGATCTCCCGGACTTTGGGGACCCGGACCCGGTACCGGCCCGGCCGTAGGTCCCTGGACCCCAAACTTGGCACAAATGTAGCCCTATTTCTCCTCTATAAGTGTGCAAAAGTTTTTTGTCAGGGGGAACCTACGGCCGGGGAGCACTGATTTTTCAAACTGGGCACCCCTTCCATAGACTCCCATGTTAAACGTCAGTCTAGTCTATATTCGGGTCGGCTTATACTCGAGAATATACGGTAAGTAAAGCCAAAATGTCTCCATCTCATTTCACTCTGTACATATTAAATGCATAATTCTAATAGACCTAAATGGTGTGGGTGTGGGATGCATCCACATTGAAACAAAGTAAAAAAAAAAAAAGTTCATGCATACATTTCTTTGCATTGAAGCCTGCAAAGCTTTGCGACCACAATCAGTTGCGGGGGCAATGCACAGACTCCCACAGACTATTCCTATTGCCCCAGGTCTGTATGGAGGTACGGACCTTTAGTTACGCAGCTGGATGAAATCATCAATATAAACTACAAGAATACTGCAAATGTGCTCCATTGGCATCTAAACACAGAATGCTGTGGAGGAGGAGGAGGAGAAGCGCCTCGCAATTTAGTGGATGTAAAACCTTACATATAGCCAGTGAGGCGACTGGCTTCAGGTGAAATGTAGTAAGATTTGTTTCATCTGCGCAAGTTGTACTTGTGGATCTGCAGCCATCTCATGTCTACATCAGCTTAAAGTCCAGAATATGCACAGCTTTTCTGAGCTTCCAGAGACGGGGGCAGGGATCTGACTGCACAGCTGCTTTGTTCATTTTTTTTTTTTCCCCATGAAGTATAAAGTAGAACTAAAAAGACAAAACTTTTTTTCTTCATTTTGGATAGAGTAATAGAAGGTCATAACCCCTGTCAGATAAATGTTTTTTCTTCCATCTGTGCCCCATATCAGAGATTTCCCTTTACTTCCTGTCCCATAGCCAAAACAGGAAGTGTGAGGAAATCCCTGCAAATTAAAGGAAATCCCTCAGGGACCCTCCGGTCACCAGAACTAGTGTCCCCATTAGAAGATTTCCCCTCCATTACTTTTCTTGGGACAACCCAAAATTTGGGATTTTATTTTACTTTCAATGATCATGGTAAACAGGACAAATAGAGGAGGGTAAAGCTCCCTAAAACGAGAACACAGACATCAATAATTAAAAAAAAAAAAAAAAAAAAAAGGGAGGAAAGGGATCCCTGTCATGTTGCTAGGCAGAACAGGGAAATGCCTTGTTTACATAGGCATCTCCCCGTTCTGCCTCTCCGCGTCATGATTGCGGGCCACCGGCAGACATCCAGTCCGGAGGAAAAATTAAATGGCGGGGCGCACCCGTGATTTAAAAAAGGGACATACCGGTACGCCCATTTGGGCAGCCGTGCCATTGTGCCGACGTACGCTGGTCGGCAAGCGGTTAAGAGAAGGGATGGCTTGAGGGTGGGGGCTGCAGAATTGCCTCATGCATCATGTTGCACCCTAAATATGAGTGTGACATTATTCATGGTCAGAAAGTCAGAATTAGCCTATAAAATGATGTGGTTGCTGGCAGGTCAAATCAAATGTTTGCTCTATACCTATAGGGACTACTGTGGCTGAATATACCCCCATAAGAAATCCCAACTACTGCACTCCTTACAAAGCTCTACTGGCGATTACTCCATAATTTGGAATAAGCAAAAAAAATAAAAAAATTGAGGACTCCAAATGTATCAGAACAGCACCATTATTAGACCTTTATGGGAAATCCTGTCACAGGGGTCACCATAAAAGAGAAACCAACAAGTAATCCAACTTACCATTTCAGAACTGAAGTATTAGGCACGGTTGAAGCTGGCATCAGACAAAAAGGGTTTTTTTTTTTTTTTTTTTTTTTTTTAAAAAGCAGCTTTATTCAACCTTTTCAACACAGAGGAAAAAAACTCTGTTCTCAGGTAACCCCTGCTAAAAATTACTATATCTAAAAACGCATGATACATTAGGCCCCTTTCACACCATCTGGTCCACCTGTCCCATTTTTCAGGTGGGCCCGATTGGACCATCCATTGTTCTATAGGGTGGTGGATATCAGTGGACATGCGTCTGCTGTAACCCGCCGGCCTCCAATCTGCCAAAATCAGACAAATGGGGATACGTTCGCCATCTGTCCGGCGGATCAGATCGGATGACAATCAGATTGAAAACAGACATGCGATCCGTTTCCATCCGACCGCCTCATAGAGAGCAGCAGGCTGTGTCCGTGTCTAGTCTGCATAGCAGAGCAGACACGGACCTGTCATACGCTTCCTCAGCACAGATCAGAGGACAGATCCCCCCCCGTTGAGCAAGGGGGTCTGCTTGGACGGATTCCGCCCCATGGGAAAGGGGCCTTAATGTGATGGTCAGTGGGAAGAATGCTCCTTATGCCGCGTACACACGGCCGTTTTTCATGACGAGAAAACTGCCATTTTTTAGATTGGTCGTGAAAACCGGTCATGTGTATGCTCCATAGCAGTTTTCGCGACAAGAAAACTGCCCGCAAACAAATTAGAACCTGCTCTATTTTTTCTCGTTGTTTTTCCCCGTTGCGAAAACCGCTCGTGTGTATGCTTTTCCGAGGGGGGGGGGGAAAAACGTGCATGCTCAGAATCAAGTATGAGACGGGAGGGCTTGTTCTGGTAAAACTAGCGTTTCTAATGGAGATAGCACATTCATCACGCTGTAACGGACTGAAAAGCACGAATCGTCTCTCACCAAACTTTACTAACACAAGATCAGCAAAAGCAGCCCAAAGGGTGGCGCCATTCGAATGGAACTTCCCTTTATAGTTCACACGTAAAACCCTGTGGTTGAGTTGCAGTGTTACTGCCCCAATCCCTACCCTTTTTAGCTGCTGAGGTAGCAGCCAAAAAGGTGTACACATGCTGCAGAAGGAATTAAGCCCCCTGTTGCTTTTGGTGCATACTACCGCCTGCCAATCAGGACCTATGCGAGTAAATGGGGCCACTCCGCATGGGACAGGAGCCAGCACTACAGAGGAGGCATCGGCTTATGCAGCCCTTGCTTCCTACTACAGCTCCAAATTTAAAAGTAATCCTTCTGCGGTACACTCTGTTTGATGCTCTGGTATGGTGGGTCAGCAAGCCCAGACCGCAATCTACCAGTTGCTGACCCCCGCTTTAGGAGGTACCCTAGAGTTCTACTACACAACCCTGGGTTGAGAAACACTGTTTTAAAGAGGAAGTAAATCATCCATCTTTGAAATTTACCTACAGGTAAGCCTATAATGAGACTTACCTATAGGTAGTGTAAAAATCTCCTAAATGTGCACCGTTTAGGAGATATTTACTGTACATGCACCCAGTGACATCACTGCCACATACATGCACTCTGAAGAAACAGCCACCCATGCCGTTCCTTTAGAGCCCTGTGGTGTGACCAGTGGCTCATGCACGGGAGTGACGTCATCGGGGCCCTGGCCAGTCAAAGAGCCTGGGGGCTGGGGAACAAAGAAACAAGGTAGGTTAAGATGGAAGCCATCTCCAGCGATGACATCGCATCGTGGGAAGGCTTCATTTTTAGGCAAGTTTCACAAAATATGTTAGTATGCAATGCATACTAGTATATTATGCCTTTGCCTTGCAGGTAAAAGAAAAAAAAAAAAAAAAAACGTCCAGCGGTTTACAACCGCTTTAAAGTACATCTCAAGCCAAAACTTAAAGCGGAGTTCCACTCAAAAATGGAACTTCAACTTTTCGGAATCCTCCCCCCCTCCGGTGTCGCATTTGTAATACAGGTATTTGCTCCCACTTCCGGGCATAGATCACTGCGGTGATCACGGTGACCAACGCCATGTCCGGCGCCTACTCCAGCCCCCCCCGCCGTCTTCTGGGAGACACAGGTCTCAGAAGACAGCAGGGACCAGTAGGATCGCACAGCGCGACCCCCGCATGCGCAGTAGGGAACCAGGAAGTGAAGCCGCAAGGCTTCAATTCCCTTACCAAAGATGGCGGCGCCTCCACACGAGAGCCAAATCGGCTTCGGGACCCAACATCGCAGGTGCCCCAGACAGGCGATGTCCATATATTAAAAAGTCAGCAGCTGCAGTATTTGTAGCTGCCGACTTCTAATATTTGTTTATTTTTCGGCGGAACTCCACTTTAAAAAGTGGGAATAAACTCCCATCTCTGAATTTTACCTATCGGTAAGCTTATAATAAGGCTTACCTATATGTAGTGTAAAGAGTTCCTAAACATGCACCGTTTAGGAGAGATTTACTGTACATGCAGCTGGTGACAGTACCGGCGCATGGGCTCTGAAAGAACGGCCAGCCGGGCTGTTCCTTCAGAGTCCTGTGCTGCAAACGGCGGCTCCCATGCACATTCGCAGGAGTGACGTCATCGTGGCCTCGGCCAGTCACGCAGCCGGAGTCTGCGAACCCGGAAGGAAGGAAGGGTGAAGATAGGAGCGCCTGCAGCTGTGACAGCGCACTTTATTTTAAGATAAGTTTAACATCGCATACTAGCACATTATGCCTTTACCTTGCTGGGTATAATAAAGAAAAAACGCTCAGTGGTTTACTACCGCTTTAAAACCACCTAAAACTAATTAGGAAGATGGACTCCACAGGATGTGAGGGATATACCATCTTGAACAGTTGAAACAAGTGACCCCATTTGAAAAAACCTCCTGTTCACGTGGCAACTCAAAATTTTGGATTTTACCCTAGCTTTTATTCCCAATGACACTGGAGAGGGTGAATTTCCTTTACCGGGATACAGACAGCAATAAAAACCTTCTAACCTCTCACCACTAAAACGATTTTGCTTTTAGTTATACTTTAAGGCCCCATGCACACGAGACACTGGTGCAAACTCTGCTGAATGCATGTTTTTAAAGGCTGAAACCGGCGTTTAGAAAACGCCCGTTTTGCCGTGATTGCAGCCGCGTTTGCGTCTATAAACGTTTAGTTAAGAAACATCATAAGACCCTCCCTAAAAGTCAAATAAAAAAAAAAAAAAAAAAAAAAAAAAAAAGTATTTTTTAACCATTTCAGACATTTTGTGAGACCAGAGTGAGTAGCAGCAGCTGAGAGAGCAGCAGTGTACTTGTATTTAGCGTGTCACTTGCCACAAGTTGTGGATTGGCCACTGGCCACGTCACCTGCCACAAGTTGTGGATTGTCCACAATGCAAGCAATTACAGGTTTATTTTTTATATTTGTTTTTCATCATTTGCCATCATTTTTGATATTTCCAACGTAAAAAAATAGGTCACCTTTAAAAACGCTTATAAACTAAATCGCGGCAAAACTCCGGTACGGCGTTTAGCGTCTGAAACGTTGAAATTTTTGCTTTCAGAAAAACAAGGTTAAACGCAACTGCATATAAACGGCAATAAACGAGACAGTGTACATGGTGGTCACATAGGATAACATTGCATGGGTTCAGGGGCAGTTGAAAAAAAAGTGTCCAACTGCCTCTGAACGCGAGTTTAAATGCATCCCGTGTGCATGGGGCCTAAAAGGTCATACATAGTAAAAGTGATATGCAAGTTTAGCACTGACCGGTATTTATAAATCTTTTACAAAAGATCATAGTACACCCCCCTGGCAATGCTTTCATCTGAAGGGCAAAGCCATCTTTGTTCAGGCATCACTCAGGGTCAGCATTTACTTTCTGGAGTGAAATGCGTGCCCAGGGTTGGCCAAATGCAACTCCCTAATTTACTGAAGTTCTTGGCCATGTTCATGAATGTCAGACACAGAACAGCCCCCTGCTGCAGCCTGATCAGCAATCAAGAGACTGAGAAAATGCCTCTGCCTGTCTGCAGCAGACTGATGGCATCATCTGAGTCTAGATAAAGTCACAATTTATTCACACATACTTGTAGAGCTACTAAAAACATCCACTTTGAGCTAATCGATAATATAACCAAAAATGGCACAAAAGTACCTACCCTGGCAGAGGTCTCCCCAAACAAAGGTCTGTTGTCCTGACCACCTGTTCCATAGGTCCTGGTGGTATAGTCGTCCATTATAAACGGAGAATGTTCTTCAGTCATTAAATTAGTGTTCCGTGTATTATAGCATACACCTGACAACAAGGAAGCTGAAACCTTCAGAACATAATCTGTATATAGAGAGCACCCACTTGTGAAGGAAGCACCGATGTTTCACTACTTGGAACAAAAAAATCCCTGGAATGTTCACTTCAGGGTGACTTCTTGCCTGGAGAAGCACAAAGAACACTGAATGAGATACTGCAACCCCCTTATATTACACATAAGGTGTGGTGACCAAAGACATCACGTCACATTAAAATCAAACCGGTTTTAGGATAACAGCAATCTTAACACTTTGATATGAACCTTCTTTAAAAAAAAAAAAAAAAAAAAAAAAAAAAAAAACACACACACCACTAGATCCCACTGCTAGCTAATGATTGAGAAAACATTGGGAGCACACGGGCTACTTAGTTGCATTACTGCAAGACTATAGCCCAGAACACACGGGCCGAATGTCGGGCGGCATCAGCCGGGTCAACTAAAACTGTCCAACATTCGGCCCGTGTGTACGACAGATGGTCCCACAGCCATTCAGCCGGCTTCTGTGAAAAGGGGCATGACCGAAAAAAGGTCTGCCGATCAGCCGCCCCCCTGTCAGAACACAATAGAACAACAGGGGAGATCGCTGTACTAACATTGGATAGTTAGTACAGCGGCTCTTCCTGAGCCTAGTGTGTACTAGGCTTTACAATACCATTGATCTCGATTCAACCCAACAGACAATAGAAGCATGCACATGGGTAGTAGTAGTAGTAGTAGTATAATCCAGGGATCAATAGCACCATTTTCCAAACCAGGTACATAGCAAGCAAATTACTGCAATTTTATTTTAATTTTTTTAAATCTAATTTGTTTCAATGAAAGAACACATTTAATCACACCTCGTAGTATAAAAAAGCAATTTCATGCAATTTTTTTTTTACCTGTTTTTTTTGACCAGGTGCTTTGATTTGCATTAATCAGGATCAGTGCTGGTGCGTCCATAAAGGGCGCCGCCCCCTCTATCACCATAGATAGATGCAATGCATGAATCTATGGTTGCCGCTGCCACCCTCCATTCTAGTACCTGGCCCCTTTTCGCACGCCAGGCGCCTGAATTATAGCGGCGGGGTACTTTTTGGAAGCACCCGATTAGAGCCATAGGCTCTAATAGGTGTCCAAAAAGGTGAACAGCGGGTGCCATGCTGGGTGCTCGCAGTTCACTCAACGTTGTGTTAGGAAAGCAAATGAATATTCGCTTTTCGAACACTGAACCGCCTCTCAGCCAATCAGGTGCTCGGGTCTGTTACCTGTCACCTGATAGGCATCCAATCACAGCACCTGTCGTTTCAGCCAATCAGGCGTCCAATCATAGCAGAGGATGGGAAAAGACATCAAGGAGCGTGGAGGACTCTGTGACCCGCTGCCCCACCGAGACAGGAAAGTGTCGTGCGGGCCGGGGATGCACACTGGCAGCAATTGGTGGGCACAGTGGCTGCATTTGGGGGGGGGGGGGGTTCAGTTTGTTTGTGCGCCCCCCCCCAAAAAAAAAATAATAATAATTTGAGCACCAGCCGCCATTGATCAGGATCCTGTCCACACTATACATGTGCATTGAAATGGTTAGCACTACAAATCTAATATGGAGAATAAGGTGAACCGGCCCAAAGAGAGACTTGACAGTTGCAAAGGAAAGTTTTCTTTAAAATATTTTTAAGACAGAGACCTTGCACAAGCACGATTCATTTTAAGTGAAAAGTCATTTGCAATCGTTTTACATCTGTAGCGGTCATTAAAAGAATAGCTGATGATCTTACTAGGAAGGTCCTTTTTCAGACATTTCCTATATGGCGGCAATGCTCTGTCCCTTTTTCCCCAGTTGTGTTCCTGCATTGTAACATAGGCTTCTGATGATTACTAGAAGAAGCTGCCATGCAGCCATCCCCAGAGGACATTCATGTAAATAGGAAGAAGCTACAAAAACTACATGGTTGGCAAGGTTGAATAAAGACACTGGTCTATCTAGTTCAACCCGATTGTGTGTGCACGCGCGTGACTGTGCGTTTATGTCACTACCGTTTCCCAGTAGATTGTGTTTACCAAGAAACAACTTTTTTTAATTTTTTTATTTATCCAAGCTCCCTGCCGACGCCAACTGTAGAAGGGAACTTTCACAGCCTTACCGCTCTAACAGTAAAGAATCCTTTCGACAGTTTACGACTGAACTGCTTCCCATCCATCTTAATTGTGTCTTTAGAGACCTTAGGTTAAATAGTTTCCTCCCGAAGCTAGTCACCATTTCTAGATTTGTATATTGTGATCATATTCTCCCTTAAATGCCTCTTCTCCAAGGAGAAGCTTAATTTTTTTTAGTTGTTCCTCATAACTGAGCTCTTCTAGCCCCCACATTAACATTGTTGCCCTTCTCTGGATTCTCTCCAGCACCAGCATCCCTCCTGAGGACCAGGACAGGCTATAATATTGATTGCACCCTGGGCAAACATTTTTATGCCCCCCCCCCCCCCAAATGTATATTTGCTCTCCACCCAAACATTACAAAAAACAAAAACACACACACATAAACTTATGTATTGAACTTTACTGTCTGCTCTACTGTCTCCCACTACTCTGGGAAAACTGCGGGCAGCGCAGGGCTTAAGTGACAGCTGCTTTGGGCCCCACAATGACAGGGACCAGGGCAGCTGCCCCTTTTGGTGGTGGTGGGGGGGGGGGCGTAATGGGATGAGTGGCAGTGCTGTGCTGGTGGGAGTTGGGATAAGCAAAAGTGCTGGTGGGGGGGGGGGGGGGTGGGGGTGGGGTGAGTGGGAGTTCTGATCAGCCAACTTAGGTGCTCTTGATCAAGTTCATCTGCTGATCTGAAAACTGTAGTGGGGACTTTTAATGGCAACTATAATCACAGGTAGTGTTACTCACTGTGTCAGCAGTGACACCTATGCCGAAATCAGGAGATAGGGTCTCCTCCAGCCCCTCCCACTTCACAGTCAGCTGACCTCTAGTCTCTGCCCCCCAGCCATGCTGTGAACTGAATGGGTGGCTGCAAAGAGGCTGAGTGGGCTCCAGGAACAGCCCAGCTGGGCGGCCGTGAAAAGGCTGGGAGAGCGTAGCGGGCTTCAGGAACAGGCCAGGATTCGGTGACCCCTGGCAAATTGTCATTCGACCCCCAAGGGGGTCCCGACCTCCAGGTTGAGAACCACTGCTCTAGAGACTCTAGACCATTTATGAGCACATTAAAAACAGAATTGATCCCAGAACAGAGCCTTCGGGCACCCCACTCACAGCTCCAGACCATTCCAGTAAATATGAACACATTTATAAAAAGGTAATTGAGCTTTAAAGAGACAAACCTATATTTAGTTAGATAAATTTGTTATTTTGTATTCATTTGAACAAGGCAAGGTTATCACTACTAAACATTTTAATGACATCTATGGTTTGCCCTGATCAGAGGCGTTGCTAGGGGGGTGCGGTCCGCCCCCGGGTGACACCCGCTAGAGGGGTGACACCCTCCTTTTTTTTTTTTTTTTTTTTTTTTTTTTTTAAATTTTTTTTTTTTTTTTTTTTTACAGCTGACCCATTCATTGATTAATTTCACCCCGCTGGGCTGGAAGCCTGGAACAACACCTCCAGCGCCGCGCCTGGTGTGTGTCCTCCGGCTCCTTATTCTTCCTATTCCTAAATTCCAATCCTCCTCCCTACCCTACAGAGCCAGCGAGCGACTCAGCCTGTCACATCATCACACTGCACTGTGATGATGTGACGACACCTGTACTGAGGGGGGGTGTCTGTAACTGAGGGGGGGTGTCTGTAACTGAGGGGGGGTGTCTGTAACTGAGGGGGGGTGTCTGTAACTGAGGGGGGGGTGTCTGTAACTGAGGGGGGGTGTCTGTAACTGAGGGGGGGGTGTCTGTAACTGAGGGGGGGGTGTCTGTAACTGAGGGGGTCTGCACTGAGGTGGGGGTGTCTGTACTGATGGAGCGGTCTGCACTGAGGTGGGGGTGTCTGTACTGAGGGGGAGGTTCATACTGAGGGAGGCGGGTCTATATTGATGGCGGGGAGTCTGTACTTAGTGGAGCGGGTTTGTACTGAGGGAAGGGATCTATACTGTGGGAGGGGGGTCTGTAGTTAGTGGAGGGGGGTCTATAGTTGTTGGGGGGTGACACCATTTTTTTTCGCACCGGGTGACACCAACCCTAGTGACGCCACTGGCCCTGATGCCATTTTTGAGCTGTATTTCATTTAGCTGAGGAGCGCTGCACTATGGCATGGTCTTTCAAGCCTTCTACAAAAAAAACAAAAACAACACAACACACAAACACATCAAACTTGTATTTGCGATGCTTCTGTGTGCCTCTGGACCGCCTACCTGCTCTTGAATTACCATTAAAGCGGAGTTCCGCCAGAAAAAATAAATAAAATAAAAAATATTAAATGTCAGCAGCTGACTTATATTAAAATCAGACACTTACCTGTCCTGGGCGCTTGTGATGTCGGCCCTGGAAGCCGATCTCTCCCTCCGCTCTCGGGTGCTGCCGCAGCCATCTTCGGTAAGGGAATCTGGAAGTGAAGCCTTACGGCTTCACTTCCTGGTTCCCTACTGCACATGTCACGCTGCATGATCTGAATGGTCCCTGCTGTCTTCTGGGACATGCGTGTCTCCCAGAAGACAGCTGGGGGGGAGTAGGCGCCAGACGTGGAGTAGGTCATTGTGTTCTATGGTATCTCCAATACATTGGAAATTCTTTTGTACCCTTCTCTGACTGATACCTTTTTACAATGAGATCCCTCTGATTCTTTGGAAGTGCTCGGCAGACCATGGCTTTTGCTGTAGAATGCGACTAAGAAAATAAGAAAATGTCAGGAGAGAGCTACTAGAACAGCTGAACTTTATTTGGGGTTATTCAGAGGCACTTTAAAATGATGGCAGGTGTGTACTGACTCCTATTTAACATGAGTTTGAATGGGATTGCTTAATTCTGAACAGTTATAAGAGGGTGTGCACACTCATGCAACCACATTATTTTAGTTTTTATATCTTTACTGCCCCTCCCCCTTAACGATTTCAGTTTGTTTTTCAATTGAGTTGTACAGTTTTATAGGTCACAATAAAAAAAAAAAAAAAAAAAAAAAAAAAATGTAGAAAAAGTTCTGAAATGATTTATCTTTGTCTCCTTTTTTTTTTTTTTTTTTTTTTTATGTAGCACCCTCCTCACTCCCCTCTTTTTCTTCAGCTCGTCTCTTCTCTTGTCTAGGGGTACCTTAGAGGGGAGGGAGCGGGGACACCACGCCTGGCCTCCACCACAGGTGTCAGTGTGATACAAGCAAAGTTCTTTTACCTTCAGGTCAGTGCTGTGCACCTGGAGCCTCCACCGAGAGTTACCTTGAACAATGTCTGTCAGGAAATGAGCCCCACACCATTAAAGTTCAACACTCCTTTATTCTTCTCGAATGAACACAATCAGTTGAACTCCCTTGGTAGAAACAGAACAGAAAAGGAGGTGTGGATGCGAATAGGCCCAGACACAATGTGTTCTCCACTTTCCTTCCTGAAAGTGGGCTGCGGTCTCCGCACGAGGGGGGATTTCCTTCCAGGCGGTCTCCGATGAGAGACTCACCCGTCACTGGCAATCTGCTGCACCAGGTCTTCAAGTGAGGAGCTCCCCCCGGTCCATTACGCCTTCCCGATTCGGGTACCCACTCCCGGGGTTCCCTAGGATCTCCTTCCCTCGCGGAACTCAGTGTTGGGCACTGAGATCCAGACCTCCATCCGAGTACCTCACCCCAGGCTAAAGGTGCCTGAGATGGAACACGACCTCCGACTGTCCTCTAGGCCTAGGCCCGCCTAGAGAACCAACACGAACCACCGTCCACAGGCTGAAGGTGCCTGGGACTCGACCCCGTGACAAAGATGGCCGGCCCCTTTATACCCTCTCCCGGCAAGCACGGCGGGTTCCCCGCCCCACCATACCGCTGCCGAGGAAGGACAAAAAGGAGGCACGGCACACAGCAATGATTCAACCCCAGCCCAGGGCAACAGCGCCACCTGCTGGGCTGCAGGGAATTACACATCACTGATGTCTCTGCCAAGTTCAAATTACACCTGGGAAAGTACATACCCGCTACATTTACATCACAGAAACCTAAAATTTTAATAGGGGTGTGTAGGATTTTTATATCCACTGTATATGTAAAAACCCAGCCTATGAAAGCTGGGAGCATGATTTTTCCAGGGGATCTGCAATGTTGTGTAGGTGTCCTATGCCTCTCTCCTGGGAGTTTATGGTGACAAATAAAATCAAAAAAGTTTGACTAAAAGTGACTGACGCCCACTTGTTCACAACCCTAGTAAAAGTCGATGCTGTGTTAACATATCAGCCCACCCAGCCCCGGGGGTCTGTAAACGTTCCTTGGGGGTAGGGGAGTGATACATGTGTATAAGCCAGGGCCCGACAAACCCCGGGCGCCAGGTCGCCATTGCGACTAGAATTAGCGACCTGGCGCAGCACAGCTGGGGTATCCTGTGTCTCCGTGCCCCCCCCCCCCCTCCGCGGGATCACGTCGGGCCGTGCCGGCCAGTAATTGAGGCCGCGGCTTTGCAGCCTTCTGCAGGCCTATGCTTCCTTCTGTGAACTAGCGCCATCTTGTGGTGGCCATTGGTATGACAACCAGCATGGAGTTTCCCTGTCTGTTTTCCCTGCCATCTCTTTCCCTCTAATTAGAACCCCCAAACATTATATATATTTTTTATTCTAACACCCTAGAGAATAAAATGGCGGTCGTTGCAATACTTTCTGTCACACCGTATTTGCGCAGCGGTCTTACAAGCGCACTTTTTTGGGAAAAAATACACTTTTCTTTAAATAAAAAAAAATAAGACAACAGTAAAGTTAGCCCAATTTTTTTTTTTATATTGGGTATCAATTTACTCAGCGTAACATTATCTTTCACAACATGTCACGCTTCAAAATTGCGTCCGCTCGTGGAATGGCGACTAACTTTTACCCTTTAAAATCTCCATAGGCGATGTTTAAAAAATTCTACAGGTTGCATGTTTTGAGTTACAGAGGAGGTCTAGGGCTAGAATTATTGCTTTCACTCTACCCATCGCGGCGATACCTCACATGTGTGGTTTGAACACCGCTTTCATATGCAGGCGCTACTCACGTATGCGTTCGCTTCTGCGCGCGAGCTCGGCGGGACAGGGCGCATTCCTGGCTCCTAACTTTTTTAGCTGGCTCCTAGATTCCAAGCAAATTTGTCAAGCCCTGGTATAAGCCTTGGCTGATTTGTGGCCACCACCAACACATGACATTGCTTCTCATGGTGGCCCCTCAACTGGGAGAGTGGTTTGTACACCGACAGAGCACAGTCGTAATGCGAGGTCCAGATGCTCACAGCACTCCCTACAGATATGAACACATTACTACAGAGCCTATACTTTTTTTTTTGTAATAATAATAATAATAATAATAATAATAATAAATAATAATTATTATGTAGTCAGAGCATTTGAAAGCATCGGAGCTTTATGGCAACAAATCAAAAGCATATAAAAAAAAATGCATCCTTGTGATCATCCGAAAAATCCACTGAAGAATACGTTATTTCTAATTCCAAAGGCATGTGATTAGACCAAACAGACGTGTGTTTAAAATGTTTTGCACGCTTTTAAAAAGCGTACAAGCATGAAATTAGGCATAAATGTAACCCCAGCAGGAGATAAAAGCCATTTACACAAGCATTAGCTCTCACTTTTGGCCTTGAGCACATGTTCACTGAATACCAATGTGCAGGCAGCTCCCGGGTGACTTTTGAGAAAAGTTCTTCCTGTGTTTTCAAGGCCCGCAGAAGAAAGCAAGGATATTCAATGCTCTAGGCAGGTCAAAGTGCTGGTGTGTGCCCAAATGTTTGGCTCAATAAACCCTTACATCATTTTGCATCGATTACATTGATCTAGCTTGGAGCAATGCAAGTACATGTAGTGGGCATTTAAATTTGGGGGGGGGGGGGGGGGGGGGGGGGAGTATCTGGGTTATTCAACCCAGATGCACTAATTGTTAGGGAGTCTGAGAACCCCTTTTGTGGTTATTGGAGGAATCTGGTGGTGCAAGGTTCCCTGCGGCCTGCAGGTGGCGTTGTCGCCCTGGGCCGGAGATGAACCCGCACCGCAAGACTGCTCCCTTTTTTGTCCTTTCCTGGTGCTGGTACAGCGGGGCGGGGAACCCGCTGTGACGCAAAGGGAGAGGGGATAAAAGGGGCGGACGCCCTTACCATGGGGTTCGGTTGTCCGGAGTGGTCCAGAGTTCGGAGTTGGAGGACGCGGCCGCACCCAGGCACCTTCAGCCTGGGTGCTGGCGTTCCGGAGTTCCGGACCCAGGTGCCCTTGACCTGGCCGGAGCAAAAGATGGAGTCCATCCCAGGCACCTTAAGCCTGGGTTGAGGTACTATGGCCAAGGCCTGGGGCCCAGTAACTTTGACTGGGTTCCGCGAGGGTGGAGGAGTCCGAGGGGCCCTAAGGTGTTGGGACCAGGAGGCCGGGGAGTGTAACCCTTCCGAATAGCCCGGTACAGCATTAATCCGGTGACGGCGGGGCCTCTGGTAACTCTTGGAGGGATGTCTTCCCCCTGACAGGGGCTGCAACGTAGCGAAGGTAACTCCAGTTCCTGTTCATTAGAGTCGCTGGAAGAGACTCTGAAGCCAAAAAGTATGTTTTACAGCCACTGTGCTTAGCAACCGTTGGTGAAACCTCAACGGTTTAGTTTCTTTGAGGATTGTGCCTTTAACTACTCCCCACCAATACTTAACTGTTCTATGGGTCTCAAACTGTCTGCTCGCAAAGGACTATTTGTTTGCCGTTATGGAATAAATACGTGTTGGACCTTTTCAGTGTGTGGTACTCCAATTACTGGGAGCAAAAGGGGGTTATCAGCAGAACAGACCTGGCTCTGAGCGTATACACAGCCTGAAGGTAATCTGGTGCTGGCCTTCACCTCTACATGCTATAATCTAATCTAGAGGACATGGGCTGTGGCGCACCTCGCTCTCCCCTTCAAGGTACACCTAGACCGAAGCCAGAGTAACCGCTAAAGAAGAAGAGAGAGAGGGTGAGGCCGCTACATACACATGTTCCATCACGCAAGAATCCCAATGCAAGCTGGAAATGACTGCTAGCTTCCAGGTCCTGTGCTTGGTGAACACAGGAGGACGCTCGCTTGGCACAAGAACCATTCAGGGAACACTTTACATTGAGTGAGTGAGTGCAAAGTGTTCTCGGATTGAATGAGGTGCAGATTGTGACATCACCAACCCACCTCTACAGCCTGTCCAGTCAGACACTGCTTTGTATCCATTGATAAAATGCAAAGTGTTCCCTGAATAATGCCTGTGCCAAGCGAGCGTCCTCCTGTGTTCACCAAGCATGAGGACAGCAGCTCAGCACAGAACCTAGAGGCAGGCAGCAATGATTTTCAGATTCTGCAGGGATCCCCCAGAATGCCACATGAATACTTCATTTACTCCAGCTTGGACCAATGTAACCATGCAAAAATAGTCCATGCCTAAAACTTCAGCTGCAACAAAACTGGATCTTTCATGCAATTCCCACGGCACCCTTGTTATAGGACATTTTAACACAGACACGTCACCCAAAAGGTTCAGAAAGTTTTGCTTTCTCTCCCCCTCTTCAACTTTTTTTATTTTTTTTCCGGACCACCTAGATCAGGCATGTCCAAAGTCTGGGCCGCGTTACGGTTTTGAACGGCCCACCTGGTTATATATATATATATATATATATATATATATATATATACATACACACATATATATATATATATATATATATACACACACACACACACACACACACACCTCTCTCGCTTTTGCGACTTTGTATTAACCACTTCAGCCCCGGACCATTTTGGCTGGTTAAAGACCAGGCACTTTTTGCGATTCGGCACTGCGTCGCTTTAACTGACAATTGCGCGGTTGTGCGACGTGGCTCCCAAACAAAATTGATGTCCTTTCCCCCCCCCCCCCCCACAAATAGAGCTTTATTTTGGTGGTATTTGATCACCCCTGCGGTTTTTATTTTTTGCGCTATAAACAAAAATAAAGCGACAATTTTGAAAAAAAAAAAAGATTTTTTTTTACTTTTTGCGATAATAATTATCCCTCGAAAAAAAAATAAAAAAATTTATATAAAAAAACAAAATTTTTTCCTCAGTTTAAAAAAAAATAAAAAATATCGCAATAGGCGTTTATTGATTGGTTTGTGCAAAAGTTATAGTATCTACAAAATAGGGGGTCGTTTTAGTAATACATTTTTTTTTTACTAGTAATGGCGGCGATCAGCGATTTTTATCGTTACTGCGACATTATGGCGGACACATCAGACACTTTTGAGGGACCATTGTCATTTTTACAGCTATAAAAATGCACAGATTACTGTGAAAATGACACTGGCAGTGAAGGGTTTAACCTCTAGGTGGCGCTGTAGGGGTCAAGTGTGACCTAATGAGTGATTCTAACTGAAAGGGGGCGTGGCTTGGCACGTGACGTCACTGATCGTCGTTCCCTATGACAGGGAACAGACGATCAGTGACACTGCCACTAGGAAGAACGGGGAAAGTTTGTTTACACTTACCTCTCCCCGTTCTTCAGCTCTGTGACCCGATTGCGGGACACCGGCGGCGATCGTGTCCACGGGTCCCACGGGCATAGAGCTTCGGACTGGGTAGCGAGCGCGCCGGCGTGCGACCCATGGACAGGTTCTTAAAGGGGACGTACCTGAACGCTCTTGTGCCTGTCCGTGCCATTCTGTCGACGTATATCATCGTGCGGCGGTCCTTTAGTGGTTAAAGAGGCCGCTCTGTAAACAGGAGTTTCTCCTGTATGTAATCTTTTGGCGCTCGTCCCGCCCCCTCCCTAACTGCAGATTGATGAGCATCAAATCAGGCTGCACTGATGGCAACGGTGGGTGCTGCAGGTGGGCACTGATCCTTATTTTGCTTCACAGTTATTTATTTAAAATTTAAGTTTTTTTCCCCTGAAACTTCCCTCTTAAAATGAAATAAATATGGTATAGCCAAATAACACGCCCAAGCTCATCTCTTTACTCACACACAGCCACAAAGGCAAGAGAACTCTTGTTGGGCAGTGTATTAGTGCTCGAACTAAACACAATTAGACCGAATTTTAATGGTTCAAAGAATGTCAGACAAAATGGTCGGCCCTCACGCAGGTTCACTTCATCAAATCTGGCCCTCTTTGAAAAAAAAGTTTGGACACCCCTGTCCTAGGTGATCTGAGTGGAAGTTCAGCCCCGTGCCTGCAGCCTTTCAGCACACATCATAGGTTCCAGAAGGATATGGGACCATTCACACAGCACAGCGTGGCCCACGCATGGGCAGTGAGAAGCCAGCTGTGAAACCATATGTAGTCATAGTCAGCTCCCCACAGTTAGCATGGAGGCACTGGGTACGGTTGAAGAACCAGCCCGGGTGAGGACAGTGCTGGATCCCTGGGGGGGGGGGGGGGGGGGGGTTTAAAGACCAACTCCACTTTTGTTCTTTTGTTGAGAGAAAAAAAAAAACCATTGCCCTCTGGGTGATCTATGTACATTGCAGGGATTTTACCAAACTGTGTTTCAGATTCCATTTATTTGTTATTCTGAAGATAGTCATTTGTTTGTCTGTGTCCATGTGGAGAGTGAATCTGTATGGGAGTGGTTTTAGAATCATCAGTCAGCTGCTGCAATTTAAGGGCTCAAAATGAGGAAACTGACAAGCCCTGCATTCCTTTAGGCCTGGTTCTCACCTATGCATTTTTTAGTGCGTTTGCAGTAACACACTACGGTCCATTTAACATGGTTTCCTATGGATGTAGTTCACATCTGTGCATTTTATGGAAAGGGCCAGGGATTATTTTCTGGTTCTTGGTTCCATAGACTTCAATGGTTTAAAAAGATGTGTATTGAAAAAAAATGCAAAACGCACCTGCAATATGCAAACTGCACAAGTGTGAATCAGGCCTTAGGCAAGATCTCACCAAAAAGGACATTTTTGTTGCAGGGGGATGCCAAAATTCTGACTTGTATTTTAGAGCAGACTTCTGGGGGAAAAAAAAAAAAAAATCCATCAGTAACCCAATCACACAAGCAAGAAAATAAATTTTCAAGGGGTGTTCTGTACAGCAACACCTCCAGGTTGCCATATTGCATTTTACAGAAAATGACAGAGCTGCATTATGAAAAGGAAAGGTAATGTTTAAAGTGGAGTTCCACCCAAAAGTTGAACTTGCACTTTAAGGAATACAGACGGGTACCTAGTTTTCACAGGTACCCAGTTCCCACTTCCGCTCCGGACCGCCTAGGCGGCTCCTCCCTCCCAGCAATCTTCTGGAACACGTCACGGGTCCCAGAAGATTGCCTGGCCACTCACGGCTGTGAAGCCACGAGCTGTCATAGCCGGGTGGACACAGTAGTGATGCCGGCGCTGCGGAAAGAAGAGGAGCGAGGGTTCGGGCGGCCGCATCGATGGACCATGGGACAGGTAGTCTGTTTATTAAAAGTCAGCAGCTACACTTTTTGTAGACTTTTAATAAACACAAAAATGGGTGGCACTCCGCTTTAAGAACAATTAATTACAAAAGGACTTGTGGTGCAGTTGTATACACTATATAATTTTTTTCTATTTGCCAATTATCAGTTCTGAGCTCAGGCAAATATATGTGGCACAGTGTAGGCAATTTTATCTTTCCAGGAGCATTTTCTGATTGCCGTGAGCCTGTGTGGCAACCCTGGATGGAAAGCATTCGTACCCAGGCACCGATTAAATGCGATAAGTGCTGGCCATTGATTTGCACTCAAAATACACCTGAGCCCCTTATCCCTTTCAGACTCCATACTATTACTTGGCTTATAAATACCTGTTATTTGGAATGGTTTGTGGGAACTGGTGAGGAAAAGCCTACGTAAAAGGTGTGTACGTTATCTGTCTATTGTCAGCATTGCCCCTTCAGTAGGTGGGAGCGGTGCCAGTGTTCTGCCGAGCTGGTTCCTCCTATCGATATGGTTCCGAGCTCGACTGTGCAGGCGCAAACCGAGGCTACGGAAATCTCTGAGGTGTAACACCTGTTCGTCAGCTGCAGACGCGCTCGCTCCCGTTGCTTAGTTACACACGCCGCTTTCTTCTTCATGCCGCTCTATACAGCAAGGGGCGGCAAGGGGTAGGTAAGATGTGATGATATTGAGCAGTGTGATTTGTTTGTTTATACACACTGCTCTATAGAGCAAGGGGCTGTATAGAGCATTGTGTATAAACAAATCGCACTGCTCAATATCACATCTGATCTGCCCCTTGCTGTATATAGCAGCATGAAGAAGAAAGCGGTGTGTGTAATGAAGCATTGGGGGCGAGCGCGTCCACAGCTGCCGAGCCTATGGTTCCTCCTATCGATCTGGTTACCTCTTGACTGCGCAGGCGCAAGCCGAGCATACGGAAATCTCCAAGCTTTAACAGCTGTTCGGCAGCGTCTGCGCAGTCGAGCCTGGAACCATATCGATAGGGGAACCAGATCGACAAGACACCGGTGTCTGTGCAGTCAAGAGGGAGGAACCAGCTCGGCAGAACACCGGCACACCTGGATCTACTTTGTGCTGCAGCCGCAAGTGACAGGTACAGCTGCAGATCACCGGACGGCGCTTCCCGAGTCAAACCCCGAGCGAGTGCACAGCGGGCCCCCTTCTCCCCTAGAGACCCCTGTGTACTGCACACTATAGGGGCACGCTAGTGCTACTTTCCATCCTCCGAGAATAGCACACAAGATCAGTTGCATCAAGTAATTACATTTAAAAGTGCATTACAAAACCCAGAACCTGCATTCACTATATCTGGTCTCCCACCGTACACAGAGCGTGGAAATGCAATTATTTTAGTAAATATAAACCGCTAAATACCTTTTCCCATCAGCCGTATATAGCGGTCTTGTAACTTCTATCAGTGTCTGGTTAAAGCTTGTAGGAGGAGTTTTAATTCTACTCTGACTTCCCAGGACCTCCGATTGGCCCTGTGCTGATCATATGCACCCTCACAAGAAAAAAAAAAAAAAAGGCTCTCTAGCAATACACGCCAAACTGAGCATGTGCAGAGTGACTCTAAAGGCTTTGTCTTACCAGGAGATGAATTGGGGACAGTGCAAGAAGAGAAGGATCAGAGAAGACAGGATCAGCCTTTTTACACAATGTGGAGGATTAACCCCTTAGGTTCTACAGTGAATATGACAAGCAACATTTTAGGCCAATGGTTCTCAACCTCAGTCCTCAAATACCCCCAACAGGCCATGTTTGCAGGTTTTCCTTCCTTACTGAAGCAACATTTCCCCCACATTCTCCCCTTTCCACAAGCAGAGCACTTTGTCATTTCTAGTATAAAAGGGGAACTACTGTACTCTGGATGCTGTGCAAAATAAGAAGGTCAAAGGTCTAGTCACTGCCATTGCCTGAGGTTTCCCTGCAGCTGGTCCCTAAGAGCTCTTTCACACTTTTGTGCCCTCTGAAGAGCAATTCATGTTTGGACCATTTTTTAGAGGGCATTTGACAGGTGGTGGGGAGGCATTATATCTCCTCTTTACCCCCCGACTTAAGCCCCATACACACAATTAGATTTTCTGCAGATTTTTGTCTGCAGATTTTCCAAAAACCATGTAGTGCAAGGGCCTGTCTGATTGCATACAAATTGAAACTCTTAAGGTTTGACCTCATATTAGATGGTTTTGGTAAATCTGAAGACAAAAACCTGCAGGAAAACTGATAGTGTGTATGGGGTCTTAAAGAGATCTTAAACGATCACCTTGTAAAAACAACCCATATAGTTTAACCACTTAAAGCGGAGTTTCACCCAAAAGTGGAACTTCTGCTTTAAGCACTCCTCGCCCCCTTACATGCCACATTTGGCATGTAGCTATTATTGGGGGGGGGGGGGCGGGTACCTAGTTTTGATGGGTACACAGCTCCCACTTCCTGCTCTCGTCACCTAGGCGACATCCTCTCCCCCTCCCTCTCTGCAATCTTCTGGGACATGTCACAGAAGATTGCCTGGCCACTAAGGGAGCGCAGCGCGCACCCAGCCGGGTGCCCACACTTGCAATGCCGGCGCCCGATTCGTTGGACCGTGGGACAGGAGGAGTGTCCGTTTATGAAAAGTCAGCAGCTACACTTACACTGCTGGGGGAGGGCAGACTGCAAGAGCACTATGATGGGGGGGGGGGTGGCACTGTAATCATTACAGAGCAGTCCCCTTTACATTTATTTAAAGGGGCAGTGATGTAAAGGGGGGGGCTAAGGACAGACTCCATAAATAGCCCCTCCCCTAAACCCCCCCCCCCCCAGTCCCTGGGAAAATTGGCTTCTGTGAAACTGGTCCCTAATGCCAAAAAGTTTGGGGACTGCTGCACTAGAGAGAAGTTGATCTAATGATCGGCTTCTCATGAACAGGAATGTTGGAAAGTTTTCATTCAATCAGCACTGCAGCCAGTTGGTTGCAGTGCTGATCAGTGCATTCTGATAGCAGAGAAGTCCCCACTGTCAGAATACAATAGTATAGAGGACAAGATTCCTCCATCCACCTCAATTGTGTGGATGGGGTAATTTGTTTTGTCTTTGTACCTCCCTGGCTGATCAAAAAAAAAAAGAAGGGGGGGGGGGGAGAGATCCTTCCAGCTTAACACAAAACAGTTGACACGTCAACTGCAGATCCAGGTAAAAGATTTTCTGATGAATCGGGAGATGAAAGTGCAGGTAATGGTCCCAACTATGACAACCGACAGTACATCCAGGGCCGCCATCAGGGGGGTACAGGCAGTACACCTGTAAGAGGCCCGGATGGAAACCCCCCTTTTTTTTTTGTTTGTCAGCACCCAACGCCCCCCCGACCTCAACAATTTGCGGCGGCAGCACCCCCCTGCTTCTCAATTCGCGGCAGCCCCCCCCCCCCACTTCTCAATTTGCAGCAGCAGCACCTCCCCCCCCCCCCCTCGGTTCTCCTCTGCTCCAGGGGGCCCATGCCTGAAGCTGTGTAAGGGGTCCCAAAATTCCTGATGGCGGCCCTGTATATATCCAACCACACCGTACAGTCGTCTGAACTACTGCTGTGTGTGGGCCAATGGAGGAGCCGTATTAATAAGATGAAAGAGCAGGAGGGCGCTGTACAGCATATGTCCACATGAGGGCTGTGCAGGGACATCCAGGTGTTGTGAATATCCTAATACAGGCAGTCCTATTGAGGTCCCTCTATGGGACATCCACCCGGGTGTACAGCCCTGAACCCACACTGGGGGGGGGGGATTGGGGACCCGCATGGGTGTCAAATAACCAGCAATGTGTCTGTGCAGCCGCTGCATCCCAACTGACATGAATAGAACTACCTGCATGAGGAACACAGAGAATCACAACACTCACAGGGGAGTATGGTGTAGTACTCAGTGTGAGAGGCCAAAGATAGATCCACATAAAAGATCCACTAATGACCCATCAGTAATAAAAACCTGGCCGGGGATTTAACCCTTCGCTGCTCTAGCCATGCGAATAGAGACAGAGAGAGAGTGTGTGTGTGTGTGAGTGTGTGTTACATAGAGATTATATATATCACACACACACACACACACATAGAGAATGTGTGTAGAGATGAGAGTTTCCAGCCATGGAGGGGGGTCTGCACTTCCCCGTCCCATCAGACAACACTCAGGACATGTCCAGGTTGTACAATGATGGAGGAAATGAGTGTGAAGGGTGCAGAGGGATCACTAGGAGATCTCACACACACACTGCATGCCCCGATCTCAGCCAGCTACACACTGATCCATATCATGGGGGGGACACTCCTCCCCCATCCATCCCATCATCTCTCACCTGGATCATCCCGACTTCAACACAAGAGCCACCATCAGCTGTCACCCCGACTTCATGACATAGTTACCCGGACAAGAGCCATCAGTACAACGGTCTAAGGAGGCAGTGACAGCTGGCGAATCTGCACATGCGCAAAAACATGTCTCATCTCCTATTAGCCGGCTGCTTTGATTGACACGCCCCCTTACGTTCACGTCGCGGGATTGATGAGCTGAGATGAGTGGAGGTGGCTGACTAGAGGAGGAGGGGGAGGGGCTACCTACACTGCACTACACCTACCTACACAGCAATGTACCTACCTACACAGCACTGCACCACACCTACCTACACAGCACTGTACCTACCTACACAGCACTGCACCACACCTACCTACACAGCACTACACCACACCTACCTACACAGCACTGCACCTACCTACACAGCACTACACCACACCTACCTACACAGCACTACACCACACCTACCTACACAGCACTACACCACACCCTACCTACACAGCACTACACCACACCTACCTACACAGCACTGCACCACACCTACCTACACAGCACTACACCACACCTACCTACACAGCACTGCACCTACCTACCTACACAGCACTACACCACACCTACCTACACAGCACTGCACCTACCTACACAGCACTACACCACACCTACCTACACAGCACTACACCACACCTACCTACACAGCACTACACCACACCCTACCTACACAGCACTACACCACACCTACCTACACAGCACTGCACCACACCTACCTACACAGCACTGCGCCACACCTACCTACACAGCACTGCGCCACACCTACCTACACAGCACTGTACCTACCTACACAGCACTACACTGCACCTACCTACCTACCTACACAGCACTACACCACACCTACCTACACAGCACTGCACCTACCTACCTACACAGCACTACACCACACCTACCTACACAGCACTGCACCTACCTACCTACCTACACAGCACTACACCACACCTACCTACACAGCACTGCACCTACCTACCTACACAGCACTACACCACACCTACCTACACAGCACTGCACCTACCTAACTACCTACACAGCACTGCACCTACCTAACTACCTACACAGCACTGCACCACACCTACCTACACAGCACTGCGCCACACCTACCTACACAGCACTGCGCCACACCTACCTACACAGCACTGTACCTACCTACACAGCACCACACCTACCTACACAGCACTGCACCACACCTACCTACACAGCACTGCACCACACCTACCTACACAGCACAGCACTACACCTACCTACACAGCACTGCACTGTGTTCAATCACAGTGGGAGCGGGTCACCCGTGGCGCATGCATGCTCTCCAGCCCCCGTACGTTGTTTTGTGCAGCCGGGCCGTCCAGTGGCAGTAAATGTGTGGTGGGCGGTAAACAGTATAGACATTTCTTTTTAATGTTGTACATAGCTATACCTGCAAAAGGGGCCAGGCTGAGATCATCCAGCAGGACTTGGACCCCTTCAACACTGAGGAGTTTTTCAAGTGCTTTTGCGTTAGAAAAAGCCCCTGAAAAGCTCACGAAAAATGCTCCCCATTAAAATTAATGGATGCTTTCACACTGGGGCTGTAAAAAAAGTCCTGCAAGCAGCATCTTTGGAGTATGTTTGGAGAGCTAAAAAAAAGTGCCCCTCTCTATTGAAATGAATGGGAAGCGCCTGAAAAGCGCTTCAAAAGTGCCTCAAAATGGTTCTTGCAGCAGTTTTGTGAGTCACGTGACCTTCAATAAAGCGCACCGATAACACCTGAAAAGTGCATGAAAAGCACTCGCCGTTTTATAGGCAGTTTTCAAGTGTCTCAGTGTGAAAGGGGTCTTAGGGCTCTTTCACACAGGCGGTCCGCCTGATGGACGCCGCCTTGCTTAGCGGGGGGATCGCTCCGCTGAGCAGGTGGATGTCAGGTCTGTCTCCGCTCACTGTGCTGAGATGGACCTATCAGAGCCCCGCTCTCCTCTATGGGGAGATCGGATAAAAACAGACCGCCTGTATGTTTTCATCCGATCCGCCAGATGGATGGAAATAGGGTCACCATCCGTCTGGATTTCACAGACAGGATCTGATTGGATAGCGGTGGATGTCAGTGGACATGTCACCGCTGACATCCGCTGCTCCATAGAGGTAAATGGAGGATCCGATCGGGTCCTTCTGAATAACTGACAGGTGGACCTGATCGGAAAGCTCGTGTGAAAGGGACCTTCATTTTCTAACTAAAGTTCTACTTTAATCACTTGCCTACAGGGCACTTTTACCCCTTCCTGCCCAGGCCAATGTTTAGCTTTCAGCGTCGTCACACTTTGAATGACAATTTTAATGGTCATGCAACACTGTACCTATATGACATTTTCATCATTTTTTTCACACAAATAGAGCTTTCTTCTGATAGTATTTGATCACCACTTGTTTTTTGTTTTTTTGTTTTTTTGCTATACAAATAAAAAAAGGCCGACAATTTTGAAAAAAAAAAAACAAACAAACATTTTCCATAGTTTATTATAAAATTTTGCAAACAGGTAATTTTTCTCCTTCACTGATGTGCGCAGATGAGGCTGCACTGATAGGTGGCACTGGTGGGCACTGATGAGGCTGCACGGAAGGACACTGATAAGCAGCACTGATGGGCACTAATTGGCAGTACTGGTGGGACTGCCCTGATAATCGGGACACAATCACTGCCCTGATTGTCAGTGCCGATGTCCCTTTAACCACTTCCTTCCCGCCCATAGACATTTGATGTCCGCAGGAGGGATCTCCCATCCTGGGCGGGCCTCATATGACGTCCTGGGCTTCCCGGCCATCTAGGGGGAGCTGATGCACATGGCCGTGATGTCCGCCGGGCACCCGCGATTGCCCGATAACAGAGCAGGACCGTGGATCTGTGTGTGTAAACACACAGATCCACGTCCTGTCAGGTGAGAGGAGACCGATGGTGTGTCCCCAGTACAGAGGAACACCAATCAGTCTCCTCCCCTTGTGAGTCCCCTCCCTCTACAGTTAGAATCACTCCCTAGGTAACACAGTTAACCCCTTGATCGCCCCCTAGTGTTAACCCCTTCCCTGCCAGTGACACATACAGTAATCAGTGCATTTTTATAGCACTAATCGCTGTATAAATGTGAATGGTCCCCAAATAGTGTCAACAGTGTCTGATATGTCCACCGCAATGTCACAGTCATGATAAAAATCGCAGATCGCCACCATTACCAGTAAAAAAATAAAATAATAAAAATGGCATAGATCTATCCCCTATTTTGTAGACGCTATAACTTTTGTGCAAACCAATCAATATACGCTTATTGCGATTTTTTTAATTTATTTTTTACCAAAAATATGTAAAAGAATACATATCGGCCTAAACTGCGGGGAAAAAAAAAGTTTTTTTGAAAAAAAATTGTGATATTTATTATAGCAAAAAGTTAATAATATAGTGTTTTCTTTTTCAAACTTCTCACTCTTCTTTTGTTTATAGGGAAAAAATTCAAAACCGCAGAGGTGATCAAATACCACCAAAAGAGAGCTCTATTTATGGGGAAGAAAATGAGGTACAGTGTTGCATGACCGCGCAATTGTCATTCAAATTGCGACAGCGCTGAAAACTGAAAATTGGCAGAAAGGAGGTGAAAATGCCCTGTATTGAAGTGGGTAACATAAGTTGGTTATCTTCTTTCTTCTTCTGATAAGAAGCTTGTGTTTACATCCTGTGATCAGCTGTCATTTGCTGACAGCTGATCACCTAGTAAAGGGCTGCTGTGATTGGCCCTTTACCTCGATTTGCGATCAGCTGAGTTCGAAGGACTTGGCGATCACAGAGCCTGTGGGTTTTAATACACAGGCCACCAGAAAGGTAACTACTGGTATACTATATCCTCTATTTTTACAGCTTTCTTTACAAGTGTCTCAGTGGTGACAGGGTCACTTTATTTCTATACACACACTAAGGAATAGAGTCCACAATGCACAAGTCCCTCTTCTCTTTGCCCCCTAACCGCTCCTTAATTTTTGTCCCTCTGTGCAGTAGTGGCTTAATACCTGAATGGAGCTATGCAGTGGTTTGATCATTCCTGACCCCATTAGGCTTGCTCCTTAGTAGTGAGGCTGGACAATCCTGATTCTGTCCCTGTGCTGACAAGACTTACATTAAGGTGAAGCAGTGGAAACTCAATTTACACCACAGCCATCTGGTGCCACATTTTCTCACACTGAAGCCCCATACACACTATCAGTTTTCTTGCAGGTTTTTCTCTTCAGGTTTACCAAAACCATGTAGTACAAGGGCCTGCCTAATTGCATACACATTTAAACTCTTAAGGTTTGACCTCATATTAGATGGTTTTGGTAAACCTGAAGACAAAAACCTGCAGGAAAACTGATAGTGTGTATGGGGCTTTACTCTCAGGTGGGTCAATGCACCGATCGCCAAACTACAACTACCCTTCTGCCTTTCCTGCCTGCCATAGGCTCGCTTCTATCTCCTCTGGTCAAAGCCAGGACTGGGTGGGACCGATGCAGCTCCATCTAGTGGGAAAGTTTAGAATGCAGAGTCCTGCTACTTATAATTCCAATGATGTTAATCTGAACGATCTTAAAGTGGTTGTAAACCCACTTTTTCAACTTGCACCTACAGGTAAGCCTAGATTAAGGCTTACCTGTAGGTGCAAGAAATATCTCCTAAACCTACACGGTTTAGGAGATATTTACTAAAATGACAAGCGCCGCTGTCTACGGCGCATGCGCGCCATAGACAACGGCGCATTCATGGGGTTAATCCCATTCACAAACTCGGCTACTTCCCAGCAATCGCTGGGCGTAGCCGAGTGGGACGCCTCCCGTGCGCATGCGCAGAGCGGCGCTGTGATTGGCTGGTGCGGCGATACCCGGAAGTAACATTCCGGCTATCGCCGCAGTGATGTCTGCGGCTGAACAGAGAGACGAGGACGGCTTCGGGGGCCCCGATCTAAGGTAAGTGGAACATAATGAGCTATTATGCTAGTCATAATAGCTCATTATGCCTTTCTTTTACAGGTTGTAAAAAAAAAAAAAAAAAAGTGGGTTTACAACCACTTTAACCACTTCAGCTCCGGAAGGATTTACCCTACTTCCTGACCAGGCCATTTTTTGCGATACGGCACTGCGTCGCCTTAACTGACAATTGTGCGGGCATGCAAAGCTGTAACCAAACAAAATGTATGTTATTTTTTTTTCACAAATAGGGCTTTCTTTTGGTGGTATTTGATCACCTCTGCGGTTTTTATTTTTGTTGCTATAAACAAAAAAGGAGCGAAAATTTTGAAAAAAAAACCACAATTTTTTACTTTCTACTATAATTAAAATTCCCCCAAAAATAAACTAATTTCTTCATCATGTAGCACACGGACCCTTTTCCCTTGCTTTGGCTCAATTGCAGAAAAAAGGCACACCGTACTATATGCCCGTACCCTCCTGGATGAGGAGGTTAAGCAGTGTTATGTATTTGGGTCCCACAGCTAGGTTCTTCCGTCAGTTGGTTCTCGTTTCCTAGGATATAGGGACAAGTCTCTGTATTCCCACCAGTAATTCCAATGTCCACACCACTTCAAACTCCAACGTTGAGTTTATTTTCTCAATGTTCAGCAGATAGGTAAAGGGTAGAAGAGAGACAGGACAGCAAGGTTTGGGAGGTTAGTCCAGGCACAATGGATAGCACAGTCACTACTCTATCCCTGAGCAGGTTTAGCTCACCCGGATAGTCTCCTGCAAAGTGGATCCTAGCAGCCGAAGTGATGCTCGGACGTTTGATCAAGTTCTTTTCCTAGATGCGATCGGGAGACTCTGCCACAGAATCTATCAGAACCCCGAACCTCTTAGCTTTTGGGTTCTTAAGTACAGGTGCCTGCAACAGCACATTAATAGGCCCTTGGTGGATAGAAGAATCCCTCCAGAGAGTTACCGAGCCCCTTCCTTCACCGTGAACTCTCACCGGTCCGTCAGAAAGGTCCTCCCCCGGCCTCCTCTTCTTAGAAGCGGGCTCCCTCGCGAGAGACACCCTGGGACTTCTCCTCCTCGAAGCGGGCTCCAGCTAAAGGTGCTGGGCCCAGTGTTGAAGATGCAGCCCCAGGACTAAAGGTGCCTGGGACCGATGCACACGTGGCCCCATGGCCTGGAGGGACATGCGCCACGCACCAGGACTCCGACTCTGGAACGAAGACCCCTCCCAGGCGGCGTCTGCCCCTTATGTATCCTCTCCCGGCATGCACAGCAGGTCGACCACACCCACTGTACCGCTGCCGAGAGAGGACACCCCAAGGCACAGCACTAATACCAGTGGTTCAACCCTGACCCGTTATGGCAGTGCCACCTATAGGCCACAGGGAACTGCACACCAGTATACCATCCTGGAAATAAAACAGCACAACCTACAAATTGAGAACGGTCTGAGCCTAACTACTATCTCAGACCAGCCCCTAAATTTGGGTATATAGCACCCCTAAATGGGATGGGCGCTACAATCAGTTTAGGCCGATATGTCTATGTTGATTGGTTTGCGCAAAAGTTATAGCATCTACAAAATAGGGGATAGATTTATGGCATTTTTATTATTATTTTTTTACTAGTAATGGTGCGATCTGCGATTTTGCGGCAGACAGATTGGACACTTTTGACACTTTCTTGGGACCATTGACATTTATACAGCGATCAGAGCTAAAAATAGCCACTGATTACTGTATAAATGTCGCTGGCAGGGAAGGGGTTAACACTAGGGGCGATCAAGGAGTTAAATGTGTTCCCTCAGTGTGTGTTCTAACTGTGGGGGATGGGACTGACTGTGGGAGGAGACCGATTGCTGCTCCTAATTACTAGGAACAGACGATCACTCTCTACTCTCCGTTCTGTCTCTCTCAGGAGCGATCGCGGGTGCCCCATGGACATCGCAGCCGCCGGGCATGTGCATCAGCTCCTATGTCTCGCGGCGGCACACACGCTCCCTATACCCCTAAAAGCGTCCACCGTACAGCTACGGCGATTTGAGCAGGGGAGCCAACCTGCTGCCGTATTATGACGGTGGCTGGTCGGCAAGTAGTTAAAGTTTGAAAACTTCCCAGATATTTACTTCCTTCATTTTTGTAACATGCATTCACTATGCCCCATGTATAGGCACTGGTGTGTCACACATTTCATAGAGCCTGCCTTCTGAACTGGTGCTGAGAGGAGGAGGTTCATGAGGCAGAGTCGGTACAGGAATTACTGCTTGCTGTCATTAAAGTGGATGTAAACCCAATTTTTTTTTTTTTAATTAAGGCTTGCACCTTGTACAGTATAGGATTTCATGTCATCTGTGCCCAGTCTTGCCACAAACAGTTAGTCCAGCTCTCAGCAATCCTCTTATCTTTTTTTAGTGAGATAAAAACAGTCAGACAGAGAAATAGATGTCAGTTTCTCCCCTTTGCTGTGAGTGACAGGTGATTTACATATCTCATGCACGAGCCTGAGAGAGACATTCTGTGTACTTCAGATCCTCTCCTCCTTTCTTCTCCAGCTCTCCCAGGATTGGCTGCTCCACACCTCAGCATGATTGGGCATGCTGAAGTCATGTGGTGACTTTCCTGGGTTTTGACTGGATGTTGGTGATCATGAGGCATAATCCACAAGGCCAGCAGAGGTTCAGTGTAAGAAATCTCAATGCCTGGCCAAGGGGAGTGTAGAGGTGGGCGGGGAGTCTGACATCACGACTCCACCCACCGAGCTCCGGACAACAGACCCGCCCACAGAATCTGCAGCTTTTCGGGGTCTCATAACCGACAGAGGGGAGACATTTGGCAGATAAGGATACATGCAGGAGGCATCTATATCCTTATAGATAACCACTATGGCCGTAGTTTAGAAAGGTTGAGAGTGGGTTTACATCCACTTTAAGGTACCATATGATATGTAGCCAAAGGAACAAGCACTGGAGGAGCTGAAATGCATGCAGGAAATTGTGGATAGAGAGACAGGCAGGACTCTCAACATAAAGGCAGATTTTTCAAGTAAGCTTATATCGGATTGTCAAAAATAACTATTGTTTATATTGTTTTTACAATGCTAATGTTATAAAATGAGTCTGTGCTCTAACTATAGATCTCTAAATGTGGGATATGATGATTGTTTTTGTACAAATGACCAGGAAAGCGCTTGAAATCCACAATCTGGCCACCCGGAGAGCATTAGCTAACACATAACATTGATAAGTCTATTTGTATCTGAATACACTAGGTAACCAAGATATCACTTAGAATTGCAAATACTTTCTGTAGCCAGGCGCTTGGCAAGAGACAGAGAACGATTTAGGACGGTCTACTGCAGTGCTCCCAATAGGCTTCAGCTGAATAGGTTTACACTAAGCAGACGGAGCTCAAGAGACTTGATGGTTGGCAGCACTGAATCACGAGAGATGAAGTTTGGGAAAGAAACTTTACTATGCCAGTCTATGCATGATTGGACTGCAATTCCCAATGCGAGTTTGGTATAAAGAGAGAGAGCTGTATTTTTCACAGGCTGAATACCATGGGATTTGCTGTTTGCTGTGAGGAGACCAATTAACCTGTTGTTGCTAGCAGAGACTGAGAACATAGGGACTGGCCATCTAATTTGCAGCAATATATACTGCATGCAGACTTTACTGGGAATCCGTGGCGGCTGGTGCTCGAAATTTTTTGGGGGGAGGGGGCGCAAACAAACTGAAAAAAAAAAACATCAATTGCAGCCACTGTGCCCATCAAACGCAGCTACTGTGCCCATCAATTGCCACCGCTGTGCCATCAAATGCAGCCACTGTGCCCATCAAATGCTGCCAGTGTGCATCCCCGCCTGCCCGGCACTTACCTTGTCTCGTTGGGCAGTGGGTCATGGCGATGTCCTCCACGCTCCTCGATGCCTTCTCCCGTCCTCTGCTATGATTGGTTGCCTGATAGGCAGTGCCCAATCACAGTGACAGGTAACAGACCCGAGCACCTGATTGGCTGAGGGGCCGTTCAGTGTTATGAAAGCGAATATTCATTCGCTTTCCTAACACAACGCTGAGGGAACAGTGAGCGCCCAGCACGGTGCCCACTGTTCACCTTTTTGGAAGCCTACGGCTCTAATCAGGTGCTTCCAAAAAATACCCCGCTGCTGTTATTCTGGTGCCCCGAAAAGGGGTCTTGCACCTGAATAGGGGGTGGAAGCGGCAACCATAGAAAGATTCATGCAATGCGTGAATCTATCTATGGTGATAGGTGGCAGGAGAGAGAGGATGGCACCCATGCGCCCCTTATGGACGCACCGCCACTGCTGGGAATGTAAGCATGTGAACCACCATAAAGATTGGGCCCCAATGCTAGCTGGCTGAAGAACCGGGGCTAAAGATTGCTCACTCACATAGCTGCTTTACAAGAACTTTGCCTTTCATTACTGCCATTACTACAGTATTCATTATTGCTCTTACTGTTATCAAATGCCATTACTTATTGCTGATTTTGTGGATTACCAGGTTTACGTTAATTTATCCGCATGGCACTCCATTCTATGCTGCTATAGCTGAGTGAATATTTTGTCTAGTGAACTTTGACTGACCTAATTCTTTACTTACTCATTTATGTGCATACTGCTATTTACTGCAACCTGTGACAATATGTTGGGTTCATTTGTCACTAACCAGTCTGATGCTTATTTTTTTTATACTGAACCTTAGTTGTTTGTAGGGTATTTATATTTCTGCCCCCAGTAGCAGTGCATTTGCTTAACCTAGTGTGTCAGTGAGGATGAGGTTGTTCTCATAGTTAAGGCAGAAACCCAATCTATAAAGCGGCTCCCACTGGGGTAGCACTACATTTGTAAACCCTATAAAGCTGGTTACTATAAGTATAGTAAACAAGAGGCCTAGGAATGTGGTCATTTGGGGTGTCCTATTTATGTGAGTTCAGATATGGGGGGGGGGGGGGGGGGGGGGGTTTGAGGGAGAGAAAGGACCAGAAAATAGCCAGGGAGAGGTGAGTGGAGTTATGTCTCTTGTGCTGATTTTTATGTTTGTAATTTTAGATTTACTTTTAAACAGATTTTAGATTTTAAGCAATGTAGTATTTACCTTGCATACAGTAAAAAGCAAAGAAATTAAAACATAATTTTATTATTATTTTTTAATTTTTTTTGGTAGACTTGCAGTAATTTATTTAGTAAGAATACACTTTCACTTTATGTACTTCTTTATCTTCACACTCTCTTTTTTTGTTATAATAATAAAACGTATTGTCTTTTCTTTGCAGTTTTTTCACAAATCCAGTGTCTGGCCATCGCTCTGCCTACAATAAGAAAAAAGGCATTTTTTTAAAAAGAATCACTTTGCCATATTGTAAGGAAGTACTATTTCTAACATAATTTATTTTAGTACATGATAGAACTTTATTCATATATACAAACTATATGTAAATTTTTCTCTAGAACACCCTTGCTTGAGTAAGTCTTTGAGCTCTCTCTATGCAGCTTGCCTTTTTCAAAGTCAACACATTTCTTCCACATCTGACATTAAATACGAATTTTACATATGGTATCTACTCAGCAAAGTATGGGGGAGATTTACTAAAACTAGTGCACACAGAATCTGCTGCAGCAGTGCATAGTAACCAATCAGCTTCTAACTTCAGCTTGTTCAATTAAAGTGATTGTAAAGCCTTGTTGTTTTTTTCTTAAAACAAAACAAACATGTTATACACTGAAATCACTGCACAGAGCAGCCTCCTCCTCCTCTTTCCTCCTCCTTTCCTCTTTCCTCCTCCTTCCTCCTCCTCCTCCTCCCTCCTCCCTCCTCCTCCTTGCTCCTCCTGCTCCTCCTCCTCCTCTCTTTCCTCCTCCTCTCTCCTCCACCTCCTCCTCCTCTCTCCTCCTCCTCATCTTATTGCATAGAATGCAGTAAGATTAAAAAAAAAAAAAACTTCTGCTTTTGCAAACACTTTAAACTTTGACAATAAAACCTAGAAGCTGATTGCTTAGTATCCACAGCTGCACCAGATTCCATGTGCACCAGTTTTAGTAAATCTCTCCCTTGTATGTATCGTGTATGTGTCATGATAATGTGAAGGATCAGGGGTGGCCCGTGCATTAGGGGCGCCTTCCCCTCTCTCCAGGCCATCCACTATATGCAATGGATAGATTCATGCTATGCATGAATCTATCCATGGCCGCCGCGGCCACCCCCTATTCATGCGTCTGGCCCCTTTCAGGGCACCCGGTGCATGATTAACAGCGGCCAGGTTTTTTATGAAGCACCTGTTTAGAGCCAGAGACTCTAATAGGCTTCAAAATAGGGTGGGCTCGGGTCGCAGAGGATGCGTCCGGAGCCCACCCAGGTGTGTTGCAACAGCGAATATTAATTCACTGTTGCAACACTGATCCTCCTCCCGGCCAATCGGGAAAGGGGTCTGCTACCCGTCACCTGAGTGGCTGAAAGGACAGGGGATCCTATTGGATGCCTAGGAGGAGGGGAGGAGATGCACAGCGGAAGGGAGGAGGAGAAGAGCTGCTGGCGGATGCCCGATCCCCGCCTGGGAGGCGTCAGGGATTTGAGTTGCCGCAGAGGGTTGGTGGCTGGTCGGTTGTTTGCCGCCCTCCCCCCCCAATTAAAAAAAACACCAGCTGCCACTGTGAAGGATACCTTTTTCTTACAATGATTATACTATTTTGTGTGGTGAAAATGATTTAGTATTATACTGCCTTGCTAAAATTAGCATGTACAGGATTTTACAATAACAAGTACTGTATGTAGGTTATACAGGTAATACATTATTGCAGTGACCTATATACTACAATTGCCTTCATCTAGTGTCCTAATTTTCATGCCTTTACACATTACAATCCTAGAAAGAATGTAATTAGATTGTATGAAGCAACTAAGAAGAGGAGATGGAACTGTAAACATGTATTTATTATGAGAAACACTGAGTAAAGGAGTTGGAAAATGTTTTAGTGGCTTTCCTAGAATTTATTAATTTCCAAAATGTATACAGTAATAAAAACCTGAGTACTGTCACAGTATAACGCGAGTCATACAGTGTATGTTATCTTCAAACTATTCTTTCATACAATCAAAAATCCAATCATATCTCAACAGATTTCCAAGAGACCTAGAAGTGCTAATTTTGTGAAGAAAAGAGTATAGAATTATTCAGAAATAAAGGAATAACATTGTATGTGTGGTTAGCACTGTCACCTAGCAGCAAAAAGGGCCACTGTTTCGAATCCCACCCATTACACCATCTGCCTGGAGTTTGCATGTTCTCCCTGTGCGTGGGTTTCCTCCGGGGACTCCGGTTTCCTCCCACACTCTAAAAGACATGCTGGTAGGTTAATCAGATCCTGTCTAAAATTGGCCCTAGTATATGTATGAATGTGTGTTAGGGACCTTAGATTGTAAGCTCCTTGAAGGTAGGGACTGATGTGAATGTACAATGTATATGTAAAGCGCTGCATAAATTGACGGCGCTATATAAGTACCTTAAATATTTAAATAAAATTAATTTAAAAAACTTCATACAAAATACCTACCATATCTACTTGTTGTATATGCTTGTATTCCACTTCATCTCTATATCCAGCGGTTTGGAATCTGTACAAATTTTCAATCTCATCTGACCACTGCTTTGCCCGAGACATTGATTTTGGTTTAATGGCATCAGGATCCTCTGCAGACATTGTTACTACTTTGAGTCACACAAAATTGATGTGTCTAGAAGACAAAGTATATCATTTATTTAATGTGCACCTTCAGTCATTTTTTCACTTTTCCATCTATTAAATCTTCTGCCTTGTTTTAACTTTTGGATAGTAAAACATTATTTTTTCCAGTAAATACCTTATACAGCCCACTTCCTGTTCTTGTCTGGTAAAAAGCCTAGGCTTATGACATCATGTACATCTCTCTCTCTCTCTCTCTCTCTCGTGAGAGTTTGCCAGGAGGGAGGGGGGATAAGTCATAAGAGGGCCAATGAGAGCTGCAGAGCTGGAGGTGTGCCTCTGTGTGTCTGTGTAAATCCAGGAAGTGAACAGGCAGCAGCTTCAGCTGCTAACAGTTAAAATGGTTGCAGCCAGACTCAGTGGAGGGAGATTTCTGCAGCATATTTGGCAAGTACAGAATCACTGTATATATAAAATAATATGCAAAGTGGTTGGAGGGAAGCTTCGGAATGGCAAAGATGTTTTTATTACAAATTATGTGAACAGACTGCAGTTCCTCTTTAAGTGTAAGTTATTCCAATGTACCTTTCTCTATGACATACTTTTTATGTAGTCTTCATTACTACAGTCCCAGTGAAGTATACCTATGAATATCGCTGTATCTTTATTTTAAGGGTATTTTTGACAACAGCCTACAGTAGGTTACTTGCTGCTCTTTGCATAAGTTTATGAGTCAAAGTCTAGCAATAATTAATTGTGTGTAGAAGCAGAAGTACATTTCCAGTGCTCTTAAAGCATTTGCACCAACATGCTAATGAAATATTTAAATAAAACCTGATTTCTTTAAATAAATACATTTTGGACCCAGTGATGTCATCATTGGGTTTCCGGCATAGGCGTGCACAGGGAGTATGCCAGGTGTGCCTGGGCACACCCTAATCAATATGTGTGGCGCCAATTCCCCATACTGCCCGGGTTCCCCCACCCCCGCCCCACAGTGTTGCTGCCTTCCCTCCTCTTCTCTCCCCCCAGCAGCTGCGGGGGATGTTTCAGGATAGAGAGCGGGGGAAGGGGCTAGTAAATATGTACTTTATCAACCCCTTTCTTTTCTAAATTAACACAATGAACACACTCGCTCAATGTGTCCATTCATAAACGGAAGCATAGTAAACTGTATTTACTATGCTTCAGTTTGTGAATGAACAGAAAGCCACTCAGCACAGAGCACTTCCCATTCATTCACTTCCCCGTGCGACTGAGACTGCAGAAAAAGGCACATGTGTTTGAGCTTTGGGGTGCACACCCTAATGCAATAGGCTGCACACACCTATGGTCTCTGGGCTTTTCCATGCAATGCAGGCTAGTGAACAGGGCTGCCAGGAAGCTATATATACACACAGTAACCTTCTGAAAGCATCACATTCTGGCTCAGTACTCCTTCAAAGAGACCTTACCCCTAATGCAAGCAGCAGGCTGGCTCTTAGGAAGTGTTATGTAAATAATAAAATGTTTTGATTGATGAATGTCAGTCTAGATAAGCGGGTGTCCCTAGGTGGGCTCCCCTTGGAAATACCTACATGATGCTGGATGTCCCCCTACCAGGAAAGGAGGCAGGCTCTTTTACTGGGTGTACCAGATTTATTATCAGGCCAACCTCAACAGCTCCACAAATGGTGGTAACAGACCCCGACACTAGTAGGCAGGTTCTTGTATTCCCATGGATGCTCACTTCACAAACCAGGGTACCCTTTACCAAGGTTACCATTCAGACAGTGAGGAAGACTCAGTGTCCGGGTCAGCGCAGGACAAGGTGCTTGTTGGAGCACTCATCACCGCAGTGCGGGAAACCCTCAAATTGGAGGATGCGGCTGGGACATCTGCTGAGGTGTCGGTCCCTTTTGGGTCCCACAAGCCAACCCGCACTACTAAAGGTGTTTCCTTATGTAACTTATTTTGATAAGTTTATAGACAAGGAATGGGAACGACTGCAGAGGACCTTTTCGGTCCCAAAACGTATGACGGCCCGTTACCCTTTTGAGGAGAGCCTTCTGAAAAAATGGGCATCTCCTCCGGTTGTGGACCCCCCGGTATCCCGGTTAAACAAAGTAACCACTATTCCGGTTGAGGGGACCCCTGCATTTAAGGACCCTGCGGATAGGAGGTCTGAGGCGGTGGCCCGGTCCATGTTTACCATGCTGGGATCTGCATTACGGCCAGTTTTGGCTGCGGCTCTGGTGTCACAGACACTTACAGAATGGGCTAAAAATTTTCACCAGGAGTTGGAAAGACAACAGGTTTCCCCGGTCTGAGTAGAAATGGCTGACCAGTTGGTGCATGGCCTCAAATATGCAACTCTACCGAGTAGGCCCAGTTATGCTGACTGGGGCCTACTGCAATGCAGCCCTGGACACAGCTCCCCTGCTTTCTAGAGCCTCATTATCTGCTGTGGTACTACGTAACCTGATTTGGCAAAATTGCTGGTCCGCGGACCAGACTTCCAAGAAGGCTCTGGCTGATTTGCCTTTCCGGGGTGGAAGGCTATTTGGAGCCTCGCTGGATGACATTATTAAGGATGTCACTGGGGGTAAGAGCACACTGCTCCCACAATCCAGAAAAAGTAAGGAGCCACGCCGCAGGCCTGGGCCCTCCTTTTCCGCTCAGAAGCGTTTTTTTCGTCAGTCCGGGCTCGCAGGTAAGCGTTCCCAGGCCGACAAGGGGCCAGCTGAGGGACAAAAGCGTCCCTGGGTTCGCAAGCCAAACAAGCCCACAAACAAATCTGCTACTGCATAAAGGTTTTCCCCCACCCGACTCTGGGGTGGGGGGGGGGGGTCGCCTTCGCGAGTTTGCAGCACGGTGGACCTCCCCTGCTTTCCGACCAGTGGGTTTGCAAAGTGGCTTCATCAGGGTAAAAGATAGAAATTCTTTCTTGTCCACCAAACTGATTTTTTCCCTCAAACCTTCATCTTCCTCCAGCTCGTCGGAACGCCCTGTTTGGGGCAGTGCAGGACCTGCTGAAGCGCGGGGTAATAGTACCTGTGCCGCTGCCGGAAAGGTTTCAGGGATTTTACTCCAATCTGTTTGTAGTCCCAAAGAAGGACAGGGTCCGTCCAATCCTGGATCTCAAAGCCCTCAACACCTTTGTAAAGGTGCGAAGGTTCAGGATGGAATCAGTTCGCTCTGTGGTCGCTACACTCCATCTGGGGGATTTTCTAGTGTCCTTGGACATCAAGGACGCATACTTGCATGTCCCCATAGGCATCAGGAAATTTCTGCGTTCTGCAGTCGGGGACGATCACTACCAATTTGTGGCTCTCCCTTTTGGCCTGGCATCGGCACCAAGGGTTGTCACCAAGGTGCTCGCCCCGATTCTGGCCTTGCTGAGACAGTGAGGTATCACTATCGTGGGCTACCTGGACGACCTCCTTCTGAGAGCTGCTTCAGACTCAGAATTAGAGAAGGATGTAACGATTGCCAGTCAGACCCTTCAAGAATTTGGTTGGGTACTGAACCTCCAGAAGTCGGTGTTGGTGCCGACTCAGCGCTTGGAATACCTGGGCTTGATCCTGGACTCCTCGGAGGCGAAGGTTTTTCTCTCTTTAGAAAAATTGCAGGCTCTTCAGGTGGCGGTGAAGCTGTTGGCATCCCGCAGGTGGTCGTCGCTGCACTTTTGCATGCGAGTCCTGGGTCTCATGGTGGCCTCCTTCGAGGCAGTACCGTATGCTCAATTCCACACCCGAGTCTTGCAGAAGGAGATCCTGTCCAAGTGGGACAAGTCTCCATTGTCCCTGGATTGTCAAATCCGGGTGAGCCAACTAGTCAGGACTTCCCTGGTCTGGTGGCTGACATCTCCGGCCCTTCAGTCCGGAAAGTCGTTCTTTCCCTTTCACTGGACAATGATCACAACTGACGCCAGCCTGACCGGTTGGGGGGGTGTTTGGGGGGTCCAGTCAACAAAGGGTCGCTGGACACAGGAAGAATCCCGCCTGCCAATCAATGTACTGGAACTTCAGGCGATCAGGCAGTGCCTCTCCACATGGCCACAGAGGCTACAGGGGCGTCCAGTCAGGATCCAGTCAGACAACGCCACGGCGGTGGCGTATGTCAACCATCAAGGAGGAACAAGGAGCTTGGGTGCAGCATCGGAGGTCACTTATATCCTGTGGTGGGCAGAAAGGAGCGTGCTGGCTCTATCGGCCGTATACATTCCGAGCGTAGAAAACTGGCAGGCGGACTACCTAAGTCGCCAGATGCTGGACCAAGGAGAATGGTCGCTACACCCGGACGTGTTTCAACTCCTTTGCCTAAAAATGGAGCACGGCAGACGTGGATCTCCTGGCTTCTCGACTCAATCGGAAGGTATTGAGGTTTGTGGCCAGGTCAAAAGATCCCTGGGCGGACGCAATGGACGCGTTGGTGGCCCCGTGGGGACAGTATCGGCTGATCTATGCTTTTCCCCCACTGGAACTTCTTCCTCGTCTGCTCCGCAGAGTGGAGACCGAGGGGATTCCGGTGATCCTAATTGCCCCAGATTGGCCTCAGCGTCCCTGGTGCGCCTGGTAGCGGATGCCCCTTGGCGACTAACGATGCGGGAGGACCTTCTGTCGCAAGGTCCCATACTTCCTCCTGCTTTACAGTCGCTGACTTTAACGGCATGGCTATTGAAAGCCAGGTACTAAGGGACCGAGGCCTGTCGGATTCAGTAATTTACTCTATGCTGAGGGCACGGAAGTCATCTTCTCGGAAGATCTACCATCGCACGTGGAAGGCATACATCTCTATGTGTGAGGAGATGCAATGGCGTCCACGGGCATATTCGGTTTCCAGGATCCTGCTGTTTCTACAGCGCGGAGTGGATCAGAAACTTGCCTTAAGCACCATTAAGGGGCATATTTCAGTCTTGGCTGTTTTCTTTCAACGACCCCTGGCGGCTCATTCACTGGTGAGTACATTTGTGCAAGGGGTCCGACATGTGGCTCCTCCGGTTCGACCACCACTACCACCGTGGGATTTTAATCTGGTGCTCTCTGTACTTCAGAAACCTCCCTTTGAGAACATCAGAGAGATTCCTCTTTTGACACTCTCTCAGAAAGTTGCCTTTCTGGTGGCCATTACATCTGTCAGGAGCGTTTTCTGAGTTGGCGGCCTTGTCTTGCAAGTCCCCCTACTTGATCCTTCATAAGGATAAAGCGGTGCTACGCCCGCAGCCTTCGTTTCTTCCGAAGGTGGTATCGGCTTTTCATCTGAATGAGGACATTGTACTTCCATCCTTGTGTCCTCGGCCGTCGCATCCCAAAGAGGTTGCGTTACATTCCTTAGACGTGGTACGTGCTCTGCGGGTGTATCTGTCTGCTACAGCTCCATTTTGGAGGTCAGACTCACTGTTTGTGTCGGTGACTGGTCCAAAGAAAGGCCTGGCGGTCTCGTCGGCCACCATTTCTCGTGGATCAGACAGATTGTGATTCAGGCTTATGCCCTTAAAGGGCGGGTGCCTCCCTTTCCTGTGACGGCGCATTCAACCAGGGTGATTGGTGCCTCCTGGGCTTTTTGACATCAAGCATCTGTCTCACAGGTGTGTAAGGCGGCGACCTGGTCGTCCGTTCACACCTTCACTAAATTTTACAGGGTTGACGTGCATGCATCTGCAGATGCTTGCTTCGGCCGCAAGGTTTTTCAGGCGGCTGTTTAAGGTTGCAACTCTTCCGTTGAGGAGCTCTGGTTGTTTGGGGTGAAGTTTGTTTGCTTGCTGTTCCCACCCCTCGTTTTTTTGACACTGCTAGGGGACGTCCCACTTGTCAAGACTAAAAGAGAAAATAGGATTTTTGTACTCACCGTAAAATCCTTTTTTCTGTCATACATGGACGGACACAGCACCCCACCCCTCCTGTTTGAGTTTGTACTGCTTTTTGATGAACTGAGCTGCTGAGTGCAGGGTGAGGGGTTATGACCAGAGGGACCGCCCCCTGGGTGGGGCTGTCCAGCTTTGGTATAATTACATGTTTTTGTATAATTACATGTTTTTGTATATCTAACATGTCTGCCTAGTCCTCTCCTAATAGACGGAACATAACCCACTTGTCAAGACTAAAGGAGCGGTATCCGTCCATGGACTTCAGAGAAAATAATTTTACGGTGAGTACAAAAGTCCTATTTTTGCGGGTCTCCTGACAAGAAAGAGCAATGAGGCCAGCACATTTGTCTTGGGGCAATCATTCTCATTCTGCTGTCCCCTAAAATGTTGTCAGAAACACCTCCACATTATCTATAGGTGTCAGCTTTTTTAACACATGGCTTGCTCTGGCAGTTGTCTGATTTCCAAGGGCAGCAACCACTGGCTCAGGACTTTGGGACAATGAAAAGTAAAAGTATTTATTTGTGCTGCTGTGGTTTCTCTAATGGAGAATATCTGGGCCCTCTTTGTTTTTTTTCCTGCACCTCCATATTGTTCTGCAGTGCTACATTGGCCTCATATGCAACAAACAAAGTTCATACCAGTGAAAGAAACCTCAAAATGCTCCTTGTCAAGTTAACATGTCACTAAACCCACATCATAAAAAACTATCAAATGCTGTACTACATGCTGTTCATACTCACTATGAGATTTGTTTTCTGTATTCTGCAAAAAACCTGGTTGATCCTGTTGCTCTCTATCTCCCCCTTCTGTCCATGTCCGCCAATTCAGCTAGGGATGTTGCAGCTGTTGTGGCAACTCTACACATGCTCGTTTTTCAGTGAGTTTCTATGTTGAGCATTTACTCCCTATCACACCTGAGTAGCCTATGTGACTATAGAGTCACACATGTAGGTGTATACACAGTGGTAAATGGCAGCCCACTCCCTCCCTCCTCCATACCCACAAACAGCTAAACACAATAGGAACGGGATTTTACATGTGGATTAATAGTGGCTTTACCTCCCTCTTATTCTAAGACACAGGCTGGAGGGGTGTTACACAGCCTGTGACTGGCAGAAATCAGCCCACACCATGTTATTTACACTAAATAATAGATTTGATTTCAAATATACACCATCTTACCAAAGGTATGGGGACACATGCCTTTACACACACACACATTAACTTTAATGGCATCCCAGTCTTATTCCGTAGGGTTCATCAGTCTTAGTCCGTAGGGTTCAATATTGAGTTGGTCCACCCTTTGCAGCTATAACAGCTTCAACTCAACTTCTGGGAATGTCTGACCACAAGGTTTAGGAGTGTGTCTATGGGAATGTTTGACCATACTTCCAGAAGCGCATTTGTGAAGTCAGGCACTGATGTTGGACGAGAAGGCCTGGCTCACAGTCTCCACTCTAATTCATCCCAAAGGTGTTCTATTGGGTATAGGTCAGGACTCTGTGCAGGCCAGTCCAGTTCCTCCACACCAAACTTGCTCATCCATGTCTTTGTGCACTGGTCCAAATCATTTGGTGGAGAGGGGATTATGGTGTGGGGTTGTTTTTCAGGGGTTGGGCTTGGCCCCTTAGTTCCAGTGAAGAGAACTCTTCAAAATATCTTGGTATACCAAAGTTTTGACAATTTCATGCTCCCAACTTCATGGGAACAGTTTGGGGATGGACCCTTCCTGTTCCAACATGACTGCGCACCAGCGCACAAAGCAAGGTCTCTAAAGACATGGATGCGCGAGTTTGGGGTGGAGGGACTTGACTGGCCTGCACAGAGTCCCGACCTCAACCCGATAGAACATATTTGGGATGAATTAGAGTGGAGACTGCAAGCCAGTGCGGGCTTATGCTCATATTCGTGCGTATTGCTCACATACCAATACTTCTAGGCAAGGAGGCAATAGATGTACTATTCCAGTTCATTGTGTACATACAAATTGGTGCTCAGTTGCCTGATTAAACTGGCCTGTCACCAAGAGCAGTTGCTGAATGGTCTTCAGCTTGTACCTGTATTCCTGTGACTTAAACCATTGAACCTGCTTACCTGTGTATGACCCGGCTTTCTCCTGGACTCTGACTTTGCTCCTGCATTAACCTTGTTCATCTGATTTCTCTGACCTCGGCCTGTTTACTGGACTCGTTTTTGCCTGCTGATCATGTACTGCGCTGCCCGGCTGTTACCAACCTTGGCCTGCTTCCTGGACTTGCTCTGCCTGCTGACTCTGTCCCTTGTTACCCGGCTGCCGCTGTTCGCTGCCTGCATACCAGCTCTGGTGCCAAGCTGCTTCAGTATCCTGTTCTTAGGACTGCGACTCCCAGCTTCATCCACCTAAGAGCAGACTTCACCAGCCACTTTGTGTCCTCACACTCTCTGTCTCCACCTTCGGGAGTGTTGGGCAGGAGATGCAAGAAATGCCTCCACAACATTCCAGTCGTCACCAGGTACGTGATAATACCATACCTGGCCAATCCCCCTGGAAGCTGGAAATTACTGGAGTAGACACTACTGAATAGGAGTGCCCTGGGTCTGGTAAGAGACTAACATTGCACAAGTTAAAGTGATTCTTCAGTCAGTTCTTCAAATATTAAGTCAGCAATTACAAGAAAGGTCTCTTCTGCAATAAAATGCCCCCACCTGCCTGCTTGCTGTCTTCTCCAGTGCTGTAAACTGAGCTACTCATGTGCTTAGCTTACAGCACCGGGCCAGACTCTGAGTGTCAGAATGATCAGCTCCTGCACATACACAGGAATTACATCATCCCCTGATGGCTAATGAAGAGTGACAAAGAGAAAAAAGAAAGGCGCACCAGCCTAGTGCATTATCCTTGGGTGGATTTTATTAAAAATAGATGAAGGAAAACTACTTACAAACATATGTGAGTATCTTACATTAAAAGAATCCACAAAATCGCAGCAATGCGTCCGAACCAAACCCAATCCAAAGAGTCACGGAGGGATTGACGGGGGTCACTGCCGGCTTACGCGTTTCAAAGACTCGTCTTCTTCCTCAGCGCCCATCAATCCCTCCGTGACTCTTTGGAGTGGGTTTGGTTCGGACGTATTTCTGCGATTTTGTGGATTCTTTTAATGTGAGATACTCACATATGTTTGTAAGTAGTTTTCCTTCATCTATTTTTAATAAAATCCACCCAGGGATAATGCACTAGGCTGGTGTGCCTTTCTTTTTTCTCTTTGTCATTTATCGTTAGGATACCCCTATCCGTGAAGGCAGCAAGGCCAGTGACATTTACCACTACTTACAGACTGTCTGGTATTCCACTCGTGCACAGGAGTTTTTATTTTCTGTTATCAATGGCTAATGAAGAGGCCTGAAGGCCAGAACTCAGAAGAAGATGTCAGCGCCGGAGCAGGACTGTTGGATAGGTAAGTATTAAAGCAGTATTAAACTCAAACATTTATTATATTGCAGCTAACTAGTTCTTAGATGTGATGACTGCTTTTGTTTTCTTTTTTATCCCAAAAGGGAAAAACTGTTTCATTTCACTTCTAAAGTGTGAGCTGGAGTTTGGCTTCAATTTGTTAGTGAATCGAAATCTGCTAATACATTTAACTGACAATGCGGCTGTCTGCCGTGCCCCTTCATTCAGAGTGGGGGCACTCTAATACAGGAGGTGTGTTATTGGCCAGATCACTAGGTGAAAACAGAGGGAAAAAAGCCTAAAAAAAGAAAACTGATGCAGCCCCGTCTCTAATGACTGATAAACTGCTATATATTACATTTTTTGGTTTTGGATTTAACACCTCTTTAAAGCAGAGTTCCACTTACTTTTACAATGAACTTGCATCCACATGCCCATCCCCACTGCAATTGTAAATGACAATTTTTTTTTTTTTTGGGTTTAAATACCGTAATTTAGGTGTGTTTATGCGGCACTTCTGGTCCGGTTACCTAGGCAATGTCGTCATAAGGCGATTCTCTTGGACACCTGAGATCTATCTATCCCAGGTATCCATGGGAATCGCCTCATACTGACCATTTGTATGGCAACCTGTCATGAACCAACATTGCCACGTAATGCCATTACTGTGCAGGCGCGAGATCGGGAGGCGCATGCTGGGTAGCCAGCTGCACCGAATCCTGAAAAGTAGGGTTGCACTGATACCGATACTAGTATTGGTGCCGATATTGAGCATTTGCATGAGTACATGTACTCGTGCAAATGCTCAGATGCTTTATCCGATACCTGGGCAGTCAGGGGTGATCGGTGTGGCAGTGGGGGAGTTACAAGCACTGACCAGCTTTTAGCAGCTTCATTGAAATCTATACAGGGAGATCAGTGCTTGTAACTTCCCCCACCAATCATCCCCGACTGTCCCCTGTGTCCTTCTCTGTGCTCCTCCGGTCCTCCTCCAGTCCCACTCTACGTCCTCTGTGCTCCTCCAGTACCCCTCCATGTCCTTTGTGCTCCTCCACTACCCCTCCATGTCCTGGATCTGTCAGGATGGAGAGTGGAGGAAGGAGCCGGTAAATCTCTCATTTACCGGCTTCCTCTTCTGAATGCAGTGTTTATGATGCTTCAGTTTATGAATGAACAGGAGACGCTGTCTTCTCTCCATTCATCTTCAGTGTAGCTAAGGCTGCAGAGAAAGGGACTGGGGAATCTCTGTCCTCAGTCCCTTTCTCTGTCTCAAAAGGGAGATGTCAGGGGTCTGTTTAGACCCCTGACATCTCACCAAAGCCCCCCCAACAGGGCTGATAAAAAAAAAAAAATTATAATAATATTTCAAAAGGTAAAATTGAAAAAAAATTAATAAAAAAATAAAATTAAAAAAAACGCTCCTGTCACTAAATAAAATGGTTAGCTTACAGTCCCGTTTACACCTTGCTTTTGCTTGGGGCTTCGGTGGGGCTTCAAGTGAGCTATGCCATAGACTTCTATGGTAGGGTGACCAGACATCCCCTGTTTAAGGGGACAGTCCCCAGATTGAGGACACTGTCCCCGGACCAAGTCTGTCCCCGGTTTTGTCCCCGGATTGGATTTGAACAGGGGCTGGGGCAGTTTCAAAGACAGAGTGCAAAATTAAAAAAAAAAAAAAAAAAAATCTGAATTACACTCCCCCTGCTCCGTGGCGCCTACTAGCTTAGGGGGTGTATTTTTTTCATTATCTGTGCCCCTTTCTGATGATCATGTGCTGGTCGGAGCGGAGGGAATATTTCTATAGTTTTGGGTGCATGCCCATTCAGCTCCGCTCTCATGTTCTTCTGCCTTGGCTCAAGTCCCGGCCAGCTGCCTGCCTTTTTATCTCTTTGCCTTCCCTTGCGGAGTGATCTTCCTCCACTCCCCACCCAGTAGTAGCCAGGGCTAGGAGAGTAAGACTTGACAGGCTGTGAGGCGGGCGGCGGCGACAGGCAGAGAGTCACTGATTGCCACCATTACTAGTAAAAAACGAAATATGTCCCCGGATTTCATTTTAAAAATCTGGTCACCTTATTCCACGGAGGCTTTGAAGCACCACTAAAGCATCAGGGGGTATAATTTTTAAAGCCAAAGCAAAGCAATGTAAAAATAGGACTGTAAGCTAACCATTTTATTTAGTGACAGGAGCTTTGACTAGCGTTCAGAGAGCTTTAACAAGGCCTGTCTGAAGCCTTGTTTTGAAGCAAGTGTAGCGCTTACAGCCAAGCTGCTTCTGTTTGATCTGCAATTGCCATGGTGCTGAACATGTGATTAGTTATGACACCAGATATTTGATGGTTTGACAGTTTGGTTGAGGGCGCAAGAAAATGTGACAGTGGAATGTAACTGTTTTCGAAACCGTTAAATCGATGTGTTTAGTTCCACTTTATCACAGCTGTTCAGGGGCTCTGGGCTCCAGCAAGAAGAAACAGGAGCAATACTGGAGGCAATTTACAGCACACACAAATTTTTGTAGCATAATTATTAATGTGGAATGTATGTTCCTGGCAAAAGAACATTATTTTTTTATCAAGTTGTTATCGGTAAAGTTTCGCTTTAAAGCAGAATTAAGCTCTCCTATCCTGTACAGCCAAGGAAGCTGCTTCTGTTTGAACTGCAACTACCATGGTGCTGCACATGTGCTCTGTTATGACACCAGCCCTTTAATGGTTTGACAGTTTGGTTGTTTGGCCAGGAATGTAATGGTTTTCTGAAACCGTTAAATCCATGGGTTTATTTCCGCTTTAAATAGATAGGTGTAGTTCTGCTTTATGATTTACTGCTGTTCAGGGGCTCTGGGCTTCAGCAAAATGGCCGCCTTCAGCAAGAAGAAACAGGAGCAATGCTGGAGGCAATTTACAGCACTCACACATTTTGGTAGCATAATTATTAATGTAGAATGTATCTTCCTTGCTAAAGAACATTATTTTTTATCTGGTTGTTATGGGTTTAAAAATGATTTTGGGGACTCGGCTTTAAGCCTTTAGTTCCACTTTAGGATAGGATGAGATGAACGTGGGATCTGTGGATGTCTCTGGGAGTACAGGGCACACACACGCCAAGTAGAAGAGGGCGTCTCCGCACTCACATTTCTATGGAAACCAGATCACTGACTTACCAGGCAACATTATGGAAAATTGTATGAAATACTTACCGTAATTTTCCTTTCCTGCCGCCAATCCATGGCAGTATACATGTAGCGTCTTGGCACCAGGAAACAGCAGTGATTGTGTGAGAAGGGGAGCTCCAAAAACATTAGAGAAGATTGGAAGGGAACAGACATGGCTGCCTCCATATATAATTACAAACTCTATATAAAAACAAGGTTTTCTTATATAGAATAACACTGTCTGGCACTAACTTCATTTTTTACATCAAGCCCTCTCTATTATAAATGTGTCCTCCGCCCCCTCTACAGAGACTATCCATTCCCTCCCAGGCTTTCCTCACCTGATCTCCCAAGACCCGCACCGACAAACACCCGATCAGTCACCGTTAGAGCCCAGTCTGGTATCCTGGCAACTAATGACGCGCCGCACCTTCAGGGGGAGGAGAGAAGACAAAGACATCAGCTAGTGTCAGCCAATCAGCGAGGGAGGCTGCACGTTCATACACAGAGCGCCGCTACTACGTGCTTTGTTGTGTGCATGCCTCCAGCTATCCCATTGGCCACTGGGCGAGAAGAGGAACTTAGTGTATAGTTTGCAGTGCGCTGATTGGTCAGAATGTGTAGTTTGAGGCATGTGCGGTGTGCTGTACCTTTGTGTGCCGCTTCCGGTGTTCTGTATTGGGGTTGTGTGTGTTCCTGCTGATGGTGCTAAGATGAGCTCCTTCCAGGGCCGGATGAAGGAGTACCCCTCTATATCTATAGACAGGTTTGATAGGGAGAACATCTCAGCGAAGGCTTTCTTCCTATCCCATTGTCACAAAGGTAAGTGTCCACCCACAGCCCACTGTGCTAGTCTTTATAATCAGTAATGTTATTATTATGGCTGCAGTCCTGATCTTTGTATTGTGAGCAATATCTGCTTGTAGATGAGGAATGCTTGTGTTGGGGATCAAGTTGCCCATTATATAGAATGTGTAATTTATAGCTGCTACAAAAATTGATATCATAAACTAGTGGTGTCACCTGGTGCAGGAAAACATGGTGTCACCCCCCCACTACTTCCTACTTGATGGTGTCACCCCCCCCTACTTCCTACTTGATGGTGTCACCCCCCCCCTTACTTCCTACTTAGATGATTGTCACCCCCCCCTACTTCCTACTTGATGGTGTCACCCCCCCCCCTCTACTTCCTACTTGATGGTGTCACCCCCCCTACTTCCTACTTGATGGTGTCACCCCCCCCCCCTCTACTTCCTACTTGATGGTGTCACCCCCCCCCCTCTACTTCCTACTTGATGGTGTCACCCCCCCCCCCTCTACTTCCTACTTGATGGTGTCACCCCCCCTCTACTTCCTACTTGATGGTGTCACCCCCCCCTCTACTTCCTACTTGATGGTGTCACCCCCCCCCCTCTACTTCCTACTTGATGGTGTCACCCCCCCCTCTACTTCCTACTTGATGGTGTCACCCCCCCCTCTACTTCCTACTTGATGGTGTCACCCCCCCCCTCTACTTCCTACTTGATGGTGTCACCCCCCCCCCTCTACTTCCTACTTGATGGTGTCACCCCCCCTCTACTTCCTACTGATGGTGTCACCCCCCCTCTACTTCCTACTTGATGGTGTCGACCCCCCCCCTCTACGTCCTACTTGATGGTGTCACCCCCCCTACTTCCTACTTGATGGTGTCACCCCCCCCTACTTCCTACTTGATGGTGTCACCCCCCCTACTTCCTACTTGATGGTGTCACCCCCCCACTTCCTACTTGATGGTGTCACCCCCCCCCCTACTTCCTACTTGATGGTGTCACCCCCCCCCCTACTTCCTACTTGATGGTGTCACCCCCCCCTACTTCCTACTTGATGGTGTCACCCCCCCACTTCCTACTTGATGGTGTCACCCCCCCCCCTACTTCTTACTTGATGGTGTCACCTCTCTGGCGGGTATCACCCGAGTGTGGTCTACACCCCCCATAGCGACGCCATTCTTCATGAAATGTGTTCTACACATCCTATAGAATTCTGTGTTTGCACAGCACTGACAGTGACCATGCTTGCATTGGATTCATGTACCTGACAGAGAAGTAGATGGCGTTGTCTATACTGGACACTCCTTACTCAGCGCCTCCCCAACCACTGTACCCATCACCCTGACGGGTACCTGGCCCGGGAGTGGGCAGAGCATGATGGGGATCAGAGAGACTAGTTCCTCATCAGTAAAAGTTATGTGATGAAAGCACCGACCAAGCACACACAATAAATTGTCAGACACAAAGAAATCACATAAAGTGAATGAAGTAGCAACAAAGTGGCAGTGGGAAGATCCACAGCTGAGAACATCTTACAACCAGCCAGAGAGGGGAACTATGTGTGGGATGGTTCCTAGTGGGGAAGTAGCACAGGGAACGAAGATCCGCAGCTCATAGTGAAATACAATCCAAGGGGGATCTGGAAGCTTGCAAGAAAACAAAGTGCTGGATCAGTAAACCGTGTCAATTTATTGTACACAAAGTATCCAAACTTACCCTTTAGGTAGAGCCCTGAAATGCATTTGCCCACCCACTTCCTTCTTGGCATCGGTTGTAGTTTTGAGTGTTAGAGGTAGACCGGTACAGACCTATTCTGGTGGTCCTGGCTCACCACCATCCAGAGAGAGAGTGAGAGATTTAGGCCGGGTTCACAGCAGTGCGATTTGGGTGCGGGTTCCACCGCATCCAATTTGCAAAGCAGGAGATTGTGAGCGGCTCTTTATAGAGCTGGCTCGCATATCTCCGGAGAGGCTTTTGGTGCGAATTGCACAGGGGTCCTGTCTGTTTCAGGTCCAAAATTCAGCCCAAAACTCTGGCTGAAATCTGACCTGAAATGGGGAATGGAGACACACCGGACTCCTGCTGTGAGCCGCTGCATTCTCAAGTGTGAACCCAGCCTAAAACAATAAAAATAGGTGATATACTGTTTAAAATCCCTGCTCTGCACATGCTCAGTTGATCTTCCTTTTTAGGCACTGCCAAGTTTGTAGAGGCCGATCTGCTCACAGCCTTTAAGTGGAACTACAACCTCCTATCTTTTTACAGCCAAGAAAGCTGCTTCTGTTTGATCTGCAACTGCCATGGTGCTGCACATGTGATCAGTTATGACCCCAGATGTTTAATAGTTTGGTTGAAGACACACTTTGAATTTGTTTAACCTCCTCCCGCCTGCCATCATAGACCAATGACAACAGGAGGGTGGCTCTCTTGTTCTGGGACGACATCGCATGGTGTCTCACTCTCGCTGAGCTTGCGAACCTGAACCGGCGATTGGCGACACGCTGTGTCTCTAGGACACAACACATCCCCAATCTCAGTAAAGAGCTGATGACGAGGCTCTCTACCCATGTGATCAGCTGTGTCCCCTCCCATATCTTAGAGACCCAACATCTCTCCATAAAGAGAACCTGTCATACACTATTCCTATTACAAGGGATGTTTACATTCCTTGTAATAGGAATAAAAGTGCTAAAAAATTTTTTTAGAGGGGAAGTGTAAAAATAAAACAAATTCTAATAAAAATAGACAATAAATAATTTTAAAGCACCCCTGTCCCCGCATGCAAAATGCATATGTACGTCGTGCCTGCATATGTAAACGGCGTTTAAACCACACGTGAGGTGTCGCCGCGAACATTAGAGCGAGAGCAACAATTCTAGCCCAAGACCGCCTCTGTAACTCTAAACAGGTAACCTGTAAGAAATGTTTTAAAGGGTTGCCTATGGAGATTTTTAAGTACCAAAGTTTGGTGCCGTTTCACGAGTGCGTGCAATTTTAAAGCGTGACATGTTGGGTATCTATTTACTTGGCGTAAAATCATCTTTCACATTATACAAAAAAAAATGGGCTCACTTTACTGTTTTTTGTTTTATATAAAAAAAAAATATGCCTATGGAAAATTGCTGCACAAATACCGTGTGACATAAAAAGTTGCAACGACCCATTTTATTCTCTATGGTCTCTGCTAAAAAAAAAATATATGTGTGTGTGTGTGGAGGTTCTGAGTAATTTTCTAGCAAAAAAAATTATGATTTTTACATGTAGGAGAGGAGTGCTAGAATAGGCTTGGGTGGAAAGTTGTTAATGCCCTGATTATAAGTGCAGTGCCCATCAGTGGTGCCTGCTCATCCGTGCCACCTATCAGTGCTGCATATTTGTGGAGCCTTATCAGCACACATCAGCGAAGGGTAAAAATGTACTTGCTGGTATTTACAAAATTTTCGAACAGAAACGAAGAAAAAACCTTTTTCCCTCTTCATCTTTCAGGACAGCCACCTTAGAGAGATCCCGGCTCCTCCCCTCTCAGGAAACACCGCCTTCAATCAGAGATTTAAGCCTTATTCTCCCGCCAGACCCTCAGTTATGGTGTTTCCTCCGGTGGGGAGACACCGCCAAGGAACCAAGCTGAGCCGCTGGCGAGGCTGGAGCTATTTCCTGGGAGGGAGGGAGACAGTTCTCTTTGGCTGTCCCACTCTCTCTCTCTTACCTTCTTTTTTGATTTGTCGGCTGGAGCGCCAGCAACGCCGGTTTTCAAATTTTCGCGCGCCCCCGGCTTCCCTTAGT